>JACSVZ010000002.1:72383616-73633616 GCA_014706295.1 Lycocorax pyrrhopterus obiensis
ATGTTCAACAAAGCAAAGTCTTACACCTGGGTTGAGAGCAGCCCTGTGGAGAAGGACTTGGGGCAGATGGCTGATGAAAAACTCAACATGAGCTGGCAGTGTGTGCTCACAGCCCAGAAAGCCAGTGGAATCCTGGGCTGCATCCAAAGCAGTGGGGCCAGCAGGTCAAAGATGATTCTCCCCCTCTACTCTGTTCACCTGAGACCCCACCTGGAGTGTGCATCCAGTCCTGGGGTCCTCAGTGTAAAAAGGACATGGAACTGTTTGGGCAAGTCCAGAGAAGGGCCACAAATTTGATAAGAGGCCTGGAGCACCTCCTCTATGAAGACAATCAAAGTTGGGGCTGTTTGGCCTTGAGAAGGCTGTGTGGACACCCCTCCAAAAGGGACCTACCAGGAAGCGGAACAGGGACTCTTTGTCAGGAACAGTAGTAACAGGACAAGGAGTAATGGGTGCAAACTGAAAGGAAATTTAGGTTCAATATTATGGAGAAATTCTTTGCTGTGAGGGTGGTGAGTCACTGGAAGAGGTTGCCCAGGGAAGTTGCGGATGTCCCAAGCCTGGCAGTATTCAAGGCCAGGTTGGACAAATCTTTGAGCAACCTGGTCTGGTGGGAGCTGTCCCTGCCCATGGCCAGAGGGGTTGGGAAGAGAAGATCTTCAAGGTCCCTTCCAAACCTTAATTTTCTATGATTCTATAATTCATATGATTCATTCTTATGAATTATTTATGATGCAATAATGCATTATGTTTATAACAAGGTTACAAAGCATTGTTCTGTTTTTACCGCAAAGGCCACGATAACAAGCAGATTTTGTTAAAAGTACATAAAATAAAGGCAAATTTTTAATTTTCAATATCGTGGCTTGCATGTATTTAAAAACAGATTAAATGAGAAATGCATTTTATCTAAATTTTTATCAATTATCTGGAATCTTAATGAGATCCTGGAACTGAAATTAAGTTAATATACATAAAGGTCTTGTCTAAAGTTTACAGGAAAAAATGTGAATCTTACTATTGCCAGTAGAGGCTGCCTTGAGAAAAAAATGTTGATGATCATCTAATATAAATAATTCCAAACAAAGTAGAAAAGACTAGGGATTGCTATCGCTTTGACCCTACAATCCACCATTACACTTCCCCCTCATCTCACCAAAAACCCACGAAGCTGATAGATGCATTTTCTTTAACTTAATAATGTGCTTGTTAGGACAAGTTAATGATTCTCTTCTGAGCTCAGATACACATGCCAGGGTGATCTATTTGTGCAGCACTCTTCACATTACGATGACTTGAAATTCTCCATGACACATGAGTAACATTTAAACTTCTGGTGTGAAATGAGAAGATTCCCAACACCACCTTTAATATCCAGAATGCATTCCAGATAAAGTCTGCTTCACTATGTCTACCCAAATATAATAGAAAAATGTTGTCTTTTGTTTAGAAAAAAAAAATTATGTGAATCTATCCAAGTTAAATAAATTTCAAGGAGTGGGAGGTCAGAACCCTCAGTAATAATACTAAAAATACTTAAATGATTTAATAGCAACAGTCATATCCAGCAGCAATCTTCTGTAGTCTTAGGCTTCAGTCCCAATGTTAAAGGTATCACTAGAAATTACTCTTCAAGCTTGAAAGGGAAATTGTTACAACTTTTCTGTGAAGAAACTAAAGAACAGTTTAGGCTGCTATATGTAATTGTTTACGATTAATTCAAAGAGTAATAGTCTCCTGCTTTTCTAGGAAACAGCTGGTGTCCAAAAAGTAAAATTTTTTCTTTATATATAAAACACCACTGTCTAAGTGTGCCACCTAATACAAATATACATATATTTTCCCAGTTTCAAAGTTTCTTTAAAATTCACTCGCAGATTCAATCATCAACCTTCCTAGGCAAAAATCATGTTTCTGTAGTATTGAGAATATTTAAAGACTAAGCTCTTTTTAATTTAAAACTACTATCTAACTTATTTTCAACATTTAGGGAGAGTCATCATTTTAGAAAATGGTTTTTATTGTGAATAATTCAGTCATGGCTTATTAGTAGCTGACTTCAAGTGAACATGTAAAGTCTAGATACTCAGCTGTGTGTGCATGTATAGGATGTATTAAACAAATGTTACAAAATTAAAGTATGTTTGGATATGTGCTTGATCATTAAAAAATCATTTACAACATTAAACCTTTTCTTTTTCTCTCCATAGAGAAATCCACATTTTCTCATTCATACTTAGTGTCATAATTCTGATATCTAGGAGTAATAACTGTCAGAAAATTATTTTCAAATTAATTTTCAGAATAATTCAGAAGGAATAATTTCTGCTTTGCAATTGTTTGCTCATGTACATTTTGTCATGCCAAGAAAATATTAGATCAGAAAGAGAATAGGAAATTTATTGCTATTTAAGATGATTTCATTATTCTTTTCTTTTTATAGGTTAGATTTGAAGAGACTTGGAAGTAACACTGACAAATTTTCACCGTGGAAATTAAAAAACAATTTGAAGTTCTCTGGAGTTAAACCCATATTTGCATATCTAATTATTGGTATAATGACACTATGGACTCTCCAGTGAAAGGGTAGGTGAGACTGCTGAGGTTAGCTTTGAAGTATGCTCTGATCATCTCTGCAAGTTAATCTGAATATGTAGTATTAATTCTGCTACTCAGTCAAAAATAAGAGCAATTTCTACAGCCGCTGCAGAAGTATACATAGTGTATATTACCTGCAAGATGTGCTAAAGTTCCTTGAAATTATTTGCTTTCCATTGGACTTGATGTACAATACTCTTTTAAATACAATAAAAAATCCCTGTATTTTAATTTTTCTCAGCATATACTGGTTATTATTTCTAACAGTACTTTAATATTAAGTAGTCTGGATCCATTCTATTTGTGACTGACTTACTTTTTATTGATGAGGACTTTGCTAGATCTTTTAGGCTTACCCCTAAAAAGAAAGACAAAGACTAACTCACTCCCAAATTAGTACATAATATCCATCACAAAGTTTTGGGATTAATTGTCAGAAAAATATTTTCCTAATCTCTGATTGTTAAAGCCTTTCTTATATTCTGAAGCAAGAGGGTTTTATCCTTTTTAAAATTCTGTTTTCCAGTCTGGATGTCACACCATTGAAATCATAGGAAACCCATTCAATTCAAATGGTGCAGGGTCAAACACTTAATCCTACTATTACAGGTTTGTATATTCTTTTTATCTCTGTAAATGTTAAATCCTGTTTTCAACCCTGACAAGCTCTTGGCCTTGGTGATACCTTCAGGCAATTATTTCCCAAAGCTGCTGGTATGAGAATGTTTTTTTCTTTTATCAGTCATAAAGTTGCTGCACGTCAATTTTCCTGGATGTCTAGTACTGTGAGAGAAGGTGGGCACATCTCTTTTAAGTTTTCTGTTTCCAATTTTTTCAGTCCTGTTTCTTAAGTAATGGTTCAACCCTTTTCAGCTGCAGGGAGGCAGAATTAGGAGTGTCTTTCTGCTGAAAGTAATTCTGAGTGAGTTTGTTCTTGGTTTAATTGAACATTAGCTATCAGGACTGCTACTTCCACATTCTGATCTAGTATTACAGCTTTTTTTGATGTTATGTCTAATTTGATTTTAAAATAAGTGCTAATTTAACTATTTTGGGAAAGATATTAAATGATTTTGACATATTGGAAATGTTTTCCACCAGCTAAGCTTCCTAAAATACATGTGAAAGAAATTATCTCAAAAAAACAATTCAGAGTATAGAAGCAGACAAATAAATCAGGAGGAATTTTGGACATATTTGTACATTTAATATATTTTAATTACACTGGCACTTTCATTTTTCAGTAATTGCACCTTAATTGCATATATTTTTCTAAATTAAAAAAAGTAGTTAAAATGGCATTGTACAAGATGAAATAATTTCAGGCATTTACTGCAGCTGTTTTAAACAATCCATGTGTGGAATAATTTCATAGTCTTATTATATAAGGCATTTAAATATTGCACTTGAGCAATTCTGCCTGCAATCAACAACAATCCTATAATATTGTTTTTTAGTCATCGAAGAAAACAAAGCTGAAACCTGTGAACTAAAAAAGCCTATTCCTTTTGCCTTCTGGAAGGCCTCTTGAGGCTCTGAAGTTTTGAAAATTGTTTAACTTAGGTGCCACCTTCTCAGTTTCAGAGACTGTTGTGGTTTAACCCCAGTTGACAACTAAGCTCCTTGCAGCTGTTCACTCACACTCTCCTGGTGGGATGGGGGAGAGAATCAGAAGGGTAAAAGTGAGAAAACACATGGGTTGAGAAAAAGATAGGTTAGTAGGGAAAGCAAAAGCCACACACACAAACAAAGAAAAACAAGGAATTCATTCACTGCTTCCCAAGGCCAGGCAGGTATTCGCTGTACCTAGGAAAGCAGGGCTCCATCACACATAACAGTGACTTGGGAAGAGAAACAACATGGCTCTGAACATCCCCCCCTTCCTTATTCTTTCCCAGTTTTATGTGCTGAGTGTGACACTATATGATCTGGAATATGCCTTTGTCATCTGGGGTCAGCTGTCTCTACTGTGTCTCCTCCCAACTTCCCATGCACCCCTTACTTCCTTGACAGCAGAGCAGCGTGAGGAGCAGAAAAGGCTTTGGCTCTGTGTAAGCACTGCTCAGCTATACCTAAAACATCCCTGTGTTATTGGCACTGTTTTCAGCACAACTCCAAACACAGCCCCATACCAGGTACTAGGAAGAATTTCTTTTCTAACCAAAACTAGCACAGAGACTAACTCAAGGAATTTTCCTTACAGGTACGGCTCTTACTCTTTATTATTTTCTGATATATTTTCATATAGTGCGTGTCTGAATATTAAGGCCTTGAAACCAAAATTTATGCCAGATTTCTGTATATGGCTAGTGCTATGGGTTCTCTTATGAGAAACACCTTACAACACATTATTTCTTGAAAATATTGGACTTTATTTGAATATCAGTCATGTGTGTAATGCGTGTCATGCTTGATAGTGACCACAGTCAGTTTGTGGAATCTGAGATCACATTTCAGTTTAGAAGATTTCAGCCTTTGAATTGTACATAATTGCAATTATCTAGCAGGCTGCTAATACTGCAGCAATTAATATTGCAATTAATATAATTTTAGTGGCCAGGCACCACATTGAAGGTGAAGACTCATTTTGTACAAGGCATTAACATATTCTACAATTATCCTTGAAGGATTTTTTATTGAATTTAAAACTAAAGGCAAATATGGCCATGACAGACAATCTGAGAAAGGTTGAAACCAGCAAATAACATCTGTTTTTGTATGTCTATGGATTTCATTATACCTTAAATGTTTATGCTAAATCTTTCCGTTAATTCCTTGAGAGTTCTGTTTAAACGCAAGAAACTTCATTGTGGCTCTTCACGCTGGATTTTTACTTTTTTTGCTGTCATGCATTTTGCTTTTCAGAGTCCAGGGTGTGTTTAGTAGTATGTAGGCTATTTCCTCTGCTCCTGCACATATTACTTATACAGATTCAGTATCGGTGAACCAATAAACTCTTTATAGGCCATTGCTAATGAGAAGCAATTATTTGTGATTTTAGATTTTGAGATGTTTATAGAGACATTGTAATAAAGTTTATGAAACTATTAAGTTTCTCACAACCCAGTGATGTGCACCATTAGCGACTGGCACAAAGGTACTGAAAACAAAAAGCAGACAATTACAGCTGGATGAAGTATGAAAACTAGAAAGTGAACAGAGAAACACCCCTGACCCAATACGTACAACAGCGAAATGAATTTGCCATCTTTGTTCTGTTTCTGCCCATGTAAAACTCTCTCTTGGCTTTAATAATGGAAACAGATGGTAGGGCATAGAGCAAATGTTCCAAATAATTACATTATCAAATATGAGTTATCTATACATTCCCCTTTCCAAGCATAAACATAAAAAAGTAATGTGCAGTTTACTCTAGCTTAATATATAATAAATAATAACAGCAATACCATTTAGAACTTTTATAGCACTTTTCATCTGGAAATCTCAAAGCAGCTTACACCAGGGAGATAGGGGAGTATCTCTGACATCAAAGAGCCTTTCAAACTCACACATCATCCATTTGACGAGTGCAAAGAACACAAAGTCTAAGTAATACATTCCTCCCATAGGCAAAGTTACAGCTAAATCTTGCATTAGTGCTATGTTTGAGTTTATTTTAGCAACAGTCAAAAAGAGGTAGAATTGCAGCACTAAAGCTATGAAGATATGCGAAGACCTACAGCTTAGTATCCAAACTTCCACCAAAAAAGCAGAAACTGAGTTCTAGGCCACTAAAATCCATGTCACAATGCTTTGATATCAGTCACAGAGATATCTCCTCTTCACCAGGAAACAAGAATGGCACTAGGACTTAAATTTGACCAGTTCTGACTCTATGCTGTAAAAGAATCAGGCAAGGAGTAAGTCTACCAAATTATCACAGATTTTAACAGACAATCTGTTTTTATGTGGACGGTCAAAGAAGAAAAAAGCTCAAAAAAAATCAGCAGATTTTTGTTTTTTGCACCGGTAAATCTTAACAAAAACCCACACTTACAGCAAAATTATATTATTCCAATTTTTTGGGGAGAGACAGTGTTGTTAAAAAGAGCAATCCTCATCTCTACAATTCTCCTTTTTCTCCATTTTTTCTTTCTTCATCTATTTTCTCAGCCTTTTGGACTCAAATAACTGGAAAGGGTGAATTTAAAGGGAAAATGTAGGAGGAGAAGACAAGAAATTAATAATATTTCATACTTTTTTTCCCTACTATTTATTTAAAATAACTGAAAATCAAAATTTTTCACTCTTCTAAGTAAAATTCTTCAGAAATAAGATCATACAGACCACACAGAGAACCTAGTATATTGTTGTGGTTGCCAGGAAAGACAAATAATAATTTGATATTTCTGACACAAATACTTTTCGAACTTTGCATTCCTTATGTTTCTACCTCATGCAATTTTATGCTCCATTTGACACCTACGTAATTCTGTGATAACAGGAAACAGTCAGGAAAGATCACCCGCAATTTCCCTCTTGTGTTTTTAAAAAGCAAAGACAAAAAAAAGCTACATTCTTGCAACTTTTGGCACATTTTTCTATAATTTTCAGTTGATCTCTCTTTTGAAATACTGCTAGACAGACAGCAGGTTATATATCACTGATTCTTTGATCTCCTACGTTTAACTGGGGACACCAACAAGATCTTTCATGTTTAGAGGCCAGAAATGAGTAAAAAGCAATGTTTTGTGTAAAGACTGACAAATAGTCTTTTCTTCTTTTTCTTCCCACCCCTTTTTTTTTCCTCTTTGTTGTCTTAAAACTGTCAACTTCTGTCTCAGAGAGTTAAAGTGAGATTAATATGAAAAGCAGAACTGTCATTCCTACAGTAGAGTGACTAGCCTGAATCTCTGCTGCTTTTCCTGATGAAAGCTGGGAGATGTGCTAGTCTGTCTGTGCACTGAACTCACTCCACCTAACGTAAAAGTATTTCATTGTTGCGCTAAAATGAAATTAATACCTATTTCACAATTCTACCTCCATATAAAATGAAATGCATTTTAAGAAAATCTAGTGCTAGAAAGGCAAGGCTCTGTACACCAAAGATTTCCAAAGAGCCAGGGCAATGGAAAGGAAGGCTTTTCCTGTGCTAATCACCTGTAGACAAGTCTGTATCTTAACATCCTTCTTTGTGTTTCAGTTGAAAATGAAATCAGAAGAGGCCTTCTGACATGATAAAAAGAAAAGCATTTAAATTAAATTCCACCTGATAAAGTAAGATATTAACAAACCTTTTAGGATTAGATTGGTCTTGTATCCTTCAGACCTTTACAAATGCGTAAGAGAAATTAAGGAACTAGTTCTTGTTGTCTGTGTTTAGATCTTGCTATTGAATCTCTAGGATGTTTTATACAGTGTTACATCCTAACACCGAGTGAGTAAAGGAGATTGTGTATACAAAACTTAAATGAATTATCCTTATGTGCAGTAGATGGAACCTTGTCATATACAGAGGTAATGGTGAAACGTCCCCACCCCAGGATAAGCGATATAGCTGCCTCTTGATTGTGACCTTTTTCACTTGTGCAACAATTCTCAGCATTTTGAGAGGGATTTTAAAAGATTTCTGAAGTGAATGTCATATCTTTAAAGTGAGTCACTGGTTGACTAGGTAAGTAGCAATGTTTATTTCCATTTGAGCTCCATATATTGCTGTGCAGTCATTTTGGCTGCACTGGATTGTTCTTCTAGCATGTAAGCACAAATTACAGTATTCATTTTTAAGAATAGCTTTTTAAAACAAGTTAAAAGAACAACAGAAAAAGGATCTGTAATCTACAGTTCCTTTGGTATGAACTATAGTTGAACAAGAAAGATGACCACATTCTGTTTGAACAGATTTAACTATTGAAGCTAAGTAGTGTTGATTAAGCAATTGTTCCTGCTAAAGCAAAAGGCTTCAGTGGTTAAATAGGCTATTTGAAAATTGACCTTTTTTATCATCAAATCTGATGGATGGCTTTTCTTTTCAACTTACCTATTGCTAATAGGCTTCTTTGTGTCTGTCTATTCAGAAAGATTGCATCTTTAAAGCAGGTTAATTTAAAAGGTCACCTTATCAAACATTTTGCTATTGACTAAAATTTGTGGTCAGCCAATTATGCTTCATTTATGTGGCTGCCTACCTGTTGTCCAGTGATTGCCCATAAACTTTTTTTCTGAAACATCTGACTGCTTTTAGAAGTGTGGCAATAATTAAATTTACACAATCCTGAATATCTTTGCTCTTACCTTAGATCACATTGACTTCAGGCCATAGGAAGCTGGTGGGATTTGATTTATTTTCAAATGCAATGGGTGAAATTCTAGACTGAATAAAGTTAAAAAAAAACAAATGGATGTAATTCAGTGAGGCCAAATGTGCACTTGCAAATTCAATTTCTAGTAAGAAAACAGACAAACCACCACTTACAGCTGTTTGGTCTAGCATCAATGAAGTCAACTAGAAAAACTATCACTGACTTCAAAACAGACATGGATTAGTTCCAAAAGGATTTCTTTTAACTAGCTGAAGATTCCCCAGCCTTTCAATTTCACTTCAGGCAGAATGAATGCTAAATCTAAATGACTCAAGAAAAAAATAATTGTCATCTCTCTCTTTTTGTGTTTGCTTGCTTTTGTTTTGTGGCTGGATGGAGCTCACTGGATGAATAGGAAAATGAGTTTTTTCATGTTACCATGCCCACACTGCAAGCTTTCTCTAACATAAGTGATTCATGTGCACTAGATTGTCAAAAGTGAAAATTGTCTTCCATTTCAGACTTAAAATGAAAAGCTATTGGGAAACATAATAACCTGTTCAGTTGCTCTTTCTGAGGTTGCAAACCAGACCTGGGAATACTGAGATAAAAATGAAGCACGGCTGTTACATTACTGGCATGCAAAGATCATCACCTTGTATATGACAGTGGTTTGTCATTATTTAGGACAAAAATAGGAGACAAGGAAAACATTTTGTGGGTGTATTGCAAATGAAAGAGTTGATCATGATGGATGAACGACAAAGAAACCTTAGTTTATATTTGTTTAAAGCTTTTCATAGATACAAGTTCTTAGAGGAAGGAGATGGCTGTCTGGCTTCCTGCATATCACAGTGCACAGAATCTTCCTGCACTTCATCTCAGCTTGTCTGTAGCAGTGTAGTAACGCTAAGTTTCAACAGCGTATTTGCAGGCAAAAGGTGAGAGAGAGCCGGATGTGTTTCACCCATTGCTAAGGCAAGCACGGAAATAAACTGTCTGAGAAGACACTGCAACACTGCGCAACAAATTAGCATGAGGTGTGAAGTAATGCAGAACTTCATCTGCAATCTAAATATGCATATTGAATCACCTGAGATTCATTTTTTTCTGGGTTTGAGAACAGAACTGAAATCTGATTTCTTTGAATAACTTCTTTGAGAACCTCTCAAAACCCTGGAAGGAGTTCAGCAGGCTTGGGGGAACACAGTCCTGCTCGTTCAATCACGGAAGAAGGCACAGATGCCAGAAATATTCCCCCTAATATATGCTACCTACATTCTTCCTAAAGCACAGATGATTTATCACCTTGAACGAAATTAGAAGTATTCCATGTATTTTTATGTTATCAAACCAAGAATAAAAGCTATAGCATGAAACAAATTACAATATTAAATTTCCTTATGTCCTATGAGTTTCTCATGGCTAAGAAGATTAACTTCTTCTTCTTCTGCTTCTTCTTCTTCTTCTTCTTCTTCTTCTTCTTCTTCTTCTTCTTCCTCTTCTTCTTCTTCTTCTTCTTCTGCAACCAACTAAAATTTGGGAAAAGACACAAGCACAATCTCCTTGGACAAATCTTTCTTGACTAGTGAAGAAATCTGGTGCAAATTTACTATAGATTTTATTGTAGATACAAAATTTGGAAAGTTGTCAACATCATTAGGCCTTACAGTCAGTTCAAGGAAAGACTGAAAACTGCAAAGGCTCACCTCCCAGCCCCCTCAGTTGACATTTCAGCAGAAGTCCCCCAGTTTTACCAGTGTCTGCGTGTCTTGACCATTCTTTTAAAAAGAGCACATGCAAAATAAATCAACATGGCTGAAAATTTATTCTTACTGGTCACTGTATTGCAACACAAAAATAATTGTCAAAATATTTTTATGTACTTTCATGAGAAAAGATTTTTATTTCAAAATGGTTTGTGTCATTTACTAGTTCATAATACCACTGCTTTGGTCAAACTCTTAATTACTTCTGGAGGAAAACCAAATAATTCTAAATTAATTAAACAAGAATTAGCTGTTGACCATAATTCTCATTCTAATGTTAAAAAAAAGAGGCAAATTCAGCTACCAAAATTAATGAACAACACATCTTGTAGAAAGAGTTTGCTTATGCCTCTAAGCAGCAATTGAAAAATGGATTTGAAAAATCCAAATTTTCTATGAGATTGAGATTATAAGAGAAGAGAAATCCCATTTTTTACTTCTGGATTGATATAACCACTATGCAGTTTACAGGATGAATTTAAAAGCACTTTTCTCAGTTGCTACCTTCATGGTACAGTTTGTAATTATAAGTAAAGATTATAAAATTTTAACTGCTGTTAGTGACCGCTGCCAAGAAACACTATCCAACAATTTAAACAATTTAAATGGCAGAGAAATTGTGCAAAGAGAAGTATATTATAGCATTTTGTCACAGAAATTGGACAGAGAGAGAAAACTCTGACTGGACACATCAGTAACTGAAGAGAAATTGATAACAGAGATAATTGAGAGTAAAGTAGAGATTGCATAAAAAATTCCTTTTCTATTTGCAGTGTTTAAATTAATAAATAAATAGATAAATATGCACCAAACCCTGAAAGAATAACATATTTTTCTCTGAACACTTATAGAATAAAATCTTTTCATATGATTTCTTTCTTCTTCAAAGAAACATGACTGAAAAAATTATTTAGTGAGCTTTCTCAAATTGACACAACCAAAAAACTACTTCACTAACATTTGAGCTAAAAAGAGACTCTAAATAACTTCAAACAATGATACAAGTAAACTTCCATTGTATCTTATTTTAGATGCAACAGTTTTTGTTGATGACACTGCTTCATTGTCTTCATCTCAAAAGAAAACTTTATATAACCTGAGAATAGTGCTGGGAAAAAAACCCAAACCCTATCTCGCCTGATTAGCCACCCTGTTGTTCTAAGTTTGACAAAATGGACACCTCTTGCATAAATTTTGAATCTACTTTCAAAGACTAGGAACAAAAAGAGATTTTCTATTTCTGCTTGTGTTTAGTTTGAATGTTTTTTCTCCTCTACTCAGTAGATTTATATTCTATTGCAAGGATAGGTGCAATAACGACAAAGCCAACACTAAAAAGAAGGCTGAAGCCAAGCAGGCCAGACTGAGCACACTGCCAGTCTGATCCAGCAAGAAAGCTCTTACGCTTCAGGGAATCAGAGCTCTTGGTGTGGTCAGGCTTTTGAGTTCTCACATTAAATAACACCTATTATTAGATCAGAAATCCTTTCTGGAGTATGGTTGGTCGGTTTTTTGCATATGTAGTTTACATCATGCCTTCTTACATGGTTCTAAAGCATTACACATGATGAAACACTCACTTTTTGGTGGCAGAGTCCAGATGTAATTACTGGAAATAAAGTTGTATTTTTGAGCCTTTTTGCTGTAAAACCTAATAAATAAAAAACCACATTTTTTTTTTCTGAGTCCCTCTGGCCAGTGTGCTGATGCAGTGTATTTAATGCAGCAAACACAAATCACTGAATATATTAAGTACAAAGAATGAGCCTGTGAGGCATCTCAAAGGCTGTATCTTGATGACCTTTTACAAGACTCTTAGAAAGAAAACTCCTTATCAGCTGTTACTTGATTGGTAATTTATGTCTCAAACAGCAGGCCATGACAAAGTCACTATTCTAGATACTTTGCAGGTAGAGTAGTTTCAGTTATTGTTGCTAATATGTACATAAATATATATGTACCCATACATTTACGTATTTATTCATACTGCAAATGCATTGATACAATGATAGCTGGCTAGAAAGAAATGATTCAGAGCTGTTGAAATTTATGTGCTTTTTTTTAAACTTCCTGAAATTTGAGAGAAATATGGATAAGTAAACTTTTTTCTTTGTTTCGTCCTCATGTCTGCAACACACACCAGCTGACCAAGGACTGAGCTCTCAGTTGGGATGGTTAGTAGAGATCTGAATTTAGGTCCTTCAGCCCTTATTACACTGATTGATGGATCGTGATACCAAGAATTTAGGGTGCTTCACCTTTTTACCAGAAAGACTCTCGAGGACTTGAGAAAAGTTCATCAAAACAAACACTTGAACTTTCCACTCATATTGTGCTAACCTTTCATATTTATTATTTATTTTCACATTTAACCTTTCATATTTCATATTTAGTGTAGTTGGGGTACAATTGCAGGAAGAAATTTTAAAATAAGTGATCACATACATACATAAAAATTTGGACCTAATGTACCATCTGAATGTGCTTCCAACAAAAAGTTGATATGACTTGGGGACACCTTATAAGAAGATCTAGCTGGATGGTTTTCTGAAGATAAGCAGTAATTAAACCAGAAGATACAGCTTTCATGAGGAAAGCAGTGTGGCATAACATGATTTGAATGATGCAGGAGATCTTAGTGAATTGTCTGCTTTCATTGCATGGTGCATTGTACTACATGATTGTATGAATTAGAATGTATCCTTCAAATATTTCTGTAGTAGAAAATTTGGCATAATAGAATAACAATGCAAGTTGCATACTTCCACGGAGCAAAACTATCACAAAGCTTAATTATACATTTGATTTGGTGTTACTATCATCTTTATGAGCCTAGGTGCACAAAGTAACAATGTTTAGAGTTTTGTCATAGTGATGTTCACTACACACGTTCTCTCCTCTTGGTTGTCACACCTGGATCACATTAGTTCTCTCTGCCGGAGCTATTGGTATGTTTAATAGCTGCATGATGCCTGGGCTAAAGACCTCACATCAGTGTTTCTCACTGCCTTTCTCTGCTTGGTTAGCAGACTCTTCTGTTGGGTTAAGTCTGAGTCCGTTTCTGCTTCTGATGAGTGTGATTGTTTATTGCATTATATTAAATTCACTGTGGATGGCTGGGTAGCAAATGGACAAGCTATAAGCTGGAGCCATAGGATTGTTGTCAACACTGCAGTAAGCTAGTGCTTCATCATCAGAAACCAAAGAGTACTTAAATGATACTGGCTCTACTTACGGTCATAATTTATTGGCCTCAAATGACTACTTACTGTATGGTGCCCTGCCTTTCCTTCTCTGAATTCCTATTTTGCTGTAGTTGGCATTATAAAATCTCAGTTCTCTTGGACAAAGTCTTTATCTCTGTAATATAAGAGGAGGCAAGAAAAGATATACAGCAGAGCGGTGGGGAGGCTAATAACACATTGCGACATTGTGGAGTTTTATGTAAGGCCTTTGGGAAAAAAACTCCAACCTCCTTGGTCAATGCTGAATGAATTTGCCCATCTTTCCTGACATCTCTTCCCTCTTAATGTTTTTCTAAAAGGTTTTAGTTAAACAAACCATGTTATTGCATCTACATTTCAGTTCTACACTTTGAAAGAAACTACATGGCTTTCCTAAGCATTCCTAAAATTGGTCAAGAATTCATTCTTTTGACAAAGACCACACTGTCTTAATTTCATTTTCTTTCTCCGTTTTTTTTGGTCTGTGAAAACAGCAATATTTACAGGTTTAGAATTTTCTTTCCCTAGAAAGATAATTCTGTCTTAAAAAAATAAATTGCTTCCTAAAAATGATTATATTTTCTCAAAAATTAATTGTACTTTGGGCTTAAGTCAATGCCTAGGGATTAAATAAGCAGAAAGATCCTTTGTTAGGCACTATGAACATGATATGAACGACGTAGTTTTGCCTCCAAAAAACATTAGCTTCTAAAAGTAAAGGTGGGATAATGTTGTCACAAATGTGCTTTCTTTCTGCTGAATTGTTTTCAGTTGCTTTGCCTTGGTCTGCTCTTGACAGTATATAAAGGCATCAAAATATTGCTTCGATGACACTCTCCAAATGTCAACTACATGAATGAGTGAGATCAAGGGAAATCTTGGTACTTCACCTGTCATCTTCACAGCTTTTCAAGGGAAGCAAGGCAACATGATAAAAATAAGGTGATGAAACCCACCTCCATTTAAATTAATGCGGCTTGGAGTTTAGCATAGAAACAGCTCAGTTTTAAAGCCAATCAGAGAAGGTCTGGCTAACTTGTTCAGGCTTGTTAATGATTTACTTCTTATAAATTCTTTATTCTTAAGTTATCTTACCATATCGGCCACGAAGCAGGCTGTTGGTAGGCGTCTTTACTGCTGGATTCCCGGAGCTTTGGTGGAGTAAGTTATCCCATTCCCTCTGAGAGGATCCTCAGCATTCTTTGTGTCACAGCTGAACTGAGACCCATATCCCACAAGTCACGCTGTCTGAGGACTTGTACGGGGAGCTCTCAGCTTCAGGGTGTCTGTCCGCATGCACTCAGTAGGGAAAACTGTGCTTAATTCACCTACATATCCATGTCTAGCTTACCACTTACCTTGGTAAGCTCCTTTTAGCTTATCATGTCATGTGAACAAAGTAATCATGTTACTCTCACGTTTATTAGTTTCTCACATCTATTCATATTTTGTTATTGCATTTCTCAGCACAGGAAATTACCTCTTTTGGCCTTGTTTGCTTCTACTGACCCTTACTGTCCCTTACTGTCAACAGCTGTCAAACAGAAAGGGAAAGAGAAAAATATTTTTGGCTTGATTTGGTTTTCTAAATAATGGTCTTTAATTGTTTCTCATCCAGTGGCTTTTATTCCCACACTTGTGTACAGCTTTGGTTACTGCAGCTACTGTTGAACTTTAGAATAGAGGTGACCATAGCTTAGTTGGTCCCATAATTATATATTATTATGTTATCTTCATCAGGGATTGGGATTGCCTATCACCTTTTTTTTTTTTTCCCTTCCTTTTCCATGAGAAGTCTTTCCTGAAATTAGTTTTTGGGTTTCCAGTTTCCTGAAGGGGGAATCAAGACCCTTTGCAATTTGACACAACATCATATTTTCCAGGGTGTGCAGATATATAACATACCTATATTCCATATATGTCTCTGAAAATAAATTTGATAGATGTTTCCATTTACCAGAAATTTTGAAGGGATTACTACAGGTAAAGAAAAATAGTGCTTGAATATGCCTGGGGGCTGCAAGATCAAGTTCTTAGTTTTAATATTCTATTTGCATATTTAGAATAAATCACATGCTTGATCAATTATACCATTTTTCAAGATTTCTATGGAAATAGCATGCTTAAAGTTTTGCATGAAATTATAGCCTTGCCACAGTCAATAGCAGTATTCCATTAGTGGTGGCAGGGAGAGATTCTAGCCATACCTACAGTTTAAGGCTTTCTGTCAGGTAATTTCTACTGTTTTTCTCAGCTCTCTGGCAGAATTCAGTCAGAAGAATGCTAAAGTAGTGTACTAAGAATCTAAAAATGGTCCCTAGCAGTGTCACAGATTTAGTGGGTGAGATGAGAAAGGGCACATAAGTTTTACATTCTTGTTTTTTTTTCCCTCAAATATAAAGTCTTACTTGATTCTAATACTTGATGTTAATGGGACATCATTGTTCCTTTAGATTTTGCATTCCCTGGAACAGAACCTCCTTTGTGCTATGTGGAATTAGTTGAGTGCTTTTTTAATACCAATAAACAGTGAAAGCCCACAGGCTTTTTCAAGAATCAAAAGAAAGTTTATATTTTCTTGTTTAGATAATTCTATAGAATTAGACCTGAGGAAAAATCTGTTTTCCTATCAACCACTGTGTTTCAAGAAGAACAAAAATAATATTTCTACAGCTGCAGCTGTTGCAAATATTTCATAAAGGACTACAGGAAATAATACACAATTGATAACTGCAAACATGTATTGAAAACACTCTTTTTATCACTTTCTCCCAAGCAAGCACACTGTTCTAAGAGCTTAAAAACTGACTATTTGAGGGTCTTATGTTCTGTTATTGTGGCTGTTGCACTTTAAATGAACGAATCATACTAAGGATTTAAACTTAAATTTCTGAAGTTCCAACCTAAGACAAGCTAAATCTATTGCACTTTCTCAGCCAAATACCCCCACACTAACTGATTCTTTATTTACAGCAGTATGTTTTTTAAAAAACTTTTTCTTAGATGAATATTCAATTTTTGGGGAAAAACCCAGACAAACAAAACAAAAAAGACGAAAAGAAGGCATTTGATACTATAAAGAATATTAACCATTTACATTTGGTTAGAATATTATTAAAGAGCTTTGCTGTTCAACTAACATAAATTTGTGCGCAAAAACCCCAATAACCTTCTGCAGAACCTGGGCTTTATGACAATAAACCTCATATATAAGAAGCTCACATATTGTTCTCATGACAACATTTTACTTTGGATAACCAAATGAACCTGCAAAACCATGGATCTTTCTAGAAGAAAGAAAGGTTGGAACAGATGTTCTTGGAAAGACCAGCTACCAAAGACACGATGTCATTATTCTTTAATATAATTAAAGATAAAAAGATAAAATGCAGAATTTCTCATCTTCTGAAAAAATTGTCAGGACTATATCATATTTGAACAAATATGAAGTTAAAGTAATTTTCAAGGTAGCTTCAGTATAAATGAAGAAGACCAGAATATTCCCACTTCTAGGACTTCATTAATTTTGTTCTTCAGCCTTCCTTACCCAGTTGGTTGCCTGACAGCTTGCCTACTAAAACTTCTCTTTAAGTCTTGCGGTTTTATAGAGCATAGGCTACGTTATCTGCTAAACTCCAACTAGTAAGTTGTAGAGTGTACCATATGAATGCATTGCAAGGAGGTTCACAGAATGGGTAAGAGGACCTCAGTGGATCACAGCTGGTGGAAATCCATCCGTTTGAAAGCCAAAGCATGCCTGATTACTCCTAATTGTTCTTTCATCTTTCAGTGACCTTAACTAGGCAAACATTCCTAATAAGTTCAGCATGGGACTGGGCTTACTAGAGGCAAAGATGGAAAAAACGGAAAGCATTCCTGCCTCACCAGCTGTTTCCTGCCTCCTGAGCTAGCCAAGATAAATCTTAAATTTTACATATACAATTTCTAGTG
This sequence comes from Lycocorax pyrrhopterus obiensis, assembly GCA_014706295.1. Classification (NCBI taxonomy): domain Eukaryota; kingdom Metazoa; phylum Chordata; class Aves; order Passeriformes; family Paradisaeidae; genus Lycocorax; species Lycocorax pyrrhopterus. Next base: position 72,401,401 of record JACSVZ010000002.1, read on the forward strand.
AAAAGAGCTTTTGATTTTCTGCACATTTTCAGCATCTGTCCAACATATACAGATTTCTTTGGAATCTAGGAGACTGAGGAGGGAAATAACAGCAGGAAAATTTGTGCCAGCCTTTTCTTGCAGCAGTTCTAGAGCTCAAGCCCAGGATATATATTCTGGTGTGTTCTGCTTGGAGGCTGGTGATTACATGTCCAAGACGAAAAGCTCCTCTGCATTATGAACCTTTTAGTTACAAATGAGTGTTTCTTGATGCGTATTAAGCTTGACACATTAACTCCTGGATGAATTGCTTACAAAGGGAGCTGCTTAAGACTATTAAGATATATACAGTGAAATCCTAGGTGCTAAGTAGAGTTAACATTATTCCAAAGTGTATTTCTTTTTAAAGTGTCTGGTTTAGCTTAAGTTTCTCTCTTTAATCCTGCACAGCGCCCCAGGCTGCCAAAAAGGCAGCCATCAGCATTGCTTAGTGAAGGCAGCTTAGTGCCGTCAGCCATCTTATCTCCCCTGCTGCATGGGCGATAGCTTTTATCTGTGAGTATAAACATTAAAATGGAACTGTAATCCCACCTTAGTCCTACAGAAGATTTCCAGCTGTTTCTCAGATATGGAGAAAGTCCTCCCATTACAGAAAGGAATATGTGTGTCTGTGCTTCTTTGTGCATATGTATGTTTGGACAGTGAAAATCATGATGAGCAGGAATTTGGACAAAGAAATTGTAGTGCAGGAACTTTTTTGAAAAAGCTAACTAAGCCAAGGAGACAGTTTTGTATAACAATCTCAATCTAACATACAGAATGCAATTTCAAATATCTAAGTATACTTATAATGTGAAACCATGGCCACAATGCACCATTCTTTTTTAATTTCAGGGCTTTTCCTGTACAGCATCTCAGACCATCAGTTTAATTATGAAAATAAAAGACAGAAAAGGCACTAGCACATGGTATCCTAAACATAAGTTTGTTCCAGCATTATTTATGAAACAGAAAGAAAACAAATTTAATCAATATCTTAAGATAATTTTACCATTTCTGCCTGGGAACGGAAAGTTTTTTCGTTCTCAGTCATCCGTTGAATGCAATAATGTTTTCCAGAACTTGCTAAGTACGCAAATCTAGAAAATAACACTTTTTTTCTAAAATCAGTACAAAACATTCAGGATTGTTTAGAGTTATATTGTCTCATCATTCTGTGAATATATTACTCTGTCCTCTTCTCACTGTCCCTGCCTGCAGCAACATCATTATTAGATCCTTTGTGCTATAGCACTACCGTTTAGAGCAACCTCCCTGCATCTTTTTTACTGCAATAACTCTTCTATTTTTTCTGACCATAAATTATTAATTTCTTACTCTTAGTTGCTTTCCTCTTCTGTTAATATTGTATGAAACTTAACTTTGGGAATACAAGGAATATTCCTGGCTGAGCTGGGGTTGACAGAAAAGAAGAAAAGATGGATGGTATTGGGCTGTCTTTCTTTAGCTTTTACACTATTTCCTCAAAATGGAGCGTGAATCAGACCAGGGAACACCGAGTACGAAGATCTCATCCATCAAGACAGAAAATTCCCATTTTCTCAGTTGACCACTGACTTCCACTGAAACTTTTGAAAGACTCCTACTGCATTCTGAATTAAACCCCAAACCAGATGCAAATGATGGAAAAGGTGGTTATGTTTAAGTTAAAGAGCATAAGCAATTGTCTTAATGTCAACTCACATGCTTGGAGTTCTTCCCTAAACATTCATAGGAGTCCTCAACATATTTCTATTGGGTTATCAAAGCCATACAAAGGGTTTTGATTCCCAATTATCATTAGAAATTAATTGAAAGAGGGTATTGAAATCCCTTATGTACAGTTCTGAATATGCAACTCATATAATGTGGATAAGCAGAAATTAATAGGAAATGTCTGTCCCCAATGCACTAAAGCCTTGGTCTTGGCTTTCAGTTATATTGAAAATAAAGTTACTGTATTTTTTTGAGATTCTAACAATTTTCTTAGAATGTTATTCCCAAGCATTAAAATTACAATGAAAAGCTCAGCAACAAATTATAGAAATTTAAACAGTCACATTTTAAAATCTCAAATGTATATTCATATAGCAGACAGAGATAGTTACAACTAGGATAACCTCTGCTAATTTAACAATATAGAACCACATTTCTACTAAAAATGTACACAGAAAAGCACTTTTATGTTTAGTAGAATCTCTATGCTTTTTCTTCCTTCTCACTTAATGCCTTTCAAGGAGCTTTGATTGTAGCTGTTTTAAAGCCTCTGTAGAAGCATTTGACATTCTTATCCTGGGATTTGATCCAAGAATGTGTCCTCAAATCAAGACAAGTCTCATCAGACTGGGATTATTCCTGTCCTCCCTCACTAAAATCAATAGTTTATATCAGCTAGATTAGAACAGACTGGATATATAAACTGTTCCTCATGTCATAGCTAACTGCACAAAGTAAATGCATTAAACTAAATAAATTGAAAAAAAGCCTTGACCATTTCCATTTGGAATATACTCTCTTGATGAAAAAAAAACAAACAAACCAAAAACCAACCCACTCTATTTTCACTGAATACTTTATATATATGATCACAAAACCAGAATTACCAAAATTATTCTAGCTCCTATTAAAATCAGAAGAAAAAAATTCCTTTGTCATTCTGTAGACCTGGATCAAGCCCCTTACAAGCAGCTCCAGTAAAAACAGTGGTATTGCTTCCAACAGAATTTGGCCAGAACTTTTAATAATTATTCTGATATCATCTGAATTTAAAAAAACAAAAAAGGTTGAATAAAAAAAAAAAGGTTCTATTTTTGATGAAGCTCCGGTTTTTTTCTAATGTAAATTTTTATCTTGTGATGATTAAAATGGAACAAATTGTTAAAATAGTTCCCAACTTCCTAGTCATACTGAATGAGGGGGAAATTTTACACTGAAGAGATAATTGGCATATTTAGCTAATCTTTTATTAATGTAGCACAATTGTAACATACATCTTGTCTCGGAAAAGTCAGCATGGAAATTTTTATGTCATTATGCTGTGGCTCCACTTTTTAATAATTCTCTGTAGATTCATTTTTTTGCAAAAAAAATGAGATTTTTCATTTTTATGTGTGCTGTATACTCTACAGTTCTATTCAGTGAAGAAAGAGCAGGTTCCTTTCAGTACTAAATCTTTATGCAATGTAGTTCTATTGTGGGAACTATGCAAAACTTTCAGTTATACATTTTAATCTAAAGAAAAATAATCATAATAATTGCTCTTTATACTTTTGAATCTAGCATTGTACACAAAAATCATGTTTTATGGAATGTGTAAAAAGTACATTCTCAATCACAAGATATCACCTGATTAACAAGAGGTTTGTGACATCTCAAAAAACTATACAGAAAGGTATCAATTATAACTCTTCAGTACATTCATGTGAAAAGGTTGACTCCTAATTCTGCAATCAGTATTTCAGATAAAAGAGATTTCTCCAAGAGTACAGAAATTCAGGCTATAAATTAATGATAGCTATATACTTGACAAATTGTCACTAGACATAAAGAATAGGCAAGAATTCCTTATTAATGGAGGGACAAATAAAAAATTCCTCACTCACCAAAGTTTAAAGAGGGTAAGAGAGTGTAATGTTCTCAAGTGTCCATTCCAGTGGTTTAGGAGGATTGCAAAAAACTGAAAGGGAAATAGTGTTAACAGAATCCATTCCATATTTTAAATGTAGCCACCTAGGACAGAATTTGGTGAACCTTGTTAGTGCTACATGAATACTCACATTAGAAAAATATGATCGATAACATCAATACCGTGGCCCTTTGCACTGATTTTTTACTATCTGGATTGTAGTACTCACATTAATTGGAGATCAAATTCTGCAAATCTTTGAGCACCCAGAAAGCACACATCATCTAGGAACAACAAACGTAGTGGTGGATAACATTGGTCCTAATAATAAGGTATTATGTGAATGAAATTAGGTTTTTAGAATCACAGAATGCTTAAGGCTAGAGGAGACCTCCTGAGGTCACCTAGTCAAAACCTCTACTCAAAGCAGAGTCATGATATTGCTGTTGTATTTGTGCAGTAGCACAAATGCTGAGTAGAGCGAAAGGATCACCTCCCCATGGCCTGTTTGCTACCACGCTGCTCGTGCAGCCCAGGATGTAGACAGTCTTATTTTCTGCATGGCACACTGCTGACTCCTCTTCGGTTTGCTATTGACCATCTCCCTTCAGTTCTCCTCTGAAAAGCTGTTTCCTAATCAGTCAATCTCCATTTTGTACTGTTGTGTGGGATTATTCTACCCTAGCTGTATGAAATGGGATTTGCCTCATTCACTCTCATGAAGTCCCCATCAGCCCATCTTTCCAGGCTTGTCTAGATCACAGTGGCAGCCCTGCCCTCCAGCATAATGACCATGAGCCACAATCCAGTATTTACTGGATTTCTAAGGGTAGATTCCATTTCATGTCATATTCCATGTCATTAATAAAGTTATTCAACAGTTTTGATGCAAGGGTCAGTCCCTAAAGACTATCACTAAGGGAGCAGCTGCCAGAGATCCTTCCAAATTTCTATTCACTTTGTAGTCCTCTTATCCTGTCCCTATCTCACTGATTTGCCTATAATGACACCATGGTAGATGGGGTCAGGAGCCTTGCTAAAGTCAAGGCAAACAACATCTGCTCTCCTTGTTCAGAGTCAGCCTTTTCATCATGATTTAGCAAAAGAATATTTGCCCTTGGTAAATTCATGAGAGCTGTTCCTGATCATTGTCTTGTAATCCATGAATTTGTAAATGGCTTCTGTTGGGTTTGCTCCATAACATTGTCAAGGACCAAGGTGAGGCTGGCTAGTTTGCAGTTCCCTAGTTTCTCCCCCTTGCTTTCTTGAAGATGACTGTGTGGTTTGTGTTTTCAAACACCAGCAAGTTCCCTGATGGGTATGACCTTTCCATCATGGTAAAGATCTTGCAGTGGCATTGGTCAGTTCCCTCAGTACCTCTGGACGCAATTCCACTGCAGCCCATTAATTTCTGTACGTCTAGATGACTCAGTGCTCCCTCATGTATCTTTCTCTAATGTGGCTACTATTTCACTTGCAAAGGCTTCAAGCAGATGAATCATATAGGAACAGACTCTACCAGTTTAAAAAAAAAAAAGAAAATTAAAAAGGCATGGAGTACCTTGGCCTTTTCTGTGTCCTGTATCAACAGGTTCCTTACCCTACTGAATAGTGAATCCACCTTTCTCTTAGTCTTTTTGCTGCTGCTGTATTTACATTACTTAATATCCACTAAAAGTAAGTGGTAAGAATAAATAATTTTTTGTTTGTTTTATTTTTCTTCACAAGATAGAGGGGAAAACCGGTTGCAACCAACTCTACTTGTGATCAGAAACTAGAGGTGAGGGAGAACTCTACAAAAAATTATATTTAGGGAGAACTCTACAAAAAATGATATTTTTCTAGACAGCTGAAGTTAAAATACTAGCAAATAGTCCATCAGCTTATTTTTCACTAACCTGAAGTCTACATTCAACAAAAATATTACTTATGGAATATTTATAAATAAAAAAATACAAAAGACATCGCCATGAGTGACACACATTTTCTGTTAAGCATTCCAAACTGTTTACTTTTCTTTGTGCAATTGGAAATATTTCTAGAGCAGCACAAACACATTTAAATTGGGCTACAACTGTTCCCCACTTCCTCCCTCTTCTTTTGTAGCAGCTCCAGCACTCACTTGGCGTACCAATGAATCAATTCAACTTACTGAGCTTGCAGGAATCTATTCTATTTCTTTTTTGGGTTAGTTTTCTGCTGAGTTGGCAAGTGAACTGACACATCAGAGAGCCAAGATAAGCAAATGTGCCAGAGCAAAGGGTGCACTGACATTTAGACTTACTTAATCTCTCATGAAACTTCACCCTGAACTAGTATCCAAAATATAATGCTTGTCTAGATATTTGAAATTCTATATTTGTCTACACATTTTGTTTATTCTTTCTATTTGTTATTACAGTAGCAGCTAGAAATGAGTTAGAATTGCCTGTGAGTTATTGTTCAAGTACAGGGTAAGAAAAAGTCATCATCAAATGGCCAGAGCGAAGTAAAACCAGAGAAACAAAAGAACAGAATCTTCTCCAAATAGTGTCGGTATCTTAACCGAAAGCAGAGCTGAGGTCTTCTTAATTCAATTTTAATGCCTGTCTGCTAGAGGGAAAACAGGATTATGAGTGCATTTCCCGCTCAGAAAAAGTCTGCTCCCTGCATATGAATATTGCTCTTGTTCTCCTCCCTGACTGGGAAGTATCTTCTAAATGCTGATAAGGTTTGACAGTCCTCCACGAAGTCAATAGCAAAACTAGTAATTCACTTCCAGCTCCAATTTATTTTATTAAAACAATATCTACTGAAGCTTGGAGTGCAAACAGGGAGATAGGTTTCCCTGTGCATGACCATCAGTGAAAGGCAAAGATTCAAAGCCAAGGAAATACAAAAGACCCACCATTTTGTAGATGTGATTCAACCTACAGAGGATTCTGATGAAAATGTTTATTTCACCACAAACAGTAAATATGAGATCTTTCTAGTTTGTTTGGTTTTTTCTTTCCATTAGCCTTATTTGTTCAAAAAATTACTGAACTTAAGGAAATGATGTTTGGGGTTTTTTTTTAAATCCTGGCTACATAAAATCCTTGTATCAAGAGAAGAACACATTAGCAAAGCTACACGTAAATTTTAATGCTGGAACAATATTTTACTATGTCTCCTGGAGGAACGATAACCAAAAGCATTGAAAACCACGAAAATGCTCTTTATGTGGCAAGATGTTGGATGTGCCGGGGCTGCCGGGCCCGGCCCCAGGCGGTGGCAGCGGCTGCAGCGGCCCCAGCGCAGGGCACGGCTGAGCCCCTCAGCCACGGGCGGGCGGGCGAGAGCCCCGGGGAAAGCCGGGGCAAGGGAGGGCAAAACGCTGCCCGGCAGCCAGGGCTGAGCGAGGGGAGCCGTGCGGGAAACAGCCCTGCGAGCCCGAGGGGACAGCGGGAGCGGGGACGGAGGCGGGAGAGACCCGGCAGGGATGGCCCTGCGGCCATTGTTACAAGGTGGTGAAAGTTAATTATAAGTAAATTGACACTATGGAACATTCAAGTTCTCCAACAGATGCTATAACCTAATAGTTTTTGCTCATTCTTTGAAAGGTTGAAGATGGTTGGAGAGACAGAAATAATAAATGACATTAGAAATTTAGAGTTCCCGTTTCGTGTTTGCTTTACTATTCAAAACTGAATGTTATCACCTATAAAGTGAACAGGACATAAACCCACTTTTAATTCATTGATTGATAGGAATGTGTTTAAGTATATACTTAAGAGATTAAGCCTATACTTAAGAGATTAAACCTTCGCTGCTGAATTACAACTCTTTTGGGATGTTATGGCAGCAGTGGCATCATTGATCTTTGACAGGGATACACACAGTTAATTAACGTCTTAGAGGAGCAGGAAAGGTTTTCAAGCTCAAGTGCCTTTTTAGCACTTTCCCTAATTGTTTACATCTGAAATGAAAGTATATTGTATAAATTCTCTGAGATGTACATCTATAAAGAAGATGTCCAATCTAACCATTAAAAGCATTAAAAGTAGTTCTTCCTAACAATACCACTGTGATTTTCCAAATCAGCTTGTTAATGATCTTGAACAAAGTAGAGCTACATCAGTGATGCAAGAGAAATACCATATCCTTTCACAAACTTCTAAAGTCTTTTTCAGGAGTACGCCCCTGGGCTATCAAGCCAATGGCAGAATGTACATTAGTTTCAAAGTGGCTTAGGTTTCAGCTAGAAATCATTGTTATATATAGGAAAGTTCCATCTGAAAAAGGAAGATTTTTCTTTTGAAGTTTGTCCTCTTCCGAGGAAGGAAATTTGGTCTGGATGGCATTTTTGGGGAAAGAAACATAGGGACAAGTGCTAGAGAGTGTAGAATCCTAGTTGTTGACTGAAGCTTATTGGAGCATTACAGTAATACAGTGATAAATAGATAGCAAATACTATCTGAACTTTAAAATTGAGGTCAGATGTCTTTCTCAAGCATATGTTCTAACACCACAGGTTATTTGTTATGGTGCAGGAATTAGGAAATACAGCTTTTGAGGCTGAACAGTGTCCAAAGGTCAGACTGGTTCATTGCATTGTTTTTAGAGCATGTAAAATCTATGAGAGTATGAGCTTTGGAGCTGAATCTTGCCTACCAAAGCATTTGTTCTCCTGCATATAAAAATGAAGCTCCTTTATGTAAGTGACTTGACATACCAGAATAAAGTGCATCAGCCTGCTTTCTGAAATATTATGTATCAGATCCATTATGAGAAAATTACCCTTTATGTATCTAGCTGTATACACATTGCATAAATTGACAGGTTTTGCAAAAACTTCTCTTCTCTTCTTTACGATGATATAGGCTGCTGTTTCAAAGATACTGTGCTATTTCCTCTCTACAGCCCTGAATTTTAATGTGTACTTGATAAGATTTGAGCCACAATGATGTTTAATACTTCTGTACTTTACAATTTTTGCTCCTGAATTTGTACTTGCATATTTTATTAGTTACTGGTTTTGTTGTTGTTTGGTACTTGCAAGGTGCTAGCGACAGTTTATGCTGTATTTGATTACACAGTTAGACAGTACAGTTTAGTACAATATAGTGCAATTAGAACTACTCAAAAATCTACTTAGCCTTCATATTGTAAAATCACAAGTGGTCTAAATATACAACGTGCCCTTTTCATGTAGACATTCTGTAGGAATGTGCATAAACAGAGCTTTTATTTTATTCTTTCCCTCTGTAAAGAGGGAGTAAACTGAAATGACAAGATAAATCCTGTGTGAATATTCCCTGTAGGACTTTCAAGAAACATAAAAAGAAACCTGATTAATTTCTGGTCCAGAGCATAAAGAGTGATAGAAGGTAGAGAAGAAGGACTGGAGAAAGCTAAACAAGTAGAATTGAAAAGATTCAAGAAGAGCTCTGTTTGGAGTTTTATTTTGCAAAAGATTTTTTTTTTGTCCCTCACTAGAAGACACTGGTTCCGTAAGAGTCAAAATTTCCTATGAAGATATTTCAGGGACATATATTAAAAACATGTATGTTCTTTGGGATTAGGATAGAACTACTTGGTTTTGGAATCTGTTCTTTTCTCTGTCCTTACTTATAGATAAAGGATCAGAACATGTGATTTTATATTCTGATGACTGCAAAAGTAACTTGGTCACCTGGGAAGGGAGAAAATACTTAACAATGGTGATTACTTGATTAGTTTGAAGAGATAGCTATAGGGATGAGCAAGCCTGGTCCATAATAATAAATCACCAGGCTAAAATACTTATGGGGAAATAACCAAGTCTGAGTCTCCCACTTCCTAAGACCCTCCTTAACAGGATTTTTGGTATTTTCACTTGGTCTCTAAATTAAGTTAATTAATCTCTAAAATCTACAAAATCTCACTCTTGAAGAACTGGAAAAGCATTCTTTTGTACAAAATAGTACGGTACAAAGGCACAGGAGACATTTTCAACACAGCTTTAAGTACCTGGATACCAGGAAAAAGAACTCACATAGCGGTGCACTTGAATCCTTGATAGTACCATCACATCAATCCCAAAAAACATTCAAAGTCACAATGCTTGTCATTATCAGCAATTTTTGCACTGGTAGTCTGAAGATGCAACAGAAGCTTTACTTTCTTTTTCTAAATTTATCTGAGTCTCTATTCAAAACAGATTTTTTAAATGTTATTGCAATTTCCTGGTTATGAATAGATCAAAAATATAAGGAGATCACAGTTTTCAAACACTGTTTTTTTCAGATTTTTACTTTTGTTGCCAGGAAATAAAGAAAATTGAGTGTAACATGATTGTATCAGTGTTCGACCCTGTGTCAAACACAAATTTATGTGAAATAAATGTTGTTTGAATTTTAGCTGGTCTGTGTTTTACTAACTCATGAAGGCTCATTCATGAGCTCCACCAAACGGAGTCCTTACTGTAAGTGTTTCTCATAATTTTAGAAGAAGAAATTATAGAGAATATTATTTACAGTGCATTTTACATAAAAGCGTTAATGGCCTTTTCAATCTGTCTCTAACCTAAAGCTATAAATACAGGCTAACTTGAGAAGCTGTCAGTTTTTCTGTAGTTACATTGGCATTACTATGTCAGCAGTGCTTCAGAGCAGGCAGTGTGTACACTAGCAGAAGGAATTTCTCCCTCAGTAGTTTTACTACCTCCATGCAAAATATACTATAAGCTGACAAGCCTATTCTGCTAGAAAAGCTGCCTTAATATAAGGGAAGAAGAATGATTTCAGAGGGAGGTTGGTTTTCTCACATTATACACTGACAAAACTAGGTGGCAAAACTTGTGGATCAAACTTAGGTATTTGTCCTTGCTTTGTTGGTCCATTTTCATCTCTATACTATGTTCCTGTTAGCCAACCCTACCTAGCCAATCTCAGTACAAGGAGCCTATTTTAAAGTCGATAGAGAAAAACAGAAAAAAATGATCCCTAGGCATGGTAAGGCCTTAAGATAGCTGAATGATACGAATTTTCTTATTTGTATTTCCAGCCAAGTGGTTTCTCTTCTTCGCATATATTAAGCCACGTATATTGGTGTTTCCAGATATATCTCCTAAACAGTATGTCATGAAAATAATATTCACCCATAACCTTAATTCCTAAACCAGTAAAGGCTACAATTCATGTGAGGGGAAAAAAAAAAAAAAAGAGGAAGAAATTATCTCGTTGCATTGCTTGCAGCACAAAGTTCTGTACCAACAGAAAAGTCAAAACACAGCACAATTGGTGAATGCAGATAATGTGATCCTTAGCTGGATTACGAGAGCATGAAACACTGAAATACAGTCTTTGTTATATTTTCTTGATGGCGGCATAAAGAGGAACAGGATTTCACCCAAAAAAATCATGAAAATCTTCATATCTTTCAAGAGCTTCTCTGTCTTTATACATCTCTATATATTTTAAATATAAAATGAAATTTAGCTAGGTAGTTTATGTAGTAGACTGATACTATGTGATTTCCTGTGCTTATTGCAATGTTCCAGCTGCAGCATTTTTGTTGATGTACCCATATTTCCAAGCAGCTAACCCTCTGGTATAACACTTCTCAGAATGGCCTACTACACAAAGTCGGAGAAGTTTGGGCAGTTCCAACCTCAAGTGTCTCTCAACTATCTTGTAATTTGTCTTTGATACGTTATTGAAGCTCTCTCATTTCATGGTATTAAGCCATTTCCTCAGGCATAGGTTGCCTTTTTTTCCAGACTTGTTCCTTTGAGATCTGGGCAGCAAATTTGGGTTTAATCCATTTCCATTTTCATTGCAGTTTTACTGGAAGCAGCTGTTACCCCTTCTTTAACAGTTTGCTGGCTGTCAGGCAGCCTGAGGGACCCACCATATGACATCCGTCCTGGGTTCTAAATATACACCTGCACAACGTGTTTCCTTGGGGCAAGAGTGGAGCAAAGGGACTTTTGCTTCCTTTTGCACAAGTGTATTTTCATCTCTTGACTGAAAACTTTTATTTATTCCCTGTAGTTATACTTTGCAACTTTTCATCTTTTGAATAGAAGGGTTAATTCTACTTTTAGTACAGTCTGAAAATGTAGTACAGCTTCATTGCCTGCTTTACTAGACATAAACATCAACACTACAAAATGTAAATGTGTAGCCCCTTAAATCTCATTTCAGCTTTATACAGAACATCTAGGCAAATTTCAGTTAAGAGAATGAGAGAACCCATGGACATATCCCATGAGGCCTGACCTAACTATCATACTATTAGAAGTAGGCTCAGAAAAGATGTGTGTAAAATGGCAACGTATTTGCAGAACAGAAGACAACAGTAAGATTAAGCATGATAGTGTACATGTCAGCCATAAATAAAAAAATGTCAAAAAGTGAAAGAAAATTCTCTAGCATGATAGAGACAAAAATGACAGTAACAATACAGAAACGTGTTATTACATTTTTAGTCTCCTGGACTGTATGACAGACTGATGGGTCATAGTAATGGAATCAAAAGTGAAGGCTAGAGAACAACTCTTCACCGAAAAAGAAAGAAAAAGAAAAAGAAAAAGAAAAAGAAAAAGAAAAAGAAAAAGAAAAAGAAAAAGAAAAAGAAAAGGAAAAAGAAAAGAAAAAGAAAAAGAAAAGAAAAGAAAAAGAAAAAGAGAAGAGAAAAGAGAAAGAAAAGAGAAAGAAAAAGAAAAAGAAAAAGAAAAAGAAAAAGAAAAAGAAAAGTCTAGAATAATAGTACACGCCAGAGAAAAGATAATTCTGAACAGCTGTGATGTGTATTACTTCTTGCAAAGTTGAGCAGTGAGTTTATATTTATTTTACTTGTAGGATGTTACCTCAGTCTTTAGAGACACTCAAGTCCATACAGTGCAAAAAATATACAATATTTAAAGAGGGGGGAAAATTTACTCAGCACCTTAATGAAAAAAGTAGTAGGCATCTCAAATTAGCTAACTATATACTACCTTATCAAAAATGTTCTTTAATGCTGCTAAGGGGAAAATGCATACTTACAAGGTACTGATATTAGATATTGGAGATGGAAATTACCAAAATTATTAATCAGAACATTCTGTTCTTCATCCCTGTAATTTCAATTGTGACGTGCAGACAAAATGGAATTTATGCATTCGGATTATTTTTTCAGACCTTGTCTTTCATGTTAGAACATGTTAGAACATTTATTATTACAAACGAGAATTTGTTTTCTCAGATAACCGTGAATAGTAATTTGACTCTTGTTAACTCATTTTTGGCAAGTATTTCCATAACCTATCCTAGTTATTTCTAAAGATTGTATATCAGCAGAAAAACTCTCAAAAATGCTGCCAATATCTGCGATTTATAATATTGCAGGGAGGAAGGATTTATATAACTAACTAGAAATCTCTTTTACGTTGTTCGTCTTGTTTACAAAGATTGTAATCCAGTCAGTGAACAACAGCAATAACAAACGATATGTGCCTTAGATGATAACACAAGAGTAGTCAAAGACAAAGGTGAGGAGAATAATTGTGAACTGCTTGAAAAAGATATATTGAGTTGTATAAATATAGGTTAGACCCTGATTTTTGTTCTATTTTCAGGACCAGTCTGAGATATTTACATAGCATAAGTTGTGTCAGAGATCTCTAAAAGTAGCTCAGAGCATCTATCCCTGCTTAAGCTCTGAGCACCTCCATCCACACTGCTTATTTTCTAGTAGAATTCCACTGTGATTTCTGAGATCCTGAAGGCACAGAGCAGGTGTTACCCTCCGTTTGAAAGCTGATCAAGAACATGTTAGATAATGTAAACAGCAACAAGGAAACAAAAAATAAGTCCAGCACACACAAGTCTATCTACCTGGTATTTAAAATGGCTAAAACCCAAATAACACCATTCTCCCCCTAAAAAAAAAACCAAAAAAAAAACAACAAACCAAACCAAACCAAAATATCCATAAAAGAACTAAAAGGATTGTTTTAGTCTACAAGCAGGTCTAATTGAATGGACAAATTAGCCAGTGTCAACAGCAGTTACTGCGTTGAATGATTCACAGTGAGCCTAAAGATACACTGTTCTGCAGGTGTTTTACATTGGAGGAATGGTATGGAAAACCATTTGATGGGGAATAAATGTTTAAACACAGAATATATTTTCACATATGCTTAGAAGTTCGGCTAAGTCATATCCAAGAAAAACCTGTTTCACTGATCAACATGCTTTCAAGAATATTGAATTCTCTGTTATTAGTACCTGTTTCACAAAAGAGTATGTGGTTTGTAGAAGATTTGAAGCCTTTAACTTCCTCTAGAAGATCAAGCGGGCAATAAAAACAGAAGCATCAGTTATCTGTGTTTATTTTTAAAATGGAGCTCAACACAGAAATGAGTGAAAGTAAAAATGCATGTTGATGAAGTATTTCAGGCCTAGAATCAGATTTCAGAATGAACAAATTAAAAGAGTAGAGCTCAGAGCAGCTGGAGTCACATTTCTAATTTGGATTTGTGAACCTAGATGGCTGGGCTGAGACTGTGGTCTGGAATTTTTCCACAGTTCAGTTCATCTTTTCATTTGGGCTGTCTGCTAGCAGAAATAGGAATGCTACAATTGGTTAAATTAATTGCCATTTTCTTGTTTGCCAATACTGTTAGCTTTAATAATCTAGTCTATTTTCAAGACCTACCAACAGTATATTCACGTACTTTTTATCTCTTTACATCAGTCTAAGACTTTCAGTCAATTTGCCCTACTATACGTCACATACGTAGCTACACTATTTATTGATTCCTCACTTCCACCCACAAATGGCCTATAAAACCTCTCAAAACAAAGTGTATGATTTACAAGGCAATCTCAGCAAGAAACAGCAAACGGTCTCATACATTCAAATGCCCCTGTAAGATCAAGTGAATACCCTGGGCAAAATATAAGTTGTTCTGTACAAGTCTGAAGAGTGCTTCAAGCACTTTTTTATGTGTAGAGATGATGAGGTGACTCTGAGGTAAAATATTTATTGTCAGGGACCAAGACCAGTCGTAAGGGGTAATGAGTGTGTTCTTATTTCCCTGTAAAAATAATGCGGGGGAAAGGTGTGATTGTGAAGCTGAGCTTAGTCTCAGGTAGGGTCTGTTTCTTGAAAAAGTCATTGTGCTCCAGATGCAAGGTGCCCAAGTTACATGGAATAACACAGTCCACCACATGTGGCATGGAATGGAAATGTTTAAATTGTGCCATTTCAAGCAGTGATTTAGTCCCTATACATTTTGAGATTGATTAGTGGAGTCACTAATGGAGTTGGAATGAAATATAAGAAACAAAAGTATTAACTTTCTGTTGAGATGAACAGGTGGCAATATGAAGTAAGAAATCTTCAGGAACCTGACAGTAGTACTCCTAAGGAAAATTTTGCCCTGTGATACTTTTCTTGGCCTCATAGTATTATTTTCAAGGTCAGCCTATGGCTCCATACGAAAATACGGAAAAATTATACTAAAAACTATGTACAATTTTGATCATTGTCAAAATTTATTCTATCACATCTTTTTCTATAAAAGGAGAAAAGTAAGTGAGGCTTGCTGAATGTATTCAATATGCAGCATGTCCTGCATAGTCACATCGGACATGACATCAGGCATTTGAGTCTTATAAGAGTATGTGCAATGTGCTGGTGATCAGGTATCTAGAATTTTAAAGAGTAGAGGCCTGATCTAAAGTTCTTAAATGTATTTTTAGATATCTAATAAAAGCCTTGTGCTGGTTTTGGCTGGGTTAATGTTCTTCATAGTAGTTAGCATGGGGCTATGTTTTGTTTCTGTGCTGGAAACAGTGTTGATAAATAAAGATATTTTAGCTAGTGCTGAGCAGGGCTTGCACAGAGCCGAGGTCTTTTCTGCTCCTCACACTGCCCAACCAGTGAGGAGGCTGAGGGTATACAAGGAGTTGGAGAAGACACAGCTGGGACAGCTGACCCCAAAGGGATATTCCAGACCACAGGGTGTCATGCTCAGCATATAAAGCTGAGAAAGAAGGAGGAAGGGGATGTTCATTGTGATGGCACTTGTCTTCTCCAGTCACCATTAGACGTGATGGAGCCTGGCTTTCCTGGAGGTGGCTACCCATAGGAAGTGATGAATGAGGTCCTTGTTTTCTTTTGCTTTTTTGTGTGGCTTTTCCTTTCCCTCTTAAACTGTCTTGATCTGAACCCATGAGTTCTCTCACTTTTACTCTTCCAATTCTCGTTCTCATCCCACCAGGGGAGGAGGGAGTGAGTGAGTGGCTGCATGGGGCTTATTTGCCAGCTGAGTTTAAACTATGACAGGCCTATTGTTTTAAAACTATAAGATGTGTAGCTTTCTGTCACTGGACTGGGTTTGTGGGTTCTTTTGCAAAAAAATGTTACATTCAAAAAAGTATTTCAGTGTTAAATCTCTAAAAAGAGATTTAACAACACACTACAGTGGAATTCTAATTAGCACAATGCAGCTTATTAGAATCAAGATATTAATTCTTAAGAATCAAGATATTAAATAATTCAGGCTAGGTGTATAAATAATGTACTTGCTAACAATACGTTTACTTGGTCCTGAGAATAACTGGTTTAAAGTAGTGGAATGATGCCAAAAAAGTGAAGATATACTGCAGAGGAAGCATAATGAAAAAGAATGTGAAAAATATGAAGAAAAATGGACATATTAATGTATCATTAAAATTTTCATTGCAGTAAACAAAGCATGCTAAATATCAACCTATAAATATGTAAAATTACATACCTTAATTTTACTCAAAGGACTGGAGAATATTTTCAGGTATTAGTTCCTAAATAGCAAATACGTTTGGGGGTTTTTTAATGTCAGGTTTAATCCTGAATGATACCATTCAGGAATCTGTGGCAATACAGCAAGATACATTCAGTAATGTCTATGGTACCCCAATGTGTACCCAAATGTGGTGTATAGACAGATACACGTTGTATTTATTTTTTACACCTTGTGGACAGAATGTAATACTTTAGCTTTCAACACTAAACAGCAAAATAAATAAACTAGCTGTATACAGTGTTAACCATGGATGAAGAGAGTTACAATTCCATTTATTTTTGTATTTTAGGGGTATAAAGGGATAAAAATCAAAGGAAACCTCTCAACACTGGTATTATCAGATGATGAAACTTTTTTGAGAGAGATTACAAATGATTTATAGAGGTCAGGACCAGCAAAATTTCTTAACATTAATCAACTTTCTTAAAACTTTTTGGAGGAATAAAAAATATACGACTTTTACCAGCTATTCCCTCTTGCTGAGTCCATCGTTTACTCACTGTACAATATGATTGCCACTTTGAATTAAACACCTTTTCACACCATTTGCTGTGCAGATGGCAAAGTGCTCTGAGAATGACAGAGCTGAAACCCCAGGAGCTCCGAGCAGTGCACTGGAAATACATCACAATAAGCAGATACCTATTATCTACTCTTGACTTGGCTGTAATCTCCTCCTCCAAATCCTTGTCTCTCTTCTCTTCCCTTTGACTTTTTACTCAAAATACATCACCTCTGCACTTTTTTTAGAAAGCTTTGTAGAGGAGCTCTCTGTCAAAGTCTAGACCACCCTCCATAAAGTTCAACAGTTTGACAATTTGCACCTCTCACTGCCTGACAGTGAGCAATGGGTATCGTCTCTACTGTGCTCTCAGCTGTGAACATGTTTGTCAGTGGTGTGAGAGAAAGAGCTGCTTAAAGCAACTGTAGATCAAGTCCTGTGGTGCTCCCCATGCCCCTGGGCCATCTAGATTCTGCCAGTTGCTGGTCTGGAAGATGGGTACAAGAGCAGGGACATTGCATCACCTCTCCTCCATGTATCCTCCTGATTCTGTGGCTTTCACACCTCCTCTACAGCTGCACTCATCCCTTTCTCAGATTTCATATCTTGCTTTCAGCTTAAACCTTTGTACCTGATTTTCAAATGGCCATTTCCTAGCCAGATCTCAAGAATTCTAGTCTATCACTCTGCTCATTCTGCTCATCAACTATCTTTGACAGTTAACCATATTTTTCCCCATGAGATATTTTCTGTATTACATTGACTTCCGAGCCTATGCCCCTTCCCATATCTCCTTCTAGGTTTTTAGTCACTCTTAGTGTGTCTTTTAAAGGGCTTTGTCTTCTTCATATTGCTGTGTTTCGTAGAGTTCAGTCATGACTCTTCATTCTCCATACTTCCTTTGGTTAACTTCAATCATAGATGCAGATTTAACTCTGAACAATTTGCAGGCAATGTAGTGCTTCAATTCCATACTCCTAGAGAATATCTTAAACTCTCACCTTGCCTCTCTAACATAAATAACTAGCACTTCAGCCTTCTTTCTTTCTCCCAATCCATTTTCTATCCCTCATCTCACTTCATGCTTCAAAGCTTACTTTGACATCATCAGATTTTGACACATCTCTTCACCCACAAATCAAGGTTATGTTAGATATATACAGATTTTCTGTATACTGTTTTCAACTTTAGCTCTTGATAAAATGGCAGCTTGCCATCTCCTTGCAACACCTTTCACAGGTATAAGAACAGAATAATTTTCAACTGTCCTCCTTCAGAATGCCACTTAAAGAATTTAATCCCAGCTTCCCTTTTGCCTATTTCTCGATTTATTGTGTCTTCATTATATCAAACATACTACTTGCTCCCAGCACTCTCAAATTACCTCTCTGTTGATTTATTTAAAAGGAAAACTTTTCCTTTTACTTCTACAGAATAATTTTCTATAATATCTTATTCTTATTGAAATAGTCTATAAACATCTGGCTTTATCATACTTTAAATCCATCTTAAAAATCCTTCTTTTTAAAGACAGGTTTAATGAAGAAGGGGCCTATAAGAAAGATGGGGACAGACTTTTAAGTATGGCCTGTTGCAATAGGACAAAGGATAACTGTTTTAAACTAAAAAGAGAGTAGCTTCAGATTAGAGAAAGGGAAGACATTTTTACAATGAAGACAGGGGAACAGGTGAGGGTAGTGGAAGTTGGAACAGCTTGCCCAGAGGGGTGGTAGATGTTGCATCCCTGGAAACATTCAAGGTCAGGTTGGGCAGGGCTCTTAGCAACTTGATCTAGTTGATGATGTCTCTGCTCAGTACAGGGGGGTTTGGACTTAAAAGATCTTTAAAGGGCCCTTCCAACCCAACCTATTCTAAGATTCTGTAACATGAAAATTTTATACTTCTGCTGTACCAAGATCACTATCTGTCATTCTCTTGTGCTCTTCCAATTGACTGTCTCACACTGTTAGTTCTTATTATATTCTATAAGCTCTTTGAAGTTTGGATGATCTTTCCATTTTGTTTAGGGTCAGTATGTTCCCAGTTCATTACAATATTCTTGCCCCTTCACGAATTGCCTCCCAAAATTGCTCCTTTTACTGGGCCATTGTTCCAGAAAAAGTCCATAAAATGTTTATCACTGTCTCAAAGATTTAATTTACTGATTAACAATTTGTTTAATAGAATAACATAATTTAGTATACATTTTGGCAAGGTTCAGATTTATTATATGGGTGAGTTATTATCATGTTATCACAAAGAACTGGAGATCAAAATTTAAATGCACGATGGGCATACTCATGTCTGGATTTCAGAACAGGACTGGAAGCTGATCTGGGCTTACTGGGGAGTTCTCAGGGACAATTCATACAAGTAAATGACTGTTTAGGTGCACTTTATGCAGCAGTGGAGTACTCTGCTGTGTCCTGCAGAAGAGAATGAGCTCAAACAACATGCTAAGGCAGGGGAATAACTGAATGAAAAGTTAAAAATACCCTACTACTTTTTTTGCTACGGGAGAAAAAAAAAAGACCAATAAACAGCACTGAAGAAAAAAATAAAAGATCCTATTCACAGATTTCAGAAAATGAACTAGCCCTGAGTCTAACTACATCTACAGACAGAAGCAATAAGTCAAACTTGTTACTGTGGAAAAATTGTATAAACTTATAAAACTGAAAAAGCTTTCTATCACGTTTAAAAAAATGACACAAAAAACACCTTCAGAAACACTCTTGTTTGTAGGGACTTACAATTAATAATGCATTCTGCTTTTCCAAGAAATATTTTTGCAAAAGTGGTATGTGTTATGAACATATTTTACTGCCCTCTCCTCACCCAGCATAAATATATATTCTAAGAAAATGAATCATTATAAAAATTAAAATGTGGGGGGTTTGTTTGTCTTCCAGATCGGAGAGGAAATTATTGTCTAAAAGTTGTGGCCAGAAAAAGGATAAAGAAGTGCAACTAACATTTACAGTAAATATTGATATATGTAGTAAAAGAAAAGAAACTTCGAAGTACAACCACAGTAATTAGCAATGACTTAATTTACAGCTATTGTAGCTATGAGCTAGTGAAGTACCTCAAAGGTTATGTTTTTCAGACTTCTAGCTCAGTGAAACAGGTTTCCTCTTCCACTTTGTGGCATCCATGGATCCCTGTGAGGAAGAGAGAACTGCATAAAACTGTGTTTACCAACTGGATCCTTTTCTAAGCAAAGTCTCACCAAATCCAATCTGAGGTCTTCTTATGCTTAATGAAATAGCCTGAATCTCCTTTTCAGGAACACTGGCTCCTTCTGCCTCATGCTGTATGTAAGCATATAATTGTCAGAATTGAGTTTGCTGTTTCTGTTTTAAAGATACTAAAAGTAGGGAAATCTAGTATTTTGTTTATTTCAAGTGACCTTTTCAGTTTACTCAAGTCTAGAAATAATCTGAAATACTGTGCATCATTATTGCTATCCTAACAGGGAGGAAACTCTCTTTGTTCAAGAGCCCACATCTGCCAATCCACATATTAGGCAAGACTGTTTCCTATTGCATACTTTTTCCCAGACCAGCACATAGGTAATTTCAGACATGATCTGCTAGCCAGTTACAGCTGAGGCCCAACAACAGTCATCTTTTTACTGAAACAAAGAAAATCTAATGGGAGAGCAGATTCCTCAGGAACAGCAGCAGGGTGCAGCACCCTCCTGACCCACTGCCCGGCACCTCATGCCCTGGGAAACATCAGCTTTCTCTGGCTGTCAAACAGGTAAACCTCCCCAAAAGTCTCTCTCTCTCTCTCAGAATCCGTAACTGGTGTAGCAGAGGTTAAATAATCTGTGCAGTGTGGGTATGAAATCACACACTGGTCTTAAGCTCCTTATTTTAGAATGTTAGCAGTGATCTTAAAAATACCGCAAGTTTTCATGTGAGATGTGATATTATTCTTGTTGAAATAAAGCCATTTTGATATCAACAAAGAGAAACCATATGATTTATCTGTACCTAGACGTGTACTATAGCATGACATTAATTACTTCCTGGAAGCGTTTATTTCTCTTTAATGACTACAGAGAAAGAGCCTAGGGTGATTCCGATGTAGAACTCCAGACAATAAATATACTTGGGTCAGTGAATCTCAGATCTGAGTGGCAGTCAGCTGCCTGTGTTTAGCTACAGCTCACCTGAGACAAGCCCCTTAGTCAGATTAACCATAACTCACAAACCAGTTTAGCAGTGCTCTACTTGTGTTCGTTAAGCTCTCACATCTGTGGAAGTATCAGTAAGAAAAAAAGTAAAAATAAGTGTTCCTTGGGCAGCCCAAGACTGAGTTGTATCAAGACCTGTGCATTGTAACTGGACAAAACCAAATCTCTTTCCTGGACTCTGTGCCAAACAGGAATTGCTTTTCAGTTGTGACCAGCTCTGGAGTGGGATGCACTGCAGCACTTATGGCCAGATAGGCAGGAAACCCACACATTTCCTCTCATTGGGATGAGCCATTTCAAAGGATGTCATATCACAGATCTTTCTATGTAGGACCTAGGTATCTAGCTGGGGAGTAGAAGGGTCTTACTGTTAATTTGATCATGAATGGCAGTAAGTTCATTAGCCAATGGCTCAGTGTTTAACAGCATGAACTCAGGATCAGCATTCCCATCTGTCAGTACCTTGTGTTACTGAGATGAAACAGGTGGCAAAGCTAATGGAATTGAAATTAAACCACTCAGCCTAGGTTTACACCTAACTGCATCACCTTTTACTGTCTTATGATTGGCTGCAGAGGGGGAAAAAGCTTAATATTTTTTATTTGTAAAACACCAGAATACAAGGAATGGGAAGGAATGATACTGCATTGCTAAGGCTACAGGAGAGATGTGCTCCTGAGAAGATGCCCAACATCACTGATGAGTTCTCAGACTTTATTGAAGCATGAGCCTTTTTTCTCTCTAAGCACAAGCATGCTGAAGCACAAAATTATGTTTCTAACTCAGATAAGCCAGACTCAGGTACAAAAAGGGTAGGCACTTTCACCCATTCCTGCAGTTTCAGCCGTACCATTTTAAAATGATTGATTTTTCATCAACACTAAACTTGATTGCAGGCGATTTAAAATAAAATAGATTTCTTTTAAAAGGGAATGAATTTTAAAAGAAAAACAAAGCTGCTTCCTTCTGACAATTTAATTGGTTATTTAATGTGTTTTACTCTGAAAAAAAGCATCTGGTGTATGCACTATATTTTCAAATCCCAGCAGACTGATCAGGCAAAGTTTAGTTAATAATTTCTATCATAAAAACTTAAATGTTGTATGCAAAGGGTCCTTATCTTTCTAATTCTTAAAAGTGTATATAGATGAAAAATTGATTTGTACCATTGAGATAAATGATGTAAATTTTGACTGTGATATTTCTTACCCTGCAGGGGACTAGACTTTTCTTTACAGAAACAGAACTCAGCATTGAAGTCTAATGTTTGCAAAATTTTAGAATATTTTACCTGTAGCACAGTCATATCTTCAATATTTTTGGCATCACATAAACAAAATAGCATAATATAGTCCTCAATTTATAATAGGTTTGCAATTGTGTCCGAACATGAGATTTTTTTTATAGGTGTGGTTTAGTGCAGGGTAGTGTTGATTGACAGAAATGTCACTGAATCTGGTAACTATAAAATGTGGGTGATCTTCCTTGAAAAGCTATTTTATGGAAATTAGTTAATGCAAATTTGTATTTTGATTTAGCTTGTTTGGGCTTTTTAATAGGTTGTTGGGGTTTTTTCTTCCTTGGTCACAAGGAATTGATATTAAAATTTTTCAGTAGGCTAAAAGTACTAGAAATTCCTGGATTTTATGACTTCTGTCACTCCTTAAAATGAGAAATTACAGTTCCTTCTTTACCTACTCCTTCCAACAAAGTAAAAGAGAATTGTGAGAAAAAAGGAACCAACCAACAAGCTTTAGCATGTTTGTTTTTTATTAAGGTTTCTGGTAGCTGATTATTTCTTACATCATTGGATCATTATTCTGTGTAATTCTGTCATTTTTTTAGTTACTGGAGTAGTCTATAAAACAAAATATTCCCCATAAAAATATACAAAGGTTTTTCTCATATTTCTTCATTCTTACCAAGTTTAGTGGTTTAAAAGTTACATTTCTTGCCTGAGTTATTGAGATTCCTCCACCAGTCAAGTCTCAAGACGATTATCTCCAGGCAAAAAGAAGCTTTGAAGACTAAAATGGTATAAACTCCTAATTTTGGAATGACTTATGTTAGGGGGCAAGAATCCCATCTGGAGTCATAATTTTTTAAAAATCATAGTTTTATCATGACTTGGAGCTTAATGTTTTCCTAGTGCAACATCTAAGTACACTCTGGACACCACAGAAGAGGGATTATGCAGTATAGTGGATCTAACAGACATATTTCTTAAAGTTTATAGTGAATATGCGAAGGAAAGTATCCAAAATGAGTAAAACATCTTTCCATGTTAATCTCTTACACTCCTACTCTCCTCTTGAGTGCTTTATGTGTTTCATCTAGTTTCTGAATTAAACATGAACTATATTTTACAAAAAAAAAAAAGAAAAAAAAGAAAAATCTATTCTGATAAGAAGTTAAAATGTATTTTATGATGTAAATACTTTACGCTGGCTGAAAATATTAATTTATTTCAATTTTATAGTTGTTTTTGTTCTTATCCTTTGTTATGATACAAAGCAGAAAAAGAGGACTTTTACTTTTTCCAGGTACCTCAGACTTTCTAACTGCGCTAAAACTCTTAGGGGAACCTATTGGGAATTGAAGTGAGAGGTGCCTATGGGTTCTCCCTGCCTCCTGATGGAATGGTCAAGCCATGATGAAGTTCTGGTTGCACGTACCTTAATTGAGACTGAGTTACTATGCTGTTCCAGGACTATTTCTGTCTTGCCCATATTTCTTCCTCTTCAACTGCCATAAAATCATATCTGCTTCCCCCCAGTAAAGTTTATTCTGAGTTTGTGCCTAAATGTGGAATGAATGGTTGGTATGTCACCACCTTTTTATAATTTATCTTCCTCACAATTTTTTTATCAGTGCAATCCCTGAGATGCTGCAGAAAGGAAAGACAGAGGTTTTTTTTCTTCGTAGGCTTTCTCTTCTCACTTCAGTCTTCTGTGCATAAAGGAAAAAAATAAGTTCTCTAGAGAGGCGACTGTTCTCTCAAGCATCAGGACAACTCTGCTGTCTCCCAGCAGTGGAGCAGCACCATAGCAGTAAAACCTAATCAAGTCCTAGAGCCCTAGTTTTTAACCTGGAGGTGAAGTCAGTGGCAAAAGGCAAAGCAGCCTGAACCAATTACCACCTTGGGGAAAAGCAACCCCCAAGAACACAGAAAAAAAATCCCCTGCAAATGCAGTGATGGCTTTACATGAGTGTAAGTATCATTCTTACTGGTTGTGATTGTTCATGATTTGACTTTTTAAAAGGAAAGGGACTGAAGTTTACAGTGCCAGTATGCAAAGAACTACTGTACTGAAAACAAAAACAGGCACCATATTATTAACAATACAGGAAAGTATTCTGGAGTTTGTTTTTAGTTTGCTTGACTATCCAAAACCATTTAAATATGTACCTTTATTTGCTATTTATAGTGGTGTCTGTGTCCCACTCTGGAGAGGACCAGGGAGCTTCTAATGATTCCTGTGGCAAAATTAGACACAAACGAGGTAGATGTTACACCCACAAACAGTTTATTAACATGGAAATTTGCCCTAGCAACAGAGATAGGAAAGGTAGAGATAAACAAAGGAAAAGAAGCAATACAACGGAGAGCTGAGAGAGAGAAAGAGAGAGTTACCACTATGGATGCAATGGTGTCCCATTGGTCCAGTTTGACCAATCAGTGGGCAGCTGGTGCATAAACAGGGCAGGAGGCTGACAGGTGACACAGTTCATAATTCCCTATATACAGCATAGCCCCTCCCACAGTCAGGTTGTCTGAAGAAATGATTGGTTCTTCAAGGAGGGCTGCCCAAAGATATCTTCCTAGCAGCAGAGGCTCTCTCTGGGCTCGAGGGGGTTGTCCAAAGAAATCTTCTTAGGAGCAGAACCACCCAGCAACAGAGCCTCTCTCCATCCTCCTCCCCCTGCCGGCCATGGATCCCAGAACATGCCTTTTCATGTCTGCCACCATAGGTCAAATGCCGCTTCTCCAGTGCTCTTCTGAGTGCAGAAGTGGCAACTAAAGCGGTTAATGTTAGTCCTTGAGGTAAAAAGATCTCTAAGCAACAGTTCAAAATAAAGTTCAAACAACGCTGAGACATTTTTGTCTTAACCTTTATCAGCCCCTCACAAGTGGCCATAGGAATAAATGTTTATGCTGCCATATGTCTTTTATGAAGTCTGTGGTTATTCTGATATTTTGGGGTTTTCTGTGTATTCAGGTGTTTATTGTGCAGTGTCTGAAAATGGGCACTACAAATTCACATTGTTAGGCTTTGCTCCAGAGGACGGCTAGTGAGGACCACTGCTGCTCCAGAGAAATCTCGGAAAAACTTGTATCACATAAAACATTCCATGTACTAGAACTAAGGGGAACACAGATAGCAAGACAGGCCTTGCTCTCCTTCTTCAAGCTGGAAATAGAGAAGCATCTACTGCTCTTCATCCACTGTAGAGAGAGTGAGATGTGTCCCTCCCTGTTTGTCATCTGATTTTTCATACCTGCTGACTGTGCTGGCTATCTCTTGCCTGCCGTGAACCTAGAAGGAGCTAAAGTTTCTTTCATTCTTAAATAGATTTATTTAAGGAAAATTAAAAAAAAAAATTGTCAAGAATGATGGCTCCCTTGGTGTCCCTCTCACTGTGTGTCTTTTGCACACAGTAATATTCTGGTGTTATAAGGAACTTGGCTTATAAACTTTCCAGGGACAGAGAATAGCCAAGATGCTATAAACATTTCACCTCTTTACATTCACACTCTCTAGGAAACTTCAGTGTGTTCTGTTTATTGAGGAAAACCTGGAATGATAAACTCAAATGAAAAAAAAAATTCTAGCATGTAAGTCTGTACTTGAAGAAAGAAATTTTAATTTATGTTCTATATTTTAAAATTTATGTAAGTATAATTATATATGTCTTATAATTTGCAGTGATTACACAATGAGGTTACAGCTGTAAGAATAATGTGAACTCAATGCTAAATATTTTCAAGAGGTTTTTTCCCCTCCATTAGTAGGATATCAGTTACATAGACTTGTTTCTGCATAACTACTAAATATATCTGTAGGATTGCTGCTTGCATGTTTTACTTAACATAAAGGCTTTTTCTCAAAAAATATCTTCCTTTCTGATCTGCAATGCTACCACTTTGATGTATCTGTTCCATAGAGGTACCCAGATTACTAGGAATTATTTTCTTACTTATTTTGTGAATGGTTCTGCATTTCTCTAAAAATCAACTTCTTCCCCTGTAAAAAAACCCCGTCAAACGACCAAAACCAAAACACCCAAACAATGAAAATATAAACTCAAACCAACTCAACAAACATTTTCCTCTATTTCTGAATTTCACCCAGGTGAAGGGTGGAAAGATTTTCAAATGGGTTTGGGAATAAAAAATTTGACATTGGAGATGAGAAAACAAGCTTAAGGCCAGGTTGGATAGGGCTTTGAGCAACCTTACACAGTGGAAGTTTTCTCTGACCGTGGCAGAGGGGTTAGAGCGGGATGATGTTTAGGGTCACTTTCAACTTATGCCGTTCTATGATTCTATAAAAAGTAGACAGTTTTGCAAGATGGGTAAGATATTTTATTGCTATATAAAATTTCAGAATCAAAGCATTTCAGCCTTCAACTAATAGATTAAAAATCTCTTTGAATTTCAGAAGTCTGGAGTGCTGAAATCTCATTGACTTCCTCACCAATAGGAAGAGTACTGGTGATGTGAAAAAGTGAAAAAGTGAAAAATTTGGGCTGCCTTTCTAAAAGGCCATTCTTTAGTACTGATGTGGTTTTCCTGATTTAAAAAAGAAAATCAGAATAATTTTATAATGCTAGTTTACTATATAAATGGCACATATATTTTTTGAACTCTGGATTTTCAGACGTGCCTTGTAATTTAACTGCATTTTATTATTCTAGGAAAAACTCAGAGGAGGATGAAAGTGCTATCAAAAAGCTAAATAGTTCCTGGAACATGCAGTCTGATATTGCTATGAATCCTGAAATAAACATATTTGTTTCTTCTAACTACTGCTTTTTAGTGGGAAGGAGGGCATCATATATTTAACAACTGTCTAAAAGTCAGATCAAGCAAACTTGGCCGCCTCAGTATAAATGCACAGACAACTGGAAACAATCTGTTTTGAGGAGGAAAACACATGAAAAAGAAAGACTGTAATGGTCTTGCATTGAGGTAATTCTATGCAGCATAGAGATCTAAACAAGCTTCCTTGGAAGAGGATAAATTCTAGGGCTTGAACTTTATAGCTGGGTAGGTTTTTTTACAGCCTTAGATAAGTTCATTTCATCTTTCTATATTGTTTTTTGTTCTTGTATTCATTAAAGGTAACATTTTGATAAAACGGGCCAGAAAATGGGAAAAAAAAAGTGGAAAAAAAAGTCTTTGGAACTGGACTATTTCACAAGTCTGGAAGACCCCAATTAATTTCCAAAGTAAGTTATTTATTTCATGTTTCATGGAAGACACATGAAAGATACATTCTCTATTTTTTTAAATGATGTTTAGTGTACAAGTGCAAAATAATAAAAAGGTTAATTTATCTCACATCTGGATTTGAAAGCAGAAAAGACAGATGCTGCTGTTACTGGCTTCTGAACTTGCTTTTGTATCTGTCCGTTAGCTCCATGGAGATGTGAGCAACTGAGGACTCATTTTAGCAGAACATTGAGGTTAAAGGCCACCTTTCTGTTTCCAGTCCCACTACCACAAAGTTTAACCAATCTTGTCTTGCTAAAGCCTTGCTATTGGAATTCTTCCTGCTCTCTTCATCTCTCTGAAGCTGAGCTCGAGGCAATAGCTCATGTTCAGTAAGCAAAGTGGTAGAAAAGCATCTGTTTTTGCACTCTGCTGTCCTGATTAGCAGAACATGAGCTGCTTTACTTTACAAAAGGGGAACTGGATTATTTGAAATATGCATCTTTTTTTTTCCTCCTCTCTGATGAGGATTCAATCACCCAGGAAATGTTGCCGAGAAACTGACTTAACAAAATACAGAAATCTGCTAACAGAAACTGGGCGGCAGCCAACTGGTTGACATCCAGCTATGACAAAAAGTGAAAGCAACATGTAATTCAAATACTAGAAAAGGGCAGAGGAATTTGTTCTATCAAAGGTGCCCGTTCTTCAAGGAGAACTTGTCATGAGTGTTCTTCATCTTCTTGTCATGAGCAATCTTCATCTTGAACATCATTACCGTTTGAAAGTTAAAGTTTATAATAGTTTTCAGACATGTCAGTGTCTTAAAAAATGCTTCAGACCACTAAATATTCATGCTACTAGAGAACAGAATGATTAATGGAAATGCTTAAGAGTAAGAAAAAAGTAGTTCTCATTTTTGATATCCTCTATTATTACCACAGAGGGAAAAGAACTCTGACAAAATCCAAATCCAAGCAAAATTAAATCTTCAAATGAGATTGCGGAAACTGGACATGGTTCTTCATTTAGCTGTCTATTCAGAGTTAAAAATACATACCTAGGAACATTTTAATAATATTCTTAGCTTTGAAACTAAATTTTACTTGTTCATGCTGTTCTAATAATAAAATTACAATAGCACTGACATATGGCAAGATGACAAGTGGTAGAACTTGGTAGGTGTAGCTTTTCCTAGGAAAATGGTTTCATTTCGAAGGAATTTACCTTCAGCATTGAGGCTTTTGAAACTACCTGCCAGCTGTGGAGCCATGTGGAACCGTGACTTCTGAGGTACAGGGTTTAGATATTTTGCTGGATCCTGGGTCATTAGGTTTGTATTCAAACTGTGAAACACCAGTGCATGATTCCATGCCAGCGCAAGGTCTGGAAGTATCCCAAATGCCTGTGTCTTGCCTCCCCTGGCTGGATTCCCATCAAAAGGCAGAGTAGAGGCCCACGGTAGTAGGAAGCTGGACTTGGTTTGGGCAGATCTAGAGGAGTCCATCATCATGCCAGGGTATCCATATGAGCTGCAAACCAGTTGCAGTACAAAGGTCTCCCACCTTCACCTTATCAAGAAATACTTTACTGATATCAAGGCTATTCAAAAGCAAAGGAGTCATATTCCATACAGAAGGCTAGTCCTCTCCTTTGTAATTTGGAAATAATATGAGCAAGCAGGAGAATTGTTCTAAAATATATTGTCAGGGCTGCCTTGTCCTTGCAGGGCAAATCAAAGCATATATTACAATCCTTCCTGGTCTTTTTTCTAGCTCTGGTGTAATACTTAGACGAACAGTTTGGAGCTACCCATGGTTCCCCAAAATACACTATTTGCAATTGGAACTGTTACTAGCAACTTGGACGTAGCTCACAGCCACTATTTCCTGGTTACTTGGGACTAGAGAAGCAGAATCCCCAAGTGTATTTTCCACCCACCAGCACAGATTGCTTTTTCAAATACAGTGACAGTCAAAGCAGTTGCATGAAACTGACTCAGCTGGTTGTGTCATTACCTGCTTATTCCAAAATGTATAAATGTGCAGACACAGTGAGACACAGCACATATTACAATAAAATCATGTTAGATTGAAAGCAAAAAAGTAGTAAAGACAGGAAAGTGTGAAAGCTGTCTAACATTTTCATTGCTATGTTTTGTTTTGTTTTTTTTTCCTTGAGGGTCATATCTACATATATCTCTACATTTAAAAAATTATTGTAGCTGAGTACAATTTCTTCCTAATCAAAGAATAGTGTAAACAGCACAGGTAGTGGAGTGGATTCTGATGTATTACTATCACAGTTCTCCTGCCACAGTAATTAAATAAGCTATTCCAGCAGAAATGTTTTTATACCAGTTCACCTATACCCACCTTGGAGCTGGTAGTTTATATGGTGAAAGTGATGCAAACATCACATGTAAACAAATATTTTAAATTCCAGAGGTGAAATTGTATCTTACCAACTTCAGTATGACTGGGAATATCCAGCTATTCAGTTTTCCCATTCATCAAATTGGATTAACAATGTTTGCTTACCTCATAGCAGTTCAGGGGAGATTAATTATTGTCTGTATATTTTAAATCTTTTTAGGATGAAAAGTGCTACACAGATACTAACCACTTCAAAAGAAGCTGTAATAACCTACAGAACAAGGTACTGCTTAGCTATGCCATGCTTTCCTCTGGAACTGCCAGTTCACAGGCATTAAGCTCATCATGAAATCTAGCAAGTGAATGCTTTCCAGAATTTAGGTGATTTTTAGGTCTGAGCAAAAGCAACTGCAGTGCTATGCGGTGTGCAGTGGGTGGAAAAACCCAAACATACGAAATCATTGTGTCTCTTCCAAGGTGAAGATGTAATTTTGTGAAAAGACAAAGTTGCATTCTCCTGCTCTGTCTAAAAGAAACTCCTGAGGTTGCCCCACCCATGATAAACATTTGTTACCTCGTATTGGGCAGGACTTTATCTTTCCACTGAGAAGCAGTCAGGGCTTCCCCTATGACTTACAGCAAGGACTATTAACCCCACAGACATCACTGGGTTTTACACAGCAGTGCCACCATAAAAATTTAGAAATTTTATCCATAATATTATAAATCATCAGTTTTATTTTCCCAGAAGTTTTGCAATTAGCAGGCCTTAGAACAAGAATTGCATGTGCTGCAGATCTGGCCTTGAAAACGCCATTATACACGAACACGCTTGATGCAAACAATAAAGTGCAAAGGATACAGATAGAAAATTACCAAATTAGTGACCTGTCAGAAGAAAAGCAAAGGGCTTACAGTTGTATTCCTTTCCTAATTTTCCTCTTATTTTTGAAAAGTGAAGGGGAAAGCAGGAGTGGCAGGATGTGAGGTTTCCCACGAAACTACAGAGGTAGATCACCAAAGCAACTGTAACATAAAGGAAAAAAATGCTGCTGGAGAGCAGTCCACAGAAGGAGCAGCTTTGTGTTGTTTGACTCTGACTTTCTTTTGCTACTGAGCAGATTTTTGCTGATACTTAGATGTATAGTTCACTGTTAATTATTTTAAATAAACTTCTTTGTCTTCTAGAAAAGTCTATTGTTATTTGAGAGAAAAAACAATTTTTCAATTTATTTTTAGTATTTTATTTTCTTACTAAACAGTGGAAAAATATACAGCTATTTTTCTTAACCTGCTTTTAATAACTATTCCATATAGGACTAATATTCTTCAAGTTTTCATTTAAAACTGCTGTTATTGCTAAGCTCTGCTGCCATTACTTTGTTTAGGGATTTAATCACTATTCTTAGTGTGCACACTGTTTCCATTAATGCTAATTAATAAGAACTGATTGAAAAAAAGAACCACATAATGGTTTCTAATTTTCATTTTTCATAGAAATTGTTTCAGCAAAGTATTTGTTACTTTTATGGTGACATAAATACATTTCCATTAAAGCTAAGTCAACAGCAGAAGATTTACACCTGTATTTTTTTCCTGATCATATATTTCCCTGACATCTGTTCAAGTATGAATTATGTCTATTAGTTCTGAAATTATAAAGAAACATGTAATATTCATAGTTTTGGCATTTTCTCATAGCAGAAAGACCAAAGATCTAGTGGAATTCCAATTCCCTTGAATTCTGGGGCAAAGTTCAGTGAAGACAGGCCTGGATTTCAGCATGCTTATGTTGAAGCATTCTGCTCACATGTGTTACTGCCTCAATGTGAAAATCTGAGTCAAACAAAAAAAAAGGCTTCTAGGAACAGACAAGGTAGCCAGTTCTGGTGTCTGATTTTTGGTAGCTGCATGGAGCCAGTTAATTGTCAATTCCACTTTCACAAAAGTAGCCTGTGTTTGGAGTCATCTGAACAGTAGAAAGCAGGTGTTGCTTGCACAAAGAACTTCCTCTACTGCTCCTCTGTATGTGGTTTTAAACACGTTTATAAATAAGCGCACTGAAATGCATTAAAAATTTCAACTCTTTCTGATGGTTTTATCTTCATATTGCTATACAGTTTTAATTTTCTTCTATCTCTGAAAAAAATGATTTACTTATCTGTTATAATTTCTTCCACCATATATATAATATATATATGCATATAAATATGCGTATGTATATTATATATATTATATGTATATATAATATATATATTTATATATATATATAAAATATTTATATACATAAGAAAGATGTAATATTTTACACTTTGTCCAGCAAGGGAACAGTTAAAGATCACCTGGATATTAATTTTTAGTGATAGGTTTAGTTTTCGCTTTTCCTCCTTGAGTGTCATAAACCACAACTAATATTATTTTTTTTTTAAAGAACCTACTACTCTGTTCTAAACAAATGGAAACAGTGCTATATTCTGAACATATATATCTTCCAATAATTTATTAACATGTGTATGTATCCACCTTAAAATATCACATATTACTTGGCAAATGTGCATATGTATTTTGGGAGTGTCCTGAATGTTCCTTCTTACAATTTTTTACATTTTTACTGGGTTTTTTTTGTTGTTGAAAATAAGTTTTCATGGGTGGACTAACTTCATATTGGGAGACTATTTGCCTCTAATATATATAGGTAAGTTTGAAATCCAATTTTTTCGTAGGCGGCTTTTTCCCAAAATACTAATGTTTGGTGACAAAGAAAATTGGTATAATTTACTCTTTTGTCAATGGGAAATGAAATTGAAAATAGAAGAGTAGTATATTGTCAAGCTGTGACTGTTTATAATTGTGGACATCAATCCCAGTTTTCATGATGGGCTGTTTTACTTTTTTTTTTTCCCCAAAGGCTTGATAAATAATCTACACATTTATTGTAAAACATTGAAGGTTTGGCTATGAAGGACTGTGGGGGGAGCTGATTTATCTTAAAAATGCACAGAACTCAGTATATTGTTGATTCTAATCAAACATTTCTCTAAAACTAATTTGAGTGTGTTTTTTCAACAGAATAGAAGCTGAAAATCTGTCTCAAGCAGAATGCCAAATTTAGCAGCATGCCAGAGTGGCTCAGGGTAGGAGTGGCTCAACCGCAATAGCATCATTCCATACTTTCACAGTTTTTCTCAAGTTTGCAGCACTATTCGGGTGGAAATGTATGTACACATGTACTTCACAATGCCATGACAATGACTTTAATAAAAGGTAGGGAAAAATAAGCATTTGCTGTGTAAAAATGTAAGATAATAATAGATAAATTGTACTATACAGGCATGGTAGGCTGTTGTTAAAATTGAAAATTGGTTCTTAACCCACCACCACTTCCCTCATCATCATTTATACTTTCTAGATGTTCATTGAAGGTGTTACAATTTTACTGAAGTGCAATATTATTAAACTAAAGCTTGAGTGGTGGGTTTGGTTTGGTTGGGTTTTTTTGTTTGTTTGGGTTGGTTTTTTTGGGCGGGGGTGTTTTGTCATTTATGCAGTGAAAAAGCATTGGGATTCCTTAAAAACACAGTTTTTTAGCTTTCATGATGTTACTGTTTTGGTTTAAAAAAATGTGTAAAAATAAGATAAGCAAACATATTAAAAGCACATTATGAGGAGGACCTCCATCAAGGAAAGTGAGACCAGTGTCCTATTCCTAGCTGGTCCTGTCTCCCTCAGAGTAAGCTACAAACTACATTACTTTTCTCTCCCTGTCTGGGTAAAAAAAAAAACAGGGGAAATAAACTAAACAAATGGATCTATAACTGTTCATAGAATCCATGAATTTATCTTGAATAGGTATTCCTGAACAGAAAATTGTGGTATATGCATAAGATTTGGGGGTTTGTTTATTCATTTCAGCCATAAAATTATTCGAGTATGTTTTAATTCTTTGCTTTTACCTCAGTTTTTTTCTGTAAAAATATGTAGAATATACTTAAGAGTATGCATTTAGATTTCTTTCTATCTTATATATGCCAAGGTATATTTTGGGAAATAAAACAAATATCTGTAAAGGATATATGAAAACAAAAGAGAGGATTTTAAGGAGCAAGGAGACTCCCAAGTGTTCTGTGGACCTTAAAATATACATTTTCAAATTAAAAGATACTGAAAACTGTGGGTGAAAATGAGAACCTAATTTGTAATCAACCATAAAGAAAAGGAAAGATCTTTTGATGTGAATCTTACTTTTTAACAACAGGATGAAATTTCTATTCATGTTATTGAATCCACATGTTCCAATACTTATTCAAATATATTTTTTATTCAGAATTCACAAAATTTGCTGTTCTTACTCTAACCACTTTCAGAAAATGCAATTATAAATATTTACACCATTCTGGTAACTATTTCGCATGTATTTCAAGAGCCAAATTGCATTAATTTTAACAACTTCCAATTAACTGAAGAAGTTCAGTAATAGCCAATTTAAGAGGTTTTTTCCCTTCTTCTCAAGTGAAACCACCTGGTAGCTATTCTTCTTTAATTTTTTTTTTTTTGGTCATTATTTGTAAATCAGTATTTGAAGGGTTTGGGAAGAAGTATGCTAGTAAGAAGAGCGAAATGAAAAACATTAGAATGAGGAAGCTAATACCTAAATTTATTCAGAATATATCATGTCAAAAAAAGCTACTACATTTTTAACAAAATATGACATATTCAGGAATCATCAATAAGGAATGAGCAACTATTTATATTCTCTAGATTTCTTTTTTTTCACTTGTAATAATTGGTTTCATTGCCCTTTAGTAATTGGTTATTTATTTGAAAATCAGAGTAAAAGAAAAGCCAGATTCATTCAAAGAAATGACTTCCAAAGCATCTCTTCATCTTTATGGGTGAAGAAAATACTCAAGAGCACAGACAAGTGTATTTCCATTAACTGAAAACCTGAACAGCTGAACAGGATGTTCAGTAAGGCTTTGTGTCTAACAGAAGACCTTTTTGTCTTCTAGCTTATTGAACTTATTCCTGATTTCACACCACACTTCTGCAATATTTTGGGGGGTTTTGGGGGTGTTTTTTTGTTTGTTTGGTGGTGTTGTTGCTGTTATGTTGTATTGTTTTTTTTTCCCCAATACTCTTTTTTCTAATTAACGTTCCAAAGTCTGGTTTTTGGAGGATTGAAACAGAAAAGAAGAATGGAAAACTTTTAAGGTGGAAAATTACTTATCAAACCAAGATGCTTGGACAGAAAAAGAGGTGCAAATAATTAAATGAATTTCAAAATGGCATAACCAAATTTTGCATATAAAGTTAACACATAACAGTGTGATATGAATACAACTGTGTGCGCTCAGGGCAGGGTATCAGAAACCTTCCTTTACCCTACTTTGTCAGAGCATATGAATAATTTTGCAGTATAGCTGGGGGTTGTGCACAGAGAAGTGCACGTGCCTTGTACATAAGTGGAGCTGGATGTGCTTTCCCCAAACCCTTGAAGCCTCATGTGAATCTCTTTGTTTTTTTGCAGGAGGCATTACTACAGTTGCAGTTCTCAGTTTGTTGCCAGCTTTCTGAACACAACTGCCAGGTGTAGGTCGGGCATATGGTGGAACTAAACTCAGAGATTTTGTTAAAATATTCCTAAATTAAGACGCCTGCTATAGCAAAGTATAAAAATGAATCATTTCCGGTCCAGGTCTAAAAACCCCTAGCTGATTTCCTTTATCGGACTGAAAACCATACCTGGCCCTTGAGTAAACAGAGCAGCAATGACTCATCCAGCCCTTCAGGTTTCTGTGATTCCTTTCCAAACCCACATTTGAAAGCATGGGCAACACTACCTCTGTGACCAAAAAAAATTTCCTCCCCCTGCAAATCAAGATAGTGAGCGACATATTTTTAAAATTAGAAAATAAACATTGGACTTCAGTTGCAGGATCCCCACATATTTGCAATGACTAATAGAAGATGGAAATTACGTGGGCAGATGACTTCAGGGATACAGCAATAAAAATGGCTGAAGCTTAAGACACCTGAGATTGGAAAGGAAGACACCCTTAGAGAGAACTAGAGAATTTGGAAACTCATGGTTATAGGACAAATGTTTACAACTCTCATTGTTCTTTTTCCAGCCCTCACTCTGTAATGTCCCCCAGAGAAAATGATTCCTTTTAGCTATATAGGATTTCAAACAGTTAAAAGATGGAAAGCAGAGAAAGAAGAAAAAAATTACATTTTCGATGTTCAAATCTATCTCCAAAGCTAAACTTACTATAGTCTTCCTTCTGAGCAATTATTTATAAAAAGATAAAACCATCAACAAAAAACCCCACCACCAAACCTTTATTCATGCCCAACTGAGGATATTAACTTTCTGAAGCTTTTTAAAGCTGTTTTTCTAGCTTCATAGAAAAGTGCATGGCATGCACTGCATAGTCCCGGTCTAATCAAAAGTTATTTCATTAAAAAATTGCTGCATAGGTGTTTTTTTCCAGTAGACTACACACAGCATTTTAAGTTATCTATCACTTTTTCCCTTTGGATTTTACCGCTTAAAATGGAGTTTCATGCTTCATGAAACAAAGACTTTCAGGCTGCTTAGGGAACCACAAGCAACAGGACAGGAAGATGACAGTCTGAGGTAGAATCTGAAATCCCAGACAAAAGCACATCAGACTGGGAGCCCGTTTACGACACCTCCAGCACCCACCCCACAGGAGTGAGAAATAGCAAATTCTGTGATTTCACTGTGAGGTTCTTTACAGTTCTACAAATCACTGGCTCTGTGCATCATGCTGACCCAACTCCTGGAGTCATAATATTTTAGAAAAGATTGGCTGTTTCACACCCTTTTAAGGTGCCCTGTTATTTTTGGAACAAGTGTTGCTATTTCTTGTGTTTGGTAGAACAGTACTCATCCAGCTGCACAGTCCTGTCCCCAGTGATGCCCAGAGATGACTCCCTTTGAGAGGATAACAAAGAGGGCTGCTAAGAATAACATGAATGAAAAAAATTATTTCTACCCCAATGAGCAGAGCATTGCATACCCTGAGGGCAGCACACAATTGCTGTGTTGACTCACTGAAAAGCAAGAGAATTCAGATTGTCTTGAGGGAATGAACCTCTGGTATCCCAACATGCACATAACACATGCTTACTCCTTTCCTATTCAATCCAGTTCACTGCCTCATCTTTTCCTGGAATGAATACTGAGTAGCAACTGGATTTGCTTGCTTTGTTTCCTGTTAAACAAAAATAATATTAAAAAATTCTCTGAACTCATTCAGATAGAGGAAAATACAAATTTCTCACACAGCTACAAAAAGTATTGAATTAATATTAGTCTTTAAATATGCAACTGTGTTCTACAGTCAAGCATTTCCTATGCTACTGAATTGCTTGATGTAACATTACAGTGATGCTATGGAGGTAGTTGAATCCATGCACTTTTAAGCTCATGAGGGACCACCCTGGCGCAAAGCTAGCAGGTTAAATCAGAAATTACTTCAAGATGAGGGGTAATTAAATTCGCAGTGCTGGACAACGTAAGAGAAGGAAGTGAGCAGTTATGCAGCCATAGCAAAAATAATTGTTCATACAAATGCAAGGCACAGCAAATGATTAACCTGAAGACACACAAGAAAAACCCTAAGATGACACCAAAGTTACAGATACATATTTGACATAACATGGAGTTGTTTTATACATTGCTGCAAAGGTTTCTGTGCAAACAATATACTATGGGTATACAATGGGTTGCACATTTTACTTTGAGTGGCCTTGATGGTGTTTTTTCTCATCCAATCACTGACCTAATGTCTGGTCTCTGGAAAACAGTTCATAGCTTCCCAATGCTGAGGATGAAACAGGGAGCAGGCACTGCTTGGTCTGTTCTTCACAGTATCTCTGCTGGCTGCACCCTACTGGCACACCCATCACCATGCAGCCAGTGTCTCTCATAAGCACAGCCATTTTTATGTATAGAGAAAGCAATGTGAAAGGAACCAGACTAAACTCTTTTCCAAAGGGGCACTTTATGTCTATATTCCCATAGGAGTTATGCCTGCTCTTAGAGGTCTCACACTCCATTGAACTCATATGATTGAAATGGCTCTCTCCACAAAGATCTCAGATAACCCTTTGTATGAGTCATATTTCCTACCTTTTACTTCTGCCGCCGTAATTTGGGTGGCTTAAACTGATCTGTGGACAGCTTCTCCATGACCCTGTATCGTCACCTCTTCTGTGCTGACACCTGAGAGCACCATGCCAATAGCAGTCACAGCATGTGGACCATGAGGCAAAGGGGCCCAAGGGCACAGGACTCACAGCAGCACTCGCCTCAAATGACATAATTGACCTTGGTCATAACCATAACATTTGGGCGTGTCACTGCTGGTAGTTTAATAATTTCTTAAGGAAATAAATAAATTAATCAAATTATAATCACAGATTTGCAATTTGAATAACCCCATGTCTATTTCAGCACAGTACAAAACACAGGTATTAGAATGATCTTCATGGACTTTATTTCTGAGGAAACAGATATTCTCTCCTGTGCCCAGTAAAAAAGATTAAAAAAAAAAAGTCAAGCTTTCACAACTGCAGTTCAAATCTTGAATTAAACATGACTGATTTTCTGTCTTACTTCATCGGTAGAGATTCGTGGAGATTTCAGCAGGAGTTTGCAGCACACATCAAAACATACATACTTACTTGTTTGGATTCCCACAGACTTGCTTAATTCCCATTGAGTGACTAGAAACATTTTGATTGACTTAAATAGCTTTTTGATCCATACCAGTCTCCCTTGGAGCAGCCAAATTTTGTTGAATGAGAACTAGTCCCCTAAGGGTTATCACAGCATGCATCTATATACTTGTTTCATGAAAGTTTTTCTTCCCTGCTAGAGCCATTAACTTTTCGAAATTGTACTAAAGGTTTTTTTGCTAATCATAAACCTTAATCCTAATTTCTCTCTACAGCCATCTAATTCCAGATACAAAGAAATTTTGATTTAAATTACAAAAGACACTTTGCACAAGAAAATCTATTAGAAAAATATTACACATTCAGAAATTCACTGGTATCTTTCAGTCAACATTATTTTTCTTAATGTTTATAGTTTTATTCCCTGCCTTTTTAAAGTATCGACTTTACCTAGGTATTCTTCTCAAATGGAACAAAACATTAGATTACAAAGAGTAATGGCCACCTGCCTACTACTTCCATGAGCGAATGCAGTATAAATTGACCAAAACCAGTTGGTACACTGCTCTGTGCTTGCAAGATGAAAATTTATAAATTTGGACCCTTTTACAAGAAGTACTCCAAAAAATCTATTATTGGCATTTGGCTGGTACAAAGCATTACAATCAGAAATAGAGACGCAAGAAAATTAGTTTCTGTACTGGACACAGTCCAACCTTTATGCTTAGTTTATTCTACTTTTTCTGAACAGAAATTTACCACATTTTGGGGCATTTCATAGTTTTTCATGACATGGAAAGCAAGAGAGAATTTTTTTCTATCAGATGCTAGCAAAAGAAAGAGTTCTAAAATATTATCATTAGTCTTGTAATCCCTAAACCAATCTTTCACTTTTCAAATAATACAATAATCATATTCAATAATGCGTTAATATTTCAGCATTAAAAATTTTATCTCCTCAGGATTATCTCCCCTTCTAACAGCACATTTTATAAGTCTATCACAGTTTTTCACTTTCTAAGGTGTTTGACACTAGAATCCCTTAAATAACAAGATGAATACATTTTAATTAAAAAACTTCAGAAAATTGCAGCATCCTATAATTGTTGATGATCTACCCTGTCTAGGCCACGCTGATGTCTCAGCGGTGTCATATTGGATGATATAGATGTTTTTCATGCAAGATATTGCATCTCCTCCAAAGATGCACCTTTCATATAATGACAATATGGACCTTATTACCAGTCCAATTATAATATTTTTTATATTTTTTCCCTTTTGTAAATTCTCTATGAATTTGCAGCATTACTGCATGTAGACTTATTTCTTTCTTACTTTTTCCTCTGAGGCAAATGTGGTTAAATTGTGTTATTTAGCACTTGTTCACAACGGCACCGAATTTGGAACTGCATGGCTCTGCTCACAAAATCGTTGTAAAGGGATGGGAGGAGTTTTCAATGCTCCTGCAAGCACGCAGATGCGCATGATGGGCATATACACAAAATGCAGCAGCTCCCACCCAAGGAAAATAATTCTTTAGTGGAGTCTCTAGCAGATCCAGACACCAGGCCACATCCAGACTAGAGGTTTAAATGCTAATCCCTAATATACACTGAAGTTTTCCATGTGGAAAAGTAATTTATGAAATTGTATACATTTCTATTTAGACTGTTTGAAATGAGCATTTCATTTTGAATAATATTTTTAGAACATAACACAATTCTTTTCAACCGAAAATGAAAAAAAAGTTTATATTTAGAGTTCAGTTTTACACTTTATCTTCTTTTTCTTCATTTGACTGAGAAAAAAAAAAAAAGAAAAATAAGAGCGTGAAAATTTTTTTCTCATACAACTTTTTTATATTTTTGAAAAAAACCCTGTTTTCTGGGTTATCCCAACTGGAAGCCAAAAAGTATGGAAAGTAGCTCTTTTCCCATTTTCCCCTTTGCCTTGTGTCCTTCAATACACTTAATCGATAGCGACTGATTTTTCCAAAAGAATTAAAGCAGCGGGGGCAGGGGAAGGTGATATCCATAGTGTGGGTAGTTGTAAGGTGGTCTGGAATCCCTTACAACTGCATTTTAAACTGGAAAAGGACAGAAAACCTGATAATGCTCACTATTCATTGCCATTCCTGCCTGAAAGCACATTATCTGCCTGGAAGCTAAAGTATGTGTAGCAAAAAATATCTGGTAGAAGTTACCATGCATCATCTATAATCAAGCATATGACTGTGATATTCTGCTAAACTCTATTTATGTGTACTAAACTATATATAGAAATGACATAGTTAGGAGTACACGAGGTAGCTCCAGGTAGATTAGTGTTGCACTTTTCATTTTTGTAAATACAAAAATATAATGGACATTTTACGAGAATTTGGTCCATTAAATGAGAAGGCTTAAACTTTGGCCCTGCTTTCACATCACAATAAAAAAAAAAAAAAAAGTGATTTTAATTGCAAAGCTTTATTTGTTTAGGTTATAAAATGTTGGTCAAGAATAAGGCAAGGGAAACCATAGGCCAGTTTTAAAGCTGTGTGGTATTTTTCCACACATTAAATTGTTGCTTATTTGCATACATATTGTATACTGTAAAGCACAGTTTCTTCTATCAAATCTCAAATGTGTGTCTCAGTAACTCAAAGTATGATGAGCCATGCTTTCAGAATAAAAAGCATAATTACAGAACAATTGCAACCTGTGGTACACAGATCAATGCATTGCAGCTGAGCTACCTCCTGCACCTGCCAGCAAATGTGTATCAGTCCCCTGGGCCCTGCCAGAGCATAGAAAAGAAAGCCAAGACCCTGTAGTCTATTAGGAATACAAATTCAATATATTTCTCGTAATTACTTTTTAATTTCTATCTCATTTATGTATAAATACTACAGAAGGAAAAAGAGTTCTATTACTTATTCTGCCTCTGTCTTGCTTATTTGACCTTAGTCATATTACAATTACTCTGTTGCTTAATTGATTCTTCTGCACCATATGCATAATTAAAACCACTTGTCTTTTAGGTGTCAAGTGGACCTAAGATTACCTTTTATACTGTAAGAGAAATGTTTTAAAGAAAAAGCTCAAATGAATATTACTTTTTAATGTTTGAATTGTTACTTAATGGTTCTGATTTACTAAATTATTTAATTTTGTCCATGAGCTACATATTGCTTTAAAATGTTCAATTCTAATGCAATTTAACTTAAACCTTCTTCGTAATACTAGAAATATTTTTCTCCTTTTGTTCAGCCAATGAAAAAGAGGAGCCTATAGGCTAGGAAAAATGTTGTTTTGTCTTTCTTTCTTAATACTGGTCTGTAGGATATTGTGCTGACTATTGAAAGAAAGGCCTCATTCAGAAGTTTTATATAAGGCAAGTAGGATTGCAGAGTATAGATCAAATTGTACAGAATCTTCCTGGAAATTAAGACAATGGAAATCAATGACCATTATAGGAGTAATTTATATAGAGAAATAATCTTTTTTTTCCTATGGCTTGGGTCTTACTTTATTAAATGTACCTATCGACTTCCATGTGGTCATTTGTACACTAAGGAAATAATGCCATGGTGATTTTATGGTGCTGTATTGTGCAGTCTCACTCCAAATACAAACAACCAAAATATCCAAGACTGTCTGGGATTTGAAAAAAAATAAGAAAGTACAAAGGGAAAAGAGGCTGAATATAATATATAATGACTAGATACTAAATACAGAACATATAAATTTTGGTATATTGTGTATTCTGTAATGAGTGGTAAGACAGATGAGTGACTAGCATAGTTATTGTTACTGCACTCAACACTTACATTAAATTTTACTTTGAAATGCTGAGCCTGCCGTTTCTCTTGTGGATAAATTATACCTCATTGCCAGTTCTGTGCTTGAAGCAGTCTTCAAAGGAAAATAGCATTCCAGATGCACTGTATGTACAACAAGACGTAAATCAAGTCTTCTGTCTTGATTCTTTTGTTTTTCCTCCTTGTGGTCCTCTGCAAAGCAGCAATATCTCTTGTCAAGATGAGTCACCTCTGTCACTCAGCCTTCATCTTTGTGAGAGAAGTCAAAAATATCCAAGAGTGAAATGCAGAAGGGTCTTCTGCAGACAGAATACAATATTGGTGCTGTCTGTTCATGTGCTTACTTAGCTGAATATACTAAATACAGAGTATATTGTGTATCAAATACGAAGTCATCCAGGAAAATAATGCATGTCAATTGGTCAAAAATGAGAATTAATGCAAGTGTTAATGGGT
Source organism: Lycocorax pyrrhopterus obiensis (assembly GCA_014706295.1). NCBI lineage: Eukaryota > Metazoa > Chordata > Aves > Passeriformes > Paradisaeidae > Lycocorax > Lycocorax pyrrhopterus. Next base: position 72,444,306 of record JACSVZ010000002.1, read on the forward strand.
ATTTAACAGATATATGATTCAACCATGGAAGGCTCAACTACCATGAGACCTGATACTATAAGAAAATATATACAGAAATAGTAGAATGTATCTATTTTCAATAACTTGGAAAGTCTGTGACAGGATATTGCTGAAAACTCTCCTATGAAGAATGGACATGGCTCACATAATTTAAAATTATTCTCTGAGTTGTGCTGGAATGTCCATCAGGAATTGGAGGCAATCCCTTGCACCTTGATTACTTCTCACACACAAAATAGGAACTTGTTCTGCAAATGAGCCACAAACTGAAAATATCCATTTCAGCCTATAAGGAAAAAACCACTCCAACACATAAATTTGCACAAATTTAGGATGATTTTTAAATACTTATCCTTGCTGTTGAGAAAGGTACTTAACCTACTTATAATGTATGTCTGTTGTCAAAGCAAATCAACAAATTTCAGGGTACAGTACCAGTTTTACGTGTCATAACTGTGTATATTGTGCTTTCTTTAAGATTCAGAGCATTGTAAAGACCAGAATCTCACGCAACAACCTTGTTGGATCTCCCAAATTGTTAAAGTAAAACAGATTTCTTCTAACTATTGATACAGAGATTATAGTTACTGTTCAGTGGTTCTGATTCTGTCTCATAGAAGTGAATGGAAAATATCAGTATAAAATAGGGTAGGTTTGTCGCTATACCACAGGCAGAATACTTACAGCAAACAGTGAGGTGACATACGAATTCTGAGGGCTTAATTTAAACATGAATTATTTAATATTACAAGCCTTAAACTTGCGTTGCTAGGGACTTTATGGTAAAACTCATGCTCACTCTGATCTGAGCTGCTTGAGCATGCTGAAGTGATAAAGTTGATCTTGCTTACAAATTAAATTTTTAAAGCTGGTGGATTAGTACGACCATAGGCTTGATCCATATAAAGTGCTGAAGCTTTCTAGATTCACATGGGATTAGGAGACAAGCCTCAAGTAAAACCTTTCTCTAACTGACACTTTTATAGTCACTCCAAACCCAATTAGGCCGTGCTGCTTGAAGGTGTGAGTTCTATTGCCAACATTACCTCTAAGTCTATCAGATAAATTACTTAACCACTCTACATATCATTTCTATATTCTATAGAAAAAGGATATCATCATTGCCCATGCTGTTGAAAGGCTTTCAGATTTGGCAATGAAAGACTCTACATACTCAAAAAGCAGTGGTAACTCCTGGCTATCAATTTAAGAGTTTAATTTAAGCAAAGTGGAATATCAGTCTGTGTTCCATTGTATCATTGTATTCCTGTTAAAACTGTTATATGATCTGTTCTCGTGATAACTTGACGTGTCTTGTGACAAAAGTTGAAAACATGAAAAAACTCATGTTATAATATGTACTGTGGAATTCATTTTCTCATCACCCTTATCTAACATAGCCTCATAAAATAGCGTATATGTTCAAGAGTATGGTCAAGCCTGGATATAGACAAATTCATCTATTAAATTTTGATGGCGTTGAAAAGCAAGGGGAGTTCTGGCATGAGGAGAGAAAAGGATGTTAAAAACCAAATTTCCATCATCCTTACGTGGTCCATTCTTCTGTATTTGACTACTTGCTGAAGGCATGTCCATGCAATGTTTGTGCTGCACCCTGAAGATATTGAGATAAATTTTCTGAAACTTTTTACTCTCCTTATCTGCAAAGAAGACATGAACTGGTATTTTCCAAGAACTTTTGCAAACTGTTTGAAAATTCAGCAGGGAGTTATGATGCAAAGGTTGGTTTTCCTGCATGGACATCTGAGCCGTGCCACATGGCTGCCTTATACCAGTGCTGACCTGCATTAAAAGCACTGTGGTGCCTTTCCAGACAACTGCCCCCAGAACAATCGCATTCCCTCCCTGCATCACAACTAAGTCAGCTCTTCTACCAAAAGATTGGGATGGACGCCAACACAGCGTGACAGATGCTTTCAGACATGTCAACAGCTGCCTGCTAGGCAAAGATTGATCCACAATACCATTAACATTTTAACAGCTCTTGTCAAAAGATTGGATCACTATCTTATAATAGACAAATATGACCATTTGAACCCCCTCCTTTTTTTTTCTGTGCCAGGATGGATACTCTGTTAGATACAGGATGCTGATACACTGTAGAGACATAAATTGTCATGCATGTTCATTCTTTTTTTCTCAATGTTATCTGCCCACTTCTCTTCTCTACGTGTTCTAAAAATCCACATGATCCCACAACTAAGAGTTGGGGATTCTTGCCCTTTATAGCCATGAAGCCGTCGTTCTTTAGGGGGAGGCTGTTTTAATTTGCATCAAACAGTAGTCACTTTGTCATACTCTTAGTGTAATAACAACCAGGAGAACGAGCTGATTTGTGTCAGTCACAGTGACATGGTTTTAGCCATGAACTTATAGATACCTTGTGCATATGATCACAAGAGTGATCCCAAAAACTGTGGCTTCCACATTGGGGAATCTGTCAAATCTTTGGGCCAGCTTCATGAGCCTTCTTTTCACTCACTTTGTGTCAAAAAATATGGGCAATGAATGAAGCACCAAAATAGGTGAGGATGCTGAAGATCTGAGTCATGATACTGATACAGGCTGCCAGGGACTGCTTTGGCCCATGGAAGAACAAGATGGGATCCTGGTCATTGGTAGTATTATCTTGGCTGGTGTGCAGTGTGAGTGCAACAGATCTTACTGAAATGTGTAATGACTGTGCATGGCAATATGCGGGTCAGGCAGCCTAGGATTGCTGTCATGAAGACTACTCTCAAAAGCAGCCTGTAGCTACTACACCTCTATGATAGCCTCTACGCAGAGCCAGAGAAGGATCCTTGGCACAATGTAAATCTAAGATGATTAATTTGTTCCTCCCTTTTTGTACCAAAGGCAAGTTACATCATACTATTAAACTGTTTTGGCAAGTGCTGCAAAAAAGCTAGTGAAGGGTAGCTTTTATACTTACCTGAATTTTCCTCCTTGTTGTATCCATTTTTAGCAGGTCCCGCAGGGGTGTCAGAAATGGAACTTAGGCCTGGAGGTAGTAGAAACACCAGCAGAAGATAACGAGAAAGGCTGCACCTTTGCTGCTGCTTTGTGTGTACAATATACAACAGCTGCTCTTGTAACAGCTGGGAGGAAATAATTAGCATAACAAAAAGTCATGTTATAGTGTTGCATCAAAAAATTTTTAGCAAGTGAGACCTTGGGCTTCAAATATCGAGAGAACTAAATACATTTAAATGGATTCTTTCTAGTTGAAATCTAGTCAGCTAAAAACAATGAGATAAATGTCGTTTCAGGTAAGCCCCTGAGTCCTCTGGTAATTTTGTTACATGCTAGACACCGCCTCACTTATTCTTTGGCCAGCAGAGACTAACAGAAGGAACAGCACAAAACACAGGACACAAAGGAGATGCAATTAACTGCTTCCCTTATTTAGCTGATAATATTCTGTGGTTTCTGATCAGTTTGAGGGACAAGTGAGAGAAGAAGCAAAAAGAATTTATTAATTTAAAGATTTATTCAATTCAGTAAGTAAAAAAAACTACCTATCCTTTAATTTATTGGGCCATGTATTAGATCTTTCATTTCATTTTTCCCATTATCACACATCACCAACATAGGATTCTCATTTTTACGTGCTTATAAAAGCTATGAAAAACTCAAGACATTTTCCTTTTCCTTATTTCCTCACCATAACTGTGAATCCCTCAAAGTAATCTAAAGCTCATCACCCCACCAACAGAATGGGAAAAACACATTTTCATTTGGTAAGTACCATGTTTGAAATCCTCTTTGCGTTCATAGAGTCACAGAATCATTTAGGATGGAAGAGGTCATTGAGTCCAACCATAAACCCTACACTGCCAAGTCCACCACTAAACTGTGTCCCTAAAATCCACATCTACAGTGCCATGTCTTTGTAATGCCTCCAGATACGGTGACTCAAGCACTTCCCTGGGCAGCCTGTTCCAGTGCTTGACGGCCCCTTGGGTGAAGAAATTTTCCCTAATATCCAATCTAAAGCTTCCCTGGTGCAGCTGGAGGCTGTTTCTTTTCGTCCTGTCACTTGTTACTTGGGAGAGACCGACAGCCACTTCACTGCAGCCTTCTTTTAGGTAGTTGTAGAGAGGAGTTTGTCAAAGAAATTAGTCAAAAAACTACTTCAAGGATTAATATTTATCTACTCACTAAGCCACATTTGTAATTTAAATTATTAATGATAGCTTTAATTCTATTAGAACATGAAAAGACATCCACAAATATGACAACAAATAGAGGGTGTAAGGAGGATCTTTTCTAATAACCACTGTATCTCCCCTTGTCCTCTGGTTTTAAATAACTCCGAGTTCAACTAATATTAGCAAAAGACCCATTTAAAAGCCTGAGCTTAAAATTTCCATGTACAAAACTGCCCACTCTCATTAGAATGACTAGAAAAATGTTAAAGAGCATTAAGTAGCAAAGGAGGTCAGGTAATTTGGGATGTTCATTTCAAAGCAGTAAGCTGTCCTATGTTGCTAAAGACTTTTGGAGATGGAGCTCAATAGTGCCAAGTGAAAAATGGCTTTCTGATTTTTTTTTCTTAAAGGTAGAATAATTGTGCTGTCCAGACTAGAGTCCGGGATGGTTGAACAGTATAAGCAGGAGATGGCAAAACATGGGTGTCACAAGTTGAGCTGACAGCAATGATGAATAAGAAGATTCCTTGAGATCTGTCAGTGTCAGGGGGCGGTTACAGGATACAGCATCTCTTCACTGCTGTGGCATGGGCTCCACAGAACGTCAAGCTGAACACATGGGGCAGGCCACGAGTGCTGTAGCCATGCTGGACTTGCTCCATCTGCCGCCCAGCACCTACTCATCAGCACCCCCAGATGAGTGGGCAGTTGTGGTTGGACTAACATCACCAGAATAATTCTAACATCTGCCTTCTGACTGCCACTTCCTTCTCACGCATTCTTTAACTCCTTCCTATGGAACAATAACCAACTCTAGAACAACTATTTCAGCTTGTTGCCTGCTGTCTGTACAATCTCTAGCTGGCTCCTTTCCTCGGGGCAAATGGGGTCCCACAAACATCCACAGTCACTGAAAAGAGTGACACTAATGAACCCAGGAGCCTTTGCCAGGGACAAATCATAACAACTGTTTACTGTAAAATCTTCTCTTCTCCCTACCTTAACCAAACATTAGAGAATTGTCAAATGCTTTTTCCTCAGGCTAATGCCAAAGCAAGAACAATAGGTTGGTAGTCTTGCCTATACACTTTTCTCAGTGTCAATAATTAAATTTAAAAACCAGAATTCTATATTTTTCCTTAAATTCTGTATATTTTTATCTGAAATTTTTTATCTGAAATAATGACCATAAAAAGAGACTATTATATGATATATATTATCATCATGAGGTTCATGACCATGATATATATTTTATTGGGAAAAAAGCCTTTAAAGCCATCAGAGCTAAAAAAAAAAAATGCTGCTGAAAAAGGTCACAAATCAAAACATCACATGAAATAAGCAGATAACTAGAGAAAAAAAAAAAAGAAGTGCTAGTTAATGTCTTTTAGCAATTCTGATTCTATTTCCATCCCCAAAATATCCCTGCTCCAGAGAATATGTCAGAGATAGCAGACAAAGAAAGGTTTGGACTTTCATAGTATTTTTTCTTATGAGGGAAAGAAAAAAAAAAGAAAAGGTTAAATTTATTCTCTTCGGAAAAGGGAAGACTTTGAGGTGACCTACTTAGCTTCAGTGGTCTTTGTTACTTGGCAACATATGAAATAAGGTGGCAAACAGAATAAATGTGTTTAAGAGCCAGCAAAGACATTTTTATAGACAAAGGGGTTAAATGATACAGTTACAAAGCAGAGAGGTGAGGTTAAAATAAATCTAAAGGATGCAGTCTTACTGAGGCATGTGGCCTTTTCCTGGCCAACAATCTTTTATGTCCTTATGATAGGTTTATTAATCGAAATAAAAGACAAAGTTTTACATGTGCTGGCTCCAGTGCAGTAAGTGAAATGGTAGGTATAAGAAAGAAAAATACAAATTTTACAGAGCATTTTTCTCATTAATGTCTACAATTTGTTTTCAGAAGTAACCACATAGTTTCCACTGATTAGAGGTGTTGAGGGAGGCATCTTTAAATCTATTAGGGCTGAAAAGTCCTTGACTATTTGAGACACTGCCTTTTCCCCATCCCACTTCTTTCCTGTCCCCAAATGTCACTATTCTAATCAAAGTAGTGCTCTTCAACAACTGCTAATGTCATCTAGACAGAGAATCATGCTTTGGACCTTTAAAATACCTCAAAAATGTGTTAAAAGCCTTTTTCAACCTGTGAGAAAAAGCAAGGAAAATTAAAGTGATTAAACAACAACAAAGACTTTGAACATGGAAGACCAGAAGTGGCTACTCCAATCCTTCCTGACATCTATCCTCTACATTTTGCTGTGTTTCACGGTATTTAGTTCTACTAATTGTCACCTGTGATTACTCTGCAAAGCATCACTTCGGAAGACCAGCTCAAGATCAACCTTAGTGCATTTAATGAAAACAGTTATTTTAAAACATTTCCAGTGGGAGAGTTCAGGTGAGAAGAAAGGATGTAATTCTGGAGGCAGGACCTGGTAGTGACACTGGACAATTCAGTAAGAGTGGATTCCTGCATACAGGAGCCAGGAGGATGCTGCCCTTGGCAAGGTCAGGAGGGCTTTTGGATGCTTTCTTGGGGAATTTACAGCAGAAGGTGACATCAGAGAGCAGATGGTGCAACCCAGAAAGTCATGGTTGTTGCCTGCAATTTAGGCACCTCTGACAAGAGTTTGGCCGCTGGTCAACATGCCTCATTTCCTCATACCTACTCTGAAAATAATGTGCCTGTGCCCCCACTGGCATCGCTATGGGGGAAGGCAGGAAAGGTGAGGGCAAGATCCATATAGATGAGATAGGTTCCTCATGAGCTTGGAAGGTCCAGACTCAGACATGAGAACAAGAAAGCTTGGGACTAGGTACAGATGTTCTCTGAATGTACATAAAGGTATATATATCTGTATGCATGTATATTTTGCATTTCTCAGAACTAGTAAAAATTAATTCTTTTTACCTGCAAGGAAGCTTCCCCCAGTCATAATCTTAAACAACTGTGACTAGATTTCAGCAAAATATATTCCTATATTGTAACTTCCTTGTAGAAGGAGAGATAATTGGAACTGCAGATCATTGAAAGCACTCAGGTTTTTAGATGAAAGTTGATCAAATTAAGCAAATTAAAAGCCATCTCAACATTTCAGTTTAGCAGAAAACTGCATTAAAAATTGCAGTTATACAATTTGTTAAGTTCTAACTCTTTTACAAGCAACTGTTGAGGTGAGCAGTTACCTTGGAAAAATAGTACTAAAGAATAATATGAAACAACATGGAGGGATGCTACATCATTGCTATAAAAATGCCAGCAGAAAAATTAAATAATCAAATTTTATCATTCATTCCCTTTTGCCTGCAAATCATACCAGATTGGTCTGTGATTTTTCTGTCTGTTTAAAGCAGATTGTAATAGAAGGAAATGTAGTGAGGAGTATGCAATACACTGTTGTCCTCTCTCAAGAGAACAGAGAACCAGGAAATCCCAGTCCAAAAGATGAGAGAAATAATGAAGCTGAATGCTTTTTAAAACAAACAAACAAAGAAATAAACAAACAAACAGGCTCAACACAACTTGGAGATAAATGCTAATCTCAATTGTTTTAGCTTTGATTATCCAAAAGTCAACTTGTTGAAAATTGAACATATTGTTCATTCTTCTCCCATTTCGAAACTCAAATAGAAACATATTTTGCTTACAATGAACTTTAATTGCCTGAATTTTTCAAAGGACCCTTGAGTCAGCTAGATAATAGGGGTTTAGCTCTCTTCAGAAAATATAAGCAGAAAATACACATCCATAGAGCAGCATAATGCAGTTGTCGCTGCCTCGGAAAACAGCAATGCTTCCTAGATATATAACTTTTTGTTCCATGAGGGTCTTGATTTTAACCTCTTCATGGAAATAGGAGAGATTAGATACTCAGATGAAGAAAATCATCATAGTTTCGTGACTTTTAATGAAGGCAGTGTACATTAGTCAAGAATCTCTATTCCCTTACAACAATAATCTGTGCTTCAAGGAAATCTTTCTTCATCAAAGTCCATCTTAATGGTTCATTACCTGTTTTCAACACGGTAACTATGTACACTTACAACTCCTTTAAGTGTAAACTTTAGATTGAATGTTTGTGGTTTTTCCACTGTAATTAATTTTTAGTGCACCATTTGTGATAGGTATATTAACTCTTCTCCGTTGAAGGAGAGATTGTGTTTCAACCATGAGCATGATGATAATTTATGATAATAATGTAAAAAGAAAAAATGTTGAGATAGATCTTAGGTCCCCTGAAGGGTGATTTTGTGGATTATTAGCAGCAAACTATTGATACAGCTATGCTGAAAATCTGTCAGATTTGACTCGTGCTGTCTACCTACTAACATGTCCAAACTTAAACATCAGGAGAAACTTCCATGTTTGCATGATGTATTTTCATCTTAAAACACTAGAAATGTGTCTTCTAGCTTACAGTACTCATGATAAGAAGTGAGCATAGTTTATGCCCCTCCTATTAATTTATTGACAAAGAGGAATGACATTTTCTTGTGCATTGTAATTTTGTCTGTGTCCGTTTATGTATAGGTACATAAATGTTGCCAGAACAACAACAGTAACAACAACAACAGCAACCAAAACCAAAAGAAAAGCACCACCCACTCCCCCCCAAAAAACCCCCACCCCCCAAAAACCACCTCCTTGTAACTTGCTAGGAATACTTACCTGTACCTAATCTTGTCTATGGAAAAGGCCAGCAAAATGATTAGTGCAAACTCCTAGCCTAAGCAGAACACCCTTTCCTTCCCATTCTCCATTTCCTCCCATCATCTGCCACTGCTTCTTCACATTACTTCATTACTAATAGTTCCTCCTCACTGCCAAACTGCTTAGCACTTCAGAATCATGTCAGCCATTGCTCCAGAGTTCAAGCTCAAGCCAAGGACATGACAGAATTTATTGGCTTCTCTCCTCCCAAAACTTTCAATGTTTTTTTTCCTGAGTATTTCCAGTGGTGAACATACAATAGCAAAATAAATTTTATAAATAAATTACTTTATGTGAGGAAAAAATCTTAGTTCTAGTAGGAACTTTACATTCCTAATCAATATTACTTCTCTATAAAGGGTAGTAGGGAAAGACAAGGAAAAAGTTGGCTTTTATGCTGTGGTGTTGTCAACCAAGACTTTGAGGGTGCATGGGCTTCTCTTTCTGGATAAAGGGATATGTATTGGTGATACCTACTGGGAACTGTGGGTCATATTCTTTATAGATATGTACAATTGAAGATTTACCAAATGTAAACAGAATATTTCTATCAATGATGGTGGAAACAGCAAGTATTTGGAGAAAAAAAGCTTTAAAAAAAAAGGTGTAGAAATAAACCTAACACCCTCACAGATTTATATGTACAGGAGACATAAGCTATTCACTTGATGCAAGTTTTTCACTGCTATTTTATTTCTAATATGAAAAGAAAGTATTATTCAATAGAATGTATCTTGTGAAAATCCTAAACCCCGCTGGACAGAAAAACTTAAGTCTCAAGAACAATCATAGCTGTGAATATTAAAACCTTCTACAAACCCAAGCAGGAAAACAGAATCCGGTTATTTTTAATAGGAAATGACAAGTGAATTGTCATCTGAAAGGATTAAGTTAAATCTTTAATCTCCCCATTTCTCTATATGGAAAACACCACCCAAACAATTTCTCTCAAAAAATGATGAAACACCATCACAACAATTTTCACAGAGGTTACTTTTCTTTCATCAGAAGATTTTTTTATGGTTCCATCATCTTTATTCCAAATGCATTGCTTCTTAAAATCTGTTGCAACGTGGTGGGGGAATGGATAACGTTTACATTCTTAAAAGTCTTGCTGTTTTACTACATTCTCAGCTCTTGTTGTGCTGTCAAAGTACCAAGAGTAGATAAATAAAAAATTACCAAAGCCCTGAACCTCCATCTTTCAGAAGGAACTCGGAGCTGTATCCCCTACTAATATAATTCCAATTCTGATGCATATAGTGTCTGGAAAGTGTGTGGCAATGGAGTAAAAGCATTTGGTCAAGAAGCTACACTTCAAAATTAGATTTTTAGAGCCATGTGTCTGTACACTGTTTAGGTCTCTGAAGTTAAAAGATAAATAAAAGTCTGATATAAGGTAACAGAAGAAAGATGTTCCTCCTGACAGAAGTTACTTCTCTGAGCACTCATTGCTCCCATCTATTCTCAAGTCCAAAAAGAAGTAGAAGACAGGAGCAGAAAATGGGGAGTCAGAGGAAAATCTCTGTACAATAATTCCTAGCACACAAAGTACCTCCCAGCAATTACTTCACATTGACTTTGTGTGCTAAAAACGTTTCGTGGAGGAAATGTTTTAACCATCAGCCAAGATTTACATAGAACACATGGAGGGATGGAAATCTGTGAAATGAGTATCTCACATGTTTGTTCCTACGTGTCCTAAACAATTTCCAGCAATTCTTGTCTATTCTTAAAAGTGCCCACTGATGAAAATGTCCAAATATTGATATATTTCAGTGCTCCAAGGCTTTTTTTCTTCTCAATTTTTGGTGTCAAGGCAGGAGAGATATTTTGTCCATCTTTGTACCATTCCTTGAACATTGATGATTACTGTGTTGACCTCTTCTTTGCCCATTTTCCCAAGTGCTCACTGCTTTATTTTTTCTAGGTTTGTGACATGTCTAATTTGTCCATGCAGGTCTTCCACATCTGCATTGTCGTCATTCAGGGCAATAGCCATAAAATAATTATTAATGAACATATTAATTAATGCAAAGAGATTGCAAACAAATTCAAGAACTCTGCTTTGTCATGGTTTGCTCAAATGCTCATTACAAATTATCAATCCTTTCAGCTGCTTAAGATTCACTAGTTTATGTGAGATATTATAGCTAGACCATTAGACCAGGGCACTTGTTTTTCTCTCTCTACCAGCAAACTTGCAGCAGACTCATTATTTCAGACCTGCACCTTCACATATATCGAGGTATTTTCCACTCTCTATTTAAAATTAGATTTAGATCTGTAGCTGAAAATTGATCATTTTCCTAACCAAAAGATGAATTTACTTTATGGCATGCTTGTTCTTAGGAGGAAGCCATGTGATTATTTGCTCTGCTGCAACTGTGATTGTATCACCCTCGGTAGCTTTACTGGACTTCATGTTTGAGTTTCCAGAGCCAAGTGTCCCGGGAATTTGTATCTACAATGCTTGTGGGGCACAATTTGAGAGTGAGGCTGTCCTCTTCTTAGCCTGCAGATCTATCTGGCTTCAGGCAGAGTATGGCTATGTATTCACTGGAATATGCTATATGAATAGACAAGGATTATTAAATGATAACCCATCAAAAATGTGTTTATGATGTTTGGACAACTAAACCTGTTCAGAGTAGTGCTGACTTAGATTAACATGCTCATTAAATCAATAAAACTCATGGCAGTCATTCCTTCCCCTCCCTCCACCCCATCAGTAATTTACCCAGCAGAAGGCCTCGACAGGTCACAGACAGGACTGGACAGTGGATGAATGAAAGAAAAAGGGGAGGTACCTATTTCAACAAAACTATTTCATGTAGTCCAGGTAGTAGATTAATCTCATGTAACGGTAATAGGAAGATGAAACATTATTTCTGTTCACATGTGGAGAGTCAGGACAAATTGCAAATCTTCAGGCACTTGCCTTTACTGAGCAATTCCTGATATTTTCACTGCAAGTCAATCCTTCGTCTCCTTTCCCCTCAAGGACATTTAAACATTTCAGTGACTCCAGTATCCCTTAAATATGTGAGAATTCTTGCCTAATTTCTAGACAACACTGGTTCTTATTAGTACAGCTAAAGATTCAGGCAGACACACCTGACTTAAAAACATCTGAAGCCTTCAAATGTCCTAAAGTCCTTAAATACTATATGTGTTAGTGTTAGGAGCAGCCATTGTTAACGCTTTCAGAAAATCTACAGCTGATGAGGATTTATGATGTCCCCTGTACCCTATAACACTGATAAATGTGGCATTCATATCCCAAGTCATATGAATTATTCTTGAACAAACTTTACTATTTGTACTTAAAACATGAAGTGTCTATTTGCAGAGTTAAGAAGATTGAGGGGAGAAGACTGAAAAAACAAACCTAAAACTCATGTAATCTACACTTGCTGTGTAAGGGAAAAAATATTAAATTAAATTGTAAGACATTGAAAAGTGTAGTCCAAGTAATTTGTCAATGTTACATGAAGACCCCAGAATCTTGTCCATAAAAATATAACTATAAAAAGGAGGGGAAATTAAGTGATCTCCAAATCCTGAAGAAAGCATTTTTAAGTAAACCAACAGCAACTATTGTTATTGTTATTAATTGTTGTTTTATTTTATTTTTTATTTCTCTTCTTATTTCTACTACACCACTGTAAATCCAGAGTAATCTGATAGGAGAAAACAACAAAAAAGGAGTCTAATTTTACACTGGATATATTTCTTCTGCAGTAAGCATCATTACAGTTAATTGCAAGCACTAAATGGAACACAAGACTGAGTCTGTTTTGCATTTTTGACTATTGCATTAGCATTTATATTTGATTCAATGTAAATGATTTTTCATTTTGAATATATGCTTCTCACTTTTTACCACATGTGTTTTGCCAGTGAATCAAGATGTGAACTAAGTGCCAATGGTAAACTGCAATAGCTCAAGAGGTTACAGCCTGTTTTCATTTCTGGTCAGGAGGCTGCGTAACTTGTTCACACAATGAGATTTTGTTTCATTCAAGTTCAGAAAATCCTGGCTCACCTGGTTAACTTTTTATTGGGAAAATTCAAATTTAAGTCTCCACTTTAAATAAAGCAACCTGAGTACTGAAATCTCACTCTGGCAAGAGCACACAATCCCCGGTGATCGTCTGAGCTACTGAGTCTTCTACTTCATCTTTCTGTGAGAGCCATTCCACTGTTTAAAAGCAATCAATTTTTGGAGCAGAGACAGAAGTAATTAGTGGCTCTTATGAGTAGAATTTTGTCTTCCTCATGTCCAGCTACATCCCTTCTTTGCTTCAGAGCTTTGACCTCTCTGGTGTTATATATGAGCAGTCTCCGTGGACGCGGATACGGAGAAAATTAAATCTCAGGACTCCTGAACAGTGAGGGTAGCTACAGCACCTGGCAGTAGCTGTACTAAGGAGAGGCTGTCAGTCTTCCAATGTGTATTTATAATGCTGACAGTGGTAGTGTGTGCTACCTTTCTCGTGTCAAGACAGCATAAAGGACCCATGGAAGAAATACATACTTTCATAGTCATTTGCAGATGGGTCTTAACCAAAACTTAGAATTGGAGTTTCTCTGATGTTTCAATATGCAGAATCTGACTTTAGATCTTTATTTTGCTCAGTGGTTTACAAACATTGCTGATTTTACGTTTCGGGATTTGGTTCTGAATAAATGTTTTTAACTGTAAAGCCGTCATTTCTCCTTTCAGTACATATCAGTTCTTAACCAAGCCTGCAGCTCTAAGTTAAATGCAACAATGCCTTACATGTAGAAGTTATCTTTGATTTTAAAGAATACTAGATGAGGAGGGCAAACAAGTTCCCATTTCTCTTAGGTGCTGCTGAATCTAGATATCCTTGGTAATAGCTATGTCTAATTATGTGTTACTGCCTAATCCAACAAGCTGCCCTCATAAGCGCTTCTGGCAGTAGCTTTGTTATTAATTTATATGTTAATTTTCCAGTGATGTTGAAAATTGTAGCCAAAATTTCTTACAATACATTTCCTTGAGCAATCTTCTAATTTTAGATACCATGACTTCATTAAACTTTCAGTTTACAGTAATCCTGTGTAAGGCTTGATCCAAACCCACGAAAGTCAATGCATACCTTAATTTTAGCATATACAAACACACACATCTTCATACAAGAATTTTGGTGTTGGTACTGAGAGATAAATATGACAGGAAGTTTTTGCAAGTACTTTGTTAGTGCTTTACCTTTCACCGACATTTGTCCCAAATTTGACATTCCTAACCCTTTTTAACTGATTTCTGATTTCTCAAAGCCATTTAGAAAAATATTTAATAAGAACTAATTAGAAAAAATAAAAAAATATAATTTCTCAAAGTCCAGTACTGGCTGCCTTACTATTCAATTCAATATTAAAGTTTATATTTTGAAGTTTTATCTGTAATTCAACTTAGCATTTGAACTTTGACCTCCTTTTTTAATTAAAATATAAGGGTTCATATGGGATTTTAGAAAGAAAACAAAAGGCAGGCGGGAAAATATAAACACATTAATCATGGCCATGATGTAATATATAAGTGTTGGGGCTGAGTCGACAATTATAGTGTTAATTTAGACAGACTTAAGACTATTTTCTACTACTTATGGAATACTAAGCACTGATTAATTTTGTGGTGTTAGGTATTTTCTACAGGAAGTTCATTGATATCATAGGGCCAAGCACCAATAGATCTTTCTCCTTCCACACTAAATCTAGATGTGCTTAGTGCAGCATTTTCACGATTTCACTTAAAATGTCATTTCTCGATGTCAGCTGTCAGCATTTTATTATGAAGGCTTACAATTATGAGTAATTTTTAAATCCATTTAAATGTAGGATTAAAATATAGAATATGGAATTTAATGACTAACATTTTATTGTGAAATTTCAAAACATCTCTCTAGCCATGGTATTTAAAAGCTCATATAGTGATATCAGTCAGCACAAAAAACCCTCAAAATTTCAACTACAAAGATCTATTTCTGAGCACGTGTATAGTAGTGACATAATATTTTTCCTGTGAAATTATTCAGGCTTTTTAATACTTATACACAACACAAACATGATTTAAACGTTGCATCAGAAAACACAGTATAGGAATATAACTTTTAACTGGAAGCTCTGGCTTTTGAGCCCAGAGGTCCTTCCTTCAACCAATGCAGAAGTCAACCACAAACACTTTGAGGAAATGTGATGGTGAACCAACTATCCACCCAGACCTGCAAAATTTCTGAAAGTCTCCCCATGAAAAATAAATATAATAAGAAATAATTCTCATATTCAGATTCAACCCAATGGAAGATTGACAGTCTAGGAAGTTTAAAAAACTTTTGTGCTTCACTGCCTTTGACCTACATGTTAAAAGGTGCCTTTCTGTTAAATCCTGACCACAGCAAGGCTTGCCCCACAGACACCGAGAGCTCTTCTCTGTCTCCTCTTCCAGCTTTCAGCACACCTAACTCTCTACAGGAAGATAAATAAGAGATTAAAGCTTTCATCCTAAGTTCTGAGGAGATCGCTTTTATATTTGAAAGAGTGTGACACTTTGGAATTTAATATGTTGAGTCTGTCTCCATCATTTATCTGCCTGTCATATTTGAGGCTTGGGTGTTTTTTTGGTTTTTTTTTAAGTGCCTTTTGTTTACCTATATTTGATTGTAAGAAAGTATTTAGTAATAAAGTGCATAGTCAACCATGGATCAATGTCCCTGGGCAAAAGCTCATTATATTAAATATTAGAAACTGTGCAGAAGAGACAGATAATAAACAATATACTGTATATGATCATAGCAAAACAGATGCCTAAAAGAACAATACTATACCAAAAGTGGTCACAGAAAAAGAGCCATTTATCAGTAAATGAAGTGGCATGTTTTTTCATGTGGTGCCTTCTTCTGTCACTCAGTACAGCCTGCTCAGTATTGACATCAAGGGTTCCACAAGGAACTAGTATCTGCTGTCAAAGCTGTAGTTACAGAACTCCCTTCCCATCTCCACAGATCCTCCTGCTATAGATGCCTGGTGTCACATGAGACAAGGAGAGGAAAGAGTAATGTCTGAAAATAAAAGGGGTGGTGGGAAATGGTTTAGCATAAAACCGAAAACTTAAAAATTACTTCTACAATAGCTTCCCAAAACAGTGTTTGAAGATTGAATCCAACCAAGACCAGAACATCAGAAAGAAAGATCAGTTCAACCCTGGTTGAGCAATGATTAATAGACGCAGCTATTTGCATTTTATATGTTTTGTACTCACCTCTTCCCTGCTGGCTCACCAGGAGAGGAGACCTGTACTTACATAAAAGAATAAATATGAAATATGCTGAATATAATGGCTTTAAAAATCACTGTCATCATTGTATTTTCTAGTAAGAAGTGAGTAGTGAATGAGCTGTGAAATAGTTTAGCTTGCTGCTTGTTTCCTATGAAGTATTTACCAGTCTCTGTCTCTGCATTGCTGCTACAGTTGTTGGGCTGGCTGGCAGCAAGAAATCTGACACAGTGACGGGAATCCTCTCTGCTGTTTACCCTGAGGGTGTCTGCAGAGCAAAAGAAAAATGAGGGCTTTGACCTTACTGTTTGACTTGCTTGCTTGTTCTGAGCAGGTTGCAATTACAGGCCACCTATCATTTTTCTATACACGAAAATACAGAGTACAAGTGCAAATGCAGTCAATGAGAGCTTAGAGACAGATGTTGTCTTTTCCCAGCTAATACAGGGATAGGGGTAACACCAAGAGAACCTTTTTTCATGCTAGGGCTAAATGGCATATTCTTTATGAATTTGTGTTTGTGTTGGAGGCATGCATGCCAGGAAAATTAAAATATTACAAAGGTACAATAAGAAACAGGCATCTTGCCTCTCAGGCAATGGCTGCAAAAAGTAGTTTCTGATCCAGAATATGGTGTCTGATATTGGACCAACTTTTCACCCTAGCCCGTATTACAGGGATAAGGGAGTCTTTCTCAGGTGTGAGTGTCTAGGATGTTACCACTTCTTAATAGATGAAGTCAAGCTTGGGATTCTGTACTACTAATAAGGACCAGGCTGTGAAGTATCTGGACTGAGAGGGGTCAGAACTAGACGATGTTTAAGGTCCCTTTCTACCCAAATCATTCTATGATTCTATGGCTTATGTCCTGTTGTACTAGTATATCCAAACTAAAACATGTTCAGCTTTTATCAAAACATTTAAAATATTTTTTTCTCTTCAAAATAAGAAAATAGATTAATTTACCAAAACAAAGGACAAACAACTTCAACAGCAATTATTTGCTCAAAACTGGTATTCAGGCATGCAGACTCATGATAGACCATTTTCTTTTTCAATTGACCTTTAAGACATGAATGAAGATAATCCATGTCTGGCTTGAGACAGATATAGTAGGGCTTCTACTAAATCAATTTTCCTAATGCATTTCAGGGTTTTTTTAGAAGTCTTTTCCTTTTTATTGGGGAAAAATATATTAAAAATCTATTTTATAAATAATAAAGTAATGAAGTCCTCAAATTGCAGGAAATGACAACAGCTAAGTGATCCAAGCAATTTTGACATTTTCTATACTCCACTTGGCAATCTCTAATTACATGTTATTATTTCCATAGGACACAATGCCTCTGTGAGAGAACTGAACAAATTGAGACAAACTGACAAATTGCATAATTACAGAATTCTGAATTTCAAATAAATTTTGAAAAATAAGGTCTATGTATCATTATTAATATAAAGAAACTATAGATTTAGAGACAAGGCAGTTTCAGAAATCTCCCTTGTAGAGAGCACATGTGTAACATATTTGATCTTTACATGCAAGCCTTTCTCAAATGAGAGCACATTTTGCATCTGTTGAGAACAGAATTGGTGTTTACATAAACGGCAAGACACTTGTAAAAAATGGATCAGCGACAGAGTAAAAATACATACAAGCAAAATCTAGCTGTATTGGGGTCCTGGGTACAGTAGACAAGTAGTGGGGGGAAGGAAGGAAGGAAGGAAGGAAGGAAGGAAGGAAGGAAGGAAGGAAGGAAGGAAGGAGGGAGAAAGAGAAATTCCATTAAAAGCTGCATTCCTTACTGAGCTGCAATACATAATAATCTTTGCCTATTTTCTACACTGCAGAAATGGTAAGTCCAATATCCCTCCCTTTATGAATAAATTTGTGTGAGTAGTAAACATGCAACCAATTTATCTACTTCAGAATGTTCTACAAAATACAACACTGTAAAAATCATACCAATCTAGTCAATAGAAGTGTATTTGTTGCACTTTTGTGTATGAAAAAAAATAGCTAACTGGAATCTTCCTGCATATCTCAGCTCCTCAATGACCACTTCTCAGTGTTTAGTTTGATTGCAAGAAAAAAACGTAAAGCAGAAAGAGCACTGCTGTCATGGTCCACTTTAGAAGGAACTCTACTTTCTGAAGAGGGAGGAAACTCTAAGTGGCAAATACAATCCCCTTAGTGTGCTATTGCTGAGATACTGCAGCACCAAAGTATGCTACTGTAGATGTTAGAAACACAGGGAAAAAAAAGCAGAAATGTAGCCCACACATGCTCTCTCCAATAATAATTCTAGGGAAGAAACTACCTTCTGCATGTCAGATGTGAACTATAAGCATCAGTCCAAGGATGCTGCAGGTCCATAATTTCACCACAAACTTCGACGCAGGAAGGAACTCCCTGGTGCTCCCAGCATCTGCTGACGATGCTTTATTCACTCTGCATAGCACAGGTTGCAGAAGGTGCTCAGTTTTGGCTGGCTCACTCTCCAGAGCAAGCAGGATTCAGTGTCTGTGGGTGCAGGTGGATTTGTTCACCATGGCGCAGGCTGTGCCTGTCTGTGTGTGGTGTGTGGGCACTCCCCCTGCAAGCGCCAGGCACTCGGGCAGAAAAATGTGAAGACAGGAGGCAGAGGCCAGCTGGGCTCATGCTCTGGAGACTGCTGTTCCAGATCCATTCATACACAGCCCTGGCAGACCCTGTCTTATGAATGCGATCACCATGCCACTTCACTAATGTATTTCCTTTTCTTTCTGTCTTCCCATCAACAAGACTTTGACTTTCTTCCTTCATTTCTCCATCTCTGTACTTAAAGTTCTTTCACAATCATCTTCCTCTTTCTGATATTTCCCTTTCTTAACATATAAATACAATATAGATGTTCACAAATAAAGCAGCAAAACACCTAAGAAAGCAAAAACTATTGTCATTATTTTATGTTTCCAATTAATTCAAATGACAAATTTATTGGAAATCAATGTGGTATATTGGAAATAAATCATTCAAGCAATATGGCAAGCTAGGGAAAACAGCCCTCTTGGTAATTGAAAAGCTAACTGAGCACTTTCCACTCTAATTCATCACATAGGTAGCTTAAAAAATAGATTCATTGTATTGAAAGGTCTATTGCCTTTTTTCCCCCAAACTGGAGGCCACAGAAAGTATTGTGCATGCATTGCTAAATATATTTATAACTTTCATTGAAAACATATTATAAAAACATAAGGCTCTATTTTCAAAGATTATGCAGAGTTTACTTCTATTCTCCTTCTTTAGGCTCTTTTTATTTATGCAACAGTCACATGCAATGCATGCAATTTTATTCCTATGGCTGGTCTGATCTCCCCTCATATGGCCTGTCAAAACTTAAGTATGTCTGAGCAAATGTGAATAAAAATAAAACTGCACAACAGAAATTGCTGCAGTACACCTTTCTGGCCATGGACAGGAAGATTTCTGCTTTCTGTAACCTTTTCTATTCATTCTGGGCAGATTTTAATTTTCCTCTGCAGTAATGCTTGAGTGGATTTCAGCCTTGTTCCTCATTCTGACCAGTGTTCTACAATCCCTTCTTGCTTTGAAACATCATCCATGGGTCATCCGTCATGCCAGATAGAAGGATTAGTATTTCTTTAATCCTATTAACTTTCATATCAATAGGTTATTTTCACAGAGGCATCTTTCGCTAAATCCTTTCCCGTGCAATGTTTGAAGTTATTCCTTGGCTGTTTGCTTACTGTGTTGCCTGATGCGTGGGCAATCTCCTCAGAGGTAGGAGAAGACCAATCAGACACACTTTCAGCTTGATTTGGAGCAGTCACAGGAAACTAGATCTCTGACCTTCCAGAAAAGTACTGTCTGCTGCCAACTGCAGAAGCCAGTCTCTCTTAAGTAATCCATTCAGCTTTTGAACACTCCTAATCAAATAGAGGTCCATTGGCAGAACTGAGACCAATCTTTGCTCAGGTCAGCAAATAGTCTGGCAGTTCAGGCAGGAGGAGTGGAAAGGTTAAAGAGGAGTGTGGAGAGTTTCTGTCATTTCAAGCAGAAGAGAAAATCCTCACTGACTCTGTTACATCCTGGATAATGACTTTGATCACCTAATGGAAAGATTCCTCCTCTTCCTGAAATATTGCATTTTGTTTCATTAGCCTTTATTACAAGTGGCCAACTTTCCTGTTTCAGCATTTAAAAATGTTATTTGCCTAAAACAGACTCGTGTTTTTTCAAATGTCATTGAAATATAAGAATATATTTAAATTTTATTTAAATTTATTTATATTAATAAAATGGCTATTGAATAAAAATATGAATCAGTTCTTCCTGCTGTATTTACTACACCCATACAGCAAATACTCACATAATCCAAAGTTGATAGTACCTACGGACAAATACAGCTTTTTCACTAGCAGCTTCAGTATGTACTTATGAACTCATTGCAGAGCTGTGCATGACTTATACTGGAGCAGATGGTGATCTCAATAATTCTTTCTTTTGACTTCATTTCAGATGTGATGCAGATAATTTCTTTCTTAAAACTGAAACAACCTACAGCCATGATATCTTTTTCTTTGGCATGCAGTCTAATCTGACTAATGACTGAGATTTTCGGACCAGAGAGTTTTGCTCGGCTTCTGTTAGATCTAACGTAACTGATATCCTGGAGTTTTGCTTGTTTCTCGAGATCATTTTATAAGTCAGTATACATATTGATTGTAAAACAAACAAGATATCAGCCAAGATGAACTTATTTCCATTTCTCTAACAGTGCAGCCAACATAATTCTAAATCCATTTACTTTCCGGCACTAATATATGAAAAGATATGATGATGATATGGATTCCGAAATCAGACATCTGATTCAAAAATAAGATGCTGCATACCTAACTCTAATTTAGCACACTTAAGAATTCTTTTATAGCTGGAAATCTGTTATAAGTGTAAGACAGTGGGAGAAAAACAATGCAGAGAAATAAAAAAAAACCCCAAACCAACTCTTCTTCACTCACTAATATCTGAGATTATATGAGATGAAGGAAGAGTTTGCCACTGACAGGAAAATGAAGTACTATCAATTTCTAAAGTTTAAAGAAAGGGAGAAGGAATATGAAATATCAAACTGTGAAAAGACTCTTTCAGCAGGTTTGGGGTCAGGAATTGTATTCAATTTTGTCTGTCCCATTTGTTTCTGAGTTTTCTATTCTCTTCTCTTTCTGGCTCAGATCTCCTCTCTCTGTGGCTCAAGACATTAATCATTATAGTTCTAAACCAAAGATTTTAGCTAGATCTGCACAAAACTTTTGTAATGAAACTGAAGAAATTCAGACTAACCTGCTTTGGGGTTTTACTCCTGCAAGCAGCAAAGAGAAATTCAAAAGTAAGAGAAAAAGATTGTCAAAAGAAAAGTGAGCTAGATGTTTCATTTCTAAGTTTAATAAAAAAATTCCAAAAGTTCAGATACATGTTCATTTAGAAAATGGCTAAAATTATTTCTGATGCTATTTTCTAATACTGGTTGTTACCACTTTGTACTGGAAATTACTACTCTTGTGGCAGCAGAGAGCTGTAGGCCTGGAACGCAGGTGTGTGTCCTTTCCCAGTCAGCGCACCACCAGCCAGTTTGATCTGTAGCCACCTATAAATTGCCATGTGAACCAGCTGAAATGAAGTTGTCTTAACCTCCAGTTGCGGGGCATAACCTCGCATTCTTATGCAGCGTTGTGTTAACCTCTCCAGAAAAAGACATTTGATCATGTCTTCACTCACACAGCTTTGAGAACAGATAACGCAGAAAGGCACAATCCGGTGCTGGGCCTGCTGACACGTGCGGATACTGCATGGAGCTATCACACTGCAAGAAGCCAAATTTCATGAAGGAAAGCCCTAAACAGAGATAAAATGTGGAACAGCTCTCTTGGAAGTAGTGACCAAATGAAAAGTGACAGGTTTTGGCAGAGTCCTGCCTTTCTGCAGCTGGTCACATTGTTCCGAGTCAGAACCGTGTTCTTGGAAATTATCTGACATTACAATTACAATGAAGTTTTCATGGTCAACATTGTAAAACATAATTGGAGTGTAAGCTTCATCACTCTGCATTTGTATTGTAGAGGAACATGAGGGAAGCAAAAGTTCATTCCAATTCAGATTATAGAGATAATCTTTTAGCTAAACGAGTTCATGAGGTGTATAAACTCACAAGTAAGAGAACAACTTTGCATTTTTTAAGTTTGCATTTCCTCTAGTATGTACTAAAAATATACAAATATATATATTATATATATTAGAAATATAAAACATACTAATGTAATAAAAATACAAATATAGTACAAATACTAGTATAATAGTACAAATGCCACTGGTTGTGAGTGATTAGTGAACTTCAGAAAAAATACTAAGGAATCCAAATAAAATAAAATTTTCATCCTGCCAGGTGTGGGAAAATGGCTGATGGACTCAGCTGGTCTCTGTGGCGGGATCCTTTTGGAGCTGGCTGGCTGCCCTGGTCTCCCCTGTCACACAGGTCGCCCCTACAGGCACATCACACCCTTCCCATCCCCAAACCCCACCACTGTTCCCCCACCAACACCTGGACACCTACATCCAAGTCAAGAGAGACAAACAGAAACGTTTTAAGGTAAACTTGGTTTTACATGTTCATTAAAACATCTGTTTTTGGGTAAGATGAACTGCACTGGAGAGGAACGTATTTCTCTTCCCTGCCTTTAGAGAGAGACTAAACAATTTGATCAGATGTGGATTTTTATACAGAGGTTGTCTGAAACTAGGTGAGAAGGATGCCATTGAATAAGAACAAAATGAACATCTCCATACAAACATTCTGGAAGACGAAAATCAATCAAAATCACACAGCTGGGGGCTGATAATGCTTATGAATATTATTTGTAACAGAAAATAATTTTTACTAGGAATTGGTCTATGTTTCAAGAAAAAACTAAAGTGGCTTAATTTTGATTTAATTTTTGTGGCAGCATATTTCATTCAGATAATGATTTTGTATGCTAAAGGTTATCTTCAGTTCTCATAATACTCAATAAAACCCCACTATCATTAAGAAATAAAATCTGATTTTTTTTCAAAAAATTCATTGATGATAATTTCCACTTCAAGGGAAATTTCAGAAAAATTGATATTCTATTCTGATAAATATTCTGCTCCCCCAGCACCCCCACAAAAGCAGGCATACCCAGCTAGCTTAACTCAAGGTACAAAGGGTAACATACAAAAAGAAGCCTGAAGCAACAAGAAAAAAGTGTTTGACAGATCTGAAAACTTGTTTACTGTTGCTTGCATGCATACTTAGACACATTCTAATTTATTAATCTGTACACGAGAGGATATTTGAATGAGTGCAAAAAATTATTTAATCATACTTGAATATTTTATCACACTAACATAATCTATGCATTGTTGTTTTTCAAACAATATTTAAAGTGTTGCTGTATAGAAATTGACTCAGCTAAATAATTTCACATTCTTTTCTTTATATTACCCTTTATTAATAATGTCTGTTAATGGAACCAGCATTCCTACCTGGACTATATTGGCTGAACTCTCAGCTGATGTTAGCAAAATTAACTATACCGTGGAAAAATCTTAAATAAATAAATATCTTGCTGTGTCAAAAAAAAAAAAAAAAAAAAGAAAAAAAAAAGATTATTGTAATAAAGCTATGTACAGCAAATGGACTTAATTTATCTGAAATCTAAACCAATTATAATTTTGAGGTGACTAATATGCCTAAAGAAAAGGGAAAAGACAAAACAATGAGGAATATTCTGTCCGAACTAGCCATCCTTAGAAATAATTTGCATTTTATTTTTGTGTAATTCTGATATTTAAAAGCTGCCTTGTTGACACTCTGACATCAGCACTCTGTAACAGGCATCCTGAGAATAGGATTCCTCAGCAGTCATACACACACTTTCTTTCCCAGACAGTCCAGTTTTTGTACACTTTCCAGGCTGATCAAGCATTAAGGAAATTTGATGTCAGATATGTCAAAGTGCCCTGCTTTAACTGCAAGTGACGTTGTCATTTATGCTGAAAGGTTAAGGGGGAAAAAGAAAAAAAAAACAAAACAACGCAGTGCAAGATTTGACATAACAACAAAAATGCTGGTATTCTGCTTTGTAAACCATTTCACATTTCATCCTGTTCCAACAACATTAATTTGAAGTAGTCTCAAAGCATGGACAGCTGTCCTAAAGACAACACTAAGAAACAGAAACCCTAAGAAAAGACTAAGAGCTTTAGTGTTTATGTGAACATCACTGGACTTCCAGAGGAAATCAATATGGCCCAATTAGCCTCCCCACCATCTGATATTTCTTGGAAGGAGAAAATGGAGAAATGGTCACCAAAGATTCTAGCTTTATTTAGAGAAATCTCTTCATTTTAATGTATATGCTCCAGAATGGATGATACTTTATTCTTTTTTTATATACTTTTTCTTTTTTTAAGAACCAAATTTTTAACATTTTTGCAATGCATATCTAAGATGTAGGTGAGTAAAAGGCTTGAATATGGGTCCTCATCTTCAACTTCTCCAGTTTTAATGGTCTTATTTCATTCTCTGTTCAACTTCACACGCCCAAAGATTTTTCTTAAGCAGAAGAAGGGCTTATGAATTGCAGTCTGGTGTTCCAACTGCAGTACAGGTCTGTCACTTCAGAAGATGCTTATGTAAGAGTATATGTTTGCTGTCATCTTAACTGTCTACTCTATCCTTACTCTTAAGACCCTTTTTCTTACGTCTGCCTTGCTAATGCATTTATTGTTTTCCATACTCATCGCTCTGAAGAGACTTTTTTTATTTTGTGTCTTTTTCGCTGACAAGACATTTTACTCTTTTAAAAATAATTTCATTAAGAATCAATTCTGTCATTGAAAACCAAGCAAGCAGATGAAATAATTGTTAAGAAATTCTTCAGCCCAAAATCATTAACTAAAAACTATGTAGATGGCAATCTGTTTATGTGGTTAAAACCAGGAACTAATGCTTGCTGCTACTGTTTTCTAAGGTCAAGACAGATGTTATTCACGATCATACAAAATATTTAATTAATAATATTAACAGGAGTGAATTTTCATTGTTAATTTGCTGCATACACAAATTTACCTTTCCTTTTCACATTAATAGCCTATCAGTTTTCAGCAAGACCTTATTTCAATAGTTTATTTCATCCTCCCAGTTCTATAAATATATTTTATAACTAAATATATTTTATATGGTTATTTAAAATGTGTATTGATAGCTGTGGAAAATACCTAGTGCATTTATATAAATGTATCTGTGCCCTCTGTGGTTTTGCACTACCTACATGGAGGCACCTGACACAACACATACACAGTGCACATCCATTCCCACAATACACCTAATCTCTGAATCAGTTTGATGCAATTTCTCTTGGTTACATGTACCAGGCAAAAGAATCACTTCTTGCAGCCAGTTAAACAGCTATTAGGTAAACAAAATGTTCTCTCTAATTTTGCATTTCAGACACAGCTAATTACAGTATTTCATCACTTGTAACAGGTTAACTTATTTTATTTGGTTAAATCTTCATGGTAATGAATTTACTTGTGAGCAGATGGTAAATAATCATAAATAACCATTACAGAAAACACCTTCTTTTTAATATTTGACATGAAAAGGATACTTAAACAGTTCCTGATGCTGGTAAGTGATGCTTTATACAAATACACATGTACACACCAACCACTCTGATAGCTGATGCATGAAGATAAGTATTTGCTTGCATTTTCCTCTTGTTCAATGCCAGGATTCCTCTTTCTGGGCCTTCTCATTAATTATTTTCTCCTCACTTGAAGCTCTGGAATTCTCTGTAGACCTTTGTATAAACACTCATGCATTTCGGTCAGATGAAGTATGCTGCAGCTGACTGCAGTTTAGTAAAATTTCCATCTAATTTCAGGCATACAAGTAGCTTCTTAGCAACCTGCAGCCTACAACTTTTTCAACCTTTATTAACAGCAAACCTAAGACATTTAAGATAAAATAGGAAATATATAAAGACAGAAATTAACTCAATTTAATAAGAAGAGAAGGACAAAAAAGTTACTTTCCCAGTTATTGCAATATATCTTGTTATCACTTTTTAACAACATGCAAATAAGTAGACATGAGAAGATGACCTCTGTAGAAGAAGTGAAAGAGGTTGAGGAAAGCTGCAACCTCATGAAGAATGGAACTTCTAGAAGTCTTATATGGGACTGCAACAAATTAGAAACATTTAACCATTTTTTTTCGTCACTGACTTGAAATTCAGAAGTCAGAAATATGTCTGCAGTATTTTGACATCAGACATCAGATGGTGATTCAAGAATCCATGGCAATAGAAGAGACTGATGAAGCATAGGGTCTTGAACTTAGAACTATCAGGATGCATCAAGTTTTAAAAATAATCAGGACAGAAAGCTGGGAAGGCAGATCAGAGGCAGCTACATGTAAGCTGCAGATCAGCAGAAGAAACCCGCAAATAGTCAATACTTAGGTGAGCCTTCAGGAAAAACTGCAAGAAGATGAGGAGAAAGGAAAGTACGTAAACTTGCACAGACCCAGGCTGTTGGGGTGCACTATGTGCTGGAAGAGAGATAGGCCCTGAGGGCCGGAGAGAGAGCCTCTTTCTTGGACCCAGAGGTGATCCTGGGAGTGCATCCAGGTCACTGGGGATGGGCTGAGAGAGGATTGTGGGTTTGTGGACAGTGTTGGACCTATGAGATGTGATAATTGTAGTTTGTGACCTTAGAGGGTATTGTTTACCTGTTACCATAATAGGCAATGTCTGTGCACTATCCCAGGTGATTGGGGGACACTGTGGTGAACATCTTTCCTGTTTATATGATGTAATATCCTGTTAGGTGCTGGTATTTAGGGAATATTTTACTGCCAATAAACGCTTTGCACTTCTCCATCTTGTGTGCAGAGTCATGCCCTTGCGTGATTACTGCACAGGCAAAGCCCAGAGACTGGAAACATCCACAATGACAAAAACATACCTCTTACATCATGAATTTAAGAGAATGATGTGAGGCATTAGTGTCAACCATATTTCATAAGTTTGAAATATCTCTTTGAAGTTTTTTTAAGGATGTGATGAGTTGAGAAAAGTCAGGAGTTAATCTGAGATTCAAGACAGAGTAGAAAGACCAAAAATGAAGGGAAAAAAAGGTAGGCTAGATCCATGCAGCAATAAAGGTGCTAGCCAATGTATAACAAGGAAATGCACCAACCATGTGTAACTAGACAGAAGGACCAAATACCTTTGAACATATTTCTTTTCACAATATATTTTGGAAAAATGCTGAAGTTCTGCTGAGTTTCAGTCATGTTTGGAGCATTGCCACCATCAAAGGACATAAATTAAAACTATTTTACAGCTAGGAATCATTGAGTTCTGAAGTTCATAGCCCTGCTGGATATCCAATCCTGTCTCTGACACATAATTTTTTCCCTTTTTGTAGTTTTCATTTGCTCATCTCTTCACAAGGTCAGAGTTTCAAGGCCTCACTGTTACTGAAATTTCAGGAGAAGAATGAGAATAAACCTCTTGAGAATTTAAGTTTCCTTGCTCTGCTATATAAACTTTAGTGGTCATGAAAATGTGACAAATAAGAGTAGCTAAAGCCAAGTGTTATATGATTTTTCTTTAAAATTCCACCAAAATACTTAAGTGCTAGCCAATAACACTCTTGTCTGCACTGCAATAATGCCTGTGGCACTCCCTGTGGAACTACTCACAGAGCACAAGAACAAAAGGAAGCTACTTGGAGACCTTCAATTATATTTCATGAGAGAACTAACTACATATTGAGTCCTGATGATCTTCGGAAGTGAAAGCTAATGTATTGAGCCAATACAGCATTCCAATATGCAGAACACCAGTTTATGATAATTACTTTTGCATCTGCATTTAGAGTACCACATGTAATTACTGAAGTGTATACTTTTCTCTCAGCAATGGTATGCAATTTCCATTAGTGGTCTTGGCAGTCATGCACATGCATTACAAGACCTCTAAGTAATCTGTAGCCCCTTGTAATTAAATGCAAAAAGAATTACAGCCAGTAGAACATAGTGAATAATTCACAAGCCATAACTTGCCTGATGAATTTAACCTATCTTTATGTGACAAAACACAATCAGGTATTCCATTTTTTCTCATGCATTAAGTTAGTCATTTATTACTTCATTCATCTGTGGTCCTTCTGCAACTTTGTGCAAAATATTTCAAAATTAGTATTGGAATGATACTGATTGTTTACATATTTCTTTGCTGAAATTTTATATTAGGGCTTTGAAAAAAGATGCTAAAGCTTTGAAGTTTGAGGCTTTTCTCTCTACAAAGCCACCTGTATGAAAAGTTCTTTCTTTGGTTTAAGAGGAAACAGTTCAAAACCTCTCAGTCTTAAAACAGTTTTCACTAGAATTACTTGAAAAGCATAACTTCCAACAAGCAATAAAGTCTTATAGTTTGAAATTTAAGCAGTACAGAAGTGGAAGGAGCCTCTTAGGTCTTTGAATCTTTTCACTCACATTGAGGGTTACCATATTATCTCCTTAATAGCTAAAATTGTACCTTCTTAAACACCAGCTACATTACTTTCCTTACTACAGTTTCCTCATTCATATTTTTCTACAGGTTCAATATACAAATCTTTCTCTTCTGTCAATTCAGTATTTTATGAAATAGCTATTCTTATTCTTTGATGAACACAAACTGGATGCATTTGTAAACAGCAGTCATTTTTCTTTCAGAATTTATTTTGTCAGGTTAAAATAAAAAAGATATACTCTCCTCCTTTCATCTGGAAGATTCATCTTTTATCTAATTGATTATTTCCCAATGTACATGATATTCCTTCTCTGCCCTTCTTATACTCTGCATTCATTCTGCTTCTCAAATATGAGTGACTGGAATTTTGCATGGTATTATAAATGATGATACACATTTGTCCAAACCAGAAACAAACTCTAAACTATAAAACACCATCGAAGAAAATATTTCATTAGATTTATTTTGAATTACAACAGTACAACATAGTAACTCCTGTGCACACCTTAATACTGAATTCTATCAAGAAATTTCATCTACAGAATGGAGCAGATGAGAGGAACCTAGATTACAGATCAAGAGAAATGCTGCAATTGCACAGAAAACCTCAGAGCCCAAAAATTCTTGATAGACTGCAAAGCATTTTATAGAGTTGAACAGTGTAATGAACACCATTTAAACAAAGTGTGGTAAAGTGAATTGCCCTTACAAAGGAAAAAGAAAGGCCAGGAACACATATTTTTATGTCCAACACTGTGTTTTATGCTCAATACATTTAATCTGGGTTTTTTAATGAAATACTTTCAACCAAAGTTTTCCACAGAAAATTTCAATTTTTAAGTCTGATTTCCTAGTATAACATTACCACTAATAAATAAATTGTATTAAGTCTAAATTACACGTATTTAGAATGCTGTAATAATCTTGTGCCATGAAATTATTAAAATAATTTATAAAAATTAATAATGAAAAACACTTTGAAGATGTTTCAATATCACTATAAATAATAGTTAAGATTGATGGTGTTAGATTGGTAGTAGATTAAGATAGATTAAATTAATCTGTTTCAATTCCATTATCACTGTTGAAAAATCAATGACTCAAAATAGTGAAAAGGCACATTAGAAAAGCAATGGAAGTTTGCTGAGTTCTTTTTACTTTTCTCTTAACAAAAATATTAGTATGTACCTGTCTACAGATTATCTTGGGTTTTGTGCTTCAGTTTGGCTTGATTGTTTGGAATTTTTTATGTGAAGCTGCTGGTTCTAAGTCTCTTTCGGCTTAAACGGCCTCTGAGTGGAGCCTTCTCTAGAAAGAATCTCTTGTCTAATGATGATCAAAGAGGAATTCTAAATTCAAGTTTCATCTCCTCTATTATTTAATGTAAATATGCTACAATGTATGACATCACAATCTGTGTTTGTCAGATAAAAGTTAAAAAATATTGCTATTTTTAAACATCGAAACATTCTATTTTCTGTCACTCTTTTATAAGAAACACCTATTTAATAAGAATTGGACTGATGTTGCTTGTATTCTGTGATGAATAAAAGTGAAATTTTGCGAGCTGTTATGTAGCAAGGCATCAATAGTGTGTTCTATGTTCATGGTCTTTCATAAATATTTTATTTCATTTTGGTAAGACAAAAAAACCGAAATCAAACAAAAAACCCCCCATAAAGTTAAGGAGTTCTTTTTCATCAACATCAAGTAATTTTAAATATGTCCAGCACAATTGCTAAATTAAACAGAACTCAGACTTTGTATGATTACACACTAACTCAAGGAAATAGAAGAAATGCTTTCCCTTAACTACAAGTAATTCCTCTAAAAGTCATATTTTAATTCAAGGGAAAAGAAATCATAAGTGCTTTGTTAGAGCAAGATTTTATCAGATACCCGGAAGGAAACCATGAGTGAAAACCCTCAGTCGAGTATTTAAAGTTACACAGAGAGACGCAGATTATAATTTTCAAGGTCTTGTTTCATTTTGCCATTTTCCCTTTTTCTTTTGTTAATTCGGTATGTCTGAAATCAGCCTTGGGAGTCTTTCTAATTTATAATTAATTTCTATTATTAGCAAGTCATTTCAGCTTGTCTAGAAACTGGAATTTGATTCTACACTCACTGAAACCAACTCCTAGGGTAAGGATTCTCTTCTCATGTACCCCAAACATCACAGGGAAGGAAACATCAAAAGAACCATTATTTCCCTCATTTAGCTCATTTTAGGATTCCATTTACTTTATTTTAGGAGGGCACAGACAACCAGATAGGGAAGACAGGAGTCAGAAAGGAAGGCAGAAATTATACAAAGACACAGATTGTACTACTTTAAGACACAGATGCAAAGCATTAACTTCAAATCCTAGCAAAATCTATTGCTTTTTACAATAAGAAAAGAGCAAATAGATTGTAAACCTTTTTCTTACTCCAAAGAACAAAGAGCCTATATAGTGAAATATCACTTAAATTATCCTATTCCTTTATCCCTCCACCCATCTTTTCTTTTTACGTATCATTTGCACATACACAAATGCAGAAGTAGAGATCAAATACAGTTGTACATAATTATGTACAAGAATCTTTTACTTACATAAAAATGAGTTACCACTGAAAAAAGAAACATGTTTCTGTACCCATGAAAAACAAACAAAGGAAATTCCAAGGGTGTATTCCACTCACTTTTATCTTCTTCTGGAAGAAATGACAAGGCATTTGGGTTAGATATCATTGCACTCCGCAGTATCTCAGGCCATTTCAACCATTGGATATGTCTAAATTAACTGAATTATGGCTTGACTTTAATTGCTTTCAGAACAGAGATGAAAATGGCATGGAAATTTTATGTGGACTGAGTATGTAAGTGTGCATATACATGCATACTACACACATCCTACCTCTTATACATGATATTTGCCTAGGCCAGGAATGCAACAAACACCATTGCATACTAAGACATTCATTTTAAGATAGAAAACTATTAACGTATCTATTCTTTAAAAACAAGCCACCCAAGTAAATGATTAAAGCATATGGTTAATGGCTCTGATAAAGCAGAAAAAGAATAATAAAAGGCTTACACACACTACTTTGTTTCTTACGACACAAGTGGAAGTAATTATGCTATTCCTTTAGAACCTCTACAGGAGTCAAATACTCCCACTGGCTGTGCCTTGAATTATTATTTAAAAAAATGATCTCTTCAATACTCTTGCAAAGTACATGGAATAAGTTTAAAATCAACAAATTATTTTCCTGATTTGAATACCTATCACAAATTCTGTTTTCAATAAACTTAGGAAACAATACATGGAAATATCATCATCTTTATGGAGCTTCTTGGTAAAATAGTACAAAAAAAGCAATTATTTTCAAAGATATATAAAAATTAAATCTATAATAACTTATTAACTTTGGAAAAATGATGTAATGATCAATCAGTTATTTGATTATGAGAAAGACTAATTATATTACTAAGATGTCTAGTGGAAACCCATTAGTAACTGAATAAATCTATAGTCTTTAAGGAATTTATCAATTGCAACAACATACACACATACAGACTTTAATTTTGGCAAGATGGTTAAAGTAATTAGGATCATGAAAAGATGAACATTTCAGATTTTCTAAATGATTAATTATATGCCAAAAGATTATTTACAACAAATAGAGATTGTAATAATATACAAATCTGCAAGGCAAATGTTGCCAGTCCATATTTAATGGTAACAGAAGGAAGACTGTGTTCTCAGCGAGCCATTAAAAAAAAAAATAGTGTCTTGGGGTGACTTGATGATGAGCATCCCCTATCGCTGCTCTATGCCCAGAAATCAGTCCTGTGCCTTTCTGTGTCTTTAAACTGAGCCCAAGACGGGGGAGAGAAAAAACTGAGCGAACTTTTCAAAACAGTTGTTCAAGGACACAGATACGCACTCTTCTGCGTTCTCCTGCTGTGGTGAGAGGAGCAGGGGAAGAAACCCTTCGTGCTTTTCAGCCAGCTTTCAGCTCCTTTTCTCCAGAGAGAGATGGAGACTTGAACTTTGTTTTCCTGAGACTTCGGTTTTTCCCTTCTTCTCTTCTGGACTGTTTCAACATCAGAACACATCGGGAGAATTTTCCACTGAGGTCCTGGAGGTGGGCCCACATCGACCCAGCTCCGAGGAGGAGGAGAGAGACCACACCTACAGAAGGATTCTGAAATTTTCCCAGGTTTCTCTCCACAGTGAGAGATTTTATTATTCAGCATTATTATTCTTTTCCTGTGTGTTTGTTAAATAAATAGTTTTTTAATCTCTTTCACTTTCCTCTGAGGAAATTTCTTTTTTCCCAACCTCGTGGGGGAGGGGTGGTTGTAACCTTCCTTCTATCAGAGGATATTTTCCTCCATATTTGACCAAGCCAGCACAAATAGCTGCAGACAGCTGAGGTACAGTTGAACAAGTAAGATTTAGAATTCAATGATAAAAGCTCTGGGGTTTTTTTCTTTCTTGGAATAACTTTTTACTTTCGAAACCAAACTTGACCAAAGCCCACTGAAGCTAACAGAGCCTTCTTGGCTTTGGAACAGACTTTGAAGAATATTTTTGTGCTGGTTTTAACTGGCTAGAGTTAATTTTCTTCAAAGTGACTAACATGGGTCTATACTTTGGAATTGTGTTGAAAACGGTGCTGAAAATATAGGATTTTTTTTGTTACTGTTGAGCAGGGCTTACACAAAGCCAAGGCTTTTTCTGTTTTTTTTACTGCCTCGCTGGTGTGGAGACTGAGATTACTTTGGAGATTGTCAGGAGACGCAGCCAGGATAGGTGACCCAAACTGACCAAAGGGATATTCCAGATCATATGACATCATGCTAAGTTTATAAAGTGTGGGGAAGAAGGAGGAGGGGAGGGACATTAGGAGTGATGCCATTGGTCTTTACAAGTCACTGTTACACGTAGGGCCCTGCTCTTCCAGTAATGGCCGAACACTTAGACAGCCATGGGAAGCATTGAATTCATTCACTATTTTGCTTGCTTGCCTGAGTGGCCTTTACTTTCCTTATTAAACTGTCCTTATCTCAACCCATGCGTTTTCTACCTTTTACTCTTCCGATTCTCTCTCTGATTCCACTGGTGGGGGAGTGAGAGAGCGGCTGTGTGGGGCTTGTCTGCTGACTGTGGTTTTACCATGACAACCCTTTTTGGTGCCCAATGAGGGGCATACAGGGTTTGAGATAACGACAGATTTGACTGGGATGTGCAAGATAGAATTTACAGCTGTTAGTGCTGCTTAGCTAGTTGTCAGCAGGCTCCTGTGCTTGCCATGGGGCTCACTTTCCTGACTGCATATTTGCAGCCAGTTGTCGTTATAGTCCTCACAGAGGGCACAGAGCAATTCTGTAAATTTTCTGAATGAAAATATATTTTCCTTGAATTGTTGCTTGAAGTATGACCATGGTGAGCACTCCTTTGCAAGAGGACAAATGTTGGACTAAAAATGTTTCCCTAAACATATCTTCCATTTCTATTCAAAGCTGGAAGTGTAAAAATATGGAAAAAAATAGTCCTAAAATTGTCTGAGATCTATGTCACTCAGAACTATTTCCACAACTATAATGCAAATAATGTGTGATAGAGTTAATCCAAGAACTTTATTAACCATAGACATTAAAAAATGTCTAAATATAATTGCTACATGTCAAAGTGGAGAAAAACATTTAGAATTGTGTTAATTCACTTACAATTCTAACATTATGCATTTTCATGTATTAGAGTGAAATGAAATGCATGCATTGGGAAATTTTCGAAAGTGCCCCTAGTTTAGAGTCAGTAAACATTTATCTTACTGAGGTCCTACATTCCAGATCCATGAAGATATATGATTACCCACCATTAGTAAAGCACAGAATCACGAGTTAATTTTGTATTATTTTTATGGATTTAGGCTCAAATAAGTTTAACTACAAAAAACTTCTCATAAAATTTAATAGTAAATATTAATTGTTTAACTACAAAAAATTTCTAATAAAATTTAATAGTAAATATTAATTTCCTGAGGGGATGATAAGAAATATTTTTAATTTTTTCTTCTTCCTGTTCTGAAGGGGTAAAATTATTTCTTAGTCTTGTGTTCTTATGAATCCTTGCTGTGTAAAAACAAAGTTTATTTCAGCTGACAAACTGGAAACCTTGATTTTAATAAAGAGTGTTCACACTGTCTGATACAATGTGTTTGATAGCCAGATCATTTAAATATTTAGGTGGACTGTTAAATAGTGCATGGTAAAAACCAAAAATACATCTAATCTTATTTTTTTGTCATGTTATCATGATACTTTTTCAATTTACAATAAAAGTAGCAAATAGGGATCACAATGGAATGTGGTAAGGTGCATGAAGAACTAGAGCTTGTTTAAGAATTTGTTGTATTTTCCTTACCCTAGTAAGCATGACAGAAGAAAAACAGATTTCATGTTTCAATCACTTTAATTTGTTCAAATGAGTAGACTTACTTAAGATATACTCCTACGTATAATTATTCTCCATAGATATCAGTTTCTTTTTTGTTTCACAAGAATGAGAGTCACTAATTTTATAAAATAATTCACTCACATGTCTTCTTTCTCAGGTAAGCCTAGTTTGTGGCTGAAGATTAAACTAAATATTTAGATTATGTTAAATTTGTGGTCACTGAGGTATTTGTGAAACTAGTTGTATCATCATATACATATCAAGAAATGTAATTTACTTGCCACATTGGTAAGTTTCTGCTCACAAGAATAAAGCTATTATGGAGACCTGAGAAAAGAGTCAATAAATTTGATTAAAATTGAAAAGTTATTAAATCTAAGTCATTCTGATCATATTTAAAATCTAACAAGCATTGATATCTCAGCAAAATTTTTAATTAACTATGTTCGATATTAAGTCTGCCAAATACTGGACTGAGGATTCTTCAGCTCTTAAAAGTTTTTGGAATAAACAGAAGGAATAAATAAGAAATTGGCACATAAGCAGGAAATTTTTCAAAAAGGTGCGTTTTGCATTGTTTCCGCATTGAGTTTCCCTGCTGTTCTTAGTGACAATTCTGTGCATATATCCCCATTCTCTGCTTGTGTGTGTACTGCTGTGGGGAGCATTCATCTAAAGGCAGTGTGCATTCTTCTGAAATGTAACTGTCTTTAGGCAGCAGACAGTGTGAAAGTATCAGCATGCACGCCCTTGTTTCCTTTACCCTAAAATAAGTAAGTAAATGCTGCAGAAAAACAGAAATAATATTGTCGTGTGAGATTACTGCCCATTATTAAAGCTATGAATTCCATTCTGTAAATCAAACCATCAATAGACCAACTCTAGGATATTTTTATTTCACACCCATGTGGCATGACCTCAACAAGCCTTCCTGAGCTGATTAATACTTTGGTATCAAGAGTGAATTTATTTTCCTGGACTTAACTACTCCAGCTGTCTGCCACTGGCGATAGATATGGATGACCATCATTCAACTAATTAACCGAAAGTTTCTAAGTCATTAATGAATCTTGCATTCTAAGAGGAAAGTAAAATTAATCTTCTGGGATTAACTGATTGGATGCTTTTGCTAAGGAATCAAGCTAGCAGTTGGGGATATGTTGTAGGTTGCATCACGATTTAGTGCAAAATCTCATTTAAAGAATTATAGGAAAGCTCTCGACTTATTAATGAAGTACGGAAGATGTAAAAAATGATAAAGAAACATTAAAAGTCCTTCGCATCACAGTAAAGCATGAACAGAGCCATAGCTGAACAGGCAGGACAGACTGCCTATAGGTTTATTGTGCAGTCTTTCCTAAGAACCCAGGCTAGTAGGACCATTCAAGTAAATGCTTAACCCTCTGTGTATGACTAAATAGCACAGATTTCTGGGGACATGAGAGCCTTAATTAACTGCTTTTTGCACAAGGAAGGGGCTTAAGCTAATGCTTAAAAGCTGAACTCATCATTGAACCCTTTGCTTAATGCAAGCCTAGGCCAGGGTTTGACAGAAAAGCATTCTGATGCTGTTTTTCATCTTCAAAACTCTTGATGTGTGGCTTTAGGTAACAAATAATGCAATGTCCTGTTTCTGTATTCATTTGCCCTGTACTAATACAGGCGGTCAGTGAGTGGTGTTTATATAGGGATGAAAACAATTACAATTAGATTATGGCTAGAAAATTTGTTTGTGTAGCATATACACATACCTTACACATGCCTTTATTGATTTAAAACTTCTTTATCTATAGCCTTCTGGGAATAGCAGTAAGGAAATAATAGAATTAATATCAGCTAAAATAAACACAATAACTTGATTGCCTTTAAGATGTGAATTAGTCCAATGACGCATTCTTTTCATGTTAATAAATTAACCAATTCTCTTTAGTTGCACTATCTTTCTTTTTTAATTACAATTCTATATTCAGGGGAAAATATTCAAGCTTCACAGGCCATTCTTACATATTTGTTAATTTCCAGGGTAAAAGCAACGTACCTCAGAGTCCATCAGGGCTACTGAGACCTTATTGTCTATCTAGAAATCTAAAGAAGTTCTTTCTAGCAGTAATGATTACATAGGTAGACAATTTAAAATTGAGCTGATGGTAGCTGAAATAAGAAATAGGAAGAAAAATTACTTGAAGTGTGTGACCTAAATTTAAAAAAACCTCAGTTCCTACCTAAAAATCACCACATTTGGCTGGCTTTTATGGTCTGTACTTGTATTTTTTAAATTAAATGAAAAAGTCCAGTACAGTTTGAGATCAACAAGTAGATCTCAAAGAACTTCATATAAGTAGGTTTTGGGTTTTGTTTAAATGAAAATAAATTCCTTTAAAAATAAATGCATAATGCCGATTTCAGTTCTATTACACATTTTACATGGATTTAACAAGCCAAGTGGCTTCTGGCTGCCAACACCTCTAGGTTTTCATATTGCAACATAATACACACTTTGTCGTATCCAACTCATTAAGTAGTTGCCTTGTAGTATAGTTTGTGTTTATATTTCCATTAAGTGACTGCTATGATACTGCATAGAAATGATTCCTATTAGTTTTGTGGGAACCATCTGCTTTCACAAGAGGAAAAATTCAGTGCAGTGCAGTGTTGCAGTTGCATTTTAAATAGTACTACAGGTTTATCGTACAACTTTATGAAGAGGATCATTTTTCAAGGTATAAGCCAATTCAAGTAAAATCTGTGGACATGTAATATGAAAAAACGGCTCTTCGAGAATAAAAAAAAATCTCCTAATAGTAAAGAATGTGTGCATTTCTTCAGCTCTGGGAAATATTCCCAACATTGGCCACATTGCTGGTGAGTTATTGAGCCTTTTATATACACGGGAGGAAAAAAAGAGAGATAATGGGTACAATAATCATCCTAATAATACCACAAGCTGAATTTCAACTTCCAAACCTCTCTTCAAAGGTAAAAGTTAGCTTCCAAAGCTTTTTAAGAAGCTTCTGCCCTTTTCAAACCACATTTCAGGTCCATCATTCTGCTGATTTATACACACTAAATTCTATGTGCCCTAATCCTCCTGCTCAAAATTGAAGAAGACTGTGTAATTTCATTCTGCACCCTGGCAACCTCGTTCAGTTCAGACTGGTTGAAAAGTGTAAAGACTAATTACATGAATATTGGCTATGGACTGAGCTGGGGATAGATAGGACCTATAGCTTGTGCCTGACACACAAATAGGAGGTATACAGGCAGAGCAGTTCTTTCTCTACCAAATAGTTGAGACTCTTCCCCCTTCACTCAGAACTATTGAGATGACATAGCAGGAAGACATAGCAAGGGGAATAAAGGTAAAAATCCAGGGCAGCATTTCAGACAGTATGAAGCATCTTAAGCAAAAGCAACTTTCTTGTTGGTTTTGTACTTTTCTTTTTAAAGAACAAATTAAAACAGCTTGATGACTCTGAATTACACATTAGACATCTGGGATAGAAGTAATTGTCACTTTATATGCATAAAGCCATGTGTGTTACCTATACATGAACACCACAATAGAATCTATGGCTAAGAGAAAGATGAAATTGCTTATATCATAGTAAGAAACTGGGCAAAAAAACCACTAATAAAATAGCTGACTATTCAGTAGACATTACTATGGCTATATATCCATCACCAGTTTGCAAAGAGTGAGATTGCTGGGAAATATGTACTGTGCTTAAACTCTGTTACTTCTACTATTTGCACAGCAGAATCTGATACCACATCTGACAATGTTGTGATAGATTCCAGTTAAAGCCCAACTAAAGATCAAAGTGAAAGGAAATAGCCCTAGTCCTTTTTGGTCACAGTTGAAATACTGTAATCTGACAATATTGAAAATCTTGCTTCTGTGGAATTATTGAAAAAAATGCAGATTAACTTGCCAAGAGATTACACATCCAGTTAATAAATGTGATTAATTAGGGATTAAAACAATAAGTATTGTTAAAGCAGAGGGGTGTGACACTCTGTTTCCATGACTCAGTCTCAGATTTGCTATGACTTTTTTACAGTTGTTCTGAAATAAAAAAAAAAAAACAAACCAAAATACACAAAAGACAAAAACTGTACTCCCAGCATTTTCAAATGGACAACTTCCAGTCATGTTATCACAGAAGAATTAATAAGGAAGAGAATAGCAGAATGTTTGACCTACTGCTGGTCTTTTTATTCAGGAAATATATGATTCCCTGTTTTATTACAATTTTTTTTACTCTAACTCTCAGTCTATAGTTGGCTCTGCTGGTCTAGAGTCAGACTGGTTAGAGGCATGAAGCTAGATGCTGTTGCCAGTTTTGAGACTAGTCTGCTATGTGATTTTGGGCAAGTCCTTAAATTTCTCTGCATTTTCTCTCTGAATTTCTGATTCTTTCAGATTTCTTTATAATCAGTTCTTACCTGGTTTTGACCATATAGGAACAGGTAATGCCTACCTACAGAAATGGCTGTGGTTTTTTGGTTTTTAGCTGTTGGCTTCCAGAGGTTTTTTTCTGATTTACTTGTTTGATCTTTTTATGGGTTGGGTTTTTGTATTCTGTTTGTTTTCTTGTGGTTTCTTTTTGGGTCAGGGTTTTTTTGTTTGTTTTGTTTAGTTGGCTGGTTTTGTATTAGATTTTGGTCTTAAATTTAATGTAAGGTCTTTTCAGTTTCAAATTATACTGCATGTAAACATTTTGATGTCTAGAAAGAGGCTGAGCACTTGGAAGCTACTGGAGTCATTACTTGCAGTGTTCTAACAAATCTTCTGATTTTTATATGAAACTGAAAAAGCGACAGCAGTGACTGCAATAAGGCATTAACAGTGCTGCCTTAGGCAAATGTTGCTGTTTGTATGGATGAAGAGGAATCTGCAAGCACTTGATGGACTGAATCATTGCTCTGTGTGACTCAGCAGAGGATCACTATAGGTATTTTTGTGTGAAAATGTTCAGCTGCAGAGCCAGTAGCTTCTCAGTGCTGAACATTTTTCTTATAGGCGGTAACGAAAATCATAACAAAAGTTGAGCCAAAGGAACTAGTTTTTGTTTCCTTTAGAAACAAAAAAAACAAGAACTAGGAAGACAAGAACAAAATGGGAACCTCTGTACAGTGATATTTGTATATTCTATGAAAATTTCCCAGTGTGACACTAGCCAGGAGGTTTGAACAAAATAGGACATGTTTTACACTCTGCAATCAGCTTCCAGCCTCCTTTCATCCACAAGCAAGGGGAGTTTGTAAATGCCAATATCTAACTGCACAAAAACTAGTGTTGAAAATTTTTGCACACAAGAAACCATCTAATGTCAATTCTAATTAAAGTCTCTAGTAATTTCTAGAAGGATTCTCAGTTCTATTTTGTTTGGCTTGATTGCAATTTGTAAATTTACGAAAAGCAAGTCTAAAAGAAGAAGAAAAAAAGTCCTATTTTGGCTGTTTCCTAGTATTAACTTTTTACCAAGCAGCTTCCTTCTAGAAATGATCTGGCTGTTATTTAAACATCTCCGGGAGTTCTAATAAACTTGCTCTCAAATATCAATTTAAGCCACCTACGCTCTAAGTAAAAGCAATTAATTAGGTACAGGAAAGTAGGAAAAGTTTTTAATGAACTCACTGTTGCCACATTAGAGAAAGGGTTGGTACATTTCCACTCTGTAGTGCACAGCACTAAGGATTCGGAGAAATGACAGAATGATCCTAACCTAACATACATAGGTACAAAACAAAGTATTGGTAGCATGAATTTCTCTACTTCAGTGGGCTCTGGGTCAAGACATAAATTTTCACAACATGAGCAAAGAACTTTAGAGAAAAAGCTGAGAGAGCTGACCTAAAGCACAAGAGGAGAGAAAGATAAAGTTCCCCCTCTCTCCATGCAAGCCCTGTACAAGTTTGTTTCATATATAAATAATAGCCATACCGCATAAAAGGTGCAAGACAGATCATCTTTAATGGCTTAAAACGGCAGCTGAAAATAGAATCTTGGGATGGTTTTTTTAAAGTCCTTTTAGCACATTCTAGGACAAAGCCCTTGTCAAGAGGAATAGACATTTTTGGACAAGCCAGCACATTTGTTCCCATAACCTCAAATGGAAATTCCCAACCATCCATGAAATCAAAGGGAAGACAGGTTCCTCCTACGAGAAGACATTTGTAATTATACTGTTAGGGATCAGTATTCTCTCTCTCTCTTTTATACTCCTACTCCTCCTATTCGTTCTTGAGATCTCTCACCAAGTCTCATTAGAGGAGAAAATCAGAACGAGCAAAATAGACACGAAATGTGCATCACTTACTTAAACTGACTTACAATATAAGAAGTCTTTTAGTCTTTTAGTCTCTTTACATAAGACAGTTAGTCTGCACATACCAACCAATAATAAAAAAAATCCCAAAATGTAAATACTAAAAACCAGTTTCTATATGCACCAATTAATACAGTCAGAAACCTTATAACATGAAACAATACACAGGTCCTATATCCTCTAGACAGTTGGAGCCTGCACGTATTCTATTATAATTTAAGCAGATTTCTTCTTTAGTCTAACTTCAGGAGATATACATATGTATGAAGGACTCTTCCCTGCAGTTGAAAACTGAATTTACTGAATGCTGACAAGACTTCTACTGTTGATTATGCTTGATACACCACAAGCCTTTAACCTTACCTGTCAGACTAATTGCACTGTGCATGTGCAGATTGAAGGGACTTCTTTGCTGTATTTTATATCACCAGGGTAGTTCAGGGTAACCTGTACTTATGTCTAGTCAGCGACACACAGAAGTTGTGGCTTCCCTGCATTCACTGAGGAGAAAAGTGCATTGTGCTACCGCCTACAGGAAGAAAAAAAAATATCATCTGACAAAACTTGCGTAAAATTCAGAAGTGAAAAGGACTGACAAATTTTATGAAGAAAACAAGTTACCTGTGCATGAGCTGGCTGAGAAGGAAGTGAACAGCATGGGAAGAAAAAAGCATTGGGAGGACTCAGACTGGAGTAAGGACACAAGTTAGACTGAACATAGAAAAGTAGCTATTATCTTGCATTTGCCCTTCCTCTTGTGTGTATGGAGTTATGCATGCTACCTTGGGATTCCAGGATCCATGTGATGGCATACATCTACAAAAGACTATAAGCTCTTCCAAGTTTGTGATCCAGCATATGGCAAAGTCAAGGTAACTGTTCCATTAGAATGATCTGAGTGTCCTTTCAAACCCCTGGATATATGATAGGATTTGGAGGGCATGAATTTTACATTTTACATGGAAAATTATGCAGAATTCTCCTCAGTTTCTGTATGATCAGACTCAAGAATTTCTAGAAAGTAAACTAAATTAATAGCTCTGAAAAGAGGAAATGCAGACTTAAGGTGTTTGTCATCCTGTGAATTATGGGTCAACAGCTTCAGACAGTTCCCCACATAGGAAAACTTTCTTACCTCTTTACTGCCACAACCTACTCAACAGAGCATGAAATGAGGGCTATCAGGTATTTCAGAGAGTGTACATGCTCCTTTCTTTTACTTTTCCCTTCACCTTCCCTCCTGTAGTCCTCCCAGATTTTATTTTTTTCTTTTATCATAAGCATAGCTCTGCCAATCTGTTCCAACTAATCCCTGCATCAGTCCAATACAGCTGTATCTAACAAGGTGTTTACCTCTGAAGCATTTGCAGATAATTCCCATTGGCTATGGACTGCCCCAGGAAAGACAGAAATCCTGTATTTCCTGGCTTTCAGAAAACAGCATCCTGGAAAGTCAGAAAACACACCAGAAAACCTTCCATCTGCTAAAGTTTTTGGCTTTTTGTCATTGGGTATGTAAGATGAATAAACAGGCTTAACATGGAATCAAGTTAAAATACCAACATCAAACACAGAAGAGGTGGTTGTGTGTCCAAACCAGAAAAAAAGACACCAGAAGGTTTGTACAGAGCCAATAGTAAGTGCATGGTCTAGCAAAGATAGGCAATCAGAACAGGACAAACAATGTCAGCTCAGCTGTCTGGAAATTCTTTTCCTCTCTACAGATAAAATGGGAGCATGAAACGATTTCTTCATATTTTTATTACATGTATACTAAAAGGTTCTGAGGGAGATAACAACCTTACCATGCTTCCTTTTATACCGGTGTAGCCCAATTAGACAAGAAATAGGCAATTATTCTTGTTTTATAGATGCAGAACTGAAGTCCAGTGACAAAATCATTGATTTTTCTGAAAGTGTGCAGCAGAGGTAAGACAGAGATAGCTTGAATCCCAGAACATAATGCATTGCCATCTTCCCCTGCTCTTACAGGAAAAGGAGTAGGCGATTCAATTTGATGTTTCATCCTTCTGTTTCCTCATACAACAAAATTAATTCCCATGATGAATTTCTGTGTTGATACTCCTACTTCAGGTCTGATACAGCTTCAGTTTAATCATTCTTCTCTATGTGTGTTTTATTAGCTGAAAGTGTTTGTGAAATATCATCTTATTTTCTTGTGTAAATGCATTCAGAATTCAAAGATCACCTCTTTGTCTTTCCTTTGCCTTTGTGTTATCAACTAACTTCAGGATACAATTTGAATATGGATGCTGTGATTAATTTTCATGGCATGATGAAGGAGTAAGTTTTCTAAAGTGCTAAATGACTTCTTACTAGAGCCCAGACACTTAAAATCTTTCACCGTGTTATGAAAACAAGTCCTCCTTTGACAGAAAGATTTGT
This sequence comes from Lycocorax pyrrhopterus obiensis, assembly GCA_014706295.1. Lineage (NCBI taxonomy): Eukaryota > Metazoa > Chordata > Aves > Passeriformes > Paradisaeidae > Lycocorax > Lycocorax pyrrhopterus. The sequence continues at coordinate 72,488,330 of JACSVZ010000002.1, forward strand.
TTAATGTACATAAAAGCTTAAAGAATCCTGAAGATTTGAATTCTTATAGCTGTACATGTTATTAAGCAGACTTTGTGTGATGATAAGTAATAAGTATTTGTGAGAGACAGAGTTTTTCAGCTTTGTGCAGAACAGACATTCTGATGCTTTCCACTACTTCCATGAACTGGTGGGAAATCAAAGAATAAAGTTCAATGAGATTAAAGTACTTGGATTTACTTCCTCTTTCTCAAAGACAGAAAATCTGTAGTTCTGCAGCTATTCATACCCTGGATCAACTTTTCTTTGTACACCCTCCACAGACACCAGGATTAGATCATCTATCATGAAGACGGTCCACTTATATCCAGGTTGCTTTGTAGAGTGTGGAAAGAATTATCTTATTTAAGGCAAATCTAGAATAATTCCAATGAAGTCAATGTGATTTCTCTGATTTTTCTTTCCAATAGCAATGAGAGCAGAATGTATCTCAGTTAAGTAAATTCTGACATCCCCACATTATAAGAAGAGCTGAAATGCAAAATTTAAAGGTGAGAGACTTAATTCATCCGTGTCTAATGGTCTATAATACAAATGAGCTACGAGTGCATGTCATCATAGCTAATTGTGTTCATCCTATAATTTTTTTTTTAATTTCTATCACTCAAATGATTTAACCAACTGAACAAACAGTTGAGCTGAAATTTGGGTGACAATAAAATAATTTGAAGCAGAGCACTCTTTTTCTCTGTGGACAGGAGTCCTCTCTTTCCACACTGGAATATTTTAGTACATCTTAGAGACAGACCTGACTCACCAGTTAACACTGTACAGCAGGGATAGTGAAAAAATCATGGCAAGATTGAGCTTTGCATGCTTTATGTGGGAGAGCACTTACATAAGTAATTCCATTTATTTCATTGCTCTGTTGTGCATAATCTACCAGCCTCTTAAAATGGGTAGGTTGGGTATTGGCATTAATCAGATCAGCTGTATTGCTTTTCACCTGGACAGGAAAGCATAAACCTTTGTGCCTAGATCCAAATTTTATGAAGTTTGTATGGCATTTATGTCATAAATTGTGTGTATTTCTGACCAGTGGCACCTTCCTCTTCAAAATGCAAGTGTAGATGACTAGGACAGGACCCGGTTTTTAGACTTTTTCAGCTGCAGAGTAATAATCATTTTCTCTAACCCAGAAACAAAGATCATAAGGAGTTATTCCCAGTTTTTCTAGGAATATTGCCAAAGTGATAGAGCATTTTAAAAAAAATAAAATTATTTTCTCTCTAAGTTTTCTTTTTTCTATGGTTGACTTTCTGTGACTCTAAAAGCAAATGTCTGATATTCCCATGGCAAAAGAACATTCCCCTCCTGCAAACTCTTCATCATTCAAGTAACCCACAGTCATTAGTAGTCACCTTGGTTTCGATGGGATGAGAAACACTATCAAGGTAAAAAACACCTTCACCTGCATGCAACCAAATCCTTGCTGAGCTGTACTTTAACCCATAAATAGTCCCACTGAAGTCAAGAGGAACAATTATTGTGTAAAGAACTCCCAATAAGCATAAGTATCAGAGCTGGGCTTACCCAAATAAGCCCCAGCCGTTTAATGAATTTTATGCAATTGCTATTCTACAGCCACATACAGCCCCATTAGCTTCAACCGGGATCCATCAGGGACTCATTGCAAAACTAGGTCTTAAAGGCAGGCTGCCAAGAATGAATGGTTTAACTTAAGGGATGATGTTAAAATGATTTAGATTGACAGTTAAATTAAGTGAAACTACCTGTGTAGACACACACCAGTTTAGTATGCCCCTGTAATTTACAGTCTAAAACCCCAGGAGCACCCACACACCACCTCGCAGGGGCTTAATACTGCAACACAACAGACTTTGTTTGCTAACAGCACTCAAGAGGCACATTCTATCCGACAATTTCTCCCTGCTTTGTGAATCAGGTAGTCTGCAGCATGACCTATGCCTAATGATGGGTTTCTTTTCTTCACCAGGATGCTTTACCCATCTGTCTTGCCCTGTCTGCCCCTGCACTCTCTGATCACCTTGCACAGCTGTGCAGGGGGTGGACTGTTCATTTCTGACCATGTTTATTCTTTTCATGATCCCATTTGGTCTGTAAGAAATAAGTGAGCCTGTGAGCACTGGCTTTTGAAATCTCATCAGAGATACTTTAACAGAAAAGATACTTTTTAAGTCTTACATAAATAAAGTAAAAGACCTTTTCCTGGCCTAGTAACCTTGTACTGTGTTCAGTGAAGAGTCTTGATACAGTATAATATGAAAACTACATGGAGAGACCAGTGTTAACTGCAAGCCCTGTGCCAGTGATTCTACTGAGCTGTGAATAAGACCCAATAACAGATAATTTGTTGCAGATATAACACAATGAACTATTTTTCAAATATCCCTGTTCTCTGGTTTTCTCTTCTGGATTTGGCAATAAATTGCTGGCCCTTGATCTTGTGGTCCTTTATCTGTCACAAGCCTGTGCCAGCTGTACACAATATCCGCAAAGCCATGCTATGGTCTGGTAGGTAGCTCTGTAATATCTGTAACTTGTAGATAGCCTAACCTGGGTTGGTTTTTGTTTTGTTTTGTTTTGTTTTTTTTTTTCCACTGTAAGAAAGGTTGGACATTTTTGTGTTGTGTTCTCTAATGAATAGGAGAAAATGATGTGGGTTAGACAAGGGGTTTTGTTTATTTGCTTTTCTTTAACCTCTTCTTACCCCCCAAAAAAAGTCTTACAGACATTTTATGACACATTTCATGTTGATTACAATAAATGAATAGAAAGATTTCAAAGTGTGAAGACAGGACAAAAAATTCAGTGTTTTATACTGAACTCCGTTCGTATCTTCAGTGATGTGTATCTAAACCATTTAGACTCACAGTAAGAATTCAGACTAACTAGAAGTGACAGCAAACATGTTTAAAAAAATAGAAAAAAATTAAATAAACCTCAAAACACAGAGAAATAGATGGATATGCTTTTCTTTGGATATGGATGCAGAAGGCCTGGTTGGATGGGGCTTTGAGCAACCTGGTCTAATGGAAGGTGTCCCTGTCCACAACAGTGGGGTTGGAACTAGATAGTTTTTAAGGTCCCTTTCAACCCAAACCATTTTATGGTTCTATGATACAATTTTTTCAATCATTTTTATCTCTTCTCCATTTCTTTTGTTTTCTTTGATCTTCCATGTGTACATTACCTCCCCTTATTTCTGGGGGAGGTTGTTCTCCCCCAGAAATTCTCAGTTAAACTGTTCCATGCAGAATGTCATAAAATGTCCGTTACTTCCAAACTGTACATATCTTTCCACAAAAAACTGGACCCTGAAATAAAGGCTGGAACCTGTGGCTGAAGCTAAGTTGAGTCTTTCCCAGAACTAGAGCAAGTAAAAATTCATTTGAGAATTACAATTGGCCCTAATATGTCTCTAATGGAAGAACATGACTAAGCTAAATGAAAACTGTGTTAATTAAATTGTGTTAGTATTCAGTATTCAATTGTCATCCATTTATTTCTCTTAGGAATAGAGATCTGTGATCCTCACATTTGCCATAAACACTTTCCAAAGATTTGTTCTCTCTAGCTTCTCTTAAAAGTCCCAACTTAAGAGACTATTTACAGGTCCCCTGAGCTATATTAGTAGGCTTGGAATCTACAATCTGGTATAAAATTAAACACATATTTAAGAACTTCTCTGAAAGAGAGTCAAAAATCCTGAAGCTGGCAACAGTTTTTAAGTCAACAGTAATAAAACACTGTGGACTCCATGAAAGTTTATTTTAAAAAATAATATATGTATATAGAAAAAGAAGAAACAATATATTAAATTAATAAGAAACCACACAAAGAAGAAAAAAAAATATGCACACACATATAAAAGCTTCTGTACACCCCATAGGAAAGGAGTCTTTTGGGGATATGAAAATCTGTGCAATCAAGAAAGGAAAGAAAAGCTGGTTTTAATCCAAATGCTTTCTGTATTTTTGGTATTTATTGAATCAGCTTAGAAAAGCCCAGCAAATAACTCATGGTGTACAATTTATAGTAAGGGATCAAACATCTTATGTTCTAAGCCTGTCTAATTTCAAATTTCTATTGACAAGAAAAGTACACAATGTTTATGTGCTGTATTCTTTCAGGAAAAAAAAAAAGAAAAGAGAGGCATCACTCTAAACCCACTCACATCTCATCCCATCAGTCGTAACCTGAATGATAATAGGTACTCAAAGCTCTCTACTTCTGTGTGACAGTTCTAATAATCCAGCACTAGATGTTTAAAATGTCTGCAATACCCAGAGGTTGAAGTGCAGTGACCTCCATGGTCTCCATTTCAGTGGAATTGGTTGGCAAATCTAAACATAATTACAGTGCAATCCATTTCTAATAGGCATGATTGCAATATAGCAAAAAAAACCCACCTCACTTACAAAACTAAATATGTTAAACAAAATTTATTGTTTTCTCATTATAATAGATACTCTCTGGGTGTCTATTATTACTGCTTCCTAAGAAGAGAACAGGGAAGGAGCTTTGAGCATGTTTGAGAGATGGAAGAACATCAAGTAATGTAACCTTTGTGATTTCATTCCCACAAGCTGTGTAAACCACTGAGTTAAAACAAATATTTCTAAAAAACAAAACTTTTTTTTTTGCTAAGCCTCTGCAACAGCATATCGGGCATGTTCTTACTGTCCAGAGTCCTTGGCAGATAGCTGGAAGAGCAGCATTCTCCTTATCACATTTTACCAGCAAACTTGCTGTAATAATACTATATCCTCGCTTTCAAAATTAATTTAGCAAGCATGCAGAATTAACGCACAGCCTTTTTCAAGACCCAAAGCCTGACCCAAACCAAAGGAAGAAAAATCCCCTATATCTTTGATGCTAAAAATTCCTGCAAAATAAATAAACAGAGCACTCATTGGCCTGTGTGAGTGGATATGAAGTAAGCATGCAAGTACTTTAAGTTACATTGGTTACACAACCAGTGTCAGAGAAATGACAACATGAGAGCTGTCTCTTGCAAACTGGAATGGTTTATAATGACCATCAGGTTGCTGTAGTTAGCTGTTCGGTCTGTTAAAGAGTAAATGCTGTATCTATTTCTATCACACTGTTGTTATTAGTAGGTTATTAAAAGATATTACAGAGCAGAACTGAAGAGGCCTTCTTTTGGTTCAGTACTTATCACACAGAAAAGCAAGTGACAGTGCATGTTACAGATGGCATTTCAGCCACTCCTACAGCCTGAACAGAGCATAGATGAGGGGCCTCACAGAGGAGGTGATGCAGTTATGTAAAACAGAGGAAGCTGGTAGATTAGGAGGTCAAGGCAGGTGTTCCCTAAACTGATTCTTCTTATCCTCCCTTTTCTCCAGAGAAATTCATCAGATAATGAGCGGCTCTAACCCAGCCGGCCCTCTCCCCTGTGGAATGCAAGGAGTTAATTTAATCTAGTGAAGTTTCTCTCATGCCCTGGTGGCAAAGTTCCCATGACCGCACTTCTGAAATGCTGCCCTTTCATTATTCAAGGGCTCATACTGCCTTTCTCTGTGGGATTTTCATTTCAGTCCCAACCAAGGACAGTGTTCAGACCTCTCTCTTCCTCCCTAATTTAGTTACATTTTGAATATCATGACCAGAGGGGCTTAGGAGAAACCCCTCCCACCTCCGCTCTCTGCCTCATTGCACAAAGCAATCACAACTGACCACATAACCTCCATATTCCAGACCATGATGGGCTCTCGCTGAGCTGCCTTCCCCAACTCACCGTCTTGGTGACAGCCAAGCCAGCCTTGAGAGTGAGCTCTCAGAGCTGCCTTCACACACACCTTGACATGGCTGAGAGAAGCATTTTGCCTCTTTCTGCTGCTTAGAGGCATCTGAAGTGCCTGTTGTCTTGCATGCAGAAGCAGTGACTCATCCTTTCTCACTGCAAAGTCATTTGATATCGGGGCACTTCTCCAGCCACCAAATTCAGCTGTTTTCACCAAGGAACCTAGCTCTGACTAAGCTTCCTTACCACAGGAGAAAATTAAAACCTCATTCTGCAGAAGCTTTTCAAAAATGCACAAATGGAGAAGTACTTCATGCTTCTCAACCATCCCTTTTAGGATCAGGGCCGCATTTGTTAGTTTCTCCTGTTCTCAGAGATGGCCATAATAATTTTGTCATGGATAGCTGCCCACTTGGGTTCAGGGAAAAGTTCACAAGCTCATAAAAAAACCCCTAATCACTCATAGAGTGACAAGTTTTAAGACACTTGTTGTGCAGATAAGGTATTGTGAACACAATATGTGGATCACTCTAAAGGCAAATAATTTTACTTTGCAGAGTTACAAACAGTCATGTTGTCATAAATCTGGAGCTATAAAATATGAAACAATGTTGTTTTTACACCACTGAACTATTTTGGAAAGCTAAAGTTTGATGAAAAAATGTGTTGGCTTGGTTTTTGTTAGTTTTTTTTTTTTCAAATACATCAATAATATTCCATTTAATTTATATACTCACAGCTGTCAGCTGCCAGCAAACCCTCTTAGTGCAGTGATATGGAAACAATTTTACTGAAAACTTCTTAGGAATACCTTAGAGAGTTCACATTCATATCTATTTAAGTGAGCAGATGAATAGAATCTACCTAACCTAATTGGGGCAAAGGAAAAAAATCAATAATGCAAGCTTTCTTCTTATCAGCTCGTATCCCATTTCTTGTTGGTTACTGTTTGCACTGTGGCTTATTTGGAGGAAACCTTTGTTCAGAGTTTAATTCGTCTTCTCATTCCATGGACACATCCCTTGGATATAAAGTTCTCTCCTCTCCTCCCTCTCTCTCTCTCTCTCTAATAACTAAGGAGTAGTATATGGAAATAAAACATTATGGAAGACATCCACCTGCAAACACAGTTTCATTAAATGTTTTTTTCAAAATGGGAAGAATGTTAACTTTTATATTTAGATAATTAAATCACATCAGAGGAAATTCAACCTACTGTCATACAATGGATGTTTGCGTTTTTTTCAATATTGATACTAAATATGTTTTCCTTTATCTTATCCCTCCTAGTGCACCATATCTGCCGAGTGACATTCATAGAGTCGGTGGAGGCCCATGCTAGCAAATAGGATTCATCAACCAGAGAGGCCACATTTTTCACAAGGATACTGCAGAAGCAGCGGCCTGCAGCAGCCATCCGGAGGGTACCGTGTAGAAGAGCAACTTCTCACGTTTATCTTAACTTTGATAAAGGCCTTCTGTTCTCTCGGGAAAGGTGCATACCAGAGAAATGACCAGCCATAAAACACCATGTGTGAATGTTTTTCTTTTACCTCCCAGAATGCTGAGAGGTGGGTTTTTTGAGTGAATGGCTGATAAGGGGCAGAGAAGTCTGCCCCGCCAGGTGTTTGGTGGTGTAGCTGTTTTGTCTTTCCTTCTGCACATTCCCAAGACTGACTTTAAACTTTCTCACAGTGGAAACATATAAATACTGGAGTGTGTGTAATAAAGATGGATCCTGCTGGAAGAAGCAGTGGGCTGTTTGTTTTTTTCCAAGCTGCTGCAAACACATGAGAGGAGGAAGTGTCTTAGCTTTAGTTTTGGATAAAAATGGTTTCCTGTGTTATAAAGTTTCTGGAATAATTCCACCAGATACAAGTTACTTAACCCTGCACCAAAAGGCAGGGATTTAGTTCCCTGAAGTTTCCATTGGATCTGAAGGACACTATCAGCTTCGGCTTTACTGCCTGGCTTCTCTAGCTTTCTCCTGACATTATTATTCTGGATCCTGTGCAAATCATACTGCTACAGCATCTTCTTTTGGGTATTGTCTTTGTGAGTCTCCCTGGATGAAGTCATATAAATGGCAGTATCAAATCTGTATGAAGCATCCCAGTTTTGAGTCATCCTGCCACTGTTTTGAGTATGCAACAACAACCTCATCAGCTTCAACTACAGCAAAGGAAAGGAATACTCTGCACTTGAACCTGCAGATCAAATTCTAGGATAATGACAGAAAAAGTAGAAAAAGCAGTATTCACCACCCCTTGCTTCCCCAAGCCAGATCCGTGATTCAGGCAAAAAAAAAGAAGAAAAAGATCAGGAGGCTCAAAGAACACAATCTTTGATCTTCACAGTCTTACAGCCACAGGTGTTGCAATGTGGAACACAATATAATGCTGTATAGAGACATTGCTTCAAGGAATTCTCTGTTACATTAAGGAAAGTAGTGTGTAAGTGATGTCAGGAAATGTATCTGGTTTGTTATTTTGAGCTGGACTTCTGGGACAAGGCTGGTATTCCAAGACTGGTGATATGCTTGCTGTTGTAGATACTAATTCCCAAGAAAACAAGGACTTTCACTGTGGATGAAACACAGCAGGTCATTCCCTAAATGCTCCCAGTTTCCTCTGTTGCAGTGGAGTGCATAAGCTTCAGTGTGTTGTTATTGCTGGGGAAAATAAAATAAAACAGTGTTAAAAAGGAAAAAAAAATATCTCTCTTCTTGTGCATTGTTGAGGGAGAAAACTTGGCTAAATGACTTTAGATTGTGGTGCTATCAATTTCATGAATGAAGTTGAACAATCCTTTTTCTTAGACACATTACACATTTAATTACAAAGACACTTTTTGTAGGCTTTTTTCCATCTTCAACAAAGGGACTATTACATCCATTTAAAGGTTTTTTAAAAAAGCTATAAAACTGATACAATAATAATAATAATAATCCCTTGTGTTCCTATTAGGGGAAAGTGTGACCAGTAATTGTGTCTGATTTATCCCCTAATGTGTTGCCATGATACAAATGTCCTTATTGCCACCTTTTTTTAACTTTCAATGCATAAAAAATTCTATGGAATACAGTTTAGTTTTTGCAATGATATTTTCTACACTTGGAGAAATGATCCACTCTGCCTGGTTTCTGTATGATTTTTTTCTATCACTTCTTCCTAGGCAAAATCATATAGGCACTTAGGAAAGAAAATCATAGAGTAAAATAATCAGTACTGTAAATCTTACAAACTTTGTCCCTAATTTAGAAAATGGGGTATATTACAGATTGTAATTTATTTCTGTGCCTGTGGTTGAGAAAGCTGTTCATAGCTTATCATACTATCTAGGGCAGGATAGTCAAAAGGACCTAAAGATAATATGACACAGGAGATTTCTGATAAACCTGAACTGTGAATTCCTATGGGCAATTGCTTAGAAGCTATCTGAAATGACCTGTTTTTATAATAATTTCATTGTTTTTATGCTGGTCTGAATTCTGCATTGGAAACAAACTTCATGGCGCTGTTAACACCGCTAATTCTTCTAAAGATTTGGCTGCTTAAAATTACTTGTTCATGCTATCTGTAAAACGAATTGTCCTCTTCAAGGTGATAAATTATTTATTAGTCTAATGAAGAAATCAATCAGTAGAGCTGGATAACTAGAACACACAGCTTTTGGCAAAGTAAGGTCTGCATGTTTACATTTATCACAGAAAAGCCTTGACTTTGATGCAGACCTTTCAGAGGTGTTTATTAATCATGATCTCATTACAGTTTTGGTAGACTAATAGCTTTTTATTTGTCAGAATTGTTTCTGATGATGTAGTGCTGTTGTCCTAAAAATACAGATCTATTTACACTATTTAACCTTCTACAAAATTGTTCAAAGGTAGCTTATTTCCAACACTATGCTTTATATTAAAACAAGTCAAGATAAATAACTTAAGTCATGGTGATTTCAGAGCTGGTGTCCGTGAAATGTCATGGCTCTCAGGTACAGAACTCGGAAGCAGCTCATGGGTCAGCTGCAGCACGGAGTAGTGACTCACAGCAGAATTAAAAGTATTACTCTGGTATCAGGTCCAATACTTTTAGAATATGGCAAGGATTCTCTAACTGCAGAAAGATACATATTGAGTACCTTAAGCATATTTTAGTGTTTATTGGTGAGAGACTTGGGATTTAGACTAGCATGTACTCTGAAATTAACCTAAATACACATCTTCTGAAGGGTGCAATGGCATGCACTGTAACTCATCAAAACAATAAATGTGAATTAGTTCCTGAACCATAGTTCTACAACTTATTCACATCATATTTGGCAGGAGCTTGTTAAAAGGGCATGTAATGAAAGGAATGCATTCAGACCAATGTAAAAATTTAGCCACACAATTTCCATTAAATTACTGAGTGTTGTCTGATGAAAAATCTTTTAGCTGTTTTGGAACTTTGCAACCCATGCGTTCCATGTTTCTTTTTGCTTGTTTGGTTGTTGTTTTTGTTGTTGTTGTTGTTGTTGTTGTTGTTGAAAAAAATTACTGGAAAATGCCAGTTTGTACTGCTGTGGCAGAAGATGATCAGGAAAGGGAAATATATTTGGGGGAAGTCTTCTAATGTCAAACTTTTAATCTGCTTTATAGCAAATATTCTGCAAAAAGCAGTTGTAGCATGAAATTAAATTATCAGATTGGTTAACTGTGAGACCATATATTAGACAAGTGAAACTAGTCATGTTAACAGGAATAACTTTTCCAGTGTTTGTATTTAGCAGTAAAATTACTTGGTTTAGGAAAATTGCCTTAGCAAATAAACTGAGATACACTTAGCTGTACATACAATTAATTGCAAACATTATTATTAGTGATTAGAAATTGCAGCTTTCAGCATCAATTCATCTTGGTGGCACATGTTATTGATGATGAAATGCTGTTGATATATACCTAGTTTTGACCCGTATTTAGATGAATATATGGAGCAATCTGTTTCCTTCATGACAACGTACTGCTGGTGTTGAAATCAAATTTAAGTTGGAATCAGGACATCTAATGAGAGTTCATGGGCAAAGCTCTATCAAAATGAGAAATGTGGGCATAAAGCATTGATCAATGAACTGTTCCCTCTTGAAAAACTAAATGCTTTAATCCTGAGGCAGAATATGCACTTTGTGTTGGTTTCATGCATATAAATAGCCACTTTGGAGTCCCAGTTTAAACTGGGTGAAAACGTCTCCACATAACTCTGAATGTGAAAGTTTCCCACTGCTCCCTTCCCCACTTCAGTGTGATCCATGGGGAATTGACTTGAGTGGAAGAAGGGTCTGACCTACAAATTCAATTAAGCAAATTCTTGGTTGCTTGGTATCAGGCACAAGATACCATTTTTATATTATTTTTATTTTAAGCCGGTGGTCTAAGTGAATATGTAAACACATTTCTGCAACCATTGAGCACTAAAGTAAAAGAGGACTAAATCCTTATGTCCATTGGTAATTTAGGGATAAGTTATAAGCAGAATTTCACTTCTCTCCTCTCCAAACCTTTATTCTCTCTTTTACCTGATACTTCTGGCTAAATGTATATCTTTGTCTGACTTCTAATAAATACTTCATTTTGGTGCAGCTTCCATCAGAATTACAAAGTGTACAACACTTACATCACTGCTGTGTTATAAGTGCTGGTAAAGTGACTAATGAGTTGTGGGCTTTCTTGATTGATGTGCAAAGGTGCTTTAAAAAAAAAAAAAATTCATTTATAACACCTTGGATGGCTACATAAGATAGTCTTGGACTGCAAGAGCTCACATTCCTGTGGACATATAGTGGAAGAGAAACAGCAGGGAAAGTATTTGTGTGGTTTGCTTTTTGAGGTGTTTTTAACAGGGAATCTGTGTTAACTTGCCTGACTCACAAAGAGTTTGTGGCAGATATGACACAGTAAACACCTTTACTTGACTCTCTGTCATTTCATTTTTAAATTGCATGCTTTTGTGTCATTTGGTTTTTCAGCTATATGTAGTTTCCATTCACTCTAGCTGAAAGCAGTTGAAGTGGCGATGCCTTCTGAGAATCCAACACCCCCAAAAATCAGGCTGACAGTGTAGAACTGCAGACTGCAGCATTAGCATTTTATTTTCCACTACCTGTGCACCACAGTCCATATTCACTTTAGGTGGTGGCAGCCCCTTTGAAATCCTCACACAAGGTACCATGCTGCACTTTAGCCTTTGGTTATCTCATGCTGCAGTCACTTTATCCAATTAACACACCTCTTCTGTGCAGGCTACTTGATAAACCTTGTGGGTCTCTTCCAACTCAAGGTATTCTATGATTCTATGGTTCTATGGGTACAAAAAGGGGTAAATAAGAGGATACAGGAAAGGAGGGAAAACAACCAGCCATATTCTCATGCCACCCAAATTCTGGGCTTCGCAATTCTCAATTCCAATTAATATAAATGTAATAAATACTAGTTAATACTAGAAAATACTACGTTTCCTGATATTTGTTCTGCTTTTTTTTTTTCTTTCTGCTCTTTCAGTAAAACACTCTGATTTACATACTGCTGAGACTCTCAGTCTGCTTTTACAGCAGAACTGAATGAAATGGTCTTTAAAGGATTTGCTTTCCCCCTCTCAGCCTCTACCATCTTTGCAGTATTGTTGTGGGATTTTTTTCTGAGTAGTGAATAGTTGCTTTTCCTTTGGTACTGATAACTCTCTTAGTAGTTCTCTCATGCTTAAACTTGATGCCCACATAAACACATCCCTCTGTTCTCCTTTTCCTGAAGCATTTCAGGATATTGAATATTACCTGGTCTGAAGTAGGAGAATAGGTACTGAAGTATACCTCAGAATAATGGATACTGAAGTATTCTAAGTTACCAGTTAACTTGAACTTTTTTTAAAGAACATGTTACATTTCTCCATTAATATTCGAGTCTATTTTGGAGAAAGGTGAGTATATGGTATTCATTTCACAAATGGAGAACCTGAGACACTGATATCCCTTTTTCAAGGTAGAATAGAAAGCACAGTTCCTCAGTTTCTCCATTCATGCCTTAGTGCCCTGATCACAGAACTACACTGACAACTCAGTTCACTCCTGGATGTACAGCATCTTGAAGACTTAAAAAAGAAAAAATTATTATGTTCTCACTGAGAGCTTCATCTATGTAGTGCCTTAGCTGAAATTAAATATATTAGCAACAACTCATGCAATAGTAAAATGCAGCCACTGTTGCAATGAAACATGACCTTCCTTTAATCATATAACAAAAAACATTTTGGAGTGTGGTTACAAGGATGGACATATGGTTAGCTGACAGGGAAAGGCATGGTATTGTGCTACTGCTTTTTGGAGCTGGAAGGGGAAAGGAAAGGAGAGTGCAGGAGAAAACTGGTTTTTTATGTGGTTCTATTGCATTTGTTGGCTGCAATGTTGCTTAGAAATGCTGAGACCATGGAGGTAGGTTCATGACACCAATGAAAATGTGTAGGAGGTGCCTATAATTAAATCAGACACCTGTTAAGCAATGGTATTGAACGACACATAATCCAATATATGCACTGCCATAATTCTGCTTAAGTACTACCCTGCTGAAAGTACTCAGCAATTAAGAAGCTACTAGCTTCAGACTGAAAAAAAAACCCACACATTTTTTGCAAGGTTGTTATTATTAAAGTTATAAACTGGAAGACTACAATTTACAAGAGTGCATAAATATTTTTCAGCTCAGGTTTTAATACATAATGATTCAGATACAATACTCTATGTTGCAATGGAATATCACAGATGCTCATCTATGGACATATTATTATAATCAATATTTTGCTAAAAATTGCACACTGCTAGAATAATCAGAATGAAGCATAATCTGTGCTGGTCCATGGGGTTGTTTCTGCCCAAGCGGAGATCTTGGCGATTCCACTTGAAATTCATGAGGTTCCCGTCAGCCCATTTTTCTACCTTACTTACATCCTCATTTCAGCTCTGCCCTTTGATGATTAGCCAGTTTGGTATTGTCTGGAAATGTGTGGAGTGTAATGTATTGCACCATCTCCTCATTAACTAAAAAATATTACACAGAAGTGGCCTCGGTATCTACTGGAAAGAGCACCACTAAGTGATCAGATGACAGTAGAATTTTCTATGGTTGATCACCACAGTTTGAGCACAGAGATACAGTAAATTTTCAACCCATCTTATATCTCACAAACCTGACTCTAAATACATGTTGGAAGCTATGCTGAAAACATTTCTTAAGAAAGTTGATAAAGCATACAGGCAGAGGGCCAGCTTCAGTCCCAAATCCAAGGAGTGTGGTAGAAATGCGAAAAACTGCTGGTCACTGCAAACCCAAAAAAATGGGAAAGGAGTTCATGTAACCCAACTTCAGGCTAAGCAAATAAGAATGAAGGTGGGAAAATACAACACATTATGCATGATGTAAAGGAATATTAGGTATATATTAGGTATTAGGGAGAAATTCTTTACTGCAAGGGTGGTGAGGCACTGACACTGGTTGCCCAGAGGAGCTGTGAATGCCCCATCCCTGGAAGTCTTCAAGGCCAGTTTGGATGGGACTCTAAGCAACCTGATGTAGCCAAAGGTAACCCTGCCTCTGGCAGCACGGTTGAAACTATATGATCTTTAAGGTCTCTTCCAACCCAAACCATTCTCTGATTCTATGACTGCTTCTGGGTGGAAGATGTCAAAAGATAGGAAAGCACAGGTTTACCGGGGTCAATGTCTAAAATCAAAGACTAAGAGTCTAAGAGCTTATAAGGGTGAAAAATCTGCAAAACCAGTAGAGCAAAGATTAAAAAGGACAGCTTGTTTGTTGAGAAAAATAAGAAAAAAGGGAATATTGAAAAGGTAAAAAATTTGACTGGGCTGTCTGAGAGTGCTGTTAGGGAGAAGCAAGGATGGCTCTTCTGCAGATGGGAAAGAGAACTGAGAGTTGAGACAACCGAACTGGCAGGGCTGTGCTCTCACTGACACAGGCAGGCCCACAGTAATTGAACGAGAATAGCAAAGCAGAATGGGAGATGGCAATCGGTCAAGTGTCCAGAGCACCAGATATGCCCGTGGTGACAAAGGAGATCTGAGGTCAAGTTGGAAAGTCACGTCTATGGGTCAGGCTCAGAATGAACAGGGTACATGATCAGGCACAGATACATCAGCGATGTAGCTTGGGCGAGAAATCCTCAACCCTGTGCCCAACAAAGGGAGGCCAGAGCCTTGTTTCATTCAGAATGCTGACATCCACATCTTTCCCAGCAATCTGGATCCAAGATTCCACAGCTGCATTAAATCAGAGTTGGCCTTGAGCACTGGAAGCCAAAACCTTGGGGAGGAGGGATGAAGGAAGAGGTTGCAGAACCCATTGGTACACCTGAGGCTCTGATGAACCATTGCAGAGCCCTGTGCCTTATCAGTATGTTGGCAGTAGGGCCATAACCCTGAACTGACTGTACCCCATGAGTGCAATTTGCTTCCCTGGCTGTGGGACTTAGTGCCAAAAGGGACAGACCAGATGCCCCTAACACAAGGTAAACAATATCTAGTGCTTTCCTCATCTACATAGTCACCCATCTCATATACTGAAAAAGAACTCCTTCATAAGCAGTATGCCTTATATGCATTTGAAAACACACAAAACTATAAAAAGAGTATCCCGAACTTCCCCACACCAAATAAAATATTTTTTTCCCCTTGCATTCCTCCTCCCTTCCAAAAGTCTCACAGGTATCCACAGACTTCTTCCTCTAATACAAGGAACTTAGTATCTCCAGTTTTCTACAGGTGTGTGAGGATACCTGTTAACCAAGGACTTACTTTCAAGTATTGCTTTTTTAAGTTATTTTTTGTCCCCTTTTTTAACTTTTTTTTTGTTTGGGTTTTTTGGGTTTTTTTTTGTTTTATTTATAGAAAGCAGGTTAATTTTATTCTTGACTCACAGGAAGTGTATTATAATTTTAGTATAATGACCTGAGAATGTCAGTGTTGGGAATGTCAATACTACAGATAAGCTGTGAGTCTTTGATAATATTTGCATTATAACCTAATCAGAAGAGATAATGATATTAGAAGAGCACAGAAAGTCTTTCTCTTCACATCAATCCAGTCTACCCAGCAGTTTTAGGCGTAAATACTATTCTACAAGTAAGCTCCACAACATGTCCTTCACACCTGCCAGTCTACAAAAAAGGGACATCAGTAACACGTGTTCTGAGGACATCAGTAACAGAATTCCTGAGGAGACTGCTGAATCTATACTTTGCTCTTCTTCACACTAAAGGAAGAGAAAAAGTAAATCATAGTCGCTGAACTTGAATGTCCATGTTCTCTGAAAATACAATTCCTACAAATAGCACAAATTTATATAGTCTCCCTAAGGGTACAGATGATTGGCTCAGAATCAACATTCCCTGACAAAAAATTAATTGTTGATGAATCATACAAAGAACTAAGTGCATTATTTTTTACATAACTTACTTATGGGATTTTGTGCATCACAAGCACCTTTCTTGAATTATAGGATCAATGTATATGCCAATATCTATGTAGGTTAATACATATTTAGATATATATCTTTGATACTGGGATTTCTCAAAAGTTAAAGATGCAAGGTGCATGTGTTATACAAACCACTAAATAATGATGGTGCTTCCAAACTCCACTATTAAAAACTTTACCCCATCTGTTACCTCTACTCATCATACGCCAAAAATATCTATAAACACAAAGCTTTGAGATTCAAAGTGTCCAGAGCAGCTCAGCTGAGGAGAGGAAAAGTATGGGCTATGCACAGCCCTGTTGATGTTAAGGTTTTTCCAGAGAACCCCAGAGAACCATGAAAAATTAGGTCTGTTTTTTGGGTACCAAGTCAATAAGGTTTGTTGGAGCTACATAGTTACATCCATACCTCAAGCTGTCATTCATTCACCTGGGCACACATAAGATTTATGTAAGATCACAAGCACTGTCCAGTTTGGAAAGGCTGGTCTCTCTTCACCTAATTTTTTCAGGGATTAAGTACTTTATTCTACGCAAATGACAGGCCAGTCTCATTTAAGATTACTCTTGTTCAGGTCCTGAGCTGCACAAATCAAATAGAAACATAATCAAAATGGTTTTAGTTGGAAGGGATCTTAAAGATTGTCTCGTTCCAAAGCTGCCCCTCCCTGTGAGCAGGGACACCTTTCGTTAGACCAGGATTCTCAGCATCCCATCCAACTTGTCCTTGACAACTTCCAAAAACAGGATATCCATTACTTTGCTGGGCAACCTGTGCCAGTGCCTCATAACTCTCATAGTAAAAGAGCTCTTCCTTACACCTCATCATAGCCTAGGCTGCAGAGGTGAATAAACAGTGCTGCAAAGAACTCTGCTGAGAACCTTCCTATGCTGACTGAGACAGAATTTCGTGTGGATAGGGAAAACAAAGAGTGCAGAAGGAAGAAAAAGGAAGGTGAATGACACAAGATGGTATAACAAGCCCTGTTCATGTAATCAGCTCTTAATTAGTCAAGTAATCTTAATGAAGACGCTGGAAAGGGTGGCATGAATCAAGACCATCTATGTCAGGGCTACACACTTGCATGATAAAAAGTGATGAAAGCAGTGATTCAGAGCACCAGGCCGTTAAAATATATGAATAAGGGAAATTATAAGAGAACTTAATCTGCCATAAATTTACTCTTAATTACTTATAATTTTGAATAATCATATTGCCTGATTTAAAGGTCTCTGGACTCAAGCCCTCATTTAGACTAAATATCAAAGTATTTGGGATATGGGAAAAATAAATTAAATGAAGTATGAATTTTTATTTATCTTTTAATTCAACCAGGAAGCACCATCCCTAGAGAAATTATGTCCTGCTAAAAACCTGCTTCATTTTAACCTGCAATACACAGAAAGAAAATAACACTACCCTTCATCGAAATGTTGCATCAGTATTTGAAGAGCAGACAGCTGTGGTCTTGTAAGCCTCTGGATTTTTTTCATCTCAGTGTGCTTAAGTAAACAGAAGCAAACTGTTTTCTTTATGTAAGAAATAGAAAGATTGTAAAAATGCTGTAACTCTGCTTGGAATTCATCCAAACTAAAGAAATTAAGTTTCTGTGTATAGCAAAACTGACATTCCTCCTTCTTTCACCCATCACCCTCTCTCATGAAATCTTAAAATGCCAGCTTGAGCTGCCCACCCCTACTCTTTGGAATTTTATTAAGTTAGTTATCAAAACTGCCTTCATTTATATCTGCTAGATAATTCCTATGAAGTAGGAGAGGAGCACACACAGTCTCCTGAGCTGCCATTCACAAGAGATGATGTGCATTTTATATAAGAAATGATGTTCCTTGCACTCCCACAGCTTGAAATATGTCCCTTTGAAATTTTTTTTATTACCAACATGTTGCTGCTTCTTTTCAAGCTTTTGTTTCCCATGGGAACACTATAGATTTTGGATTTTTTTTTCTTGTATTTTTTTTGCTACAGGGAGTTAAAGTAGGAGATCAAACAGAAGCAGCATGAATAGAAGAGTCATTCATTTATCTTCTCTATTTTAAAATACAAAAACAAAACTAAACCAAACAATGTTTCCTACAGTTTCAAGATTATATTTTTAAAGTAAATAAATGAAAAAGATCACAAAATGAAATTCAGTTTTCAAAATTTCTTTAACTGTAATTCCATTGTGTTTGAAGGGAGCCTACTATGAACCCCAAGGATTTTCAAATTGCTCTGAAGGTGAAGTTAGTTGAATTCCCCTGTAAAATATATAAGAAAATACTGCTGATCTGTATAAAAATTGCCACTGTTTTTCCTTAGTTATCTACTCATTAGACAAAGTTGTTCTTGGAGGAGCCCTGACATGACACAACCACAGAGAGGAAATCTGGTCTGTACAAGCACATGTGCATTAATGCAAGTGTCCTTTCAACATGCAAAAGTGTAGGAAGTTGTTAGTGTATCATACTTTACCTGTACCACCACAGCAAATGAGATAATAAAACGGAAAAGATAACATTTTCTCCCACACTAGATCTTTATTTGGTGTAAGACACGTGAATGTGCAAAGAAACCAGAGGGGGGTGATCGATTGATTGATTCAGTCTTAGCCCTTTTGAAGCTTAGAGTTTCAAGTCAGGCTGCTGTGAGCTGTGCCATACTTCTGAGCTGGTTTTGTGTTCTGCCATCTGCAGCACAGGAAGAGTAAGACACTGCACTGTACAAAATACAAAAAACCCCAAAACCCCAGGAAATCTTAAGTAATACCCACCAAAATACACTTCCCATCTTTTCAAGTTGTTGTTTCCTCTGTTTGTTTTAAAACATCTTTGGATGCTCTCAATTTCTCCTGTCTTTATTCATATCATCATTCATGTGCTCTGTGCAGCAAAGGTTAGGTCAGATCTTTCATAAACTACTGCTAATCTTTAAATAGTCAGCCTTGAAAATTCATTTCAGGCAAGGGTTTTGCATAAATGATCTTAGCTTAGAAGGTTAAAATGAGTTGCCTAATTGCTGCATCCTCTTTCCCCCCAGGATATTCAGCCACACACACTTAGCTGATGGAAAGGATTATGTTTACTATTTTTTCATATTTTACAGATATAAGAGGAGAAAAATTAAAAACAATGTTGAACATGAGAAATGCAAGTCTCCCTTCCAACTTTTATGCTTATCTGCTTCCAATCTTTCCAGTCAAAATATAGGGACTATAATTTGCCTTTTTTTCTTTTTTTTTTTTTTTCTAAATGGCTGTTTAATATAACCTCAAGCATTTAGCCGAGTATCTGATAATCGCTATACTCAGCCCACAGCACTGGTATCTGTTCTCCTCCAGAATTTTTGCACTGCTTTATATTCTGCAGTATGTCTTGGCAGCTAAATAATTTCTTGCCAGTGAAACAAACAAAGAGAACATCCCCAGAACATCATTGAGACTTCAGTGCCTGTGCAACTTCCTTGCTTAAAAGCAAGAAGGAGATGCCTGAAAGGAAGTACAGTATATTTGTTCCTTTGTCTGAACATTGCTACAGAACAAGAATTCTTCAACTGACACATAGCATAAACAGCAGTGTCAAAACTATTTTTTTCATGATATTCTAAGCATGTTCTGCAGAATGGGTAGTTAACTTTTTCTCAGCCTGTTAAATAAGACTGCTCACAGGGGACAGTTCTTTTGAGTTTGGGTTTCACATTCCTTTCAGAAAGGGTTGCCTGTCTAAGAAAAGGTAAACTGTGATCATTACACCAATTTTTGATTTTTTGTTCCAGAAGAAATTAAGGAAACACTTTTCTAAATATGTTCACAACTACAGTGCAACCTGTTAGTGGATTTATTCCTTTATTCTCAGATTGTTATCAACAGAGTATTGTTAGATGCCCCTGGAGGGAAGCACTGATGCTGCTGAGGAGGAGAGGGGAGGCAAATGCCCCTCTGGGGGAGGACCTTCAGGCTTTGAGAGGTACTGAGCAGGAAAAAAATCTCATCTAGGACCTAGGAGCCCGGTACCTGTAGAGAAGAAGCTTGGCAAAGGGATCAGAGCTGCAGCTTGGAGGGGATGAGAAGAGCATTTTTTCTGGGGTAGATAGCACTGAGAAGGTTTGTTGTAATCTGGGAATTTTTGCGTATTAAGTCTGAAAGTAAGAACCTGACTTGGAAAAAGAAAGCACTAAGGAAAAGAGTGGCTGGCAAGTTTTCTTTTTCACATTTTCTGCTCTCCCTCACCTACACGTTTTGATTTTTCTCAGTGTGAGAATTTAATTATTCCAGTTTATGTCCTAATGAAACCTTGTTTGTTTACAACTGTTTGCTGTTCATTCAGGAAGTTCTTCTAAGGAGAAAGTCCAGGAGGATAAATTACAAAGTCAATTAAATCTTCTGAAACTTCTGTTCATCTGTGCCTATTCTTAACTTGTCTAGAACATATCTTAGCATATTTTACCAACCTATACATGTATACATTCAAAGTCCTTAATTTGCATGCATGGTCTCTAAAAGAGCATTCACAACTGGGCAAGTTCTGTGTGAACACCTCTACAAGACTTGTTCAGGAAAGAAGGTCTTAGAATTTTCTACTGGAAACATTTGTCTTCTCTATTTTAAGTGTTCCCTTCTACACATTTGTTCACATTGCACATTTGCTCAGCACTCAATGTGACAAATTCCAAATTTGGACTCTTACAGGCTATTCATATTCTGAAGTAACAATAAGTATTTTGTTGAAGTTAAATTAAAATGGGGTTAAATAAATACTCATATTATTTTATCGACATTATAACCTGTGCTGATGAAAAAAAGAGCCTTCTGCCATATTTGCAAATAAAAGGAAGTAATTATGGGACTTCTCACCAGGTCCACACCCCTCACAAATGTTTCATATTTTTTCCAAAACAATAGGATAGGGCAGTATCATAGTGATGTGAACAGAGAAGTATCTTTTAATACTTCCAATCTTACTTACTATCAGACACATTCTATCCATATTAAAAATGTTTTCCTTCCTTCACCACGTAAATTCTTTGAGCAGGACTAAGGATACTTCATGACAAAAAGGTATAAATCCATGAATGGAATGATCAAGAATTGCAAGTCCCTGTACTTAATCTTATGAATATCTAGTCAAGGTTACACTGGTATTTGTAGGAGATGAATTAGATTGCCCATAAAAGTCACTGTGAAAAGGCTGTGGATGTAAGGTAGTTCATTCTTTTTTCAAATAAGCATGGACATAATAATTTCCTTAAAGTTGTTCTTGTTTGATCACTTTGATAGTATTCATAGAACAATAGAAATCTCTGCAAAAGGTCAAGAAAACAGCCAGATTCCCCACAAATCTAAAAATGTCTATAGGAAGCTGCCCAGTCTGTATGAGCAAAATGTTTCAGGCTCATAGCTTCAATTAAATCATCCTGAGTTTGGTATCAGCTTCTGCTCCGAACTGTCCAATAACATTATTCAGCAGAATTTTCACTAATTTGAAATAGCCAACCCAAACCATCAAGGAGACAAACAAAGGAAAATCTTTTTCTTTGTCACTTTTTTCCCTGAAGGCATCCTGTTGTTACGTGATATAAAATTTAGAGGTTAATTTTGGCTCAATCTTTTGGAAGAAGGTACAAGTCTAAAAATATCTGATTTAAAATTATTGTGTCAGGTGAAGAACACGGCAACAACTGTCCTTTTTTCAATTCTTTTCTGTCCTTTCCTGTATTCAAGAACACAAGCAAAAGTTAGGTCGGATCAAGGAAAACGGTGAGGGAAGGGAAAAATACATGCTGTAAGTAAGAGCAGATTAAAAGAAAAAAAGTCAGCAACTATTCTCTTGCTTTAGACAGCTTTACACAAAGCTAATTCCTTTATTTATTCAAGGATATGAGCTGATTCCAAGCAATTGAATTGTGCAGTGTTGTAGTCCAAATATTTTAACTACCTCAGGTCTTCTTTCTTATCTCAAAAGGATTCTAGAAATTCCCTTTCTGCTCTGATGATTTCCAGAAGGAGGGGAATATTTTGCTCCTTTAGCTGGCATCTTATCTCCTCTCTGTTCCTGACCTTTCTGTGTGCAGTGATATATGGAGCAGAGAGAGGGTAAGAAAAGAATGCCAAGCACTACTCAAACACCAGACACAAACTTCAGCTGACCTTTCCTGTAACTGGGCAATGTGAGGATGGTGCCTTTCTTTCAGTTTACATACAAGAAAATTGGTAAAATCTAATTTTTAAATAATCTGTCATCTCCACTATGAAAAGCCCGAAGTTTGGATAGCATTTTAAGACAGTGCAAATAGCATGTGCCTCTGCAGGTGACAGGATCTCATAGCTGCAGAAAATGTAGTTAGATAATGTAACATAACTTCCTTTCTCTGTCAAATGAAAAGGCTAACACATGCTCCACTGCCTCAGACGAGCATATTACCTGAAATGAAAAGCATCATTACCTATCTTGTCCAGCTATAATGTCCCTATCTGCTGAGGTCTTACTTTGTATGAGGAAGCTAAAGTCATCAGCATCCATTACTACAGTGGATGATATGAAATGTATCTCCACCCAAACTTTGTGTGAGGATTAGTGGGATGGAAAACAAAGGAAATGTTGCAGTGGGTGTCTACTACTGATTTTCCAAACTGGATGTAAGTACTGATGAGATATATTTTAGGCAACTGGAAACCAAGTGCATTTTCTGCTGAGACCTAAACAAATGAAAATGCCCCCTCTTTTCCTACATACTCTCTTTAAAATGACTTGGTCTCATTTTGAGTGGAGTGGTTGTAGTTGCTGCAATATGCAAAGGACTAGATAATCATCATAGGTCGTTTTCAATTGAAATGACCTATTCTATTTTAACTTTTCTGTTGATACTTGCATGAAAATATTTTGCCTGGAGTAGATTATTCCTTAGCCCTTCCTTCCAATGCAGTATGCCTCTGACTGTATTTCCCTGAGTTCTTTTAGTGGGGCATATGACCACATCGCAGAGTAGGGCATAGTTGCCACAAATGCATTATCAGAGCAATTCATGCTCATGCCTTTCCTCACTTTTACCTTCCCAGCAATAAAGATGGGCTTCATTGCTCCAAATGTATATTGTTCCCATTTTTACTCTCTTAAACAGAGATGTTCTAGGAAAACAACCTCAGAAAACATGCAATTTCCCAGCAAGTAACAAAGGAGAAGCGAGGAAGAGAGCGGGGAAATGGAATGAAGACATTGGAAGTTCTCAGAAAAACTTGACTTTAATGATTTGTGTTCACTGTAATAGGCAAGGGAAATAGCTGTGGAAACAGATGGACTGCCTTTGCTCTGTATTCCACTGTTACAAAGTTGGAGTAATGTGGGCAGCCACAAGTTTGCAGAAGGCAGTTCACAGTGGTTACCGAATTTATCATTATCTACCAAGATGTAATAAGTCAACCAATCTTTTTCATATCATTGACTCTGGTAAGAGCTGTGGGGTATTTTTCCATTTTCACTCCTCAGGTACATCAAGAAATGTGCCTACCACATGTATTAGGTCATTACTCTGTTTATTTTATAACAAGGAAACAACAGAACAGGCAGAATAATTTGCTCAGATCCATTTCTGTTGATTTGCATACCTTGACCAATGCATCTGTTTGGATCCACATTCAATTACCCAGTGCTGTCAAACTGAATATTACTATTAGGTGTCCAAACTTTCATAAATTTCATGCTGCAAATATACAGTTTGACACTTATTATTCCTATTTCTTATTCTACTGTTAAAGATTTAATTCTGCAACAAAACATTAAAAATAAGCCACATATGACTCACTGAAATGAATGGCATTATATTACACAATGCAACAAATAATAAACTTTATCCTGGAAAGAAAACCTGGTAATATTTTTGGAAGGCATTTGTGACCTAAAAGAGAAAAACAAGTGTGAAAATCTGTTTTTAATCAATAGCTGTACTTCTACTAAACATCAAATTTGTATCTGAATTTGCTGAGAGCTGTCACAGAAGATTATTTCCTTGCCTCATAAAGAGTTTGATGAATTTGTTCTGATGGAAAATTGCTAGCTTAATATCTTAAACAAATGCTGGTTCTTTATTTTCCAGATGCCATGGAAAGCTTTACACAATACTTAAAAATTTATAAAGTATACTTAAAAATTCCAGTAGATTTTGGAAAGCATTAGACATTCAATGAGAACACCCAATTTTAAATCTATAAATGAGACAGACTATGACTCTGAAACTGTTTGACATTTCTTAGTCACCCCAGCTTCTCTCTGGGGGAGGTGCAAGGTACCATGGCTCTGTCATGGGTCTGAGACTCTTTCTTGAAGTATAAGCCTCACACGTCCCCAGATGTGTCAGGATTTAAGGTTGGGAACCAGAACCTACTTTCTGATATGACACTGTGTTGCATATAAATATCATCTCTACTTTTCTTTTTTTTTTTCCCCAGTATTCCTGTTTAACTTGTCAGCTTTTAAGGCAGAGACAATGAATCAGCTCAGAAAGCATGAAGGAGTAGGAAATTCTTTCCTAAAGTTATCATATTATCTTTTTGGCCATCTGGCCTAAAATTCAGACAGAACAGTATTTTAAAGCTAACCCTGCTGCTACTTCAAGGTAATGTAAGACTGTTTTTGACTTTTGGGAGGAGATGAAGAGTAAATTCATCGTAGTTAAAACTCTAAAGACAGACTTACTCTGACCTTGAGTACACATTTCATTAGCCATGAATTATTTTCAGTTCAGATGCCTTTTCATATCAAAGTAGCAGTTGATAATGCTTCTTCCTCCCTTCTTTTCCCCGGGAAAAAAAAAAAGTTACACTTGTTATTTCTTGCTAACTGCGACTTTGAATCACTTTTTACATGGACGTAGATTAAAAGTAAACATTTCGTTTCATATGAGAAGAAAAAGGACTTAAACTCCTCCAAATTCTTGCTTTGATAAATTGTAGCTTTGCCATGAGAAACATGAAACTATGATTGTTTAATTACACATGTTACATGGTGTTATTGCTGCTTTAGTTTGGCTGAAAAGTCTTCAGTAGTATTCATATTGATTTCCCCACTGTACAGAAAGGAGAATAGCTCCATAATTATGTTATTTCTTAGTTGGATTTGGGATTTGGGGAGGGGGTTAATTTCTTCTAAATTCAAATTAAGGCAGAATTATATTTCCTTCCTCTGTGCCTAGATGAGTAAAATGTTATATTTAATTTTTTATATGAGAGTCCAAGCTGATATCTGTTGTGGTGTAGAAAATGGAAATTAAAGAATGTTAAAAAAAAGTGGTTTTAATAATTTTGATGGCTTTTAAATAAGTCCTCATTCAAATGACATAATCAGAACCACATAGGATACATGGCAATCTATGAATGTTCCTTATTTTCTGAGAAACATAGTCCCTCATATTTTCTGTCTTTTGTCATGAAGACTAAAAGTGAGCATGCAAGCAACATAATTATCATGTCAATTCCTTATGAATTACATATATATATATATACATGTCTATAGCTTAATGTAGATCTAAAAATATCTGACTTCTTTCTACTGAAGTAAAACATTAAAAAAAAAACAGAATTAAAATTGACACTAAAAGTGTATGGTGATAAAAAGATGTATTGATTCAGTACTGTTGTAACTGCACACACAACTTACTGGAAAAGAAATATTCAAAACAGTGATGAGGTGTATAATGAAATATGAAAGAAATATTGGAGTGCGGTATGCTTTTAAGGTACTTAATAAAGTTGGATATATTATTCAGGGCTCAGGTAAACGTATTAACTATCTGAACAAATGGCTTCTTTAATTTTGATGACTGAGCATGAGCAAGATAAATGTAACTAGCTAGCCGCCAAGAGAGAAATATGGAGTGGGGGATCTGCTTGTTTGCTTCTTATATATTCAAACATTATTACTAGTATTTGTGAAAAAAG
Source organism: Lycocorax pyrrhopterus obiensis (assembly GCA_014706295.1). Classification (NCBI taxonomy): domain Eukaryota; kingdom Metazoa; phylum Chordata; class Aves; order Passeriformes; family Paradisaeidae; genus Lycocorax; species Lycocorax pyrrhopterus. Next base: position 72,514,559 of record JACSVZ010000002.1, read on the forward strand.
CAGTGCTGAGCTATTACATTTTTCACCAGTTAAAACCACAGAGAAGCATGAGGATATGAACCCAATTGGAAATTTTCATTTTGCACCATGAAAATTAAGAAGAAGAAGAGAAAGGTATAGGCTAAAGAGCAACTCCTTGGCAAGATTCTTCAATGCTTCTGTACTTTGCGGTACTTTGATTTGAGTATACATGACTTTCTTTTATTTTTAGAACACTAGAGGAGGCTCAGGAGTCAGGATTGTTTCTTTTTTTAACAGAATGAACAAATTAGAAAAGTAACAACTGGATGGTGTACTTAAGAATGTACTCATTGCTACTTGATGCAACTTTAGGGCCTTCAGCTGAACTACATCAAGGTTAATTCTGATCTTAGAGAACTATGTTTGTATACCTAAAAAAAATGCTCTGTAATAATTTTCATTCCCATGAAAAGTGCACTCTTTGGCTTTTTCTGCTCCAGAAGGCCTAGGAAGTGTTTGGCATTGGTTTAGGTTTATTTTAATTTGTTTTGTTGTTGTTTAGTTTAACACTTTCGGCTATGGCTCTGTATTTAAATTCTTTTGTCACCCTAATTCCTTGCTATGGCTGCTGATTGTAAATTTTTTTTAGTAAAACATCATTTAAGACTAGACTAATATACAGACTTTTTTTTGTCTTCTAATTTTTTAATTTCTTGGTATTCTGTTTATAATATATATGGGAAACCTTATTAAAAAAATCATGCAGGGTATTTGAAAAACTCTATTCTATACAGGCACTAGCTTCTAGATGGTCAGCATTCTGAAAGAGCTTAGCAGAGCTTAATGTCATAAAGATTTTATGCTATCTAGGGATCTAGGTGTTAGTGATGCATTCTGCTCAAGAGAATCATTATATATTTTCTATTAACTGTAAAATATAGAGTAGAACAATTTTTAAGACAGAATTAAAGTAAATCTACATCCTTGTCACTATGACCACAATTCCCACCACCGTTTTCCACAAAATATAAAATTTCTCTTAAACGTTTCTACAGAATCATAGTAAAACATAGGCTGGAAAGGATCTCCAGAGACCATCCAACCTTTTTTCACCCAAGGCTGATGGGAAAACACTCTGATCAGGTTGCTCAGGGTAGTGTCCAGCTGAGTTTAAGTATCTCCAAGAAACCCCACAGATTCTCGAGGCACCTGGTCTACATTGATTGACCAGATGTAAATGTTTCTCTTGTACCTAGTAAGAATTTCCCCATGTTCCTGCTTGCGTCCATTGCCTCTCCTGCTTCGGCTGCGCACTTAGAACAGCCTGGCTTCGTCTTTCTGTATTGTCCCAGTGGTAACTCAATGTTTTGTATTGAAAATCCCCAAGCTGAATTCAGTACTTCATATTTGATCTCACAAGAGTTGAGTGAGGCACAAAATCCACTGCTTGAATTGTTGGCTGTTCCATTGCTAATCCAGCCAAGCATGTGGATGGACTTCATTGCTGCAAGGGTGCACCGCTGACTCCTCCTTTTCAACTGGTTTTCCATGTAGAAACCTGGGTCCTGCATTCTGCGAAGCTGCATTCTAGTCAGGCAACATCAAGATTGTAGTCCTGCGTGAGTTTAGTCCACCCCAGGTGCAGAAGTCTATGTTTACCAAAGCTGAACTTCGTTCAGTTCTTATCATCCCCTTTCTCTGTTTGTGTAGTCCCTTGAACAGTGCATCCATCCTCCAGCCTTTCTTCATGCCACTGTTGTCCAAAAATGTATGGGAAGTGCACTCTATAAGCATCCAGTTTGTTACAGAGGATTTCCCAGGACATGAGGTGAGGCTGATAAGCCTGTTATCTTGAAGATCCTTCTTCCCCGTCTTCAAGACGGTGGCATTTTTTCCCTTTTCCAAATTATCAGCAACCTAACAGAGACTCCCCCAGCACCCTTGTGTGCATTCCGTCTGTCCCCTTGACCTTCTGTTTGTCCATATGGCTTAACTGCATCCTCACTTGATCTTACCTCTATTACTGGTAATGTTTTCTCCCATGGACTCTGTTAACAGACCTGAGGATCTAGGAGGCGCATGGGCAAAGATAACCAGTGAAAATAATGAGGTAAACCAATATTGGGTACCTTGGCTCTCTCCATATAATTTGTCACTATCTTTCCATCTCCACTGAGAAGTAGTCCCACATTTCTTTCACCTTCGTTTGGTGCCAGTGTGCTTATAGAAGCCTTTGTCTGTCTTTCACATACCTGACAAGTTCCAGGTCCAGTTGAGCTTTGGCTTTCCTAGCTCCATCTCTGCATGCTTGAGCAATGCTTCTGTATTGCTACCGTATCCCTGCTTCCAGCTTCTATGTTCTTCCTTTATGTAGTCCAGCTCAATCAGGAGCTCCTTGCTGATCCACGTTGGCCTTCTGCCATGCTTGCTATGATAGTCCTTGAAATATAAGCTCTCACATAGTACCAGATTCTCTGCAATTCTTTCAATTCTTTGAAATTTTAGCTCTTGATAGTAGTTTGGTTTTGTTTTTTTTAATTTAAATTTCAGATAATTTAATTTAGCTACACGGTTAGCTGCAGGGAAATCAATAGTTACACAACTGTGAAGCAGGAGTAAAACCGGAACAAGTCATCTTAGCACCACTTCTTATAACTGCCTGACACTTCTCATGGCCTCCTGCTTAGCGAAACAGAACTTTGCCAAACCTCCAATGTTTCAGCTTCTGGTGAAAGTTTTGGGCATATTTCACTTGGCTGTTTCTAAGAATAGGGTTAAGGAAAGAATCCAAACCCCAAAATCAAAAACCAACAACAAAGACCCAACTTTTCCTAAAAAGGAAATTCATGCAAACTTCCCTTCGAAAAGCTTAGCATCGCTGTGGTTATATATACAATTGGGTTATCAGATGTCAGTTTCACTGCTTCCTCCAAAGTCCATTCAGATACTGTGAAGAGTGACAAAAAACAATTGCCAGTGAGTGAGTGGTGTATACTGTAACTCATAATTCAGGCTGTCCCTTCCATTGTTGATATCTAGCAAAAGCTAAGCAACCGAGACAAGGAAAAGTTGGAGGGAGGTATGCTTCCAAATGTGGATACTAGAATCTAGCACGTTACACAGAAGTGAGTTATAGCATCACCTTCTGCATCAGGATCCTGTTTCTCACAGGTTCTGCTTGCCAGCTGGACTGGTCACTCTGCAGGGCCTGGTGGATCTCAGGGGAAGCACTTGTTTTCCCCTTCATGAAGTTGAGGCTCTGGTTAGAATCCCTGTTTGCAAATATAAACCTTTCAGAGAAGTGGGAAGACCCTTACCTTTATTTAAAAAAACCCAACCAAACAAAAAACCCCAAAAATAAAATCAGCACTGCTGGTGTTTTTTATAATCCTAAATTATATACATGTCAAAATATTTAATCTTTTAAAGAACCAAAGTCTCCCCAATGTTTCATGATACAATACTTCTTGAATATGGTAATATTTGCTTGACTTCTTAAAGTCCACAGCCAGGAGGATTGGTAACATCCTGCTAAAAAAACCCCAAAAGACTCATCTAGGTACTGGGCCTTTAAGAGAATGAATAGTTGGATATAACATTAATATTTAAATACCTGAGGTATTTCATTGCAGCATGCTTGAACCGCGGTTCAGCATAAAAACACACAGATGCCTAACTTGAACACAACACGGCTTATTAGCGGCATCAGTGAGGTATTGTTAGACTACTTCACCACGCAGGTGGAGGGTGTAATTTTGAAGGCTACTGAGCGCTGTGAATCTCCCAATGCATCACAATTACAGAAACACCTGTGTTAAATAACTTTGCGCTGATTCCCTATGAAAATGCATGGTGTTCAATAGTCCTTAGCATTAAATGCCTTGCCAACAAGCCACAGGTGTACACCACAGGAGCACATGATAATGTAATTGTGAAGGATGTGATGACAGCTCTCCATCCGTAATACCACCTTCCCAAGATGCACTCATGCATCTATTTTATATTTAGGTATTTTCTAAGCTTCAGAGTCATCTAAGCAGGCAGCATCAATTCTAAAAGTAGTGCTAACTAGGAAAGAAAAAAAAACAAAACCAAAACCCCCCCCCATGTAATTCAGGTTTAAAACAGATTGAATCCAGTCCAGAAAGGGTCAAAATGCAACCACCATCCACTCACCCCCAAAAGACCCCCCCCAAAAAATACATGCTAATACTTTAAATAGATAGGATAACTTTGATCCTATAAAAATTGAGGGCCTGCCAAAAGCTTTCCTTACAGAAATTGTTACTACAGAAACTACTGACAAGATAAATACTTCAAATCTTTGAAATCTTTACAGAAATTTTATTAATCCTTTAAGATCTACAGGTTAGTTTAAAAATTCTATGGCCATTGTACATTTCTCTTGCACAAAAAAAAATTGACTGATTTTTAAATAAATGTATTTGGATTCTGCAGACACCGAATGATGTCAGTCCTATTCTATGAAATAGAATTTGTGGAAGGACTAACTACTACTGAAAAATTTGTGAGGCATTACATGATGTGAAAATTCCAGAAACATTTAGGCATTTTGATCAGACATCTGTGAGAATTCTGAAGAAAATAACCAAGCACAGCTAGTAGAGAACCTTCTTCCGAATTATTTCACAATTACAAAAAAAAGAAGTATGTATTACATATGAAGGTTTTTGAACATTAAACATCTCAGAAACTTACAGTATCCTAAAAGATTCTATAAAATGATAAAACTATCAGTGGTAATTTGCAAAGCACTGACCTATCCATATTCACAAATGAGTACTGCCCTTTGTTTTATTGCTTTTGTGGAGAATATGGCCTACAGGTTCAGTCAGGAAGACTTAATTTTCTCATGTTTACAATTAAGTGATCCTGCACTGCCGAAGTGGATGACTGGATGAAAGCAATCTCTGTAACTGTATATGACTGGGGAATAGATGGGATCTTGGCTAGCTCTAATAAGAGGAAGAGCAAAGTAAGATGGACTAAGTCTCCTCTTGCTTCTCTCTGCTTTTGGTGTCACTTTTGATTTGAATCTTTTCCACAAGCTTAGTTAGTTCAAGGCTACACTTACCTGTACAGAAATTTGTATAGCAGCTAAACCGTACAAAACATGTTTATTAGCTCACGTGTTTTTACTTTGTTTTAATTACAGAAATCGAGAGCAGCCTCATCCCAAGTAGCTACAAATTTGTGACGAGTTCAGTCCAAGTTCCTTCCATTACAGCTGAAACTTTGCCTTTAGTTGCCTCCCCTGGATCCTCCTATTTTCAGTAAGGATGACATTCACTCACCTTTTACCCACAGCCTAATTATGAAAATGTTGAGTAGAAATTCTATGGGGACAAGAATGAGCAAATCTGTCATCCCCCAATCTGCAAATATGTGAAAAGAATGAATCATAGAATCACAGAAGAAACTTTTTCCATCCACAATAGCCACCGTGTGTCAGATTCTTGTCATTTAATTACCACACGTATGAGTCAGTAACTTCTTCCATTAACTTGTGTCTAATTGTCCATTGAATTCTGGTGCAAATTCTTTCCTCAAAGCGCTGAACACTGAGTAGGGGTGAAATTTTCCCTCATACTACTGCTCTGCAAGTGCCTCCCATTCTGCTTTTCTCTCTCATACATAAAGGACAGTTAGAGACTCAGTCCTTTTTAACTGCTCTGTCTCTGTCTCTGTCTCTGTCTCTGTCTCTGTCTCTGTCTCTGTCTCTGTCTGTTGTGGGGGGTGTGTGTGTCTTCTCAACAAGAGAATCCAGAGTGAGCTTTAGAAAGAAGCATCTATTACACCACAGTCTTTAAGGTACTCCGATTTTAATAGCTATCAACATGATTGATGATTGATACCAATGCTCAGCAGTGGAAGACTTCAGGGGATTACACTATGAGACTGAAGCTGAAAATCCACGATCTCTGGTAAAACGACAATAAAAATCACTCTCTTTGATGGGTACAGTGGGGGCAGATAACACACACTGATCAATGGACTATGCAACTGCCTCCTGATTTCTGTGGATTTGTTCCAAAAATGCAAAACACACAAGACATATTTTCCCATATATTCAGCTCCACACATGGTTGATTCATCATCTCTCCCCTGGATAAACAAAAATGAATTGATGTCTGTGCCCAGAGAGCAGTGTAAATGGAGTTAAATCCAGCTGGAGGCTGGTCATAAGTGAGGTTCCCCAGGACTCAGTACTGGGGACAGTCTTGTTTAATACCTTTATTAATGATCTGGATGAGGGGATTGAGTACATCTCCAGCAACAGGCAACACCAGCTTGGGTGGGAGTGTTGTTCTGCTGGAGAGTGGGAAAGCTACAGAGGACTCTGGACAGGCTGGGTCCCTGGACTGAGGCCAGTGGGATGAGATTCAATGAGGCCCAGTGCCTGAGTCCTGCATTTGGGTTACAAGGACCCCATGAAATGCTACAGTCTGGGTAAAGAGTGGCTGGAAAGCTGCCCACTGGAAAAGGAGGTGTTGGCTGGGGGTGTTAGTCAACAGGCAGCTGAACACGAGCCAGCTGTGGCCAGTTGGCCAAGAAGGCCAATGGCATCCTGGCCTGTATCAGCAACAGTGTGGTCAACAGGAGATGGGAAGGGATTTTACCCTTGTGTTCAGCACTGGTGAGGCCACACCTTGAATCCTGTGTCCAGTTTTGAGCCCCTCACTACAAGAAGGACATTGAGGTGCTGGAGCGTGTGCAGAGAAGGGCAATGGGACTGGTGAAGGGTCTGCAGCACAAGTTATGTTTGGAGTGGCTGAGGGAATTTGAGTTGTTTAGCCTGGAGAAAAGGAGGCTCAGGGGAGACCTTATTGCTCTCTACAACTGCCTGGAAGGAGGCTGTAGCAAGGTGAAAGCCCGTCTCTTCTCCCAGGTAACAAGTGATAGGAAGAGAGAAAAAGGCCTCAAGTTTATCCAGGGGAGGTTTAGATCTTATATTAGGAAACATTTCTTCACAGAAAGATTGTCAAGCATTGGAACAGGCTGCCAAAGGGAAGTAGTGGAGTCACTGTCCCTGGAGGTAATTGAAAGATGTGTAGATGTGGCTTTTAGGAACATGGTTTACTGGTGAACTTGGCAGTGCTGGTTTAATGGTTGGACTTGACAATCTTAAAGGGTTTTTCTCAAACTAAACGAGTCTATGATTCTCCGATTCCCTTCTCTTTGCTTTTGCACTGTTGATATTTTCATGTAATGCACTATATTTCCCAGCCCAGCTTCTCTTCCTGCTCAGTCTTGTAGTCAAACCCTAATCCTGCTCTTTTGAACATCACAGTCTAAGGTAATTTGTATTATGAATTCTTTTTCAAATCATAGAACAGGATAAGACAGGTCATGAAAAAACAAATCTTTGCTGACAAGTAAATAGCTTTGATAACCTAATTGCTAAGCATGACAAAAATCAAAAGAGGTGGAAATTTATTTAACTAAGTAATATTTCATTATTTGTTTGCATGCTTCTGATCAGTGCTTTCATATAGTTATAGAATAATAGACCAAAGTTTCTGTCCTGGATCACATTAAAAACAAGGTCCAACTAGAGACACAAAAAATCCCACACTTAAATATATCTGTATTGTAGTCCCACGTACTTGAAAGTCCACGGTTATAAAGGAGACAGCTAAGCACATACCTAAGTCCTTAGAAGATCAGGGAATCTAAATAAAAATCCATGGCCCTATGAAGTGAGTGCGCTGGCATCAACTTCTACCCATATTTTCTAAAACATGGCATTAAGATATTCTCAAAGAGTGGTAAAGATTTTTCAAGGAATAATATACACCATACTCCGAAAATTTCAATGGTTACCACCTATCCTGAACAAAAATCCCCCATTGTTTTGGGATCTGATTAACATACATTGAAGAATATAACATATAATCAAGAATAGAGATGATATAGAATTAAGTGTGCACTTTAAACATGTATGAAAAAAATATGGTGGCTAAATTATTGAGGTGGTTTAATTTGAGATGTATAGAAGATAACAGAATATAACACTTCAATGGTGATGAGGTAAGCCAGTCTTCAAGCAAATCTATTTGCTAACAATTTATTCAAACAAAGCTGATTTCTTAGTGTTCATAATTTTAAGTTCCATCCATCCATCCATCCATCCATCCATCCATCCATCCATCCCTTCACCCACCCACCTTTTGTCCCACTTGCTGTGGCAGAACAGCAGGAACAAGAGTACTATTGAAATTTAAAGGCATTTCCCTTTCTCTCAAGTAGATTAAACAGAAATATGGAGACTCACCCACAAAGATTTTTAAATGTTTTTTGAAAATTTTGTTCCACTTCACATCACTATAAAAGAATCATTTATTTAAAGAGTCTTGTATATTGCCTCCTGCTTTAAGGTAATTTTTGTCGGCATTCTTTCTTCATTTAAACAAATGATGTTTGGTTACAAAAGGTTTACTGATCATTGTATTCATGGATGCTCACAGGCCTCTGCATATGAGTAAGTACAGTAGATATGCATGATCCCTGTTTGAGATAATTTCTAGGTTAGGTCTGGTAAAAGCCTAAAAATTGGTACCTCAGTGGATGCACTTACAGAGACTAAAAGGACAATAGCTGTGCAGCTAGACCTGTAATCATGGTAACAGCTAAAATAAATTAATTCTGTCTACATTCTTGAAATTCATTTCATGTCCAGGGACAACAGTGTTAAATGAGTTTCATAAGATGGTTACATATTGTACTGTTGAATCATTTTAGGAAGAGATTTATCTTAAAGTAGACTGATAGTTTTGGTAATTTCTCCTGTGCATAGAAAGATAAAAGTAACTCGGATTGCACTCTCTAGTTCATTCAATACTATATCAACTGCTTTGATATTTTCTGAAATATGAACTGCATAAAATTAAAGATTGTTGTTTTCACATTTCCATTAATCCAAGGCTGCATGCAGCTGTTTCTTGGAGAAAGAAAACACAAGCACCGCACTCGTACACAGGCTCTAAATACCTTTATACTGGCAGCATGACCGATTTCTATCACTAATACCCAAAGCAGGGCTTATCATGATCTTCCTTCTTATCTGCTTTCCAAAGAAGTTTATGAATGCTGATATAAAAAAGAACGCTGCATAAGTACAAGAATACACACACACTCTGGAGAATGTTAAACAGAAGATAAACACATTAGCTGTTACATTCTGGATATCTCTGTCCTGTTTCTGCTAGTGCAAACCAGTTTGATGGTTTCCTTTTAGTCTTAGTTGCAGCAATCACAAAATATTGATGCTATTGGCTGATTCCCTTTAACAAGAGCATCTTGTGAAGATCAGGATGGAGACATGCATGCAGAACTGTGCAAAAGAACTTCTGAACATTGTAATTTCTTCCATTTCATGAACGCTAATCTAGCGTAAAAATATCTTAAAATATCAAATCTCAGTGAAGAAAAAAATTTCTTCCTGCTGCATCTACAGGCAGGTCTACATCCTGTTCTCATAAAAAACTGCTAAGTAGACAACAATGATGCTTATTCTGTAGGAAATTCTCTGCACTTTAACTTAAAAGGATAATGTAGGAGAAAAACTTAAGTCTGCTCCACTTGTGAATGTGTCTTAACACTAAACTATTTTCTGTTTATAGAATCTGTCAGAGAATGGTTATCAGTGAAGTAGGAAGGCTAACTGTCTAATTGAGACACATCCAATTTCCCATCATACTCAACACACCTTGTGTCGTTTGGTTTGAATCCCCAAGATTATATGTAAATTTATATCTAAAGTGGGAGCCCAAACACGCAATTTCCCATCCTTCTACTTCTGTATGCCTGTACCTTGGTTTTAAAAATGGAAAGGAAAGCCTGTCCATCAAGACTGAAAGGGAACAGCAACGTGATCTGACAGCTTCTGACTATTGATCCTTTAGGAATCAAGGTTCTTGCATGGGCCATGGTACACATCTGGTACTCAGCATAAACTTAATTTTTCTGTAGCTAGGCAACGATGTGCAGATGGTAATACTTGCTGAAGACAGAATAATCAATGAATGTGAAGTGTTCCAGCACCACAACAGCACAATATTTGAGCAATTGGACTCACTGTGACAAACTTCTGCTTGCTAATGGTGCATCCAAATTTAGGCAAACTAGCTCAGTGTGCAGCCCAGTTGCCATTTTTTGACAGCAAGTAGCGCAGAACAGTACAGATAGTGATGCAGGAGATTTTACTTTTCTTCCTTTTTTTGATAGTGTAGAAGAAAAGTCCTTCAAAATGAACATATATGCCTGCTGCTGTGTGTTTGTGTGTGCATGTTCACAGAAAATTATAATATGCACCTTGGTAATCTTCATATAATCTTTACATGCTGTGAGATTTAATAGGATTTTCATGCTGATCTTGTAATTGTTTGCTTTTAAGTCTTGCTGTTTTTCTTTGGGAGCAAATGGCCCATGGCTGCAAGAACCCAAAGTTAATGGCACTGAGTTATCTCTTAACCATTCTCCAGGTTAACTTGGGGCCAGTTATCTGTGCATACCAAATTAATTCCTAGGATGCCGCAGCTAAAGACTGTGGATTCACTTGTTATGTACAGTAACCTCAAGTTACAGGTGTCTAATACTCATTAAAATATTTCAGTAAATACTGAAACACAAACAACCCTTGCAATGGAAAAAAATCTATCAGTTTAAGGGTACAACTCAAGTTTACATGGGAAATTAGATTAGACTAAACAGAAGACATAAGAATGTTTTATTATAAACTAAAGTGTAATAAAAGTAGACATGCTAATCCGCTATCATAGCTAATATTTACAGTGCTAAATCCGATACATAACCAGAGAACAAAAACCCTATTTATTTTCGTAAGAAAAGAAGGAATTTGATCTCAGTGTTTCTCAGCTTCTGGACACCTCCTTTTTATCAGATTACTAAAAAAAAAAAGGATGCTGACTATTATATCCAGTAACAGCTTGGGAAAATGATATAGTAGTGAGTGGAAGTTGCTGGATTTTTAAGTCACTTACAAAATTATTTGAAAAAGCCAGTGCTCCAAAGACATTTCACTTCTGAGACTGATGTGACCACTGACAGGGAAAGGACAGATAATTTAATACAAAATTAGCAGTAGAAGTAAACAAGACAAAAAAAAAAAATCTGCGAAGAAGGGCCAATATGGCAGGTGAGCATACTCTTTTGTGAATGGTGGAAAAAATACTGAATGGTATTTTTAGGAGCCTGAAAGTTAGCTGAAGAGCCTGGCAAGTGACAAAAAGAGGCAGCAAAAAATATTCAGTGGGACACATCTAGAAGAAAAGCTAGGAAAAAAATGCAGTTTTGAAAAAGGATTTCTTTATTATTATTCTCTAATTATTGTTGGTTGTTGAACTTTTTCCTGCTTTAAACAAGTTGGAAGTAGACATTTTCTTTGCAGACAAAAGTAGGTTTTTTGTAGCTCACATTGACTTTCCTTTTTTCGCTGTTGACAAGAACCAGATAACATTTATCAGCTCTCTGAGAGCTTGATCCAGCACCACTTGAGTCAATAGAATTTTTTCTAGTGACCTCAAAAGGCTGAAGATCAAGCAATGAATGAATGAAATGTCTTCCATGCATGTGCCAATAATAACAAACTCATCCCATACCCTGGGAGTGCATCTGATCCAATATCCTTCCCCTCCCCAAAACACAAAGTGAAGCGAAAGACATGATAAGCACCCAGCTGCAGCTGTGACATCTTAATGGATCTCATGCCAGAAGGTAATAAGAAGTTATCAAAAACTCCCAGCATAAACCACTTGTTACTACAGGAAACCGAAAATCACAGCTTTATACTTTCACAAAATCCTGTAAATAATAATGTTGACTGTGAGACATGTCTGCCCATTTTAGGATATTAGATTTACCATCCTAGGAGCAAGAAAAAGAAAACATAATCGGCAGGTAAATGTTTATTAAGTGGGAAAGAGCAGATAAGTGCAAAATGCTCTGCTGAGGTAACTGCCATGCAACTCTGCCAAATTTAAAGGAGGCAATTAAGCTAGCTCCTTAAGTTGGCAGCGCTGGGTTAGTTTGTGTCAACCAGCATAAGCTCTTTTCTTCAACTTTGCACATGATCATTATATTTCAGATGGAAAACAACATTTTGCTCTTTTAATTGTAGAATGTGCTTATAAACAGCTAAAGAATTCTTATTATTCTATATTCATACAATTCTAATTCTATCTTACTTTGGCTAGGGCTATAATATTTTAATTTTACTTAATTTTATATTTAAATTTAACACATATATAAAGGGCTAGAGCATCCACTCTGGTGTTGTTTGAGAATTAGTCTCAATTCAAAATATTTTCTAATAAAAAGTATCACATTGTGATAAACTGTGTGGACTTAGATACAAGCTTTGTGTTAAATTCTTCACAATTATAATCACCTATATATATTATTTAATGATTGTTCATGATGCTGACAATATTCTTAATAGATACCAAATGCATTGCACAAGGTGTCTGTTTAGTGACCAAGCATAAGGTTATAAAAGCCTGCTACTTATTTCAGACACAGGAGCTGAGTTTTAGCTAAAGAGGAATAAACTGCTAATGCTGAAGGCCTGAGATCATCATTAACTATTTAATAGATTATCCTGATTTGCACACTAGGACCTAACCTAAGGCTTTATCTTTCACCTCTTTCTAATCTTAAACATGTATAATACAGTTTGAAGTCGATTTGTGAACTCCATACTGACCACATACCAAATGCTGGGTAATACAGCTGAAAAACTGCTAATGTATCATGACCGTAATCTTCCTAGATGCTACACTTTTTTTACAGTTTTTAGGAAGACCTTAAACTGTGAACTTCCTCAGTAAACCCAGGCTGCAGGCAGAGGCACCGGGGTGCGTGTGGAGGGGTGAATATCACTCACTGCTTTCTCTCCATTAGTGTACAATAGACTGAAATAGTCTTATCCTTTCTCTCTTTATTGTTAACTTCCTATACAGAAGCTTTCATGCTGGGTTCTGTTTAAACAATGTGTCAGGGGACAAACCTGCAGAAGCTGTATGAAAAGAATAAATTGGCAGTGGTGAAATCTAGAGTTCATGAACTAGTCCTGAGTTGCTTTAAAAGTTCATATATAAATTTTAAAACTTAGGCCAGTGAAAAACTGAGAGGGGCAATGGATCACATAAGGGGATGTGACTTCATAGATAGTGACTCAAAATATATGCAAGATATGAAAAATGAAAGAAAAATAAGATATATTGAAGACAAAATGCACAAATGCCTGCATATGATCATCTAAACATAAACACAGGCACAACAGACATTGTTTTGTTAGAACACTCCAGACATTTTACTTCTGCCCTAACCACTTGTGTGTGCAGCAGTCAGATCAAAGCATCAGAATGTCATGCACTTCATGCCTGAACTCTCCAACATGTTTTTCTCTGCTGAGGGTAAACAGGCCAAGGAAGATGATATGCTAGTTAGCTTGAGAAAAAAGAAAAAAGAAAAAAGCTTTCTTTATTCACAGAACTATTGAACTGACACTGCAGCAATTAAAGAAGACAGGACTACAAAGCATATCCTTGGATTGTACCTCCTGACTCAGACTGAGTCCTTGCATGTTAGGAAAGTTTTGTATGAAAGGTCAGAGTTTAACTTGCTTTTTGTTAGTCATTTACTTCGATCTGCTGTTTATGACTACTGTCCATGACTGATTTGGAAGCTGAAAACATAGGGATTTTCATGACCTTTGTTTTGCTGTACTTTTCCCACCACTTTGATTGTAGACAGAGAGGAGTTAGTTCTTCCAGATTTTTTACCCAAAATAGACTTCGCTATTTAGTTTCCATTTTATTCTTAAAATATTACTGAGGAGCAAAACAATGTGAAGAACCATCTACTTTTCAATAAAGGTTAATTTAAGAAAGTGCAGTCCCTGCACGGCTGCTACAGCAGGAACACAGGAATGCATGGGCTCTGAAAAACTCCTATCAAATAATCCTTATTTTGTTTCCATATCTACCATGTCTATGACTGCCATCCAGAGGGACCTGGACAGGCTGGAGAGGTGGGCCCATGCAAACCTCATGAAGTTCAACAAAATGAAGTGCAAGGTCGTACACCTGGGTCATGGCAATCCCAGGAACACCAACAGGTTGGGCAGAGAAGTCACTGGGGGCAGCCCTAAGGAGAAGGACTTGGGAGTGATGGCTGATGAAAAAATTCCATGATTGTATTCACACTGGGGATAGATGCCTCTAAGGCTGTGAACTAAAAACTTGACTGATTGCTAACATCTTCTGCACAAGAAAGATGTCTGATACTAAAATCAACAGTTGGAAAAACTCCCCCAAATAATCAACATCCTGCTGGAAGAAGTGGCTATAACTCCAAAAGTAAGCAGAGTACTTGATCCCTGGTCTTTCATGATAATAAAGTATTTACTTTTACCATAGTAAATAATTTGTAATACAGATGTGAGTCGAACTGTGTTGTTGGATGAAGTTTTAGGCTTTCAGTAGAAAAGAATCCAGTGCAATTTTGAGGCCTTAAACATCCTTAAAGCAATTGAATTTTGCAGTTTTTATCCAGCTCCCTAGTTGATAGAATACTATATCTCAAAGCTTCATACATAATCGACAAAAAATTTTCTGTCACGCTCAATTCTGCAGACTGAATTATCTCTCTCTCAAAAAGAAAAGACAATCTCTATAGATCAGGTTTGAATCATGGGTAGGATAGAGACGTTCTCAACCTCCCCGCCATCTCTAGTAAGCCCAAGGATAAATATAAGACCTCAATGTCCAGTGCTTTTATAATACCAAGAATTCTGCTCTATTCTTTAAGAAGGAGTAAATCCCCTTTAAAATAATGATGAAAAATGTGCAGAAAGGCCTTGGGTGCCTAAAAAGGAGTATTCTAGGGAATGAAACAGTTGGCATAAGCGATAAAAATACTTTTGGTAGTGTAATAACATTACTTAAACTGGAATAAGTCTTCCTGAACCTGAAGGAAACCGGTTCACTCTAGGGTAATCTCAGTCACTGGCAAAGGCACAGGGAGAACTTTTGCTCCTGCACAGTTTCCTCTCTATCACAGCCAGTTTTATTCACACATCTGTATATGGTCCTTATCTAATGTAAGTCAGCACATTTTATTTTGTATAATCTGACTGATACACAGTCAGGACCCAGGAATGGAAAAACCCTAGGGAGCATTGCTTACTGTGCCTCACAGTTTTTCGTTTGGGGTTTGGATATACTCGGTATACCTCCTCTATATATACACATTTGACCATAAATGTTCCTACCTAGTCTCCCAGACCTCTACAGGAAGGTAATAGGAAGGTCATAATGTATGCACAAACACATCATCCATTGTCTAACATTATTTTACTATGATACTAACTTTCTATCTAGAACAAGGGTTTATCATCCTATGCCCTTAACACACGATAATTTCAAATCATTAGTATTTTTTATCCAAGGCAATGAAATTACAGAATGGTATTTTTAGAATTCAATATGATGAAAAGAAAGTTCAGAATTAACGAGAAGATCTAAGTGAGATATGGGAAGCAACTCAAAGCAGCTATGTAGCAAGGTCAAAAGACCCCCAACAAAACAAGACGAGTTGTGATCCAAGGAGACAGGAGGACTGCTGATAATGGCAATATGGTAAAGAGACATCTGAAAAAATGTTTAAAAAATAAATATGCAAACCCTTCCTAGAAACTTTTAAACTCTTAAGTAAGAGGAATTGCAGCATCATGGTAAGCTTTAAGAATATTGCAGATGAGCATTTTTCCAGATCACTAAAACCATATACAGACACAGGGGACAGAAAGGGGATAAAGAAAACAGAAAGAACAGCAAAGGTACCAGGCAGAACAAATGTCAGAAGTAAATGCACAGAAGACAAAATAAAAACCTGAACAACAGTAAAGGTCAAAGAGGTAATATATTTCTTTATGGAGAGAAATTTGAAGGAGAAATAAATATTGAGACATAGATCAGCACAAAACTCTATATTAAAGAAACATTTTATTGTAATGTATTAAAAGAACTTACTGTATTAAAACTGTATTAAAAGAAATAATGCTGTCCCTGTTAGACTAACAAGAAGTTAGAAACGTGAGTCACCTGATTACAGAATTGGCATAGCCTGAAGGAAAGAAAGTCAGTATGTTTATCGCCCGTAAACAGATGTGTTCCTATGTTCAGCTTCAAAAAATTGAAAAAATAACATGAAAATAACACGGTCTTTCAAACTTTTCACTTACATTCTCCATGGGAGTGAAATGTTGTTGTTAGTGATAAAAGCATAGCCAGAGAATCTAATGCCATGGAAATATGGTGCTTGATTATACAAATCTATTTTTTAAAATTATATTAAGCAATATTAACATGTCTTAAATTTCATTCCTATTAGCAGAACTGAGGAAAACTTGAAATACTACTTTGGGTGTTCAATTTCTTGACAGAACAGTTGTTTTTTTCATTGTGGTAGCTCAGCTGAAGACCACTTACAGTGGTGGTAATGGCATTAATCTAATTCTACTCCTTGTGATGTGACAGGAGCACTGCCTGGAGAAGTGGAATCAAACCTGGTTTTCAGCTGACTTTGTGTCTGCTCTTTTCTTCTGATGGAATAAGTTCAATATGTAGATAACTTTGAATACGTGGAGGGGCTTGACATTACAGCTCTGTGCAGACTCCGCGTGACTACTAGGAGCCACCAGAAGTGAGAAAGTTACCCCTGCTCCTAATGTTGCAATCACCTAGGAAGAAAATAAACATTGCATTTCTCAGTTCACACCCACTGATTTCACAGGTTCTACTAAGGTGGCTACAAATCTTAAGCCTTTTCTCAAATGATGAAAATTAGTGCTATTCCTTAAAGTTAAGTAGTTTAAACTTGTTAAACCTTATGGGTATTGGTCCCTGCAGGTAGCATTTTTTTTTCAACGCCCACATCTGTTAAAATTTCCAAAACAGTCCAATATGGGCTACATTTAGAGTCACAATTTGTCTAATGGCAAGATACAGTTGTATTGCCTCTGCTGCTAGAGAGGAACAACTTCTTTCAGGCTGTTCCAAGCACGTGGGGAGCATGTGCACAATTTACATGAAGTAGTGCACAATTTTCCCACTTCTTGGATATTCCTCTAGGAGACACACCCTTAAGAAAAATATGAAAGAGCAAATAAGGCTTGGAGTGCCCTGATTTCTCCTCCCCATTTCCTAATCCTCCTCAATGTCCTATTCCCAGAAAAGACAGAGGGAACAATTTGTCTACAGACTCCATAAGCACAACATGTCTGGGGAGAAGGAGCCTGGCTAACCAGGCTGCGTCTTTCTCACAATGGCTTACAACTTTGCATCTTGAGCTGGCTTGCATTCATCTGTATTGGAAAGCACATGTATCAGCACACAAACAACTGTGCAAATATGCCTTTTTTTTCTCAATGTTTGGTGGCTTATAACAACCATTCATGACTAGAATGACTGCAACATTTTTGAGGCTGAAGAAAAAGCCTTAAAAATTCTAATTTATTGACTTCACTGAGTGTTCCTGAATAATAGATTTACTGGTTGGGTACTGATAAACATGCAAAATTTTTAGTTAATTACAGACAGCAGAATAAACCTTATGCTCCCCTACATGCTCCTGTGGCATTGACATTTCCTTTCAGTTCTCTCTCATTGACTTGTTGATCATTGCTGAAGCTAACTTTGTTTGACTTCATCTTGAAGTTAAAATGAAAAGGTTTTTTCCTAAGGGAGTTGAAATGTTTTAATTATAATATCAGGCTCAGATAGTGTAATTACAGCCTAGTTTTATAGCAAGAAAAGTCCATTTCAGTTGTGGTAGATATCATGTATGTTGGTTTCAGTACAGAGGTTGAAGTGAATCATAAATCAAAAGTGCAATCGGAATGATACACAGCACATGCTCCCTCTTCCTTCTCCTTCATTTAAAGCATCTATTGCTGACTGGGTTACTGCTGAGAGAGACATTAATTTTCCACTGTTGCTTCAATAACATAAAGCAAGGTGTTTCCAACAGGCCAAGATATTCTCATCCTTAAGTGCTGCTTGTGTGCTTCTACAACTTGATATATTCTTGAAGCAACAGTTGAATACTGAAGATTTATCACACGGAAGTGCTTTTTTTGATCACTTTGATGAAACATTTTATTGGAAAGAGTCCAAATGAATAATTATGATTTTTTTTACTTGATTATTGTCAAATTTGTTGTGCTAATTCTACAGTTTAGATTACATTTTGACTTTTCTTCTAATAAAAGTCTAATGCATTAATATTCAATGCTGTATAAATACATAGAAGGTTTAAGTGTGACACAAATGAAAACTCCTTATGCCTTCAGCAAATATATTTCTGAACTTTTAATAGATTTTTCCAAATCCTGCCTTTTCATTCCAGTTCATGACAAAAATCTATTTTGAAATGCATTTTGAAATGCTGAACCGGAAGCTTTGAAAAGACTGAAAAACAGCAACAGCTAAATGGCTGTACTTTACTGACAGTTAATTTTTGCTATTTCTGGTTTTCTTCTTGAACATTTATCAAGTGCCTGGCCAGTTCTAATAAGCAGCGGCAAAAAGATCTCTAAAGGCTCAGAATTTCGGTGGTGGTTCTGTGAGGAGCTAAAGTCATAAATTTATTTTTTTCTTCCAAGAGATCCAATTTATCCAAAGACATATTAAAGGAGTAAGCATATTATATGTTTTGGTTCTGTTTGTTCTGTTAGACTATAAGTAGAAGAAATACTAGGATATCTTTTTGGATACTGGGATATGTTTATTGATTGTTGGAAGGTGTTTTTCCTGTTTTATCTAAACAAGTTTTCCTGCTTTTGCTTCTGGTCTGATTTCTAAGAAACTCAGTAAACTTCTAGTAAACTTAGAAGACTTCTTCATAATTAAATTTAACAAAATTTTAAAGAAAAAGAATGGTAACGTTTAACCATTTCCCCAGTCTAAATTAGCACAAATTAAATGCCAAAGTGCTAAATTAATACAAGCCTTAATGAGCTCTGACTTGTAATCCATGTGGCACCCAAAGCTAGAGAAAAGTATTACAATGTAAATGTAAGGAATTTAAGTTTGTTGTTTTGTTCTCCTTTGGCTCCCTTTACAAAAACTCTCAGGCAGAGGATATCTACAGATGCTTCCTAGAGACACAGTTGCTTTGAGCTCCTGAAAATTAAATCCACAGTGTATCAATGCAAGATATTGCCCAAAAATGTCGCACAGTGGGGAATCATGCTCTATGTCTGACCCTTTTTTAAAATTTTTTCTTTATTTTTATTTTCTCTCGGTGTTTTATGCTTTGTTTATATGATGCATTTCTGAGGAAAACAGAATCAGAGACCTCAGGATTCCTTCTGACAGAACAGGACAATTTTAATGGCTGAAACAAAGTACACAGACATTTGTTCCAGACAGTAACTGGGACTCCAACTCTGCTACAGCAGTACCAACACGGAATACAAGCAGTTCCCTGATGGGATACTCCCTGCCTGTACAGGGGGAGCTCACACAAAACCATAGGCTTCTACTTTGCCCGTTCAGATGGAGCTTAAGAAGCAAAACCAGGGTTATTTCCCAAAAGGTGCAGCTCCTGATAGCACAGGCTGGGCTCAAAGGAACAAACACATGCTTTTTTATGTTGCCTTTTCCTCGGGTTCAGATGAAAAGACCCTCCCAATGTTAAAACTGTCCACAAAGTAAGATCAAATGAAAAAGAGTCAAAAGGAAAAGGAGTTGTATTTTAACAACAGACTCTAGCAAAAGAAAGGGAAAAAAAGACGGAGTGCAGGTCTCCAAAACCTCAATGTGTTTTGTCATTAAATATAATCACCTGAAATTTGAGGTGCTTATCCAAAGCACGTTGTCAGACGAGCGATTTTCTCCTTTTTGTGAGTCTTGCGTGGGCCGAGGTGCCCCGGTGGTGGCGGCAGCGCTGGGGCGGTGCCGGGGCTGCCGGGCCCAGCCCCAGGCGGTGGCAGCGGCTGCAGCGGCCCCAGCGCAGGGCACGGCTGAGCCCCTCAGCCACGGGCGGGCGGGCGAGAGCCCCGGGGAAAGCCTGGGCAAGGGAGGGCAAAACGCTGCCCGGCAGCCAGGGCTGAGCGAGGGCAAACAGCCCTGCGAGCTCGGAATTTGAGAAAAGAAGGAGGGCAGAGGTTTCTCAATATCTATTTTAATTGAGAAAAAATTAAATTAGTTTTCCCCAAGTGAAGATCTGGCAGATCAGTCAGGTGTCCTGATTCAGACAACCACATTCTTTCTCTGTTTCAGTGTTTCCTAGCTGTTGGATTTATTCTTAAAAGGCTTAGACAAAAGGAAGCATTAACTCTATGTATTTAGGCTGCCTGAGAAAAGAAGGAAAGGTTCATCCCTTCAAAATACAACAATGAGAGTTGCTTCCATGTCCTGTGACAATTTCATTTGATTTGTACCACATTACGAACTGCTATAGGAATTAAGAATTCCTCAGACGATGTTTTACCTGCTCGGGTACAGCTCACACTGCCCTGGTTTCTGCTGATGTCAGTCTATTTCCTTTGCTGATGTGCACGAGGTCATTTAGTTCTGGAAAGATTAAATCCAATGATAATATGAACTAGTCAAATGGTTGGTAGGGCTGTTAAGTAGGTTTGTATGGCCTGTCTATAGGGATCTCAGGATCCAGTTAAAATTAGGATAAATTTTAGTTTTAATGAATCAGTAACCAGGCAGTGTTCATGACTATTAATTATTGATATTACAGCTCCATAGGTCCTAGCTAATAAGAGAGTTTCACTGTGCAGTATAACTACACCCGTCACGAGACACTCCTTCTCCTAAGCCTTACAGTTCAAATGGAAAGAGAGATAAAGGCTAAGAAAAGAGAAAGGAAAAAAAATCTCACCACTCAAATATGAGAGTAGTTACACAAGACCATGCTCCAAGATCAATGGCAGAAGAAGGCACAGGAGCAGGTTTTTTAAGTCTGAGTCACATGATGTTCACACTGAGCCCAAATGTCTTTGCCGCACATGAACACAAGGGAACAGAGATCCCTTACTGCCTCAACCATTAGCTGTATTCTGTCCCTGAAAACTAAAATGCTTCCAAACGTACTCACAGCTTCTTTGGTTTGCTCCCACTTCCTCTGCTAACTCCAAGTCATTATGCTGCTGATGGAATTTTCCAGTAAGATAGTGTTATCCTTCCCATAAAACAAGACAAGCAAAACAAATACATGACAGCATATATGGAAAATAATGCAAGTGCTTTGGCTGCTGCATTTTCTGCCTGCTCCAGAAAATTTTCTCTATTTTCCAGTCCACCAGCTCTGGAGAGAGGAAAAAAGCATATGTGTCTTGTATATATATGTTTCTTAGTAGGAACAGCCACAGATTGGCACAGAGGACAGGAGGTGTATCTGCATACGTCACTTTCCTCTTCTTTCCTGGTAGATCCATCTAGTCAGATCTAAAACTAGGCCAGAATGCATCATTTTATCCCACGCAGGAAACTGCTCTGAAGTCATGCACTGAGTCTGTTACCTTCTAGAGTCAGGGCTTTGCCACTGACTTGTGTAGAAATTGGGTCTGGTGGGGAGAAGGATGATTTAGCACATAACACAGTGAATAGCTTTTAACCAGATACTTCGCAATTTAATAAAGAGTCTGTGCAATATTTCTAAGTTGATGAGGGCAAACCCTGTTAGGATTGAATTTTTAATTAAAATTGTTACTGCCTCTTTCCCTTTTTGGTGTCAAATAGATCATTTACATATTCAACATAATTTCCCTTAATATCTAAATAAATGTTCCACTTAATGAAAGCATTTAAGCAACTTTTTAATGAAAGAGTGAAATGTAATATATAGAGCTGAGACTAATTTTCTTGAATTTTAACACACACATGGAACATGTTACGAACTAAGAAAAATATTTTGAACCTGGTGGGCTGTAAATTACAACCCTTGGTGTATATTCATTTTTAATTAATTTTCTTAGTCATCCTCTATAATCCTAATAGCTACTTGAAAAAAACTGTAGATGCCTTGGAGCAGGCGGGGAGGGTTTTGAGGGGGGATTGTACATTTATATTTCTGAGATGTTTAAGAAAAGTTTACTAGCCAACAGAAATAAATAAATAACAAAATATTTCAATAGTATACTCAACAGAAAAGCTGCTCAGGTTTTACTTTTATGTTAAGCAAGTATCTTTTTTTCCCCCTCCATGAATACAGTTAGAGATTTATTTTTTTCTTAATATCTTAAAATAAACCGGTAAAGAAATATGCACTCTTTGGTTGCATTTCTTGTTAAAAAACCCTATGTTTAAGAAATATCACTGCAGTGATTAGAGAGAGAATATATTATCTACTTAAACAGGCACATTAAACCATTAGAAGAGTGGCTTAGATGTTTTAAATTATTTACATTACATACCACAATGAGGGATAACTCAACTCTTTCTGCTCAGAAATTCTACCTCTATCTGAGCCTATTTAAGCTCTAAAGACGCATAGCTGCCTGATTTCTGAAGAAATCAATAGTTTTTGTTTTTCTTGTGGGGCTTCTTTTTCCACCACTGGCTGATGTCATCTTCATCAGGCTGAATGTTTTTAATAGATGTTTCTGTCTAATTACATTTTATAAATACTGTCTCTTTAGAATTTTAATGTAAGCTTCTTTTATTGTTTATGACAAAAATAGCTTGTGAAAGAATACAGAGGATTTTTTTTCACCACAAAAGGATGTATAGCACACAAACATTTCTCACAAAGAGCATTATAAGTTACTCCCCCGTATAGTATAACTTAGTGTGATACATGCCTTCCAGTGATGTTATTTTAGTGATCCAGAACTTGCTAGCTAGAGTTCACAACCTGTACATTTCACCTAGCTTTTCAGGTTCACTTCACACAAATATGATTCCAGATGAACTGCAGTGCAAACAAGTTCCACTTCATCTTGATTAGTGCAATTTCATCTAGGGACCAATTAAATTGACCTCTATGTGGTAAGACTAAGGCCAGAGTTTCCCTTTCCTTTGACTGTAAGATAAAGATATGAGTGGTCAAGAATCTCATTGCCATAAAAACATATCCTTTGGGCATATATAGGAACTGCATGCATAATAAATGCAGTAATCAAGAACATCAAAGACTTAAAGGAGCCAATTTTTTTGTTGAATTTTAATAAGCCTTCGTGTTGTGAGATATGAAAAAGTGTTTTTTTTCCTAAACATCTGAAGCAAAGACAATCATTCAGTTATGCACCCTGGGGTCAGGAGCAAAGCAGTCTGCTCAGCTCACCTCCAAGTGCTCACAAAATGCCACAACTGCCTGAGCAAAATTCTTTAACTTAAGAGATGTTACCAGCCTGACTTCTGCATAAAAGTAGCCTTTGGTGCAAGCAATCTGCAGGATGGTTTGGGTCCTTTTTTTCTCAACACCCCGTTGTGCAAGACTGACTAGCGACGATTTTTAGAGAATAAAACACACTGTGGATGGTATTTTACATTCTGAGAATGTTTTCGAAAGGTTAGAGAAATGATTTTGGATGTTACAAACTTCTTTATTGAGTATCCAGAACCACAGAACAAATGTTGAAAGAAAGAATCAGTAAATGACAAGCAGAACAAAAAGCAAACATGGTTTTAGCACATGTAGGTTGTGACATTTGTCTGATATCTTTCTTTGAAAAAATCAAAGACATTGCTTTGATAAGGATTTGCCAGACTAGGAAAATCTATTTAACTTAGGAAGGGAACAAACTAAATGAGACAACAATAGCTCATGTTAAAAATTGGCATATCAGGCTCAAAGGCAGTTACAAACAAACTTTCTGAAGGGTTGATGTTAGGTTCTGACTTAAACATTCTCATTGAGGATACTGGTACTACATTCAACCTGATAATTCTGTTGATTATTTAAAGTAGATGTACTGTCAGCACAGGAAAAGATCAGAATCTTACTCTAAGAAAAAACAAAAGACATTGAGGACAGAAACAAGGAAATGGCATGAGATTTCACAGAAAAGTGCAAGGTCATGCATTTGAGGATTAATAACAAGAATTTCCTCCTTCACATGGAAAGTCATTAGTTGGAAATGTCAGAGGATGAGCAAGATCTAGGTGTATTAGTCAATTATAAGATTACTATGAACCATCTCTGTGAAGTAGCCATGAAAATGTCAAAAGCAATCCTAGGATTTTTCAGCCAGGCATTTCACAAAGAAATATGGAAGTATTAATGTCATTGGAGCAGGCACTCCTAATATATCACCTGGAATGCTGCATATAATACAGGTCCGTCATGTTGTAGGAAGATGTATTGAATGTCAGGTATATTTCCCCTGAATGTTAAACCTGAGCTCACTGCTAGCAAGCCTACTTACCACTGCTGTGAGTTCTCAGGCAGGGGCACCGATATGAGCTGTGAGGTTGAATTTGTTATTACCAGAATCCTCCTCCTCTTTTCCTTTTATGGACATGATCTGATTGAAGTACTGTTAACTGTAGTCAATGTTTGGAAAACGCTGTATGAGCACAGCCTGGAAGGGGAACAAAGAAGAGCCACACTGATGATCACTGGAGTAGAGAGCTTCTCTTGCAAGAGGAGCCTTAAAGATCCTGGATCAAATAACCTAGAAAATCTGATGAAGTGCTGTGATGGGATATATTAATTCAGTTCATTCATTCATTCATTCGTTCAGTTATTCAAAAGACTGAAATCAGTATATTTAGGGCAGAAAACAGAATACATTTCAGGATCACAGGAGGAGTGAGGCAAGCAAGTTTTAAATCTGAAAGTGGTCTTCCTTTTGAGATTTCTGTTTTCAAACTCTTCTTTGCAAATATATTGCCCACTTTCCTACCCCGTGCACGTAGTCCCAGAGCACAGACACCAGGCTGCACTGTAATTTTGAATTTTAAATTTTGACATTTATAAAGCTTTGAGTTGTACATGAGTTGTACACGTGACTCCATGAAATATGGTGAGAGCTGCATTTTCCAACTGGAGTTAGCAATATTGCACTGCATAACAGCTGGCATTAAAGTGTCACCATTGTTTTCTTTATTAGTTTCTTCTTCCAGTCTTAAGTAAGTCTACTCAAACACTCACAAGACAGGTAAATGCAAGTGTAAAATATGAAACTCATTTTAGATTTTATTTTTGCACACATTATTTCAAGGGAATAACAGCTTCCCCATAGAAGGAATTTGCAGTGTGAAAATATAACATTACATTAACTTAAATATTTGACTTCTGGAAAAATACCCACCAACCAAAAACATTTGCCACAGCTGGAGAGGTGGATGATGTTTAGTTAGAAGTCTAATCTTCACCACAACAAAGGCATGGGTCAAATAAAATACCCGGGACTTGTGTCAATGTATTTCAGGAAGAATTTAAGTGAAATTACTTAGTATTTATTAACAGCGGCTGCTAAATTTGACTAATTTGAAGCACTGTAAATGAAAGTTATGAATCTTCAAGTGAGATCCTTGTGAACTGCTCTGCTTTAGTATATCCATGGCACCAATTAGTCTCTCAAGATTTTGTTCTTGAATTTGCATGAGGCATTTAAAAAACCTTGGGGGAACAGTTTCAGAAGCACAATTTAATTGCCTCCTAAGTCCTGAGCTGGAATTTGGAAGAAACTTCTTCAGGCTTGCTGATAGTGCTGATGGAGGGTAATGCAATAATTGACACTCATAGGTCCTTATGACTCAACACCTGAAAGTTCCTAGACCTGAAAGTCTAAAACAATTTTTCAAAAGAAATAGCCGTATTCCCCATGTTCTTCATTTCAATGAGAATGGACTGAGAAGACAAGATAGTGCTGAATTGAAAATTAATGGTGTTTTCTATGTGGCGTCTAGACTTCCTGAGGAAAATGAGGATCACTCCCTTTAACAGGCCTCAAACTTCTATTCTTCAGTATGGTTGCTGTCTCACCAAATTGCAGCACAAGAGCTTTAAGAAGTAGAAATCACAGCTTTCATTTGCAATATATTCTCATGTTTTAAGAACAAAATACCCAGAAAAACAGAGTTCCACAGAAGTTTAAGGAAGAATGGGGTGAAAAAGAAACAAGATCCTCTGAACCAGGAGGGTTTGCCGACTGTTTTACCACGTAGTCCCATTACACTTGGCGTGTACTCTTGCAGTTCCTCAAGTCGGACACATGCATAGGGCATAAGTGCACACACAATAGGAGACTGCCTCACCACTAGGCTTGGAAATCTAGCTGGGTCAGGTGTCACTGCCATTACTGCCAATAGACCTAAGGAAAAAAGGGATTATGCACGTAAGGACTGTTTCAATTAAACCATTGTACTCCTCCCTAGTACAGATATATATTTACCAGAAATCCTTTCCTTTAATGACTCACGTCAAAGCATTTAGCAATAGTATTTTCCATATTCCATTCTTAATCACTATTTAATAAAATCTCTGATTTTCTTCAGTAAACCATTCTGTGAACCTTCAAACCTCTTCCACTCTTAATACTTCTACATTCTCTAGCTGCTGACTTTACTGCTAATATTAAAAGAGACAAAGGTAATAAGGTGTCTAATAGAAGAGTGAAGTTAGATTATTTAACTTTCTCATTGATTTTTTCTCCCATTGAAATTCAAGAAATACTGAGAGCTGTAATAAACAGTTTACACTGTGTAATTAGGTTTAGAATTTGCTATGGGAATATTAGATGAAAGGGACTAGGAATGCTTTCAATAGTTTAGCTTGTTCCATTGCCACAGAACAGAAGGCTATGTAGAATCTTCATGAGTGTACTCCATGAGTGGTTTCTGTAGATAATCTCTGCTTCAAACTCATTAAAGAATGATATCAAGGAGAAGTTCTCAACTATTTGCGTTTTCAGCATTTTGTTTAAATTTATGTAACATCTTTGTGGCATTAAATGCTAGGCCCTGTCTGAGGTTAAATTCTTTCTTCTTATGACAGCAACAACTCTGTTTTAAAACACCTAGTGGTCTTTTGAGTGAAAAAAAAATGTGCATAAAGAAATAGTGTTCTGCTTCTCTTATCTAATCATACTGAATGTAAAACCTATTTCTGTAGACTCTTATTCTGGTCCATTGTCTTTCATAAACTAACTAATGAAGACTGATAAAAATAGTTCCTTTTTTTATTATTTTAAATGATCCAATCAGACAGCACGTTTTATTGTACCAAATGCTTTGAAAAGAAAGCATGAAGAGAAAATCATCAAAGCACAGAGTACCTGCATCAAAGGTACTCAGATTCTAGCAAAGCAAAATGAGGATAAAAAAATTTAACTAAATCAAACCTCCAAATGGCTAATTAAAAAATAGCTTCTATTTCACAGTTTATTTTAGTTACAGTGTGACTGTCTTTGTCAAAATTAGTGTTGTAACATGAGATGTGCAAAACAAGGAGGATTTCATTTTGAAGTGTACTCTTAACAGTTAATTTCACTTGAGCTCCGATAAGCTTCATCTAGGCACTTTGGAAGATTTCTATTAAATGTCATGCATAATTACATAAAACTTGTAGAAATTTATAATCATCATACTTTTGGATGCTTTCAAGACTCTAGAGAACCTCTCAAGCAGTACTAGTCTGACACTCAGCTTTCCTGTTAAGCAGCCAGCTGCCTTGAAATTCAATTTACAGAATTTTTTTCACTCATTTTCCAAGTAATCAGTTTAAACTTGAACAAAAATATTGAATTGACTGTGGAGAAATGTGGCTGTTACATTCCATAATAAAATACGGTAATTTGGCATGGCCTTTTATTTGAGGGGGGTTTTCCTTAATATCACACTGCAGAATGTTGATTTGAGAACAGGTTGCTTGGTTTTACTTCCCTTCTGTAGGAGTAAGAAAGCCACTGTATCTGATTGTTAAGAAAAAATGTACTGTTTTCAGAAAAAAACAAATTACCAACACTGTGATCAATGTCATCATAGTATTGCCTCTCAATGACTGTCTCACAAAGCAGTTATCCCAGATTTCTCCTCTGTCCAAACTGATCAATGGCTACCTCCCTTGATGTGTAATTAATAAGATGTATGTACAAATCCCATTTACATGGCTGAATAAAGGGTGATCAGGCTACATCTGGAAAGAAGTGTAAGGCTCAGTACAGCTGGATAAAAATACAGTACAGGCTAAAAGTACTCTTTTTTCCCAAAATAGCTCATCATGTTCCAGTAGATTAGTTAAATGCTAAAGAGTTACTATGATAATGGGTATTACTAAGTCTCAGTAAATTACGAATAACAAAAACATCCTAAGTTACTTGAAGTTTTGTTTTAACCTGAGTAAAACTCACCTTGTATTCAACATACGTATGCCTGAAGCAGTTACCCCCATCAATGACAAAAATCTACATTTGTGATGCTTAGATAAAAAGTAAATCACTAGTTCTGCAGATATACTAAAAACCGAGGATAGAATGTCTTTCGGATAGTACGCAGGGTGAACAGGATCCTAATTTTGAGAGTCGTTTATTTCTGTGTATATGTCTCTAGAGTATTTTCCATATTTAAAGACATTTATTTTATACATAAACAAACTATACTTTTACATTCCTTTTTTGTGTTGTGCTACTTGCCATAACCTACAAGGTGTCACAATATTAGTCTGAGAGAACACACTTACAGTAGGTATTGCACGTGGAAGTCCTTTGTCTTCTCTCTTCCTCCTCCTTCATTTTATCTCTCAGTGGTCTGGTATAGACTTTGCAGGTGCCTTGTCTTTATCATCCATTAGGAAGCATGAGAATGTATACTACTCCCAATATGCAGATTTTCACATTACCTCACATACTGTGAAAAAACATTTTATAAGTCAGATCTGGAAGGGAAAATACTGTAAGAGGAACTACCTCCATTTTTTAAGTAGTGGCAATGATAAACAGAGCTTTGTTTTATATGGATAAGTCTTTCAACTGAAGTTTGTCACAGTTTAGGTCTATTCACAAAAAGCCTTGGATTTCATTTATGGGCTACACAATAAATTGTTTTTCTCACCAAGATTTTTTAAATTAAAGCAGTCTTGATAGCCATACAACAAGATCCTCAGGGTCAAGACTAGAGCCAGTTTGGGAGGTTACTGGGGAAAAGGTTTCTGTCTCCACAGCACACATCTCTATCCTAACTGGAGGCCAGGGCTTTCTTCAGTATTCATCCCTCAAAGCCACTGCATGATGGGGGCTTCACCGCAGCCTGCTGAGTGCCTGAAGAGAAGGCACGTATCTAGGGCTGGGACTGAGCTCAGAAACAGACCAGACATTTCAGTCCCTTGTTTGAGCAATCTTGGGCTCTCTGCTGCTGCCACCTAAGATCATCCTGAAGTACGTGTCAGAACATTTTGCCATGTTTTCATTTTTCTGGGCCTACATGTGCAGTGCTGCTTAACCAATTCTCCCATGTTTGCTAGCCTTGGTCATTGCCCTGTCAAGGTGCTGGGCAGTGAGGCGTGCAGCAGAGTTCCTTCTGTGCTAAGCATATCAGGTTGCATTCCAGGGGGCTGACAACTTCTAAATCCTTAAACTATCAGGTCAGAATCAATTCTGACTTCTATTTCACCAGAATGCTGTCCTTGACTACAGGAATACCATCAAGTACAGAACCAGATCTTCTGTTTGATTATAATGCATTATCTGGTATATAACAAAACAACACAAATAAAAACCACAGTAGAAATCTGGGATTAGGGCGGTCTGAGCTGGGTTAGATAGATATGTGTATGTTTTTGCTGTCCCAAAGACTCACTGCTCTTCTCCTTTCACTTTCTGATAAAAGGTGCAGCTATTCCATGGATTTGTCTTAATGTTATGGTAATCTGTTTTCCGATTCTGATTATTGAAAGAGCCACATGTGAGGAGCTGTTACGCAGGGAAAAACAGCATTCCAGCTAGCAGTGTGCTTTTCAGGAGAAAAGTTAGCTTTAGAAAATATTATATTCTGACTAACAAAAGCCTTGTGCCAAAAAAGATCCTAAATGCCCTGCTAGCTCTGGCAGAGAAAGAAGGATATCTGAACACCTCCCTGTGCACTTTTCTTGCCCCAGCATGTACCAGGCAATTTAATTATCACAGATTATCGTCTTATTTAGAGAGGTATAATACATCAGCAAGCAAATGCAATGTCTTCCAAAGCCTGATGTTATGCAGTGATAGGCAGCTTGCAGTCACAGTATATCACTTTGTTGTATGACGCTATTATGCATAACTATGAACATGTTCCCTGATGTCAGCTACAATGTACAGGGAACTGCAGGTCCCTTTGAACATCTGCTGACAACTAAAATATTGAATGGAAACACATAGCCCTGACTGTTGTGGGTTGGAGCTAGTCAAACAAATCAAGTGCAGATTGAATACATCTTGTAATTATCCCTCCTTTCAATGTTCAAATGGGGGGAGGGGGAGGTGAGGGCAAAGGGAGGATGAATTTAGATTAAAACTTTTTCTTTTTTTTTAACAAAATATTATTCTTCCTGAAGTGGTCTCCCAGGTCACCCAAGCATTGTTCAAATAGAGATGTTAAAAAATTCTGACAATTTCGTTTCCGATAAATATTTCACTCTCTTCCTGAGCCTTTGACTTTCTACCTACTTATGAAAAAGGTGCGGTTTCTTTGTTTTGTGTTGGAGGCAGCTCAGCAGCAGTGCAAAAGGAATAAAGCTTTCTACAAATTCTGATTTCTAGAACTGACTCCTGATCCATCCAGAAAAAAATGGCCTTGGTGTTGTGTTCTCCTTTCCAAATAATGAGACAGTTCTCTGTTGTAATTTGCCATTGGACATATTGCTTATCAAAAGCATCATTCATATCCAGTGTGCTATTTGAACACAATTTTAAATGTAGAGAGATCTGAAAGGTGTGATGGGTATAAGGCACAGACCAAAGGATAAAATCCGAGACTCTTCACTTGAAAAAGTGAGGACTAAAGGTACTTAGATGACCTAGATAACAAGCTGCAAACTAAACAGATAAAATCTTCTGCTCCATTGACAATATTTGTCAATTGACAGTTGACAAAACTGGTTGCTGGAAGACTATTTTCACAAAAAGTCCTAATTTTAAATAAAAACCAACAATGAAAAAATCAAACATCTCTCATTTTATATAGGTATTACAACAGTTCGTTTAGATAAGGTTGAGATATTTAGTTGTACTTGTATAAATTTTATGGTTTACATTTGATTATAGTTTAAATGGAATATATTTTAGCATATTGGAAAAGTTGTGAAGAAATTTAAGGATTTTATTGGAACAAAATGCTGTGACACAGGTAAAAAATCCCAACACCAGTATTATTTCATTACTGGTGTTTTCAAATCATGCATGCAGGCTTTCTTTTAATTGATGCAACTTAGAAGACTTAATACTGCTATTTGCGGATTTAGCAAGTAGAAGTAGTAATTACTTTGAATCTTGCTTACAGACATCAGCTTTAGCACAGAAACAGAACCCAAATCTCCAGAAAATGGTGCATTGAAATTCTAGTTTATGAGAGGATATAATTCAGATTTATATAAAATGGCACGGTGTTTAAATCTGTTTCCAAAATTTGAGAACTATCAATCTTACACAATCATAGAGATTGTAACTAGCCATGTACACTACCTTGTTTCCAAAATTTCAACTAAAAACCAAAAAAGGGCCTCTGTAATACTTGGGATTAGACCTTCCTAAAGTTAACTCCTTCTGGTTACTTTCTTTTTTATCTGCTTCACCATGACTGTTAACTGTTACTAAAACTTTGTGTTTTGTGTAAAAAAATGTGTTTTATACTTCTATGCATTGAAACATGAAAAAAATAATAACTTTAAAAAAAAAACTCAACAAAATCAGTATCAAATCTGAAGATTATCTTACAGTTCCAGGATTGCTAGGTTTAGATAATTATGGGGGCAGTATTCAAGTAGGAGCGTGTTTAAATATGACCACTGACCTGTAATGTCCATGAACTCGTGTGTGGCCATGTTTCTTAAACCTTTTGTGCCATTTAATCTGCCTGAGCTCTTCCACAAAGATTTCCCCTGACAGAGTCCAACAAAAGAAACAATGGCCTTTCCCTAAATAAAAAAGATGCAGCTTTGGGCAGTCTGCCTTTACAAGCGCCAACAACATTTCTTTCAAAGGCACCTGCTGTTACACATCAACCCTGGCCTGCAAAGGACAGCAACAATGACAGCATCCTTTTTTCCACTCTGAGAAACTGGAGTCACGAATTGTATACTGATGGCTTTAATTCATGGCGTGCAAACAAGGCTGGGTTTCTTTAACCTTCAAAATCGCGTATCATAAAAATTACTTAAGAGGTTAAGAAGAAACGAACTCACAAAGCATTTGTTTTAGAAACATTCACTGCTTTCTCAGTATACATAACTGAGTTTGAGCTGCAGGTTAGACTCCCACGCACAAAAAGCATAGATTAGCAGGCATTAATATCTCTTCTGCTTTAGTAATTGTCCAGAAGCATTGAGTTTGCTTTTACATAGGGATGAACCTAATGTGATGGTCACAGGAGAAAAAGAACTATCACAACACCTTTGTTTTAACAATGCCAATTCCCATGACAGCATGTCTGAAAAGAGACTCTTGGTGAGAACACAAGGATTCATCACTACTACGCTGGCAGAGTCAGGATTATTACTGGAGCTGTCAGAGATACTTTCAAGATTTTCTTTAAAAAGCCTGTCATGATGGAATCTTCCCTTCTTTTTTATTATCCCTTTTTTTTTTTTCTTTTTACAAAAAGCCCTTTCTGCAACTAGAATTGTCTAAATAAATCTATTTTCCAATGACAAATGAGGAGTGATTTTAAATTTTGCTTGCGACTGTGGTTCTCATCCACTTTGTGCTGTATTAGAAATGACCAGAAACCTGTATACAGAGTTACGAGTATCCCCATAACCCTGGTCCACCTACCAGGGTTACTGAGGTTCACAAGCTTAAAAAAAGCTAACAAAAGAATGTGGAGTAACTGAGACCAGAAATGTAAAGTATTCCAAAATGAAAAGTCTGACATTTAAAGGTCGGAATTTCTGTTTTCCCAGTATCAGCCTTCAATGCCTGCATCACTAGCATAAGCTGGAGGACACTGAGGAGTGGCGGTTGGAGGAAGATGGCTTTGGTATCTGGGACTGCAGCGAGATCCAGATGTTAGGACAGTGCTGTTTGAATGTCTGACTTTCTAGATAGATTTTTTCTCTTATTCCTTTGCTGATTTTGAGTGCATATGTATTAGCCTGTTTTCAAATGGACTCCTAATTTCTCATGGGAGATATTTCTTAGGTTGCCATTTCACTTGAAACACAATTGGTTCAATTTTTTTTCCCCTCATTAATACTCACATCGCTTCCAGAGGAAGCATGTACATCAGTCTCTCAAGAGTTCAAAGACTTTTTGTCCTCTGTTTTTGGGAAAGACAGGAAAGCTGTCTCCTAAAGCAAGAATATATTTCAGAAGAGATCTTAGAAGGCACTTTACCTGCCATGAAGCAACTTCAGTGAAACGAAAAAAAAAAAGAAAACCAGAAATCATGAATACCTAAGCAAAATGTTAAGTGATTCTGTTCTCAGAGCTGAACAAGTTACTGATATGATTACTGCATTAAGGAGTTTCTTCAAGGGTCACAATACTTTTCCACAGTTAAGATGTCAGAGGAGTAGAGTAGGAAAGGGAGAGCAAAGAAGCTATTATCACTCTTTTTCTGATTGTGGTGCTAAGCATCATGGCTGAGGTAGCCATTATGGAGAACACTGGGATTTCTAGACCAGAACAAAACGGTGGTCATCAAATCTGGTAAAATATTTCTGGTAGTGTGTAACACCATAAAGCATAACCTCCACATAATGCTTTTACGTGTGGTGTTCTATTGACAGTAATTTCCCCTTGATCCCAGCTCCCAATGAATTTATTCTCTGAAACTGTAAACTTTACTGTTATAAATTACAAAGAATAACCACAGTGTTAATCAGCCTTTATTTTCTTAATTTAGATGTGTTTTGTGTTCATCTGCACTCTTATGTGTGTATGCAAAGAGAAGTTGACAGATTCACTGCTCACTCATCATTTGTATTTTCAATTATATGAATCTACCTTAATAGTTTTAGTTTACAATATTCCATTTCATCTAACTAAAGTCTTTTAAACTTCAAATTTTTTTTTAGCATTTTTGAGCTGTCTACTTCCTTCATAACAATAGGTATGATAGCTTTAGTAAAATAATGCATATCTAAATAACACATACATGTGTAGAAATGCCCATTTTGGAAGGGTTGGCATATTCTTTACAAAAAAAAGTTTTTGAAAATTTCCTCCTGTCTCATCAGAAGACCAAAAATGGACTACCTGCACACTTTTTTTTCCTCTGTTGCAAATAAATAATGTTCCCAAAAGTCAGTGGATTGTATGCATGTATTTTCTTTCACTTTCTGGTTAGTCTGTTTTCTGGAGAAAAGCACACAGATAAAACATAGGTTTTGGCTGTTTGACTAAAACCTTAAAGGAAACTTGTTCCCAGGCAGATGTTTCAGCATGATTATAAGTGAGTGCAGAAATACACATGCTGAACTACAGAGTTTTTCTTTCTAGAGTTAGTGCTGAAAAAACTAAATCTTAGTCTGTAAGAGCAAGCATCTCAATAAACATTTCATTGACCTGATAATTTTTAAAGGCCTGGAACTTTAAGGGAATCTTTTTTGTTTTCTTTGATGAGAAAGAACATGTAGTTATAAGACAGCAAGTATTTAAAGAAGTTCAAATTATATAATTTAACTTCAAGCAGGTATAAATGCACTGGTTCACAATAACACATCAGCAATACAGCTGTTGGTTTTAATGTTTGAAATTCAGACTGTGCGCCTGCATATAAAATAAGCAAATAAGAGTTATTGTTTACCTGGAAAGTCATCTTCATAGCTTTGAGCATAATATAAAGCAGCTTTTGCTCAGACATGTCTGTATTTTCAAAAGCAGAAAGTATGATTTCTGCCTAAATTTCATTGTCCTCTGAAAAAAAGATGACAATTTTATTCCTTTTATTTATGAATGAATTGTTTGACAAGAGGATCATTCTTGCATTGGAATTTTTTTTTCCAAATCAATGTAAAGACTTTTTAGTAATAAAAGGGAAAATGCTGCATAAACTACATTCCATGTTTAGGATGCTCTGGTATTGTGAAAGGCTGAAATACAAATCTTCAAAGTACTCAAGGGATGAGTTTCAGTAATGGATCATTTTACTATATCAAAGAAAACTTATTCATTACAAATTTAGAAACATGTCTAATTGTATCCATGGACACATCTAATGCTTATTAATTGAATTTCTCACTTGAGAAAAAAACTATTCAAGTATGAGCTGAAGTGTTTTCTTACATACTTACATCTCTCTGAAGTCACTGAAATGTAAGCAGGTGCTTTCATAAGCAGAAATATTATCTTGGTTAGTGAAAATTATTCTTCAAAAGATTGACATGTAAATGACTATCATATTCAGGGCTAGGTATCCTTAAAATATGAAGAGTTCAACAAGAAACAAAAGCTCTGTGCAATTTATTTTGACTTGTATATCATGACCATTGCCTAGACCTGAACATTCTTTTGGTTAGAGTGTTCAATTTGGAATCTAAATCAAGTTCATCTGAGTCAGAAACTTTATTTTTCCTTGCTAATGTAGTGTCACAGTCGGGCATTAGGAAAAGATTCTGTGTGCCACCAGAGACATCAAACAGCTGGAAAAATAAGCTGTTACGTATTGGAGAATTTTTAGGCTTACCATTTGGTTTCTTATTCTTTAAGTCACTTCAGTTTCAGCCAGATCATCTCTGTTTGTTACTCTGCCTCGGCTGTGCCACCCCAGCTTCTGGGGATCTGTAAAGTAAACACGTCTACTGAACCGATCTTTGTCAAGAATAACTCGGGCATGTTGGTTCATTGATCCAGTCTGCTGCCTATCCAATAAGGGGTAACATTCACACAGCACAGGTGTCAGGAGCTCTTTAATCTGCCTTGTCTCTGAGACGCTTCCATCTCTCATGCCCAAAGGATTCATGCACTGTTCAGCCCGTCACCATTTTACTTCTATGTACTTTAAGCTATATATTTAGAGATACAAAATTGAGGATGAAAGGATCAAAATGGGGCATTTTTCTCTAAGTTATGGACCACAATCTGTCGTTTCCTGTGGTTGTGGGTTGATTGCAATTGAATTAGGAGAGATACAAGCTGCCAAAGAATTTGCTCTCCTGTCATAGGGCAAATGCCCGCAAGTCCTGACTCACTCTCTTTTCACATGATAGTTCTGAGTCCCTTCAATTTTGGTTTTTTCTGTGGGATATAAATATTTGGTCATTTGTACAAAGCATCAGAGGGACACTGATCACAGCATAGCATGAATTTTATCCAGCCCAAAACAAAGAATCCTTCCAGGAAGCATAGGTCTGGAGGAAAAGAAAAAAAAAAAGGAGACACAAACAAAACAAAATAATGAAATGTGTGTTTGGGAAGGACTTCAAAACGTAATAAATTAATGACATTGCTGTCATGCTCTGGCAATCTAATTTGACTGAAATAGCATTCACAATCAGGATCCTTAAACAAACTTGAAGCCTTTCTTCTACTATCTGAATCCCATGTATAAAAGTATCTGGCTAAGCTTAGAGGACAAAATAGAAGTGGAAATATGATTGATGACAAAAATTGTAAAGCCTGCCATATTTTCTAGCATTTGATATTGGCAACATGACTTTCAACCCAAATTTGTAATGCTTAAGAATCATCCAACAGTTCACATTTACTTGATGAGAACTGAGAAAAAAAATAGAAGACAGACGAATCCAGCCCTTGACTTTAAAATATGTCACCATTTGATATGGAAAATACTTGCAGCACTTTGAAGCGTTTTGGCAAAACTTTGTAATAGGCAAGACTGCCAGGCTGCATCTGAGCTGGCAGAACTACATCATTTATAAAACCCAATAGAGCACTGACATTTGCATGACAGGATATTTTATAGTAGCTCAGGAATTCTACTGTATTTTATCTCTGGCATTGCAACTTTTTCATTTAGACAACAAACTCCTATGGACATTATAACTTGTGAATTTTAGTCTTCACTGAAAGTTATACATACCTTGTACCTGAGATTTAAAATTCTGGAAATATCGGTGTCTACAGTCCATGGGTACAAACTCTGTAAGAGTTTTTTGACATGTTTTCTTTTGGCTGTGGTTATACCAATCTGAGGAGCTACTCCTATGTGGCCCCTTGCTCTTCACTGTCCTGCTGCTAGATGCTATCTCCTGAGAACTTGGATACATCTTGATTAACCCATTCCATTGAAAATTAGTAGAGCTAGTTTAAAATGCTTACACTGTAGGTCTTTCCATCTGAAACAAGTTAAGTGGTCACAAGAGCATCTCAGCTGAATGATCTGAATGGACAGTCATAAGGAGCAGAATAAGATTAGCTCTGGTTGGATGCAGAGATCAGGAGTCACAGGGGCTTTCATCAAGCCCCTCACCCAAAATTAGTTCTTCATTTTAACTAATTCTCTTTCACTCAAAAAACCCCAAGTGTAGATTCAGGGAATTACAGAGAAATCTGAGGTCATACACAAGTGGTTCTATTACTATAGATATAGATACATATATATATATATATATATATATATATATATATATATATATATATATATATGCCAATTACATGTTAAAGAACAGACTTAAAAATAA
The DNA here is from genome assembly GCA_014706295.1 of Lycocorax pyrrhopterus obiensis. Taxonomy (NCBI): domain Eukaryota; kingdom Metazoa; phylum Chordata; class Aves; order Passeriformes; family Paradisaeidae; genus Lycocorax; species Lycocorax pyrrhopterus. The sequence continues at coordinate 72,552,302 of JACSVZ010000002.1, forward strand.
ACTGGAATTCTTCCTTGTAATAATAAAAACACGAAAAAATTTAAAAAAAGAAACCTTAAGAAGAAGAGTCTGTTTAAATGTGGTGATCAGCTATTTATTTAAGGCCCAGAGAGTGAAACAGTCCTTTTTAGTTTAACTAGGTACAAGACATCGCTTTCATGAAAGAAAAAAGGCTTAAAACCACAGAAAGTGGTACAGTGAAATGCAAGGAGACATGACCAGATAAATATACCTTCCTGGAAAGAACACTATTGATTTTTATAGTGTTTGTTCTGCAGGGATTCTTTATTCAACCCTGGCAGCCTTTCAAAATCTGCATTTAAACAAAATTTTTTAAAGTGATGATCCTGGTCCATTTTCTCAATGTCAAGAAATAAAAGCGTACTCTTAATGAAAAAGGCACTCTAGATATAAAATATTTAAAAGCTTCATGCTAGAATACTTGCTGGTTAAAAAAATGGGGTGGGGGTGCAAAGGACACATAATTTTTTTTTTTTGCCAGCGCCAACAAGCAATTCAGCCAAGAGGAGACTTAAAACCAGTACTCCATCACCATCCATCAGGCCCAAATCTTTTATTGAGAATGATGCTTGAAAATTATTGATGACTCAAGGTGCGAAGACCATTTCAAGCTTCCAGTTTCCAGCTCACATTTCTCATCAGAAAGTCATCACAAAGATGTCTGTTCACTGATTTCCTTCCACTCCTTCTTGCTTCCCCCTCCTTCCCCAGGAGCAATTTACCTGTTAGTGGTCTTTCTGTATGTCATGTACTAAACAAGTGATGATGCCAGGTGGTTTTAACTGTAGAACTTTCTTGCTAAAAATAATTCTTTCTCTCCTCAACAAATGTTTACACTCTGCAATGACTTTTCCAATTCTCTCAATGTTCAGTTTACGCTAAGGAAGAAAAGGGACAACAAAACATATTTCTGCCTCTCATGGTTCCCTTCTTTCTCCCTCCTTTTCTCCCTCCCTTTCTGCACATGTTTGGTAAGAACACTACAATAGTGAGATTTCCACTGTTTGCTTGTCTGTTGGCCAATTCAGCAAGAGTTTTGAAAGTCAGAATCACATCACCGTTGTCCATACATTTCAAACAGGTACACTTACTGTCCCAGACACACTGTAGCTGGGATTGCAGTGAAAAACAGAAGGAAACCTCTTTTAAGAGCAGCAGTCTCTACACTGTTATGTTTTCAGTCTCTCACAGATACGACTCCTTCCTTCCTTCCTTCCTTCCTTCCTTCCTTCCTTCCTTCCTTCCTTCCTTCCTTCCTTCCTTCCTTCCTTCCTTCCTTCCTTCCTTCCTTCCTTCCTTCCTTCCTTCCTTCCTTCCTCCCTCCCTCCCTTCCTTCCTCCCTCCCTTCCTCCCTCCCTCCCTCCCTCCCTCCCACATGGGGCTTAGGTACCTGAGCAAGCTGCAGTCAGGAACAGAAGGCACAAGAGGACAAGGCTGAGAGTAGAGCTTTAAATCACCTCTTCAAGTTCAGATCAGTGAAGGAGTTGCAAGCTATGTTAGGAACCTCGGAAGCAGAGGGTGGGAGAATAAACAAACGGAAAAAGACTTTTCAGGCTTAGAAATTCTCCAAAAGCCTCCTGATTCTCAGTCCTTCCTCACAGCCTCTGCCGATGTCTCTTTCTCCATTTTTCTCAGCTACTTACCCCCTTGCCCTACTAGCCTGAAAATCTCCACTTGCTCCCTTGCCACTAGACACCACTGCTGTTAAATTGGTTTTATACATACTGTTCAATGCCCTGAGCTGCCTCTTTAGGGATCTGCCATGGAGAGAGGACTTTAAATTCTCTGTTAAACTTTTACATGCTGCCACCATCTATTGTCAGTTCAAGAGGAATCATATTATTTTCCTCATTTCCTTCCTGAGCACTCCCTTAACTATGAGCTTGTATTTAATCTCACTAATCTGAATTCTGGAGTGCTGTATAAACATTTCTGTGTATGTAGAAAAGGGAGTATGAATTATGCCCTGCTGAAAAGGCAAGAAAACAGCCATAAGTAACATTTTATCAAAATCAAACCCACTTCCATGCAAATGAGTTCATAATATGAAGGAACTGAATGCACCCTGAGTTTTTGCCTGTTAGGAATCTATATATGTGGAGACACATTTGTCTGTTTGAGTTGAATTCTACTGAAATTGCGAGATGGGGAAGTGACACAAAATGGAAAGAAGGAAAAGAATTCCCACAAGATAGTAGTGTCATGTTTCCAATTGTTGAATCAAATCTACCTTCAATGACACTTGCCCGGTTAAAAAACTCTCTCAGGAATTCAAAGACTTAAAAAAGCTTCAGTCTGAAACACACTGTGACATTCAATCCAATACACTAAAACCAAATCCATACTGTAAAAATGTTATAAACAATGTCAGCAGCAACTATAACAAGAAAACAAAAGATTGTACCTTTCTTAGAGGTATGTATATTTAAAAAATGATTTGGGATATATTTCTCATTACATTATGAATTAATGTGATACCAGAAATCTCACTGATGAGTGGGATCTTGCTATATGAATAAAATGAAATGCATATGTACGTTTTTTCCAAGATTAGCATCTTTATCACATCCAAATACAGGTTTATGTGGCTTTAATTGTACAAAGTTAGAAAACAATTTGAGTTACAAATAGCAGTGGATAGGGAGATGTTGCATACAGGAAAGACTTAGGTCTGTATTAGCTTATTTTTTACCTTGATTAAGGATTCAGAGTTTTTCTATACTAACTTTAAAAAGGGATGCATTAGCAGATATTCCTGCACACAATTTGACAATAGAGTTAAAATTCTTATTTCACAATAGCAAAATACTGTCAAATTATACACATCTTTCCCTGAGAGACTTAGAATTGTAAAGAAATGGTGAAGAAGAGAATTATTCACGGCATATTTTACAGAGCACATTCTTAAGCCTGACAGCAAGCTACAGTCATTTTATTTTCCTTGAATGCCTTCCTGGAGTACAGCACAGTAGGAGACAGGACCTAAATTGTTCAGTGTCTCTTTGGCAGACAGTGCTGACAACGTGATCTTCCTCAGTGGACAGTGATTTTTATGCTATGTAATCTAATAGCAACAGCAGGCACAGTAACAGCAGGTTTTCTCTCTGCCATAAGGCAACACAAGACAGTCTGTACTGAGGATGTCTGAACTAGTCCATTAGGTCATTAAAAAGAAAGAGTAAAACCATACTAAAAAAAATTCCAGACATCAAATAATGGAATAGTCTTTAAACTAGTTAGTGAGGATGGATGAAACAGGTAACATTGCAGACTTGTATTATTAGAGAGATTCTAGGGAGCCATGGACACGAAATCATAGTAATTGCCCATGTAAATATAATAAAAAGATGGTTCATTGTTACAAGCAGTTCAAAGATTATAGTCTACATCTATAATAGTGCTTTCTGAGAAAGAGCTTTGAGAACATATGTGCTAAACAGTAAGCTTAAATCAAACCTGGAATTGAGGAGCTAAATTTTCTAAGTAATTCAGAATTACCTAGAGTTATTCCCTGAGTTACTCCCTGAAAAAATGTTATGAATTTAAAAATGAATCACATCAAGTGCATAGGCTTCATAGCATAAAAAATGCAGAGAGTGTAAGATATAGAAGTAGCAGCAATGCAGTGTGAAAATTACAAGATTAAGTGTTATGAAAGGTTGCTAAATCTGGTTTGGATTTTATTTAGCACCTATTTCCTTCCTTGTTAACAGGACCTTTGATGAGTGCACTTACTGAGTTATTTCACTGGTGCTCTGGACTACACATCCAGGATAGGAGATTTTGCCAGACTTACTCAGTGGTACATCACTGGGTTTGCCTAATTAGTTGAATCACCTGGACGTGGTACCTCAAAGATTAAAGGGCCTCGATGTCTTTGTAAAATACAAAGCAAAGAAGCATACCTTTTATTTTAAGTAAAGTTAATAAAGTCAGAAAAGGCTTTTTGAGTCTCCCAGCTGGAACTTTCTCCTTGAGGTGAAATGTTGGAAGCAACTGAGTATAGATAAGCTCAAAATATTAAAGACAGTTTGGTTCCACTATTGAGAAGGGGAAATAGAGGGTTCTGGAGCCACTGCAGTAGTCCTGTTTATGCTTCTTCTTTGAAAGTTAAGGTGTGTCAAGGGAATATAGCTGGTGACTTTGCTATATGTATTCTTTAGGTCAACAAGTACCACGTAAAAAGATGAGAAATTCAGAAAGTATTTTCTTTAGTTAGGATGTACTGTTGCTTAACTTGATTTGTCTGCTGTGTGATCACGGCATTCTTAGAACTGTTTAGTACTTTTGCAGTGTTAGAGGACAAACAGAAATAAGTTCAAAATCTCAGGTTTCGGCTCACATTTCAATGACAAACTTTACACTGGGAAATCATCAATAGACAGAGCACAGATCTTAATGGTGAAGGAAATCATATAAAAATATATGTTCTTATCAGAGAACAGAAAGAAACACATAAAAAAAAAATTGAAGTTATTAAGGAATCATGATTCATTTTAGTCTTTGAGTGATACTAGTCCAGATTGCCAATGAGAAATTTTCCTTTGAATAAGACAAATCTCCTTTTAACCTTACATTATTTTTAGGTCAGATAATCTGAAAGCACTGGAATGATACCGTTGAAAATACGTTAAGAACACTACATTTGAACACCTAACTATAAGTTAATTATTCTGTTGCTGCTAGTCCAAAAGGTAAAAATAACTTTGCAGGACATTTTCTGATTGTTAATGGGTAGACAAATGTTACAAACATGATTTCTTCCTTCTGTCAGCATTAAACAGACAGGAAAACATCCAGGAAGTGCACTTTGATGCTTGCATAAAAGGATTTGCCAAGGCAGTGCTTAATAGGAAATGAATCCTTATGCTTTTTAATATGTTAGTCTTAAACAAGCATAATTGAAATCTTCTGTCTGGAATACAAACAGCCCTTGTTTTACTTCAGTAAGCAGACATGATTACTGCTGCTCTGTCGAAGCCCTGTTGCTTAACTGTCTCGGGCTTTCAAATCAAATTATACATCCTCTCCCTCCACTGCATTGAAAGATGATAAAATAAACAAGGCAGTCACAAAACACTCTCATTTTTTCCCCATTGGTCTAGTAGAATCCAAAAGAGGATGAGGTTAAAAAAGAGAGTGGATAAATCCCCTCTTGACCCTCTGTATTAGATAAAGCAGGCTAACAGAGAGAGGAGTGATCACTTTACAGCAGAGACGAACTTCTCACAGGAAGTTTGATAAATTGACATCATTCCAGGCAATTTGAGGTAATACAATCTTCATGTCTGAACAGTATAATTACTAGATGCATTTCCAGCATTTGGAAACACTCTGTATCAATCACCACAAAGAGTTTAAGCAACAATTTCTTCTAATGGGAAAAAAAAAAATAAAAAGGAAGAGAGGACAAATAGAAAAAAAACAGGTGATAAAATGCTAAACAGTAATTTAGGTACTTTTAAAGGTAAACAAAATATTAGAGCTGGAGGAAACATATGCCACCTCAGTTTGAGGCAATGAAGAGAAGACCTGATGCGAGTGAGATGGTTTCAGAGGGCTGGCAGTCTATCTGATGGCAGGTACATGGCTGTGCTCTAGAATAATCTAACCTCAGTCCCTCAGTGAACCTACAGAAACTTGGATGCTGTCAGTATGATCCTAGACTAGTTCTACTATCAATGTCTGGATATCCCGGGGTTGACATGTAGGCATTTTGCCCAGTGGTGTGTGATGTACCAAGAGTGTCCCAGTTTCAAGGGAGGTGTGACAGTACAAAAAAAGCAGAAAAACACAGAAACAGTAGGTGAAATAAATCCATTGTGTATCTACACCACAAACTGAGTGTGAGAAGGTCATTTTTTGACACCTACTCCAAAGAGAGAGATAAGGCTGTTTGTTGAGTGGAACTGTGATAAATGGAAACATCTGAGCTGTTGGGCTCTTTTTCCCATTGCTCATATTGGAAATGTTTGACTCACTGACATGCTAGATTAATTCCCAGTAGCATGTTTTCATATAACTCTTCTTTAGACAATTTCATATGGGGCACATGAGGTTAATTTTTCAAGCTACATGTAAGGTTGCAATTAGTCATTTTTTCATTTATAGTCACATTTATCAAAGTGGTGAGAACCAGCAATAAAACATGGACTAATTGATTTTTTTATTTGTAATATCAGATAAGAGGCAAGCAACAAAAAATGGATGACTGTTCCATATAGGCCATACAGAATACATTTTTATGAAGACGATTCGTTGTAACTGCTCTGAATATCACGCTTGTTAGCCATGAATAGGTTCGGAACAGATGTTCAAAAACATTGTCTGGACTATGCTCCTGCTGTTTTAATTTCTTAAAAAATGGAACAGGTCTAAGGCTCCTGTTCCTTCCTGTTGTACTCACTGCTATGCTCCACTCTGTGCAGCCTGCTACTGTATTATATTATGTGTGCTATATGATGCATTGTGTATTATATGATGAGGCTGGAGTTTGGCTTGACCATATCTGTAATTTACCAAAAAAATTACTTTACAAAATGAATCACTTTTGAAAATAAAGGTACATCGTTGTGTGAGAGTCACTCTTTGCTGCATTGACAGGCATTTTTCACTAATATTACTCCTAAAAGAAAGTTATTTAGCTTATAAAAACCCCAGAAATCCATGTCTTGACAAGTATGTCTTATGCCTCAAAGACAGAAGTGTAGCTCAGTTGTGGGTTAAGTGTTAAATTCCAAGGTTTACACATAAACAGGTGTGGATCATAGTCTTCTGAACAGGATATTATAAAACTGAGATCTAGTGCCTGAGTTAGAATTTTTTTTCAAACTTATATCTAGTAACTGTGAAAACTCTAGGTCCCTAACAATAAACTGACAAGTACTACTGATTTTGGAGCAGGTATCATTAATCTTACACAAAATAATATACAAGCATCTACAACCAACCAGATCAAGTGGAGGGGATGCCCTTTTGTACTGTTGCTTTTCGTAGTGAATCTTACTGACTCAAGAGGAATCTGATAGGGATCACTTTGAGTTCTTCAGAGCCCTTTCTATGGCAAAACAATGAGGCTTTCTATTTTATAAAGTATATCTTCTAGTGCAAACTTATCTAAAGAAAACTTTACTCAGTAAAGTGATTGTGTAAGTATTTTTATACATTAAAAAATGGAATTAAAACAAGACTCATCCTATACTACAATCTCTAACTTGTTATCCAAATGGATTTTATTTGTGCTGGTTACACAAAGACAGAAATGAAGAAGCCCGAATTTGTGGGTAAGGTTAAAAGAAGGTGACAGGGGCTGAAGATACAGGCAGCAGAATTTTGGCTATATGATGGCAGAGATGCTTCACTTAAACATATAATCAGGAATAAAAGAAAAGATACTAGAAGAAAAAGGTAAAAGTAGACAGAAGATTCCAGGAAGGAAAAAGTGTCTATGGCTTCAAATACTCACTGAGCTGCATGTTTCCACAGGACTGCTCTCCAGCTTCCCACTCCCCAGTCTGTACGTTATAAATTTCACACTTCATAAACTTAATATTTAATTCACCTCCACAGTATATTTTCTGAAAAGGATGAATACATTTCTGGTTATTCTATAACATAAGTTGCATGTGATTAAACTATGTGTTCTCTAGAAATCCTTGAAGTATTATCTTTTGTATGAATATGTTATTTCCGAAGATACTTAGATATATGTGAAGGAGAAGCATTTCAAGGAAAAGAAATTAAGGGTGAAAAACAGTTGTGTGTAAAAAAAAAGGATAAACCCCCCCATAGTATTAAAATTCATAGAATCACATTTCTATGTATTTAAATATACATGATATACATGTATATTTTTATATGTGTGTGTACATGTGTATGCACACATGCACACATTTAGAAACATATACATGTTTTATATATACACATAAATGTGTAAATACATATATGTAATATTTGTATACATAACCATATATACTTATATTTTGTTTTATGTGTCTTGACGTGTACACACACATACACTACTGAAATACTTTTGCCAAAATAGATAAAAAACATACCAAAAATTGACAGAAATAGAAATTTCAAGCAATGGTAACAAAAATAATTAAACACGTGACTGGAAAGGTTGCAGAAGGAGCACAAGTGGAAGGTGACAAAAAAGAGACTATACCATAATAAAAGATGCTGAAAGTTCAACAATTATCAATGCTTCCCTTTTCTTGTAATTCCAGCAAGGAACTACAAAATAAAACCAGCGTCAGATCTACAACTAATGAAAGAAATCTCTTTGGAGTCACAAATTAACAGCAGTAATCCTTGCCATGGAAGTCAGAATAACCCCAGTTATGGCATATAAACCATCAGGGCAAGAAGCCTGTATGGGTTTCTAAACCCATAGCATAGGATTTACTATAGGCAAACTTTTCTATAATAACTCTTCTATAGACGGTTATTACATTTGGTGATTCTGATTTTCAAAAAGTACATTGAAAGCTGTACTTTTTTTTTTCTTTTTAGAAAAGAACCTTACATTCAGTTACATGGAGTTCATTTTAATTGTAAGGACACAAACATGTTAATATAGTGAATAATAAAATTAACAAGTTTGACTATAAGAGTGTTTGAGTTGGAAAGGAACTAGAAGATCAAGTAGTTCCAATGCCCCCACCATAGGAAGGGACATCTTCCACTAAATGAAATTGCTCAAAGTCCCATCCAGCCTGGCCTTGAAGACTTCCAAGGATGCAGCATCCACAGCTTCTTTTGGCAACCTGTTCCAGTGCTTCACCACCCTCACAGGGAAGAGTTTCTTCCTTATATCTAAGCTGAACCAACTGTCTTTCAGTTTAAAGCCATTCCCTCTTTTCCTATCACTACATGCCCTTGTAAAAAGTCCCTCTCCAGCTCTCTCATAGGCCGCTGTTAGGTACTGGAAGGAGCTTTCTCTTCTCCAGGCTGAACAACATCAGCTCTTTCAGCCTGTCTTTACAGGAGAGGTGCTCAGGTCACTTTGCCAGCCCTCCTCTAGACTCACTCCAAAAGGCCCATGTTCTTCTTAAGCTGAGAGCCCCAGAGCTGGATGCAGCACTCCAGGTTTCAGGAGAGTGGAGTAGAAGGGGAGAAAAACCTCCCCTGACCTGCTGGCCGTGCATCTTTTGACACAGCCCACAATATGTTTGGCCTTCTGGGCTTCAAGTGCACCTTGCTGTCTGGTCATCTCAAGCTTCTTGTCCACGAAGACCTCTGAGTCCTTCTCCTCAGGGCTGTTCTAAATCCATTTTCCACCAGACCATATTTGTGCTTGGGATTGCCTGGCCCAGGTGCAGAACTTGGCCTTGTTGAACGTCATGAGGCTCACATGGCCCTACCTCTCAAGTCTGTCGAGGTTTATAATTATTGTAAGCTAGGGATGCAAACAATTTCCCGCTTTTATCCAAGTTTGAAAACAGGCATATGAATAGAGATCCATCTAATTTTTGAAGACTGGATATAATCATCTGGTGAAACAGTCTGAGAATGCAAATCGACTTCAACACCATGTTTTCCTCAGCTGCATCATTTACCTAGGGAACTAATGATTAAAAGCTATCAGATTAATGGTATTACTCCTTTCAATTTCTTCAAAGTGATGCTCAAGCTATGACACAGCATAGACCTACAGGTAGCACTGCTAGGTTCTGTAATATGCTTGCAGTTTGCACTGTCCTAATAACTGAATCTGCACCCTCTGTGACTGAGGAGTGAAAGATTCACATACACAATCCATTAAGATGCAGACACCCTCAAGATTTATCCGAACATGGTTTCCTGTTATTGCACTGTGATCAAAAGATGAGCATACTGAAGCCCAATTAAAGCACACAGCAATTAACTGGAAGCCTATAGAAATAAAACTTCAAAAATAAATCATCTGAAGTTGAAAAGACCACTGAGTGTAGCAGCTGTTACAATCTACATTATTATTACACCCTTTGGCACTGAGAGTTTATCAAGATGGCAATGAGATACATAAGATATACTGCTTAGCTTTCATAAACACTTTAAGGGTCCAAGCAGTTAAGAATGGGACACTTTCACGTCTATCAACGTGCACAGTATTTGAAGAAAATATCCCGTTTCCTATAATTCTTTCAAGTTATTTAAAATACTATATCCTGATTACTGAAAAATAGAATTTATTTACACTGCATTTTATTTTTTTTCTCTTAAATATTTACAGAATCCCTCTATTTGAATGTATCCATAAACCATTAAAGAAAATGGAGAACATGGATAGGGTTTGCTAAGTCTCTGGTAGCATGTGCCTGTGCACACTTGTGTCTGTGTGTAAGTGGTTGGGAGCCAGATTAAGCAGGAACATTTACACCCATTCACTAGTTCTGCAGATGCTAAGCTTATAGCCATTGAAAAGTTACCCAAGAAGAAAAATGAACCTTTCCCTGCCTACACCATCCAGCACTGAAATTTCATTCTTTTTCCTCACCCCCACCTTCCTAGAATAGAGGAAATATTCCTTTTAGCCCTACAGCTGTATAAAACCCATTAAGAAAGTGACAGACACAGCTATAGCCCTCCCGTATTATTCTTAAATATTTAATTTCTATTAAAAAGAAAAAAAAAGTAAAGGGAGAAAAGATAATAGTTACAAATATTTTAAATATTCCTACACTAAGTACATTATTATGTTGTAGGCCCGTCCTTTCTACTTTTTGCTTTGCTAACATACACCGTAATAAGCTATCCCAAATATTTAGATACTAGCAGAACTGCAGTATACATTTGCTTTTTATCTCGTGCTCCTTTCTATTGAGGAAGAATTGAAGCATCAATAATGTAGACCAAACCTTAAAAAAAATAATTCTTAAACATAGTCTATTAGTGTCAAACATTTTCAAACCTTTGAATGAACATTTGCCATTCTTAAAAAATATATAAATAGAAGTTGGATTCACATGAAATCCTGAAGAATTATCTCTTATTTATACAAATGTCTGTCTTTGTACGCTAAATGAATTAATTTAGTAATTTTTCTAATGAAATACTCTCCCTAGAATGTTGACAAAGAAAACCAGACAATGGCATTTAACAAAACAAAAGTCTTCTAATGCAGATGTTAACAGTTACACATTTATAGTTAAACTCAGTCCAAGCAATTCTGTTTTTCAGAAGAAATCACTTTATGATAATTAATTTGACTTTCTATGGATGCAAAGGGAAAATTTCTTCTTGTAACAGCTCTAAACCCAGCAGGTCTATAGAACATCAGTGGACTGTGGTTTTTAGTTTGATTAAAGTTTTAAACCCATACTGCGTGGGGTTCACTAACGATAAGACTTGTAAAATGTCTATGCATGTAAAATGAAAGCAATGTGGTTTGTCTGGAGGCAAATCAGCATTCAAATGTAAAACGACAAAAAAGCAGTTTTAGTCCGTTAAAAGTTCATACTTACTTTTTTAAATGTACATATATATCCTTAAATCAATTGCTAAAATGTTCAAAAATATATAATTATGTTGTTCTGCGTTAAGCAATTATTGCTGGTTTCAAGGCCTTGCTACTATAACATGCCTAAGGCAAACAGTCTGTGCATTCATGAATATTGGAAAGAGTAAGTCATAAATCTATAATCTGAACATAAACATTTTTCAGGCTGCCTGGAATCTGGGGGTTTTAATTTGTAGTAACATACATTTCATTTGAAGACTGCTGGTTTTATTTGCCTGCCCCCAATTTCATAGTTTGTACAGTATTTTTGCCCGTAATCATGCATCTACCCAACAATTTCTAAATTAATAAAGGCTGCCAAAGAATGAAAAAAGACAAGGACGCTGTGTGGTCAATCTTTTTCACCTTCAGTGGTGCAACTGCAGTGGAGATTTTGTCTTGTCTTTCAAAAGTGCACACAGTACACACCATATTTTTGTCTGCATTGACTAAGAAATTACTAGGAGAAGAATGAAAGTTTCTATACCATTAGAGCAATTTAAGTTTGTCAAACAGAGGTAATATCACACAAATTTATCTATGCAAATGCCATCCCTGCCACAAATAACAAATTCTAGAGCCCTAGTTTAAAGATGGTTTACACTATGCTCTTCCAGAGGAACAGAGAGTTGACCTTTTCTCAAGTAACTTAGTTCTTACAGATACTCCCTCTTTAGCCCCAGTGTTCAGGACCATTTATCTTTTTTACAGCTTAGTGTTGAAACCAAGTATTTTCTCTTTTGTCCTTCCTTAAGTATTAACGGTTAATAGAAAAGGAAGAAGGAAAGGAAGGAGGGAGCAAACAAACCAGACAGCACCAACCACTTAACTTTTCCTTTATTTTTCAGGGAACATTCTTTTCCCCAGAGAAAACGAAGCTCAATAAAAGGAAGCTAACAGCAACAGGGGGGAATCCACAGTGCTTCCAACTGGGAGCCACTGTCAAGGCAGCATGCAATGCAATATGTGCCATGGTTTGGTAAATATTACTGTCAGACAGAGCAATGGCAATCTTTTTCTTATGCTACTCTCCAGATGGTGACACCGCGAACAGAGAGGTGCTCCTGAAGTTTTCTTCTGCTCCAAAAGCACTCAGTTCATGGGAAACTCAAACAAGAACATCTATTCCTTTGATTTCTGCAGTTATCTATTGTCCTGACAGTCTTCCTTACATTATTTTTAAGACAACTCACTCATTTTCTCCGCTTGCTGGAATCCATATACATACCGTCCCACACCCAATAAACCACTGGAGAGGAAAATTAAATATTTCCTCATTCTTCCTGAAACACAAGCAAAGGAGGGAGAAAACTAACCATGAACTTCTTTGAGACTACATCTGCTAATATTTAAATACGTATTCTCTTGTGCACAATTATTTTCAGAGGCAGGGCTTGAATGCAGCATCCATCACAATTACCAGATTTGCTCTTCAGTAACTGTTTTACAATTCCTGTTACAGCATTTAAGAGTTTTCACTTGTATACCTGTAGGAAAATTTGAAGCAGAGAAAGCTGCATCCAACCTATAGTAAATGATTTTTGATTCCTTGCTCTTCTAATCCTCTCCAAGTAGCCACTGAGGGTCAAGAATCAAGTATAAGGAAAAGCAGAAGCATATCTGATGCGAAGTTTAAGTCAAACTGAGAAACAACACAACACATTTGCGAGGCAGCTCAGAATACCATAGCTTTAACATCAACATGGAATATGTATCCAGAGGAGGTGGGACATTATGAGAAATTAAATTCATAGGTGTAACATTAAAGATCTAGTTTAGCAAAGTTCAAAGAGAAAGCTAGGTGATTTCAATAGGATTTGAAAAATAAGTCTTAGGAAGAAGATTAAATGACTGCATCTGTTTTACAGATAAGTACAGTTAATTGGTGGATGTTTTCAAAGGATTTGCTATTGCAGCATCTTTCAGACATAGAGGTGACAGAAGAGGGAAAAAATAAAATTTTAAGAACGTGATAGGATAAAGGTAACCAGGGTGGTATGGCTTGAAAGGAGGATAATATTTAGAAACCTGTGAAAAATATAAAGTGGCATAAAAGATAATATAATCAGATTGGAATGTAAAGAAAATACAAATCATGTGGGGTAATATCTGCTTTCAAAAAGGAGCCAAATGCCTATTAGGGACACATAAATAAAACCTCCTGCTGACGAGTTGCATTCTCAAATACAGGAGTTTGAATATCTGAGAATGGAACTAAAAGCTGGCAACATCTGTCACTATAATTATTGCTTATTACCTGTATTACAATACTGCCTGAGGCCCCAATTAAAGTTCATTCACAATCATGCCAAATACCTACAAATACATGATAAAAATCCAAATCCAAAGACTATTAAAGGAAGTAGATGAATGCGGGAAAAACTGAGATCTCTCTTGTATGCTTAAGTATTGAAGCAGAGGTTAACTGCCTACTTTGAGTTGTAAAGGAGGATTTAGATGCCTAAATTACTGAGGTTCTTAAAAAAACTTTACCTGGGATTGCAAATGAGGGAATAAGAAAATGCAGGGGAAAAATTTTTCACTGTGGTTTATTTCTTAGCTGTTGAGGTTGCTTTAATACAGTGGTTGGATTTTTCTCTTTCACTTCAGAAAGCATGATTACTAATATTTCCCTACTGATTGTGACCTGTTTCAGAGAAGGAAGAAGGAGTCAAGTTTAAAATAGCCCTATATATAGGGGATAGAAAAAAGGATACTACCCTTGTGTTTGACAAGAATTCTTGGTGCACAAGAGGCAAGATTGCAATAAGACTTTTAGGGACCCTTTAAAAATTTGAGGAGAACTGTAATTTAATGACAAGTAAGTATGGCTATAAAAGAGGCCTTTGTGAAGGCCAACTAGGATAAATTTCAGAAGCCAAGAGAAAAAAATTAGTCTTTAATTACTGCCTATCACAACAGATTATTATGCAGAGTAACAGGTAATGTAGAAAAGACCCATGAAGTCAGGTAGCAACTAGAAATTATCTATGATTTATCCAAAAATTTATCCACTGCTGTTACTTGAAGGCACTTGTAGAAATAACCATTTTTGAAAGAAACATCCCATCAATTCCTAAAGAGGGAGATTTTTTTAGAAGTAGGAGAGTGGAAAAGTTCATTTAGGAGAAAAAGAATGTTTATATTTTCTAAAGCACTAATTTTGATTTTTGGAAGTGTCTAAGTGTTTTTAAAATGCCAAGGCTCTTTGTTAAGCAAAACCACATTGATAATTAGATGCCTAAAATCTCTTCCAAATGAGGACTGAGTTCCCAACACATGGACTGCTGAAGATCACTGGACACTAACTGAGATTTTTTATGTGCTATGTCTCCTAATTTGACCAGGGGCAGTTATAGTTTAAATATAAACATATTAAGTCCTCTCTGCACTTCTAAGAAGCAAAGGCAGATATCTCAGATCCACTAAAGGAAAAAGATGCATTGGTTATGGGTAGGTTTTTTTCCTTCCAGTGAAAGGAGTTCACGAACCAGAGCTGAATTCCTCAGTGCAATGTAATATGAACGCAGACATGGGTGCCCGGTGGTAGGATTCACAGTGATCAGCATCCTAAACAGCGAAATGTACAGGTGAGCCAACAAAAAAATTCATGGATAGAGATGATCTGCAATGTTGCCTCCCACTTCTAAGTGTCTGAGTGCAGCCCAAATTATGTGCTTATGTGAAAGTGGGATTCACAACCTGGAATCCCACCTGCACTTAAACTCCTTTGATTATGGCAAATTGTTTCGCTCTTTTCAGTTAAAACCTGTCTGTCAAGGGAGAAGGAGGAGAAACGAATGTTAAAATAGACTAAAGATTACAGCAGTTTCTAAGGAAACCAAAGTCAATGCCCTCCTCATGCAAAATGAGCTGAAATTCATACCTCTCACCTCCCACAGGAGTGGCCCCTCCACTACTCACCTAGGCCTAGGCCTAGGGCTAAGACATACATCAAATACAGCATGTACGAAGCAGGTGCTGAATTGGTAAATGTCCAGGTACATACCCTCTAATCCCATTACAAAATCCTTTGAGGCTAGAATCCTATAGTTCTGAGGTAATCATTTGATAAAAAGCTATATCTGCTACTGTTGTAGCACTCATTTTCAAATTAAAGGAAAGATTAAGGAAAGGCTAACACCACACAGAAATTGATCAAACAGCAGGGAAAAAGTGGGAATGCTGCACACGCCCAACAAAATCACTTCAGTAGCATGGGAGCAGTAAGTGTAACGCTATTCTTAGAAGATCATGCAGATTAAAAAATGAAAAAGAAGTAAGAAAATTTAAAGAAAACAGAACCATGACAAATAAGAACACTTTTTTTTTTTTTTGCCAGAAACAAATATGCAGAAGCACAGATATTTGTGACCCTCTTTTAGAATAAGAATGTGCTGATTGAGTTATTTACTGATTAGTCAATAACCCGAAGAAAGTGAAGCTGGAACAATGCTTGAAAACCCTACATTATGTTGTAGGCATACTACACATTCTTTTGTCAAAAACTGTATATTTAATATGGAAAATCCGTTTTAAAAATAGTTGAAATGAACAGGATTACTTTTAAAGCAACACTTCTGTTACAGCTGCACATACCCTGGGTAGGTTTGATCAAAATATTAAATTGTAGAGCAGATGCAGAAGAAATGCACATGTCCAAGTTAAACGAGGCAAAGCAAGAACAGATGTTCCAAGATGCTGGGCATACAAAGAAATATGAATCTGAGAAGGGGACCATGAGGGTGTGGAAAGTACCAAAAGCTAGAATAGAAATAGAATAAAGCAAGGTATGAGACCAATACAGAATACGGGGTAAAACTGTGGAAACAGAATCCAAGAAGTTAAATCTGATGAAAACTAACAGGCCTCTGTTATTGAAGGTAAGTGTCACATCCCTACAAGTGTCATTAACTATGCACTAATAATTGCTGTTCCCAAAAAGCAGGCAAGTGCTAAAACACTAACACATATAACTAAAATATATATAGCAAAAATTAAAGGTTTCAGCCTGAATGAAACTTAAAATAGATGATTTGCAGGATCTTGATGGTAGAGATGGGAACTGGGCCTGAGGAAGGCACTCAGTCTGCATTCATTGGCCCAGAATGAGAGTTGCACACCTGTACATGGCTGCAGCAAGTGCTGGTTTTGTTTCCCAAGCATGGGGTGTTTGTGTGTTTAATACAGAACCCAGTAGCTGAAACAAAATTTGCTGCAAGACAGCGTTGCTTAAATATAAGTAGTGTCACTACTTCTGTAGCAGTCACTAAGTTTAGACTGGAACCTACTGAAATTCACTGGACTTCTCCTCGCTTTTACATGTCTTTTATCCTATTTACTGCAGCATGTCAGCCCCAGGCCTATTCTGTTTTTGCCTCAGAAATATTCTTACATTCCTTGGAAAGCAACCTATTTCCTTTAAAAACCCAGCTTATCAGGACATGTCTCTTTAATGACAAGGCTCTTACATACAAAACTACCAGGGACTGTAAATAGCACCTGCCAGTCACTGAGCGATAAGATGCTGCATATAAAGCAAAGCAAAGTTCCATGGGAATATGTTTTAAGAGTCAGAAAATACATTTTTAAGCAAGAGAGAAGCATCATTTTCTATTCTCCTAGTATTTGGCACCAGATCTGCATTTTCTTAGAATGTGTTGAAGTATGACAAACTGCCTTATGGAAACAGCCACACAGAAAAGACCTTCAGTAATTATAACAAGCAAAATATGCCTAGAAACTTCTGATTAATAATCACATTTTGTTTTCAAAGCTAATTTGCCAGCATTGTCGCAGCACTTACTGTACATTGTTAAATGCTGGTTGCTGGGTTAATCCATATCACGGTAACCTGACATCTGAAACACCCTGACGGTGCCTGCACAGATACCCATTAACTACTTCGCATGTGCAGCGTTCTGTAATAACCAAGAAGACACAATTCAAGGTCACTACTGTTACAGTTACAGAAAGCACAGAGAAGAAATAAAAAATAATGTTTCAAAAGCAAAAGAAGGCTTCCGTGAATAGTACAGTGAAATGTAAGCAAAGGTTCACCCTAATAGTATGTGAAGGTAGGTAATATTGTTAAATATTGTACTTAGCTTAAAAAATTAGCCAATCTCCCCCTTATTATCCACTGTAGGTGTCTGAGTTTTGAGAACGTTTAGTTTGGCATCTCTAACATTAAGGAAGCCTAGAGGTGGTAGCTGATACTTCTAATAAAGAAGCACGTAGGTGTACAAGATCTGCATGAGTGTATTTGCTCATACAAACGTAGCAGAGGATAAGTGATCTCCACCTCCACTCTCTGTGTGCTAGACATCAGGCATAATCAGGCTGGGCCAAGCATTATTGGTTATCCTGCCAGTTTGTGTCCCGGCTGTTTGAATTATTGCTTCAAAGTGGACCACAGCCCTCCCTGCCCTCCTTGCAGAACAGGCATTCCCCTGGGGACACTGAGGCCCGTCCTCACCAGACCCTAAACGAACCGTTGTTTTCCGGTTTGCTTAGAAATAATTAGCAACCCAAATGTCATACAGCATTGTTTACAGCAAGAAACTGCAAGAAGCTACTCATTAAATATTAATGTTCATTGTAACCAGGCAGAGCTCTCTAGATCTTTATCCCATTGTCTCCATCCTCACTTATTTTATGTGCTCTAAGTTTATTAAATAATAGTGATAGATAAGAAATCATTAAAGTAGCAGAAAGATCTTATATTTGAATATGTATATTTATAAGCTTGTTGAAGAAATATTAATGGCATAATACTTGCAAGATGGATTCTATTCCGTTTCAGGGCATTTTGAAGTTGTTCCTCATGTTCAGCTTGATTTCATTTACAATTATTGTAATTTCTGTGAGCTATTTAGAAAAGCAAATAATTGTTTTGCCCTTTTTAGATTTTATTATGAAACATTGCTGAAGAACAAATAATAGATGGGTCTACTAAAAGACGAAAATAAAACAGCAAATCAGACACTGAATGTGCAAGTTTAAAGTTCTCATTTCTTAAAAATGCTAGTGTTGCTGATGAAGCTTCTAAGGTCACAGTAATGAACACACATTGAGAAACTCCATCTGTTTCAAAATGTTATATATTACTGTGCAGTATAGAGACCAAGAACTAATTAAATAACTACCAGAAAAAAAAGGCAGAGTTTGTAAAGACAAAAAAAAAATCAAAAATTGTAAAATCCTTGGAAAAAAATAAAACATAAACCAGAAGTCTTTAGTTTCCAAGAAGAAACACAAAAAAATAGTTAAAATGTTGCATTGAAAGCTGGCTAAGATACTATCATCCAAACTTTCTTTTGTGAATTACTAATCATTCTTAGCTAAATCTATTACAATAAGATTTAATTAAAAAAAAAAAAAAACAAAACACCCCATCAAGAAAAGTTTTCAAGTTTACAACAGAGAATTTCCACAAAAGGTTCAACAATCCAAACTCTTGGATTGCCAGTCATGCTTCTCAACTAGAATATTTGAGACCTAATGTGCAAGGAACCCAAAAAGTATTTACATGTACCCTGACCACGCACAGGTAAATGTTTTGAAACCACAAGAGTTATTTTGGACAGAGCTATTTTTCTGACAAAATATTTCTAAGGATTTCTCCAACTAAGGAGGACAAGAAAAAAAAAAAATCTCAAAGAGCTTTTATTGATGTGCAAAGCAGCTTTTATCCAATACTAATTGCAACAATAGACATTTTCATTTGGCATCTTGAATTCTTTTCTTTCCCCAGATAGCTAAGGGTTATATCTGTTCTGTTGAACAGAAAAATACTAAATTATTTTTTCTATCTCATTTCCCTCAGATGGAATTTAAACATAACCTCCTCCTATTATGCTGCCCAGTTTCCACTTGATGCAGCATTTTCTGGATAAAATATTTTTAACAAAAAAAATGTCTGGACTGCTGCCCATGGAATGGTAATACTACCTCCCTCGAGACTATTCCAACTTTTTATCCTGTGAAATTATTTTACTTAAATTGCACATAATTATTGGTCCTATAGAGGAGAGCTTTGCTTTGCAAAAGGAAATATCCAGAAGTACTGTGTTTTCTCAGGCAGTTGAAAAGTCAGAATTCTGAAGTACCCACCTGTCCTTACACACTGCTTCTACAGCACACACATACTCTATCTCTGCCTTTTTTCCCTTCTCTGGTGTTGGATAGATAAGGGGTCCTGTAAAAACGATGGCTTAGCCTGCTGCTGAAAGCTGTTGCAGTGGTACCTTACAGATTTATGTCCTGAAAGATCTGCACAGCAGCTTCCCACCCCGCTTTGCGAGGACAAAGCATAGTAAGATTCCTGCAGCTTTCCTGACCTTCTCAGTCCATTCCTTCTGTGCAAACAATTCATCTTCTTCAGTGCACTCTGCAAGCAGAACTCCATCGAGCCAGTAGAGTGGTGTCAGAGATTTCCCTGGCTGTCTACCCCTTTGCTCTTTCCTCTGTGCTGTCACAGCAGAGAAATGACTGCGTGACAAGCTAAAGATGATATTTTCTGTGAAGAAAGGTACAAATTGTGTAGGAATAAGAAAAAAGAAGATAGTGTGTTTATGTGTGGATTTGATGAGGGGGAAACCCTGACTGCAACATATAAAAGGCCACTATACACTCTCATTTTTGTGTTGTGCAAATTAAATGTTTTGCTATACCCCAAATTACCCCATAGAATGGATTGTTACGATCTTTGAAATAATTTTGTAAGTTTGTGGGTCTTGCCAGTTTTTAAAAGGATTATAAAACTTTTTCTTTCAACAAAGCTCTATTACCTTGTTTGTGCAGTATGGTATTATAGCTTTTGGTAAAATATGCTGCACATAACAAAGACAGAATATCTTTAGGGAAAGTGTATTACTTACATCAGATGTAAAAGGTGGTTGATCTGAGACCAAATCAACTCTCAGCTTAAAGAGGAATAGACTGAAAGAGTCATGCCACTACAGTTAGGGCTCAATACTGTTCCCCACATCTCTGTATCACAGTTCATCCCTACTGTACACAGGGTGCCAAGTATAGGTGGCAAGGACTGCAGGACCTGAGGAGGAAGAGCATGGCAAAGCTGCAGTCAACAGCATGGATCTGAGGGACAGTGTCACACAGTAACAGACTGGTAGCAGGCAGATGCAATATCCCATCAGTCAGCATCAGACAGGATGAAGAGCGTCACCACAGCAAGGTCCCAGACAGTACAAGACAGGAAGAAACAGCTGTCAGCACTTGCTAAATTCAGGAACAGTGGATTAATTAAAATGACTAAGGAATGAATCACTATCCATTAAAACCTCCTGGTGATGTTTAAGATTGGTAAAGCAAAACAACAACAATGAGCACCCACATTAATTCAGTATCTTAACCATTGACATTTTGCAGACAAATCAAAGCACTTTTCGAGCTGATGCAAAATGTAAGTCATTTCCCCCCCCATGCAATTCACATTTATATGGAGATTTATAAGATCCTATGTGTTTTTTTAATGGTATGTCCAAATTAGCTAAAGCCTAGAAAAATGTTTTGTTAAACTGAGCATCAAAAACCTGAAAATACTGTTCAGTCAAATGGATAAACATTCAGCTAAGCGTGTCTGGAAACCCAAGGATAAATTCTAGAATATATATTAAAAAAAAAAAAATTAACATGGGTAATAAAATATGAGATGTAAATAAAATGCTGATGTAAATAAAATATGAGAGACAGACATCAGCAAGTCCTCATTTCATGACCATAACCACTGGGGCAGGTACATATTTTTCTCAGAGGAATTACATTAAGGTGTCTTTGCCAGCACTCCATCACTTCTCTCTGCTCTCCAGAGTGCCACCCACAGAATCTTCCCAGGACAGCAGCTTGTGGAGCCCTCTTCAAACACAGTCAGTGAAACAATTTTGTGGAACTCACACACACACAGACATACTACCAAAAACATATTGTGGATTTAACTTGGTTCATTTCAGTGATCTGCTTTGCAGCGCGGTCCCACAAACAGCTACATGCGGAAAAAACCAGGAGGATGACGAACTGCAGATATTTCAGGAAAGACACTGGGTCTGTGTCAGGATAGGGATTTTTTTTTTTTAAGAAAATTTTAACCCAAGTTTACCACCAAAGAAAATATAGTGGATAATGACATTTTGGGAATGCATGCTTTTAATCATGTAACAATCAGTTACACTAGGGGAAAAATTCACCCACTCTATCAGCCCAGGAAGTGCAACATTCAAACAGGTATTTGAAATGAGGACTAATGGGTTCAAATAACTCCTTTCCTTTCCCCATCTTACACTCTATTTAGCAACTCCTGCCGCTAGAAGTGCGTTATTGTTGTCTTTTGAAATATTTTCAACACTGAATCTTAAAATGCTTAAACATTTGTTTAACGTTACGTGCTGTGAAAAAAGCTCAGTTAGCATCCTAGTACATAGAGGCTAATATAGAGGCGAAAATACAATTGAAAGAAAATCTCTTCAGCAAAGCATTTCTAAACACACAATCAATCTGTGGGATGAGGCCTCAATGCCTGGACAGTTAACTTTGATCAAAGGAATGTGCAGTTCTCTGCTGTAAGTTAAGGAAGACTTCCTGATAAAGAAATTGTGTATTCAGCTGGAAGGGCTCGTCTGTAAATCCTTATGCAGCACATGTACCATGGGTGGTCCCGTGTCACAGAACACTAAAAGGTACAAGGTTGTGTCAATTCACCAGCTCAGCCTAAAGGGAATGGTACAGCTCAGACTGGCTTTCTGGACCACCTATGTCATACTTCTGCCCCCAAGCTGCAGACCCCACTCACCAGTACTAAAAGGGAATAAAATTATACTAATTCCTATATATTTGAACCATTTCTGCAGAAAATGGGAAATAAAGGCAAAGTGAAAGTGTAATCCCATTTAAAGTAACACTCTCAAATCTTCAAACTCATTCATTTACATACCAGACAGATCCTTATTACCAGCTCCAACTGCCGGGCCCAGCCCTGGCAATCATGGAATTACAGAAATAGCATGTCACATCTTATGTCGTTAACCAGATATAAACAACCCAACACTGTTAGTGTCCTGGATCTACAGTTGTACCAAGAAGGGTGGCCCAGCTGAAATGGAAAGCATAAACAGAAACACAAGTTTGTAAATGACTAAAACTCAATGATTGCAGGACTTTATGTAGATATTAAATATCCACTGAATCATGGAAGTGTAAAGAATTACTTCAGTTTTACATCTCTATTTTCTTTAAACATAATGTCATGTAACAATCCTGGGTTTCTTTGTTTCTTTATTTTTTTCCTTTTTCTTTTTCTTTTTTCCAGCTATATATTACTGTTACAGTTTAAACTACAAAAGAAACATAACTTTTTTTTCATAAGCCTTTAACATCTCCACAAGGGGAACTGGAGGGGCAGGTACTGATCCTTTCACTCTCTTGACCAGTGACCAGACTCAGGGGAATGTCATGAAGTTCTATCAGGGGAGGTTTAGGGTCAATATCAGGAAAAGGTTCTTTACCCAGAGGGTGGTCGAGCACTAGAAAGGCTCCCCAAGGAAATGGTCACAGCACCAAGCCTGACAAAGTTCAAGAAGCATTTGAACAATGCTCTCAGGAACATGGTGTGACCCTCAGGCACATGGTGCGTCCTGTGTGGAGCCGGGAGTTGGACTCGATGATCCTGATGGATCTCTTCCAACTCAGCTTGCTCTGTGATTCTGTTCTATAAGTGGACTACCATTATCTTGGAACTTTGACACCATAAAGTATTTTTAATTGATCAAACATTTTTATCCTTCATGTGTGCTACTACAAGACTTTCAGAGCGGTTTACTAAGGCAATCCATCTGGAAGTAAAATATTCCATAAATGATTATAATTACGTCTCTTTCTTGAAATGTGTTTGTTCTCTTTGTGTAAATATTAGCATGAGATGTCTGCTATATCACCGTCCTCACTTACAGCGAAGGTATTTAGGATGTAAGTTAAGTGAAAGAAATCTGTCTACCAGCTATGCTTTAGGAAAAATGTAGAAATGCATGTGTCTCTCTTGAAGGGCAAGTGGATAATTTATAGACAATTCATTACAAAAATCAGGGAAAAGAGCATAAAATAGAGTGAAAAAGAACTAATTAAATGCCCATTCCTGATAAGGAATTCTGAACAGGACCAGTTTTCCTTTAAATGTTGAGCTACTTTTCTAGGTATTTTCTCAAAACACTCACTTTCAATGTTTTTGATCTTTTAATCTAAAGATTCAAAGATAGTATGAACACTTTTTTTCCAAAGTAAAATAAATGAATATATAATAAATGAATACACATATTGCATTTCATTATGTGTGCAATTGTAAAGCACATGCTTACTTACATTTAAAAATCAATAGAAATAAGAGTTTTATCTGTAGATTCAGTTGTTTAACATATGTCATTAATCAATTGGAAAAGAAAAACATTATAGTCTCATGTTGTATTTTTTTTCCTTGAAAGACACATAATACATTTGTGGAGTAGTTGGTGTGTAAATAAAACAATCTAATTTTGTCTTATTCTCTGTAAAGCTACTTACATTCTAATCCAGTGGAAAATGGAAGAAACTTTTTAGTTATCTCTCTGTCTTTTCACTTTCTGCCCATCTTCAGAACTAGATCTAATGCACCTGTCTGTCATAGTAAAAGATAGTAAGAATCTCACTATATGATTTCTGTTTCTTGAAGATTCCAAAAGATACAATGCTCTCATGTATTCAGTGAAATACTGCCCACTTTTAATGACTCACACCTCTGCAGCAAGACTAGAGGTTTCAAGGAAAGGAGAAAAACATTTTCCATATAAGTTTGCCATTGTACCTTAGATTTTTCTTATACTTTTCTCATCCTTTCTTTTTACTTTACTCTTTAATTCAGCTTAAACTGATTTGCCTTCAAAACTATATTAACAAACACCAGCTGGAGATACCCAGCTGCAGTTGCTAACTCGACAATCAGCATTTCTTCTTAAAATAGGGCCTATGGTATTGGTCCCACATAAAGTGAGATTAGTAGACCAAACATTTTTGTATTGTTGTAAGAAAACAGTCTTGATGTAATGATGACATTTGGCTGCATATTTTCAATATAAACCAGACCTCAATCCACCAAGTCCTTAAGCATGCATTTAGGCACCTTCCCTTATTCCACTGCTCGCCAGTTAAGTATGTGATTAAGTAGTCCACTAACTATAGCCAAGGTGGCAGCTGAAAGGGCAAAAATAGGTAAGATTCACAAATGAAACCAAGAATTTTCCAATCAATTCATTTCTGCTTCCGACTTCTTCACCAAGTAACTTCAGTTTCTTTAAAATGTATAGGACACATCATTTTGGGGTTTGCACACTAAATCAAAATGCTTTGCCCAGAAAACAGCAGGAGAAGCCAAATGCCCTGAAAGTAAGAATGCCGTTTTATGTTAACAACATAATCTTTCAAAATCTTTTTCAGGTTCAGTGCAGCTTCCACTAGACTTCATCTGAAATCTCCAAAATTATTCAAAAGATATCATTGATTTTTTTCTGTTACGTTAAGCAAGTTTAGCATATCAGAAGAGTCATATGCAGTCATATCATAAAAGATATGACTGAAAAGATAGAATAATTTTTCATCCATAACTTTAGTTCTATCAGTATTAAAATATATTGATACATTGGTTTCCCTAAAGGTCTTTTGGACACAAAGAAGAGTCTGAAAACATAGAAACAAAACAACTACTTTTATGGAGCTAGAAAAATTAGGGGATTTATATAATTTCTGCTTTAAGTTCATAGCAAACTATTTTAAAATAATAATACTACTAATAATGGAAAGATTAAGATAAGAAAAACAATAGATTTTCGTTAATTAATATCATATTTTTCCATGCAACATAAAATACAGAAACCTTAATGTTTTTTGCTCGTATTTAAAACAAAGATAGATTTTGAAATCTCAAAATTTTTACTTTATTTAAATTTTATTGAAATACTTTTCACAGGTGCCAAATTCAATTTCTCAGGATGTTTCATCACTCTCTTTTTCATGTTTTTGGGGCTTTTTGTTTGGTTTTGTGTTTTGGATGGGGTTTTTTGTAAATTTTTGAAAGTTGATAAAATTTTCTTTTTTTCAAGGCATCTCATTACCTGAAGACTTTCTGATATTTCAAGAGACGACTTCCCGGGCAACTTCTTTGTAAACATTTTTCAAAGTTCCTGATATAAGTTTTCACAGCTCCTAAAATATGTTATAAATTATTAAAGAGTGTAAGAATCTGCAGTGCTCTGCTTGAGAAAAAATAATTAAACCAGCGCCAATAAGAATGAGTATTACCTGAACTTGATGAGAGTTTCTTTGATGCTTCAAAAAGCTAGGGTCATTTTTTGCTTTTGCCTTTTACATAAGATTTAATTTGTATTTTCCTCTATAATTTCAGATCCAAGTGGAATAGAAATATCAAATATAATAATAAAGTGTTACAGTGGTATCTCTGACCTCTGAGAAGAAAAGCCCCAGAAATTCCATTAACCTCTCTGTTCTTGTGAGATTTAAATTTTACATCAAGAGGTGTAGATAGCTTGGATTGGATAACCATCTTTTTCCCAAGGTGATGCTTGAACTGAAATTCCTACCATTTTGAAGGTTATTTTTCACAATGAGCAACATGAAAAAAATATTTCACATGCTGCAAAAAAAAATCAAAGAGTTAATTTGACATCCAGGTGACTGAATATGCAAGATCTTTGTCATTTGCACATTTTTCTACAGTACTTTATCCTTTGAGGAAACAATATATTTTTATGGCACAGGAAAAACAGGTTCATGAGCAAAGCCATGTTCAAAAGTTAGAAGAAAAATGATATGAGATAGCTGACCAAAGCTGTACTGAAGATGTATGCAGGCTCCATGTCTTGTAACATCTCTGCTTATCAGTCAGAGGATTTCTTGGGAGTTTGCAGGGGAAGGAGGCAGGAGTGATTGTTGTTGTTGTTTTGTTGTTTCCCAGCAAGTCTGTTTCAGTCTTTGGGGGGGAAAAAATAGGAAAAAAAAGGAAGCAATTGCAATGTCATAGCTCTTCTTGAAAAGCTGCAGTTTTCAAACCCAAGCTACCTTTTAAATTGTCCTCTAGATTATATTTTAACATGCATAACACTTTTAATTTACAATTGAAATCAGCAGTCCGTCATTCAGAATACGTTCAAACCAATATTTTTCACTTATTTTTATGTTTGCAGAGGAAATTTTCTAAATTGTAAAGATATTATTTTTATAACCTCTATGTAATACTTGGTTCGTAATTCTGCAATAAGTGCTACATGGATGTAACTGTAAACTGGATCAGGACCCTATCTTACAATATTCTTCCAAACGTACTGCATTCAAGAACAGGAGGCAGCATAAGCTCTATTCTCAAAAAACCCCTAAAGAACCAGGCAACATAAAATACCGTCTTACATTAACATGGTAATATGCATGTTGCAAAGACAAGTGAGTTTCCTTGGGATGGTCTTTTTTCACTCGACACACGCAATAGCAGCTTTGCAAAAGACACCGTAAATACACACAGTGTATATATCAAAAGCAAGGCATATCCAGTATTTGATTGTTGAGTTGGATATGTACTCTCTCAAGAAATCTGTTCACTTTTTTATATAAGAAACTTAGGGAATAAGGAAGAGAACACTTTTTGTGGGGTCCCGTAATGCTCTATGTCTGATTCAGCTCACAGCGGCACAAATTTGATTTGCATTGGATTAAAGCCATATGAATTTTTAAATTGTTATGAAACTATTTAAAACTCATGAAATCTGTATGAGAACCCTGCTACCTTCTCCTATCTTATTTAATTTTCTTTGGTTTTGTTTGGGTTTTTTTATTTTTTTTTTCTCTGTCTTTACCCTCCCAAACTTCAGAATGCTAGATTTGCACTCCTTAGCTTCAGTGCTCTGGAGCCCAATAGGCCTTTCCATCTTCAGCATGCACCAAACGGTATGAATTCCTAACTTGTTTCCCAGGAAATTCAAAAGTCTCATTTCATTACTGAGTCCCAAGGAGATTAAATTCCCAGTGTACCAGTCTTGCACCAGCATGGAGAATTTTAACTAGCTTCAGTGAAATCTCACACGCTTTGGAGCTCACCTTCAGGAGAATAACCTGTCTCTTCCTTTGACTGGTTAGAATTGATCTGAAAAAGTTTCTAGAATATACCAAAAGCCTGAAATTAAGCCTAATGATATTATGATGTCTAATAGGAAATGAAGGACTTCTAATATAGGAATTTATTTTCCAAATATCCAGGTATTGAAGAAAAATACTCTACTTGATGACCTAGTGGAAGCACAAGTGATTTCTTTTGTACATAATTACAAAAAAAAAATTAAGATGCAACAGATGTTTTTAATGCATTTAAACTGAGTGTTAATTCCTGCCCTGGAAAAAGTAGAAAGCAAAGCAACTGATACTTTAGTTGCTTCAGAGAAGAGCCAAGGTATTGGTAGCTATCCAAGTAGAGACTGTCTACCAAGTAGAATGTTGACCACAGAGATGTTTTCCTTTCTAGGTGATCTCATAGCAAGAAAATGGAATAGTTTATTCCCTCCTCTGTCCCTATAGTGAATGAAAGAGTTTATAATTATTCCTCATATTTTTTTTGATACTGTGCAAAAGCTGAGTTTTAGATCTATTTGGAGCATTTAAGTTATTGGTCCTTGCTTCCTGGCTGCATGCATGCTGTTGCCCTCATCACTTCCTTGTTCCATAGAACTCCAGGTAAACACCAAGTATATTTGGGAATACCAAAGTCACAAACAGCCAAGCTATAACAGATTTAGTGCCATGTTTCTTTTAGTACATATATTAAGTCAGCTTAGACCCCAAACCATGAGGTAGACAGAATAGTGAAGGGAATGCAAACAAATATGAACTTAGCTCATGCTATTATCTTCTACTTCATTTAGACCAGGCTGCTCAGTCTCATTTACATTAACAACATACATACTGGGGTTTTCTTATGTAGTGTATAATATATCTTTGTTTTGAACATGCAAAGTGTGTGAGGAAAATCCTGTAATTCACAAAGTTTTCTCTATATGAGGCTCGGTTAGTCTATAATTAATTCCCTAGGCAGACATAAAATCAGAGAATAGCACTGTTTCACTATAGAGCAAAACCATAATCTATTTTATTTTATGAAAATTTGTCAAAAAAACCAATATCTTTTGGAGTTAATAGGGCTACTATTTGCGCTTTTGGCCACTTTTTCTGAATTTTTAAGGGCCAGAGCCTGTTAGAGAAAGGTGATAGAACTTTGCAGAAGGATGAGAAATGTAAGAAAATCATGGGGGAGAACAGAAAAACAAATGTGGTTTTTTTTTTAAACCTGCAGATGAGAATTTTCAGATATCTGATTTGATGGACTTAAAAGATCAAAATCAATTATTAAAACAAACCTACAGCATAGATGAAAGACACTTGAGACAGAGCTGTGAGAAACACTTGTGAAACCGCTACTTGGCAATAGTGCAGAATATCTGAATGAGTGACACCAATGCCGTGTGATACAGAAGAATTCTCTCCTGGTGCTGAAATGAAAAATAAATAAAATAAAAAAAAAATAAACCCCAGAGCAGCAGTTAACACAAGAATAAGCTGATGTTCACTGTTTTAAATTATTATTTAAATATTCTTGTGCATGGGGGAACTAAAATATTGTAAAAGAAAGTGAAAAGAAGCAATCTCAATCTACCCAAATTTGTAAATGATCAGATTTACGACTGACGTTTGCTAAATGATGACGTTAAAATTTGGAACGTTGTGCTAGAAGTAATGCCCTGTAGCAATAATTTTGCCTAAACACAATGGTATTTTAATGCTTGTTTACTTGAAGATTAAATTAAAAACACTGCATCACCAAAATGAAAAGAAACTAAAACTCAGTCTAATTGTTATCTACTTGGAACCAACTGTTCAGAACAGATGGAAGCAAGCCTTGTACAAGGGATGTTCTGAAATAGGCAATCAGGAAAAAAATTTAAAGTTTTTCTGTAGCAAAATATTCAACCTAGAATTAGCCAAATATTTCATATGAAATATTGCACACAAAATTTTTATTAATGGCTAATAGATATCTGGCCAAGACAAACCATCATTGTTAATTCCCATAAATGTGGCAATCGGAGGAAATGTATTCAGAGGACTGTAATTGAAAAGCTTTCTTTAGGATGCCAGGCAAGTCCTCAGGTTTCTATTTGTTCGTGAGTTTCCGCCTGGAACATGATAGCTGTTGTGCACACCTCTCTCTCAGTATAATGCCACTCATTCTTTAGCTGAGGTGGGCATGAACATCTTCGCTGTCACTCACATGACTTGGTGAACAAGCACAGCCACGCTTATATTGTTTGGTATCTGATGCCATGGATGTCATTCTGTTTTTGCAATGCTTGAGTCTGGGTGGATAAAAATAATAACCCATTCCCTATATCTTAAAACAAAATTAAATACACCATGGAAACATTCTTCTCTAGTGCAAGTCCTGTCTTCTTGGTGACCTCCCCTACATAATTCTACTTCCTTTCTCAGAGTGGTAACAGATGAACAACAGTGGAAATAGAACAGAGAATCAGAAAATTATTCGCCATACTTTCCTTCCTATCTTCCCAATTTTTAAGCTATATACTCTGACATATCTCTTTGCCTTAGGAATAATCTGTAATAGTGTCTGGAAGCCCAAAAAAAAAAAAAGAAAAGTATTTCGTAGGAAATTTTGTAATTTTGTAATTCTGATGTTGGAAGTACAATGAATCTGTTTTTCCCCTAGATCATGCAGAACTTAAAAAGTCAAAGAGATATTGTATACAAAATTGATGGAATGAAAAGCCCACCAGTAAAAAATCTTTTTGAAGTCCCTTAACACAAATCCAAAAGTTAGTATATTAATAATGAAGGAATAATTCTGGTTCAAAATTTTATTTTTCAGCAGAAAATATTAACAATTGAAAATGTTGCCTCAGAAAAACAATTTCTTTTGACTAACAAACTTCTTTGTAATGATTCAAAAACTTTTGATTTCCATCTCCCACTTGCAGTAGATAAAGAGTTAATTACAACACAGCCATTTACTGTTGCATTTTAATTGCCATTTCCTTTTTCTTTTTTGAATTGTCACAAATCTCATTTCTATTGCACTGAATTTCTAGTCATACCAGCTACACCATGTCATCACTATGTTATCCTTGGTCATTACAGGCTCCTACTAATAAAAAAGGGTCAAGTGGGACCTCTGATGTCATAGAGGGTTTAAAATCTGAAAAGAATTACAGGCACTATCATTGCAAAACTTATGAGGGAAATTATGAACAGTCAAGAAGTGTATTTACGCCATGCAGTTTGATTTATTTAATAATTAGGCAACTTATTTGGAAGCCAGGTCATTCTTGGTTAGTTTGGTAATTAATTAGCTTAACCATCATTATACCTTCTATAAATGCCACACAGTCTTATCTGTACGTCTCTTCTTTTTCTGCTAACATTGTTATCTTAGGCACAGCTTACAACATCCATAAGCATCTATTTTGATTCATGTGGAAAACATAATCTCACAGTTGGTTTTATTCTCCGCCTGCAGTGCTCTCAAAACACTTTACTTACAATTTAACAAGTTTTAGAAAGTAACTACTTCATTACTATGGGATAGGCATTAAAAGCCAAGCAATAATTTCGAGCTACCCTACTGTCTACAACAAAAAAATCTACTAAGGCCTTGAAATACAGGAAAACTATGACATGATAATGCCTTTTATGTTATTTCTATCATGTATTTATTTATATTAAAAAAAAAAAAAAAACAGCACGCAAATGCCAAACTATCTATCTCTGCCTGTGAATGTATTAATCAAGTGTCGAGATGTACACATGAACACACATAAAGATACAGTATATGCATGTAATCACTGCTGAAATTTTGATTGCAAAAAAAGGCAACAGACCAAAAAACCTTCTAAAGTTGTCGAATAGTATTAATTTTTCATTTGTCAGTGCAAATACAATTTTCTGAAAGTGAACATGTTGTAACTGTTCAAGATTGATCTCAATTGGTATACAGTGAAGTTTGAGCAGTTAAAAATACAGAACTATCTCATTAAAAACTACATCCCTCTTTTTGCTCTCTTGAATAAATTATGTAACAGTTAGAAAATGTGCAAGTTTCACATATAATAGTTCATGAAATTCATATAAATTGTCAATGTGCATCTAATAACAAATATTTCACAGCACATTTCATTCTTAATATATGGATTTTTGTTCACAAATATTAAAATGCACATAGTAGCAATATAATCTACAAATAGGGTAGGTATGGGTAGTCATAGACATTGGCCGTCTTTGTCCAATTTATACTGTTTTTCTTTTGAATTCTGGCCCCAAATTAGCCAGTTTAATGAAGCTATCTTTCCAATATTGAGGCAAATAATTCCCTCTCTTGCCTGTTTGTGACTTTCATAGCTGACTGGTAACAAACAGCAGACACCTCTTAATTATCTCTAAACTATTTTATCATATAGACAAAATTCGCTTTATTAGCTTATTGCCTCTATCCCACTGGAAAACACACACAAAGTTCTGGTACTACCCTTTCTGTCATATATAATGGGCACCAGAAATAGAAACTAGAGTTGTTAGATTTTTATTATATAAATCTAGATAAAAAAATATATATAATTTCCACAAAAAAAGGAGAGTAGTAGGAAAAAATTGTTCCATGATTTCACAAAGGACACTGAAAAAAGAAGAAAAGAAAAAATGACAAAATCTCTTTTGCACAATTTTACATTATCAGTTATCAAAGCTGACCATCAAGAACTGTGAAGGTTTTCTATTTTGGATGACTGAGAAATCAAACTGCAAGTGAAATTCAGGGATGATGTTTCACGCAAGAAACAAAAAATCTTCTGGTAATGTGTGACTGTAATTAGTTCCTGACTAGAGATCATAGGTAGATCTCTGGAAACAGGTTCAAAAATTTAAATGAGGGTAAGGATTTAGCAAGAAAATAAAGAAACTATGGGATACCAGTGTGTATGTGTACCACTAACATGCCTTTGTTTTGAATACTACATAAGTTATGACCACTATATGAAAAGGAAGCAAACAGAAGTGGAAAAAGAACTAGAGAAAGGGCAAAAAGGACTAAAGTGTGGAACAAACCCATACAAGGAAAGAGTAAATAAACTGAAGGTTTTTTTAAGGAAAGACGTGGGAAAATGAATGACATGGGTGTCCCAAATCATGAATGAATGGGAGAATGGAGAAGACACAAGAATTATTCTAACCTAAGTGTACTAGAAGAGACAGTAAAACAAGCAAACCAACATAATACTTGCTTATCACCCCATTAACACTCATTTTTGTAGTTATCTACTGTGTGGCTTTTTTCCAATCCCATGAAATTCAGCATGGAGTGTCTCAGCCTACTTTGTCCTGACTTATTAGGAAAACAATACTTATCTTCCAGTATCTTCTTATCTCTGAATCTTTCATTTTTAAAATGTTTTCATTTTGGAGCGGTTTGTTTGGTTTTTTTGGTTTGTTTGGGTTTTTGTTTGTTTTGTTTTAGGGAATTGTAGAGTTCTTTTGGTTGTTGGTTTAGTTTGGTTTGGTTTTTTGTTTTCTTTTTTTTTTTTCCTGAGGTTTTTTCAGTCATGGGTTTGTTAGGGTTTATTTTTTCCAGATAGGGAAGAATCAGAATTAGAAAAATATTCAAGATATGAGCAAATACTACTGTGTTCTGTTTTGCTTTCTGTCAGTACATTAATAATTCCTAAAATGCTCTATTTGTTCACTTTCTTGTACTCTTTTCTCAAGCATCTTTCAGTGAGCAGAGAAGCACTCCATCTAACTGATGGAGAGAGGGTACAGACCGGGATGAGCCTTTGATCTGGTACAGCATATTATGCACATTCAGACAGCGAAAATATAAATTATTACTAGCTATTTAAAATAGCTGAGATCACTGAGAAACAGTGGCACAGATAAATCCTATGAAACTATAAAAAATCTTTCACTTCAATTACAACATTGACAAAGGGGAAATAAGCATCTATGTGGAGCAGTTTTACTCCAGAAAAACTGTTTATTTTGATGAATATTTAAAAATTGGTGCAGTAAACTTGTAAACAGAGAAAACTTTCATATTGTTTTACAGTTTTATCTGTGAAAACATGGGTCAGCAATAGAATGCTTGAAACAAGACAAAGAGTGTTTTTTCTCTATTAATTAAGCCTATGATCCAAAGAATTCCCCACTAAGACCTTATAAATTTATGCAAGAAGTAAATAGCAAAAACCAGGAAAATTAAAAGAATCAACCATCTTCTGTTCATATTAATTGCGCTATGCAAGTAGAAGTCTTACCTCTATTCCTTCTTATAATTATGGGAAGGAGTTGAAGGGAGAAGGTAGGTGAAGTGACGAGTGGTAAGTGAAACCTTACACATGTAAAACACATTTTGGTTTTAAATTGCCACTAAGAACAAAAAAAATTTGCTTTATTCCTTTCTGAGATAAACAGAAACTCAGGATACACGTAATTCATGTGTTCATAGAAATCATGGGCAGATACCCATTTGGCATAAAATGTGCCATTCTGAAAACCACATTTTATAAAAGTGAACATTATTTTCATATCAATAGTTTGGTTGTAATGGGATGGAACACCACTCCACTATAACCAAATGACATTATCAGATTTAAGATTTCAGGTAACTGAACCGTGTCATTGTTATAATTCAGTTTGTCAAGAGCTACAATTTTCATTCTGGATAATCCTTAGTTCTGCACTGCCTTAAAGGCAACACTGTTTTGCTCTGTACTGTGAAGTTATCAAAAAACAGGCAGTAATGCTCTCCTATTAAGATGCCACATCCATTTAAGAAAACTTTGCATGATCAGACCACTAAGACTTAGCAATCCATGTTGCATAAGAACATTTAACCTCCGTCTACAAAATTATTTCTGGGTTTTTTTCCAAATGTTAAGTGTTCTCTATTTGGACCACTTTTAATCTTGCAAAGAGCCTTGTTGAGGTTGTATGCCCTAGAAAGCTCAGGTCCTCATTCCGTTTCTGTGCTATGAAGTCAAAGAAAGACATTTTAAGGAAAAATGAATGCAAAATTAGGCTGCTCTTAGAATTTGGTTTACCATGTAAAGTAAATTGATTCACAAAATTACTAAATACATGCTAGTTCCTAACTTGGTTGTTGTGAGTTTCTCTATATTTACCTACACAAATATTTAGAGAATCTTAGTAGACATCTGAAAGGACGTGTAAGAAAACGAACATGTTTCAAGGTCTCTGACTACTGAGTAATCATTGTGATTTCAGAAGGCCCACAAGAAATTAGATTTTAAAGGTGAAATATGGTAGTTTATTTATCTGTTAACTTTGACAACGCATTTTTCAAGCATCCTTTTTAGAAGACAGGCAATGAAACTGAACTTCCTACTCCAAAAACTTTCATTGTACTCATAGAATCATTTAGGTCAGAAAAGACCATCATTGAGTCTAACTATAAACTCAGTGCTGCCACTTCCACCACTAAACCACGTCCCTGAGTGTCACATCTACACATCTTTTAAATACCACCAGGGATGGTGACTCCACCACTTCTTTGAGTAGCCTGTTCCACTGCTTGACAACCCTTTCCATGATAAAATTTTTTCCTACTTTTTCCTAATCTAAACCGCCTCTGATGCAACTTGTGCCATTTCCTCTCATACTGTCACTTGTTACTTGTGAGAAGAGACCTACCCTTTCAGTTGCAGAGAGTGATAAGGTCCCCCTTGAGCATCCTTTTCTCCAGGCTAAACAACCCCATCTCCCTCAGCCACTTCTCATCAGACTTGTGTTCCAGACTGTTCACCAACTTCATTGACCTTCTCTGGACACACTCCAGCACCTCCATGTCTTTCTTACAGAGAGGCACCCAAAACTGAACACAGAATTCAAGGTCTGGCCTCACCAGTGCCAAGTACAGGTGGATGATCAGTGCCCTAGTCCTCCTGGTCACACCACAGTGGATATCATCCAGGACGCCATTGGCCTTTTGGCCACGAGTCTGGCTTGTGTTCAACCAACATTGAAATTTCAATGCACTGAAGTTGTAATACATTTTTCACCTTCTATTTTGTGTTAACATCAAGGATCATCATTTCCTAAGAGCACCTAGCATAAAACACTTAAGGACACCACATCCCTTTTGAAAACAATTTTCTCTCCTTCATCCTGTAGTCCTTTTCTTAGGCATGATGCCTGCAACAGTATAGGAATTTTCACTGTTTTTCTGTAAACTCTGAGAAATAATCTGGGATTTGTGAATATAAAACTGGGCTAGTTTTTTAAGCAAGATTTCTCTGCAGATTTAGAATTCTACCAGTTTCTCTGATCTGTAACTTTTACTGGCAATTATTTTATTTATACTTCCAAACTATTAACAAAAATAACGTGCTGAAAATGGATTTATGATTAGCCTGCTAGGATGCTCTGGTTGAATCATGATTTCCTACATGCTTCTATTTTCAGATGTATTTATTAGATTAAAAAGTAACTATTAAACATATATATCATTTTATGGCGATTATACTCATTGTTTTTAATCAGAATGCTGCATAGTGCTTAACTAAATACTTCATAAGCCAAGAAAAGTACATAGAAACATTGAAGAAAAGAAATTGTAATTCAGTGAAGCAAAACATCAAATTTGTTCTCTATGCTTAAAAATGTGGTGACTAACATTGTGGAATATTATTTTTTAATTCCCTCTGAAAATCAACTTATATTGGTTTTTCATTCCCTCAATATCATGCACACAGATGCCAGTTAAATTAAATTATACTATTAATTGTTTCCCTAGCATTTTGCAGCTCATCAGATTCATGTCTCAATCCTTTCATTTGTAAAAAACAATCTTTACCTGATTTTCATATCTGTGGACGAGGAACATTTATTTTAACTGCTATAATAAAAGTCCATTAAAAGGAAGATGAGCTTCTGATGTTTAGAGGAAAGATTTAATATTTACTGGACTACGTAGTTATTATTATTATGTACACTTAATTACTTTTACAAGTCTTTTCTGGAGGGTGTTGAATATGAAGCAAATTCATCGGGTTTGCTGCTCACCAACATTTGTATGGAAAGACAGACATTTATTATGCAACATATTACATGCACATTTCAGCTCTTGCATCCAGTGCTCTGCTAAGCCTCTAGAAATCAGCTGTCTGCCCCTTTCTATGGAAATCTGTCTTCCAACAGGCTGAACATCCGGTCCCTGACAGAAGCTGTGCGCTAATCAGCTTGTCGTTACAAAGGCCACAGAGGTTACAGCGCAATTCTCTGCCATAGTTAACAGGAGGAATTGCTGCTGGGAAAGGCAGTTGTCCCGAGTAGTCACTGTGGAGTGCCTGTTAGGAAAAGGCTCAGCAGTTTAAGATGCTGGACAGAAGAAGATCACACTGATACAGACATTTAACATAAAAAGAGAACTGGATGAAAAATGACTGATCGGACAGACTCCTTCTCAGATGGAAAGCAGAGAATGTGTCATATATCTCACCAACATCACTGAAAATATTGTAAGGGTCCTTCTGGCAGCTCTGAAGCAACCACAGAAACTGGAATTACCTCTACAAGCTCTTATCAGTGAGAAGTTAGAGGCCTGTATAGATGTTACAAATTAGCTGAGCACACAGAGTATCGTTCTGTTCCTTTAGTCCTTTTTAGGAAATCGAGGAAAAAAAAAGAGGAACGTATTAAAAATATGTTGGCTACTACTTCTGAATTAAACTCCATATATTTTCTTTATAGCCTTGGCCTTTTAATGCTACTAAATATTTTTATGTATTCTTAGTAAGCCTTCATATCTGTGATATTTTGGGATGGCTGGAGTAGTAAAAACAATGT
This sequence comes from Lycocorax pyrrhopterus obiensis, assembly GCA_014706295.1. Classification (NCBI taxonomy): domain Eukaryota; kingdom Metazoa; phylum Chordata; class Aves; order Passeriformes; family Paradisaeidae; genus Lycocorax; species Lycocorax pyrrhopterus. The sequence goes on from JACSVZ010000002.1 coordinate 72,589,773, forward strand.
GTTATTTTCATTATTTTATCAATCACCAGGAGTCAAGGTTTGTTTTTAATTTGGATTTGAATCCTACCATAGCATCTAAAAATTACTCCTTGATGCAGAGGTTTACCTTTTCTTACAGTGAAATTGAGGTGTTCTGCTACTTTTGTGTGGTCCTGTATTGACAATAAAAGGAAGAAAATCATTAATAGGAAACCAGAAGTTAAAAAAAAAACGCTGTTAATAGACACAGTTTTCTGTAAGGCAGTCCATTGGGAGATTTCTTTTTTTGTGGTTTTAGTGTAGCATAACTTGAACTGTGTCATGATTGGCAATTCTAAACTTGGCTAATGGCAGGTGATTCCTTTGCCTGTTTAGACTTTCACAGGTTCATTGGCTGTGGAAGTTAGCATTGGTCAAGGTTCTACTTTTTCACTGTTAGACCTCCAGAGTCAAGGAAAAATATATCTATCATCATAGGGAATGCTCTAATCTCACACATAAAATGAGTTGCTGTTTTAAATCACTTCTGAACTTTTGTATATAAAACCTGTTTTTCTGCTTTGTTTTAGCTAGTGTGTATGTGCTTATGCAGTAATTGAGGAAGTTCACACTTACTTGGAGAGCCTGTGGTCATTGAAATTAAATGGGTGTGTAGAATGAGTGAGAGCAAAACTGGGTGTAGTTATTTTTTATTATGGATTATTCAAATAGTTTGGTGCTTTCCCTCCGTGAAAAGGGAGACATATTTCCAGTTTCCTCCTATTGCTTTACTAGTGGGGTAATGCTGGGAACTAAAACTGGGCAGAGGAAGTGATGGGGGCAGGGGAGGGTTTTCCTTTCGTTCTGTCTCTGAGAGAGAGAGAAGAGAGACAACCAGTGTTTTAATTTTGTTTGTTTGCTTGCTTTACACACTTTATAAGCAAAAAAGCATAATAACTTTTCAATGTTAAGCACCAAATTTGAAATCACACCAAAACAAAAGATTACTGATTAGGACTTCACACAGCGAAGTGAATATATTGCTGCAAGCATAACTATGAGTGAACAATTATATGTCTCTTACCATTCTTTTCATTTGGCATTTCATGTACCACTCTGTGAGAAATGAGTAGAAACAAAGAGAAATGCAGCACTACTTGGCATATAAGCCATAAATACATACTCTAATATACCACTTCATTTCCTGTGCCAAAGGAAAAAGAAAAATTATTCCTGTTTTGTGTATTACACATATTAGTGAGAGCAATATAGCTGATATAATATTGCAGCTTTAGCAACAGAATAGAAACCCAAAACCTGTCATCCAGAGGCTGGAAGGGCTTCAGAAAGATAGGCAAGCATTTTATTTCCATTTTGAACATGAGAGAGTAGAGACCAAATGTATTAAGCAGTCCATATAACATCACATGAATCAGTCACAGAATCTAGGCTTGTGACTTCGAAAAATACACTGATTCATTAGCTTATGGATTTCTTGTTAGTGTCTTGAGCTTCTAAAGTATTCATCCTTTCCCTACTACTCTACACCTCCATTTTTTATGCTGTAATCCTATCAATTTTCATTATCCTACAGTGTGACATGCCAACTTTCAGATTAAAAGTCTTTTAATACGGGATTATGAAGTAGTTCTTGCTGATTTAGCTCTTCTCTGCTTTTATTAGACCAGAGGGGTTTTTTTTGTAAATATATGCATGCAATAAATCTTTCTTCTCAGAGCTAAGATTGTTCTTTACATTTTAACCTAATCTGTGCTAGATTGCTGTTGGGTTACCCTGTTCCAGAGTAGTGACTGTTTCTCAAATGTAGAACCCACATATATATATATAAAGTTTAGAAATCTTTCAGTATGCAACTTTTTATAAGTTACATCTGAGAGTGGTATTATTTCTCACAGGTAGAGTCATTTCAGCAGAGAATTTTAAAACCTCAAGTCTTGTTTGTTGTTAATTCTTTATTTTATCCTTCATTCCAAAAGAACATGTTAACTTTCTCTTGTCTTAAAGTCCAAGGACAACCAAAAACTTAAAAGACCACAAAATTTTTAATTATAATTTTCATTAAATACTAGATATGGAAAAAGATCACTATGAATAAAATGTTTGTGAGGCTGTACATGTTTTGAAAGAGCAAAAAGGGGTTGCAGTTAGTGGGAACTTTTTTACATAGAAAGCAGATACAGAACACAGGAAGGCAAAATAAAAAAAAGAATTCTTTTTTATTAAAAACCCAATGAATTACATTAAACATAGCTAAGTTTCTCTTTTTAAATTAAACTTATGATAATTGTTTTCATCAAGAAAGAAACATTAGTAAAATGAAACAGCTTTTTCAGTGATTTTTTAAAAGAAATCTAAATATTATGAATCAATATATTAATTATGACTGGAACACACAAACTGTTTAAAAATAAAGATATTAGCACCCATTATAAGGAGATTAACTACATTATCATTTTTTAATTATTAGAAAATACAGAGCATTGCCTGCCCGTTGGGCTTATAATGAAATGCCTGGTTTGCCCTTTGGTATTATGGACACGTAGAAGCAGGAATGTTTATAAGACGGGGTCAGTTGCATAACTGATCATACTGACAACTGTTAATCTTGATCACTCCTGCACTCTCAGAACCATTTAGAAAGAAATTAAAATGTAATCAATAAACTAACACAGAATGGAGGGTCTAGTGCTCTTGCAAAGAATTGCTAAATCATCGACAGCTTCTACAACACTTCTAATGTGAAGCAGCACCTGAACAGGATACAAACTCTGAAAATATGGAATGGAATCCTTAGTGGAATATATCCCTAGAGAAGTGATCTTAAATTCCATAGTAATTGTCAATAAAGTGGGCCAGTGTTCAGTAACTAATTGTAGTGTCTTTTTATATTTGTACATCCATCTCTACTGACCTTTATTCTTTGTTACATGGAAAATTTAAGACTTTTTTATAGCCTTCTATGTATTTAAAACAAATAAACTCTGAAAAAAGAAAGGGTTATACACTGACAAGTAGAAATTAATGCTGCAAACTAGGCTGTAGATATGGTCATTTTTCTTACTAGTGGAGAAAGGAGGCAGAAAAAGGAAATTTTAAAGAAAAATTGTAACCTAATGGAGAAAAGAGATGAGCTTTTATATTAACTTTACCAGGGACAAAATTTCATTGCATTGGTTCAATTTAGCAATTGACTTTTTTAAGACGCATTCCTTAATGTTTATCACTTACAGATCATATTCCTTTTGGAAATAGTCTCAGCTTAGAATCTTCATAGTATTGAAATGCTTTCTATGTTCACACATTCCAAGTGCCCAGGGTAGATATATATCATGATTTAACACACCATACCTCAAAACAGGACTACAATTGAAGTAAATTTTTCAGGAAGAGTCCAGAGAGACACCTGGATTACTGTAAAAAAGCAGAGCAATGATTACTTCATTCCTTTGCATAATGCAAAATCATTAATTAGTATAAAATCAAGGAATTACTCACTGCCAATATTACTGACTAATGCCTCTTACTGTAATGTATAATGAAGATCCATTAGGGTTAATGATCTCTATAGAGCTCACATATTGGAGTTTAGAGAATTTCTCCTTAGAAAACATTACCTATTGACAACCACAGAGTCACACTGGATTACTGAAGAACAAAGACAAGGATGTGACCCATTTACATGCCCCCATTGGTCTTTCCTGTCTGACATGTCCTCCAAGGAGGTTTCATTATCCATTGTTCAAGACTCTGTTTTCCCGAATGGGCTCTAACTAGCCTATGGTTTCTGCCAGAATGCGATGTAGGGTCACTGGGCAGACAGTGAGTCCAAGGAAGGATTAGTCAGTCTGTTAAAGAACACCCTGTGAGAACGCAGGAGCAGAGAGTAGAAACCGGCATCATGCGCAGTACAGAAAATTTGGTACCATCTTTGCTTCAACGTATTGAAGGAAAAGCTCAAGTTAGTTTTCAACCTTGTATTCAGGACAAAATTGTTTTTGCAACCAAGTATTCAACTGAGTAGTAAGTTATTGTTCACAATGTCACATATATGTCTCTATATATACACACATAGGTATCTACTAAGGATTTGAGCAGAAATCTACTACCGTTTCACTTTTTTTCCAAATTTCTTTACACTATGGGTTGATATAAAACATTCAGACTGGTTTCTTGAACTATCTACAAATCCCAAATGTCACTGTTAAGAATATCACCTTGCTTTTTACCATGAGCTTTCAGAAAATCACCTTTGACTATGAACTGCACACTCAAATAAAAGCTTTGAATAGTGAATCTCTATTTCAAAAGGACTGTGATGAGCTGCATAGATTTACCTAATCATGTAGCATAAAGTATTAATATAAACAGATTACAAACAGCTGCAGATTCTAAATGCTTGCAATATATAGCTTCAATTCTTCTCTGACTTAAAAACTGCTACTGAAGAGCACACGATAACTTCATACAGAAGGTGACTTGGAACTTCAGACATAAGAAAGTGACTGAGTAACAGGGCACAGACTCAGAAGAAAATAGAAAAAGGAGTTGAGGTAGGATGATTCATTTGCTGCAAGGTCAATCACTCGTTTCATTTTTATCTTATGTATTAAAATTATTATTTGCTATTAAATCTAAATAACAATTTACTACAGAAAGTATGGGACAATTTTTAAAACATGGCTTGATGAATGTGGACACTGTGTCTTTGGGATGCGTACTTCAAGAGCAGCCTATTTTCAAGAACACTGATAGAAAAGTTTGTTTCTATAAACTAAAGCAGTGTCATATATTCCTTTCATTTACCAAAATGTGAAAACCTTCCTATTTCATTTTATGATTTCTCCAAGGAATAAAGCAACAGTTCCAAACTCCTTCTTAGTATATAAGATGTTATTCTCAGGTACATCTAATGAATTTATGGGAGCAAATCCTCGAGCAGATCAGCAGAACTTAAGCTGCTGAGTTGGATGTCACTGATAGTCCAATCTCAGACTCTAATTAGGAAAGACAGAAGATTTGAAAGAGAAAGCAGATTGACCTCTTAGAGTTGCTATAAGCTCTCAGGACCAAACACAAAGACAACTGGACTAGTGGCAGCAAAAACTGTACATACTGGAGGTTTTAAAATAGTAAGATACAGATGCCTAAATGTCACATATTGAAGACAAAAAAAAGCATGAAAAGGTAATGACTTCCTAATTCCAAAGGATATGGAGAAACCTCGGCTCTAAAGAGTCACCATGCATTTAATGTCCTTAAAGGAAGGTGACTGAAAATTGCTCTGTCCGAAAAGAAAAATAATGACATTAGTATAACAGTAAATAGTCATCTATCTCTTTTGACACTCTACTTAGGTTTATGATCCCTAAAAACACCAAACAAATGAAAAAAACTAAATCCCCTTGTCAACAACAACAACAAAAAAGAAATTAAATAGGAATTGTGTCTGTTCTTGTCTTAAAAGCATACTTAAGTAAATTTTTTCTAGTTTTAAATAACAAGAACTCTCAGTCACTACACTAAATATAAATTTAGTGCTTCCCAATAGTGGATCCAGAGGAGGGAAAAGGAAGAGCACCACTAATAAGCTCCAGGTATCCATCTTCTCCAGCAAATAAAAAACTTCCAAAGAAAGCAAATATACATCAAAAACCACTGCTGTAATTCTGCAGAGATTTAAGACTATATACTTAACATCATTATGTCGAAGGAATGTTCCTAACTAAATTTGTTAATAATTACAGGCTTGAAATTCACTTTGCAATGCAATGGAAGAATGAGGATAAAGTAATATTAAGGCAGTGTCTCTATCTCAATTGCAATCCAGTTGAGAATACAGATTCTAATATATTAAAAAAAAAGTCACCACATCCATCAGTGTGGGAGACAAAATAAGGAGATCATTTAGACCTCTTGAAGAGGAAAGAATCCATCTCTACCTCCACTCCAAGACTGGATAAACCCATCAAGAGTGTGCAAAAGGCAGCTTGCCTCCAATTCACACACAGGAGACGTCTTGTACCCCGTCAGCCTTCTCCCATGTTGTTGTTTGCTAACCTGGATAAAATGACCCCCTTAATTAAAGGACTGCCTGACTCATTGGAGCTTTGTGGAACCCGATTGCAAGACTGACTTCAAGCTGCTCTTGTGGGAGGGCTGCAAGCTGGACCTGATCTTACATGGGGGGAAATAGCAGAGGAACTACGAATTTATGACTCACAGGTGGGATTTGTTGCAAGTGAAGTGAAGAATCACACTGTCCAAAGGGTGGAACTCAGGGAAAATGCTTCTTTGTTCAGAGATTGGAACCAGGGAGGTGAAACCTCAAGGAACGACCTATGGAGAGAGGGATTGGAGAAGGGTATTCTTTGGGAATTGATGGACAAACAACTGCTCCAGGATTTACGAATGCTGGCGAACATGTGGAAACAAAGGAATAGGAGTCCCCAGAAGAGAGACCATCCTTCTTCAATACCCAATGAGGTGGTGATCCTTATACTCCCATTAGTGGAGCTGAACGTGGCTGGTTGGGAAACTCTCAACGCTGTCTCCAGTAGGTGACCCAGGGTACAGACAATGGAAAGACCTTAGAAGACTCACTGAAAATAAAGATGGTGATATGTTGGCAACTTTTCCCTTGGTTCCTTGCGATCCCCAGTCATCTTTTCACAGTCACAAAGTACCCCTTCCTCTGTCCCAACTGAAGGAACTACCAAATGAAGCAGGATAGTCCCTGAAAAAAACCAGATTCATTTTACTGATATGTTCGGGTACTCTAAGCCACAGCAGATGGCTCAAATAAAATGTTGGTTGCCTGGTGACAACCCCACTGAGACCATGATGATATTGGGTTCTTTTCCTTTGAATATTATGGGATTGGGCCTCCTGAAGGGGAAAGCCTGAGTGGATTCTAAGGGAAAGGGGTGGAAATTCAGTTCCCTTGTGCTCTCAGCAAGGCTTTTACAAACTGCTCCTGCACTACCACTGTCTAAGGTACTGAATGTAAAGACTTATCCTCTGCCACTAGGATATGAGAAGGAATAGCTGAAGTCATTCAAGAGTTAAAGGAAAGGGGAATTGTTGATCAAAGCCACTCCCTCTATAGCTTACCTATGTGTCCTGTTAGCAAACCAAACAGGAGGCAGTGTCTGACTGGACTATCGTTGCTTGAATGAGAGTCCTTTGACTGCTGCAGCACCTAATACAGCCAAACTGACTTCCACAATTCGGGAACAAGCTTACCTTGTTTTAGCTAGAATTAAAGTATAAGATCTGGATTTAATGGTTCCATTCAGAGAGAGGGATCAGGAATATTTTGCTTTCACATGTGAAGGAGTACAATACACCTTTACTTATCTCCCACAGGGATACAGGCACTCACCCACTACAACCCATCACACCCTAGCTCTTGAACTGAAGGAAATGACCAGATGGGGATGCCAAGGTGTACCAATACATTGATGGTGTGTTGATTGGAGGTGCTGATATCACTGCGGTGGGACAGACTCAGGAAAGAATAATTGACCATGTGGAAAAAATAAACCTGCAGGGTGTCAAGAGGATGGATCCAGAGTCTTCTCGGTGGTGCCAAGCAATACATCGAGGTAACAGGCAGAAACTGGAACACAGGAAGTTCCACCTGAACTTCTTCACTTTGCAGATGACTGAACACTGGAACAGATTGCCTAGAGAGGTTGCGGAGTGAGTATCTCTTTTCCATGAGAAAAAATATTCAAAAGCTGTCTGGATACAATCCCAAGAAACGTGCTTTGGGGGACCCTGGTTTAGCAAGGAGATTGGACCTCCAGTGGTGCCTCTCAGACAATTTTGATCAAGCAGGATCTAGTGGACTAATGGCTTTCAAAGTTTTCATCACTGCCCCCATCACTTTCGCAGTGACAATTCTCTAACACAGTAATTACGAAGAAAACTGAGAGAATTTTGAATTTTGTAGTCAGTATTGTGTCATAAAATTGCTAAATATGTATATATATAAGGCATATATACATATAAACATATATATATAACGCGTATACATAATTATACATTAATGCATACACAAATACATAAAACGGCTAAGAAAATCTCTCATTTGCATTTTATAAAGTGCAGACATTTCTATTTTGTTAGGTCTCTCTATCCCTCTCTAAAAAGTTACTTGTTAAACAAGCCATAACACTGCTAAAAAGGTGGATGGGAGGAAAAGTCTTTTTGCAAAAAACATTATAACAAGGTCCCTTGAAAAAGTACCAGACAGTAAAGAGATAATTCAGGACTTTGGAAACACATGGCAGTACTTAATCTTGAAATAAAATATTGAATTTTACTATATTTGGGGCTACAGAGGTTTTGAAAATATTTCATGCCTCATTTGCTTTGAGAGTTATTTAGTCTCAATGAAGTATCAAAGATGAAATCAACATAATGATTTTTATGGCACGTTGCCAAAATAATTTTATTTAACTGCTTTGCATCTGGTTATTTGTCCTTTTTTTGGTTGATTACTTTTGTAATGACTAACCAGCCAGATCTGGAGCTGCAGGTATTTCAGTAACAGCATACTCTGATTAAAACAACTTTCCTGCTTTGCTGGTGAAAAAAGGAAAAAAAAAACACAAGAAAAACAAAAAAAACCCAAAATGGACCACCACTACCAAAAAAAGAGAAAAAGCGATGATAATAATAAAATTTCCCAGAATAACTTTTCAGACTACGTGCCAAATTCACAGTCCCATGTCAGATGATAGCCTCAGAACAATTAACCTAGCTGTGATAGATGAGTTTCTTCAAAATTAGGTATTCAAACTGAAGAATATACGCATTACGTTCTTCATAAAAACTGACTTCCTAGACTATTATGTTCAGTTGTTTTATTCCATAGATTCTTGAAGATGCAGGAAATGTAAAGTTGCACTTTAGAAAGGTCCAACTTTGACAGAAGGCCTTAGCGCATAAATAAGCTTTGTAGGTGAGTGTAGGGAGACAACAGTATGTTCTACACCAATTGTGTAAATCGTAACCCAAAAAAATACTTTAGTTCATCACACACTGGGTAGCATTTTCAGAAATAACGTTCTTGTAAAATCACGTGAGCTCTCTCTCTTATTTTTTTTATTTTATTTTTCACTTCAATGGTTGTACCTTATTTCCTTCTTTGCAGAGAAAAAATGAACCAAAATCTATACGTAAATAAAAAAAGGAAATTAATATAGACTTAGCATAACTAAGCACAAAGTTTTTTAGAACGTAATTTTTGAAAGACTGTCAAAATTAATGTAATTTGTGCTATCATTGAACAGTTAACATGCTTGGTGAGTTTATAGAACCTTCCACTTTTAAAAAGTAGATGATGTGCTAATTCTACTGATTTGAAGTCTAGAGGCTGCCCTGTTTAAACTATGTAAATTACCAACCTAAAGCAATTACTCAATCTTATTGTCATCACATCATTAATTCTCTACAGGTTAAACAAATCTGGACTCATATTTGCAACTTCCACATTGCATCAGCAGCTCCTCCAGCATGTTATCTTAAGACAAATTAAGTAAGACAAACTGGTATTATAATTTGACAAAAATATGCATTTTTGAGAAGAAAAAGAGATTCTGATATTGCTACTGAGTTATAATATACTGTCAAAGATATTAATGCATATCTCAAATATTTCATTTTTAAATCATTACTTTTAGGCTGATAACATCCATATGAATAATCCAGATTACAAAACATCCAAAGCCATATGATTGCATCTGGTGTGACTCCTACACTTACATGCTCCCAGCTTTTGCATACTTACTCAGAATTTTCTGTCCACGTATCACCTAATATATAAAAACATGGACATGCATCATGTTTGTTACAATTCAATCTGCTTGTTTGAAATACTGACCATATGTATCACAAGAAAAATGTACACAGATAGAAATGAGATCTAAAATGTTGAAAGAAGAGAATGGACTCTGTAAGATTGCAGTGAGAACTGGATCTTCTAGCTAAAAATCTGACAGAGTATTTCTCCTCTCAGCTCACCTGCAGCAGCTACGTGTCACTTCATTTATTCATATTCTCTTCACCTCTTCATATCTATATTCCGAAGAGTCTGGACACTGTTTAGATTAAAAAAAAAAAAAAAAAAAAACAAAAAAAATCCATAAAGGTAAGGAAATAGATTACGGAGTTGTGTTAGTTCATTTTGACTAAATGGGATTGGAGAAAGCTGTAACTTTTGACAGAGAAACAGTGACAAGCCATGCCAAGTGGGCTGAAGTCCACAATATTTTCAGCTGATAACGTGGTTGCCAGAAGAAGACACCGAAACAAAATTTAAGAGCGCATGAACTTCAGAGCAGAAGGAGCTATCTGGGTAGTAGTTTCTGGACAAGAAGAGAATGCCACAGCCGTTCCTCACTCTCTAATATTGCAGTACAGCCCACAGATGAGAACCATTCAAATACAACACACTGGAAGAGTGATGGACTGAAGGATGTGAATTTACCTCCTATCCTACTCATGCTCTTCTTAAAATGTGAATGAACTAATCGTATACTAGAGCTACTTGGATGATTTGTACCACACTGTGTTAACTATCTGTATTCTTTCCCATCCTCTCTCCTGAAATACAGAGCATGCATTTTAATTTGTAAACTATCATTGAAAAAAATTATACAGGACCAATTTTAATTTTTTAATTTTTGTGGCTTTTTATATTTCTCAGGTACTCTGTCATCACCCATGCTATCTGCAACAGTGCTTCTAAGATTTCATTTAAAATCTGATTTTATACTAACATTTTCACAGATAAAAGACCATTTTAAATGTCTAATAAGTAACATTGGCTTTGCCAAACTGAGTTCATGAGAATATAATTTCTCAGTATAATGAGAAGCTTTAGAGAAAATACATGACATTTCAAAAGACAGGTCTTTTACAGAATGTATTTGTACTAGAGACGCTAATTTTGGGTACTGTAACCACAACTGCTCTGGTTTAGGACATTGCAGTTTCTCTAATAGAAATTTTTGATTCTCATGTCAAGCAAAACAGCAATTCCACAGACAGAAACCAGTTCATTCCCTACATCTTTTCTGCCTACATATGTCATTTTCCAGGCTACTAAATGGAAGGAGAAAATATACCTTTTATGATATAGTGTAAAATAAACTAAAAGAGATGTCAGGAATCCTCAGAAGTCCACTTAGTTCCTAGATGGATGTAAAAAAGTGCCTTGTTGAGTTAGATGCTGCTTCTGAGATGAGAAAATGAAGGATTCTTGTAGTTATCTGAGGGAATCGTCAAAACAAACCATAGCAGAAATTCCTAATGCTAGTCTGAAATGCCAGAGTGTTCACTTCATCTTGGTAACATGACATTTTATATTCATTTTTATCCTCTGTCACACACAATTTATAACATTTCACATTGTAAAAAGTAATTTAAAGGTGCAGCAGCAATTTAACACACACAAAAAAATCCACCTCCTTAACTGTGGGTCACTTTACGTAGTTAAGCCTTCAATACAGAAATATTGCCTTTGGCCATCATAGGTAATGAGGTTCATCCAGACACGTTGATCCAGTGAATAACAAATGGCAAAATAAAACAACCAGAAACCTTTACGATTGTGTAGTCCCACAATATTATATTGTCCCTCCCCCACAAAGAATAAGGTTTAAATATGTAAATATAATTAAAACAGGAGATAATGTTGTCCCCTCACTTCCTTTCCTTTTGAATCCTATTTTTGATTTTATATAGACTGCAAGGCTGGAGACAGAAAGACAAGTAATTTGGCACACTTTCTTCTGCTAAAATGAGGAGCATTATAAAATTTTATTCAGCCATTCATTTAAGATGAGAATGCACTGAACATTGGACAATATGAATATAAATTTAAAATCTTCAGATGTTATAAGACAACAATTCAGTCACTTCACCACTTCAACCCTTTTAAAACTACTTAAATCACATCTTCCAGCATGCTACATGTAAGCTATTTTGAGGTTTTCATGCCATATAATCCTTCAAACATTCTTTGAGTTGACCCAACAAAGATTCACTTAGGGAGAAAGTTTTATTTGTGCTTCCTTTAGGATTTGTTTCCATCCCAGATTTTTGAAAAATCCTAGACTGAAGTCTGATCTTAGTTAGCATACAGCAAATTTAGTAGCAGCAGTGACACTACTCAAAAAAAAATTTGTAAAAAAGCTGTAAACCAGCTTATTTCAATTGTTGTGACAAAGTTGAGAAATTTAATTCAATTAACTTCTAAGAAGGGTTTGAGATTAAGATGAATCATTTGGAATTTAAATTTGGCCACTTACATCCCCAGAAAAGGACGTCAGTATTTGCAAGATCAGCATTCCCTTATAGTAACTCCCTGCATTTAGTTTCAAATTCTCTCAGGACTGTAAAATGGAAACATTTCTTACTCATAGTTTCAATTCAAAAATAGAACTTGTCCCAGGGCAATAGGAAAACTTTCATAAGTTCTTCAGGTAAAGTTAACATTCCATTGCACGTAGAAAGTAAATGTGCAAGTATTTTTTAGACATACATTCAAAAGGAATACTTTCAATGTTTTTCTAGAGTGTTACCATTTTATTCCATGAAAAACTTGAGGTACAACCAAAGTGACAGCACAAGTATTTTACAAAGTTTCTGACCTTTTGAGATATTTCTGGCTCACAGAACAGCGCATATGATGCCATGGGTTTTTTAACAGAATTTTAACTGGATGAGGTAGGGATTTCAGATAATAAGTTAGCAACAACATATGTTTCTAGAAATCTCTTTAGATAGGTTTTCAGACACATAACAGGCATAGAAGGCTTATGACACTGTAAATACATGATTGTTCTCCATCCATCCATATATTTTGTGCAAAAAATTACCCTTACAATTAAGCAAAGACCCCTATTCATTTCTGCTTCTACTCTTAGTTAATTCCACAATTGGCAAAATAAGAAATGTACCTATCTTAGTTGGGGAGCTAATGTCAAAAGTGCAATCAAATTAAAAAATAGAATGCAGGTGGAACATGAAAACTCTCTTCAACCACCCACTGATCAAATAATTACTAGGCAAGTGCCATTATTATCGTTGTTGGATGGGGTTTTTTAATAAAATAAAAGCCTAAAATTTCAGGTGATTATTAAATTCTTACCTTTACAAGCCCTGTAACAGAGACAAGACAGATGATGTACTTCTGATCCATCTTTTGTTACTCTTTAGGTTACAAATTTCTCTTAGTCTCTGCAACTTTATAAATTGTGGGGGAGTAGTGTCTAAGATATTTAATATTTTCCCTGGGAAAGGACATTGTTTCAAAGAAATGAATCTATCGTGATTCAAATGGAAGAATATATTTCAAAACATTCAGATGACAGAATTAATTAAGGAAACACAATAAATATCAAACCAGGTTGTCCTCCCATTCACCTAATTTCACAGCAGTACAATCTCCTCATCTTTCATGGAACTTTTCCCTATTTACCACTGTCATAAGAAGTGTGGTGAATATCAATAAGGTATTACAGTTCAGGCAGAATTATAATACCAAAATAATGGAGTGCTGAATGAAACTGAAAGAATTCACAAAAAGCATCATCAGTGGAGGGAAACACTGTTCTTACCATGTTCTTTGGAAACTCTCACTATCAAACACCATCTCAGTTAGGCAACAGGTACATTCAAAAAAATTGCAGCAGCACTAGCTAGAAAAAATTAGTCTTTAAATTTAATCCAAAACCAACTCTGTTTCCTTTTATGTAGTCATTGTTGATATCTATAAGCAGAAGAAATATAATCATTCAAGACTATAATTTTCCTATTAGCTTATTTCTATAAGTATGATACAATCAATAATAAATATATTGTACGGTCTATTCCTTATATAATAGCAGGTCTAAATGACCACAAAACATGCTCGGACACCGCTTTAGTTGGCCTGAAATTGATGGAGGGGCTGAGTATAAAGAGAATTAGTCCAAGCAGTCCACCAAACTCACGACTGTGAGGAGGAAGCAAGCAGATTTCACAGTCTATACCTGAGAAGCATTACATCTGAAAGCCACATAGTTTTGGATTAATCAAGCAAGCTATGAACAGAGAAGTCCCTAGCTGTTTACTATTTAACAAAACTCTTTGTGTTTTCTTGGAATAAAAACTGGTTGAAAGTAGATGTTGTGGTTTAAGTCTAGCCAGAAGCCAAGCATCAAGCAGCCACTCACCCAGTCCCCCACCAGCGGGATCAGGGAGAGAATAAGAAGAGTAAAAGGTAGAAAACTCACGGGTTGAGGTAAAGATGGAAAAATTCATGCACACAAACAAAGCAAAACAAGGAAATTATTCACTGTTTCCAAAGAGCAGGCAGGTGCTCAGCCATCTTCAGGAGAGCAGGACCTCATCATATACAAAAGTGACTTGGGAAAACCTGGGAAGACAAACACCATCACTCCAAACATCCCCAATTTCCTCCTTCTCCCTCCTCCCTCCAGCTTTATATGTCTTTCCAACATATGTAAATTTGTCAGGATAAGTCATTAATGAATTTTGCCACATTGCTCCTTATCCTCCTGTCCAGAGTATAAACAAATGTGTTAGAATACCAAAGAGCCAGACACTTGGTTGTGTTACACCTCCTGCACCAACTTCTGAGAACTAACCCTATAGAGACACTATTTTTCTACGCAGTTTCTATATGAATAAAAGAGCAAATAGGAAAATAATATGAAAAGCTGTGAAAAGCACAGCTATTTTATGTGCTTATTTATGTTTTCACTTTAAAAGCTACAGAGGACAGGAAGCTTCATGAGCTTTGTAGGTACTTCTGAGCTGTTTATAAATAAAAGATGCACAACTCCAAGCAGAGTCCAAATTATAGTAAAGGATATCATGAAGGTCACTGTGTACTTTCTCATGGAATGTCTCTCATATCACAAGATCTCTACTCAGAACATATTCCCCAAAAAACTAGTTAAAAAACGGTAAGGAAAACTTCAACAAATTAAAAGTAAAGAATTGCTACTCTCTTTTCATACAAAATCCCACTGTGAGATGTCTCATTTATTCTGGCTTGTCTGTCTTAGTTTCCTTACATGCAAAACAGAGATAACATTAGCCTCCCCAGGTGCGTGAGGGGAGTATATGGTGATAGATAGACAGTTAACATTCCTGAAACACTATCTATGTGTTAAAATATTCTAAGATAAATGGAAATAAATGGAAGAAGATGTCAATTGTCATAACAGAAAAATGTCATGGTTTTTAACTCACAGCAGAATCTATTTGTTTACACTCTTGTACTGTTGGATATACAGTAATGTTGCAACATTTGACACTGAGACTGCTCTTTTAGATTAGTGAAGTCCAGAGGAACCAAACAATATTATGCAATTTGTCAGTACAATGCAGATTAGAATTGTGGAAGTCAAGTCACGCTGTGAAAATTTGCATGAGTCACAT
This sequence comes from Lycocorax pyrrhopterus obiensis, assembly GCA_014706295.1. Lineage (NCBI taxonomy): Eukaryota > Metazoa > Chordata > Aves > Passeriformes > Paradisaeidae > Lycocorax > Lycocorax pyrrhopterus. The sequence goes on from JACSVZ010000002.1 coordinate 72,605,214, forward strand.
ACATTGTTGAGTTTTAAATTCACTCTGTCTACTCAGGCAAAAGCCTTGACATTGTCACTGTAAGTTAGCACACCAAAAACATTAATAGCGCTGAAATAGCTATAGTAGAAAAAGCATCAAAATGGTAAAGTGGGTACAGAGATGGACAGAAAATAATGGGAAATATTTTTTTTAAGAAATATTAATTACACTTCCCCGGATATTATTTTGATCCATTCTATATACTCCATCTCAAAGTGAAATACTGCAGAAGTTTGGAGGACTGCAGGTGGATTCGGAAATATCTCCAGAGGTAGGTAAAAAAAAATTAGAATTTAAACTAATTATAAGGGGCATTATAGCCTGACTTCGTGCAGAGCCATATGGAAAGATTAAAGTCATTTAATGAATGCCAAAGAAAGCAGAGGCAGGCTGTTGGGGTGCCTCGGACCACTCGGGGTCTGCCCGCTGTCTGTCACAGCACGCCTGCCCAATGGGCAGACGACTCGGAGAGCGAGGACCAGTCCGAGGACGAGACCCGGTTCTGAGCCGACACCACCTCTCCAGAAAGTTCTGGTAAGTTCAGTTGTTAATAGGTTTGTTCTGTAAATTCCCTCCTCTGTAACCTGGCCATTGGTTGTGTGTCCCTGGGATCCTCCTCCATGCTTGTTTCCTATTGGTTTTTTGTTCGGTGCCACCCCGGTTCAAAACCTCGGCACCCACAGATTTCGTCGGCCAGTTCGTCCCCACCGCTTCCGGGACAATAAACTGGGAAGGTTTACACGGACTGGTCGTCTCCCTTGCCTCTTTTGCCCCCGGAATTCCTGAGGGGCTGAGACCACCTGGTCCCCTCGCTTTGGGTGCGCCTGCTGAGACCGAGCCAGCGCAGCCCGTTCCAAGCGGCCGCCGGGAAGTGATATCTCTCAGTGCCACTGCGGGAAAGTGACTGCTGCCTCCGGTGCAGGGACAAACATCCCCCGAGGCTGACCCATCTCCCAGGGCAGTGACAGCAGGCTAACTCACCGTCTTCATGCAGAAAACCAAGCTCAGTAAAGATGAAATGGAAAGAAATGTGAAACTTATCATTGTAAAAGGCAGAGTTTTTTGCAAATGCTGGTCTCCTTGTCTTATGACCTCCTTTTCTCTCTCACTGTCTTTCAGAAAATAAAAGAAAAAAAATATCCATAGTGAATTTTTTTCTCTGTAAAAATCTTCAGTTGCTTTCTAAATAGGGAACCTTTAGGCACCATTCTTAGAAGTGCACTGCTTACATTCCTGCCCTAGCCCCACTTTTAAGGGGGACTGGATTGGGAGTGTGTGCTGAGAGGGTCAGAGTGAGTCAAGACCCACATTCACCCCAGGCTTACTTCCCATTGGTTTCCATAGAGTCATTCCCACGGGACTGATTACAGGCACTGCCTGATTGGGAATACCTCAAATAAGATTGTGCAGAGCCACTATTTAAGTAAGCATGAGGCTTGTGGCCAAACCTCACAAGAGGCAGCAACTTGGCTCCCCGGGGCCCAGGAATCTCTGCGGGGAAGCACTGCTGACATCTGGTGTACAGGAGCAGCTATGACTAATGGCATTATGGGAAAGATCAAAACCATGACAAATTGTGTTTAAGGGTTTTATCATGTGTAGAAAATGTGTCACAAAGTGAGAGGAAGTAAGGTTGTGGGATCCTGGAAAAGGCCATGTTGCTGTAAAAAGCAACAGGAGTGAATCCAAGGTAAACAATCACCCAAAGAAAAGGAAATAGATTGCAGTCACATGGTTTGATATTTAGAGGTTTGGAGGCAATTTTAAAAAGTAAAAAAAGATTGTTTTAAAACATACTTAATTTTTTTCTCCTCAATGTAAGAGGAATGTATGGTTCTTGAAAAAATCTGGTAATAGTATATGGGAAGCCTGCATACTGTACATACTGTTGCTAGGAATGGAGTAAGTAGATGGACCAAGGTTTTCATACAGGCCCCATAGTGATCTGTAGCATTGTCAAAAGACATATAGAGCCAGAAGAGGCAAGCAAAACCTCCAACAGGCAGTGCAGAGCAAGAGCAGCTCACATCACAAGATCAGCAACCCAACAGAACAGGTGACAGCACCGGGGAAGCATCTGGCAAACACAACCTAGAACTGAGGTGCTGCTGCAGGAGGTGTCTGACACCTTCCTTACAAAATACAAGGATACCAAAAGGGATAAACACCATGTGGGAGTAAGGGGGTTTGTGCTGTGTTGATAGATAAAGTGTTCTTTCCCTTTCACAGTGCAGAGGAGGTAAGGGTTATGAATACCAGTGCTGTGGAGGATGATCTAGAGCAGATGTGATCAAACCTCTCCTGACTTGATTCCAAGGTCCCCAGCAAGCCTGCTCATCATTCAGGTCAAGGGTTTCCATTCCCAGGCAAGCTGCAGTCAGGGAACTCTGCTCTTTCCATGCTGATCTATGAGTAAACTCAGGAATTTGGCCACTTTGAGTCATGCAGCTGCCCACTCATTTTGGCTCTGTGTCAGAAATCTACAGTAAGGGAATTTGCTGGGGATGCCATAATCTGGCAGTCAAAGAATGGACTTTTTTTAGCTACCAGGACCAATGCCATTTTTACAGAGTGGTAACTTTACTAATCAACTCCAAGTGAAGCCATTGAGCCACTTCTGTGAGTTACTGATTTATTTTAAAGAGCTATTTTAAAAACCTCACACTTTAGCATAAGTGAAGAATACAGAAACTTAAATTACAATAAGGGAAAAGACTGCAGTAAAATAGAAAGAAAGAAAGGAAATAGTGCAATTAACCTAAACATGAAGAGAGAATTTTGCTCCAGGAGAACTGCTGGAAGAAATTGAGAAGGAAATGTGATTATTCCTTCCTCTATTTCTCTGTTTAAGGCCTTTAAGAAGGGAAAGCTTTTGTCTTTAAGGCCAACACTGTCACATTTGACAATGCTGACACAAAGGGATATACAGGCAACTCAAGGGAGAAACATGCTTTGCAGTAAAGAAGAAATATTTTTTGGTTTATTGTGAGCTTCCCCCCAGTTCTAATTTCACTTCCAGACTTATACTTCACTCCCCACCAGAACCAAATAAAGTAAAAGAAGTGCATTGCTGGCACTAAATTAATGAATTAAGGTTGCTTTTGATAATAGAGACTAAATACTCACCTGAGTTAAATGAAGACAAGAGATCTTCCTCAGATACCCGAGCTCACTTTCAGAATATGTATAAATGAAATATCAATAATTATTTTTAAAATAATACTTTAACCTAAAAAAGAGTCCAATTTCCCTAAGCAGTCAATATAATTTCATAGAGTTCATAGTCAAATAAGTTTCTACTGTCAATTAACTAAAGCATGATTAGAATTATTATTAAATTATGTTATTATTGAAATTATGTAGTTGCAAGCACTAAGTTGTAGAGTTCTGCTTCCATCTTCTATACAGTATTACTGCTCAAGTGAAACAGGAATATTCATTCCTTTGAAAGATAAACATTTAGAGCACAAAATGGAACAATTCTGATTTAAATTACACTTAAATGTGAAGAACATAGACTATAGGAGACATCCTCCATGTTTGGGAAACAGAAAAAAATAACCATTATTTTCTTCTATTCATTTGCCCGTGCTTATAGCATTATAACTCTTTTACCAATCGTTTCAGTACTCCTCACTCTAAATTTTTAACACAAAAAATGAAAGTAAGGAGCTTGGACTTAAATGTCTTGGCAATATGCTTGTCAGCACAAAAGAAAGATCTAGGTGAACGGTTTCCTTTGATATCTGTCTCTCATGGTATTGTGTCACATCTAGGACTATGGAAAATAAAGTAAATACAAGCTGCATGTTAAGGAAAAAAAAAGAAAAAAAATAAGGTTTCTGGTACAGAATAAAAGAAAAGATGAAGTTTTTACCTAGTATTTTCTGTGGGGGAAATGAATTAGATTCCAAATTGACTTGCATTGAAAAATCAATCCTTTCTGGTAAGAAGAGGTTGTGGGTTTTTTGTTTTTGGTTTTTTGTTTGGTTGGTTTTTTGTTTGTTTGGGTTTTTGTTTGTTTTCTTGTTGTTTTTATTTTGATGTTGTTTAGTTAGTTTGTTTGTTTTTCAGGGACACTAAAACGGTTTTAGGATTACTGAAACTGAAATCCGTATGTCAGCAATCATGCTTTTGGGGAAGCAACACGCAATGGCCTTTTTTCACTCAAGTGAAACTGGTTTAGGTTGATTTAATCTGAGTAGAAACATTGCTCAACACTTTTACAACTTTTTAGTGTTGCTGAAGTTTGGGATTAAATATCTTGAACTGAATCACTTTCTTCCTTATTAAAAAGCTCCTCTCATTAAAAAGCAAAACAAAACAATCCCCTCCCCCTCCCCCCCCCCAAAAAAAAATCCCAGTTTATTTAGAAATACAGAAAATTCTTGAGATTTCAGGAATTAGTCCAGGGTTAAGGTTGCATCTATGCTTCTGTTATTACCATACCTTGTTGCCTACTTCATTAATTTTTTTGCTAAAGTGTTCATCTGAAGAGGAGTAACATAATTTCCTCACCTCATTCACTTCCATAATCACAATCCTGTCAAACAATTAACTTCCAAATTAGAACTTAATAATGCAACTCTTTTTGAATTACCATACAGACTAGCAGTCATTCTGTCCAGTCTAGAACCTCTGAAGGAAAACATTACCAGATACTTAAGGAAAACACAATAAAAATGCAGAAATAAAATAATATTCCACGGTTGAACTACATTCATAAAGACTACAGAATTAGAAAAGAGAGCAAAAGAAAACTGTTAATTGGAAATTAGCCTTCTTTCATGAAAAGTCTTTTTGTAAACTTTTGTGTACAATCCCATCAAAATAACTTAAGCTGTTGACACAAAAGCATGGATCATTTTAAAAAAAAACAGAAAGTACCTTATGACCTGAAAAAAGACAGTCTGTCTCATGACAGTGCCACTCATAATAGATGACAATGCTAAATTTATTGTAAATTTACACAGATACATAAAGCTGATATAATTCCTGATTTTCCAGTGGTAAGTGCATGACAAAAAAAAAAAAAAAAAAAGGGAGACAGACTAAAAAATTCATGGACACAAAAATCTGAATCTCTCTAAGAATCCAATTAAGTGAATTGACGTTTGTAAACAAAACAACCCCACCAAAAAACATCACTTTTCTCTGCTGAAGACTATTGGGAACATTCATTGCTATGAGCAGGACAAACAGGATTTGTTTCCTAATTCTAAGTCAACACAGTTTTAGCACATGAACATGACAAGTAATGTGGTGGAAGAACAACATGAGTAAAATGTACTTTTCTGCTGCTGTGAGTCACTGGGAATTGCTCAAAGAAAAGGCAATTTCTTGATGGAAAACATGGTTATTAGGGCAATAATAGAATCTGAAGATATCACTGAACTGTACATATACTTGTTAATGCAGACAATATATGTCCCAGCCCACATATATGCATCAGGTAAATCATGAATGAATATTTAGCAACAAAAATAGCACTGTAGGAAGGAGTGATGTGAAATATTTGTCTTTTGTCTGCCTTCATTGTCTTCATCATTTAAGCATTTGGGTCACTTCCAGTTAAAGACCTGAAGAGATAAATTATAAGTAATGGGACTTATTTTATTTTTTTTTTGGCCATAGCTGCTTTTAACAGAGCTAAAACTAACCAGAAAGCTCCTTTCATACCATCATTCTTTACCATCCATTGAAACTTTGAGATAGAGATCGCTAGGTCATGAAGTCATAATCTGAAAAACATTAGAAATAACACCCACACAATTCAAAATCATGTCAGCTTTTCAGAAATGTGATTTCCTAATACAGAAGTTTTTTATTTTGAAAGTTAAATGCTTTGCAAACTCGTTTAAGATGCTTAAGATGTGCAACTTTTTATATAAAATCTTTCTAAAAGTTTATAATTAGAAGTACTTTTGAAGTGGTAAATGAACTGATTGAGTACCATGAAATATGTAATTTTGATTATCTGAAAGATTTGATCATTGCTTTGTATGGAAAGAGTTGAATAGAAAAAATCCATTCAAAATTACAAGTTACAATTTTGATGGATAGGCATCCTGGAAACAAACAGCCAATCCAAAATCCCACCACATCCTTGGCAGGCCTTACTTGGAATGCTGGTATACTATGTACGCAAATGGAAGAAAATATTTGATCAGATTGGTAGTATCATCTCTGATACTACAAAAAGAAAAAAGCAAATGAAAGGTGAAGATGGGAATTTTACTTTCATTAATCATAATGTAACAAACAGTAGTTTCCCTTTTGAAGAGTGAGACAGAGGGAGATGGGAAATGAGCAGTTAGTAACTCTTAATGACCCAACTTCAGCTATTATACTATTACAGCTAATTTGTTCCAAACCATTCCTCTCACCAACATAAAATTCTCTGGAGCAGATATTAATTTTTCCGGTATCAGAATATGTTTATTTAATACAGGAGTTCAAAACAGATGGAATTGCAAAGCCTCGTTCTCATTCTGTGCAGTACAGCACCACATTGTGGTGTGGTAGAAGTCAAGCTGGAAGCCAAACTGAAATATATGGAGAGAGCTCAGGGAAATGACTTGGACACAGAGACCAAACAAGGTAGCAGGTGACCTGGGAAAGAGAGCAACAACTCAAAAGTATGTGTAAGGAAGTTTTCCCTCGTTTTTTTTACCCCTCTCCAACAGTTTGTAAAGAATTTTTGGACCATCTAGTCAGAACAGATGCCAGTAAAGTATGTAATTAATTCCATTTGATGAAATGAAGCATACATTCATAAATAAGTTTAGATAGTGTAACCTATTCACATGAAATCCTGTAGTTTCAAAGTTAAAAGGTAAGATTGATTAATCAATGCTCATATTTTTATGAACTTTGAATGAACAATTGAGTTTAAGAAAAAATTAATTGAAGATATCAAGCTTTTTTTGCTTGATATCTTTAATTCCAGACTATTAAGACAACATGAGATTCAAGATAGGAACTTGAATTGTCCAATCACACAAGGCAGAAACCAAGAATCAGTTTCTTCACTTAATTTCCAGTATTACCTTGATCAAATAATGTAATGTGAGGCATCAACTACTCTTTATGACATGGGGGATACACAGGACAAAACAGAAAATGAAATCATTGACTGTTACCTCATCCTTCTCCAGCAAGACCCTTCAAGATTTCTGTATATTTTTTGACTCCTGAAATTCTCACATTTTCCTGAATAGTGAGCCACAGAACAGGGGCAAGGCAATGCCAGAGGCATCATTAAATCCTCCTTTACCCAAGTCATGACAGATCAGCACAATATCTAAATCACTTTAATTCTCCCTACTGAGATTCTGATAATAGGAAAGTATGCTTATCTGCAAATTTCCTATACAGATGAAGACACATTGTAATTGACCGTGTGACCCCTGAAAAATTATGCTATTTCCACCTCTTACTTGTGACCCACCCAAGTATCTATAATTCTACAGAGCTGTGTCAGCATAAAATGCATGAAACTGTTTTAAAATTGTGACAATGTTCAGCCTTTCTTATGTGCTTTATAGCATATTTTTTAAATGAGAATGTACTCATGTAAATACATACTTATAGACCCAAGCTTTTGCACGTACACATACAAAAGGACATGCACACCCCCATACAACATCCCAAATTACTTTCCTGACAAAAGGAAAGCAATTTCCTGGCAAAGTAAATTTCCTGGCAAAGTGAATTTGTCCCAATAAGAATGATTGCACCTGAGATGTGCCAATCACTGGAAAACTCACAGTGCTTGGAGGTAGTTCAGGAATTGATCTGAAGAAAATAGAAACATAGGTCTTTTGTTCCTAGACAACAGCCAATCATTCAGGTTCATTATCCATTTAACACTGATGCCCAAAGCACGTTGTGAAGCTCTTGGCCAGTGCTGTTCTGGAAAGCTGTTAGAAAGTGAAAAAAGCAAGAATATAAAGAACTTTTATCTTAAAAAACTAATAAAAACAACCAAACACCCCCCCCCAAAAAAAAACCAAACCAAAACAAAACACCAAAAAACCCAACCAAGAGAAACCTTTAGGAAATGGCAAAAATACATCTCACTCTATCTAAATAAATAGAATAAATACTATCAGTAAAGTCTGTAGATTCAGAAACCTATCTCTGCTTCACTGTGTCCCTGGTGAAAATCTCATTCAAGGATTTTCACTGATAACTTGAATCTCATAGGAGTTGAGGGGAACAAACATTTTTGACAGACATTTTCATGACCTGCCTAGAAGATACCAGTGCCCATCAGCCTAATTCTCAGATCAGAAACTGTTAATGCAGAACTGCTCGGTACTGGACAACATTTTTTCTGAGCTTGAAGTGGTTTTGTGGGGCAATGGATGACCTTATGCTGAAAAAAGGAAAATTACTAATATAGCAATTATTTATGCAATAAGATCAGAATGACTCACAGAAAACAGGCCCGGCTACCAATCTCGGATAGCGTCTTATATTTAACTTGCCAAGTAGTAATAATATCCATTGAGATTTTCATGAGAAATTCAATAAAGGCATTCAACACTTTACTGGATGACAGGGGAAGAGCCCTGAGTGAGCATATATATCATGGTATGGCTCTGATTTAAAAAAAAAAAAAATCAAAAACCTTCTTGCATCTTTTTACATTTGCTTAAAATTTGGATCTGAATATCTTAAACTGATCTATTAAATGTATTGAACTAAAAAGATAGCATTTAGTCCCAAAGAAGCTGACATTCATCATTCATAGAATTCATCACTCTCAAAAAAACACAGTTTTGTAGAAGCACTGTGCAGTTCAACCAGAACCAACTTACCCACTGTGTTGTAAGAAAATAGGTGTACTTTCTTTAAATGCAGCAATAAGAAGAGCAGACAGTGCACAGAAAATGGAGAAAAATAATAAAAGGAAAAAACTGTCCCATTACACACAAAAAAAAAACAAGAAAAGGAAAGGGCCTGTCGTCCCCTAGAGCAGCCTTTGGTACGAACAAAACAGTATCTCTCCTGCTCAACAATGACTCTGTTCCCATTAATAGCTCAAGCATAAGTCTACAATGGATACACCCTCAAACCTATCAAAACCGCCACTTTCATAGCTATCGGCTACAAGAGCCTTGGAAGACAGATTCTTTATAACTGGAAGCTATAAATGTACTGTAAAAAAATTAGATTTGACTTCCACACCTAATTTTTCCTGAAAAATCTGACATCTACTCTGATAATAGGAAATATCTAATAAAGATATATGACTCGTGACTTCCTGTAAATTTTAATATTTTCAAGAATTTAGGAACTAAAATCCTGTATGCTCTTTAGTCATATATTTCAAGTAATGCAAAAATGAAGTACACTTTTATAGATGTTTTCCTAGTAAGAAATTCTTAGCATCTCTCCAAGGGCACACCTGGATGTGACTATGGAATGTGGGAACACTGACATTTACTGGACATTTTGTGTGTTGAAACTGTTGAGCATTTCCTCCAGAAGATCAACCCAGCACAAATACTGAAGCTTAGGTAACCTGAAAAATTCTGAATCCAAGTCCTTGAATTTCTTAAGATTACAAAACATTTTTCGTGCCACATGAAGGCTGTTTATGTGCATCCATCTAGATCGGAGCAGCAATGGCCTTCTCATAATTTTAAGTTATACTTTAAAAACTGAGACGATCACTTCATTTCAAGATTGTTCTAATTTATTTGAGGAGTGGGGGGGGGGGTGTTTTCCCCTCCAGAACTCCCTTACATAAAGAGAGATTAACCACAATCCAGAAAAGATCACATTCTGAAATCATTAAGCTGTTTCATCACGAATTTCAAGATCTGTAACTAATGATTATTTATTATACTGTGCAGAAGAACGTTTGCCAGAATTTCAAATTGCAATGAATAAAGCCCTAAAGGTCACAAGTTTAATGATGTTTGCCTACGCAGCTCACTTTTCATCATGAGCTTGAAAGTGCCAAATAGTTTTTTGATGAATGGGAAGCAAGGCAAAAGCAGCTGAACAGGGATAAAAAACCCCAAAAGGCGACAAACAAACCACAAGCCTTAGACATGATCAGAGCTGACTCAGAATGAGATTCAAGAGCTACTGAAACATGAGTTAATAAAAGCAACAGGACTAATGCACTTTGTGATGTACACAGGCTGAAACTGAGACCAGAGTGGGAGGAAGGGAATTAACTGAGCTCAAATGCAAGACTCTTCTCTTTCCCTTTGGGAAAAGTATAATTTGAAAGATTAGAACAGGAGGAGAGATGAAGAGAGGAAAGCAGTAGGGAAAAACAATTTTGCCAAAAGAGTAACAAGTATGTCCCCTCTCAATAAGGATCAAGACTAACAAAAAGAATAACTCTTTCTAGTTCAGTTTAGTGCCAAGACAGTGCATAAAGACAGCATTTGAATTATGAATAACTTATGAATAACATCAATAGCATGAAAGTGAATTTTCTTGTCTTTTCAAAAAGCCCTCAAGAGACACCACACAGTCTTCTGTAATATTGCCTCAAATGGCAACGTGACTTGTGGACTCAGCAAATGTGCACAGCTTGAGCAGGCATATGATACTTCTGGAAAAAGCAGTCAAAAGAATGGAGAAAATGAAAACAGATACAGGCATCTAAATAGACAGGCAACCTGTATGGACATAAAGCAGCCTAATACTTGCAACATAAACAATGAAAAAGTAAGAAACTTCCAGTTCAAAGCATCTTCTTTAGTGTAGCACCACATTTCTTTTAATATTTTCAATTACAAAAAACATTTGTCTACTACCATGATTAAAGTCATATCACATCAAATTAGCAAGCAGTCATTACAAGATCCTAAAACCAGAATAACTGTCAGTAACTTTTTCTTTCAAGACAAAATAAAGTGATTTAGTTTACTCTAGTCAGGTAAAGTTGACTGTTCTGAGGTTATAACTACTTGGACCTCTGAATTAAAATTTCCAAATTAAAGTGGATCTTTAAATAAAAATATGGAAATAAGGAGTTCACATCTACTAATCAAAGAATCCCAGAATTGCAGAATGGTTAGGGTTGGAAGGGACTTCTGAAAATCACCTGGTGCAACCCCTCTGACAAGGCAGAGTCACTTAAATGACAGATCTGGGGCAGAGCTGCCTAAACCATGTGGAAGACCAGAAGCATAAGGAGTGCCCACAGCACTTCCCGGGCTGGACACTCACTTCAGCTTGTGAGTAGAATTTAAGAATCCCATTTGCACCTGGTGAAGCACTGGGTGGACCAGAGCCAGAGGTATTAGGCCCTCTTCAGGGCTCTCTTGATATACAGTCTTGAGCAAAGAATTCCCCTATGAATTTCATTCCCTATTTATGCTGCCTCAAGCACACAGACTAAACTCCTCCAGTACTGCTGGATTATTCTGTATGCTGACAGTGTCACATGAGCACAGACTTAATAAAAAAGTTACAATTCAGAATTAACATTTTTAAGTACAGGACACATTCTGAGCAGGGTATAGAGAGAAACATGCAGTATCTAGAGGACAGTATGTGGAGCAGGTCAGGGGCCCCCTGAATTCAGGCTTAGAGGAAGAAAGAGGACAAAGGATTCACAAAAGAAAGGCAGACCATTAGCAGTAACATCTTACCTTTGAATGCTTACATGTACAGCCCCCAGGGAATTTAAAGCAGTATGCTTTATGTCCACTTTGGGAAATGAAAATACAAACCAGCGTACAATGCTTGAAAAATTTCCAAGGTCTGCTTGAAGTGGTTTCCACAACGTAAATAAATAACACACTTTCCCTGTTTCTTTTGATTCCAGGTTCTTTTTATTCCCCTTAAAACAAATCAAGAATTTGATTATTTAAGCAAATTACAAGAGCAATTTTATGCAGTTCCTGTCCATCTCCAGTGAAGCATACCATGTCCAAGATTAACACAGCCTTGTGCACAACAGAACATTACAAAAATTATGTATCTTTTTTCCCTTAGTAAGACTGCTGCCACCAATAGCAACCTTGAATCTGCCAATTGTAATTACCACTCTAGGATTTTATTGTCAAATACATTCCCCAGATAAATTGTTCTTGCCTTTTCAGTGATTCTGACTGATGGGCTGAGCATGGAGTCATCTCTTTTAAAAGCTGAAACGTACAGGGTAATGCAGATTCTCTTGCATTTTTACAGGCTATACAAAGCCTTTTTGCAAATGTATTTTTATTTTTAGTGCTTGTTTCTTATCTGTATGGCTTATTTTACATGAATCTGCACTGCTTTGCAGCAAATCAGATTCAAGTATATAATTTGTGAGCTACATACAAAGGCAGCAGTAAGAGCATTAATCTGTTCTTTTCAGCACACTAGGTCTCAAGAAGCTCCTACAATCCAGCATTAACAAGCTATTTATTTCATTTACCTACTTAATGACTGAAGAAAAAAAAATTGAAAATGATGATTGCTTGTTTGTTAATGAAAGGGTGCTGTGGTTAACCACCAGAAAAACTATTAATCGTCATAAAATTGTCCTTGGAATTTGACACTTTTAATATCTCATCCGACGTGCCATACTAGCAATGCAATAGAAATAGAAAGATCAATAAAATTTTCACCTAACTCGCAATTAGATAATTTCATGTATGTGGGAAAGAAAAGAAGAGTTAACTTGAAAAGACAGAAATCTAAATATTAAAACATTTTAGATTATTGAACAGTGAAAGGTGACATGGATTGATTTTGCTATTTTATGATCATAATTCAGCTGCCTTATAAAAATGTAGACCTATGTATTTTTGTATGTGTTGCCTCTCTTTTTGTCCCCTTAGGAAACTTGCAGATTCTTGAAGGTCCTTGCTAGATTAACAATTATCTTCATAAAAATGGAAAGCAAAAGAAAGATTTTTTGATAGATTTTGATATTTTCTTTGTTCTTTGTATTGGGAGCCTTGCAGAAGACACTGTACTGAGGAGCTGCTGACCTTGAAGGGTCCGTGTCTCCTCTACTCGTACTCTGGGCTGGAGCAGGCTGTATGCAGCATGAGCAGCCACTGCAGGGGAACCTGCTGGCCTGCCCAATGCCAGCCTGTGCTGCAGCAGTAGGTGGTAGGGCAGAGGGAACATCCCAGCCTGTCAGGAAACTGATAGCTGAACAGTTTCCCAATATAGCCTGTAACTTTTCATGTGCTTGGGAACAGAAGAGTCTATGCAGATCAAGGGGTGCAGTGAAGTGATTCTGACTGGCAGGCTGCTGCTGCACCTCAAGGAGTCAGTGACCCACATCACAGCTGACCTGAGACCTGTGCTGTGCTGGGCTGCCTGTCCAGTGTGGCTTCAGGATGTGTGGTGTTGCACAAACACCTTGGCTGCAGGACAAACTCAGCCAGCTCATCACGACAGAAGAGCCCGCAGGCAGCTCCCCCTTGGTGCTGCAGTTACACCACCTGTATGACCTCACCTTTTACTAGAAGTGCAGTAAGAAGCCTTCTTGAGAACACCCTTGATGAATAGAGATGTTTGCTTGTGAGAAATTTATATGTATATATAGCTCGAAGGACCGGAAGGGAGGAACCTCTCTCCTTGGACAGGATCTCTGGAGCCTGACATGGATATCAATCCATGGTCTCTCTGATGATGCATGAACAGGAGATTTCCAGCACTTGAAGGGGCACCAGATTTATTCCAATAGTCTTCTTGAGAGGGCAGGCTAAGAAAAAGAAAGTCAGCCCTATATTATTAAAAAGGCTATTTTGTTAAGCTATTTGTTGCTGGCCTATCTCTCTCTCTCTCACTGCACCTCAGTGTCTGAGGCTTAGAACTTTGATACAATGTCTTTTGCAAGGCTCCCAATAAAAAGAAAAAGGAAAATATCAAAATCTAAAAAATTTTTTAAGAACTGTGCCAGCGCATCACTACAGGTAGATTACATTCCTGACTATGGATGTCACTATATTCCCCCCCGATCTCCTCCTGCCCAAAAATCTTGGCTAACTTTTGACTACTCAATTCTCAACTGGTGAACTCTGCAATTAGCATTAGAAGCTTAGTCCTGCAAAGAACGAGGGCTGAAGCTAGAATATAAACTTACTGTCACAGCAATCTGGAATATCTGACATTAAGGTATTGGGGACCAAAGTGGGACCCCCAGGTAAGAATTAGGTTTTTAAATAAGTAAGTCAGAAGAGCATCAACACTGGTAGGTGGCCAGTTATAACCTAATTTAGCTGTAGGAAATGCAAAGGAGAGCTTTTGAGGGACATCCCTCTCCTAGGCGTGGTCTCTGTGTTTTGTAATACCTACAGACACTTCGCCACGTAAAAGCATCAGCGCTGAACTTGCTGTTTTGCAGGTAGACAGGCCTAGGGCACTGTCTTTCTGCTCAGCAGAGAATTCGCTTCCTCCTTTCCAGGTAAAGCCACAGGAGGGTGCAGAGTAAGTGAACAAATAGATTTTGCCCAAAATCTTGGGTTTGTGTGTGAGATTGGAGCCAAACAGCTGGACAGCCTCCAGATTAAGATGTTGCAGGGACAGAAAACTTTAATTATAAATATGACTATGGATGTAAGAAAGCTCTAAGGTTTTCAGTATTTGGCACAATTTTGAACATTAAAATTCTGGACTTAAATAAAATGAAAGCATGTAAAACTCAATTTAAAAACCCAACTCCTGCCACAGATTTAAACATAAACATATAGAAAGAAAAGACCAGATGTGTTGAAAGTACTTTAGTAGTTTACCTGTAAATATCAAAGTATCCCTGTGTGGATGACAGATCCTGAGAAGCTCCTGTTCTCCCATCTTTTATGTGTTGATTAGACTGAAAATAGAAATCTTATGAAGTCTACATGCACGGCTTCCTATAAGCAAACAGTAAGGTCTGTGATTATGCTCACTGATTTCTCTGAGGAAGCTGACACACTGAAAACCACAAAGCTAATTCATGGCAATAGATATTACAATTTACACATGAAACATCAATATAACTTGGAATACAGGCAGATTTTTGGAGTTTATGAAGTTTATACACTGCCAATCTACTGAACGAGTTTATGTTCTCTTTAAGCACTTCATTTCATGGCTCTCAATTTTTACATGGTACTCTGGAAAAAATATCAGTACTTATATCTCAGGAACCTCATGAATAGTATGTAAGAGATGAAGACATAACCATAAAATTACTTTTGGCACTATCCATACTGTCACCTTGGCCTCTCAGTTAGGGTTTATTAGGAGGTTTTTTTCCACCTTTGAGATATGAGTACATTTTTACAAGGTGTGCAAAAATAAGCAGACATCAAATCTTCCCTTTGCATTGCTTGAGTAACACCCAAGCCCTTGTAAAAGAACTGAAGATTCTGTTATGGAAGATGCTACAGAAGTGAAAAGCAATTCTTGAAGTGATAGAAACTTCATTTAGTAACCTTTGAAGCTTGTTACAATTTTGAATCCAGACACCCTTGTAAAGTAGCATTCATTATTTTCAAAATATTTGCATTACATATATCAACTTTATTCTGGTTTAAGACTAGCTTTTAGAAGAAAGAGAAAAACCCCATTTATTGTTGGCAAAAAAAAAAAAAAAAAGATTTTCTTTTATTTGCTTTATCTATTTCAGATAAAAGTTGGTTTCTAGACAGTTACATAGTTCAGCAAACATTTCAGCCTATATGCCTTTGCTCATGTGAATAGTGTCGGTATTAATTTTATTACCAAAAGAAACAAAAGATTGTGGAAACAGAAAAAATCCCTGGGTGACTGTGGAAAGAGAGGGACTGAACAGAAGAAGGTTTAGGTCTTCCACAAAGTCCTTCCTTTGTAGAAGAGCGAGACATAAATATAGATAGGACTGAAAATTTTAATTCAATATATATTATTGAATTATATTCTGGTCTCTGACTAGATTAGGATTTACATCAATTTTTATCGATATAAACAAAAAGATAACATATAATGGTCAGGTTCTCAATCAGTTATAACAAAATACTAAACCTGAATTAAAACATACACTGTGGAAAGATTAGATACACATAGAACACCTGATATAATAGAGCAACAATGTAACATAAAATAATACGTAAATAATTTAATGAGTGTAATGTTCCTTTGAGAAAATAAACAGATTAACCAATAAGTACATTTCTAGTCTCCAGCAAAACCAATTCAAAATATGAAACATTATTTTCATTCTTTGCTGTTCTTCTGTATAAGCTTCCTTCACAAAATGGGCCCAGCACTCATTCCTTGCCCAAACTAAAACAAGAATGCATTTGAATTATGGATGGCAAAAGGAAGACTGCATGATATCCAGAAATGCAACTCAGGAAAGTCCCTTTTTTAACAATTCTTTATGATTTATTTTATCAATTGCACATATTGATTGCAAAGCATCTCTTAAGCATATGTATGATCATAGTAGGTATGATTCTATTGGTCTCAAATCACATTGTTAGAATTGCATCAGAAAATTTTATTACTTGTTATAACATTTATTGTTACCAATCTGTCTTAATCTTACTCTTTATTACAAGCAAAAAGTAATTGTAGCTTATGACTCTACATTAACAGAAATGTCCCACCTGTAATTTAATTTCTGAACAAGGTCAGTATAACCTTTCACATTCAGTTTCTGTGTTGTCAACAATGCAATTTGTTTATGCTATGCAAGCTGCCCAAGTTTTCGCTGCTTACATTTCTGCACAGATACTTGAACATAATCAACCCTTCCTTATTCTGAGCTTCAATGGATCCTAATGCTTTCAAATAATCTTCTAAAGAGTACAAATGTTTCACCATTCATTTGCACCAGTGCCAGAACTACAGGCTACAGTACATTTCAAACTAGTAAGAGGGTCCCTCCTCAAAAAAACCTCAAGGTAGGAGATGAAATATTAAGATAAAAGAAAAACAACAACAGCAGTGGAACTGAGAAGGGGTGCGGCTCCATGAATTGCATTTATCTCGGGGATTTAAAGGAGACCCGCAATTTACAGCTGAGTGCAATGAAAGACAAAAGATCAAAGAAACAGAAGCTTTTTTAATGGGGCTTTGACCTTGTGATAAAGTCAGGAAAGTCACAGGCAGAATATGTGAGGTGTTGAATAGCAAGAATGGGTCATTAGGGGCAACATGATGAAGCCCAACTCAAAATCACGAGAGGAAGGATGTGGTGTAACAGGCTGAAGTAACAGAAGAGAAGTTGAACACCTGGAACCGTCTTTCAAAGATGCCATAGTCTCTTCTCAATTAAAATTATCTTCATTAGGTATAAAGAAAAAGCTTTAAAAACATGTATCAAAGCAGAGATTCTTTTTTTAATATATTAATAATTCTATTAACTGCTTGCCTTAAAAAGTGAGAATAGTACCAATAGAACAACAGTGAAAGTAGGACATCACTGAAGTGAAAAAAGAAAAAGATGACTTAGAAAAAGCCAGTCCCATTTACCTACTGCAGTCTTAAAAAATATTTTTTAAAGATTTGGTGCTTTGTCTCACTACATATCTTCACTCCTTTGTTTTGGAGATGCTCTTCTTTTACCCAAGAAGTTTTTCAAAAGCCAGGGAGCAGTGTTTCTAAATCCACAAACAAGAAAACTATTAAAAGTGGTTTTGAAGGGAAGAAAATATGCAATCACTGCAAAGATAAGAGACTCCTTCAGCTATACACTTCAGAGACTTTCATCATACTAATAGTTCCTTAACCACATGTTTGAATTCAGGTGACTTTCTGAAATGCCTTAACATTAGGCAAGAAAAGTAACAAGGATTGCCCGTTTCTACCTCTTAAGGGTGCATGTAGGATTTCAACACTTGTGGGAGAAAAACTTTTCTGAGAGGAATCTGGCTAAACTACCCTAATTAAAGATGTTTTTATTTTTAACAGCAGTTTACAGTGTATATCAAATTAGCTATATTGAAGTAGCCCTTCTATGCTGCTTTAATTTCTTAAGTAATATAATAATATGCCGTCTAAAGTCAGAAAGGGAATAATTCCTCCTACAGAACCACAGAGAAAACTGAATTTTCCTTCACAGATTTCAGCAAAAATTTGAAAATGAAATTTTATGACAATAAGAATATTATTCTGGTTCTGAGCAAGACACTTATTTACAAACAAAAATTAAGGTAAAAAATAATGAAACAACTGCAAATGCTGCAATATCATGATAAAAAATAATTTCCGTAAAATCCTATCACAGCTATAGCAAAAAAAAAAAAAGTGAAAGTAACAGACTTTTTTTTTTTACTTTTCTATTAAGTACACAGTAGATATTAAACTGATAATTCATAATAAACTTAATAGCTAGTCTCAGGAAAGTGGGAAAATGAAACAGCAGGAAATAGGAAATTATGCATGAAATAATATTATCTAAGCCTCCCAGTGCATCTGGATTTTATACTTGGATTGTATAGTATACTGTAGTAGATTTTGTGGGCCCCTGGGCAATTTGCACTGGACCTAACTATGCCTCATCAACTATCATAAGGATGTAAATTTTACCTCTTGTCTATTTATTTTTTCCCACTACTTAGCAAGGGAATAGCATTAAAGCTGAGTGTGGGGTTGCAACAGTGTTGCAAAATGCCACGGAAATATTTTGTTTATAAAACAGCCAGGCTGCCTGCCAGCTTCATTGTCCCTGCTCCTGTTGTGTATGTGAATCCAAGCACTCCACCATGCTTTGTCCAGATGAGCTTACCTACCCTGCACCTCCTTCACACTGTGAGGGATCCGTGTAGGTTTCAGGCTTGAATGATTGCTCCATCCTTAATTTTGTACGTGGGGTGTTGACCTTGGCTGGCTGCCCAACTCCAACTCAGCCCTTTGCTCACTCTCTGTCCTAGACAGGACTAGGAGGAAATATGTTTCCTCCCAGTCATTCTCAGACCTCAGCCTTTATAGGGTTGCTCCCCTTCCTTGCTCTTGCCTGTGAAATGCCAATGCATTCATGCATTGCAGACTTCTTGGTTGTCTGCTTTAAACAGCACCAATTGCTCTTCTTAAATTTCATTGCTTATTTTAATCTTCCAGTCTAACTTCTCCCCTCTCCCCACCACCACTGCCATTCTCCCCTTGCTCTCCTCCCAATTTTTGTGCTTTCTACTTAATTCTTCACATTCAAAAGATACATGAAAAGGCTTACATCAAGGGATGATGTCAATTATATATTTAGATCTAGGAACAGAGTTTGGTGATCGTTGCAAAAACGTCATTCAAGTGCAGCCCCATTTCTTACATAAAAACAACCCAACAATTTAAGTACCATTTGTTCACTTAGTCCTTTCTGTGTTTAAGGCTCTCCTTTTCAAAGCAGCCTTCAATATTTCTTGTCTATTACTAAAAATTACTTTTTTGAAATTTGGTTCAGGTTTAGACATCAAAGGTTTACTACCTCAGATGGCATGTATCAAAGTTTTTTTGACAGCACCCAGAAACTACTCTTTGCAATTCTTTTCCCCAGAAAAAATCAGGATGCCACTCCATACAGGAAATACTGGAAGATTACCACTGTTCTAGTCTTTCAGTTTGTTAAGTGTATTTTGCCACACAGCCAAGTATGTTCCAAGTTAATGATGTTTTTCGTTTTGTCCTGTAAGCAGGACATGACACCATTTAAAGCCATGGATGAGCCAGTGAATTCCAGAAATTGAAGTATCTGTATAGCACTGAAAAATCCTGAACTTGTAAGTTATACTTGAGTGCCCGATACCTCAGAATTAGAGACTCTGAAGTATAAAAGAGCTATGGTGCACTCATGTGCACATTAGAAATCAAGGCTAGCAAAATTGCCTGTTGAAGTTTCAAAAGAAGTGTGTCAAAATCAGCAGTCTTAAAATTGGTACTGATGCCTTCCCACATTAATATTGGCCACTGTTATAAATCCTGCCCATCTACAAAGACCTAGGTCTAATTATTTCTGTATTGAAGAAATTTACAAAGCCTGCAAGTTTACAAAAAGCATTACTAACTGTTCAGTGTCTCAGTGTTTGGATTATACAAACTCATTTCTCTATTTTTATTTCTGGACACAACAGTGTACACAAGGATGTATGGAACTAGGAAGTTTTCACTGATGAAAATATGTTTTCTTATTTAAAAACCTATGTAGTACTTTTTAAAGCAGGAAAATTAATGTCAACAGTTATAAAACAGAAATACAAAGAAAAGAACAAATTTAAGAAGCAGCTTCCATTGATCAGCATATCTGCAAATAAAGCTAGAGGGTGGATATGGAGTGGAAAATTTTAAAAGTTCGGATCAGGTCTTCTAGCTCCCTGTACCTTCTCAAATCCCCTGCTATTGAAAAGGCACTCCAAAAGCTTCTTTTCAGTCAACACTGTAATAAACACCATTTTACAGACAATCTTTTCTGTAGACATTTGTTAAACTGTTCCCTTCTAGAGTAGTTTTAGGCACTGCTGTACTCGGGGATATTTCCTCTTTAATACATGGAATACCAAAGAAGCAGGTACAGAATTTATCCAATACCATAATAAAGTTCTTAGACATCTCTATTTTATCATTTGGAACTAAATATCAGTAGGAAGTATTAGTTACCCCATTATTACCTGAAAAATGGAGTTGATGGATAAATGGCCCAAGCATTTAGTTGTCCACATATACTATGGCATCTCAAGGTGGCATCTGAAACTATGACAGAAAACAGCTTAAGTTTTAAAGGACAAACCCCAGCATCTTCAGCTTCTCCAACAGATAATATGCAAATGAGCAGGACACTTAACTACTTACTGTCAAAAATATAATGCAGTTGGTTTAAACTAATCCAACTGCAATGTGAAAAAAGTGTGCTTGAGGAAGGAATAATATTTTGCCACGCAAACTGTCAGAAAACACTTCAAAAATGTTGCTAGCAAACTCTGCTCTGATGTCTTCAAACTATTAAAATCTTTTCTTCTTCCACAAAAATGAGTCTTACTTTTAGGTATCCTAAATTATCTTCAGAGGTAGGAGGGTAGGGGAGTGTGGAGGGGATCCAGACTACCCTCTCCCTGCCTACCATGTGTAGCACACTGTCAACTTTTAAAATAATTTAATGAAGTAAAATAAAATAAAATAAAATAAAATAAAATAAATAAAATAAAATAAAATAATAAATAAAATAAAATAAAATAAAATAAAATAAAATAAAATAAAATAAAATAAAATAAATATATTCATTCATTTAGCCTTTCATATTTCCCTGAGTAAGGACTTGTCAGATACATGAGGCAAAATACTTATAAACATCAGCAAAGAAATGTTTCCTCTAGTTCATCACAAATTGATGGATTCCACAGGACAAGTTCACAGAGAATGTTTTTGGTTCAAGGTATATTATGCACTATTTTATTGTCCATATCTTATTTTTGAAAGGGTGAGCAGTTGGAACTAAATACGTGGTGTGGGGTGGCAGTAGTGGGGTTTGTTGAGTAAAAAAACCTCAGCATTATTCCTAGGTTTTGAAAAATCAGGACACCTTATTGAGTCCTGATTTTTTTTCCTCTGGCACATCTTGATATGCCACCTGAATGTTCAGTTTGTTTTGATCTATTCCCAAACTGAATGAATTTGTTGTTTATCAGTTTTCCATTAATTCTCAGACCATTCTGATTACCAATGTAAATGCATAGTTTAGCTTTAAAGGCTTTGTAGACTTCGAAGAGGAATGGCAATCTAGAGGTGAAAAAGCTGATTCTGTGCAATTACAGTAACACTTTGCTTTGGACAGCTGAAAATATTAACTCGTGTTGCAAGCATATGCTGGTGGATCAGAGGTTCATTGGCAAATAAGTTAGAGATGACAGACAGCTTTGAGAAAACAAACATGTTTTCTCTGATAGGGGCATGATCCTGTGACTGCCAGCCTATCAGAAACAAGTAGGAAGCTGAAGAGAGGAGAGGAAGAAAAAATAAAATTAAATCAAGCTAAGACAAACACTTCAGCAGAAATAACTCCAAACGAAAATTCTAGGAAAACCCAAAGCAATCCTGTCTTCCTGTTACCTCTAATGTCAGCATTTGTATTAAATGAGAAATTTTTTTACAGAAAGAGCACTAAAAAACAGACATAAGAGCCTTATTAGTGCCAACATTCAGATCTTTACCAGAGATATTACATGATGTAAAAGGCTAAATCCCTGACTTGAAGTCAGCTTAGTATATAGTCCAGTATCTTTAGTTAGTGTTTAAAAACATTACCTCTTCCTGTTTAAATATAACTTTAAAAAAATCTTCTCCTTTTAGAAAGCATATGCGTAAATTCTCAGCCAGCCATTTTCATTTTGATTTCCTAAGAAGGTTGGACAATGAAATTTAGCATGTGGATTTTGCCCAGGGAAAAAAGATACTTTTGTATAATTTCTCACATTGCAGTAGTGCTGTATCCGAGACCACAGCAACACAAAGCAATTGTAAGGGACACAGGAAATTTATAAATAATGCAAATAACTTGCACAAGATTTGCAAAGGTTAAAATAAATATAACCTACGTCAGCATTTAAAACTTCAAATCCATTTCTAACAAAGCAGATCCACCTGTCTGTTTCTTGCATTCTCTCAGAATGATTAGGTGCCTGTTCGTCAAACAAAAAGAATTTCGAAGGGATTCAATAGTTGGTCAGCTCAGTAGAGCAGTAATAAGATTTTATATATTCTGTGTCAACAGCTTGTACTTTGCTCCCTCCTTCCTCCCCCGTTAAGTAAGCTTTTGTGAAAAATCAGTATATGAAAATCCTCTGATGTCTGCAGATTAGTCACAGTTAATTTTTACATCCATGTAGCACTATTACCTTTGTTTAAGATGAAAGCTTATCTTAACTTGTGCTATTCACTCACTGCATTTTGCCCTCTCGAGTTAAGAAATGTAAGTCACGCAGGATGCAGATTTAAGAGTACTTCTGCTCAGTCTTTGTACAAATAGCAACTCCACATTTAGAGACACAGTTATTAGCAATTTTGCCCAACTTCCTCCTAGGCTATAGTTAGGCAAAATTAATGAATTCTGTCTTGTTCAAATTAGTTCTTTAAGTTAAAGACTTGGGGGAAAAGCTAAGGTTAAGGGCAATGCACATTGCACTTTGTTATACACAGAACAAGCAGCTTTCCTATTCCTGTCTCTGGTGCTTTGGGCAAGATTCACCACATTCCACATTAAACAAAACAATGGATTGCAGTTCAAGTCCTTCAGGTTTCCTGTTGCTAATTAGGGTTTTAAACAACCTTTTAGAAGCATAAATGGATCAAATTTATAACAAAGTGTCCTGAAGGCACAAATAGATTTAATTCCTTTCCTGCTGGTAATCTCTCTCTGTCCTACATATCCCGTAGAACAACTCACTTCATTCTGATGACTGCTTCACCTCAAAGGTCTGACCCTCACTGGGGTGTCACTGGGCTAGACATTTACTTACAGCACCACTAAGTTCCCTGCAGTTTTTGGCTTATAAATCTTTGTCCTCCAGCCACGCATTTCTTCCTCCCTCCTCTGTATTGCAGAAAGCAGTCATTCAGCACTGTCTAAACACAAATGGAAAAAAAAATTACAAGAGTCACACAAAACAAAGTCATTCTGTATTCCCCTGGGAAACATCACATCTTTTGTTAACTTTGCTATCTCTCCTCCTCTCTTACACGATCCAAGTATGGTTGGGATGACATAACCTGGTTTATTGGCATCTTTCTCAAGAAATCAGTTGCAAAAATCATAAATTCATAGAATGGTTTGGCTTGGAAAAAATCTTAAATATCAACTAGTTATGATGCCTTAGGATTTTAGAATTTGTATTTTTCATATCCTGTAATTCTTTAGTGTATAATTCTAAACTCCATATAGCCTGTTAGCTACTGTTCTCCCGTTTTGATCAGACAAAGCAAATCCTCTCTGGGCTCGATACTCAAGGACACCTTACTGTCTCAGGCCCCAATATATGTAAACAAAAGTGAGTTGGGGGGGGAACAAACCTGGAGTAATGACTTCATTACCTGAAATTGTAATTGGAGAATTAACCCCCAATAAGCAAATGGACCAAACTTATAAAAGTATGAAAACCCACGACCCCATCGTACATTTTCAGTGTAGCCCCTGGGGCTTTGACTGCACAAAGTGTACCTGAAGGTCCTTCAATAAATGTAACTGCTTTTGTCCTCTTAATTTTGTCTGGCCTCTGTTTTTAGGTAGCCCCAACAAAGCATCAGTTACAATGCCCCCACCATTTAGAGGGACACTTTCCATGAGACCAGTTTGCTCAGATCCCCATTCACCTTGGTCTTGAACACTTCCAGGGGTGGGACATCCACAAGTTCTCTGGGCAGCCTGTGCCTGTGCCTCACCATGTTGACAGTAAAGAGTTTCTTCCTTAAATCTAATTTATCTGTGCTCTTTCAGTTTAAAGCCATTCCCCCATGTTCTGTCACTACACACCATTGACAAAAGTCCCTCTCCAGATTTCTTGTAGGCCCCCTTTATGCACTGGAAGGTGCTATAAGATCTCCCCAGAACCTTCTCTTCTCCAGGCTGAACAGCCACATCTCTCTCAGCCCTTCTGTAAAACAGAGGTGCTCCAGCCTGCTGGTCTCTTCCTGGCCCTCCTGGGGACTGTCTTCAACAGGTCCATGTTTTCCTTATGTTGGGTACCCCGGAGCTGGACGCAGCACTCCAAGAGGGGGTCTCAGGGAAGCAGAGGAGAGTTCTCTCCCTCGCCCTGCTTACCACACTTCTTTTGATGCAGCCCAGGATGCAGCTGGCTTTCTGTGATGAAAGTGCACATTACTGCCTCATGTTGAACTACTTGTCAACCAAAAAATTACACAGAATAATTTAATCAGATGCTTAAACAAGGAAATATAATACCTCACCATGATATTATGTAGAAGGAAATAAAATATTTATTAATCACTTGGTAACTCATTGGAAAATTATTTTATGTGGCTAAGATACCCTTATACATTACCAAACCATCCACTTAAGTTCTCAAAAGAAGCTCAGAATGCTGGAACTCACTTAGGTACACTCTAGTTTTCCACTGATCCAACTTGCAAGAACAAAGAAACCCTGTAGATCCTAATCACACAATGACCTCCCTTTGTGGCTCTGTGTAAATGCAGAAATTTATTAATAGATATTTGAAATATTTGCCTGCATCATTGAGCACTATGTCTCCAAGCAGAAGACTTTTGCTACATGAAAACCAAGACAGAGTTTCTGGATATAACTACTTAGGAGTTTAAAATCAGGAAGGAGCGAAACACTGATAACTATGTTGCTTAAAAGCAAATACAAAAAAAAAAATCAGGAGTTTCATGGTACTCATAAAACCTTTTTATTAGACATTTCCAAATATTCACTGCTCTCCTCATCTCTCCCCCTGAAAACTAAGCAGAGGAAAGCCAGCTGCATGACTTGTGCTACTTAGGCTGGCCTATTTCCCAGGGAGAGATGCAGGCATCACAAACTCAAAACCTTCATGAAGCACTGAATCTCTACAATCTGAGCGTTTGCTTTTCACTGTACAGTGAAAGGTGCACAGAAATGGTTGCTAGATGCAGCACTCCCACCACTTTAAGGAGCTGTGCTCCCTGCTGATGTGAGAGGACACATCAAGTGTGCTAACCTCAGGTCTTCGGGATGACAACAGACAGGAGTTGTGGTCTCCCCAAGCAGATAATATCCCTCTCTACCTGAGAACCTTCAGTCTTTTGGCCAAAAGTACAATTCTAGAGTTCTTCTGCCTTTATAAAATAAGGTACAGATATGCAGACATGGATATACACAAAACAATTTAAAGGGGGTGAAAACCTCTTTATTCAGCTATAAACCTGTCTTTTAATTAAACAAGAAGAGTATCATAAAGTTTTAGGTAGAAGCAAACCTAATTCCTGCCAGGCTCATTAAATATCAGTTCCAGTGTAGTTTTAGCTTCTTAAAAAAATATTTTCATAATCCTTTACTTAGATATTTTGCTTGATCTTTTCACTTCTACCCTGTTTGAGATGAAATGGCAGTACTTTCTCTCCTTTGGATTTGTATTCTCCCACTAAATGAGAGCATACATGTGGCTCCTTGCCTGCAGCTGGGAGAGATTGGATTCTATAACCATCCAGATCCCTGTAGTCCAATGTTCTGTGTTCTTGTTACTGCACATATCATTAGCTCAACTGCAAGGAAAGCTTACAAATGAATATTGGTAAATATGTTGCTCACTGGGCAAAACAAAAACCCTGAAGACTAGTATATATCACCAGGACAAGGATTTTTGCCTTGAAATCCCAGAGTATCAACGTTATTTCACAGACTCTTTACAACATTGTGTCTTAAATATATTTATACATATATATATATATATATATATATATACACATCTTGGAAGGGTTCCTAAGGGATAGAGAGATGAGGAGTTTCTTGGTTTCAGGTGTCCTCTACTCAACAATGATTCTAACTCAGATATAGCCTGAAGGCAGATTATCATGTCAAGCTGTTACCTTAAATAACTTTCAGAAAATATTATCAACTGGCAAGAAATCTGTGAAGCTCATAGTTTACCATTCCCTTGCCCATTATAAACACTTCAGGCTTGGAACCAAACATGGTAACAAAATTTCACTAAGCAGGTTTCCTGAAAAATAAGGATTACATAATCTTGCTGTGTGAACATGGCAAACACACTATTTATTCCTCCACTTTTGGTTTTTTTTTTACTTATTTTATTCAATATATACATGTTTTCAGATGCACACCTTTATCTCCTGTTCCAGCTCTCCAAAACCTCATAACATTAGTTTCTGGTAACATAAAATGTTTTACACAGGCACCAGGGACACCTGGCATAATAAGGCAGTGATTTAAAATAAAGTCTGCCAAAATGGATACAAAAATTGCAGAAAATCTCAAAATAAGCATTCTCAGGAGAGCACTGAGCTCTGTGAGCAGAAGTTTAAGTCTGAAAGAGGTCAAAAATAAAGCAATTTTGTTATGCCCGATTATCATAGGTCCCTTATTGCAGTCTACCATGTAGAGCCTGTCTGGTCTTGGCTGTGATTAAGCATGCCATTGAGTCCAGAAAGATAGAGCTCTAGAATACTCTGTGTTGCTTTGCTGTTATGAGTCTCACATTTACAACTGCTCAAAATGCTCTAAATTCACCTTAGAAAAAGCACCATCTGGCTATTACTGGCTGCAAATTACCAGCTGTGAAATATTACTATATTAAGAATGTCAGCCAAAACAACAGCTGACCTTTTGTGCAATAGAAATGCTGTGCATAAGCCTTGCAACATTTTGATCCGGATTTCAACTCACAAACAAAACTTATGCTAATTTTGCCTTTTCACAGAAGGGTGTATTTTCTTCAGTATTTTAAGGATAAAAAAAATTCCAAAGACTGATTTTTTAAAAGGTTTAACTCTGATGTTTTCTCTTTATCACTGAAATTAATGAAGGATTTGTCTGGATTTGTCTTCATCATAGATATGAAGATAGACACTGTATTGTAATTTAGGGATTTTTTTCAATATTCATTCCTCTATATTGTCTTTCTTTCCAGAGAACTTTATAATTTATCCTTCATTAAGACTTATAAATGGTCTCTTTTTTTTTTTTTTTTTTTGCTGGTTTGTTTGATTGTTTGTTTTAATGAAACTAGTATTTATATGAGGTGGAAATAGTTTTTGGGAGCACAAAATATTTTGAATTGATAATCTTGTGGATTTGAAGGGGTAAGGTGTGTTGTTTTTTGCTTGTTTTCTCCATTTCTTCATGGACTATTTTGCATAAGTATAGACAAAAAACTTTGGAGGAAAAGTCTTGTAAATCTAAGGACTTCTAATGGCAGGAAGAACTGGTATACATGAAAGCTTGTTTTTTTGGTTTTTTTTCCCAGGTTATATTAACTGGTCCAACAGAAGATAAAATCTTTCGCTTCAGACTTTGCAACAATATATCCAAGACCTTGACAAAAGCAGCAACCTTAATGACATAAATGCAAGAAAAAATGTTTTACTGTGCAACAGCTTAGCAGAATAGCAGACAGGGAAACCCTTGAATATTTGTCACAATGGAGAGGATATGAATAGTTGTTTAGGATGCTTTGAAAAAACTTTTGCTTTTATCAGGCTGTTTATCAACTATAAGATTAATTCTGCCAAGTATTGTTCTTCTTAGGCAGAGTATATTATGAAAAATAGATGAAAAAACATGATATTGAATTAATGAAGTTGAAATGATGAAAAAACCCATGCTATACGGCACATTTCCTTCTCTGTTCCATAAGTGTTAATTAACAATGAATATTAATGAAATATCACAAAGATTATTAATCCAGAGAAGCAGCTTGGTACTGGAGGGCTTAGTACACAACCAAGTAGCCACTCATTAAGTCAACTGAAATAACTGGAAAATATGCATGCTCTTTGCCCAAGGAGGTGTACAAATGATCTTTTATTCAGATTTAAATTAATACATTCAGAATTGACTAGAAACATTTGGCTAATCATTACGCTTCAGATAACAAATGGGAACTCGTTTTACACAGTGATAAAACAAGTGCCAATTGCCCACATTTTGTGCTGGTGTTTCTAAACCTGAAAATGTCATATTATCTGCACGGTTCTTAGTTCAGCTGTAGAAACCATGTTCCACTACCTCATAAAAGACATGAAGGAGCACCATTGCACTGTCTGGACTTCTGGCACAGCACAAAGACACTGCCAGCAACTCGTGCTCCAGCTACTGCTCACTATCTGAATGCAATCAAAGACATGGCATGCACAGGCACATCCTAGCAAGCACCTAGCCCAGCTTCTGTCTTCAAAACAGATATACTATTTAGGAAGACCACTCAAGCCTAGACGCTTCCTGTCATGCCATCTATTCCCTCGAACCACCCTGGTATTGAGAATTGTTATAGGAATGGCAAACAGCACATCGACCCAAACATTTCACAGATCTGTCAAACCAAACTTTCCTTGCTGTGTTGTAGCTTCTGGTTTTGCATTTGGCATAATTTAGTTTGGTTTAGTCTGGTCTCTCAGGAGTTAAGTTGCCTATATTAATCATCTGTGTGAAAGTTCATATGCAGCTTTTTTTTTCTTAGTTTTATAAGGTTGTTTTAGACTGCTTTACCACAGAGGTAAGGAAGCACACCTAGCTTACTTCAGGGGTAAATGTTAATCATCTGCAAGCTTGGAAGTTTCACTCTACATTGTGTTTTCTAGGACACTACTGAAGTTAAATAAAGTCAGTGTCGTCATCAATCCTACAGGACTGGTGTCCCACCCCTCCTCCTTTACCTTGAAAAGTGATTGCTAAACCCTACCTTTCCTCTACTGTAACTGTCTTTCAATACAAGAAAAAGCCTTCCCCTAAAGCCACATATCAACATACTCTGAGCAGGTTCTTTTAGATATTCTGTGTATGGAAGGGAGAATGTTTAATATAAAATTTACTTACTTGGAGATGTGTGATGTTACACAGGGTTTCTGATTTAGCAGAATTATAATATATTGAAAACACAGTACACAAGTAAATTTTGCTTCACAAAATACCGCAATTGCAATATACAGTTCAATCCCATTACCAGTCCTGTCTCTAAAACCTGCTCACTGTCACAACACTGGGCATCCCACCTTACCAGGAAGGAAAGTGTGGGATGAAAGCAGCTCAGCATTGTTTCTCTCTTCGAAATACTTTTGCTAGTTTTAATACTCTGTGTTGGGCTGAGCCATGAATTCAGTCCCTCCATTCTGGTCTGACTAACTCAGGGAGACATTTAGACCCCCAGTTAAGCCACTCAACTGTTGTCCATTTAAAACAAAGCCCACTCTCTGGTCCCTTTAGAGTGAAGGCAGAAGTCAGCTTCTTTGCATCATACTCTGGGCTCCATGAGCACATGACCCTTGCTGATTATTATTCTTCCTCTATCACAGGGATTCATTCATTGAGTTACATTACATCCCTAGGGTTTTAGTCAGTCATGACATGGTAATTTACTTCCTTTATCTCCATTGGATTTACTTTATGCACATGATACCCCATTCACAGGAGTGTTACACAGATCATCAGTGAGGCAGGTCCTCCCTCTACAGAAACCATGCTGGCTCCCAGAGAGCATTAATCCATGTGCTTATATTTGTTATTACAGTTTCTGCTGTCTTATCAGAGGTATACACCAGCTTCATTGCTCTGTGGCTGACAGGGTGTCCTCCAGAGCCCTTTTGCTGGTAGGATTGCAGCAGCAATATTCCACTCCTTCCATACACCTCCTATTTATAATGTTGGGCTGCAGACCAAGCTCCTAATTTCACATCTGAATTCCTTCAGAGTCCCCTGGTGAATATCATCCTAGCCTTACCAGATGCAACTTGTCTATCAGATCTAATATAACCCATATATTTACTTAAAATTGAGCTAGTGTTTCTGCTCTGTTTCTTAAAAAGCATGGGTCAATGGGAATCTCTCCAATACCTACAGCAGCAAAGGCCGATGATAAGAACTCACTTTATTTCCCTGCTGCTTCTCTGGCTCTTTTGTCACCAAAGAAAAACATCAACTACCTACCTGGTTTCTCAGTTTTGAACTATTTAAAGAGCTTCTTCATATGAGCTCAAGCATGGCAGCTGCCATATTTTGTGGACTTTCCTGTTCTTCTTGCTTTCTTTCTCACCAGCTTTTCAACTTTTTTTTTTTCTTAATGCTGGCCTTTCAATCTTATTTGTTTTCTGTTTGAATCTCAACTTATTTGGTCTTCTAGTAAAATGGATTTTAAACTGCCTGCAGACGGCTTGCATTTTCTTGCACTTCTGCTTTAAGGAGGTGTTTCATTTTGACAAATTCTCTAATTTTCCTACACTTCCAACTCTTAAAATTGAATATGCATGCACTGGATTTGTTTTGCCTGTTGGCTCCTGCTACAACATTAAACCTAATTGTACTATGGTAAGTACTAAGAGCAGCTGTACAGCGTTGATCAGCACTCAGTGTGAACCAGAAAGGCATATTTTCGTGTTGGTACACATAGTTTGTCTCAGAAGCAGCCAATTATTGCATCTAGAAATGGAATTGATCTGTACACAGTAGCTTTAATTTCCCACTCTTCTACCTGCCATAAATTTGCAATTTGACTGATATTGTTTAACACTGTGTACATTATTTTTCCTAACTGTGGTATAAACAGTATAAACAATAAAATCTTACTATTAGAATCTGGGAATTCTTGCCACAAGGGTTCCATAGTACTTCTCTTTTCCTTTAAAACCTGTCCAGTTGTGCCTTTCACCCACACATCAGTGAAACTAACTTGATTCCTGTGAAGCTGGTAGACTGGTAAAATTATGTCCCACTGAATTTCCTCCTTTTGAAATGGCTGCTTGCAAGCACCACTTAATGTCATGTATTTTAATTCTTATATATATATATTTTTTTTTTTTCGGAATTTAGGCTGGTGTAAAAATGCTTCAAAGCTTTTACATTCACTCCACTTAATGTTACACATATGAATCAGTTGGCATTATAGGTGACCTAACTTACCTCATTTAATTTTTGTGTGCCATTTATTTCTTTCAGGTTGTTCAGGACTGCACTGGACATTCCTTGCATCTGTGTAAACCAGGTCATCTTCTGTGGTTCTAAGCTTTCCCCCAATTTCTAAGCTTCGATATTCCTCTGTAACCTTTCTAATTCAGTATTTTCAGTACTGACTCCAGTATGATAAAGATGCAGCTCATCATTCCTATAGAGTTTCCTCAGTTCCAAATATAAGTAAATCTCAGCTTTACATCATCTGCTCATCTCCATACCATTATAATTTATCATTATCATTTATATCTCATCCACAAACATTGAGCCTTCAAATCTCTGCCTGGCACTTGAGATAAAAAACATGGATGAACCTATGGAGGTCTTGGACTCTAGTTATTCTCCTGAACACCTTTTCTACATCTTTGTGATTATTTTGTTGCTGGTTCCAACACAGGCATCTGCATTCCTGAGCAGACATCTCCTCATGTTCATTGCTTTTGTGTCTGGCATAAAAGGTCCCGTTGCAGTCCTACTGGATGTAAAAAGAAGCCCATGTTTCTATGTATCACTGAATTTCCACTTAGTACCATCTGCTTACTCCTACTCGTGACCACCCCTCTGCTGTACCTTCAGCACAAGAGGACATCGACCTCAGCTGGAAAGTGAATCTCATTCAAAAACCTTCTTGTTAGTAGTGTTCTCCATCTTTAAAACTTGGTCCTCTCCTGTAGCGCTGGTACTGCAGTAACAGAGGTAAGGCTATCATGAAGTTTTCCTGTCAGCCACATGGAAAAAAAATGTGTTTCCCTGATTTGCTTAAATCAGCAGACCCAAACTAAAGAGCACATGCCTGTTCACTTGGTACTAGTGGATCCTTTAATTGTGTTGCCAAATACAAAATCTGCTCCTTAGATCAGTCATTAGATATGCTGCACTTTGGAACAATTTGGGTAAGCCCTGCTCCACTGGGCGTATCCTGCTATAATTTTTTTTCTTAATATTTGTGGACTAATACTTTCTTTTTATGGTTCTATGGGTTGATTATTGTTTTTTCCTTAAGATAACCACCAAGAGGTGAGAGATATGCAAGAGCATAAAAAGAAAACAAGGTTCAAGGATGTCATCAACTACATTTCTCCCTGGACTGCAATAAGGATAGATGCTAAAAAACCTGCAGACTTTGTTCTCTTCCATACATCTTGGGAGACTGGCTTTATGGCCTCTAACTAACCTTAGCTGGGTGTCCCAACAAAACAAGTTTCACATTAAGAGTTGAGCAGTAACCTGAGTCCTCTATTGAATATTTATGAGGAAACTGCTGACCAAGACAGCCACAGCATCCTGTATCTTGTGATGTTCACATTGATTTTCTGTATATACAGGTACTAGAGAAAAACAAGCAAGTCAATTCAAGAGCCCTGGTTATTAGCTCATATCAACTTAGATACACACATACACACAGCAGGTTACTGAAGCAGGTCTAGCTATGTCAGTAATCAGATCACATGGAATGTGCCTCCAACACCTTTGTCCTGGGCCTTATCCAGAGCTTTAACACGTAAGCATCCCTACATACTGCTCTAGTGTGCAAATTATCATGTGTCCGTGAACAGTAACCTCAGCTGGAGATGGCAAATGACAACACAGCAGCAATAAGAAACAGCTTGTGCAGTCATCCATTAGTTGTATCTGACTGGGTGAACACTTGTCTACTCCAGCAGCCGTTTACTTACAATTCACTGAAAGCATCTGTAACAGAGGTTTTTATGGAAAAGAAGAAGCAGAGAGACTATCCAAGATGGTACTTTTGCTCCAATGTTTCTTATTGCACTCAGAAATCCATTTCTGCCTCTGTCCTGGTTTGAGACAAATTTGGAGGAAATGTCCGAAATGAACTTCCACTGATAGTAGGCAGGTTTCAGCAGCCCCTCCCCCACCAGGTTTAGAAAGAATTTTTCTTGGAAGGAAAGTGAAAAAAAACCCCAACCCTGTTTATTTAACAAGCACGGTGTACACAGGCATGAAATAGAATGAATAATGTTAAATAATAAAACCTCTTGCTGTGGAGAAAACCTGAGTCCTTTCTGTAGGTGTGGCTTTGCTCTCTCCGGAGCTGGGATGAAGCTTGGAACCCACCCCGGGCTGGGCTGTAGGGCCTCCCGGAGATGTTCTGATGTTGCTGACCAGTCCAGAAGAAAAGAAAAAGAAGCCAACGTCCCAGGAAAACTCTGTGCTTTAGCTATGTGCTAAGAACAATAAGCTAGCTAAAAAGTAGAGAATGCAACTCTTTTCCCTGCTGCAGAGAGCCAAGAGCTGGGGGAAGACTGAGCGAGTTATTTGTGTTTTGAACACAGGCCGCCGAAAGAATTCCACCAGCTCCCCCTGCTCTCCCAGACCTAGCTTTAAAGGCACAGAAAGGCACAGGATTCATGTCTGGGCATAGAGCAGGTGATAGGGAATACAGCATCATAAAGTCACCCCAAGACAGCCTCACAGTCTAATGTTTTACATGGCATACCATGCTGAATTAGACATCAAGCACATAAGGTGGGACAGACTTCTCAGGTTTTAAGGTTTCCAAAAAATGAAAGTTAATACCAGCCTAGGCTTGCTGGCTTAGCAATATAGCTAGGCAGTGATCTAACCATACAGACATGTACATAAAAAATTCAACAAGTAGTACAAGTCAGTCCCTCTAGCTTTCTTTCGAGAAAAAGGCATACATATTTTAACTTCCATAAATCCACTGATTAAGTTACTCTGTTATGTCCCAAAGGTAGCTTCAAGTAGAATGCTTCAGTAGTATAAAGTGGGGGGCACATATGAAGTCTGCATCCTGATTCTACTCCACTCCCACCTGGAGTGCTGCATCCAGCTCTGGGGTTCCCAGCACAGGAAGGACATTGACCTGGTGGAGTGAGTCCAGAGGAGGGACACAAAGATGATTATAAAGATGGAATACCTCTCCTATGAGAAAAGGCTGAGAGAATTGAGATTGTTAAGCCTGGAGAAGAAAAGGCTTCAGGGTGACCCAGTTGTGGCCTTCCAGTACCTGAAGGAGGCCAAACAGAAAGTGGGAAAGGGACTTTTACAAGGGTGTGTAGTGACAGGCCAAGGGAGAATGGATTCAAACTGAAAGAGACTAGGTTTAGATCACATATTACGAAAGAAATCTTTACTATGAATGTGGGAAGGCACTGGAACAGGTTGCCTAGAGAAGTTTAGGCTGCTGCCCCACCCCTGGAAGCTTTCTAGTCCAGGCTGGATGGGGCTCTGAGCAACCTGGTCTAGTGAAAGGTGTCCCTGGTCAGGGGTCATGGCAGAGGGGTTGGAAATATATGATTTTTAGGGTCTTCTCCAAACCAAATCATTCTATGATTCTCCACAGAGTTTGTGAAGGAGTTGGCTAAAAAGAAGTACAGTGGAGAGAGAAAGGGAAATTATTAATATTTAAGATTTCAAAGCCAGTTCATTAACTTGAAACAAATCTACATTTCACTCTGCTCTTTTACTCTCCATATTATTTGATTGCTTTGGTTACTTAAAAAAAAAAAAAAAGGAAAAGTAAAACCACCAAATTTTTATTAACATTGTCTGAACTATCTTCGTTAAAATAATTCTCCAAAAGCTTGTCTTCAGTAGTAAGAAGTTTTTATCCAGCCAAACAAATTTATAGTTCTTTTATCAACCTACCTAAAATCTTTAAATAAAAAAAGTTTTTGTTTTGAGAACACTATCTTTGAAAATAGCTCTGTTTTAACAAACAAGCAAAAAAGTGCTGATCATTGTAGTTTTGTCACTACTTACCAGACAATGAGAAGCCTGTCTGTAATGGAATCAATAACAAAAGGGCCAATACATACCCAGTAATTTTAAATATCCAAGTAGTACACAGACACATAAGCATCCTCTCTTGTGTGGATCAGTTTCATGATGTCTATCTGTCATGAGCAGCCATTGCTGGAACACATATAGGTTATAATTTTTGAACAGCCTGAGTGCTCTACAACTTCTACCAAAAGTAAAAATAAATTTAACAACTGGTCATATACTCCCTTTTCTGTTTTGCTCTAAGAGATCCAACTAGTTACTGTGTATCCCTACTTAAAAAGAATGGATGCAAAGTTTTGCTTTAATAACCAGATCATATTGCAGAGACAAAAAACAGGACTTGGTGTAACTGTGGGACAGTTAACTGCAGAATATCAGGAATAACCTATACAGCACTTGCATTCAAAAGTCTTAACAAGACAGCTTCATAGCACTAAGAATTGAGCACTACAGCAGGTATCAAACCAGCAGTCTTCTGCAAAAGTAACAAATACATGCAAGCAATCTGATCTTTGTTTCATGTTTCTGATTCTTTTCTTATTACTGTCTCTCTATGTGGTACCCCTTCCCGAAGTTTATTCCTATTTGTAGGCTATTAACACAGCCAGGGAAGCAATAGACCGTAAAGTGAGAGCCCCCTCTCCTTCCACAGTAACACAGTCCTAGTCCTTGCCCCATCCATTGTAGTTTGGTTTTCTGAGCACTGCTCACCTCAGAAAAATACCAACCAATTTGTTTACTTGATTTTCTTGGTTGCCAGGATCCAGAAACTACTGTACACCCACCTTTCTATATTTCCTCCTGTTCATGCTTATTAACTTTTCTTCCCCATGAAAAGCTGTTGCAACTTGCTACGATTCCTATTGTACCTCTCCCTGTGCCTATTTCTCTGCCATGCCTTTCTGTCCTAGGCTAGCTGTTGTCCCCCATAGTTTTTCCACTGGAAAAGAAAAGCTGCAGTATCAAACAGAAGAGAAGTTGCTATTATATGTGTATTAAAGACATCAAACAGCAATCAGAGATGCCATCTTTTACCTCATTTAAGTTTCATAAGTAGAAACAGAAAAATGTTAGTATGGTTATTGAAAATGCTGTGCTATTGGTGACATCTGATATAAGTTCACATATTCCTCTGGTTCCTTATGAATTCTTTCAGTTACAGGATAATTAGCACACTTCTGGGGTTTTTGTCTTCTTTGTAAGGAGTATGAAGAAATATCACAGATGTTTTCTAATCTAAAGAATTAGGATTTTGCTTACTTTAAGCATCCCTACAAATATTGCTTGTAACGTTAAAATATTTTTTTCAGGATTTAAAAAAAAAAAATCAAGATCAGAATGCAGACAAAGTTTCTCCTTCAAGATGTTTCTGAAACAGATGAGAGTTGAAACAATTTTGGAAGAGAACAAAACAGTAACTGTTCTAAGCCTTCAATAATTTTACCTTCAGACTTTCAAGCTTGTTGCTTTCTGCAGGCTTTCAGAGACACTAGGAATGCAGTTTCCTCTAGACAGGAAGAGGACGCTACTAAAAAGTATGGGATTTGCCAGTGATAAACAGGTTAGTATTAGATTCCCTTTTGGGGGATAACTAATTCAAAGCTCTTCCTAAAATTAAATGCTCTATCTGGACCAGGAAGAGGGAAGCAGACTAAAGCATTTGTTATGGGGTAAAAAAATTGAGTAGTATGACTCTCTAGTGGCTAGTCAGGCTGTTTTGCTGGGGTTTTTTTATTTGTTTGTTTGCTGTTTTGTTTGTTTGGGTTTTTTTTCCATTAGTGTTGTTTTTTTTTTTTTTAAGGCAGAGGTGGGGGTCTTGTATCAGTGACACAGCTAGAAGCCGAAAATCTCCCATTTCAAGGCTCCTTGTTCCCTTTTGGAACTACATGTTCATTAAGGCATAATGCATACCAGTGCCCAAAGCCATAATCTATTGATAGAAAATAGCAAAAGACAGTATTTCTCCCATTTTGATCATGCCTGCAAACAAATCCAATCCAACACAGCATGTTTGTTTCAAGAGAATACTATATCCTAATTAAATTCTTGCAAAGATATAATTATGTAAAAAGCCTCAATGCATTTCATGTTAGTGCTTCTTATTTCTAGCTTAATCTTAAGTAATGCTATGATTAAAATTTCATTATCAGCTATCAATTGACCCATCCCTGAACATTTTGTAATAATTAAAAAACATCAACCCTCCTCCAATTCATCCTGTTCTCTCGAGTTTCATAAACTGCTATGCGCCTATTTATAACTGAAATACCTAATGGGAGTCATTAAAACTTTAACAAATCAAACATTAGCAAAAAACACGAAACAGCAATCAAAAAAGCAACAAGCCAACCTAGTCTCAACTCCTTTTCATACAGTTTCCTTTTAAACTCAATAGCAAAGCTGGGACACATACAGAAAATCAATTAATTTGCTACTGCCTCTTTGCAGGGATTCATTAGCAGGCAAAGGAAAAATAGCAGCAGGTATGGGATATGCAATTGCTGCCTGAATCTCTAACCAGAGGAATTTGAGCTGACAAAGAAAAATCAACTTCTAGCTGGGGTTTCCTATGGGGTTTCTATTCTTGCCTAGTTAACTTTAATAATAGCTAACCAATAGGAAAATAAAGCAGCAGGAGAGGGTATTCCTGTGAGTCAGCTCTATCTCCACTGAAGTGGTAGCCATTGCCTCCCTAAATCCCAGACACCACAATGTTCTGGGACAGCGAAACAAACAAACAAACAAACAAACAAAAGCATCAGCAAACTTTAAAAAAATCTAATCTATATAGCACATCCAAAAAGCTAGCCATGTCTAACCTCTTCTGTTGCTGAAGCATAGGTAACATCCTGCTACTAAAGTAACTTCCATAAACATCGTTCTGATTATTTTAAGTTTCATCCTACAAACAGAGTCTTCAATCTGGCCTCAGGTTGTTAAATCTCTTAAAAAAACTGAAGAATCCTGAAAAATGTTTCAAACAGAGGAATACGAGTGCACTTCAGCTGACTCAATCAGCTTCCTCAATGACTCCTGGATAGCTGAAGTCCCCTGTGGCTTTTCTTTAAAATCTGATGTAACGAGTATCCATTTTGGAGTATGAGATTGGTGTTCAAAGTTGAGATTTTATTACACAGAGAAAGAAAGAATAAAAAAACAAAAGAAAAATAAACTTCCCCTTAGAATTATCATCTTAACACACAGAATAGTTGGTAATTTTACTTTAGGATTAGCAGTAGTAGAAAAAAAAACACAAAAGCAACGGTTCTCTTAGAAATAGAAACCTGACTGGGTGCATAAGAGGAAAAAAATGTATCAGACTTAGAAACTATTCAAAATTAGTAGACACTGGCTTAAAAATGCATCCTTCCAAAGCTGCTCAAAAGCTTACAGTTACATTGACACTGGCAATATTCAAATTGCTGGCAAGGGAGTGGATTTTGAGATGAAATGAGGATATCTTGTCAGCTCCAGGAAAGAGATGGGTCTTGGCTAGAAAAAACTGAGACAACATATACCAAATATCCTGCTTTCCTATCCAGCAAGCAACAGCTGACATTACCTCATCTAAGCTTTCCTCTTTGTTTCATGCACACAAGTACAAACAATGATGGATTATGTGCTATTTAAAACCAAACCGTGCATCTGGATTCAGATTAAGATTCTTTTCTTCCTTGCCTGTGAGCATATATAATGCTGCTACGGAACCAAGTGATTGACTATTAGTCAGCCTATAATGATAGGTTATTTCTTAAATATAGGATTTTCTGGCAGCTCCCTGTTTCAGCTCTGCATTTTGGTTGCTTGGTTCTCTTCACACGTAATAAGTTGCTTCACCAGTCTCTTGTTATGATGTCCAGGAAGGATAGTTGAGCTGAAGTTGCTGTTTATTTGAATTTATGTTTAGAAAACTTCACAGAATGAATAGAAAGGAGTGCAGCTTCTAAAAAAGGAACCAACAATTTTTGATATACCCATCCTAGGGTGCTGTTTTATTTTGCATGTAGTAATGACTTAATGACACTGGATATGCAGCATCAGTTAAAAATCCTCACTGAAACAATCTGCTCATTATTCCTGGTTGGTTTAATCCAGATAGAAACTAGTTATTGCACTACCTTAGACTTCCACAGTTAGTTTCATTACAGTGACTATATCTACATTTCTGTTTCCAATACACAGAGCCAGCATGCTATCTGTCCTCCTAATGAGGTTCATTAGCCAATATTGGTATCCCATTTTCAGGGTATTTTTCAGGTAAAATTTCTGGTGAAATTTTCCATATTGGCAATATTCATCAGATAAGGTATTTCAGGAAGCTTAAGTCAAAAATCAGTCAGTCGTGTCTAACAATGAAATGGGTGCCACTATTTTTCTTTTAGAAAAAAACAAGTCTGTTGAAGTGTTGCAGCTTATTGTCTTTAGCATCTCTGCACATCTGTGCAGAATATAAAAATCTGTCCAATGGAAAAATAGAGAGCCCAACAACACTAGCTCTGATATTATCATAGATTTTATCATAATATATAGACATGAGAGAAAATTATTATTATTTTCGTAATGAAACAACATCACTCTTTTGGAGTTTTCTGGCTTTTTACTGCTTGGCTTAGCAACTTTACTGTTTTTAGCATACTAGGGCTTTTTCCTAGTAATTACCCCTAATACAAAAATGATAGGCTTTTGAGTTAGTTTGATTTGGACTTGAAACTGTGGAAAAAAATTAACAGGGTTAATCTCAGGGTAATTAATTTATTTACAGACATATACTCAAAGTCCCATTTCTCTCCGTAGCAGTTTAAACATGCAGAATAAGTGCACTCACAATAGTCCCACACCAACATTTTCCTCCTCAGCAAAGCACACAGTTTTCTACCTCTTGATCTCCATTCCTTAAAACAAACAAACAAACAAACAAATCCATAATCCTCCTTAGTTTTCAGCTTACATATAGTTTATTAGACTGAAAATCACTCTCCGGTCACTTTATTCTGTATATACACAACCAATTTCTGAAACTGGAAGCTCATAATTTTTAGATATTACATTTGTAAGGTCTAATATTTTTTTTAATAATTTTATTGAAGTAATTGAAAACCAAGCTGGCAATTTGAAGGTTTTAGCTGAAAATGTGTGAATTTTCACTGTATATACAAGAAGTCTGCTTTGAAAATAGGTTGTTTTAAGATGTCTCGGGCTAAGCCTTGAAATTAGCTTGTTATTTTGAAAGGGCTTGCCTGCAAAAATAGCCTTCAAAGTCTTTGTTACAGCCTTAATGTCAACATAATTTTTGAAATTTAGAATGCAGAGAGTTGGAGCAGTGGAAGACCCAGAAAGACTCATTATAAATCTAGAGATGTTTCTCAGACATCATGTGCCCTCACCTTTGTGGGTGGCTTACATGAAGATTAACCAGAAAATATCTTTTTCCATCTCAGAGAGCAGCAGGGGGTAGAATAATGGTTAAAGTGAGCATCAGATGTATTTTTGAAAGGGAAGATGATAACTGAATAGTACTTCAGGAAGCAAAAGCAAGAGATTTAGTAACAAGTTAGTTGGCCAAATTAATTTCTCTGCCCAAAGAACAAAATGGAAAATAACACTTAAGTACTTAAATAATTCTAGTTTCCCTGTTAAATCACATATCTAGACAAATACCCAATTAAACAATCAATTGATGTAAAACAGGTCTCTTTTTCTCCCTATTGCCCTTGTATTTTATTTTATGAGCTCAGTAATATTTTCCAGTGTGTAGTTACTGCAGAAGGATTACACGTTTGATCTGAAGTCATATTTGAAAACTCATCACTGGGAACCAAAGCCAGGAACACTTTGGAATGCCAGGGCACAGGACAGAGCCTGGATTTTAGAGAGCCTCTAGCAGTATGCATATATATGTAATATCTGCAAGTTATATTCCAGCTCCATGCTTTTCCTACGATAAGGTCAGTTATAGCAACCAAGTAAATGACTCAGTATGTTTATTAATGGGAGCATTTGACAAGACGAATAGACCATTAAGTCCGCATTGCAATGCACATGTATCCAAATCTACCTCAAGTGTTTCAAAGGCTGTTACAAGACTGTACAAAGAAGCCTTGCCAAGGCACCTAGCTGGAGCTGAACAGCTGTGCTTTTGTTGCCACAGACAGACATGAGTGAACTCCTAGCAGCAGATTACTCATGTTACCTATCAGTCAGTCACTTTCCATGAGTTTGAACAAAGGCAACCGGTCTTGTTGTTGTCACAGCGTTGTTCCACTCTGTCAAACTACGCTTTTCTGACTGCTTTCAGATCCAAGAGCTATGCAGCCGGGCAATATGGAACTGCAATGATGAGGATATTCTTTGCAAAAATTATTTTCTTGATGCAAACAGACATGTACTTTAAGACATATGCAGTATCTGACTTCCTCTTCCCAGAGGATTTAACTTTTAATTTTATTTTCCCACTGCAGCACATCACTTAAATACAGAAGTGAATTATTATAACTAATCCCACACACTCTCCATAAAGGACACAGAATCACAAAAAGAAGCATTCAGAACAACATCAGAGACCTTTTAATCCTTGTTTCCCTTCAACATGTCAGTTATGACTCAATTTTTAATTACAAACAACTTATTTTCCACAAGATCCCTGCTTAAATCAGAAACTCAGAAAAGACAGTAAATGCTTCCTGGTTGACTGGTCAATATTTTCCTTCCTACTCACCAGTCATTTTGTGACCTCAAATTTTATTTACTACCTGCTGTTCAGGCTCTGCTGTGAAGACAGAATTATTCATTCCCTTAATAGATTTTTCTATAACCCTCATTATTCTGACATCCAAGTACTTCACCAAAAAAAAAAAAAAAAGAAGAAGAATGGCCAC
Source organism: Lycocorax pyrrhopterus obiensis (assembly GCA_014706295.1). Classification (NCBI taxonomy): domain Eukaryota; kingdom Metazoa; phylum Chordata; class Aves; order Passeriformes; family Paradisaeidae; genus Lycocorax; species Lycocorax pyrrhopterus. The sequence goes on from JACSVZ010000002.1 coordinate 72,647,424, forward strand.
AAAAATCTCATGAGATGAAAAAATATCTGTCCCATTTTACAGACCTGGAACCAAGGAAAAGAAAAAAGAAAACTGTGTGGGACTTCAGAGTAACTGAATTCAGGCAGGTGTGCATATCTTCATAAAACACTGCACCTTGCCTCTCCTGCAGTCACTTTGAACCATTTTATCTCCTTGCAACAATGCTACCATTACGTGAAGATTGGCTTTATTATTCCAACAGACTTTCCATACAGCAAAATAATTGCACCTGATCGTGTCTGATTCTTGTGGTTATTTTCTCTGTAACGTCTCAAGTGATTAAAGAAGGTCTGACCTGGTGGTATAACCTCTCACTGGAAGCACTGGTTTATGATTCCCACCCTAAACTGTACCAGTCACCTACCTCCAAAGATCCTGTAAGCACTAAAAGATCCATCCCGGTGGCAACTTTTTCCTGAATGTTCTAGCAAACTCAATTTTCAAAATTCAAGAAGTACCTTGAGGAAGAAAAAGGAACCAACTTTGTTAGTTTGAGGTATTCACCCTTCTCTCTCAGCCCCTTGAAGGAAACGGCCATAAAAGATGGAAGCTAAATATAGCATATCAAGAGTTCAGACACAACTAAGCATTACTGCTGAATGGCAGGCAGAATCAACACACTACTTATTAATCTCAATAAAAGATTCCTTTTACTGCCAAAAAGGAATAGCCAAAGGCAGTTCTATGGTAAGATATTAGTCCTCCTTGCTTACTCCTAAAAAAAGCGTGTTAGAGAAGAAGTGAATTACATCAAGCCTATTGCTGCTTCAGTGAATAGACACAAGTCAGAGATGGCACATGCTAGATTCTTTCATCAGCTTCCTTCATTTTACAGCTATTTTTAGTTCTTCAGCTGCAGTAAATATGTAGATGCCTTACACCAAATTCATAGACTCATTGTCTGTAAATAAGGTATCTCACCTCAATTATTTGTATGCAATCAAGAGCTGTCAGACTCAAAGACCTTATTCAGTACAGGATAAGTCAACATCTAGAACTTCATATTCACTGACTACACAGCCTTTATATCTAGGCTTCATGCTCCAAGCTCTGAAGACAGAAAATATGACTGTGTCAGTTTACTTTCAAAGCATAAGCAATCAGACCATAGGCAAGTCTAAAATATCAGCGTCTATATTTCAAGGCGAGAAAGCCTCGCTAAAAAATGCTGGCCTATTTAGCACTACAAAACAAAGCAGCCCTCTTCAATCCAGCTGATTTCAGAACTAAATGTACAGTTCCTAGTTAAATTTTCACAAATCTGTAGAAGGAGATGCCCATTTAAAAAAACAGCTGTTCTTGAGCATTAACCTAGTCACAAACAATTCATTTTTCCCATCTTTCAGGTTAAAACCCCTTTCCTCCTGCACATCACGTCAGTCCACTCTATCCTCCTTGAGACCGAGGATAGAAATGCCAATAACAGTAGATAAATCCTCTAGCTACTTCAACAACAGCAAATATAATGATATCTAGGAGGCTGGACTGAGCAAAGGCCTGTTAAAAACAGGAGAACAGCACAGGTGTGCCAGTAGCAGAGCTAATGAGCAGCACATGTTTTCAGTTAAAACCATTAATTTAAAGACTCTTCTAAGCCTGGAAAAATCTCGGGAATGGGATAACAGGTAATCAATGACCCTGTCAGCTAAGAAATCAAGATTGGAACTCAGTTTTATTGCTAGTGCATTGCTAGGCTAGTACTTATTGAGTGTTTTTTATTTATTCTGTGGAGAAGAGTGATGCTTTTATAGTCACATCATCTAGAAAGAATTTCCAAGAGAAGCAACAGGTTGAAGAAAGGCTTTGAACTGTTGCATATGGTCATAGTGATTTACTTTATACTGTATCTCATTAGCTTATTTTACCTAGAGGCTAAGAACAGGATTAGTGTAATAGAGACTGAATAAAATTTCTCTTGTATGTGCCCGTTAATTGTCCTATTTGCGTTTAACCTGTGCCATTAAGTTCCATGCCAAAATGATTAGAAGTTTATTCATGTGATCAGAAGAGGTTTGGTCTCGTTCCACTGCTGCACAGATAACTAAAAGTCCAGCAGATTTCTGCACTCTTACACTGCAGCTTCTGAAAATGAAGGGAAAGCATGTGGGCAACCCACTGTGACAGGGAACTTTAAACAGCAATTAATAAGCAATTGCTTCCAGCTTCTTCTTCTGCTTTGTCCTCTGGAGACGGAGAAGAAAGGACGGAGTACAGATTCATGAAGAAACAGGAAAAATGTGTTTTTCCACAAGATGGAAAAAAAAGGGACAAATAAAATCTGAGAGCCCTCCAAAGCAGGAGGAAGCATCTGCATACATGGTATGTCAGCTTGTCTAAAGTATCTCTGCCCTTACTTAAGAGCTTTGACTGGACAGATTTTAACACCTTTTCCTAAGGATTTAGCCAGCATTGCCTCTACAAAAGAACAAGAGATTTTGGAAGACAACCTTTGCATGATGGAAGGAGCATTTTACACCTGGACACATCTACCCTCCTACTCCTAGGTTCCCTCACTATTGCTAAGTGGAAAGAACTGCAAAAGTGGTATTGCACCACTGCACAGCCAAAACCTACACCGAGTTTCAAGAGGGGCCTCAGGGAAAGCTTTGCTGAGCCATCCAGTTTGGCAGCACAGATCCAGCCCGGCTCTGCAGGCATTTGTTGCCTCCTGCTGCCCAGCACTTGGGATGGCTTTCGAATTTATGGAAGGGTGGCTAATTTCCAAGGAACACAGGGACAAATTTAGCTTCCAGTGTCAAAGAGGATCACAAATTACAGGAATTAACACCCAAGTCATCATCAGCTACGTGCCCAAATATTGAATATGATGGTAGAAGAGGTCAAATTGCTGCTTGAATGAGTTTCTGAAATGTGGATTCTGCTCTAATGGAGGCTACAAATGCAATATGTATGAAAGGGATTCTCTCTCCAGCCCCTGGTTTCTCAACACTTAGGACATCCCACTACATTAGGATGCCTCTCTGACTGTGTTAACTTTATTAGGAACTAGGCAGAGATGTTGGCAGGTCTGCACTTTGTTTCATCAGATATCCCATTCTTCCTTTCTTAAAGTGAGCATTTAAAGCCTAAAAAAATTATTTGCATTTCTGGGTCAGGGAAATGCAGGTGACAAGCTGATGAGAAGCTTATGGCTCATAAATATCCATATGCCTTTTTTAAATATCTAGTAGATTTTAAAGGTCCTACATAAGCAAATGTTGCATTTCATCAATACTCTGTTGACAAATATGTAGTGGTTCCATGATTACTGTCTGAATTCTTTTTCTCTTTTGCTAATAATTTAATTATAAATAGAGTTGAGAGAATCCCCTGGGGTTCTTTGTTCTGGTCCATAGAAATAAATTGCTTTTGTAAAATGGGGCAGAGATGACTCTCTCCTGCAAGTGTGGGAAATTATTTCTCTAGCTTTAATTTTTACATAAACATGTTTTTAGAAAGATGGATTGCTTTTTATGGGATAGCTTCAAAATATATTAAATGCCATAAATCTTTGTCTGTAGAGATCATATTCAGGAGAGATAGATTCTAAAGGAGTAGATTTTATTAATGCAGAGAAGTCGAAAACAGTCATGACAAAAAGTCTCTTAGAAGTGGCTGGAAATGAAATGTTTGTGCTAAACTTTTCTTCTGATCCCCCTACCACACATCCAATCCTTATTCAATCCCACTTACTAGAAATTGAAAAGTTTGGATAAAGCAAAATAGAGCATTTTTCAGATATTAAACTTCCTTGTAGAGTATTAGATTTTTGGTTTATCTCATCTGGACATTTGCCAGAATACCTAGTGTACTTGTTTCTCTAGCTAGATAAATAGACAACAACCAACGACTTTAGCTATCAGCTTGAAGATTAATGCTCTTTAAAAGCCATCAGGTAAACAATGAAACTCTGCAGACATTTGTTTTTGTTGTCTACCAATGTAAGCGTGACAAGGGCATAAATCCTACATAGAAGAAAATAATAAATATTATGGCTATGCACTCTAATAAACAAAGACAGTGACAACTGTAAGGCGTAGTAATTTCAGTCCCTTGCACTTTTACTTGATTCTCCCAACGCTCACCTAACTCAGACCATTTTCTTCACTGCAATTGCTGGAGGGAATTATAAAATGTAGCAACATGCAATTCTATCTGTTTCAGCACCAACCTCACAGTGAAGCTCATGGATGCTGATGACCTCAAAAGTTACTTGTGCATGAGAAGAAAAGTGTTCCCTTGGTTTTCTGACATAGTAGTGTTAGGTATATACACATAAAATTCTGTGAGCATAAATAATAAGTTGTTGGCTCTTTGCTTAAACAGAAGTCATAAGTGCTGCAAAAATTTCTCTGAGCAGAATCTACCTGCATTTCTGTGAGACTAGGTGCAGAGGCTGACATAAGCTTCTATAGAGTAACAGATTGCAAAGACTTTTGGTTAAAGTAAAAATAAATAACTTTGTTAGCAACTACAGACAAAGCATATAAAATTTTCTCTCACTTCTAGTAACTTCTCCAGTGTCTTCAAAATACTTCTTTCTTAAATTGCTTATTTGTTCTATTTAGTGTGTTTTCTTCTAGGTTATCCAATTTTTTATTTTGTTTTTTTTATTATTTAGTATTTATTATTATTATTTATTATGTTGTGCTTTTAAAATGGCTATTTTTTAATGCATTAATTGCATTTAAAGCCATATTATCAGTTAGCTGTGACAGGATGAACTACACTATTTGTTCTAATTATTATTATCTGTTATGCTCTGCAAAACTGTGCATTTCAGAATAAATTTTATGTTCCCCTCAGGGTATCTCTAACATTATCTTACATTTAAGGTGTGATTTCAACATAACTCTGTATCTGAAATAAATAAGAATACTTGCTCTTACTACTACTATTACTACTAAAATTCCACTGGCCTTATTTTAACCTGTCAGTGCAGCATATTGAGACTTATCTGCCTTTGTTTCTTCTTGAACTGGTGTTAGCTGCAGTAACAATCATCTAAGGGTTAGGGCACTACTGCCTAAACTTTTTCAGCTTTGGTTTGTGGATATCACACATGGTCAAGATTTAAGAAACTTAAAACAGTAGTTGGTTTAGTGAACGGGGGCACGTAAAGGCTGCAATGGAGCTCTCAAACTTCAGCTGTAAACTAATGAACAGAAAATTGCCTTGGGTGCAAAAAGAATAAGAATAACAGCACACTGGCAGCCCCAGCAAGGAACTCCACTTGCTGAAGGGCCTGGAAGGCTGATCCTTTCTGCTTAAGACAGATGCAGTAGACCTTTGGACCCAAAAGCAGTCAGCAGTCAGATTGCATCTGTGGCCAAGCAGCCATACTCATGATCACCAGAGAGAGGAGGAAAGGTGGAGATCAGGGAGATAGGATGCAAGACCATCCTTTTCAGGGCAAAATAATTTCGAAATTAGGTTAAGCCCGCATCTGAAATGTCAGTATTTGTGACTTCTCTTTGAGTCTTTATGTAAACAGCATATTTTAATGAAAATTCATAAAAACTCAAGGATGAGTTAATCATAGCAAAACAGGAATTGTTCACTTACAAACACTCCTGCCTCAAAAGGAAAGGAAGCGGAGACAAAGGTTTTAGTTAAACATTGATATAAAAATACTAATTAAGTATCTGCTGTGTTCTTCAAATAAATCACATGGAGATCTTGCTAATGGGTACTGAAGTTATATACTAGAGGATGATGCTTTGGGATCAGAATTTCAGAAAGTGATAATTTTTCAGTCTTTCTACTTACTGAAAATCAGAGGTTGAGTTTGTTTTCCCAGTCCCAGTGATGCAGAAACACTCCAATTGGATGGAAATTATACCACCTGCTGATATGCACGCTTGAATTTACTCCTCAAGGATGCCATGGAAAACAAGAAGTAGGGGAATTCTGAACTTTCCCTCTGCTTTACCTTAAGTCTGTGATACGGCCAGGAAGTATACCAGAGCCTGGTCATTTGGAAAAGCTCTCTGTGTCCTCAGTTGAGACAGAAATTTTAAGCTAGCTGTTTCTACTTAATTTCACTAGCTCAGGGCTTTGGGAAGGAAGGAAGCAACATGAATATTTGTGAGTTCTAGAAACCCTGCAGAAGTGAACAGGCCAGCAGCAGAGCAGAAGTGTGGAGGTGTGCTAGAGCTGTAAAGAAACATACAGTATTTTGCCTAAATCTTATGAAGTGCTGACATGGGTTTCTGTAACACACATGGACTGATTTCACAGTTTATTTATAATGTGAATGTAGGCCCAATTTATACGGCACTTTAAATATTCAAAGATAAAATTACCAGTTCTGACTTCACGTTAGAGTTCCTGGTAGTTACAAGTGTTAGAAGCTTTCTTAGTGGCAAGAAATAGCATTTGGACTCAGAAAAAAAAAAAAAAAGAAATTTGGAAATGTTTCTCACATTCTTCCACAGAAAAACATCACCTAACTCATTGCTGTTGTGCTACATAAAGAGTAAATTAATATTAGGGATGATATCCACTTGCACACTTAGATTCCAGCAAACCAGATGTGATTGTTCCAGTTCTTGTTCCAGTGTTATAGGCAAAATTCACACAGTGGTTTGGAAATCTTTAGGAAGAAATGCCACATGACGAGCAACATTATTACTACTCTTATGCTTTGGTTGGGATGTTTGAGCTCTTTTTGTTTATTCAATTGTTTATTAAAAACTTCAGTTGCATGTGTATCTAGCTCTGAAAAGATACCAAACAATGTGTTTATTATCTGTTATTTTTTGCCAATGACAAAAATACAAATACTATCTTTTCGAGAAAATAATGAGTTGCAAATAACAGTATGATTAACGTCTATTCAGAAAAACCAGTAAGAACACAAAACTTCCAAATAATTTTTTTTTAAATACAACCAGAATTAAGCTTTTGTATTACAGACAAAAGTACCTTTATTGTCTGACCATCTAAATGGCAAGCTTTCTACATTACACCATAATTATGATTCCAGGACGCAAGAGACGTGCAATATTGCCAACTTTCTGCTACTCACAATGTTAATGCTGAATAATAAAGACATCTTTCATAGTAAAGGTAATTTCAAAAAATTTACAACCAGTTAGTAATTTCAAAAAGGTTTTTCAATAAGTATACAAAAAATGCATAGCATGGGCTACGCCAAGAAAGAAATTGCTGAACTGAAAAAATCCCCCAAAACAACCAAGAATGATAAACATTAGATACTTACATTCAAACTCATATCCATGTATGTCAATGCTGATAGACCACTTGAATGTGAGTTTATTCACATGATTTATAGACTGAGAAATGGAAGTTTAACTGAGATAAGAATGTTTTAATTCCAACACAATATTTTCCAGTGTTTCTCCTAAACAGTCCTACTGTGAGTTTGGATACTTTGTTCCTAAGCATGCTCATGGGGAAATTAGGGTAAAAAACGCTATGTATAAAATTACAGTGTTTTTTAAAATTTATTTACCAACATCACTAGCAATACAAATGAAATTTCTCTGCACCTACATATAGGTAGCAGTTGCAATTTTTCACCTTTTTAAGTGCAGAAGCTAAATTAATAAGCCCACTCAATTTAGCATACAGCTAAAACCCTTCAAGTTGACCCCAGTTCAACCAAGCAGTTTAGTACATGTTAAAATCAATATTCAGCAAAGCGTTTAAATACACATTAATCACGAAAGACATAAATAAATTTGAGCATAACTTCTAAGCATGTGTCTGAACACTGCCCTTGGAAAGATATTTAGATGCCAAAATATTAATATAATCACCTCCTCAGATTTTCAGAAATGGCTATCTTGGAAAATTAATTTTCAAATAAATTCTGGAAGTAATTTGCACCTGAGTTAATTACTAATTAACTAGTTAATTACTAATTAACTAAGTTAATTAGTAGACATATTACACTTTACAAAGATAAGCCAAAGGATCAAAATATAGACCCTTGACCCTAATTTTTGGTCCCAATGGAAGTAAAATAAGTAATCATTATTCTCCTAGTAAAAATCTGAGCATTTGGTGTAAAGAATGGTATTCTGTATGGAACAGATATACAGCTGTAATGCTGTGAATCTCATTTCCTGAGGAAGACTATTGTTTGGCTGCTGCTGATGGGTTTTAATTCCACAAACCCAGCAAGTTAAAAGTCCTTCCCAAATGAAAATTTAAGAAAAGAGTTAATGGATTAGTAAGTGGAAGCTACGTTAGGTTTAATTACCTTCTGTCCGTGCAATACAAACCCCTCATAATTTAGGAAGGTTTTCCTTTGTTATAACACCTGTAATTAAACACGAAGTATTTGTTAGATCTTGCCATGTCCAAAAGATTCAGTCTTCAAAATTCCCAGGTCAAAAAAAGCAGCCCAGTATACAACGTGTGGACATAGTGGGAATCTAGAAGTAATTTAAAAGAATACGGCTTGTCAAAACACCTTCTAAGGAGCAAAGTGTTTTAAAAATTTTAGAAAATAATAACTTTCATAGGGAAACCTGTTGAAAAAAATACTATCACTTTCATAAATTGAAAAATAGGAGGGTGAGGGAAAATAAGAAAATTCAATACACAATTAAAAATTAGTCACTGCAAGTGTATTCCTACAGTATTTGTTACAGGAAGATGATTCATCCTTACAGAAAATAAATTTTACAGTAAGTGAATTTCCTACCCCCTTCCATCATATCCGTGTCTTCTTAATTATCTTACTTTTCTGAATACTGAGATACATCAATTAGTAGAAAAGTTAAAGTTTGTCCAAACCACACATGTACAACAAATACATTTTAAAGGTATATAAATATATTTAAGGTACATTTGTACCTTAAATAAAAATATGTCAAGAAGAAAACATTGGAGAAAACACCTTAAAAGGCTAGAAATATTCAAAAGCGAAAGAGAGTAAAATGGTTTGAGAGAAAATTGTGACAAGACTTCAAATATTAGACAACCTATAAATGCTGAAACCTAAAGGAAGAGGAGAAAGAACTATCCATTAGAAGTAGTAAGAATAATTAGAAAAGAACAGTGGTAGCCAAAAAAAAAGTTTGCTGGGACATAAATTGAGACGTGTGGGAGTTAAAGAAGATAAAGAGGAAAAAACCATACAAAAATCCTCAAATAGAAAACAAAAAAACCCACAAAAACACCCCTAAACACCTTGAGCAAAACTCACAACATAAAAAAAGAACAGAGAGGAAAATGCAGAATATTTAATAGAGTGAGTAACTGTCTAACAGGAAAAAGAAAGTAAATCTCCAATAAACTTGAGAACAATTTGTTCTGCTTCCCATTTTGTACAGAACAGTTTAGTTTAAATTTGTATCCCTTCTCAAAAGCCCAGCTAACAATCTGTTTCATGAAAGTGAAACAAATCTTCATCATTCCCTATAAAAATACTAGAATGCACCTGCCAGGTGTTGTGTGCAGTGGTTTTTGGAAATCGATTCTGGGGAATGCCTATGAGCAAAGAAGTACGTAACATTTGCTGGCATTTCTGTTTTTCAAAAACCACTTAATAATAAAATCAGATTCCAACAGAGGCTCGGAAGTCCATTTTACGAATGAGAACACAAGTTGAAAAAGGCACACCAACAAAATCAGAATTCATTTTTTGTGCATCTTGTTGTTGCTTCTCTGTTCGCACTGCTTTTGAAGAAGAAAAAATAATGCTTGCATTATGGCTTATGAGTGATTACTTCATAGCATGATGTGTCTGTCACAGAAATTGTGCATGAAAATGACAGAAGTGAGGTTTGAGAAAATGGTGTTTTATTCCCATTATGCCCAGCAAGGACTGCTGGATTGGAACATCAGGAAACATCAGGAGGTTATTTTAGCTTGTATTGCACAGGTCATGGATTACCAGGGTAACCTACATTACTTGAAATGAATCCATCAAACTTTAGTGAATTGAATGGGAATTAGATACCTGTCAGAGGTTCTTTTAAAAAATCTCTGTCTGAGAACCAAACCTTATTTAAGTGTTATAAATAAAGTGAAGTACCCCTATAGGTGACCATGATAACAATTGCTCAAAATAGTGGTAACATCAATTTTAAAATTTTTTGTTGGCATTTCAATATCACTTGCATTTTTTTGTTTTCAGTTCTAGTACTTCTTGTTCTTTTTTTTATCCTTTTAATTTCCTTTATGCCTATAGCCTCTCAAGCCCAAAGAATCACTGATGAAATCTACTGACTTCAGCCAAGACACTTCTACAGATGGCCACATTCCACTAGGCACTGAATATGCATGTAATAAATGTCTATTTCTATATTAAGTAGCTTAACATTCAACATGTTCTGAAATTCTACTTACACTAAAATGTTCAGAAATCAGCTCGGACTACATGCTTAGAAGAGTGAAGTTACCAAATATACCGCATTTTAATTTTAACGTCATAAATACTCTTGCCTCGCACTTCATTTCCTACACCTAGGAAAGTATATATCCATTGACTATCAATTCCTATGCAGTTTTCTCTGATACAGTGCTCTTAAAGAATGGACACCTACTATGTTTTGTGTTTACTAATGTATCTCTTTTATGTTTCTAGCTGGACTTAGAGGTTATATGGAATGTTTCTGTTTGGATTAGTACATCTTTCAAAATCTGCATGACTGGAATTATCAGGAATGATAAGATCTGTCAGTAGATCTTAACTCTACAAAAGAATCTGAATGTTGTAAAACCTGGATGATTCACTGCAGCTATTCTGGAAACTAGAAACTGCCTGCACAGAACAGCTTACACTGTCAGGGTCTCACATTTAGCCAGGGTCTGCAACATTTCCTAAAAATGTCCTTATTTTGGATTTTTTTTCTTGTTCTAAGACCACCTTGTACCACTTGTAGAAACATTCACTGAGAATGAGCCCAATTAAGTAACATTAGCCCCAAAAATCAGACTAAAATGAGAATCTGATTAGTGTCTTTTTAAAAAATTTATTTCATTTTATAATATTCATCTAGATTTCTATAGTAGTGGAATAATAATGCCTATTAGAAAGCAAGAATTAGAAGTCACAGAAGTTATTAGTAGGCAGCTAATTAGCACATCAACATTAAAGCTGATTTATTCTGTGAGGATGTTTCCATTTTGACAGCTTCGTAGGTCTCAAAATGGAAACATCCCTACAGAATAAATCAGATTGTTCCCTTGCTGTGCCAATGGAGTTGTATAGATGAAAACAGGTTATCATTCAGCTAGTTAGCTAAAGTACTTTGTAGCACTATGGTCATAACAGAGAACTCATTAAGAGCTGTTTAACTTCCTAGTCCACACTACACATTCTCCTAATCTTGCTGCTAGCAGAACTTGAACTTGTCCAGGTTTGTCTCCCACCAGCTATGTGGTAACATCGGTATAGGCATATCTTACGTGGAGAAATGGATTTTTTTAGAATAAATTCAACATCTTTTGAAGAAAACATGTATGCTAAATAAATGAATAATAAGTATTTTTGGTTCGTGATTCTACTCCCACTTCCCACTAATGTAATTTTTAAAAAAAGAATGTTTTCCAACATGAGTTTGAAACTTAAAGCATAGCTGTATAGCAAAAAGGATAAACTAATCTTTTAACAGCATAAGTGTAACACTAGCAGATAGAACAGAAAACACTTTGGTTATTTAGACTCTTAGTCATCAGCATCTCATTAATCCAAGCACCAGGCATCACAGGGATTTTGTCATTAAAAATTCCCCAGTTTGGGATAACAAACAAAAATATTAGCCTGGGCTCTGTGTTCATGTTCAGCATTGTCATAATCTTTAAAGGGTGTCTGAATACTTATAGATTCTGTGGAGTGCTTAATGGTATCTTTTAGCAGTGCTCTTGCTGGCCCCTCACTAGGCACAGAGAAGCTGCTTACAGGACATTTTTCAAGGAGGTGCTGCCTGAGATGCTTTCAGAAGAAGATGACATTAAAGGATTTTTATGTTTGTATATTGTTTTCAAGGAGGAGGAAAATTATTTGATTGAAAGAAATAGTACTAGTGACTACTATGGTTCTAGATTTTGACCTCAGGAAGATTTTACAGTAAGTGACATGATGATGGGGTGGGGTGAGTTGAAGGGGTGGCAATGAAGCAACAGCATCTCAGTAAATGACTCGAACATTTTATCTAATAGAAGAATATTTCCATGCAGGACTGAAAGAGACTGGAATTTTGGAGAAAATTTCCTTGTGTCCAAGGGATACAATCAAACAAATTTTTTTGCTACAAAATGACATCTTCAAAAGGCTCTCAGCAATCAGAGCCAACAAAAGATTTAGGCACTTGCAGGTGTATAACTAACTGCTCAGTCCATGAAGAATAATGCAAAACCTGAAGCTACATTGGGTTTACAGTACAGGGTGTGTAAAGAACAGTCTCGAAACCTCTGAAGAGCACAGCCAGATAGTTAATAGGAAATTCTCTTAGACTTGGATGCCTAAATCAGGATTGCACAGACACAATTTTTTTCGATTTAGGATTTCAAGGAATGGAACATAGCTTGAGCTAGGTTTTTTATCTGTTTCAAAATATGGCTGGTCAAAGAACCATTCTGTCAATGTTAATGGCACCTACATTTTACATAATAGTTCAGAGGTTTTGAACACCCTCAGGAAACTGGACATACAACATCTAGCCTGTTTTCAGCCTGAGAATGTTCAAAACCATATTTCTTATTTTCAAGTTTAACTTCTATTAAGGAAGTGAGAAACACAGAACCACTTTCCCTATGACTTCTATCTTTTGATTGTTTGATGTGAAATTTATAAACTACGATGGAAACAGGACTCTTGATTTGTCCCACTTTTTATCATTTCATACCTTTTAAAAATAAAGCCACTGTGACTTTTTTTGGTGGGGTATGCAAATTTTAAGGGAAGTTTCTTATCTTTGTTCTTTTTGCTCTGCAGCCTTAGTGGCTTTGCCTAGAAAATACAAACAGCCAAGGCTCAGAAACTTTCAGCTGCATCTCTCTAACCCATATCTGTATAGTCCTTTCCTTTATAAAAAATCAGCAGATAAAAAAAATCAATCTAAAGGCTACGAATGAACAAGTTTATTAGTTTGTATAAGTGCAACAACAGATAAGAAATCTCTGTTGCAAGATAAAGCGATTGAAAATGAAAAAGAAAAATGCAAGCCAGGTAGTAATGGGAAAATCTTCATTAAAATAATTAGAGCATGAAGAATCAGGGTTTCTGTTAAAAAAGAAAATGTGCATTTAATGTCTAAGTCGTACTCGTAAATAAAAAGAAAGATTGTAAGAAATTTCACTATTCACTTTATAGTTACCTGTTTAAAATTAAGAAACATTATGTTGTAAGCCCTATATCAAGATATTTGCAAAAAAAAAACATAGATGAAGAAAATATGGTGAAAGATTATGCATTTTTCTTCTTACTTTGGAATATTTTGTGGAAAAAGATTTCCGAGCTGTCATGTTTCTTTTAGTTATTTATTTAGAATGGTTTAAGAAAATTCATTTGAAATACACTTCCGTTTATGAAAAGTAGTTCTCTACCAATCCTATGAATTATTTTGAGTGTTTGCACACTCTATTTACTTATTAACTTTATGTTAGAGAAGAAAATGATATATCACAGTGCCAGGAAGACAGATGGATTTGGTAGTTCATGAGAAAATAGAATATATTTTAGGGTGTCCTAAATTTCCCGGCAGAAATTCTAGGGAAAAACCTTATTAAATACTTCCTGATTTGACGTAAAAGAAGAGTAAGATTAAAGTCTTTAGTACTAAAGTCTCACTTGGGTATTATTTTAAAATATACCCTAGAAAGATGGATTTATATTCACCAAAAATACACATAATTCTGTGTTTAAACTTCAGTCATATAATTCTGCAATCATTAAACTACAGCAGAACTAATCATAAACTGAAAATGATGCAAGGGATTAAGAACCTCAGTGAATCTGGCTTTAGGAAGGAGACAGTTCTCTTTTTTAGAGTTATACTCTCCTTTTAAGCTTCAAATCAACTTCTGTATTTTTGAGTAACTGTTCAGGTAAAACTTTTTTACTCTTCAGAAGTGAACCAAATATTTTTATGAATTTATTATTTTAATGACTTTTTCTTGTTAACATTTATCTCTAACTTTTTCTTTTTTTTCATTTTCACACATTTTAATTTGAAATACCATTGAAATGCTGAACCATGCTTATGTGGACAAAAATTCTTACTAGTCTTGCTACTTGTGTTGATTTCTATCTAATTTTGGTGGTTTTTTCTCCATTCAGAGTGTGTCTCTAAAATGTAGTTTGACTATGCAACTAAAAAAGACATGAGCCAAAATGAAATTAACACCTGAACAAATTCCTCCAGATCATGGCAGTGAATCAGTAAATCTAATGAGGCTTCAAAGTAAATTAGCAAACATTTTCATTGTACAAGACAGCCCTAGAAGTATCGGGGCATCAAATCATTAGAACCACATAAAAATTGAGTTCAAATCTTATTAACTCCTTGGCAGATGCTATATCTAATGTCTCTACTCCTGCCAAAACATGCACAGAAAATAAGTTTGGTTTGGAAGATAAAAAGCATAAAATACTACACTTAATCCATTATTATTGCAGTTAACGGAAAAATTAAATGGACCAAGATGCACAGTAGTGACACTAAAACTGTTTTTTGAAATGTTAGTAGTGATATCCATTTGGCAGGAGCAAAGTAGAGATTTTGGGGAAAACAAAGGTAAGAGATCTTCCAAGAAAACTGATATTAAAATATTTACATTCCATACTCTTAAAAAGAAAAAAGAAATCAGAAAGTATCTAGAAGAAACAGAGGGAAATAGCAATTTTTTTTAATCAAATATGATTAGAAGTACATTGCTTTTTTTCATGCCACGAGTTTGACAAGCATTAAATTTCCTAGATTAGCACTCGGTGAACACAGTATTTTATCTTGCACTAGTGAACATTCTCCGTTTGATCTAGTGTACTACCAGTAATGCCTGTAAAGTTTCTTGATCTTGAAAAATTAGATACAGAAATGCCAAAGCAGGAGTGTTCTACAGTCAGTTGTAGAACAAACCCAGCAGTAAAACTAATCTCAAATGTGGGCTAGATTTATCTAACAATATGCCTAAAGAACTGATTTTCAGTTTAGGAAATCATATATATGTGTGGTTTGTGTAAGAAAACCATGGGAAATTCATAGATCTTTTTTTTGTTTGGATTTGGAGTTTATATATATATATTTATCTATTATTTATTTACATTAAACCAGGAACTTCAAATACTAAGAAAATCTCATGGTTGTGTATTTAACTAAATTAAAGATTTGGTGCTATTGTCTGGATAGAAACTGTTGAGTTTCACATAGCTCTAAGCAGTTGTGTAATTTACTTCTACTGTAATGATATTGGAGTTCTATGGAAAATTGTGTATACTATACAAATAAAACTGCTGAAGTCAATCCCTGCCCCAAATGCAAAATGCCTTGTGGTACCACCACAAGGTACAGTGAAAGAAGAAAATGTTCAAAGGAAAAACTAATTTATCCTCTGTCACCAAAACATGACATCACATATTACAGACCAAATACTTCAAAAGAGTTCAATTAAAAACTTTCAGGGATCCCTCTGCTGATTGCACTGAGTTTTGGACTGGGCCCCTAGTATGGCTCATCCTGGTGTGGATGCTCTACTGTGGACTATATGTCACACTCAGATTTACTCACACAATTTCGAGTTATTCAGTGGCAGTGCAGGTGAAAGAACTTTGGAACAGAAATAGAAAGCAATCCTGTAATTGATTGAATACATTATGTGGGTGACAGGCCCAAGCCACAGTGATTTTGTTTGTGACTTTGTATTTCCTTTTCACCAGTTTTCACATTGATATTTACACTGGAAGCTTTTAAATATATATATATATATATATATAAATATATAGTATATTATATAAAAACTATATCTATTTATATAATGAAATATATATTACATATTTCGTGCTACACATTTTATATCTATAAACGTAACTAAACTGTAGACATTTTAATGAAGTAGATTTTTTTATTACACATTTATTCCACTTTAGTTATGGTTTTTATGAACTACTACAGTGCATTAAGCTTTGCAATAGGGGGATTGTTTTTATATAAGATCAGCATAATAACATTTATTTAACTGATGTAACTACCAGTTGAATTAATTTTGGTTTCGCAGGGAAAAATTATGAAGGTGCTGGATTAATAATTTTGGAATAACATTGTAAAACCAAAACATCCTCATTAACAACCTAATAAAGAACAGACTAGATAACTGGATAACAGGAGGTGGAACAAAATCTAGCTCAACTATCAATCTCAAATGTTTGTGAGCAGTGGCAAAAAGTCCAGCTGGAGGCTGGGCACTAGTGATGTGTTTCAGGGGTTGATATTGGGACAAATACTGCTTTAATCTTTAGCAACCAAGATGTCGGGATAGTGGGTACTCAGAAAATCTGCAGAGAACACAAAACTGGAAGGAGTGGTTGATAATGCCACATGTTTATGCTGCTATTCAGAAGGACATGGACAGGCTGAAGAAATGAGCAGATGGGAGACTTGTCAGGTTCAACAATGGGAAAAGCAAAGTCCTGCACCAAAGATGAATAACCCTATGGCAGGAAAGCAACTCTGAAAAGGACTTGGGGTCACCACGGACCATTTACTAGAAATGTGTTCTTACATAAAAGAAGGCCAACAGCATTCTGAGCTCCATTAGGAAGACAAGTGTCACAAGAAGGTGGAGGGAGCTGATCCTCCTTGTCTACTCAGCACTGATCAGACCAGCAGTGTGTCCAGTTCTGGGTTCCTCCGTGCAAGAAAGACATGGTCATACCTGAGCGAGTCCAGGGAAGGTCCATGATGATGAAAAGGGTTTGGAGCATCAGTCATCTGAGAAGTGACAGGAACCTTTTGGTTGGAAGGCTTGGGGGAACCTCATCAATGTGTATGAATATCTTAGCAAGAAGGATGTCAAACACTGAAACAGGCTGCCCAGACCAGCTGTCTCTGTCCTTGGAGATATTAAAAACTCCACAAGAGCCACCTGCTCTAGGTCACTCTGCTTTGCCCAGGCGAGCTGCAACAGGGGTTCTCCTGTGAAGCCTTCCAACCCGAACCTTCCTGTGATTCTGTGGACTTGCAAAGATCAGATATAGTTCGAAGTGAGCCTTGGTGATTTGTGTCTGGATTCTTGAACCAAAAGATCATTGAAATAATTAATTTTGTTTGCATATTTTATACTACATATCATCTCTTGACTTCAACATCTAAACCGTCTGCAGTTATGTTTTAGCTATTTGAAAATGGTACCAAATGAAAAAAACGTAAAATATTTTATGAAAGAATTGCCATTTTGACTCTAGCACTGCTCTTGATCCCAAGCATGTCTATAACCACAAAAATGGCATTATAATAGAACAAATCAGATGAAGGCTTGTTTTCTCTTTCTCCAGCTCTTCATATGATACAGACAGCACAAAGAAAACATTCGAGTGCTTGGGGCTTTTACTCCCCATCTGTTTTCTCACGGAATTTAATTTTTTACATACCGACTGTAACTTAAGGTGCTGGCGCTGGGGCAGTGCCGGGGCTGCCGGGCCCGGCCCCAGGCGGTGGCAGCGGCTGCAGCGGCCCCAGCGCAGGGCACGGCTGAGCCCCTCAGCCACGGGCGGGCGGGCGAGAGCCCCGGGGAAAGCCTGGGCAAGGGAGGGCAAAACGCTGCCCGGCAGCCAGGGCTGAGCGAGGGGAGCCGTGCGGGAAACAGCCCTGCGAGCCTGAGGGGACAGCGGGAGCGGGGACGGAGGCGGGAGAGACCCGGCAGGGACGGCCCTGAGGCTCCTGCAGGGACCGTGTCAGAGCAGCTGTTTCCCTGCGGCTCCTGGGAAGGCCCCAGGGAAACACCTGGGAAAAGCGTGAGGAGGAAGGAGCGGCAGAGAGGAGCTGCTATGGGCTGACCGCATCCCCACATCCCCCATTCCTCTGCTCCTGCTCGCTCCGGGGCAAGGAGGTAGAGGAGTTGGAGAGGAAGGAGTGAAATTGAGCCTGAGAAAAGGGATGGGGGATGTAGGGGAAAGCATTTTAGTTCATGTCTGTTTTTCACCATTCAACTTTATTTTTAATTGACAATAAGTTAAATTAAAAATCATTAGCCTGAATCTGTTTTGGCCATGATGGTAACTGCTAAATGAGCTCCCTGTTTTTACCTTGACCCACGAGTTTTTTAGTGTTAAATTCTCCCCGCCCTGTTGAGAAGGAGCGACATAGCAGCTATCTAGGCGTCTGGCTACCAACTAATATCAACCCACAACAAATATTAAAATTACAACTTGAATAAAACTTTGCAGGTAGTGTGTTTGCCTGGGGTAGAGTTAATTTCCTTCCCAGTGCTGGTATGGGGCTGTGTTTTGGGTTTGTGCTGAACACAGGGTTGATAATACAGAGATGTTTCTGTTTTTGCTGAGCAGGGCTTGCACAGAGCCAAGGCCTTTCCTGCTTTTCGCACGGCCATGCTGGAGAGGAGACTAGGAGTGCTTGGGATGTTGAGAGGAGACACAAATGGGATAGGTGACCCCAATTGACCAAAGGAATATTCCAGACCATATGACATCATGCTCTGTATATAAAGTGGGGGAAAGAAGGAGGAAGGGGAGGACATTTGGAGTGATTGTCTTCCCAAGTTACTGTTACATGTAGGGCCCTGCTCTCCTGGATATGGCTGAGCACCTGCCTGCCCATGGGAAGAAGTGAATTGTTCTGCTTCGTGTGCATGCACAGCTTTTCCTTTCCTATTAAACTGTCCAACCAGCATCAATTGAGGCAACTAAGGAGCGAATCTTTCTACTTCACTTTCATCCCTTAACAAATCAGATCAGCAAATTGTGTTGTGGAAATTAGGAAATATCAGCCCAAAATTCTTTTGCACAACTTCGCCTGAAAAGATCATCTTTATTCCCCAAAGAATTTTTCAGCAGAGAACACATATGTGGAAGTCAATCTACAGCTTGACCTCAGAACAGAGCTGATGTCTTAGTCTAATCTGCCAGCAGAGGCAGATAACAGACGGAAAACAGAGTTTACACTGAAGCAGCTGAAGAGTATGGCTAGTTCGGGGATAGGCCCCACCAGTAGAAATGGTGTACTTAAAAAATGGGTAGATGCAGAAAAACAAAATAGCTGAAGTCTTTAAATCATTTTTAGTAGTTCATAAAACTTGTCTCCCAGATGAGTCTTCTCATTTCATTAAAGAACAAGAAGATTCATTTAAACTTCTAGCACTTTTAGTCCTTGCTTTTTTTAGTGAAGGAAACCTGAAAGAGGCCATAATACAAAAATAGCTGGTAAATAGATAGTCAATGCTTTAAAATGGAGGTAGGAGACATATAATACACACCTTGTAAAGATACTTCTTGAAAGGTGGGAAGCACATTAAAGGTTTGAAAGAAGTTAAAAAAGAGCACTTTAGAAATATAAAGATATAAAATATTATTAAAACTAAAAAAATATTGTTTAAAGTTTAAAAGATTTTTGTGCTTTTGTGCTGTTCTCTATGTCCAGAGTTTAACATTTCCTAGTTCCTGAGAAGATGTGCAAAAACCTTCTCTTGCTTTCAAAGCTTACTTCCTCTGTGATTAGGCAATCTATTGACTCAAATATGTGAGACTGGACACAGGACAATTGGTTTTAGCAAGTGTAATTTATCCATTGACCATCTTTATCTAGCAGTGTTTATGGTGAACTGTTGATTGAATTTCTTTTATACCAAGTGGAAGGATTTTCTGTTGCAAAATCTTTTTACAAGCATGAAAACAGAGTAGCAAAGACTCTTAGGGATTTTTTTAGTAGGTTTTGGGGTTTTTTGTC
This sequence comes from Lycocorax pyrrhopterus obiensis, assembly GCA_014706295.1. Classification (NCBI taxonomy): domain Eukaryota; kingdom Metazoa; phylum Chordata; class Aves; order Passeriformes; family Paradisaeidae; genus Lycocorax; species Lycocorax pyrrhopterus. The sequence goes on from JACSVZ010000002.1 coordinate 72,667,322, forward strand.
TTTCTTTTTCTTAAATGCTTATATGGTTATTTAGAAAGACAGGATTTGATGGTTTCCATAGTAACATTTTGGGACAGCCAGCCAAGCAGGAAGGCCTTGTTCACCCACCTATGCTTTTAACACAATTCTACCTTCCACATCACTGGTACAGAATATATACAGACACAGACATATGAAATGAAGATAAATATGTTTGAAAAGAAAAAAAAACAACCAACAAATAAACCAAGCCAAACCAAAGGAATAAAACCCAAACTCAATCAACTCTAACAGAGCTAGATACAAATGATAAGTATCCCATTGGGGAAACAAAGTCAAGTAAGCTGAATTATTTTCTAAGTGATACATATTCACCCATCATTTAATAATTGAAAAATTGGGAAGTGTTTCCTTTTTGTTTCATGATTATTGGTAATATATAGACTCACTCTCAGAGAAAGAACAGATACAAAGAGAATGTTGACCTTAATCAGCATTTAAGTGCTTGCTTTTTGTTTATAGCTTCATGTTAACACAGGGCAGAAGCTAGCTAGAGCTTCTGTACTTGTATTGGCTTTTTCAAAGTCACACTTTCAAATGCCTGCTTGTAGCAGAAACTAGGAGCTAATATTTAAGGCAGATTTCTTTCCCTACTTTAGCTGCCAGACATCAAACAGAACCTTTAATGCTGGTATCTGACTTGCTTCTGAGATTTCCAAATTGATTGCAGACATTCAAAATATTTTTTTGGACTGATTACCTCTGTAAAAGCAAAAGCATCTCCAATTTTACTGTTTCATTTGCAATGCTTTGCATGATAAACAAAGCCTAAAAGTAAGAAATAAAAACAGTGAATTTATTTTGATGAAAAGAGAGGTTACACTGTTGTTTATTAAATGGAAAACAAAGCGGCAAAATAAAGTCAGACCAAAATGAGGCATTTCATGAACAATTGTATAGTACCCAGATCTGAAACAGTTTTGTATTAGATTCTACTTTCATTGTTACCTTTAGTAAGTTATTCTAATAACTTGTTAGCATATAATAGTAAGTTAATTGAACAATAAGTTATTCAAGAACCTTTTCAAATTCATTTTCAAAATGGGACAAAAATACTGAGACTAGAAAAAAAAGGCTGAAATGGAAGACAATATGGTTTAAAAGGAATTTGGGATATGGGAAAAAAAATCCATATATATTTGCAGATATATTTGCAAAATTGCAGCACAAATCAAATTTCCAGAAATAAAAATAAACAAAAGGACACCTGTCTGCTTTGGAAAGTGCATTGCTGTTCATATGGTCTTTCTTGATAATAGATTTGGAAGTTGCATAGTATTTTGTAAGGGTCTCCTTTGGAAAAAAAGGTGAAATGTTTTAAAATCTTGTAGGATTTCTAACTTGAGTTGTGCATTGCTCACCCAAACATTGTTTTTTCATTGTCTTTGATTTCACAACAGTAAGATTTCATTCAATTCTTCAATTCTGTGTCCACCTTCTGAACTGTGGATTTCTATTTTTAGCGTGAACTCATCTATGGGATGCAATTAATAAAGAGAACTTATGATATGTATTTTCTTCTTTCACACTTCTTGGCCAGAGAAAAGGCAGGATATGTCCAAAATATCAGAATTTATTCATTCGTCATTGTTATTAGTTTTTACCTCATGCACATACACAGTGCACCAAATCTAAATCTGCAGACTTCACTGCTTCAAGGTACATATTTTTGAAGAGCTACACTCCCACTTAAAGTGCATCTTAGCACATTACTGTAGAACACGAAGAGTGCTCAATCACCTCTATAAACTCATACTCCAACTGTGGAGTGAATATCTCTCTCAGCACTTTTCGAAACTTAGTTTCACTCGGATCAACAAAACCAAAAGCATAGTGTGACTAAGAATAATTTATTTCTATCTAAGAGATGATGATCCTTGTAAGAAGAAAAAAAAAAGAAGGAAAAAAAAATTTAAAAAAAAGGAAATGAATGCAAGGAATTTCTCAGTCTGGCTGCAGCATTTTTATGAAATATTGAGGGTGCACTAATTTTTCAGGTGAAAGTTGTTAAGCCTGAGTGCCTCAGGTCGACTAATTTTCAACAAAGTCTCTAGAAAATGCCCACAATTATATTTAGAGGTAATAACTCAAAGGTGACTTATTTATTTTCTTCATAAATATGAGCATTATGCCTATGAAGTGAATTAAAGGACAAGTTTTCCGTATCAGAAAATTTTCTAAAGTACCATGGACAGAGTTGGTATTTGCCAGTATTTAAATTTTCAGTGCTCAATAAATAATTATATGAAGAATTCCTATAACTCTTAAAATATTTTATCTTTTAATTTATCTTTTATCTAAACACTGTAGTTGTAGGCAGCAGTATGTACTTTATTATTACCATATAATAGACACTATATTTCCTCTCTGTATATAAATAGATAAGGACAGAGACATATTCAGCAACATAAAACCCCACGTGATTAACTGTCAAGATTCATTACCCATTGCTGATAAAGTCCAGCCTTCAAGAGAGACCTGAACTCCTGTTTCACTGCTCCTTTACTGCATATTTTTAAACAATCAAACAGGTCTTCACAACTGACAATGTTCAAAACCAAAACTGCAATAAGTTTCCAGTCCAGAAAGAATGCACATGGTCAGAACGTAAAATAAAAATGCATGACCTTTGTTAGAAAATTCCTAATTTTTTTTTCTGTTAATAGTTTTTATGAGCTTCCAGAACAAGTCTTTTGTTCATCATCTGGGATAGGCATTTGTGCACTAGGTCTTTGGATGTATGTACATGACTTCTAACCAATTCTAAAACATTTTGCAATTATAAATTGCTGACTTCTTTCTGGAAGTATTAGGAATTATGCTGATGAAAAAGTTCAAAATGTTCTTAAACAGTGCTAAACCCAAGTGAAGAGAGAATATCACCTAACCAAAAAAGCTTATCTCAGAGAATGCAGCTGTAAAGCTCCCATGAATTGCTACAGACATGAAGACAATACATAAGATTGTTGTTATTCAGACTGATTTTAGGCAAATCAATTTATTTCTGCAGATAAAAACCTGAACTTACAGTATTTTTGTAAGAAAATCTTTGCCATCTCATGAACTATCCATCTCATTCATCCTTTTCCTTTGTTTGAAATTTAAAATAATTTTAAATTTTTTCTGAGTTCATTTTCTGATCTGCTCACTTATAATCGCAACCTCTATAGCTCCTTCTAGAAAAAGGGACTTCTGTACTTTGTAACTCTTGACTTCAAATTACTTCTTACTTGCACTGATTTGGTGAAATTTGGGTCTCAGGATTTATGATCCAAAAGAGGGAGCTAATAGCCTGTGCTAGGTTTTACTGGGCTAGAGTTAGTTTTCTTCACAGTATGGGGTTATATTTTGGACTTGTGCTGATTGTTGGTATTGTGCATTGTGTTGGTAACACATGGATGTTTTAATTGGAGCAGTGGTTGCATAGATTGAAGGCCTTTCTGCTTGTCACATTGTCTCACCAGCAAGTAGGCTGGGGGTGCACAATGAGTTGTGAGGCAATGCAGCTGGGATGGCTGACCCCAATGTCCAAAGGGATATTCCATACTGGCTGGCATCCCGCTCAGTATATAAAGAGGGGGGAAGAAGAAGGAAGAGGGGGGATGTTCAAAGTGATACCATTTGTCATCCCAAGTAACCATGATGCATTATGGAGCCTGACTTTCATGGAGATGGCTGACACCTGCCAGCTCATTGGAAGTGGCGAATGGATCCCCTAGTTTGCTTTACTTTCCCTATTAAATTGATTGTATCTCAGCCTACGGGTTCTCTCACTTTTACCCTTCCGATTCTTTCCCCTGTCCCACCAAGGGAGTGTGAACAAGCAGCTGTGTGGTACTTAGTTAGCTGGGGTTAAACCATGACAAGAACCTTTAACAAGATTCTCAAGCACGTAAAAGATGTAAATGTGAAGTACTGAGAAATTCTTCAGAGCTCTACAGGGCAGGATACTATCTCAAGAACACTACAGTAAAATTCATCCTGTTCCAAAATAAACTCCAACTCCCAAACCCCAGATACTATTGGAAAACATTCTCCTAAAATGAAAAATAGAACCTTGGAACACTTAAAGCTTCATTACAGAAAGCAATGTGCACTAGGAACACATTGCTCTCTACTACAGCTAATATATATGCAAGCACAAGTTCTAAGCTTAGTGTCTCACATAAATTTTAATAAGTAACCAGTTGCTGTGAGTAACTGTGCTTTTTGAGCATTTTCTTTAAATTCATAAAGAGAATTCCTTGGGACCCTAGGATTAGTACACTTAAAATTGTTTACTAACACTAATATCATTACGGAGAGCAAATATGTTTCTTTTACGAATCTATACAGATATCTTTATTTTCACTTGTCCATTCTCTAGCACTGTCCTTCAAAATTTCATAGAAGAATGAGATTATTGGTAGAAAATTAGTCTTTCTTTACATTACCTGAAATATGTAGCTGAAGATGCCTTTACTACAATAAATCTTATCCGTTTACTGAAGTGATCAGAATTTTGCCCTCTTTTCAGTGGATGGGCAGCCTGCCTTTTAATAAACACTGCTATGAAATGGCTGAAATCTCATTGATTTACATGAGACAACTCATATGCTTAAGTGAATCTAGGCATCATCCATATATGGCATCTTCCAGACACCTATTGAGCTGGGAACAATTTCAGTTGGACTTGTATCAAGGCCGTACTTAGGGAGGTTTTTCTTTTGACTAAGGAAATTTTATATTTCCACTTAGTTTATAAAGAAAGGTTGTTTCTCCGGAAGCATGAAAATCAAAACATTTTTTTATACTTCTCACATCATGGCCGATTATGCTTGTATTTATTTCTGTAGTTAATGGCAATTACCAAGTTGATTTTGTTTTCAGGACGGTTTTAGAATTTCTAACTTTGCTGTTTTACATACAGGTTCTTTTCTTGCTTTTTGATTCAACTCTTTCCTCAGTGGAAGGAAACATTAATGTCTTTATTGGACTCTTCTCTTCCTTCACCACTAGACCCTCATGGTTATGGCCCTGTCCTGGAGTTTAAAGGATGTAGTTTGAACACACTTGAAGAAATGGACATTTATATGCTTCTTTTATTTCCTAGAAAAATCCCCTAACAACTAGACTATTATACAGAAGTTCAGAATCACAAACTTCTCTAACAGTGCCTAAAAGTTAAGACACGCTTAAAATATTTTTATGAGGAAATCAATCATGTCAGTTTATGTTAGAGGTGATTTATTAGCACCTAATAGAGACTGAGCCCCAAAACAGAGGAAAAAATTAAAGGAACAGTATTTTTTTATCTCAATGATATGCAAAACTGATGTGAATGTCAAACACTTTAGTATTGTTGAGTCTGTGGCTGTTCTGAGCATGTTTCTGAAGCAGTATTAGAAATTCTCTGAAAAAAGAGCTTAGCTATGACGAACAGGATAGTATAAAATTGTACTGGAATAAAAAGTTTGTGGGGTCATAGTTTGAATATCAAGTAATTGAATCATGTCTCAATCTCACTTTAAGCACTCAAAATCTGTACAAACTGTAGAAACTACCTCAGTCCAATCATTGCTCATAGTTTAGTTATTTAAATTTTTCCTGTCTTTTGAGGGGTCTTAGATTTGACTTTTTAGTACAGTCACACTTCTGGTCTTCTAATTGGGGCATATCGTGTGAAGTAAGGAATGAAGGTCTACTTTAATTATATTGAAAAGATTATAAAAATTCGGTTTCTTTTTCCATAGTAAATGCACTGAGAACCTAATTAATATGAAAATAATCTGTTTTCAGGATAAAATAGAGAATGTCTAGTGAACAAAAAACATAATTTAGTTAAAATGCAGATTACGAGGGCATGATTTTAAAGATATCACGCTTTTTATTTCTAGAGACCAAAGGTAGAGATTAGATCATATTAAATTGCATAAAAATGTTACAGTGTTCAGTACTTTCTCCTGTGTTCAGTCTTTTAATCTGTCCTTATCCTTAAAGATAGTAATAATGAGAAATGTGATAATCATAAAACTTACTGTTTAAAAATTATACCTTCTTATTCAGTGCATTACTTCTGGGATTATATCTACTCATTTTAATGACAAAAATAAGATTTTACTGCTTTTTACTCTTTTTAGCACTGAAAAGTTAGAACAGAAAAGACAAATTTAATCTTATTCTATAATGGTTATCATCAAAATTGTAAACGGAACTTTAGTCATAAGATTTGCTTTATTGGTTGCCATACTCACATCAGGAATGGAGAGAAACAGAATACTTGTAAAGTTGAATAAATTGTTTTGATAAAACTAAAGTCAATCAGAGAAGACCTTTTTTTTTTATTAAAATACAGATCAGGAAATACCAAGTATCTTCAGATTCTTCCAGATCTACTCCACATGTATCACAGAAGACCATCTTTCACAACACCGTGTACCTTAAGAATATAATGTAAAATCTTTCATGGTTTGAGGATGGAGTGACAGTCAGCAAAAAATACGGTGCTGTATAGAAGGCTACTGAATAATGTTAGGAAAATAATTAACAAAACACCATTCATCTGGTACATTTTGCACTTGAATCTAAAAGCTTATGAACAACTTAAAACACCCTTTTCCTCTCCAGTGAAATGTGTCATTGTTCATGAAAGAAGTAAAAAAAAAAAACCAAAAGTAAAAATCAGTATCTTTAGCCAGAATATAAAAACCGAGGAGTACGTCATATAATTTCCTTTTTAGGTGGGACTTTATATAGGTAGTGATTATTTTTTCAAATGTTCTGGAATGCATACAAAATTAGCCATTTTCATATAAAAAATATTACACTGGTCAGTAGATCAGCATTTAGTCTTGTGTTGCATCCCAAGGAACTCAGCTAGGGGTATTTTACCTCTATAAGCAAAAGCTTGTAATTTTACTATGAAAATAGCCAGTTACTTATCTGTGTTGCTTATACTTACTGCATTTTAAGGCAAATATAATACTGAAAAGCCTTAATTTCTTATTACTCAGCAGGTTTTCAAAAGCTTTTATCTATCTATCTATCTATCTATCTATTGATCAATCTATCTTCTCTCTGTATCACTTATCTGTATATCATCTGTATGTATATCATCTATATTTATCTATCTCTGTGTATTTCTCACAATGTTATCTGAGTGATTAAAAACATTTTAAACTGTGTCAAATTAATGTGTTTGTGTCTTGTCTCATAGTAGTGGTCTTACTTCACCAATCTTACTCAGTTATCAAGAATGTTTTTCTTGTGATACATCTAGAGATTCTCTTTGAGATACAGGCAGTGATTCACTAGGGAGTGTGGGTTCCCATCCTTCAATTAATCAGGGAGTTGCTATTAAGCAAATCAAGGAGGAGTGATGGCAAGCCTGTTTCCAAAGAGGCTTTTTCATGATGAGGATTTGATGGAGAAAGACTGAATTTAAAAAAAACCAAACCAAAACAAAAAAACTTGGAGCACTCCAAGAAAGATATGGAATGCAAAAATTATCCACAAGACTTTCCTAGAAAAATGGAGTGAATGAAGCTGAAGACCCTGAGCAGCTGGGCAGGAAAAACTCTGAAGTGAATCAGCTAAGCAGCAGAAGAGTTACTTATTTTAATATAAGCAGTGCAAGTTTTGCTTTCCTTTTTGCCCTTATCCATACCTTATATAAATGTCTATACATAGAACAGACTGTTGTGTTATATAAGTCTGTCATACACATCCATATTCTTATACAGGTGCATCTCTGCATTCTATGTATATATACAGTATAATTATTCCCTCACATCAGCAGAAGAGTCTAAAAGCAGGGCACGGTGACATTTTGACCATCCCCTGACTCTTTGCACTGTATGCCATCGTAGGAGCTTCATGAACTTAAGGAGAGATGCTCCTGCAGGGCCAAGAGGATGAAATCTCTTCCACTGCGAGGATAACTCAGAAAGCTCTCTCACAAGCTTCAGGGAAGTGCAGAGCAAACTTATAAACCCCAAAATTCCCAAAGGAGTGAATGTTTTTTCCTTTACAGGTATATAAGTCTTTTTATATACACTTCTGGAAAACATTTTTTTTTTTTATCTAGGAAGGAAGCAACTGGCTGTTCTTTATGACTTGGTAGGCCTTTAAAATCAAAATATTTTCACCTTCCCAACTGAAAGAGTGGTGAAGTATTAACCTTATACTAAAAGAAAGACTGTCACTAACAAAACCACTCCTCCTGACCTTAATTTTCTCCTCCATGCAGATCACCCAGTGCTATCATGGTCCAATTATGCTTCACTTCTAAGATCTGACAGAATTACAGCACTTGATGACAAGATTACACTCTGTATTTTTTCTCTAATTAGCATGTATCAAAGTATCCAGAGTCCTTTTGATTTCATACTTTGACAGATGATAAGTCTGTATTTATCTCTCATGTACCGTACTGAGGATCTGCACTTTTTAGCCAGGATGTCAGGTTGCTAACTGTAGCCATAGTTAGTAGATTCTCCTGCAATGCTCATTGACTTCTATCCCTTCTGTCCTTGCTTGGCATGAAGGTGATTAGACTGAACACACTCACACAATTCCACTTACCTTCAGTAGTTGAACAAAATGGCTTTATAGTTTGTTCAAAGATGGAAGACCATCACTTTCTTCAGAAATGACTAGATAGCAATCTTTTATTTTTGTGTTGTATCTATGAAAGAAAGGATGAAATAGCACAAATCTTCAATTTGAAATTCCACTAACAGAGCAGAGGTATCTTCTGATAATTTACCTTTTATAAACCAGATGGAAATAAAAAAAATAAAATCGACTATTCTCCCTTACGTTCTTGATTTTGCATATACTTGGACATGTTAAGCAACACTTCAAACAGGAATGATAAGAACAACGTTGGTTCTATGATCAAATACAGGACACTCAATATTTATAAAGAATAGGGTCAAAAGAAATCTTAACTTTATCTTCTTGTGCCTGTGCATCTGCCAAAATAGTTGCAACTGAGTCAAGCCAAAATAACTTATTTGTTTTCTTCTCGAAGATTGGTCTTCTTCCGGAGTTAAAGAAAAAAATCACCAACCTTATAAAGTTTAATAAAGAAAAGTGCCGGATTCTGCCCCTGGGATGAGGCAAACCTGTGTGCGTGTATAGAGTTCGGAGTGAGGAGATGATGAGCAGCACCACAGAAACAGACCTGTAGGTCCTGGTCAGTGGCAAGTAGAATGCAAGTCAGCAGTGTCCTGGCAGCCAGGAGGGCCAACCCTGTCCTGAGGGGCATCAGGCACAGCATGGTTGGCCAGTTGAGGAAGATATTGTCCCACTCTACTCTGGCTGGTGCAGCCACATTTTAAGTGCTGTGAGCAGTTTGGATGCTGCAATATGAAAGAGATATAAAGCTACTGGAGAATGCCCAAAGGATGGCTACAAAGATGGTGAAAGGGCTAGAGGGGAAGCCATAGGAGGAGTGGCTGAGGTTCAGCCTGGAGGAGACTGAAGGGAGAACTCATTGCAGTCTTCAACTTCCTCATGAGGGGAAGAGGAAGGGCAGAAACTGATCTCTTCATTCTGGTGACCAGTGACAGGACCCAAGGGAATGGCCTGAAATTGTGTCTAAGGGTGTTTAAGTTGGACATTCAGAAAAGGTTCTTCACCCGGCGAGTGGCTGGGTTCTGGAACAGGCTCTCCAGGGAAATGATCACAGCACCAAAGCTGACAGAGTTCAAGAAGCATTTCAACAATGCTACCAGGTACATGGTGTGACTCTTGGGATTCTCCTGTGTAGGTCCAGGAGTTGGACTTCAGTGATTCTTGTGGTTCTCTTTCAACTCTGAATATTATATGACTCTTTGATTTAAAATAGAATATTTTCTTTCTTTTTTGGGTCCTTTAACTCCTTTCTGTAACTTTTATTTTGATTCATAAGATGTATTTCAGGAAAAACTAAAAGATCAGCATTGAATATGAAAGGACAGCACATTTCAAGATACATTTCAAAATATGTTGTGCAGTGTGTGACTGACATTGAAAAATTTCCTATTTTAATGAATAGAGGGGAAAAATATGACAGTTTTCACAATGGAGTTTACTACTCTCTGCTACTAAGAAAGTAGATAAAGAAGGTAGATAAAGCCATTTAAAAGTAGCTATTAGAATCATCCAGCACCCATAAATTTTGAGCTCTTCATTGAGTTTAAGCCTAAGCAGGCATACAGGAAGTGAAAATTAGTTGAGGTTGCTAATCACACACAGAAAAAAAATCTACCATTAACTTGTGATCACAGAGTAAAAAACAGTTTACTGTTTTTCTTATTTATGAGACTCTGTGGAGGATGAGTAATTTCCAAAATACTAGAGAATTTAAAAATGAGTTAGGGAGTTGCAAAAAAGAGGAAGAAAGATTCTGTGGAATTATAGTCCAGGGAACCAAATTGCCATGCCTAGAAAAATAGAAGCAAGACCTCTTTCTGTAAATAGCTGTTAAATAAAAAAGAGATTAGTCAAAGTCCATATGGATATCTAAAATAATTCAGGTCACAATAATCTACCTTCATTTTACAATACCGTAATATGACTGGTTTTTTTAGAATGAAAGATGCCGTATATCTTGACTTTAATAAGGTTTTTGACACTGCCTCAGATACATTCTCATAAGCAGTCATTGGATGTTTCAAGAACAAACTAGACAAACATCAATCATCAAGCGGTGACACAAGTATAGATCATTCTAGTTTGGACATGGGCTCTTCCTCTGAAGCCACTTTCAAGTCTGTAATTTTAAGTAAAATTGGCTTCCCATATTATTTGATATTTACTATTACTTCACTAGATTCTTACATTATTTATTCATTAATCATGTGCATTTGAACATCATTACTGCAGCTCCAAAATCCTGATATTTAAAGTCCATGTGAAGACAAAAGTAAATGTTTTAAATGGTCTTTTAATTGCTGAGCCAGACAGACACACTTGACATAGCAATCAGAAGAGTCAAGAGTTGGGGTTTCTTTTGTTTTGTTTTGTTTGGGGGTTTTTTTGTTTTCTTTTTCTTTAAATTGGCATTAAAAATATTGTCTATTGATATGGGGCTTTAAAAAACACCTATATCAAAAGAGGTACATTAAATTAGGAAGAAATATTCTTACACATTAATGAAACATCAAGGAAATGTGCTACATTGATAACATCCAAGTTTCATACTCTTAAAAAAGGGACAGGACTTCAAAAATTCAGCCATATGTTTAAAACAGAAATCTAAAGTTGTGAGAGAAAGGAAAATGAGAAATCAGACAGCTGGCTTGTCAATTAACATTCATGTCAAAGATAGAATTCTGTGATTTTTCATACAAAATGTTAGTTACTTGAAACAACTTGTGGGTTTATGTCTTTTGTGGGGAATGAGATAAATTTATTGGTTTCCAGAACATGGGAAAAGAAGACTTACAAACTATTAAAATTACTCATTTTGACCTTTATTTACAGGATGAAGTTTTACTTGAGGAGATGAAACACATCCTCTTTTAAATGTGTGTTGCTCTTGATGAGAGGATGGTAGTTAAAAGACATAAGAGTCGCTTGCAAAAATTTACTTTTAAATCTGATTTGCTTTTCCAGTTTCAAGAACTCTTTCTATATTGAAAAACAGTTTCTTATTTACATCTGTTGCATGCAACACCTGTATTTGCCACAAAGAATCAAAAGGGACTTCTGCATGTCCTGCCTGTGTATCTTGCCTTCTTCAAGGAGCATTTGAAGTACAGGCCTTTAGAGCCTTTCAAGAATGTTGTCATTGTCAGATTGACTTTAATTCTTTAATTACTACAGAAAGACAGAATATATATCTGCTTTCTTGTTACTAGGACATAATTATAACTGAATATCTGCAAAGACTATCACTTTAAATGAGGTAAAAATATAGGAGGCTACTCCTATTGGGATTGACATCCTGAATGTTATTACAAGTTGTATATACTGTATTGTACAGACTAACAGGAGAAAACAGTCTTATACTAAAAATGAAAAGGACATTCCTGAAGTACATTTTAGGCATTCAAAAGACAGTTCTGCTATGTTAGTATCGCCAAACTCATATTTTAATTGAAATTGATGTCAAATGAAGGGCTATTCAAAGGGAGGAAACTCCTGGCCTTGATCTGAACCATTTACCAGGTATGAAAACCTGGAGAAATCCTGATTTCTTTACCCAAAAGTACAACCTTCACACCGGCAAGGTAGCTCAAACAAGAAGCACACACCTTGACAGGCTGTTTTGGGAGAGGGATGAAGTGCACCAGCAGCCAGTGCCTTCTGGATGGGATACACTGCTTGCCAGCGGAGACATATGCTTATGGTGATTGGCTCAAACCAAAACTGAGGGGTGACAGGCACTGGCATGGCAGCAGGCAGCGTCATGAGCTGCCTTTGTGACTAAGAGCCAACATGTCCCTGCTGTCCTCTAATCTGAGTATAGGAGAGTACTGGTTCAAAATGCTGGCTGAGCCAAGAGTCAAGATTTTGGCCAATAAGCAATGTAACTTTTGTTCTCCACGTTGGCACAAGACATAAATCACAATGTAATCTTTCAGGGAGAGAAAAAAAAAAAAGAAGAAGAAAAGAAATGTTTAATTTGTGTCTTGAAAGTTTATTATTCTTTGTTTTTCTTATTTTTTTAAGAATAATTTTGAAGAATATGAGTGCTAAAGCTGGCTGAACCTTTGCATTTACTAGTCCAATGCAGATTGTTGCTTTTTCATTCATCTTCCTCACCGCACAATTTTGTCAGCGCACAGAATTTTAAAAGTGTCAGTTCTTTTTTCTTGCAATGTTGGGCTGCTTCAAACTGAAGCTTCCACATAAACAGGAGCTTGTAACAGAACTTGAACTAATGAGCACCAAACTTGCATGTCACTTCTAGAATGTGAAGAAACACAAAGAAGCTAAAAATGCTTTCACTGGAAGCTAAAAATGACTACTCTTCCATGTCTGTTCCTAAGTAGCTAGTCACTGACTGAGCAGAAAAGGCTGGAGTATTGAATGCAGGGCAAGACAGCTTAGGACTTCTGAAGAGCTGTCACTTTTTTTGTCCTTTTTAGCAGAGCGAAACTTATTTCATCTGCATCTCAAAAAGAGTGTAAGGGGAAAAAAAACCAAAACAACCACCAAATAAAAACTGCCTAAAGTAAACCAAATAGCCAGGGGCTACCTAGATTTAAAGTTGCTTGGAATCTGTGCTGCAATCCTGCACACAAAGTAAATTTTAATACATAAGAAATTTCATAATCTAGGACATTCACAAAATCAATTCCTGACCAAATAAAAATAAAGAAATAACCCTGATAATTTAGCAGATCTGGATGGATTGTTTTTGCTAGTGGCTGTTTTTTAAGTGCAGTAATAATAGAAGGTTTACAAACACTTGCAGGTATAATTACTCACTCTAATATTTGAAGTGGAAATAACTGACACAGTCATTTTTGTAAAGTTTTCTATGGATTAAATGACAGGAAAAAAAAGTTCTTTGTGAAGACAAAGGATGAAAAATAAATATAAAATAGTTTTGTAATCCATTTGTTGGATAAAAAATAGGACTCCGCAGTAGTAAACCCGTTTTTTCTTTAAATCTCATGTCAAAGATTTGGCAGGCATTATTTGATATCTCATGATAGTTGAGAAAATGTGATTGAACTCAGCAAATGTCATCAGCATGGAGAATGCCTTTTGTGATGGAGCAGTAGATCAATGAAAGCATAAATCAGAATGAAAAAAAAAAAACCCTAATGAATTTTAATCCAGATATTTTGCAAATGTCATACTGGAAACATTGTGGAGAATGACACAGATACTGGAAACCTTGTAGATAAACATACAGAAGCTTCCTGAAATTATATTCATCCTGAGCTTTGTCACTAAAGCAACAATGTCAAACTATAGTTTAGGTTTTACAAAACAACTGCACCTATTTGTTGCTGCATGTTCAAAATCAATACAACAGCAGTCAACACAAATATATATTTTTAAGAATAAACTTTGCTGCACAAACAGATTATAAATGTCCTAATATGATCAAAATTTCCTATCTCTCTTTGTATTGTCATTATTTTTCACTGCTGCAAAGCCCCAGAAATACTGCTGTTAGTGCTTGCTACCCATGCTAAATTGAGAATGGAATCAGGGTGGATCACAAATTACGTGCGACTGAGTTACCACTTACAAGTTACTCAATTTTTTAATGTAATCCAAAAGGAAAGTTTCTAGAAGTTCTCTGTGGACTAAGAAAATGTTTATCAATCACTAGAAAACATTGAGGAATTTCTCAAATAAATAAATTTTCTAGAAGGCAGATTTCAAATGTGCTATGATTAGATTTGGCCCAATCAATCCATAAAAGCACTGCTCCAGTACAGGCACCCATGGTAGTGAAACTCAGGTCCCAGTCTATCATCCCCTTTCTCTACATATGCTTATCCATATAGGCATGCATGCCTTTCTTTTGGCTCTGTAGGATACATTCTAGGATTTTTTCTCAGTTTCAAGCATCAAAAAAGAACTTGTCCTCCACCCTGTTTGTCCTTTTGAAAAGGCACTGAAAACTGAGAGCACATAACTGACCAAACCTGCTGTCTTTTGATTAGATCACGGCTCAAATGAGCTTAACTGCACCTTTTAGTAAACTAAACAAGTGCTTCTAAATCCAGGAGAAGGTTTGGCTCTGTACAGAGAGGAAAAATAAAGAATAAAAGTTGGTTAAAAAAATGCAGAGACACACAAAATCAACAAAGAAAACTTCGCACTGCATCCATTAATATGTGCAGAGTACACATTGTGTACACACAGATACTCTCTGAAGTTGATTTGGCATGTTTCCTTAAATTTTGTCTTGTTTCCATTGTCTTGGTGAGGGAAAACTCAAACAGTGTTTTCTTCTTTTCTTGTTTGTACCTCTGCTAAAGTAAATTTGGAGAGCATAAACCACACTGGAGTCCCGCAGGTGCTAATCAGCCCTTCTAGAACTCTATCCTGTATCATTTCAATTCAGTTCTGATTTTCTACACTGCTTAAATGAAAAGTCAGCCAACAAAATCATCAACAGCATGCATCTTAAAGCATGAGGGAAAATAATGTCAGGTAAACAATCCCTTAGTATGCTTAATAGAAGATTCAAAGTTTTGGAGATCAGTTGTGTAAAATATTTAAAAGGAATTGTTTAAATTAAAGATGGAGAATAAAAAGATTGCATTCCCTATGTAAACAGGATGCAAAGCTTTCTTTTTTTGTCAGCGTCTCCAGGACCTCTCAACGTTTTGTGCACTTGTTCATAGAATGAGAAGTGCCTGAAATTACTGGGCAGTTAAGCAGGGTTTCACACATTATTTGTATTCAGAGCTCAGCTTTCTTTTTGCAAGACAAGAAGCAGCAGCATCAGAAGAAGGTCAGTTGTCACATAAACATTCCTTTTACAGTATCACCTAACAGCAGAAGTGGATCATGACTTAAGTACACTTGAGACTGATCTTTTTGAGATACTGACATTTGTTAAAGTAAACAAAGGTTGATACATTTTGTCCCGTAGTGATGAAACATGTTTTATTTCAAATTCAGTGATTACCAAAAGAAATTACAAAAGCATTTATTACCTATCAAAAATAAATCTTGTATACTAGTAAATAATTAGGCATGATAGTACTTCCTAAAGTTAAACATTATTGCAATTAAAGGTTTATTTAAATTTGTAATAAAATATTAACTTTAACAATTTTATTCCCAGTACTTTATTATTTCTTCCTAGCAACAGTCTTTATTGCTTTCTTTACACAGCTAAAATAAGCATGATATAAAAATAGCAATCACTTAAGGGCTTCAACCTTTCAAAACTCCAAGCACTCAGGTATATCACATTCACAATTTGTGTGTTTCCATTTAGAAATAGACAAAGTGTCTAAAGGAGTATGAAGAGACCTACCAAGAAATTTTCACTCTGTGGGGAACCTATGCAGTAATTTTGCCATTTTCTTTCTCTATAAATATGCTACTATGACCTTTTCAAGTTTTTTTTTAGATCTTAAAAAAATTAGTCATACATCTGACAGATACTATTGTTGCCTGTTCTCATTGCAATGAAAAGAAGCAAGAATAAAATTTTCTAATTATTAGAAAAATGAAAAAAACATTAATTTATGATTGGACTACACAGTGATTCAAAGAAAATACTTATCATTTATATAATTCAGGTAGTTTGCTAAAAGGGAGAACAAGGAATGTCCAAGCAAAAGTTTCTCTCTTTTCTGTGCTTGACTGCACAGAATGTAATTTTGCCTTATAACCTCAACAAAATTAAGGCTTGCACAGTGGTAAACTCTAAGAAGACACTTTAGGAGCAACAGAAAGGAAAATTCTGAAACAGTGTAAGAGAAGTAAATGTGAGCTTATACAAGTGAATTACACTTGTGCAGTGACTTGTGGTTGATATTACACACCACCAGAGGGAACAGAAGAAAATGGAAGAAAAGAATGCTAATGATTTTCATGTCTCATTTTCCTGAGCAAGCCAAGTGCCACAATTAGAAACTGTATTGACTGGGAAATAAAGTTTTTATCAGAGAATACATAAATTTGTTCATTAATCTACAGAATTTCAATTTGCAGACAATTTGTGTGAATTTATAATGACTTCCTAATTTAATCCAAGTTTATAGAAATATAAATCATAAAAAACACAGAATGGTAATTCACTGCTCAAACAGCTATGTAAGAAAAATAGATGTGTATTTCTCCTTTGCTTTACAAGTCAAAGATCATTATTGTCAAATTTACACTACTTTCAAATTAATTGAGAAGAGTATAAATACAAATTCACAGAATTTTGCACCTCCTTGTACAAGGCAATGATTGCAATGTGTGAAACTCCTTTTTTTTAATGAGACTTCTAAGATCCAACTCTTTGTTGTAGGTTCTTTCAATGTATAAATATGCTGCCTTCTGTGAAAAACTTACACTAAGCAAGAAAACAGTGTGAGGCACAAATTTTGTTTGCAGTGTTATGCTGACAGCTTGGTCAAAACAGAAACCAGAGGGGGTTTAAAGTCCCCAGGGAATGTCTTCCCTCACCTATGGAAAGCTGAAATAGTAATGCATGTTCTCTGTGTAGTGTAATCCTTACTGGAAACTCACAGAGAAAACAAGAGCTTTTCTTCTATTGAGGTTTTTAACAAAACAAAGACTGAAGGCATATATTCCTATTTAGACAATAAATCTGAAAAATTGTCCAGCAGTTCTCCTTAAAAAAACACCAATCAACCAAAATAACAAACACTGAAATCCTGTACCATAGTAATTCCGAAAGGATGTGGCTTGGTTCTTCAATTGCTTGCTTCCTATTTACTCTTTCAAACCTATTTCAGATACAGAATCAGGTACATAACCTATTTTTTTCTTCAGCCCTGCTCTGGACCTGGCTATGATTAAGAAACCAAATTAGAAACTGAATGACCCAAAGTCTAAAATGGACCTTTGTTCTCCTTAAAGAAACCAGCTGAATAAATGATAGAAAAACACTGGATCTGTATTTTTTAATCAGTTTGAAGAATTTGCACAGGACTAAGAAGCCAGTGTAGTAATGATTTTAGTCTGCATTTGTGATTAATCTCCACAGAGCAAAATATTTGACTATAAATACATAAGAAAGATGGCTTGCAAAATACTTTTCTTTAATTGCTATCATCAATGACATATTTGCAAATATAATTATTTAAGCTCTTATCTAAGAAAGAAGTTGAACTTGACTTCAGAAAGCAAAAATTGTCAAAGCATAGTTGATACCAGATTTTTATATATTCACATAAACCATACTTAAACAAAGTGCAAATTTATTTCAAAATCTTGCTTATGCATAATTTTAATGAATGGATTTCAAATTATCATAAAATATTGAAAAGCTCTGAGTCCATCACTAAATTTACTTTCCTAACAGTAAAGCTTTTGCATTATGGATGATGATAACCCATTCCACACCTACACCTCAGATACTCTGTTCTCCTCATTTGAACAGATTACTACTCTGCATATATCCCGCTATTCTAAATTCTGGTCTGAATTTTCAATTATGTTAACACATGGAATAGGATATTAGCACTATTATTCCTCATAAATCCAAGCCAAAAACTAATGAGACAAATGAGCAGCACGCAGAAGCCTCTGAAATATTCATAGGCAAGATGCAAGCTCTCTTGTATGTAATGCTTTACTTATTTTTTAAAGTGGTATTTTGATGCTGGTGAACAGTATGTCCACAAAAGTGACATAAAATGGTTAGAACCATGGACTGTGTTCTGGGAAACAAATCAAATCGAAACAAAGAATACTCATGAAAATGTAGCCTCATATATGATACAAAATATGTTATTCGGTGCTATATGTTCTAAGACGTGTACAACAATTTGTTCTAAATCAATCCAACAGTAGAGAGAAAGGGCATTAAACATGTTAGGCGGAAAAAGAACTAATGGCTGCTAAACAAATGCCATCCAAGTTAGATCCACATCCATTAGTTCAACTAGGATGGATCAGGTGTCATCCAGAAAAGTCCCAATGATAGGACAAATGCTTGTTTCTGTTCTGTTAAGGGGAAGAAAAATAAAAGAGTACCTTGAACAGGTATGCATAGAACATGGTTCTTTGCAATTTGATATACATTCTTATGATTGAAATTCAAAATAAAACCAATGCAAGAGATGAGATGAAAGTCAGCATATTTACTACTACTTGCATCAATAAAAAGTCTCAATGATTATTCAACAGCTGATTTATGAATGCCTAAGACTGAATAATTAGTAGAAATCTATACTCCTCAATACACATTGCATAAATAGGAAAAAAATCCTATTTGACTTCCCTGTGAGAGCTTTTCCATTGACTAAATAGTTTCTTGGAGATGTCATCCTTAATACGTCCTCTGAAATGTTATCCTCCCTGTGTTGCACATTGCCAACTCTTGCAATATGTTCAAAAGTTCCACAGTGATGTAATTTTTCCTTTTTAATATCAGCAACCGGACTCAAGGGAAGGGATACATGAGAATATTCAGTTACAGTTATTGGGGAGGGGGTGAGGAGAGAGGAGTGAAGGACTGAGACATGAAAATA
This sequence comes from Lycocorax pyrrhopterus obiensis, assembly GCA_014706295.1. Taxonomy (NCBI): domain Eukaryota; kingdom Metazoa; phylum Chordata; class Aves; order Passeriformes; family Paradisaeidae; genus Lycocorax; species Lycocorax pyrrhopterus. The sequence goes on from JACSVZ010000002.1 coordinate 72,686,467, forward strand.
TTTTTTTTGCTTTCAGAGTTGTTCAGAGAAACCCCAAAAATATAAGTAGCATACATTCAAAAGCATTGGAAAATATGTCAGTCAAAAAAGGAACACAGATGCTTTATGTAAAAAATAACAATAAAACTGGCAACTTCACAACTGTGTGGATAAACACTTGATTTTTCTTACCAGTCTTGATAGACAGTGTAACAATGGATTTAGTGAGAGTGATAAGAAAAGACTCTTGTGGATTACCTGAGATATCTATGAGTTTGGAAAGCGAATCTTTCTTTTATTCAGGAGTAAGGATAAAATGCAATTTTTTAAAAAGCATGCCTGGATAAGACTCAGGTGGCCTCTTGCTGAGCCAGAGTGTGCATTCTGCTACAATTGGGTGTGAAGGGCATGCTGCCCCTGCTGTGTGACAAGGAGGCACACAGTCCCCTCCGTGCCACTGTTGAACAAGAGATGAGTAAGGTCTCAGGAGCACAAATGGCCACCAGTACCCACCATAATGGCCACAAAGCTGCCCTCAGAGAGCAGCAGGAGGGAGTTGCTTGATCTCAGCTCCACAAGGAAGGGGGTAGCAGAGGGGAGCGGACAGTGGCGTGGCTGTGGGAAGGGGTCAGGTCACTTGAGGAAAGCCTGCAACCTCCAGAGGGGCATGGCCTGGGACAATCCCCTTAGTTCCCACCCTGAGGAACCTCCCATCCTGTGGCACCTGGGTGCCCCACTCCCACCTGGCTTCGAGATTTCTTCTGCATTTTTGAGAGGTGGTGCACAACTAGTTGTGATTGACTTTCACTGGCATCTCAAGTTGTCAAGTAATTACTGAACTTTGGTCATCAATAAATTTTTTTGTCAAAATATTCCTACAAATGAAGAATCATCATGGAAATATTGAATCCTTAGATGCTACAGGCCAGGTTTTTCCTTCATCCTCATTCCTGGCATTTCAAAAATGTATCAGTTACATTACTGTGGGTGGAATTTTACTCTGGGTTGTCCAAATAGCATGCTTCAAATGATAGTTTCTTAACCATTCTTCCAATTCAGTTCTAGAAAGGAGTTAGACACTGGCCTTCCATCCTTTCATAAGCACTTGGAGACATAAAATCTGTATGCATTTCACTCACTCTACTGTTATACATCACAAGTTTTACACTTCTTACAGTTCCTTTTATACCCAGAACAACCATTTCATTGTGTGTAAAAGCTTGTGGTGTATGTAACGGCAGGATAAACAATTACAGACTGTAGATGACATATTGTACAAAAGGCAGGAAAAAGCGCAGCCTGAATGACTGTGCAGACTAAAGGGAATAATAGCAGGGGAGGTGCAGAGGAGAGAAATAAAGGATGCAAAAACAAGTGTTAGATTTGGTTTGGCAGTCTATATTCTAAAGAGAGTGAACTGACAGAATAAATTACAATATTCCCTTTTACTTACTTAAAGCCTGCCTAATGATAGAGAGGATAGTTTACTGTGGCTTAAATTAGACATGTAAACCCAGAATCTCCAAAGTATCCATACACCCAATGTCCTGTGAAATAACTCTGTTAGGTTTTAGTCTCCTTAAGCCTGAGTTCATAAATTGTGAAACTGAGAAAATATGAGGCATGAAAAATTTCAGTGATCAGTGCTGCGTTACTATGATAGCCAAACTAAAGATTTATGTTAATAGATAGCGAGTGTGGAGGGAGGTCTGTATAGTCCCTGAAGGGAGCAACTAGTACTGAGGTCAAATGGAACTGGCAGGGCTGAACAAAGGCCAGCCAAGGGGAGAAACCAGTATGTCTGTCATACTATATTTCTTCTAGGTCCATGACTTCCAGCATCCACTTTTCATCAGGACAGGATCCACTCAAGTTCATGATAGGAAATCCCATTAGCAAAAAGATAGGCTTGCTTTGCTTCAAGATTTTTTGCTTCTTGTTTACTCTTAAATAAGTCCCAGGCTTGTCTACATTCCAGTGAAGTGGGATCTAGATGAATATTGTCATTTCTTACTTAAAAATATTTTATTTTCCTAGTGACAGAAGGAGAAAAACAAACTCTATCCCTCTGCTTTGCAAACATAGGAAGCAAGATAATTATTATATCATTATTACAATAGATCTGTAGCCTGGTTTCCTAAGAAAAATAGCTCTCTCAGTTTCTCCCTGAAATCCTTAGAACTTGTTGGTCAATTTTGATCATGTCTAACAGAGGTGTAGGCAATATGATCAGGTAAGCATCATAAAAGTAGAAAACCGTATATAGAGAGACTTTTAATAAAGCCTTCAATGAAGGGAAGAAAGATGAGTCAAACCAGCAGTTTCCGAGAGACCTTTTTAAAACACATATTTCAAGCATCACTGGTTCTATATCAACAAACTCTTGACAAACTCTTTCTGTACCCTATTTTCCATACAGGAATTGTCTCTTACATTAAGCAGACTCAAACCTCTTTAAACCTTAGAGATCAACGTAGGAGAAAGCTATTATAAATGCCCATACTACAGGAAAATTTTAATATAAGTTCACGCTCATATGCACAACCACGAATCTGACTACGGAACATGAATATTAAAGGAATCAAGCTTCATAACTTCTGCTCAGATGGAATTACTTTCTGGTTGTATCTTACTGGTATTTGGTAGTCCTCATCATGGCCTAAGCATTGCAGAAGGCACTATACAAACACAGAACAAAAATCTGTTCCCAAGCCAGAAAACTCACTACCTTGAGTAATTACCTGGCTTTGTCTGAAGGAAACAGAAAAGGGAGTGGGAGAAAGAATGGAAAAGGGAGACAGGAAATGTTACACATTACTCTATTTTTTGCTGTTATAGAAATGATTTTTTATCTTATTTTCTTTTAGCAGTTTTAAGATCATAAATAGATTTCATTACAGTCAGTTGATTTTCACCTAGTTGTGCTATGACAACTATGATCAGTTCTTGACAGAACCTGATGTACAGCTTTCCTGTTGTATAGAACTACAAAATTCAAAATTGACAAATTCATCCCTGGCAGAAGTGTGTAAATTTCAGCCACACTCCAAATATACTCATGTAAATAGTTGTTTTTAAATAGTCAAAAACAAAAAAAAAAAAACCACTCCACTTTTTAAAAAAAAGACAGTTAGGATTTTGACTCTTTCTTGTGTGAAACAAGTTAGTTTAGATTAAAGTATAAAAAAAATTAAATAACGTTTAAAAGAACACAATTTATTTAAGAAATATACTTGTTCCTCTAAAGATGTCACGAGTAAAGTGCCAAGAATTATCAACTTTTGCCCAAATACATACAGTCATCCCATTGATTTTGAGAACATCTCCAGGGTCATACAAACAGGATTTGCACTTACATCACATTGAAAGACATTAATTTCCATACACAGAGGAAGGAAAGTTAAAATTTCAGATGAAATATTTATAATTATTTGATTTGTTGAAGTTAGCAGCCTCAAAGCTAATGTCATTGTGACTTTGTTGTTTCCATTCATGTTTTTTTTGCAATGCCCTAAGGAGATTTCAATTAATAGTTCAAGCTCTGGCTACATTAAAGATAACATAGAAGACTTTGAACCAAGAAGACAGTTGTAGTCCTTCAGGACAATAAAGATTATAAAGCTTTGGAAGAAGAACTTGACAGCTGGGAAAAAGAAATCTCTGTGGGCAGGCAGAGATCTAGCTAAGCAGTGTCTTTCTAGAGTTTATTAAACAAATCCAGAATGTATGATTTCACTGGGCTTTTCCAACACCACGGGAATGACCTTCAAAGCACTCACCAACTTATATTTGCCTCTACATTGTACTTTCTTCCATCAAAACAGGTAAGAAGCAAAAACAAATGAAAAGGAACAGCAACAAATGAAGCAAAACATTGCCTCCTGCTTCTTTCCCCAGCCTCTGACAGAACTCTCCTTCCTAGCAGGAGAAAATACAGGACTCTGGTCATTTTCCAATTATGTTTATGTATATTATTATACACTGTGGTGATTTAATGGATAGATAGGCAAATTGATGGTCTGACCACACAATTTTTTGCAAAAAAAAAAAAATTAATTACTCTTTCTAAAAGCTAAAATTGAATAGTTCAAATATTGCTTTGGAGTGTTTTGGATGGTTTCAGGGCTTTTCTTAATATTAAAAAAAAAAAAAGTATTTCGAAGCACAAACTTGGAATGGCAGAACATGGAATGGCAGCTTTTTCTGTGTAGCTCATACTCCTAGAGAGTTATACTGATTTTTATGAGTAAGTAAAGGACTCAGAAAAATGTTGACCGGTGACTGAACATGATATTTTTCAAAGCTACTTCATTAAAGCTGTGTCAATAAAAATCACAAGTTTTTCACTGAAGATTATTGACCAAAACTCTATACCACCATTTCTGTGCTAATGAAAGTGTGATACATACAACAATAAGTGGCAGTGAAATTGCAATAAGTTTAGAGAAGCAGTACTTCAAATCAAGCCCATTGAGACTGGAACCGCTTTTCATTGTATAGAAATGAATAAGCTGTTATGAAAATGCTCAAATGAAACTACTGTAGAATTTTATTTTTCTCTGTGTCTGTCATTTTCTGCTTAAAAAATACCCCTGCTGAAATAATTAAAACATGAATTTGACTTAAAACTTAGCCTTGAAGCATAGACCAGAAGTTTTATTATTTAGAAGATGTAATAAAAGAAAATTTTCTGCCTAATTCCATGAATTCTGCTTCAGGACTGAACCAGAATCAGATAGGTTAGAAATGTGTACTGCTAAGGAACAAATTCCAATGGTGTCTTAAATGACATTTTATTTACATTAATAATTTCAGTGGCATAATTTTTAAAAATTGCTATGGTTGGCGGATTTTAGTAATTTCATATTTTGCATATAATCCTTCTCATTTAATGTTCAGAAAAATAAGATTTTAGCCAGGTACAAGTTAAATATTAAAAAAAAAAATTAAATTCTGTGCATTAAAAAAACATGTTGTCTTATATTTAATTTCATGTTGAATGGGAATTAAAGCCAAATTTAGGACTTTTTGTGTTATACAAAATATTTGTAACACATTCTTTTACAAGCTAATGGAAATATTTTACTTTTTCTCCTTATAATTCTAAGTGCTACTGCACAGATGTTACACCAGTAATTTTACAAAAGGATTTTATGCGAAACTGGTTCTTGAAAAATTTTTAGTCAAACTAGCACTTTCCATGGGACCTTTTTAAAACACATATTTCAAGCATCACTGGTTCTATACAAAACCTTGAAAAAGCTCTTTCTGTACTCTGCTTTCCATACGGGAATTGTCTCTTGCATTAAGCAGAATCACAGATTCCTGTAGAGCTGCGTCATTTGCATGAAGCAGCTCCTTCCTCACAGCCATCACAAACACACGCACATATGCCCCTGTAGGTGCAAGGCTGCCTCGTAGGAGGCACATTTCTAATGCAGAGATTCTGATGGAGGTGGCACATACAACATCAATTTGATCTTAAGTTTTAGTTTGAAGGATTTTAAGGCCCGCATATTACATTAAAACTGTCAGAAAGTTGCTTCTTCTGGGCCCACAGGAGAGCTAGCAGGTATAGATAAGCAAATAGCAATGAGACATTAGTTCTGAGCCCTTCTGTGTGGTCCAAGATTATTCACTCTGATCACTCTGCTTTTTTTTTGTATGATGCAGTTTCCTGCAGGGATTTTGAGATGCAGGTCAAAGTGAGAAAATTCTTTGAAGTACTCAATTTATATGGATGAACCACAGCCAACCAAAATGATTCTTTGACAAGCTGTGTGTAGAATTCATCCTGAAGTGCCAGAAAATCATTCCAGAGGGGAAGGACGGATATACTATTAAATTTTTTTCTTGATAAAAAAAAAATGCAGGGAAAAGAGAGAGAAATCACGTTTTAATATAACATGCTATATCCTTATTTCCTATATGAACTGTGTATCGACAGCAAAACCCTGCAGTGGATCTCACAGAATCTACCTGTCTATGAAAGCACTAATTTCTTTTTATGAAAAAAACCATGTGAGATCAGCAATGAAATGAAAGAAAATAACTCAAGGTAAACGGAAAAATTTCAAATGCACTCAAGCTTTTTCAGTTTTAGCATCATTACTAACATAAGTAAAAACACACAGAAAATGACTTTTGCTAATCACACACATACCCAGAACATCCTTGTTTGTTTTTTTCCTTCTTAAACCAAGAGCTTTTTCTGTCTTAATACCACAGTAGCTTCTGGTCATTTACCTTATGAGCATTCCTGAGCAGCACTGAGGACTGCAGAATGCTGAAAATCTTAAAACATAAGTTGAGCAGCAGTGCAGAGATGATTTATAACAGATTTTTCAACTATTTCCAGTAATTCAGATTCATAGAAGAAAAAGGTATAGATATGCAGTCAGGATGATAAGTGCTCCTGCTTCTTCTGTGGAATTGGAAACCAGAGAAGTGCTCGAATCAATATGCTTTATTAATCATGTAAGTATCAGAAAATGGTATATTTTAATGTATAGATATAAAATTGTTTCTGTATTTACATTTCCTTAAACTCAAGAAATTAATTAAAAGAGAAAAGTGATTGGTAGGAGATGGAGAAATGCGAGTTCAAAGAGTAATAACGAACTGCAGAGACCATCATTCAGAGATGCCATTGATACCAGATATTTTTAAATTAATTGCTTCCAGTTACTTGGTGACATCCAGTGCCTCATTGACAATAAATGGCAACTGATTATGATTAGATGCCATTCTTGCAAAAATCACCTTTGGAACCTGTTACTTTGCAGGCTTATTCTAAAGTATCAGTGAATCACTGTCTCACAGCTACGTTTTATAAACAAGAGACAGTGCTTTCTGGAAATAGAAATGGTTGTCTGAAGTTGAAATTGTTGCAGGGAGGGGGAAACAGTCCCTCTCTAGTGGAACAGAGAAATAATCTTTCTTTTTTTGCAAATAACCAAACCTTTGAGGAATACACCTAAAATACTGAGCTCCGGATGCAATTTTTTTTATCTTTTTTCTTTTTAATTAAGACTTTGGGGCTGATGCTGGAGTGCTTCTAATATCTGCTGTTCCATTCCAATGAGCAATGACTGAACAATGCCAAGTTTTTTTCTGAGCTCAGACAGTGGATGGTTCTGTCTGTTACCTCCAAGTGAGATTGTAGAGTTCCACGTTGTCAGATATGTAAGGAATTAAAAATGTACAATGTGATTTAGACATCAGAATTACAGATTATTCATAAAATACTATTTTCATACGGTGTTAGTTTCCAAAATACAATTTCTATTTGATAGTTGATTACTTTTCAGCTGCAATAAATGGATCTTACCTTTACCTCAAAAACATAGTTATAAAAATTGGTATTGATCAATTCCCACTGCTATCAACCAACAGTGAGAATCTCAGTGTAAATAAGTAACCATTCCCATAGAAATTAGAGAGCAAGCAGGCAAGGGAGAATGGAACAGACTGCTGGGCTCTTAAAGGCACTATTTGATATGTCATTGTTGAGGTCAACCTTGACTTCACCCTTTGACTTCTATGAAAAACAAAGGATGTATTAGAAAATGTAATAAGAATGTAAGGGATCCTGGACTTGGGTAAAATTTTGATGTCCTTTGAGTCAATAGCACTTACTTCATTTCAAGTTATAGTAATAATTTTAATTTATGTAAATATTCTTAGCTACCTACAACAAAAGGATGTCTATGATAACTGTCAAAGACAGACAGTCAGATACAGTTCTCCAATGCATTCAGGTCCTCAGAACTGTTTTTATTATTTAAAAACCAGAAAAACTAAACACCAAAAAAAAACCTGCTAAAAACTGTTCTGGCAATTCCCTATTTTATGAATACAACCGAATTCTTGAAGGCAACACTGATTGTGTTTGATGGTCATGGCATAAATCTATGGTAACAATCCACTGAATTACTGATCCAGAATTTGTATTCTTTGTTATTTTTGTTAATATGAACAATAAAGAACATTATCAACAATCTTAAGAAAAACTTGTTCTGTCTAGTTTTCTTTGGTGTTAACACTGTAAATTTAAAGGAGTGGGAACTGGATCTTTTCTGTTTGCCCAAAACAATGTATTCTGTCAGAAAATATCAATCCATTAAAATATGGAATTTCAATTCCATGTCTAGAATTTTTTTTAAAATCCCTTAAATACCTCAATAAGGTAAAAAAATCATTGTTTTGAGTCCTCCATATTAAAAATGTTTAAAATTTTAAGTTATGTTTTGAAGTATAACCCAGTAATTTAAAAAAAACCTTCTAAATAGATTTTTAAAAAATTATTTTAATGACCTTTCTTTTTTCCTAACTTATGTTTCAGATAAAATCACAATGAAGTACACTATTTCAATTTATATGCCCACTAAGGTTAGGGTACTTGAAATTTCAGAAAAATAAGTTCAGAGGATGGAAAAACTTTTTTGTTAATGCAGTTCTATCTGTAAATTCAAAATTCTAATTAATTCAATTTTGAAAGTTCAAATTCTAAACACCTTTTTGTATCATTGGTCAGATTGTTAACATCCACAAAGGCTCACAAGTTGTGTCTTCTACTCCATGATTTTCCCAGCTTGAGTGAACGTTCAAATACTGAACATTTCCAATGTTTTGTAATTTCACAGCAGAAGTGAAATGTGTAGGCCTCTGTCTTTTTTCTCATTTCATTTCTAACCTTCATTAACACGTTGTGTCTCTAATACTGTTTCTGCCTGGCTCCGTGGGGTCCCGCGTGCCCCCACAGGCCCACAGGCAGGTTCAGTACTATAGTCAGTAGCAAAGAGTCAGGAAGGGTTTTGCTTGCATTTCCGGCAGGATAATTTATTACATCCTTATGGTCGAAAGTAACAGAGGCAAATACACATACAACGGCTAGGCAAGGGCTTTTCCCGGGCTGGGGGAAAGGCGGGATCAGGGAGCGAGGACCAATGGGAGAGCCCCGGGGGAGTGACGAGGGGCCAAGGCCAACAACCAACTGGGGAATTCAAACTGGAATAGATTAATTTAACAGAACCATGCACCCTGGGAACAGCCTTTTGGTCACCTTAACATAAAGATATGTTTGTCGGCTACCACATCTCTCCATATACAGATCACAGTCTTTAAGGAGGTCATGAAAAGCCATGAATGGCTTTTAAAAGCCAGTTGAGAAGTATTAGTCATTGAAACTTTTAGTGTAATGTAAGGGGAAGAATACCCTCTGCCTTCCCAAATTTTCTCTGTCAACATCTGTCAAGCTCTTGATCTACACAAATGCGTGTAGACAGGTTATAGAAATGCTTATGATTAACAGAAGCACATCTTTACCCCTACTTTAATTGAAAGTGCAGTAGCACTAACAAATTATGTCCAACCCAAGTTATAGATTTCCAGTTGATTTGTTCAGAATATTAAACTAACTTAATCAATTTCTTGTTGGCATTTAAAAAAAAAATACATAAAAAATATTAAATTTAAAATTTGCAGCTTATTCAAATAATTCATGGTACTGGATCTCTAACTGCTCAAACAAGCCTATTTACAAATCACTTTTTGGTAGTATATATACGCATAAGTAGATTATTTAAGCCATTAAGTCAGTCCAAAAGGGGGAGGGAGTAGAGATATGTTTTCATGTTCAATGGATCTTACTCACAAATCTTCTTTACATTTAATAATAGCAATAATCTGAGGAAAAGGGATTTTTTCGTATGACTGTGATTTTCTATTTAACAATAATATGTTTGAAACAGGGAATTGATTTTTCATTCTTCTCATGGCAGTAGTCACACAATTTTTAAAAAAGTTGATTTTCTTGATCATATAATGATAATGATTCAAAGTTGTCAACAAAGTTTTTGAGTCAGAACGTTTTGAATTAATTGGTGTTAACAGCAACAGACACTACCTCAACTACCTTTCATAGATGCCACTGGGACTAAATAATTTCTGACTACAACATCTTGCATCCTCAGTGCTCTTTAGCCTTTACCAATCAGACACACTCTAAAAATCCAAAGCATACATTTTCACATCTATTGAACATCTGGTTAAGTGTTTTTCACTGAGCAAATGAAATTTTTACTGGATGCAACTTATGCTGCTACTGCCCTAAGAAAGCAGGAGACTGCTATTCATTGTCACAGGGCCAAAACACTTCCTTAAAGAAAAGCTCTATAAAACAGCTGGTGGTGTAATTTTGTTAGTTATTCATTTTTCAGTGTATGATAACTTCCTATAACAAGCAAACAAACAAAATAACTCAACAGTAATTAAAACTATGTTAATTATATCTACCAGCAACATGGCCACCTCCTAATTTTTCCTCAAACACTATTGGTTTACAAATCACAGGGAGGCTGAGGTTGGAAGGGACGTCTGGAGATGATCTGTTTTAACTTCCCTGCTCTTGCAGGGCTGCCAAGAGCCAGTTGCCCAGGACCACATCCAGACTGCTGCTGAGGTCCAGAAAGAAATTAAAACATTTCTAGTTTCAGAGGTAGCAGAAGAACCCATGAAATGTGGGTGTTTCCAAGGATGTGAAGAAATCATAGAATAATGTGAGGTTTTTGTGGCATATTTTATGTTCTCACACAAAGATTAAATACCTAAAGTGCTACAGAAGTAGGTAAGGAGGAGAAAATCTGAGTCTAATAGGGTTAACCCTCTCCACAAATTTAAGATTAAATTTAAGAGAAAGCCATCACAAAAGATTCTAGGATATTTCTTATCTGCTAGGTTAACAAAACAAAGACTAAAACCATATTTCCTAGACCAATGTAAGAACCTGAAATCACACACACCAATTTTACTACTAACTGTAGCCAAATCAGCCCTTCATGTAAAATTTTACAAGATCTTTACTTAAAACACCAGATCTTATTGCATATGAAAAGAATATTCTCGCCTTCAGTTGCTATGTGTACAGATACAAACTGGATGGAAAATTAACCTGAAATCTATGGTGTACCACAGAGTTTAATGAATTGTTTGAAGTTGTAATTCACAACGCATTTGTAGGTAAGTCACTTTTGGAGGACTGGCCACTTACAGCTCTTCTCTTCGTTTCCCTATCTCAACACTTATGGGGTGCTCCCCTCTCTCCTTGCTGCCATCACCTTTACTCCAGCAAAACCATAACTGGTTCTGAGACCAATGACGTAATATTCAAAATAAGATTTGAATCAAAGTCATGTCAAAATTATATACAGCTAAAATATACCTGTGCATATTTTATTCGAAATGTTGGAATTTTAAATTGCTAATTAAAGACATTAGTGAAAGTCAATACAGCATTATTTTAATGACTCCAAGATAATCCCAGAGCAATCAATTTAGATCAGAATGAGTTTATTGTAAAGTGCCAAAGGTGGGGGAAAAAATGCTTCCTTAGCACTACAAAGTAACGATTTCTCAAATGAATAATGCCTGTTCAGAATTTAACTAGATAATTACTTCATTTGCATTTGCTAAGGTGATAAGAGGAATGAAGAGACAGCTCAGAGGGAAATACGTAAAAGTGTTAAAAGGTGACATGCAAAAGACAGCGTTACTCAAAGTTCTGGTTTACCGAGTCCATTTTAAAAGGAACACATCTATTAACGCAAGCACCCTGGTGGCAAAGAGACAAAGCAGAACAAATATGTAATAGAAAAATACATTACATCACTCTGACATGCAGCTCAGAGTGACTGAAGGCTGAAACAATCAGATATATTTCTATTATTGTTTTTATATAATGAATTTGAAGACTAATAGAACACGAAACTGCTGAGATCTATTTCCATATATGCTATTGCAGTCTTGCGGAACAGAAATTGTGCTAGTCATAGTCACACCTGCAGAAATAATATTAATTTGAAGCAAGAAAAATAATTTCAGCCATTTGTAGTTGCCCTGGAATGACCTTGTGTTTTATCAAAAGTGAAGATTCCTTCTGTTTTTCAGCTTTAGGCTATCATATTTAGTTATTGAAAAGAAGATTAAGCACCTGCTTGTGAAACAACACCTTTAAGTGAAACAACTAGAATTTTGAAATACATAAAATTATGTATGTGCTCTGATCACTTTTGTCTCTAAAGCTTTCTAGCTGGTGGCGCATATCCACAAGCACAGTATACTTCTGCTGGTGGTATATACTTTGTACTGGTATTTTGTGGACCTGGGCTCCATGCTTGCATAGTATGTGAGGGAAATAAGATTCTTCTGAGGATTTGAGTTCTGGTGAATCTGAACCCCATTATTTTTATGGCAAGAGCCTTCCCTGGCGGCAATATTTACAAACAGAGTCCCACTTATGTTTAAATATGCAAACAGAAAGTACATATGAGAACTTTGTAGGTTTCAGTTTGTTGTCCAACTATTATACTTTGTTCTGGCATATTTCATGTTCTAAAACTAGGGCAGATTTTTACACTTTAGGATACCTGTAAATATTTTAACATTGCAAAATATTTCTCCTTTGCAGCTGAAATAATTTGCCAGTCATGTTGGATTCAGCAGCATAAGTAATAGCTAAAGTGCTGACTCCTCTTTGAAACAGGGGCCCAGCATGTGGAAGGGAAAATGTTTTGGAACTGTGGGGAAAAAAAACCCATAAAGCTCTTGAGGCTCCAAGTGAACAAATAGATGCTCCAGAAATTCATTCCACTTCTCACTCTCATCCCACCAGCAGCCTTTCTCCTATGTCTGCCATGATATTTTAAACAATATCATGATGATTAAGATTTTTTTATTTTTATGTTTTTTCTTGTTCTTCTCTTCCCCAAGCTCATACGATATTTTAGAAAAGGTAAACTATTTCTGCTCTTCACACGTTGCATTTCTTTTAATCTAAGATTCCACTCCATCATTCTTGTTAGTCAAATCATAACCATAGTTTATCATTGCCATTATCATTATCATTGTCTCAGAACAAGACACCAGTTCTTAAATGCTAAAAAAACATTGATGTACTCATTTAGGCAAAGTATTCCTGCTTTGTTTTGTTGGGTTTCTTCTTCCTTTTTCAGACGGAGGATAGGATAAAGGAAAGAATTATATATATAGTTAAGTAAAATATTAATATTATTTCTTTGAAGAAATCTTTCAACAGTGATAGGATATATTTCTAGGTCGTTCAACCTTGTGATGGAAATTTATTTTCTCTCAGGTGTGTATCTCAGAAGGTACTGGAGCTTTTGAGTTTCATTCACTGTGTAAGAAACTCTGAATAGTTACTGCTATATCCATTTAGATCCTAAAGAGATATTCATGGAGTGTATTAGTTAAAGTGACATTTTTGTTATCTGTTTTATTTCCGAGTTAAATCTGTAAGCAGGGTAAGCAAGAACATTATCCTGAACGTGATGAGAAAAGATCTCTAACTGTTTTACACATGATGTGCCTACCAGTCTTTAATGATCCTAGATTAGAAGGCCTGAATGAATAGCAACTTGGAAGGATGGTAAGGTCATTTCTGCCTCATTTCTGAGTCATTTTTACATTATTACAGAGCATTCAAACTAAACATTCTATGCAGATAATCAAGGAGACACAAGAACCTTTTTTTTTTGAGGAAGAGGAGGGGAGGTAATAACACTTAACTTTTTTCTACCAAAGTGGAAAATAAAAGATTCAAGAAGCTATTCTTAAGGTCAGAAAGCTTTTTTGTGATTTTTTTTCCTTTTTTTTTTTGAAAAAGAGAAAGAAAACTCATCTAAGATTCATTAGAATCAATGATGAATTTCAAAGCGATGAAAAAAAATCAAGCAGCAAGAAATAATAATGTAAAAGATGAAAAGATGACTAACACAGTTGAAAGCCAGCCTGGTGGAGAGTCAGAATAATGTTGGTGTGTACTGATCAGAGAAGGGAAGCCAAAGGCATGGCATGTCCTATCAGAAAGTGATACCATCTGCACATAAAAAGGATATTTTGCAATGTTCCTTTCTGCAATACCCTTTTCTGCAATAGTGGTTCAAATGTGGTGTAACAATATCACCAAATACATGGATTTGCAATGTTTTTTAAAATGTTGTGATAATGGGATATTACAGCATAAAGGAGGCATGGAAACAATCTTATTATTTATAGTTATAGTACAAAAGCTGTTTGGCTTCTGTTTCCTAAAGCCCTTTGCTAGGGAAGCGCAATGTTGAAGTTTTCTTCTTCCTTAATCTAGGTTTCATTTGAGCTCATTTGTGTAAGTTTACTTGTAAGTTGTAGACCTTATTCTTTATTTAGTTATACACAGTTCTGCTTTAGACCCCCATTTACCATCTAAGCAAGGTAGTAAGTCTGTGTTACATGTATTTGTGAGAGACTGAAACAGTTAATGGCTTATTTACATGAGAAAGCTCACAAACAGCCAAGATGTGATAATTGTTTTTCCCTTAGGCCCTTTTACCTTTGTGGTAGATACAGGACCATCAAATCAACACTCAATGGATTATTCCTTCTTTTTAATTCCTTGGTCTGTAGTGGGCCAAATTTTCACTTTTCTCTTTATAGGAAGCTATCAACAGATGAGATGGAGCTGTGTGGAACCATTGAAACTTTCAACTGCCACCAAATTGCCTGTATTATCAGTTTATTAACATTTGTTATTTGTTTTGTGTTTTAATTGCATGTGACTTGTTGGGAGACCAAATATTCATCAAACCATTTTACATAGTGTTTGATTTTTGTCAAGTTTATTTTGTCTTTTTTAGTGGGAAAAAATTATATGGGAAAAGCTTTTACTTTCATTATATGGATGTATAATTTTGTCTCAACCAAATTTAGCCTGGGAGTGTATACAAATCCCCAATAACCCAGGAACATCATGCCAAATTCGCCAAACAAATTATGAGTGGGCCTGATCTTTGAAATTAATCCTTGTCTCCACACATTCTCTACAAGGGGCTTCCAAGGCCCACACAAGAGAAGTGGTAGAATGGGAAGTGGAGAAATTGGCCTGTAAGAACCAGAAGCTGAAACTACCTAATGGAGAGACAATGTGCTGGAAAGTGAGGAGCCATAGAGATAAAGTAGAAACTGCCCTTTTGCCGTATAATAAATTGAATCATAGGAGCAGCTGAATCTAAAGAAACCTGGTACATCTCAGAGCTGAGAATGTTTATCTGGGACGTGTACCTGTTGGGGTTATCCCAACTACGGCTGTCTAAACCAAGATGCCAGATGCAATGGGTCTCAAGAGAAATTAGACGTGGTGTTGTCCTACAGCATTCCCATCACCCATGACCCTGATCAAAGAAGGATCTGGAATTCAAGTAAAAAGTCACAGGAGGTTCCCTGGTGTGACCTGTATGAGTGTTCACAAGTCAAATATTTAGCTCTGTGAGGAATGGTAGGGGCACGTTCGGATGGGAAAATGTATTCCCACTTGAACATGTATGATATGGCTGGACTCTGATGTACTATTGAGTTTCCTACCATGTGTCCTAGGAGGGTTTTTACCTCACCACATAGTAAAAGATCCAGAGAAAATAATGGACTCCAAGCACAACCCAAATGGACCGTGCATCGAGTCCAAGCCTTGCCTGAGACTCAAACTGATAAAAGCTAGATTTCATTATGTTGCTCATCTGTATGATTCAGGGTACAAAAAAGTCATGGTTGAGAAAATTTACTCATATACTGAAAATATTATTACATAGAGAGGGGCAACATTAACTGAAAAGCAGAGAGTGGACAGCTGAAGAGCCAATTCTACCACCTTTGCCCTCTTCAGAATAAGTCTGAGTAAATGTGTCTTTCAGCATACTCTAAATGTCAGTGGAGTTTGATATCCTGGACAAACCAGAAGGTAGTCTGCAAAGTGAAAATTTGCGACGGACTCATGGGGAAACCAGCCAGTAGCTTTTTTCACTTCTTTGTAAAAAGCACAAGAACTGTTGTATTTTGAAATTTTGTTGGATGTTTCTTGGAGTTTTTTTTTTGGGGGGGGGCGTTGATTTTTGGGAAGGGGGCTTTAGGGGAGGGGCAGGGTTTGGTGTGAAACTATCATCTCTGGTTCAAAATCAACAGCATCAAATGCACTTCACTATGTTTTCCTATAAGAGTTTTCCTCAAAATAAATATAGGGAAGAACCTGTCTATTTCAGACCATAAAATTGGTTTGATTGGGAACTATGAGCCATAAATGAGAGTGAAGGTGATGTTGGCAAAATTTGCCACAGCTGACCAATAAATAATTACCTGGGAGAAAGAGCACAATATGATGGACCCTCAACATGCATTTTAATCATGGGTTTTAATTGCCTTTTGAATCCTATAAAAATCAGTGGCCTACAACCCTTTAGCTGTTTTTTTTCCCTATCTGTACAACTGTGCCAGCATTTGTCTAACTCCTGTGAAACAGTAGAGGACACAGTGTCTTTTAGCAGGAGATGAAAAAATTCAAAAATCTGTATTAGCATATCATCTTGAATTTCGTCCTATTAAAAACTCAGCTTGGCAAAAATGTAACTTAGATTTATCACCTAAGATAAGCACAATGACGATGAGTTAAAAAAAACCAAGAAAAATTTGAAATATGAAAGAAGACATAATAATGCATATGCAGCTCTCCTTCTAGTGTTTATTTGTCAGTGATGGAAAAAACCAAAACAACGAAACACAAGCAACAAAACCACTACCCTTTACAGCTATAAAGAAAAGAAATTGAAGATTTTTATTATTTGATAGACCATTTAGTCCTGTAGGTCCAATGGCCCCTAAAATCATTTCTGGTTATTTAAGGGATCTTTGATTTTTGAAAGCTCTAGGGAGTTAATTTTTTTATGTCAAAGATCCAAATTAAACTGTGACACTTCACTCCAGGGTCCCACAGATTAACTATGGAATAATTTCTTATTCATTATATGGACGAAACACACTAAGAATTTCTCTGTTTTCATAAAAAAATGCATACGTGTGTGTTTATATAAATTCATCTGTATGGTTTAGAATAACTCTTCCAAAAGCTGATTGAAAATGTTCAGAGGGTTTGTCAACAATTCATTCAACAACTTAGAATTCAATTTATTAATTCTTCCATGAGATGTTATCACTCTCATCTGAAGCTTAGTTGCTGCCCTTTAGTAGCTTGGTCTTAACACAGGTCTTTAGTCCTGACCCTCAGTGCTCTTTCTTTCCTCTGAAGCTACCAGCTGTGCTTCTTATCTGCATGTGTCAAATATTCAGCCTGCATTACTGGAGTAGATGGTATTCATAAATGCACTTGTTAATTGTGCTGATGAGGTCAAACTGTCTTCAAGTGGTCATTGAAACTGGAGGAAAGGAACAAATGAAATACCTGAAGGACAGGCTGGGAAAGTTGGGGTTGTTAGGTCTTGAAAAGAGAAGGTTCTGGGGAGACCTGAGAGCATTTTCCCATACCTAAAAAGGGTCTAAAAGAAAGATAGAGAGGGGCTTTCTACAAGAGCATGCAGTGAAAGGGGTTATGGCTTCAAACCAAAAGAGAGTAGTTTAGCTCAGGTATGAGGAAGAAATTCTTTATTGTGAGGGTGGTGAGGCGCTGGGACAGGCTGCCCAGAGAAACATCCCTGGAAGTGTTCAAAGCCAGGATGAATAAGATTTTGAGCAACTTGGTCTAGTGAAAGGTGTCCCCCTGTGCCTGTGGCATGAGGATTAGAACTAGATGTTTTTTATCGTCCATTTCAACCCAAACCATTCTATGGTTGCACGATTCTCTGATATCAAAAACTTTTGATAATTGTAGGCAAACCTGCGAAAATGTATTCATCTTTATGAAAAACAAACAAATAAAAAGCAACACCCTCCCTACCAAAAAAATTAACATAAAAAGGTCTTTTTCATGACCCATCTTTGAATTTATATTGAAATACTTGGAATTTACTTGAAATTCCTGTTGAATGTGCAGAAGAAAAGAGAACTTTCTGTGCTTCAACAGGAAGTGCAAGAAAAAGGTTTGCTTTCCGGCAGCTTTTGCAAGGTAGTTTGGTCTCCATGAAGTTCTTTCTGATCCGGGATTGAGGAACTAAAGGAAATTATGGAGTCAGGCAGAAGACTCACTGCGGTATATAACTGCAGATCACTCCAGACTGCTCCATGGACAGCAGACCTTTAATGGAGATTCTATTTGCATCTGCTCAGCCCAAGCTACAGATAAAGTACTCCAGATTTCTAGGCCTTTTTATCTGTCTTTGGATACCTGATCTTTTTACTTATCATGTCTCCATTTAATCCACAAGTCAGCAGGGAATAAACTAAGAAAATACTTATCACTTGTTCATATCATCATTTTGCCAAACCCACTCCTCTTTTCTTCTCTCTAGGCTTGCACTCACAGCGTGAAACTTCTCATAAACTGTTGCATTGAGAAATTATATAGCTAATGTAAGTCTGGGTATTTTATACATACAAATATTTCCCCTTACATGGCACAGTAGCAAACAATTTTTTGACAAAATTATAGAATTTTTATAGAATGACAAAATTTTTTAGTTTTGCGTAGTGTGTGTGTGTCCCGTTACTACTACAAACAAATCCTAGCCAAAATTACTGCAGTCAAATACCCATTCTATCTGAAAATGAGACATCTTTGGAAAAAAAAAAATGGAAAATACTTTTTTTTTTTTTAAAGTAGTACATTAAATGTAAAAAAGCCAAAAAACCCATTAATCTCTCTGGGATTATTTATTTCCTTCTATATAAATTGAAATTTTTGTCCAGTATTTTTCTCCCCTAGAGAAGATACATACAAAATTATTCTCAATGCAAAATGGAAAGCACAATTAGAAATACAAATAAAGGAGGAATAGAAGGATAAAACTAAGTACCTATGCAGTATTCCTATGAAGTACCACAAAATAATTTCCAAACAAGATATTTTTGATATCATTTTTAACCAAAATGTAAGCATGGTAATTTTCAATTTAGGGACAATCATCTTTCACTCCCAAGCTTTTACTGTAAAAATGTAATTTTTCTCTGAATAAAACATGAAAAACAGCTAAGGAATGGTAAAAAGTACCCACTCCACTGATTCTTGGTCTCTTGAACCAAACACTAGCACCTGAAAACCTGGTGCAATAATGTCCATGGTGAGATTCCCTTATGTACAGTAGAGAACAGTCACATAGAGTTTTCCCTTATAAGGCAAGGTCCTGGCTGCTTGTCCTTTTTTCCCTCAGTTTCTGGTGAATAAATATTCATACCCATGTCCTGTAGATATAAATACAGATTTCTTATATGGATTATCTACATCTTGTAAAAACATTAAGTAACTTTTCTTATGACAAAAGTGTGTTCTGTTTTATGTATGCTGAGTCAAAACTATACCTATGGGCAGATCAACAGTAGCAAAGATTTGTTGCTGGGATCTACAACAGTGCAAGCTGGTCTAGAGGGTGAGCAGTATTTACAGCAATAATCCGGTAATAGAATGGTAAAAAACTTTTTGTATTTTTAAAAGCTCAAGTTTCAGCGCTTGTCTTGCAGAGAAAACCTATCACTCAAATATTTCCTGACCTCCACTGTATGCAAAGGTGAAAACAAATCTATAACTATAGCCAAAACCCTTATGTTTATTCATAACTAAACTACTCACAGAATGCTCATTAAATGCAGCCATTACATATTAGGTTGTGATCTCTGGCTCCAGGTTGCAGAGCTCATTTTACTTTTTACCCCCTTATTTTAATTAAACTTAGGACAAAGATCATAATTTTGTTTAATGTGCCTAAAGTTGAGTAACTGAGAGCATTTCTGAGGCTTGTCAGCACTGAAAAACATACAGTTTTGTCAACTACTGACTGCTAGTATATCACAAGGAAACCAACTGCCCCTATGAACCACAACCTTCTGTCCTAAAAGTGTTGGAGACATTCTGTAAGCAAAGTGGTCTTAAACCCAGTCATGGATATATTTACACAAAGTCACATTGACTGTCACTACAGAGAACACAGCAACAGCCTCAAAGACCAGCTTGCATTTATATTTGCTGTCTGCACATTTAATTTATCTCCTCTCCTATTTGTGAGTGCCTTTTTCTGCAGAGTGCACCTTGGATCATGTACAAGCAGATGCTAATTAGAGGGGTTCTTGTCTCTGCTGTCAGATTTAGGCTATCCTATCTGGCCTTGCAAAGACGGGCAACTGGGACAGGTCCATATCCTTCCCACCAGCACCACGATAGATCATCTGCTAGCAGAGCAGATGGGATTTGTAGATGGCCTGCGTTAAGCTTTATGCTGGCAGCCTGCAGAGGAGACACAGAGCCAAAAGACACGCCAGATCATGAGCAGTCCCAGGTTTGCTTTGTCAGAGAACACAACAGTGATTAACCTCAGTGGTGTTTTACCTACAGGGATCAAGACCACAGCTGGTAACACACAAGATACGGAATTAATGCAGAAACAACACACTGAAGCTGTATATGTAGACAGGTTTTCTAGTTAAGGACATTAAATCATTACTTGAAGGAAGAAAATTGCACATTAGCAATATTACTTGGCTTGACCAGAGAGATGCCTTGCAAGAGCCTTTATGGAGTCTTGTCATTCCGTACAACAAAGAGTTGTGTTTTGCACACTTAAAGCTCAACTTCTCAGTTTCATCCTTTTTTGAGTGGGTAGTATTTTGAAGCAAAAAAAAAAAAAAAAGACACAGGCAAGGCAGATTTTTTGTTTGCTGGTTTGTTTTTAAAATGATTGTCAAAATATTCAGAACAGTGTAAAAGGGTTCCCTCAGTCGTGCATCCACAGGATGGTTCCTACTCTGCAGCAGGTCATAACTACTCATGAGTGTTTACACAGTAAAATGAGTAATGAACTATCATTCTGCTCTTTTATATATTAATTTAATATTTATGTGTTCTAAAAACTAAATTGACCTTTCTAGGGTATAAATCAACCATTTATTTGTTTGGTTGTTTGGTTGGTTGGTTTTGTTTTCTTTTTTTTAGATGTACTTATGAAATTAAGGTATTCAAACATTTTCTCAGAGCTTATGTAGGATATGCAGGAATCTATTAGATACTAATGAGATACAATGAATGAAAACCTAGCATTTTTGTTATGTGTGGTTTTCCCGCATGTTCACACAGGTACTTTTCATTTTAAAAATATTTCTAGGTCTTAATTAACTAAACAGAAACACAGCAAATGATTGTGTTAGTTTATCCCCAATATTTGTGATAACTCGGAAAATATATAGGAAAAAAATTTATTAGAGTAGTGGAGTGTATTCATGACAGATATGAATTTTTAAAAAATTGTATTTATTGAGGAGCCTTGATGTCCTTAGAAAGAGATTATCTGATGTTAATGGATACAGTGGAAAGTGTTCTAGAATAAGAAAATATAAATATTTTTACTCTTCGAATGTTTTATCTGTCTTCTACACATGGAATATTGCTTTCCTAATACTGTATTCTCTGGTGCATTAAGCAGTTTGCTATTTGCAAGTAATTTCCAATTTCTCTGTTCCAGGTAGTGGCACAGATACACCAAAAAACCTAAATGTTTCATTTTGTTTGTTTTTTAATTTTGTCTCTGTGCTTTTTTCCCCACTGCATTTCTTGTTCAACTCTTCCCACAAATACCAAATCACAAGAGAAGGGGTTTTTTTTATATGTTACTTGTTTGTTTAGTCATTATTTATTCTAGCTAAAGGTGTTTCTTCTCAGTATGCACCAGCTAGGGCTGATTTTATTTTTTTTTTGTGCATATCTGTATGCTGTCCTTCCGATAGCTCTTTCTCTGGCTTCATTATCCCACTGAAAGATCAAAAGCAAAATTTTTTATGCAAGGAGTGTGATGCAGAAACATGTTTATCTCACCTCAAGCTCATGTCTACCTACTAAAACAGAAAGAGACTGGATCCAAGTCTACTGTTTTAACCTGTTCACAGGACACAATTCAGACAAGAAAAAAGAGCTATTTTCCTTTCTTAATTCTGAAAACTCACTTTTTTTCCCCTGGTGTTCATGAAAAATGAATCTACATTTAGAAGAACAATCTATCATAAACCCAAAATATGAGTCCTGAGTGCTAATGGACAGTGTAGAGCCCATCCAGGCATATTGAAGATTACATATTTCCATATCCATGGCTTACATTTTTCTACATTAAGCTGCATCTGCAGTTCTACTGCTGAGGCAGTGCAACTGGCCTTCACCTTTAGCACTGTGTAGAATCTGCTAGTACCGACAAGCTTCGTCATCTGTCTATTTCCTTGATATTGAGCAAAGAACCTCCAGGGCACACTCCTGTCGTCTTTGCTTAAAAAAAATAATTTATTCCAGTGCTTTGTTTCTTATCTTTTAATAAGTTATTTATCCAAGTGGAGACTGGCTCTCTTATCTCATGGCAGCTTAGTTTCTTTAAGAGCCTTTGCTGAGGGATTGTGTTGATTGCCTTTGGAAATCAAAGGATGTCATATCAACCTTTGTGCACAGGCTCATTGCTTCCTTCAAAGAACACCCATAAATTTGTGAGTTCTGTCTCTAAAGAAGACACTAGTTCTACTTTTTACACTAACTGTTACCAGTTTTCCCAGAAGAAACAAAGGTGAGCATCATTGTTCTGTGGTACGCGGGTGGAAGATGCTGGGGTCTGCCCTGGAATGCTTTCAAAAATTGGTGACTTGAAGATATTTACTATCTTCAAGAGGCTGGAAACCACAACCAGTAACTCACCTGCCACTAATTTCAGTGCCTTCAGATCTGATAGGAGAACATTTGTTGGTCCTTATTTACTAATATTTAACAAGTCAGAGTCAATTACTTGTGCATATTTCTTAGGCCATTTCACAGACAGATTGAGTGGAGATGCAACTGGCAGAGGCTTAGAGGACAGCCATACACCATTCAGCATAGTTTCTGGGAACATTTGAAAAAATCAAACTCATATCAGCTTTAATTGTTTTTGCAAGGTTGATATATAAAATAACTGGTTTGTATAGTAGGCTTCTACAGGGCATTTTACCTAATCCTGCAAAACAGGCTGAATTAAGTTAGTATCATATAGTATCAGTGGAAACCTTATTAATCATTTTTAAAGTAGTTTAATGCTAGATCTCAGTGGTAATTTTAATGAGAAACAAGGATAATGTTAATAGAGTTCCACGGGAATGTGTTCCTGGCCTCGTGTTATTTTTATCTACAGTTTAAGTAAAAATTTGTAGAATAATAATAATTTTTTAATACTGCCAAAATGTGAGCTCAAATATCTAGGAAGAAAATCCCACTCCAATAGATAAAAGTAAAAAACAGAGTCACACAGCATCAGTGAAAAGACTTTCAAAACTAGCTGATAGTGTTACACTTCAGGTTAACAGGTAAACACGATGTCCAAACAGTCACATCTGAAAGTGGAGCTACTTCCTGTGGAAATGTCTGTGACAAACCCAGCAATTTACTGATTAAATTATTTCAGGTTTGATATCAGTCATGAAAAAGGGGCCTGGATAACTGGAATTTATTAAAAAATATCAGATGTATCAAAAAGTAACATGAGAGACAGAAAAATTGCCTTCTAGTGAAAAACTTGGCAAATTCTACTTTCATAGTGAAAGTAGAATTTCTCAACCCATGAGAAGGTTAAGAGGTTTTTTTATCTTAGCCTTGAAGTACCAACCCTGGGAACTTGTTTCTGAAAACAGGTGACTCTTTAATTTGGATGCAGGAAAAGAAAATATTATTAAGCACAATCACTGGAGGCTGATCCTAGTCAGACTAGGAAAAAAAAAGGACATGTTTTCATAAGAACAAATAATTAATTTTTCGATTTGAAGGTACTGGATCAAGCTCAAATGTCTTTCTATAGCTTAGAATCGATGAAAATCAGACAATTTGTACTGTCTTATGCAGAGGTTCATATGGCCCATTTAATTTTGAAATTTTTACATTTCCAGATACATTGTATACTTGAAAAAGAAACTATAATGTATGGAAACATAAGCCTTAAAGTCATCAATTATACAATTTTAGCAATTATTTTAATTTTTTTTCCATTTTCTTTTCCTGCTTTCATACTAGAAAAAAAAATTCAATGAAATCCATATTGTTTCGCTGGAATGTAATAAAGGAAATAAGTAAAATATATATTCTGAATAAATAGAACAGCGTGTGTTCAAGTTCAGGTAAAATGCTTAACATAAGCAAAACCAAGTCCTACTTTCATTGTTTGTCTTCTCTACAATTATTTCTGTTTATATTATGCTGTTGCCAAATGATCCAAACAGGAGCAAAGTCTCATTGTCCTAGGTCATAGAAGAGCTTAAAATTAACCCATAGAGAATATAAAGCACAAAAACATGGCTGTTTTTTATTTGTCTACATTCTTACCAGTGGTTAATGGTTCTTAGGAGCCCTGCCTCAGAAAGAAAAAGTTTCAGACATTGGAATATTTAAGGAAGTTGCAGGAGATGAAGAAGGTTATTGATAGTAGGAATTTTAATGGAAAAATGTACACCATTATAGTGCATATTACTTTATCTAGGGATGTCCAGTTCAAGAATTTTAATTTGTTTTTTGCTATACCATGAATTTTATGCATATTATGAACCCCCCCAACAAGTTACATGGAAATTACAGGGATAGAGACAACCAATAAGTATTTGTAATAAATCAGTAGTAGTTCCAGCCTACACCAGCGTAAAAGGTTCTTTTAAATGCAAGTTGCACTCCCCTGTGTTGTGTGTGTAATTGTGTTCCAAGACTGGATCAGCTGGCAAAACCGTACAGAAACACAAGAGGCTTTAATGCTGATAGCTGTTAGATACCATGATATAAAGAAATCCAAAACTGTAAAGCTGTTGTTATGCCTTTCCTGAAGCATGGTCTGACAATGGCATTCATGATAAGGAGACATCACAGCAGCTGTTCAGGATAAGCACCAGGCAAACCCACATACCGGCAACACGGACCAATAAATAGCAGCTTCCCACTTAGTAATATCCTCAAACTGACATGATGCCTTGTAAAGAAATTCTTGCATCTTCTCGTTTTCCATAGTCTAAAGAAAGTGGCCTTTCACATCCATAACCAGGTGCTCTATTAGTGGACAGATCTGACACACCAGAAGAAGCAGTGTTTCAACTTTTTGGAGCAAACACTTATAGGAAAAAATCTGTCAAAAAGAAACATCAACTTTGAAAATTAGAAAGGAGCACTTCACTGCAACCCCACCCCTAAAGAATAGGAAACATTGTGTTTAAAACAGAATTTGCAATGCCATTAGTGCGCCCCAATCTTTTTTCTTTTGTTGAAGTTTTTATTTTAGAAAGTTAAGCTTTTCTGTTGTTTTTTTTTTTTTTACACAGATTTGTGCATTTCCACATGTGAAAATATGGAAGGTAATTATGCAAATACATTCAATGAAAATTGGGGTGTGTGGGAAGTGACATCAGCAGTGAAGAAGAGCAATAAAGGATAAGATATAAAGAAAAAAATAAGAAAAGTTAAAGATCAATAAGAGTTTGTTGTGAAAGGCCATGAAAATAGAAATTTGAAGAATCTTGAAATACACCATTTATTATTTAAACGTTCTGGTCACCAGCACAGAAATGGCAGATGTTTTGTGCTTGTGATCCGATAATTTTTAAACTATGGTATCCTTTGGAATTGCAATAAAAAGCAACAGGTAGTGGAAAACAAGCTCTCTTGAATTAAAACAGATCCTTGAGAAAAGCATAAATGAAGAGTGATATCTCACTCTTTTATCAGTCTGTGCTACAGTTTCCATTTTCACGGGCTTCAAAAATTGTGCTCCTTTTTGTAGTTTTATTGCTTGGAAAGTTGATAAGGAAACAGCTGTAAGGTTTATACCCAAAATGATAACTATGAGTTTATATCTTTCTCCCTTTAATCTGATAGTCTTCTTTCTGTCAATTGTGCTACAGGACCTTTTTCAAAGAACAGTACCAATATAATTTTGGATTTTCACCAGGTGTCATGGCTTCTGACTACTCGAGGCATTGATTGGAATTACTTGCTGCAGTGTACTTTAGTGCTGGGCGAATGGAGAACCTGTAAAGCTGCCTACATTTGAATGCACACAGTACCCTTCACATGTTGCAATCTGGCATAAAATGTTAGCCAAGCAAAAGACGTGCTTAACATTTACTTCAATACTGGTGGTCAGATTTGCAGTTCTATATACATTGGGCAGATTTTATGTTACAGCACACTTAAATGTATATTTAGATTCTGCTAAAACTAACCATTCCTATCAACATCAAACTCAATGGTTAAATACGACCTACCATATATTCCAAATTCAACAGAAACGAAATTAAAATATAAGACAACTTGAGTATTCAATGTCTTCATGATACAGGCCTATCTGCATTAGCTTTGGAGACATCCCACAGACCTGATTTAAATTAAACACCAGGCTTTCACATAACACAATGTTAGGCAAGACAAATCTTGACCTCTTCTGCACTATTTGTAAAACATTATAATACTTCTCTAAATCACAGGCTCAAAAGAGTAAGACTAATTTAGATCTTGGTGCTCAAATATTAAGCCGAGAGAAGCCAGAAAAATGTTTGAATATAAATTTGCAATGTAAAAAAAAAATCTTTATCCGTTTTATCTTTCTTTTCAGAAAGAAATATCTTTATTACATTTCTTGTCCAGTTCCAAGAAAGATTTCAGTATTAAATGACAGCTACGTTTAGCATACCTTTCAAGACTTGGACTCCTCTTTCTGTATTTTTCTGACTAAAATCTATCCTTGCTAAAATTCAACTCAGGCATGTGTTTGCACACAGAGTTCACAAAAATAAATAGGTGTAAAAATGTGTATTCTAACTGTTCCCTCACCATGTAGGGTTAGGACTAGATAGTAAAATTTCCTTTGAAATATAAGGTACTGCAAGTGTATGCAACACAGACAACTGCAAGAGTAATTTAAACAAAGTCTACAGTTCTCTGAACAACTATGAAGTGAACATATTAACAACTGCCTCAAGTGAGAGAAACATCGAGTTCTGGAAATGCTGAGAGACTGGCACTATACATTATGTCTGAAAACTACTAAGGGAAGGTTTAGAAGTTAACAAATGAACCCATTTTAAGGGAAATTGGAGCCGATCTATTTCCCTTCAAATGTAGTAATTTAATGGTTTTATAGGGTTCTTGCATGTATGAGATAGAGAAAGAGGGGGAAAACGTGATCCTTTCAGGGGAGTAGGACTTGAAAGATGACAGAGAGGTTTATACATTAGCTGCAGTTTACCCTCCAAACAAATTTATATAACTGTAAACAAAGAGTTCCACTTATCTAGTTAGGAAGAAACAAATGCATATAATAAAATTTTAATTAGTAGATATAATATAATTTGGGTTTCATCAAAAATACAACATCTAAATCAATCTTTTATATACTGGTAGGAAGACTGCCTCTTTCATTTATGGATAACAACATCATTTTTTTTGTTGAAGAAGGCTCTCAATGTGTGCATCTTACCATTTCCTGTTTTTCTGACTTTTTGTTTGTATTTCTTAGGGAAACAAGTAGAAAATAAAATCAGTACAAAATTAGAGATTTGATTTTGGAAATTAATGTATATTATGCAAATTAATAGAAAATAATTTGGTAGGAATTTAATTTACTTTTCTTAGTGAAAATGGGCCTAATTCATGAGAAGCCTTCCGAGAAATTATTAGCTTTTATACCAAGCCAGCAATTCTTTTCTTATGTGACTGACATTGCAGAAGTAGCCAAAAGCTTTCTTCAACTGAAATGGTAGAAGTAGGACTCTGTTTACAGATCCAAGGAATTAAAAAACCCTGCAGCTGCCAAAATAAAGTGACTTGAGTCAATTCTTTGCTCACCTAAAACTTACATCAAGCCCCCCAGAATCTGATGAGCTATTTATGTGAAAAAAGACTTAGGAGGAGAGTGTTCTAGCTGTCCTAATAAAATCCTGTGTCGTATTCTCTAAAATATTGTTTGGGTATATAAGGATTAAGTTAGGTTTTGGTTTGTTTTTTTTCCCATTTCCCATGCAGAGTAGAAGGGATTTGAATGTCTGGAAAAACTTCTAAATGATACCAAACATGCTTATGTCCTGTAGTGGTTTTCATTGGAAGAGAGTTAATTTTCATTGTAGCAGCCCTAAATTTCAGGTTTGTGACCAAAACACTGTTGATAACATGCCATGTTTCAGCTATGGCTGAGCATTGCTTGCACAGAATCAAGGCTTTCTCTATTTCCCACTCTTCCCCCGACAGTGAGTAGGTTAGGGAAGATAAGAGGCTGAGAGGGAACTCAGCTGGGACAGTTGATGCAAATTAACCAATGGATTAGTACAGTAATAAAACCAGAGCTGGCCTTTATTAGGGGTTAACAGTGCTCAGTGACTGGCTGGGTATCCATCAGCTGCTTGTGAGTGATTGCTTTTGCATCACTTGTTTTTTTTTCTTTTGCTTTGGTTTGTCTTTTAAATAATAATAATAATAATAACAACAACAACAAAAACAATAGTCTATAACAGCAGAAGCACTTTTTTAACAATCATCAAATGAGACAGTGAGGAAATATCATAAGGATATTGGACTCATAAAACCTTTTTTGTTGTTCCCTTTGTGGGGAAGGTGCAGATGCACAGTCTATCGCAAGATGAAGTTGATCTTGGTTGAAGTCCTTGAACACTTCTAGAATACTACTATGGTTATTACAGGGAAAAAAAGAGGAAAGAGATGCATATCTAATTTGCTGAATTTACATACAACTATCAGTAAATCATCAGACAATGGGTCAAAATTACAGACATCGAGCAGTTACTTTATTTCTCTTGCAGCATAAGCAATTTAAATGTGTATCTGGTAAACTAGGAAATAGGTACATTTTATAATGACTGATAGCAGTAGCTGTTAGACAGACTAAGAATGGATGGAGCATTTTCCTCTGTGGTCTGTAACCATTTGCTAGAACTTTCCTATGGGCATCCAGCAAGAAAGACCTGATATTGTCTCTGAAATCATTTCAGTGAACACATACCTCATCAGCCGCTTGGCCGTGTCCTGGCTAGTGACCCTGCAATTGAACTAGCAGTAGGATATGGCAGATTCCTGTTGTGCCTATACCTGGCAGCTCTAAATAGGAAATCTGCCAGGCATATCAAGTTAGCGAGTGATTGCTTGCAAGCAAGTGATTAAATTACAGATTATTTTTATTTAGCAAGAGGAAGAATAATGAGTCAAAAGCGTTTCTGAGGGCTGAGAGAAGTGCAAGCTGGCATATTGTGCTTGATACAATGTGAAGTCACAGGAGCATGATTTAAAGGCAGAATGGGCTGGAATAATTAAACTCCATTTTGAAAAAATAGTTTGCTGCTGAAGATTTGAAGGAAATCTCAGCTGCCAAAAGGAAACTTGTGCTGTTCATGCTTTATCTGGCTGTTTCAAAATGCATCCACTCTGCTTCTGAGTCTCAAAACACAGATATTCACTATTCATGCTCTCAAATTCAGACTTTACGGTGATATATGGTAATGCCTAGTCTTGAATTGTAACTTTTTGAAACAAAGACAAAAACTTATTACTTTAAGGAAAGATTTTTCCTTTCAATTTTGTGATGGGAAACAGGGGAGGGAGTTTGAAGAAGTTTATTAAGTTAATATGTAGAGCTAGACAAAAATGTTGATCAAATAAGATTATTTTCTAATGGAAATTACTTTCTGTTTCATTACATTTCTCTTTGTGAATATGTTCAGATAGGAATGCTTGATGAAACAGTGAACTCCCATCCAGCATTTTTATGAAATGTCATTAAAAAACAGAAAACATAACTAGTCAGCAAATGAATAGCAAAGATCAAATCAGTACAAATCAGAACAAATCAATTACTCGGCTTTCTAATGACAATATCACAGCAATGTCAGTGATGTGCATGTGTGATTCTCAGAGAATTAATGTGACATATTTTTGCAGCATTTTTCCAGTCCCACTATACAAACCTCTCAGTCATCGTAGATACTTATTGCTTATGACCCAGAGTCCTATTACAGGAAGATCTATGAGGTCAATCATATTTTTCCCACCTCAAAGTTCTTTTAAAAAAACTATCTAATGGCATGAAAATCAGCAGGTATCCCATAGTCACAATGAAACAGTGATGTACATCACCTGACTATGGCTTATAATTAACTTCAAAGATAAAAGCATACTTGAAATAAAAAAAAAAAATAATAGAAAGTAATTACCTTTATCTTCCAGTGCAAATTTTAAACTAGACAATGTGAGAAAAAAATTGCATTTGTTTGCAACCCTTGCCTGGGTTCCAAAGTATTAAGGATTATAAGAAGTATTGTAATATATCGCATGCTGTGAATTATTTATCAGTTTGTAGAAATATAGTGTACAGACTATGGACTGGAAATATTTGAATACTCTGTGTAGCATACATATTATACATACATGCATACACTCTGCCTTTTTTTCTCCCAGAAGGAATTTTAATTCTATTCCTTTATGACAAACTAAAATGGATTTCACTCTTTTCCAATGGCAACAGTTTTGAAATGATCACATGAAATTATTTGATTGGCAGGAAAAATGCCCAAAGTAGTTTGGTCTCTCTCTGCAGTCGCTAACACCACACAGTGCACCCAAGAAGGTACACAATGCATTTGTGGGCATATTTGTTTCCAAATAAAGACATAATTTGTAATTCAACTAAAGGACTTACGGGAATTTGAGCATAATCAAATACGACAGAACAAATATAAAAGTGAATATGTTGGCAACAATCCCGGTTAGTGGATGACTACAAGATTGCCTTTCATTTTAAAACACCTTACTCATTCCTGTATAGGCGCTACTGTTATAGTTATGTGAAATGAAGCTATTTTAAAATTTCATTCAAAACTATTGAGAGCGTTCCGCGTAAAAGTCTGTCTTGCTTTTACCAGTTATTTGCACATGTTGCACTGTGAGTATGAGAATAATCCCCAAGACATTAGTGAGTCTGAAATCTCATGTTGAGCTGGCTGGCTGCACTGCACTTTTCTGTTTCGTTCCTTTCTGCACACAAGCACCTTTGCTAGTTGGGGTATGTGCGACATTGAGGGAATGGCACAGCTGCATGTGATGATGTTGTTATTAACATTATCTCGAATGACACATGATAATCCAGCAGACATGCTCAAGATATAAGATCTTTCTTTCCCGACACTACCTTATTTTATTTCATGTTTTTTTCTAGCAACATTTTTTGGCACATCACACCCATACAAGTATTTCTTCTTCTTCAAGCACCTGCTGAAAGGAATCTACTCTGTCTCCCTAAATAGGTCCCATTTTTACTATCTCATAGGAAGCCATGTTTATATGTGAAATATCTGAAAAATAGTCACAGCAAAACTCTCATTTTCACTTAAGGATGTCAAACCAGTAGTGAAAATACAAACTGAGAATTAGTGTTGGCAAAACCCCAGGCTCTTCGCACACTGATATTTTTGTCTTTTCCAGAGAAAACATTCTAGAGTGTCCATTTTCCCAAATAGTAAGCATTTGGGGAAAAAAACAAACCAAAACAACAAAAAAACAACCAACCAACCAACCAGCCAATCAACCAATCAACCAACCAATCAACCAACCAACTCAACAAAGAAAAGAAAGCAAAAACCAAAACTACACAACATTTTGTTACATCTGAAGTGTTAGGTTTTCTTGAACTGAATGCAGTCTGCTATATCTGGACGCAGAGAAACATAAGGAATGTTTCAAATATGCAGTCGCAGTACTTGGGCTGCCATGTTCCCAGAAAAATCTATTAAGTAGAAATATGTGTTTGGAAATATATACAGGTTCTGATGAGTAAAAGAAAAAATAATCACATATATACAAGTCCAGCAGTGGAACAGGCTGCCCAGAGTGACTGTGCAGTCTCCATCCTTGAAGGTTTATAAGACCGAACTGGATAAAACCCTGAGCAAGCTGGACTGAATAGCATTGAGCAGGAGACAAAGTGACTGCCTCACAAAGTCCCTTCTTGACCTGAAAAAATCTGTGTTCTCTGACCCAGAAAATTAAAAGACAGAGACACAAAACTTCCAACAGTATATACAGGCTTGCATTTCTTTCACTCAGGAATGGAGGTTGTAATTTAAATGTTCAGTCTATGTTTTGGGATGTTCTCTTCTAGCATCAAAAAGGCAATAATCTAGAGAATTACAGAGAAAAACCTAAAAACTGTGTTTCTTCTAAAGCATTTTTTCCTGAAATGTTTGTATGATATAAATTTAAATCTCTTAACTACATATATGTAATGTAATATTGTACATATATGTAATGTAATACATATATGTACAATAAATACATATATTATTGTACATACTTAATATGTTATCTTGTTGCATATATGCAAGCTATGTGTGGTAGTTAAACTTAATATAAACCTAATATGCCTTAAAAACGCACTGTAATAAGTTGATGCTTCATAACCATTACATTTTCTAAACCCAGATTATATATCCTTGCGAATAGAAGAAGCTGTTTTAGATAAAAACACTGTAACTCTAACTCTGGTCTTACAGCAGTTCCAGCTTTCCAGAATTCTGTTTGAGTCTTTTTTGCCTCAGCATCAGCACACACACATACAAATTTAGGCTTGATGTTTATTTTTTTTCCTGCACAGTGCTGGAAGGAACATTAAAGTCACTTATGCTCTGAAAAGTATAACAGGACGGATGCAAGAGGAGATGGAGGTCATGCAGCTAAGTTAGAGCATGAATAATAAAGTAGATCCTGTTTGAACTACTGCAAAAGACCTTATTAATTTGACTTGAGATTAATGTTTTGGAAAGAGCTGACTGTGTCAGGAGCAGGATCCAACACCAGACTTGATCTTTTATACATCATTACAAAGAACTTCAGAGGCGTTAGGGACCCCTCTAGGTGAGAGCACCTGCTGAGTATATAGAAACTCTACCTATAGTTACATTTCAGGTCATATATACAGTTTCATTATTTTCTACACAGAAATTGGCAGGAATTTTCAATATATGCGTTTAAGTCCAGTCTGAAAACCTCAGACACAGGCAAACTATCTACTTCATAAATAGTTGATATTTTTTAGGCTGTTTTTCCATTTTCTTTTTTAAATTTTCTCCATTTTGTAGTGTAAAGTCTACTCACATCCTTATGCTTTCTCTCACAGCAGGCCCTCACAGAAGTATCCTTTCGATTCAACTGACCATGATTCTGCAGACAAATGAGAGGTATATGAGCTTTATCTCTTTAAAAGGGTAATTCAGACTAACAGAGTTGATGTTTCCCTATGAAGACCACTAAATGGAAAGTTAATGTGGCTAACTACAGAATGAGTTTACTGTGCAGTGCAGTCATGAGAATGACAATACTGGCTTATATTTTATTTGACATTGAGGATACAGCTGTACCACTGAGTAAGGAACTAGCAGGATGTTTAAAATACTCTGTAATAAAAAAAAAGGTGACAGGAATTGATAATAACAAGGTTGGAGAGAAGAATAGGTACTCTTAAAAGACGAAAAATTTTGTACCATTGCATATTAATATCTGGATGAACGACAAAGAACAGCAATGCCATTAAAGTTTTCAGATCTATAGTAAATAATGCTAAGAACATATCAATCTTACAAAGCTTGAAGAGGGTATGTCTTACTTGGCAACACAGCCTCAGCGGATCTTATGTATGCAGGTAAATCTAAATACATGTTTGAAAACTAAGAATGAAAATGACACTCACCAGCTAGGCTAGCCTGTATTTTGGAAAGCAGAAAGTATGAAAAGGCCTTTGGAAAAATGACATATATGTTCATATGTCAAGAAAAAATGCTGGTGCAACATAATGCTAAGGTAGTAAGGAATGCTGTGAAAACACGGAGATGTATAGAGGAGGAAATACTCGATGAAAATGAGGACTAGGCTCTTCACAAAGGTCATAGAAGACAAACACATAGGACACATTTTATGGCTCTTGAGAATATTTTGGCTGCATGTGTGTCACAGAGCTCCTTTTCTGTCCTTATGGCTACTCCAAGAAATAGTGTTAGAAAATTCTCTTTTTGACCACTTGTGCGAAACCAGCAGAACCTACTGTTCTTGGCACATAGTATCCTTGTACCACAAGTATCTTTAAAAACAGCTGATTTAAGTGATACAGAAAGTGCATATTAGATACTAGCCTTACATGCAAAGAGGGGACATAACACTACATTCTATATATGCAGTACAACACAGCATCCCAGCTGCATGGTTTTTTACCTTTATGTTCTATAACTCAGCTATGGCTGGGTTTCCTTCTCTCCACTTCAGAAATGAGACTAATGGCTGCAGAGCTTGGGTCTCCTGCTTACTCTGTGATTTATTCACACTGTGCTGACAGCACATCATCTTTCCTAACCAAACTTTATAACACTTAAGTCCTCTTTGATTCTAGACTGAGCTTTTGAAATAACTAGCCACATGTAAGATATGCAAAGCTGTATATAACTATTTTCCATTTTATGGGCATAAACAGTCTTGACTAGTTTGCAGATGTTTGCTCCATGCATCATGTCTTTACTATTGTTTTTTCATTCTCTGAACAACCACCATCGGTTTAACTCCTGGCAGTGGGATTAATATGAAATAGATACATAGAGAGACTACTGTATTTTTCTCCCCCCCCCCCCCCCCCAATATTCTGATATTAAAAATCATCTTTTTTGGTGTCCACAACTTTAAAAAGCTACAGAAAAGCAGAAAACTTCACTAAAAAATACTACTTGAACAACCTGAGGTTTGAAAAAGGTGGTTTGCAGAGTTTCTGGTATATCTATGGAAAGGGTAAGAGGTGACTTGATTACAGCCTACAATTACTTACAATGAGAAGATTTCTGATTGCAAATAGCCCTTTAATTTAACAAATGAAGCATAACGAGATCCAATATTTGAAGGTGGAAGCTAGATGATTGATATTAGACTAGGTGCATATTTTTATCAGTGAATCTAATCAACTATTTGGACTATTTACCTAGGGAAGTGCTTGGTTCTTCATCACTGAAAACTTTAAATGAAAATTGTATGTTCCTGAAAGATATGTAATAGCTCAAGCAGAAATTATAGACTTTATGGAGGAAACACTTGAAGGAATTCTGCCTTGTATTATGCTGTAGTTCTGACTAGTTGATTATTATGGCCCCTTCCAGTCCTAAAAGATGAGTGAAATTTAGTTCCATTAAAATCAATGTGAATTTTGTCACTGACTGGAATCAGGTTTTTCCCATCTGAGTTTGCACTAGTCCACTTTACAGCCTCACTAACACGATAAAAATACCTTCAAGTATGAAGAAATCTAATCATATTTAATTATTTTCACCACTCCTAGTGTGATGAAAAAAAGCCTTAAATGTAATACAAATCAGGCATTCCTAACACCTATAAATTAATACTTTCAGAAACTGGGGTTGAAAGACTGTGTTTAAACTAGTCTCCTACCATGAAGTTTGAAGCACGTACTTAAACTTGCCAGATGTAAAGTGTCGCTGATAATAAATTAAGGCCGATGTAACTGTAAATCGATAGAAGGAAGCAGCTGCCCCCTCTTCCTTGTGCTTAAAAAACTGTTGTCTCCCTTGGACAATAAATGAGCTTTTGCATAGTATTAAATTGTTCTTTCCTAATTTGTAATAAAACAGTCAGTAAGCCACTGTGTCAAAAGGCTGTCATAAAAAATGTATGTGGTAGAGTGACATTAATAATTAGATGTATTAAGAAATTTCAATACAAGTTAAAGATATAGATTTAGGATTTTCATTACTGCAAGCAATAAATGATACAGTTATAAAAAAAGAAAATAAATTAGGGATACAGACAAGCCAATCTGAGTTATACTACATCTCTTCTCTCTTGATATGAAAATAAAAGTATATGCAGTGGACTGAAGAGAAAAAAACACAATTTCATTTCTTAGAGTTATTAAATAAAGAAAAATTAAAAAGGCAAAGGACTTGCCATTGAAAGAGACCACAGTGCTTAAAAGCATTAGGTATTCTGTCTGGTTTGCGTATCTCGATTTTCAGTAAGGGGGTGGTTAAAATGTTTAAAGTTCTATGTTACCAAGTTTACATAGGCTAAATGTCACTGTTACTGTGGAGCTGGAGCATCAGGTTTATCCATACAACAGCTCTCAGGGTAGGGCAGAGCTATTATCTCCCATTCTGGAGGTGGAGACTCATGTGAGAAGAGCCACAAAACCAGATACCGCAAGGATTTCCTCTCCTGACCGCAGACTTGGTCAAGGGACAGCCAGAAGCATCTATCGGGATGCCAAGAGTGTTATGCATCCGAAAACTGAGCAAGCAGCTCTGCCACAGAGACTGAGACTCCAAACACTGTAATTGTTCAGTGTCAGCACTTGCTGAATATGACTGTCCTTAGCAAACAGCATGAATGTCTCATCTCAGCTGCAGGCATCCTAGAGCCAGCAGTGCTGACACACGGACTGCAGGATAAAGAACACGTGATTTAGCCCTCCCTTCCTTTTGTGGTCTGGTAGACAGTAGAGACACAGACAAAGTGGTAGTGGGTCCACCTCCTGCTAAAGGGATAGGAAGCACTGTGGGTATCACAGGCATTCATTCATCAGATGGATTAATGACCAAATTAATCAGACAGAGAAAAAACAGCTTTCTTATCCACCTCAAAGGCCATTAGAAGCTCAGCTATTGAATGGATGCATAATACAGAGGGATGAGGCATATTTTGTGAGAAAAGCAATGTGTGTATGCCCCTGTCTGATAGATTTCAGGGACAGGCGTCCTGTGTGGGATGAGGGCCCCAGAGTCTGAGAAAGGTACAATGAATAAGAACACATCAGTATGGCATTTCCAGCTGCCTATGTACCACCTCATACAAAGCACATAATCCTTCCTGCTACCTCTCCTGTAGTTGCATCCACTTAATCAACAGAGGAAACTATGTTCAGACTCCTTTTACCTCTCTTTTTGGTGCCAAGTCCATACACCTCCGTCATAGTAAGAATATAAGTGCAGGTTTACTAAATAGAAGGCAGGCACTCCAGCATTCCAACTTACGAAATTTAAATCTTCTTTACAGGCAAAAAACCCAACTTTCATCATGTCCTTTAGGAACAGATTACATGCTAACAGTCCACTGTGAGATTTCTTGCATTGAATTCCCTAATACTGGAAGCACTTTGGTCAACAAGATAGCAGACTAGTCTTTTGTCTCTTTGTGAAGCTAAGTCTAATTTTAAAATAGAAATAACTTAAAGACATTTGTATGTATAATCTGCATATCATTCTAAATGTTACATTATTAAAAACCCCTCCAGTAGGAGAGATTAAAAAGTCCTATTGAACTATTGCAATGAATATGACTTTTATATATTATTAAATGGATATTAATGGACTAAAGAGTTGGTAAATACATTTTACAGAAAAATCATTTAGTCCTAATAGGGCAAACAGAAAGACGACATGCTAATTTCTAACTTGAAAAATTCTTCCTTTCACATCTTAGCTGCTTCACTTCCTTTTATATTGATTTTGGGTTTCCAGACAATGAGATTATATTTTGAAGCATTCTCACAAGAGAGCATAAGGACAAGGCTATAACAAAACAATTAGATTCATATAAATGAGTCTCTAAAGACTTGAGTAAAGCATTATTCTTTGCTCAGAAAGTTATCAAATTTCGTCTTTCACCCATCCATCACATTAGGTGGTGTGAAAAGGTTTTAAGAAAGCAGATATAGTTTTAGTCCACCAGAGAAGAAATAATTCAGACTTTTGATGACCCTATGCTGAAACACCTTGTTAAAAAGGAAAAAAAATTCAGTGATGCTGTCAAACAATTCTTATGCAACTCTGTCATTGGTTTGCTCCTGTTAATAGCAAAAGATAGACGAGGTAACATGAAACATAACAGTAACCTCAACATCAATTACAAGACCAGTACTCATGACAAACATTTGTGTCAGGATTTTCCATATTTCAGTACTCATGCACTCGAGCAATAGAAAATGCAGCTGGAACATAAACTATACATGGGAACTCATCTGGATAAAAATGAGACCCTGAGTGCTTGCACACAAAACTGGACCATGTGCAGACTGAATATTTTTTTACAAAACCTAAATTTGTCATTGGAGGCAGAAAATTTCTTGTAGCTCTACTTTTCCTTGTTTTCTGCGAGCCCAGTTAAGGGGCAAAGATGGGGTGGGCAGAGGAAGCTAAGAAGGAGATAGTAAAATTGAGAGAGGTTATTTTCCTGAAACAAAGCCTTGTCTGTATGAAATATCTGGTTCAAAACCAAAACATTTCAGACAGACAGAGTGAACAGAGCATAAACTGACTGCAGGGACAAGATCCTGCACTACACGATTTCATATACTGGAAATGCATTAAGGACAGTCCTGAGGAAGATGCCTCAGTGAAGATTTTTTAGGGTCTGGTTTGGGGTTTTTTGTGCCAATTTTCAGCCATAGGTTTCTATACAAACAAGATCAAATGATAGTTTCAAAAGAATTGATTTTTTTTTTCTCATTGGATTATTTTACCCTAGTCAAGTAGGGTTTTGTGTTGTTTATTACAATAATAATGAAATCTATTTATTGAAAGGTATTCAGAGGACATAGAAATGGTAAGAAAGGACACAGAAAACATTCACATTTCCTGTATTTCCTGTATGCTTTCTCTCAGGTGACTGAGTACATTTATGTTGAGGAAGCAATATGTAAGAACCAGGATCTCAACAGCTGTAGCATCTATCTGGACTCCTAACAGGCAGACAGCACAGAAGCTGAAAAGTGGGCAGATAGTTGTACTGGGAATATCCACTGAGCGTAGTCTTGCTCCTCAGCTCCATGAAAAATTTATGTGGCTTGAAAAGTCCATCTCTCACTAAAAGGAGCTGACCAGGTGTCAGTAACTTTGTCTTGCACGGATACTTGGGACAAGTACACTGAGATATAT
Source organism: Lycocorax pyrrhopterus obiensis (assembly GCA_014706295.1). Lineage (NCBI taxonomy): Eukaryota > Metazoa > Chordata > Aves > Passeriformes > Paradisaeidae > Lycocorax > Lycocorax pyrrhopterus. The sequence continues at coordinate 72,725,371 of JACSVZ010000002.1, forward strand.
ATCAGGTGTTTTCGTGTGTTTTTGAAAGTCCCAAATCAAATACTTCAAGGGAGATAGGTTGCAGAATATTTTGTTTTCGGGCCTTGTTATTGCCTGGAAATAAAATAGGAAGCTATATAATACTGGCAAAATTGAGGCAACCCACGACACATACAGGAGCAGAAAGGCTGATGTTGAAGGTTATTTGATGTAAAAAACCCAAGAGGTATTCATTGTTTTCGGACATTTATAGGACTGCTGAATAAGTAAATGGGGACTTGAGAAGCTGGAGTAGGAAGCCAGAATTCTGCATGTAGGCTTTACATTATATTTTCATCCCAGTATGCTAATTTGTCTTTCTATATCTCCACTTGAATAACTGCAAAAGTAGAAGGAGGGACATGACTTGCACTCCCTGATCAAAGAAACTTTGGTGTGAGTAGGGCTCATTTATTATAATTACCTCTGCATCACCCTGCCATTTCGTCTTCTATCTAGGGAAATGCTGGCTGCTTAGCATCAATTTTTGCTTCCGTTTTCTGCTGTATCCCAGCACCACCACTACACCATGCAACAACTCGTTTTGATGTGTAAGCCAACATATGGCCATTAAACTGTTGGCTTCAATTACAAACATAAGGACTCAGAAGTGTGACTTATTAGCATGAAATTATTAAGTTCTTCCCAGAAATGTGGCTTCATCTTTTCAGTCAAACAAAAATACACATAAAACTAGACCTACAAGATTTAATTTTCTCAGACTATACCATTTTATTTCATTTATTGCCATATTATGGGCACAGTTAAAAACGCTTCCTTTAATAAAAGTGTTATCTTATTTAGAGTATTTGATCCTCACTTTCCTGTGTCTCTCTTTTGATAGATGCCATATCTTGGTTTGTTCTTTTTTTTTTTCTAAAAATAAAAACTTGCAAATCACAGATTTTGAATCCTCTTATGCATACAAGATGAAGGCTCATGCCAATGTAAAAAAAAAAAATCCTATAGAAAGCCCCAACCATTTACCTACAAATGTTACTCTCAGGAAAGGAAAGTACTTTGTCCCTGTGTTGTGGTGAAAACTCACCCAAAGTTTTTGAATTGCTTGCCATAATGGTGATATACCGAGAATGTTGTTTCCTATAAGCTGTTGTCATTCTTTCTGTATTCTGTCTAATGAATCTTTCCTGTCAAGTTTACTATTTCCCTTTGGTATTCTCATTAGCATTAGTCATTAAAACAAGATTGGACAAAGTGCTGGAAAACCTACCCTCGGGAAAGACTTTATTTAAAAAGCACACACCATTCTACCAGAGTAGTTTAAAATGCTGCAGTTATTTCCCTGCAAGCTTCAGTGTTTTGGATGATCAAATTTGATCAAATCAAGTATTTGGCAAAAACAATATATTTCAAAAATAATGGAGAATGTTCCACAGTACTTCAGATAGCCCTTGCAGCTCAATTCTAGGTTCCTAAAATCACAGAGAATAGAATGGGAGGGACTAAAGCATCACTTAACTCCTCTGTGTCCCCAAGGCAGCGTTAGCTTTGGTTACATATTTCTGATAGATGTTGTCCAATCTTCATATGTCTTTGAAAATATTTGTTACCTTCTCCCTAATAAATAAAAAATATTACAAAATAAAAATTAAATACCTTTCTCTACATGAAATATTGTCTTTTATTTTGACTTGTAGCTAGTCCTAACCTCTTCCTCAGCTAATGCACCTAGGAAAATAATTGCCTGTTTCCTTTTCACAGGACACAATGAATTCACATGATGAAGAACATACCAGCAAAGATAGTTTGGTGGAAGAGTTAGAAGTTAGGAACAACCTAGCCTGGTGCTCTGAAAAGAGAAAGAAAAATATCTTTTGTATTTTTATTTTCTATTTTTCTAAGACAGCTTTTGCATAGGTTGTGACTGAACAAACATTTAAAAAATGGGGTTTGGCATAAATTTTCCAGTAGCATGTATTTATGATAAGCTGATGCAAAATTAATTCTAAGCAGAAAAATCAATTGTTTTGATGCTGGCAAATTCCAAATACTTCACAAGCATTTCTGTCTCATAGCAAGACCTCTCCTTCTGCTTGAAAAATACTTCCCTGAATTAATAATTTTCAATAATGTATCACTAAGAATAGAGGGTTGGTCATACATATGAATGGAAGATGTTTTGTATCGGAAAGAAAATTAAGTGCTGCTTACTTTGCCAGAAATAACTGCCTCTGCCTTTGCCTCTCCTCCTCTGAAGCAGATTTATTATTGCCATTATTCATTCCTATATGTTGTCTTAGGGAACACTTTTATGTGGAAATGTCACTTATTTTCAGATGCTGGTAACTCAAATTGCTTTATAGTTTCATTAAAAGCCACCATTGCTGCTGGCTGCTCAGCAGACATCTCAGCTAGTAAGCTCTGATGTGCTCTTTACAGCCGAGTTGAGAGGCAGTTTTAACTTGTGCTTTCCACTTGCCCTATAAATAAAACACTTTAAAGAGCTAAACGGTCCTGTCTTCCCTTCTTCATTACCAGGCAATGAATACCTGCCATTTTCAGGGCACTGCAGGACTAAGGACCTTTCCAGGCTCTTACATTTGTAAGCCCCAGCCTGACAGGCTATGGCCATGAGCATGTACTATGCTCACTGAGGCTTGACGTGTCTGCAGCCCCCAGACCAACCAGCCTACTACAGAACACAGTGCACTTTTCCATTCTGCTACACCAATGTAAAGCATTATTTTTTGTCTGTGTTTTAGCAAACAGAGGTGACCAGATATACTTTTGACAGATAACTTGTTACCTGACTGGTTTCTATGCTAAAATTTATACTAAAATAGACAACATGCTCATTTGGGTTTCAACTGCAATAAAACTTTTCTTATTGGTTTATAACTGTTATTCTGGAAAGGTGAAGACTGTTTGCCTATTTCCAAATGTAACCCGATATTACACATTCAAGTGTTAGGTTAGACTTCAGCCCCAACTCTACTCAAAGAATTATCTTAGGTTATTAATTCATGCACTATTGATTTACAGAAAAGGGTATTGACCAAGAGAGAAAAAGCCTTCAGGACTACTCAGTATTAATTCCTGTTAGAAATGACATTGCATTCTTGATGGATTGAAGTCTGATATAATAGGCAAATCAAACACTTCTATTTCTAGATGATGAGGGATGCAGGCGATTACTCCTGCCAGGAAAATTACCTGAGTAAATGGGACACTTGCTAAACTCAGTCAGTAGGTTCTTAACTTTGATTCTTAAAACCTAAGAGTACATACATGTAGGAAAAATGGAACAGTGTGTTTTATTTGTTTGCTTGTTTATTTTCTTAATTTTATCACACTTGTTTTAAATAATCAGATTAACATGGGTTAAAAGGGTGGAGAGCTTTGGGGTTCTTTTTTTCTCCCTATAAAGTTCTTTGAACATCATAAGCTGTCAACAATTCTATTTTGAAAACAAAAAAATCCCATATTCAAAAAAAAAAAATTCTTCCAGACAAAATTATGCAAGATGGAAACTTTTTGCAATAAAAGCATTTCAGCTGTTCTTGCACCTGACTGAGATGAAGTCAATTGAGCCCGTGAATCAGCAAACTCTTTGTATGCAGAGACATTGTATGACTTCATTGGTCTTCTCTCCATCTGCTAGCTGGTTAAAAGTCTGCTAAGCAGCTCAAGTAGTACAAATAAAGGAGGAATCCAGGGTGTTAGCAAAAAAACCTTTATCAGTGGCATACAGCTTGTATTCAGTGTACATAAGCAACGAACAAAACTGTTGCATGTGTTCATCATACCATGGATTTAATGTATTTGCTTTCTCAAGTCACATAAAGAGTATGATGGCAGATGCTGAGTGATGGAAGTGGTAAAATAACATCAGTCACTGCCTGTTTTCCAATAAATATTATGCCATGCTGTGTCATCCTGGTCTTCCAAAGTGTATCTTAAATGGGATACAGTGAGCAAAAAAATAAAAGGAACAGACATGAGGACAGTGTTACTGGAATACAATCACAATTCATTTTGTGTGATCCAGGACCTTATGGAAAATAGCAATAATAACAACCTGCTCTTACATACATTTCGTCATATCATTCTCATGTCTCCTGTTTTATAAGTGGCTGACTTGGGCCATGAAACACTGAAGTGAAAATTGGTCAACAAGTTTTCATTAAGATGTTCTTCCAACAGGAGTTTAGCTGCTAAATCCATTTTAGGTGACATATGTTTGTACTGCATGATAATCTAAACTGAAAAGAGAACACTAGTGGGGCACAACACCCCAAGCCAGAACCTGGGCAAAATCGAGGAGGACTGTAAAGCCCTTGGAGTCCAAGTGATTTCAAAACCCACAAGTGTCCTTCAGGTATGTAAACAACAAGCACAAACAGAAGGAAAACATTGGCCTGCTGTTAGACAAGGTGAATTAGTCACCGACAAGGGGAAACAACTCTTTGGAAAGTGACCTGGTGTGGCTAAAAAGCTCAATATGAGTGAACAGTGTGCTGCTGCAGCAAACCATTCCAGTGGGATGCTGGGCTGCATCAACAGGGGCATCACCAGCAGTGACAGAGAAGCCATCATTCAACTCTTCTCAGCACTTGTCATGCTACACCTGGAATAATGTGTTCACTTTTGGTCCCTGCTGGGCAAAAAAGGAAGTGGACAGGTTGGAAAGGGTCCAGAGAAGAACCCCAAAGATGATCAAAGGACTGGGAAGCCTGACATGTGAGGAAAGGCTGAGAGAACTGGTTTGTTCAGCCTTTAGAAAAGAAGGCTTAAGGTAGACCATATCACTATGTGCCACTATTTAAAGGGTGACTACAAATAAGATGGAGACTCCGTTTTTACAAGGAGTCACGTGGAACAGATGAGGGGTAATGGGTTTCAGTTACACCTGGGGAGATTCCAATTAGACACAAGAGGACAATTTTTCACAATAAGAACAATCAGCCATTGGAATAATCTCCCCAGGGAAATGGAGGATTGATTCCCTAGTGCTGGACACTTCTAAGGTCCAGATGGAAAGGGTCATCTTGTCTAGACCATGCTTTTGACAAGAAATTTTGAGCAGATGATCCTTGAGGCCCCCTTCCCAATTGGTATTCTATGATTCTATGAAACAGCTCTTTGAATCAGATTTGATATTATTAATCATGTGCTGTAAATTGTCTTTCAGGGCAATTTTAAACCTCAGTGAAGCCATGTTTTCTGTGACTTTAAGACTACTTCTTTCTGCCAACCTATTTTTAATAAAAAATCCATCATTTCAGTAAGCTCCTTGACACGTCTTTGTGAGAATGCTTTGACATCCCTTCTTCAGCTGTACTGTAGATATATTTTGTTCATGTTGACATCCTCCTACATATGCATTTTAAAAACAACTGGCCTCTTTCCACACCTTTTAGTGCAGTTTCCTAGCACCTGCCATTTTTATAGTTGTATACAAGTTAAGGATTGTTTTTGTTTATTTATGTTTGTACACTGATCACCTTACAGTCAGAAATAAAAAATAAGCATGATTATCCTTGGCATATCGGATACCTTTTTAAGTAAACAAAAACATACATGAAATAATTGACCCATTTTTCTTCAAGCATATCAGAGCAGACTAGGAACAGCTAGTTGTGAAACAATGTTAACATAAAAGGATAATGAAGATGGATGCAGCACAAACTTTGATTTTGAAGCTATTCCACAATGGTTAATAGTAGAGAAGATGATCCCTGGGGACCCCTTTAGATGATTCTCCAAAGCCAGTATACTCAGTAGGTACCACTAAAAGGAAACAACTTTGAGTGACACAGAAACCTAATAATGGTGTTTTCTGGTGATTTTAGCTTGAAATCTTATGTCAAACAAATCAACAAATATAATATCATACCTTCAATACAAACCAGCTATGAACCAGAAAGGATGTTTGGCTGTAGAGAACCTAAACAATATAATCAGCCACAACACCTTTGTTTATTTAAAAAAGTAGGTGTAGGAGATTGGCTAAAAGATTAAGCATGTGATGAAACTTGAGTGTACACATCCATAATACTGAAATATGGAAACTGAAACTTTAGCAATGGTACTTCTCTGCCAATGTTACATCTACCACTTATGATAGGCCAGCAACAAAAAAAATTCTAGCAATACCCTCCTGTATCACGTGTCCTTCTTACCACTGAAGAAAAGAAAAGAGAGAGCATGCCTTAACTCATAAGGAAAATAAGATCCCTGGGCAAATTTTGGAATAATAATAATAATAATAATAATAATAATAATAATAATGATAATAATAATAATAATTGGAATTAAATATTCATTTATTTGACCTAATATATTTCCCATTAGTCGGCATCAACAAAATGTAATAGTGAAATGCAGTTGATATGAAACATCTTGCCTAGATTTTAAAGGAACTCTTTTAGTATTCCTGTTTAAATTGCTGTGGATATAATATTAAAGAGAGTCTATGTATAACTTATGAGATAGATCACAGAGTTTCATTAGAATTCCTTTCCCTCCTAATTTTGGACTTCCTGCGTATTGCTTTTATAATTCCAAAAGATATGTTGCTAAATGTACCTCTGATTTTTTTCCTATCATTATTAAAATTCAACCTTGTAGTAGATTTTTAATCTATGATTCTCCAGATAGAAAATATTAAGAATCAAGAAAAGAACCTCAATGTCTGTTCTCAGACTTAGATGAGCCTGAGATTCTGTGAGCAGTACTGGGAAAAAAAGTACCTTTATCCTTCACAGTGGTGCTCAAAGAACTGAGTCTTTCAATGTGATGTGCGTGATGGTCTATATCGAAGATAGTGGGTAAAGAAAGAGGATGACTGTTTTTAATCTCCTCAGATTGCTACTACAGTGCCTAACAATTCCAAGACTCTAACAAAAAGTTATCATCAAAAGGTAAAAGTTATCATTTTTCATATTTTATTTTTAAAACTCCAGTTAAAGAGGAAATGCTGTCATAGCTATAGGACTGAGTTTGTTCCTCAACAACTGATAATTTGTGTTAAAATATAAACAAGGAAGATAGGAAGAAGATTGTTTTTCTTTAGAAGTAGATCACATGAGAGAAAGAAGGAACAGGACTTGTAACAAAAAACCTATGCAGCAAATTTCTCACTGTTAAAAGACTTAAGGAACGGAGAGTGTTAGTGATCATGTTCAACAGATTTTCCATTTTAACTGTGAAAAGTCTTAGTAAGTGGCTTAAACAGTAACCTGACTTAAACTTCTGGCAACAGCTGACCCACAGTGGTCATCTCCCCCTTCAGAAGGACTAAGAAAACTTTTTATACTCTTTTTCTTAGATTAAAGAAACAAAGAAAACAAAAACAATACCAAAAAACCCCCAACCAAAAGACAAAAAAAGTCAGTATGAGATGGTTAAGTAGAAATAATTGACATGAAAATTTCAGCATCATTTATATTCAAACAAAATCATGATCATTTTCCTTCAGAAGCTTCGATTTTAGTATTTGTGATACCATAAGGGTATTGTTTATTATAATGATTTCCCATAACTAATACAGAAAATTGTTTTGTAGGGGTTTTTTGTTTTTTTTTTTTCTTTTTAAATGAAGGAATCCTCTGTTCCTGTTGTATTGAAATGAATCCTCAAAACAGACCCAGTTCACCCCCTGCTAATTAAGAAACAAATTAAGAAAGGACATAGCGGTTATGTGAATACAGAGCAAGAGAAACGATTTGTAATGCTTTCCTCACAAATTTACCTCTCTAAGCCCTAGCAGGAGATTGGTATCTCCACAGTCGACATTCCAGGGATAAGAGGTTGCCCTGGCTGCCGGGCAGCGTTTTGCCCTCCCTTGCCCAGGCTTTCCCCGGGGCTCTCGCCCGCCCGCCCGTGGCTGAGGGGCTCAGCCGTGCCCTGCGCTGGGGCCGCTGCAGCCGCTGCCACCGCCTGGGGCCGGGCCCGGCAGCCCCGGCACCGCCCCAGCGCTGCCGCCACCACCGGGGCACCTCGGCCCGTACAGATGCAAATAAAGACACATTTATTGTCCTGTTCTGCAGGAGGCAGGCATTTCTGTAGATGGGTAGACAAAATACTCCTGTATACACATTCTTAGAAGAAGAAGAAACTTCTTCGACCTATTGAAAAAATCTGTAAAAATATTTTCTGCATTCAGAATTGTTAAGCTATATTTAGTTTTTCTTTCTTTTAAAGGTAATAATTTTCTTATTGCTTATTACTCTTATTTCATTATATTACAGTATTTTCTCTGTAAAATAACACAGGCAATGAAGTGACCACATGAAAGAGGAAATCAATAAAGAGGCTCATCACAAAATCTGTAAATAAAACAATGTTGTGGGTAAAATATCCCTGCTTGAAGAATAAACGGATGCAGCCAGAAACAAAAACAATAGATATATTAGGATCAACAATACCACTGCTTGCAATCAATATGCAAATGCAATTTCTGTGCTGAAACAGGAATACTGTGTGGAGCAGAATACTTATGAACTCACATGACTAGGCACAGTGTGTGAAAAGCTGACCACTTCCATTGCAGGGGCAGTATGAAATGACAGCAGTGTACATGCAGGATCCATGTTTGTCTCTTAAATCCAGAACTTTCTATATATAAAATTAAGCTGAAATTTCAAGAATTCAGACTCTGATATTAAAACACCATGACTGACAGTCACCTCAAAAGTCATTTTATCATCTTCCAAGACATTTGATTCTAATGCATTAATATAGTTTTGGATTTTCTTCTTCTCTTTTTTTTTTTTTTTTCCTTCTTTTCTCTGGTGGTTTATTATTCTCAGTATTCAGTGCACATAGAGGCTGAAATATGCTCTGCAGATATGAGGCCTAAAAGCATTCATTAAGAATTAAAGAAAAAACAAAGTGAAAAAAAGTTAAGATTATTCCACATCACAGTACTTGGGAATTTAAGATAAGTGTAAAACATCATGAAGCTTCTAGAAAAACCGTGAGGGCTGAAAGCTTAATATCTTTGAACTGACTCAAATAATACACTTACTAAAAGAAGAAAAGGAAAACAACAAATTCTGATTTTCCTTCTGAGAACGTATTTCTGTCAGCTGCAACATAAGGTCTAAAACATCATGTCATATCAGTGATACTCACTTCACCTTCTGTTTCCACAAAGCTTTTTTCTCAGGCTTCAGCTGGTGTTTCATATGAAACACACAAAATTATTTTTTTCTGTCTGGCAGTGACAAGAGAGCATTCAACCTAAGATGTCCAGAGCAGAAATTATAGAGTAGAAAACAAATATACCATTTAGAATATTGTGTTTTCTTTGGGAACTATAGAAAACCTGCCTAAAACTGAAGGTTGTCTGCACATTTTTGTAAACTCATTTGACTCAGACAATTTAATCACCCGATGAGCACTTGCCAAGCCAAGAAAATACATTTGATATTCCTTCCGTGATGTCTTTGACAGTGCAATCTCTTTTCCCTTATACCAAGACAGTCCATTGCTCTCTGGGATATTAGGGTCTTCTTCAGTTCTGCATTCATTCCTCACTGGTTTCTGATGTGTTTGCAATTTCACTGTTGTGTAAATGTTATCTTGAAATCCTCTCAAGCAGAAAGTGCAGCATGGCAAAGCCTGCAACAATGCCATAGGACTGTGACCTTACAATTCCCATAACCATACCTAAGTAGTTCCCTCACCCAAAGTAAAGAATTGTGAAGAAACAAAACCACAAGAAGAATTTATTCATTAAAAATAAGGTGTTAAATTCTTATTGAAAGACAGTGTAAGAAATAGAGAAATATAAGCTTCTTCCTTCAAAGAAAAGAAAAACTGCTATAAGTCTCTAATTCCAAAGTTCCATTAAGAAAGTTAGTTCATTGCTCTGTTCTCAATAATGGCATTAATAATAGCAGAGCTTAAATATTCCAGTAACATTGGACCAGGAACTTAGTATTCATAAAATATAAATATAATTAAAAGGCACATAGTTTATGCATATAACACAGCTATAAATAATGCTTCATACAAAAATTCTAGAAGTATTTTCTTTTCTGTAGAGTTATCTAAATACCTGCTTAGAAAACATATATAGGAAACAAATTTGATCATCTAGTGTAACTTCATATTTCTTTCTGACAGTTTCTATATTATGCCTTATTTGGGGTTTGACTAAAGCAGATCACAGTATTTAACATAAAAATATAAAAATACTTTGAGGAATAACAGGAGAAACAGATGTGTTTTGGAGAGCATCATCATTGCCAGTTGTCACAGACCAATTAATGTGTTTGTATGTAAATTATCATTCTTGTACCCATTAGATCACAGATGTTCAATAGATATTCAGCTTCTGTGCTCCTGAGGTGAAAAGGTAGCTGAGTGTGGACAGACAGTTTTCCTGAATTTTTAATGCAGCTGCTTTGGTATCATTGCATGAGGTTACCTAATTTTTTTGACTGATGTATGAATATAAATGAATCACTGGAGATCCCAGAGAATAGACTGTCTCTCCATCCCTGCTATAATTTATTTAAAAAAATAAAAGTGATATTGGGAGGATAGAGAGCAGAAATTTCAAATAGCAATGTTTAGCTCTGGAAAACAAGATTTGGCATTGAAATCTATAGATTACATCCAATAGAATACAGATTTTCTATCCACAATTATTTCTATTTCTAGCCCTAAATCTATGAACTCTGATAATTAGTAATTTTAGGTGCTATGTCACAAGAACATAACAGAACAGAACTGCATTTTCAACCGGTCAAAGCTGCAGAATTTTATCATAGCTCAGAGAAATGGGGAGGATTGTATTGCAATTAGAGCTAGAAAGATTCCCTCTTTTTAAGACCGAATGTCTTTGCTGAATATAAAACCCAATAGAGTCGACCTGGTAGCCTGTGAATATATGCAGGACACACTGACTGGGCTATCTGGCTTGGAGGCAGAGTTCAGCTGTGACCCTGTCTTTCCTCGTGCCCTCCTACTGACAATAAGAGGCTAAATGATTTTTGTGACATTGGCCCAGCAGCTCCACTCTTCAGACACACAAAATAACCACATGATCAGGGCATATTTCCAGGAGCAGGATCTTAGTTACAGCTGTTCTGGTTTTAAAAACCATACCCATTCCAAATTGTGCATTTTACTTCCATCGGGTTGTTAGAATTGCAGATCACATACACTGGACTGTGAACTATTTCTTAAATCTATAGCAGGTTTAGATGGTGAAAATTTTTGTTATCAATTCCTCAATCCTATAATAAGAGTAAAGGATCAAGGCCCTATGGCACTAGGCATAATTTCCTTTATTTCTCTATTTCCCTAATGAATGTTTTACAACGACTATACTATGTGTAGAAAATTTACACTGCAGCATCCTGAGAGAAAAGGGGGTAAAAATATTTAGAATACTTGTACACATTCATACAGTAAAACCATAAAATCAAAGCTACCTTAATGAATAATGCATAAACTCACCTGCTTGTGTATAACAAACAGGCAAACTCTGTTTGACTACATTTATTCCTGAATTACATCACTGCTAAAGCCATTACAAAAGCATAGACAGATTTGTGCTATCTCACCCTAGGATTACGCACATCACTTCTGTGGCAATTTTCTTCCTTCTATCCCAGTAGCCACCAGAAACGAATGTATACAGACCTGTACTACCTCTAACCTTAATTTACACTTTATTATCACCTGCAACACTGATCTGTGCTTGTCCAAGGACTAAAATCCTTCTTTTAATACAGAAATTTGGAATACGTGCTCCTCTTGCGATATTTCCATGGTGCATGTATTATTACTTCTTTCTCCTGTATAAGAAACTTTAAATTTCATTAGTTTTTCCAATTATTTTTTTTAAACACAGAATTGAATGATGCTTTAGAATAAACAATTTAGAGTTCATATTTGTAAACATTTCTATTATGACCATGCATGTTTCATGATCTCAACTAGAGGACTGTTTCCACAATACTTGAATGTCTGCAAGGTAAAAGACTGGTTTGGAGGGACAAGGCACTGTGTCACATTGCTGTTCTGTGAGGACAAGGAACAGTAAATCTTCTACCTGCCAACTTGCCTTCAAAGCAAAATCCCTCTGGGAAAGAGGTTAGCAGGGGACATCCCTTATTGCCACAGGAGGCATGCACTTAATTCAGTGGCAGACATTCATCTGCTGAAAACAGGCACAAGAGGGTGGGTGAAAAAAGCAGGATCTAGCAGACTTGCAATTTTGGACAAGGACATCAGAGAAATTTTCACGTCCTTTTGATCCTCTTAATATAGAATATTCCAGGTTTATATTTGAGTTTATTTCCTAGGATTCAAGTCAATTACTTTTATCTGTCCCTGTCTTGTAAAGTTTACTACAATTAGTAGTACCATATGTGGCAATCCACATTACTACCAGCCATGCGAATTACCTGATAACTCCAAAAGAAATGAATGGGGTGCTACAACAAAAAAAGGAACTTTCCAAAATCAGACAATTATGATAATAATTCTCCAACTTCTAGTTATTCACAAAAACATTCAAATGTCATTAAAATTGCTTTCCTTATATAAGGGCTACTGCAGCATTTATTTCAGCCAACTTAAACATCCTGAAATTTCTGAAAGAAACTTTCTATTTTTATTATTTTATTCTTAGCACAAGGAAAATAATATGTATAAAATTACCATAGTAATTAGGTACAAAATTATCTAGGCCCTTTAGGAGTCTGAATTTCCACTGACTTTGGGGAAAGAATGTAGATACTTTTGAAAACACTGACTAAAACTGTTTTTCCAAAGTCACAGAGGATGCCAGCAACAGAACTAAAGCCCCTGGAGTGTCGGCACAATCTCTTAACAAGAAGACCATCACATTACTACTAGAACAATCATAATCATAATCATAACAGATTGCAATTCAATTAATTGCAAAATAAAGATTTTACAAAGGAATTGAATTGCAATCAAGTCTACAACATTTTTCTCCTACAACAATCGAGAAAAATGTTATGTGTTTGTATAGAAGTCGAATCTCCCCTTTCAACAGAACACATTATCATGGCCAGCTATGTACTTTGGCCAAAACTGTTGAAGGATTAACATAAAATAACAAAAAAGACAAACGATATGTAATGTTTATCTGTAAATTAACATACTGTGTCCAGAAGAAAGACAGTGATAATGATGAATTATCTACGCATAATATTATTCTGGAGGTTTAGAAGAAGGAACACTGAAGCATGAGAAAATTTGCACTTCTAAATCCAGTAAAAAAGTTATTAAGAAATAAGGCAAAAGCTTTCAAATTGTAGGTGACTCCCTTCTGAGCGAAACTGAGGGCCCTATACGCCAATCAGACCCATTCCACAGGGAAGTAAGGGATATTCATAGGAGACTCCCTGGAATGATTTGGCTCTCTGATTATTACTCACTTCTGGCTGCCCAGGTCAGCAGTGACCACGTTGAAGAGAGAAGTCCTAGGGCAATCAAAAAGGACTTCAGGGCACTGTGACAACTTGTTGAAGGGACAGGAGCACAGCTGGTGTTTTTCCTCAATCCCTTCAGTAGCAGGGAAGGATGATGAAAGGAACAGAAGAACCCACCTGAGGAACATATGGCTTAAAGACTGGTGTCATCAATGGAATTTTGGCTTTTTTTCTCATGGGGTGGTTAATATAGCACCAGGTCTGCTGTATAAATGGATGGGGTTCACCTGTCTAAAAGGGGTGAAAGGATTCTATCCCATGAATTGCCAGGGCTGATTGAGAAGGCTTTAAACTAGGTTTGAAGGAGGAAGGAGATAAGACGGGGATCACTAGAAATGGGTGGCATTTTAGTGTTGGGGGTGAAATCGGCAGCCCAGCTGAAGTGCATCTACACCAATGCACCCAGCATGGGTAACCAGAAGGAGGAGCTGGAAGCCACGGTGCAGCAGGAAAGGTGTAGCGTAGTCACCGTCATGGAAATGTGGTGGGATGACTCACATGACTGGAATGCTGCAGTGGATGGCTACAGGCTCTTCAGAAGGGACAGGTGAGGAAGGAGAGGTGGTGGAGTGTCTCTATACATTGGGGAGTGGTTTGAGGGAGCTCAAGGATAGTGGAAATAAGGTTGAGTGCCTATGGATAAGAATCAGAGGGAAGGCCATCAAGGCAGCATCCTGGTGGCAGTCTTTCACAGACAACCCAAGCAGGATGAAGAGGAAAGTGAAGTATTCTAGAGGTGCCTGGCTGAACTTTCACAATTGCCAGCCCTTGTTCTTGTGGGAGAATTTAACTTGCCGGATGTCTGTTGGAAACTCAACACAGTGGAGAGGAGGCAGTTCTAGGAGGTTCCTGGAGTGTGTGGAGCTTCCTGACACAGCTGGTAAGTGAGCCCACCAGGGGCAGTGCCCTCCTAGACCTGCTGGTTACAAACACAGAAAGGGCTGGTGAGAGATGCGGTGGGAAGAGGCCATCTTGAGCATAGAGAAATGATAGAGTTTTCAATCCTTGGTGAAGTAAGGAAGGAGCCCAACAAAACCTCTACCTTGGACTTCTGGATGTTCAACTTTGGCCTGTTCGGGGCACTGGTTCAGAGAGTTCCTTTGGAAAAAATCCCTAATAACAGAAGGGTCTAGCAAGGCTGAGCATTAAGAGGGAAGTCTTAAAGGTGCAGGAACAGGCTGTCCCTGTGTGCCAAAAGACGAGTCTGCAGGGAAGAAGACTGGCCTGGCTGAAGAGGGAGCTTTCATTGGAACTCAGGGGACAAAAAGAGAGTCTATGACCTTTGGAAAAAGCGGCAGGCAGCTACAGAAGACTACAAGGATGCCATTAGGTCATGTAAAGAGGAAGATAGAAAGTTTAAAATTCAGCTAGAACTCAATCTGGGCTCTGGTGTGAAAGATAATTTAAGTGGCTTTATAAATATATCAATAACAAAAGGAGGGTCAAGAAAAATGTCCATCCTTTCTTAATTGGATGATGGGGAAAACCTTGTCACCAAGGATGAGGAAAAGGCTGAGGTGCTTAATGCCTTCTTTACCTCGCTGTTCAACAGAAAGCCCAGTTTTCCTCTGTGCAGCCAGCCCCTTGAGCTGGTAGACAGGGACAGGGAGCAGAACTGAACCCCTGCAATCCAAGAGGGAGCAGTTGGTGATCTGCTTAGACACTCACAAGTCTGTGGGATTGGATGGGGTTCATCTGATGGTACTGACAGAGCTTATGAAAGAGCTCATCAAGCCACTCTCCACCATTTATCATCAGTCCTGGCTAACCAGGGAGGACCGGGATGACCGGAGGTTGGCCAATGTGATGCCCTTTCACAGGAAGGGTTGGAAGCGAGATCTGAAGAACTACAGCCTGTCAGCTTGACCTCAGTGCTCAGGAAGGTTATGAACTGATTATCTTTAGTATGATCACATGGCAAGTATAGGACAACTAGGGGATCAGGTCCAGCTGTCATGAATTTAGAAAAATTAAGTCCTACTTAACCAACCTGATCTCCTTTTATGACCAGTTGATAGATAGATTATTATAGTCTTTTTTAGTTTAGTATTTTAAAATTAACTTTGCTTTAAAATGTTCTTCCTACTAAGAATTATATTACAACAAAAAAAAAATTTATCATTATTTGAATTATTCTGAGAAGTAAATAAAAATAAATATTAAAAGAATGGAAAGACAAAAATGAGAGAGAAATAGGACAAGCAGATGGGATGGAAACATAAAAAATGCATAGTGATGTTTTAAGTGTTACTCATCACAGGCAAATTACTGCCTGTTAACTAAGCAGGGACGTTCACACAATCAACCTTTCCTACTATGAAATTAGATAAGATGGTCCTTTCTGGCCTTTATTTTATTTTTATCCTTATTTTTTCAGTTATATTCAAATTCCAGCAGCTGGTTTTGTTGAGACAAACAGGAAACAGATTCAGAGCTGAGAAAAAATACTTGTAGAACTCATAATTTTCATATGAACATTTTTAAAGGATTTGTTCTAAACTGAAAAGACAAATTATAGCAGTAAGCAAGCCAAATCAGCAGTTTTGCATGGTAATATTTAGCAAAACTCTCAGGGATAACTTGTGGGGGCAACTGAATTAAAAAACCTTTTAGCAAAGCACCAGGTCTACCAAATTGGCATAAATCCATGGCCTCCACTGGCACTTTCTGGCTTGGAGTCTTAAGCCAAGACCTGTTGATTTTTTATGTTTATTCCTGATAATAGTTTTTCGTTGTGTTCGTTAAACAAACAATTGTGATTATTGTTTTTGTTTGTTTGTTTCAATCTGATTTCAGTCTGTTAAAAATGAAAAAATAATGTTCTATCAGTCTGGTTTTTATTTTGAAACTAGTAACAAAAGCTTTTATTATGCTTTTGACTGACTTGTGTTCTTGCTCAACTCACATAAACTGCAATAAATAAACTCTGAAAAAAGATGAACATATATTTCAGAATTTGGCTTCCAGTACAGGATTTTTTTGATAATGTTAATTTGAACTGACGTAGACAAACTTTTACATAATTTTACTAATTGTGAAAAAATACATACCCCTTTAAGAAAGTCACCTTTAAAGTGCTAAAATACTAAATCCAGACACTGGTCTGGAACAATCATATTTTTATCATTGTACAAAAAGTTTGTCTTGTCAGGTCTGAAAAATGTTATCATCATCGAGTTTCTCCATGATACTTTGCCTTGGAATTTTATTGTTTGTGAAAAATTGCTTTATATAATCACCTAAAATTATTTATTAACTTGTAAAGGATAAGTCTTCTGTGAAAAATTACTTCTTGCTCAAAACACATGTATTCCTTTTGTGCATGTGGAGTTATGTGCACTTTTTAAAACTGTATTTTATTTCTCCTCACTGCACCGTGAACACAATTCACTTTGCACCTAAGGTTATGTTTTATGTGGTAGAGGATAAAAATTGTTTGCTAGATTCATCAGTCCGATCATATAGATTTAGAAATAGTACAGTAGAAGATGGCAGTTTTAAACATGCATGGTTAACAGAAAACCTGGATTCACAACTAACATTCTGTTGTGATGGTGCAAAACATGAAAAAAATATAACCAGTTGAGAAAATATTTTTCCATTTTAAAACAATCTTTGTTTCCAATAACATTCTAAGCTTGGTCCATCAAAATCTTCCAACATTGGCCTGTAATTACTTTTTTTTTAATTCTTCTGTATTGGTCCTTCAAACTAAAACCAAAAACAAAACATAGTCATCTACACCTCACTAAAACAAACACCCTAAAATACCCTAAACGATTACTTTCATTTTTTTCCTCTCTCTGTGAAAAAGGAGTTTTGTTTGAATTGGTCCATTCCTATAAATATTTCATGTTTCAGTGACCTGTTACATTCTGACATTCTCATATTTTAAATGCATGGCTACAGATATTCAACATCTGAATGGAAAACTGCATATATGGATTCAATAAACCAAGGCACTTCCTGCTCAGAACTAATTTTATTTTATCCTGTAACATTGAAATATGCTGATACAATACAGATTGAAACTGAAGGATAAGTGCGGGTAAATAAAGGCACAACACAAAATCTGCTAAAAAATGCTCATTGATTCTTTATTATACACAGACCAAAAATAAAATCTGTATCTGTGAGTTCAGCAAAGCTATTCAGTCTACCAAAAGGTATTAGCAAAAACCCTTTCCTTTCAAGGTAACCAACCAAGATATGGTACAAATCAACATGTAGTTTGGACTAAATACTTAAGCGCACAGACACAGGTTTTCGTTGGACTACCTGGGTCACAGATTACAAACGCAGGCGGAACCACCTTCAGGTCAGTTCTGGCAGAGTAGCTGTCACATCAGATGAAGCAGCCAGGAGGGAGGGAAGAGGGTTATGAGCTTTTCCACTTCAGGTTTCCAAGCAGTAGATTGAACCAAGTGACCCCATAGCTATGATCCTGCTTTCTGGTTTGTACGTATATAAAGCCAGATTTACTTTTACCACACAGGCAGAAACCAGGGAGCATAGTGGAAAAAATTAGAAAAATCTGATTTTAGAGGGTAGAAGAAAATTTGGTATCAGCCACAAGCAGCAGATGCTATGATGGTTTAAGACAGATCTATTACTTCAGAATTCTCCCTGACTCATTTTTATCCCCTTTTGTTTCTACATCTGTCTTGTATCAGGACAACCAAGTCTGCATCCTTCATAGTTATGGTAGTGACAACTTAATTTGCTTTTAACAAAAAAGACATCTTGAGACCAATTTGACCACATACTGTCTTAACCTCTCCTTGGAACAGGTGAGGAGCAAAAGGTGAGCCTGTGCTTGGCTCTTTTGAGTCTGAAATAATTGATTCAGTTGGGAGGAAGAAACAGGTCATATACTTGGATTTGACAATTCTCTATCAGTCCTATCCACTGATACTAGGAAAGTTCTCTTTTATTTGTCAGCAAAAAAGATATTTTGTCTCTGAGTTTCATGCCTTGCCTTGGCTTGTGCCTTGTGTAAAACAGCCTGTGCACTGTCTCCTCTTGAAAACTCCAGGTAGAGATTCAATAGAGCATTATGGGTTTATGTTTGTATCATCTCTGTTTTGTGAGGATCCCTCTCTCCACACCGAGAATGTACAAGAGTCTAATTTTGAAAAGAAGAAGGCAGAAAATGATAGAAACCCTTCCTTATTGCAAAGCAGTGAATTTATCAGTGACTCAAATACACGTTCAATGGTCTTTTCCTTTTGTTATTTTTCCTCGGTCACTAGGAGCCTCACACCCTTCTCCACACACAAAATGTCAGTGTCTGCTTCTTTGATTGTCCATTGAGCATTTGAATTATAACCATTCATCTGACTTTCTGTATGGATTCAAAGTTAGGATTGTAATGCAGCAATCATCTGCATGGAGTCAATTATTGTAATATTCTACTCAAGAAAGCTGATAATGGAACCTTTTTTATTTATGTATTTTGAGCAGGACATTTTAGTTTAAGTATCAAAGAAAGATGCCATCATTAACATTAACCAGAGGCATTTTTATTTTATTAAATTTTTGAATTATATTTGCTAGTTCTAATTAGCTGCTTTTATCGTCATAATTTTTAAGGATTTCTATTAGTTCAGGGAGGGAATTTAATTAGAATATGACATTATTTGATACTGCAGGGAGACTTTAGATTCAGTAGTTAAAATTAAATAATGTAGTCCTAGCTTTTGCAATGTTTTTCAAATTATTTAATTAGCCAATTACAGCTTATTTAAGATGTACATGTTATTTACCTTGAGATACAATTCCCATTGTGGGTTGATCAGCTGCTAGGTTCCAGGTTTGTTCAGACAGTATTTGGACTTTGTGACTTTGTCAATCTTCACTGTTGTTAAACAGGCTTAACAATCTGAATAGCAGATCGTACACTGCCACTGGTTTTGTGTATATCCCTGTACATAAGATTAAATTCAAAGTCTCATATGGTTTCCATGAGCATTCTTACTATACTGCAGTAAAACCTATGTTGTCCACCCAACTTGTTTTTCTTTCTGTCCATCCATTCTTAAGAGAAATTTCCATGATCACAGAGAAAATAAATAAAAACAGTATTTGGGATTCTGCAGTCCTACTTCAGTGAACAACTTAGTGTGCTGTAAAGAGATTGCATTAACTCTCAGCCCTAAAAAAGCCCTTAACCACAAAAACATGTCTATATTTTCCCTAAAGCATTCAAATGTAGTTCCGTTTAAGTAAAAAAAGCCAGAGGAAAAGCCAAAATCATTCAGAGGGGCAGAAGTCTTTGCTTGCTTTATACAGATAGCAAAAGGCCACAGTCTTTCACCCTTTGAACACTCAGAGAATGCACATGGCACCAAGAGTCCTTATCATAGTTATTCCTTTGTCCTGAAAGGTGTGTGAATACACTGCCTTGTTGTAGAGGGAATGTTGCATTGTTTTCCAGTTTCTTTAGGAATGACACTTCACTCAAGCATGGTTTTAGTATTCCTGCAATCCAAAAATACCCGATGGCCTGTCATAGTAGGCTGAGACCTTGTCCTGTGGTCTCATGAGCAACATAACAGGCTCCTGCGAGAGAAGGCAAGGAGCTCTCTCCCTGCTCACAGAAGGCTTTCTTGCTCAAAGAGTGAGTGAAAGCTGCAGTTCCCAAACACTGCTGCTGAAGGTGGGCAGTGGGGCATGCAGCCCTTGTTTCCCTCAGCCCATAGTGAGGAACTGTAACCTCAGAGTGCTGTTTCTTGTTATTTATAGCTAAGCTTAACTCGCAGTTCGGTGATAACCAAAAAGGGGGATCCCACAGCCACCTCTCCTTAACAATTACAAAGCTGAGTGCTCTTAACCTACTAACTCATCCCACCTAGGAAGACTCTTCCCCTCGGAGAGCCATGGGGCTGTCTCTGTAGGACGTGCTCCTAAAACCAGACTATGTCCGACACTCACCCACAGGGCGATGTCCCAGCCTGGCTGGACCCGTCCCCAGGGAGGGGCCTGATGCCTGGGCCTGGGTCTGCCTTGCTGACCTCTGGCTGCCCTGCTCCTGGGTGGGGCACTGGGACAGTCCCTGGCTGGTGAGGCCTGTCATGTACTTAGAAAGATCTCTTTACTATGAAAAGATTTCAGGATGATTATAAGCACCTGTTCTGAAATTTCAACCAGTGCAGACGAAAGAGGGGTAGAGGGAAATAATGAAAATAGGGACTACCTTCAGCAGATCTGGAAAAAGCATATGAAAACTTATAAAATAAGAGAAAAAACTAGGTTTATTAATAATGTTACTGAGAAAGAAAACAAAGAATTGCTAGGAAGGTTTGTGATTCAGGCAGTACCCTAAAGAACATTAAATCCAAATTCTTAAAAAAAAAAGTAGCCTATAGCTACAACACTCCAATGAGCCAAAGTTTCTCATTGTTTGGAGGTTTGATGTAATAATGAGATAATTCTCATATTTTTGTCCTTTGAAAAAAGTGAATCAGTTTTACTTTCTCAAACCACTCAATTTTGGTGAAAGAGGCAAATTGCTACAACCTTGTTTGTAAAACGCAGCTCAAGAGCTCCTCATCCTTCTCCTTTATAGACACATGCCATAAAAATTATAGGGCAACAAACGTTAGTAATAGCAACACAAAGTCTGGAGTTTCACTGGCAAGTTTCTTAAAGCACTCCAGTTTTGTGAATATTCAATGTTGTTAACTGCAGAGGTAAAACAAAAAGAAACATTTTCTTGTGTACATTGCAGTCACAATATGCTATTGTACTAACCTGCAGTGATATTTGCATTGACCTGTAAGGCCATCCCATATACAGTGCAGCCATTTTTGTCTCCCTGTACATGCTAACAGCTCGGAAAAAACATGACATACAGCTGAAGCTGTACATCTGGTGCTTCCCTGACACGAATGGCAGGTTTATGTGCCCGACACTCTCCAGAATCACAGTAGGATTTCTGAATAAGTTTCTTTTTTTTTCTAAATTCACACAGGTATAAACAAGGAAAACAGCGAGGAGCTGAGCTTGGAGATCATACTCTAAATTGCTCTGATTGCTCTTTATCACAAAGATCTGAAGCAAATGAGTGACAGGGTTTTCCCAGCTACAGTGTTGCAATGTGCCTTATCCTTGGGATTGCGCTTAAGGCTGCAGTCATACTGTCTACAAAGCTTTTGCCCTTATGAATTTCTCAAAATGGGGGTATGTCTCTCTCATAATGGGAAGTGCAGGAGATTTTCATTGAAGGGCTGTGGAATCAATGGATTGGCTTGCAACAGGAGTGCATACTAGTTACATTTCGTGGAGGAGAGAGGTTATAGGATGTGCTTCCATGATCACCTTTCTTAAAGAAGTCAAAAGAATGAAGTTCTTCTACAATTAAAAAAAGAAAAATAATTACATGAACATGGCTGGTCACATGACAAATACTGACTACATGTAAATGCACACGCACAAAATATATGCAGTATATCTTATCTTCAGCCCTGTACTGCACAATGCTTCACAGCTGGTGGCAACAGCACAAAGCATCTTTCCACCTTTACCTTTCAGGTAAAATGCAAGTTGGAGTTTCCCTGTAATAGAGTAAATATATCCATAGAAAAATTCCTGAGTTAACTGCAGAGATTGGCTTATGCTCAGCAGAAGGGCACTGGTTTACTTACAAAATTGAGAATTTCCTTATTTTCAGCTTTCATTGAAAGTACTCTGAAAATACCATTGTAAGAAGCAGAAAAACTAAGTGACAAGTTTCCCTGCCTGTATAAATGAATGAACTCAGGTTTTGTGTGTATTAATGACTTCTGTTTTATTTTACTGAGTTTTTAAAAAGTAAAACGAACATTTATGAACCCACCAAGAAAGGGAAACGTAGAGGGAAGCTACATTATACATTATGAATAACTGCAACTTGGAGGGGTTAATGATTTAGAACTAGATCTAATAGTCTGTATAAATGCCTACATAGAGAAGGAAATTTTTCATGATTTGTAAGAAATTAGATATGCAGTAAAATGAATTGTACATTAATTTAAACACCTGCCTTTGACATACTTCTGAGATCGATGTTCTGCTTACTGGCCTTTCCAAACTTCTTTGCAAAGCAAGAACTCAGGTAAAATCTTTTCAAGCAGAAATCATTTGCCACAAGAGCTCAGTAAAACATCTTAACAATATAACTTGCTTTATAAAAATTCTGCATAAAAAATCTGACATTTTGGGGTGGTGGACCACATTATACAGGAAATAACTTCATGAACTGATCTTTTTTCTTATTCATGCCATGTGGAATTTGCTTCTTATTTGCAATTCTATAGGATTATTATGGCAATGACACCAGTTGCAAATGTGGAACAGTAATCTGAGGATAGCAGTCCTGCAGAATGTCAGGTTAGTCCATTTCTGTCATGTGGGTTGCTCAGTGACCTTCTCTCCAGAACTCCAAGTCAACTGCAACTCAAATTTTGATCCAAGATCTTTGATGTAGGAAGACAAGGGCAGCACCTTCCCACCTGCAGCAGAGGTAGTGTCCAGAAGCAGAGGTGATTCCCATTCTTTCCTCTATGCTTGCCATGAGAAAGCTAACTGCTTCCCAAACTCTCTCCTTTCTCTTCAAGACAAGAGAAGAGTATTGTTTTCACACTGTGCAAGCTTTAATAGGCAACTTTTTCCCAGTATGCAAGAAAGCAGAGCAGACAGGAGGCCTTCAGCTCAAGACTGGATTTCATGTTATGATTGAAACCACAAAAATCATAATTTTCTCTATTTTCAACTATTATTAATAAAAGCTTATAGCAACATTAAGGATTCAAAGCAATATTTGTGTTACTAAAATGTTAGGAAATACTTAATGACTTAATTTTAACTGATATTTCAAGCATAATTAAATAACACAAGGCCAAATCCTGGTGTGTTGCACAATTCGAAACCACATTATTAAATTTCTGACCTATCTTAGTAGTTTTTTATGAGGTTTTATATATTTATTATATTATTATTAATTATATAATTTATTATATTTATAATTACAAAACTACAGAATAAGCTGAGTTGGAAGGGACCCATCAGGAACATCAAGTCCAACTCCTGCCCAGCACAGCACTATCTCCGAGAATCACATCGTGTACCTGAGAGTACAGCCCAAACACTTCTTGAACTCTCTCAGGCTTCGTGCTGCAGCCACTTCCCTGGGGAGCCAGTGCCCAAAGTTGCATTATTATCTCAAACAATAACTTCAATTTCTAGATTTAGGAGAAATTATCTGAAGATGTGAGTATGCACATATGTATGTCAAGATACTGGACAGACCAGAAACTAAGAAGAAAGGAATACATTGTATGAAACAGTTCTTTTCCTGATTTTTCCAATCTGTGAAAATGAAAGCCTTCTGTGGGGTCACACATCCCTTAGCAGCCCTCTGCTGGAAAACAGACCGTGAAAAAACGGGTTTCACTGGGCATCTGCATGGCTGCCTGTCAGTGTGGCTGTGCAAGGTCCTGGCTTGCTGGCTCTGCTGTGAGCTACTCAGGAGGCCCATTGACCTGGAAGCCTGAAGCCTCAGTTGCCTGCTTCCCTTCTTGCCTTGCAGTTTCTCAGCTGTCTGGGTTTCCAGAGATTACGAGAAACTCTGGCTCCTGGGAAAGAGCGATACAGCGTGATTAATTCTCCCTCACAAAGAATTAAAGCATTTGGAAGTTTTCTTGCAAAGTGGAGTAGAATCAATTTGTTATAATCTCTTTTTATAATCTCTAATAAATATTTCACCTTTTTATTCTTGAGCAGAAACACATGCTGTAAAAATGCACAGCCAAAATGAAATGTCTTCTGATGTGAATGTGTATGAGTCTCTAAGACTGAATTTGTTCTATTACTTGTTAGGCACAAATACCTTCCTAAAGTTAATGAGTACAAGCATATTTTATCATACCTGGAGTTTTGTCTTTGTTATGGAACAAACAAAAGTAAAGGTTGGCTCTAGACTCCATATTCTGATATGGAGTTGGAGATGAATAAACAATTTATATTTTGTTACATATAATTTTCTTTATTCTCAAACCCCAGGCATGCTTGACACACAAACAGCAAAAAAGGAGAATTGCGTTTCTCACTTTACTATGCATACAGAAATACACATTATATTTGGATTCTGATTCTTTCCTTTCATGAGCATTTTAAGGGCTTGCATTTTGAAAGGAAAAAGAAATGAAATTTGGTTTTGTGGGGAACAATACATCTGTTGTACCCCAGCCCAGCAAAAAAATCCCACACTCTGCAGCCTAACATGCTGTCAAGTTTGTGCCTGAATTCGGAGTCACATCTATTTCCACAAGAATGAGAAGCCAGGCAAACAAGCGCCTCATACAACGGCCACGTAATGGGTTGTTTCCTATTTGTGCTTTGGTTCAGCACTATTTTGGCATTAAGGCACTGGTTCTGCTTCTGGGAGGAGCTGAAATTCACATTAAAAATTGTATTATTTCACATGTAGTTTTCAATGGCATTGTGGGCAGTAATGCCAGAGAAAGGGTTTAGTTTGATCCTAAGAGAAGAAAGACTGGATGATCAGATTAAAACTCATATTTTGTGTTTCTAGCAACACTAAAATGGATTGCAGCACAGCTGTGAAGACTGAGCCTGCTTCAGCCTCAGAAGAAGCTCCTTGGTTAGGAAGCAGAAGTTGTTTCAACACAACATTATCTCTCCATGTTAATTTATTTCATTATAGTGATTTATAGTTGATATTGCTTTTGTCTCACCTTGATGGTTGCAAAGATATTATTCACTATCAGACACAGAGCCTTTTGTCCAATTTTCTAAATGTCACTACTAAAAGAAACTATGCAAAACATTTTAATTAATGCTGAATACAATCAAAGTGAAAAATGTTCATTGTACTGTTTCAGAAAAAAAGAAAAGAGTTATAATAAATTAATCCCTTCATGTTCCTACTTGTAGCATATCAGTGAACTGTAGAGGTTATTCAAAGAAGGTGATTCCATTTTCATCATTTAGGAGAATCTAATTTTTTAATATTTTTACAATATTTTCTGGTGTTTATGATCCAAGTGTATAACTTATGCTTATTTGTTTGTAATTTCCATATTTTCAGAAGAAAAGTTGAAGGGAAACTATAGTATAGAGAGGAAATATGATAGAAAATACAGAAAGCTAGTCATGCTATGAGTTTTCTAATTATAGTGCTAATAAAGGATTATTGAAACTCAAGCTGTGATAGATCATCCAACCTTCATTATCATAATTTTCAGTTCACCTACTATAAATTTTACATAAAGACACTGCTAGAACTGTTTATTTTGGTTAGATTATTTTATTTAGGCATTTGTTTGCTAGACTTTGATAGCAATTTATCTGATAGGGCTGGCATTTATGATTCTGTATCCAGGGAAGAACTTCAACATAAGTTTCCCACTATACCACTGCCAAATTACCTTTGTGATATAATTTTTATGTTTAGTTCGTTTATCCAAACCTGTGCTTCTCACTAGAAAATTATTAGCGCTGCAACTTGAAATGACCCAAATTTATTGTATAAATTCCCTGAGACGAAAAACCTTGAAGAAGTGCTGCATCCAGTAATCAGAAGATAATATTTTTCTCCAGATTGTCAAGAGTTTTCATTTTTATTCTCTTCACATTCGTAAAATGGAATTCTAAGTATATTACCACCTTGCAACTTTTTAAAAAAAATCTTATGTGGAATTTCAGAACCTGCAGATGCAATAATTATTTTTATTGCCATTATTTATTCCACATACGAGAAGAAGTACCTCTTGTAAACCTGGTGTATCAACCTTACAAATTAATGCATAAGCTAAAGGTATGATTTCTTCCTCCTTCTTTTTTTTTTTGTTTTTTTTTTTTTACAACTCCACCTTAGAAAGAGAGCTCAGCCGTGGGACTATTTTGAAAGGGTGTTTAGAACTCAACTCAGATTTCTTAAAATCATATTTAAAATTTTCAGGGAAATTTGAAAGTATTTTAGAGCAGGATAGACCAACTGAAGATTCACCTTGGATGAACCTGTGAAGATTGTGCCTTCATAGTGTTTCACTGAGTGCTGAGCATGTATAAAACTGTCTCAAACTGAGAAATGCAGCAGTTGTTATCCTTACCTACATCTTCTGCAATTCATAGTGGTGGAGATTTTAGAGATACAAAATCTGATCCTTTAAAACAAACAAACAAAAAGAAAAGCCCTGAGGCTAACTTTAAAGGTTAAGCAGTCTTTCTTTCTTCTCCTTTGCTTCATCCTTTGATATTGCCAGCTTCTTTATTTATTCATTTTGAGTTCCAAGATGCTCAGCTGGTGGATGGAGCCTCTTAGTGTAGTAATGATATAAGCCTTTTTTCCATCTTGTAAAAAAAATAATATCCATGAATAAATGACAATTATCTCTCTGCTGCCATGTCAGTCTCATAACACTTCTCAGCTGAGAACTGGCACTTGTTTCACAGTGGTACAGAAGTGATATTTATTAACGAGCTTCACAATTCCTGCTTGGGAGTTACAAACTTTCTCTACACTGCAGGTTAGTCCTTTTCTGCCCCAGAGTAAGTCACCTCTGCATGCAGGAGAAATCCACTCACTTCTTACTCATTATAAATTTTGTCTGTGGAGGAAGACCGAGTCTCAAGCACAGTTTGGACTTCTAAGTTATGTTTCTGTATGTTTACATTAACCAACTGGTATATAAAACTACTTACGAAGAAAATCCTCTTGCCACTGAGACGCTGGAAAACCCTTTAGATCTGAATTTAACAGAGACAATGGCTAGGATAATAAGCAACAACTGAATCAGAGCAGACAATGGGACTTGGAGACACACAGAGAAAAATAGCTTGGAGTTACTAAATGTAGGATCTCAGCCCACAGAGAGAAGGCTACTGCCTATCGAACTGAAGGGACAAAGAAAGGAGCAAGGTAAAAGGGAGGACATGAAAGGATTGAACATTTGAGATCACCCCAGCACACAGCTTTCCCTGTTAGCAAAGGTGAGTTGTGTGTGTAACTGGGCTGTATGACAAGTCCCAAAGAGGTAAAGCTGTGGTCATGAAACTGTTTTGTTTATATTGACTTCATCAAAAAACTGAGGCTCATGGGGAAAATGGGTTTGTACATTCAGAACAGCAGCTTCAGTCTAAGAGGGAAAATATTGCTGAGCTATAAACTCAGGACATAATGAAGAGTCTGAGTTTACCTGGTGCAGAGATAGGCAATGGAAGTGAAGGGAGGCCACTGTTAAGTATTTTGGGGGACTTCTATCGATCTGATGACAATTCTCTTTTGTTGAGAAGGAATTCACCAGAGATAACTCAGGGCTTTTAGTAAGCCATATAAAGTTTCACTCCCACGGTTTTAGATCTTTAGTCCATGTACTTCAAAATATATTCTAGGTTTCATATTAAAGCATGTACTAAACAGAAAAACAGACAATCATTTTTATGCCAATAATTTGCTAAGTAGGATTAGGACTAACCAATTAAAGATATGATACTCACAGACATAATGGTCTGTGTATTTACTGGGAATTGAAACATGTTACAGCTGGTCAACACAGTAGCTTTCACTTATCTAACTAAAAATTGGAGTGTGTCTTACACAATTCAGACTAAATGTAAAGGAAAGAAGTTAGTAAAAAAAATACTAATTTAAAATAGGAACATAATCTAGTAAAAACCAGAGTTCATTTATTTTAAATGTTCACTAAAACATCAATAAAGATTTTTATTAAATATAGATCACAGGACATTTTTATTAAAAAATTGCAAGTTTTCTCCTTTTGAATTAGAATACAGTCAGTAGTCCTTCCTTATTTATATTTCAGGCCATACATGAAATATCTGCATATAACTTTGGTCTACCAGGTAGGGTTCAGAAATGCAAAAATGGCTGTATGTTCAATATAGTATACAATTTCACATATGCAGAATTTTTGTATGCATAAATAAAACATTCACTCAGTGTGAAAGGAAAGTACATTCTACTATATTTTGGAAAAAAAAGTGTTTGAACATTATTTTCCAATGCAATAATTCATGCCACAGGATAAAAAAAAGGCCATACTGTTGTATGGGTTTTCAAAGAGTTAGTGAGGAATAGACAAGGCACAAATAGTTGAGAACAGCAACATGACAATGAGTTTTGGGAAGGTTTATAGTGGTGTCTAGTTTTAGGCATTTATTGCAGTGGAGATAAACTCAGCTCATACCTTTAGGGTGTCAATTGCAATATGGTTGGCCAGAATGTTCCCAGATACCTGATTTAATAAGAACTAGGTAAAGATAAAAACAGACAAAGGAATGAGAGTGAAGTTTGAAGGCTAGAGGCATACAACATGAAACACGACTCGATATTTGTTCAATATTTGTTTGATTTTTATGACAAATGAGATTAAAATTGATGCTTTGCTGGCCAGTGACAGTGACATGAGAAAAAAAATGTTGCAAAGGAAACATTTGCTATGGTAGTCAATAGCCAGAAAAATTAGTCAAGCCTAGACGAGAGAAGGAGAAAAGAGAGAAGGAGAAAAGAGCACACACATAGCATCATGGCAATTAGTAATGTGTATCAGAAATTATATTTCTGTGAATTAATCATTACCTAATTTAGTATTTTTTAACCAATAATTCTTGTTTAATAAAAAAAATCTCTCATATCCTAGAACCTTACACAAACCGGTATTATTCTATTTAATAGTTAAACAGGCAATTTCAGGAGAAGCATTTTGAGTATGTTTTCAGGCAAATATATATTTCTGG
The DNA here is from genome assembly GCA_014706295.1 of Lycocorax pyrrhopterus obiensis. Taxonomy (NCBI): domain Eukaryota; kingdom Metazoa; phylum Chordata; class Aves; order Passeriformes; family Paradisaeidae; genus Lycocorax; species Lycocorax pyrrhopterus. The sequence goes on from JACSVZ010000002.1 coordinate 72,754,593, forward strand.
ATAATCTGACAACTGAACTCAACTATCTGTTGAAGAACATAGGTCTTCTTTTAAAGGAAATCTTAACTTGGAAAAGAACACAGCAAATGGCAAAACTCCCACTAAATTTCTTGCAGAAAACTGCCTGTCAGATTCTTTTGATGGCAGGGTGAGGAAAAATGCTACACTGTGGTTTCATATCTACTATTATAAAGCCTGCCCAAGGTACTCTGAAGGTGCCCCAATCAGAAATCATATATTACACTCCCAACAAAAAAGAATTTGAATGGTTCTATTCATTGCTTGATTTAAAGCCTTACTAAATTAAATGCCCAAATGACATGAAGTTCTTGTATGCACATCTCTATGACTGGTGTTTACACATTATAATCTGTATGGAAATAAACATCTTTTTCTAATTTTGGAGTTCATATTTAGTAGCATTTTGTCTATGGGCAGTTTCAACCACTTTGTGCAGAGTAATGTTCTTTCCAAGATGAAGGTGGGAAAATCTGGTCCTTTTTCAGTGCAAATAAGAGCTTGGACCAGACTAGGGTAGCATTTTGATGTTCTGCAGAAAACTCCATTACAATATCTTAGCTTTGCCCTGCTGAATGTGGAATACTTGCAATAATCAGTGCCCTTTCTAGCCTGTTTAGGTAGTTTTTCTCTTTTTTTATTATTTTTAATAGTGAAAAAGCAATCTTTAGGGATTAATTTCTGCATTTTTTTGTAATCTTTACAAACATAGAAAATATATGTAAAATTATGTAAACCACTTGTTTGCACGCACAGTAAAAACTATGAAAACCTCATTTTTCAGGCAGTAGCAGGGAAGAAAGCCACAAAATGGTGGACTGGTAGCAACTGCAAAATAAGCTACTTGACAATAGAAATAATAATAATAATAAAAATATCTGTAATCTTGGCTTTTACTCAGAACAAGAGCAATAAGAAATGTAAAGGTGATTGATCAATTCCATCGCAAGAGAGTCACAACGGAAAGTGTTAGATATTTCCTAAGTGCATTCTGTTGATACTAGGTACTGAATATAATGTATTTAAAATCCTTTACACCTCTCCTTTATTTAATTGATTGATTTATTTACACTGGAAGAAAACAAAGCAGGGGATTTTTTTTTCTTTGGCTTTCATATCCAACAGTAAAAGGAAAGAAATTAACAGAATGTTACAGATTTCTTTGAGTTTGTCTGGGGACTGAACTTGACATTGTAGTTTTAGAAGTATTTATGACTTAAACCCTGCTGGCTTTGAGACACTTTCATTTTTTGAAAACTGTTTTATACAGTTGATCAGAAGTTTCCCTCCAGCATGTTAGTTTTTCAAGAAGCTGTTTACACATCTTCCTTTACACCACACTGGCAGCACATAGGGGATTTAAAATGAAAGTAATTTACCTGCAGGTCTATAACAGGTACAAGACAGCTCATAAGCCACTACTCAAGAATCATGAAAACTTAGGATCAGTATCCATTACCCATCCTTTTTCTTTTCAAATCACACCTAAAGGTATGTTATGATCTGCTTATTAAAATTTTTGAGAGATGTCTCTGCCCCAATTAAGGTTCAAATGAGACCATATGCTGAAGTCAAGAGTATGGATTTTATTTAACAGTGAATGTGAGACAGAGAGAGAGATAGAAAGAAATAGAAAAAAAATGGAGGGAGACAAAGAGGGTGACAGAGAGACAAAGTAGAAAATATCACTACTCCATGGATCCTGATGGCATCCCATTGATCCTCTTCTTCCAGTCTTCTTTGTGGTGAGGGTCCCCCAAAAACATAGAGTCTGTTTGATTAATATACATTCAGGCCAGGTGGGAATGCCCAGATACTTCCCCTGGAAGTGGGGGGAGGGGGGGTGGGGGCTAGGGAGATAGTTTGACACTGTCTCTTGCAACAGACTCTGGATCTGTTGCATCACTTTGCATCACATGCAGTCCTGTGGCGCAAGGCCTCAGGAATGAGCCTGGGGAGCACTTTGGGGGGGTCTTTGATGGATTAAGACACCGCCTCAGCTGCCTCTCACATGAATGTCCTGTGCATGTGGCCTTCCCGGGGTGGGGGGTTCCACAGCTGAGCTGGTTTGTGTAAGGAAGGATGGGTGTTCACTGCCTCTGACCACAGGTTACACCACACACCCAAACCTCTCCTCCTCCCTCCTCGGGGAGGATGGGGGGGGGGCGGGGAGGAGGTGTGCAAACCTGGCCTCAGCAGATGAGTCTGTGGCTGTGGCTGTGGCCTCCCCTACCCCAAACACAGCCAGGAATGACTTTCAGGACAGCAGCTGGGTTTAGCTTTCTTGTGGATTTATTCTTCTCCCTCAGCCTTGTTTTCCCTAGACCTGAGATAACTGGACAACAGAATCACCTTTATCTTGTCTCAAGTTCCTTTAGGTGGCTTAACTCACAGTCCAAAGTTCCAGTCAGGAGGCATATGCAGGGACAGGTGGGCTTAGGTGGTCACAGCTTCTTCATACAGTTTTGCCATAATGGGTAAAATGTCCTTCATAACAGTGTTTAAGCCATGAACAATAACATTTCAGTCTCACAAGGTATCAGGAAACACAAGGATAACGAGACAAAGAGAATCCTTCACTTGTTTGAATGTCTGAATAAATACTATAAATTATATTCAAAATTCTGATTTTTTTCTGTTCCAGAAAAAGGTTGGTAAAGGCAAAACAGACAGAAACTCTATAGGGCTGTGCTGATTATGGGGTAGAGTTAATTTTCTTCACAGTGGTTGGTACAGGGCTGTGGTTTGGATTTTTATTGAATACAGGGTTGATAATGCAGAGATGTTTTTGTTGTTGTTGAACAGGGCTTACTCAGAGCCAAGGCCTTTTCTCCTTTTTGTATTGTCATGCTGGAGAGGAAGTTGGGGGTGCTTGGGAGGTCGGGAGAAGACAGGACAGATGATCTCAAATGACCAAAGCGTATTCCAGACCATATGACATCATGCTCAGTATATAAAGTGGGAGGAAAAAAAGAGGAAGGGGAGCATGTTTGGTGTTTCACTTCCTGATCACTGTTACAAATGATGAGTCCCTGCTCTCCTGAAGATGGCTGAACACCTGCCTGCCCATGGGAAGTGGTAAATTAATACCTTGTTTTGCTTTTCCATATTACACTGTCTTTATCTCAATCCACAAGTTCTCTACCTTTTACCCTTCCGATTCTCTCTCTGATCCCACTGGTGGGGGAGTGAAAGAGTGGCTGGCTGGGGATAAAGCACAACAAAGGCCCATAACTTTTTACATGAACATGACTTGTAGCTTTGGGGAAAAAAACTTCTTCTACCACAAAATACTAAAATTGATTGAGATGCTATGTTTTAGTATCATTCTCCCTTTTCTTTACTGAAATATCCAGTATTGTAACCTACTTCCTACATGATTATTTATTTGGATTTCTCCTGCAGTTTCAAAAATTGAGTTTCTTTGATGGTTTTCTTCTTTATTTACTGATATCTCACTTGGGAGATGGAAGCACTTAATAAAAAGCTGGTCATTGCTCAAATACGCATAAAGAATAACATACTACCAAAGCAATGCATCACAGTTTAAGTCACAAAAATGTTAATACTAAATAGCACTTCACACTGTTTCAATGATCAGAGATAATTGTCAGCCACATTTGAAGATGAAAGAGAATGGAAATGTTGTTGACTTGTTGAATTAAGTTAGATCAGTTCATAAAATCAGTCAACATTCCAGTTGGGCAGCTTGCAAGGGGTTAATATGTTCTTAGGACTTTGAAGTCTAAATTACTTTTAGAGAGTAATATCCATATGGTACCTTGAAGGAAGGCCTAAGCAGTAAACTTTAACTGCTGCCTGAGTTGGCAATCATTTCATAGAGACAAGACACTGCACGAGAAATTGCTCTATAAATAAGATACCTTACAGAAGAATTAAAATGAAATTCATATTATTGGTCTTCACTAGGAGCCATAAAAAACACAGGACAGCCAGGATCTGTTTCAAATCACTGTGAGAAGCACCTGAAGGACACCCCTAAAGTCAGCTTGATCAATGATGATGAATGCACTGGTCAAGCTTTCTGTGCAACTGTAATGCATTTGGAAGCCTTGAGGAAATACATCTGGCAAAAAGAAATAGGACAGATATGAGATATTCCTGCTGCAGAGATTTTCCTATGACCATTAATCCAGATATGTACCCTACCTTACTAAGTGAAGTATTATAAGCTCTTCCCTCTATCATCCCCAAGTCTTTTGGGGTCTCCCGTGTTCTCATCTCCTTGATTGATACAAGGTATCTGAAGTGTGACTATTTTTTGTGGTTTGAAGGGAGGTGAGTGGTCATACTGTCTGAATTTCAGAGACTTATGATCTCCACTGTCGAATCATGCATTTTGCTAGCAGTGTCAAGAAAGAAATTCTTGTGTGATGTTTGCATCGGATCTCTGACTGCTGTGCCTGGATGCTGATATTCTGTGAGCCTTTACACAAGGCTGTCAGTACTGGAAAAATGTCACATGAAAGTTTAAAGGTTTGACCTGTAAATCTGATGGGGATGATGGCTGCAAGCAGGTGGAGGTGGGAGGGAAAGAAATTGAAAAGTGTGTGTCACCTATTTGAACGAAGGCTTCTTTATATCATAGAACGGGCAGGCAGAAAAGAAATCAAACTGCTGGAACCAATGCCAGAAGCCTAAAGTATCCAATCCAGAAAGTAAGAAATGATATATCATTACATAAACTGAATTGGATTACTGGAGCCCTTCCATGAAAGCTGTGATTTGTTCTCCTTTATAATTTAGTTTTTTCTTCAGACACTACAAACCATGAGCAAAATATTCTGAACTATTATGCATATAGCACTTTACGAAGGGGAGTGATGGATATTCTGGAGGTAGCAGTGACATTGATGGCAGTGCATAGCAAAAGAAACCTGAAAATATTTGAATTTTGTTTAAAATGAAACTTATTTCTAGTTGCTGCTCTTTTGAAAATTATTTTCAGTCAGCTTCATACCTTTGAAAAGTGACAGATTAATTTCATCAGGACTATCAATCTGCTATTATTGCACACAACAGATATGTGCCTGTCAGCTGCCATAGCTGTGAACTTTAACCACATTCCTTAGGGGTGATGAGATAGCATCCAAATTGCCTAAGTACTATGATACCTGAAGAATATGTTGGGAAGTGTATTGAGAATATAACATCTGATAAATTAGACCACAACAATTTTATTAGAAGCAATTTCTGTCTATTTTTCTGTTTGCTGATTATTAGAGAACACAGCAGCTTGTCACAATAGTTCAAACAATTTAAATATGTGTTCAAAAATGGTTCACTAAGATGTTTAACTAAAAATTGTTGTGACTTGGTGTTTTCCAATATGTAAAAAATGTACTGTAAGACATTAGTGGGTTTAAACATTGTAAGAACTTATGTTCACTGACCATATATCTTGCTGTTTGATGTTTTTTTTTTCTTTTCCTTTCAAGTGTTTCATTTGAATTCATAGAATCATAGAATGGTTTTGGTAGGAAGGGACCTTAAAGATTATCTGGTTCCAATCCTTCTGCCGTGGGCAATTCAGGCTCCAGAAGAGCTCTAAAATCCTGCACATAAATTTTTGCTCACACAGAACAGAATTCATGGATTTCAGCATCCTATGTCTTCCCTGGACCGCAGGTCCTGTTTCTGAATTTAGCAGACAAAGTGAAAAGCAATGAGAAGTCAACTAAATGTTAACATCTTACTCAACTATAAATTGTCGTGTATAGAATTTAAAAATACCATTTAAAATTTTGTTAAATTAGGCCCTAAAAGTATTTTGTCTTACTATTAAGTCTGTTAATAAAAGTATCAATTAGTGTTAACTTCAGCAATGTAGTCCCTAAAAACTGCTTCATAATTCACACTCTTGAAGAATATCGGACAGAGCAGACAGCAATAATTTTCAGGGTTTTTTTCCCAGTAGCTTGATTCTGTACTCACATAGACTACCAGCAAGGTGCTTACAGTTGTGTATTAAACAGTCTCAAATCAAAAGCCTGGACTTGAACTGACAGCTGTGCTATGTATTTCTCCATTAGCTGAGGCTGATTTTAACAGATACATGTACAAGTAAAGAAAGCTAAAAACATTGGGACTCTGAAATTTTATGCCCCATTGAAACACAAACAATGAATTATTATTTACTTTAGGCTTTCTAATGTTGGAATTAAATGCCATTCTGCAAATATATTTCCCTCACTGATGACATATTAGGACAAGATAGTATCTAAGACTCAAACAAATAACTTAATGATTCAGGGCAAATTTGGTGATTTATAATGCAAGAGTCAAGCTCATTCGTGTTCTGAACATTCTTGCAAGAGCATTTAATTTCTTGAGAAGAAAACTTTGACATGAATGACAGAGTAGTTAGGATCAAGTATAGATCTCATCATCATGCTTCATTACTTTAAGGCTGGTAAGTACTGGATGAGGTTTCCAAAGTTGGTTTATTTTGCACATTAGTCACAACCATGCTCTTTTTGATATGACAATTAAATAGTCCATTAGTCATTTTATAGGGTATTTATTCACCAGCCAAGAGGAAATTGTTATTCTGCTCTGAGATGAGCTGGGTAATTCCTGACAGATAAAATCAGAAACCTTTTTCACAAATGTGCACATATCCAGATGCCCACCTTCAATTAATTTCAGCAGCACGGTTTATTACTTTGTCCTTATAGAGTGCTTAAGTACCTGCACAGTAAAGTTCCTTTCAGCTCAGTAGCAAATTAGTTGCTGGATCACAGAACTTGCCTCTCAGGAAAGGCAGTACAATGTCTGAGGTCAATTAAGTTTAGTTTTGGCATAGCTTACAGATTCACTTTTAGGTCGCCTAAAATGACACCAGCTCACAAAATCAATTCTGATATCTTTAAAGTATTGTTTGAAAGATGCCTGGCATCCTTGAAGGGATGTAAAATATTCAAGGTCCTCATTTTTTTTCTTCTTTGGCCAAGGCAAGCTCAGCTGTCTGTTTGCAAGGTCATAGTCAGCAGATCACAACAATTTAAGCAACTGACTCTGTTGGGGTCTGGAGCATCTCTCTTATGAGGAGAGACTGCAGGAGCTGAGCCTGTTTAATCTGAGAAGAGAAGAATGAGAGGGGATCTTATCAATTAATATAAATATCTCAAAGGCATTTGTCAAGAGGATGGTGCCAGACTCTTTTTAGGGTGCCCAGTGACAGGAAGAGGAGCAATGGCCATAAAGAAAAACACAAGAAGTTCCATCTCAACTTGAGGAATAACTTATTCACATTGAGGTTGGCAGAGCACTGCAATAGGCTGCCCACGGAGGTCATGGAGTCTCCCTTTCTGGAGACATTCAAAACCAATCTGGACACATTCCTGTGTAATCTGTTCAAGGTGACCCTGCCTTGGCATGTGGGTTGGACTAGGTGATCACCAGAGCTCCCTTCCAAACCTAACTAATCAGTGATTCTGTAATTTTGTATGAAATATCCATTCATACAGGTAGACTGTAAATCTGACTGAGGAAGACCGTGTTCCAGCCTGATGGCACACAGTAACAAGCCTCCTATAGCTACTTCTTTTGCATGGAAAACCTGTACCTTACTCCATGACATTAGTGTAACATCAAACATATATCTTAAGTCACATGTTGCAATTGTGACTAATACATCAGTTTAAACAGTGCTGATCTGAGAGGATGGGAATGAGGAAAAATAAAGGTACTGCTGTGGAAAAATGAACACAAAAAGTTTACAGCTAAAAATGTTCCATGAACTTGAATCTTATATAATGCAATGAGGCCAGAAAAAGTAATTCCTTATGGTGGGTTGATCTTGGCTGGCTGCCAGATGCCTCCCCAGCTGCTTTCTCACTCCCACTCCTCAACAAGACAAAGGGAGAAAACAGTATGGAAAATCTCATGGGTCATGATAAAGACAAGGGCACTTATCAAGCACTGTCATGGGCAAAATAGACTTAACACAGGGAAAATCAATTTAAAATATTGTCAAGTAAAACGGAGTAGGATGATCAGAAAAGAATGACTAAAACTAACACCTTCTGCCCCATGCCCTTTTTCTTCACAGGTTCAACTTCACTCTTCCATCCCTGATTCCTCTACTTATCTTCCTGAGAGAACTGGGGCAGAGGGATGGAGAAGGGGGGCTTGAGGTCAGTCCGTAGCAGCTCCTCTCTGCCATTCCTTCTTCCTAACACTTCTTTGGAAAAATCCAGGGAGATGGGCTGGTTATTGACTGTAGCTAATGTGATGTGTTGATGTATGCAATGGAGATGGTTAAAAAGCAGGGGAAGGCTATTTTACTTGGAGATGAGTTGTTTGTGCTTTGTTTAGCTAGGACAATTATTTACATAACGTTCAGAGAAATACTGGAAGAAATATATTTCTCAGCAATGGAAATGCTTTTGTTCAGTGTTTAAAGGCTGGTCAAGCATTGGAACAGGCTGCCCATGGAAGCAGTTGAGTCACCATCTCTGAAAGTATTTAAAAGATGTAAATGTGGTACTTAAGGACATGGTTTAGTGGTGGACTTGGCAGTACTGGATTAATAGTTGGACTTGACCTTAGAGACTTTTTCCAACATAAATGTTTATAGGATTGTATGATTTCAAAAGCAGAACAATGTATGTCACCTTAGGCAGGATTCAAAGGTGTTTCTGGTTATTTTAAACAGGTTATGCCCTTGACAGTATTTAATTGGTAAAACTTCCAAAATGAAATTTAGGATGCGTTTGATAACAGGATCCAGCCTCTGTTTTTTCTCAGTTGAGAATACAGATACCATATATTCATGTTCGTGATGTCTATAGATTCTCATTAAGCCTGTTCTTACTTCCTGGTCTGAACCCAACACAGAAACCTCATCACATGAACACTTTCTTACCCTACTTAGCTGTAAACCAGACACAACACCGTCCCCTATGACAGAAGATACCTTAATCTGATTTTGATATGCTGGCTGGCTGAATTTCTGCCTAGTCACCAGGGGGATAGTTCAACAAGTAACCAAGTCAGATACCACTCCTGAACTGGGGGCAGCCAGTTCCTTTATCTGGAATCCATGAAAACTTCTGTGCTACAGAAGAAATTCAAGAGGTTCAAAAGAAGCCTATAATCCCTTCCACTTGAAGAGTGCTGCAAATGGCAGAAACAACACTCAGGAAAGTAAAGAAGTTTTGATAATTTGAGATACTGGTTGCAGCCCTCCAGCAAAGCTAAAACAGCAGGAGGTTTAAAACAACACACCATGCCAGACAGATGCAATATTCCTTAGAACCTACAATCCATGCCCAGACACACCAATGCACTTATATTCGTGAAACCCAGAAGAATAAATCACACCACTAAAACAAAATTATGAATATGTGATTTGTACTTAATGTTAATTTAGTGAATTGGGCCCTTTTGAACATGCATATTTCATTTGTCTGACTCATTAACCCTAAACTAAATTTTCAAAATATAATCTCTTAATAAGTTTCAATATCAGCCATGCCTTATTAGAAGAATGCTCAGTTTCTGAATTAACAGCCCTGTCTTCTTCAAGGTACTAGCAATATTTAGCTGAACTTGTGCTTAGAAATGATCTACAGCAGTTCATATTCATGTTGTGAGAAAATTAGTACATACTTCCACTAATCCTCAAAATTTCATCTTACTGACATGAAATTTCATCCTCATGAGTCCGCTGTGTTCCTTGCAGCATTTCATAGATAATTATTCTTGATATACTTTCATGACCTACTGAGTTCCATTCCATTTACATTTTGCTTTCTTTTCCTTAGACTGTCTGAGTCTCTCCCCATATTTGCTGCTCCTTGTGTCCTTCTGTCAATCTTCATTTCACATTTTGCATGAGCTGTATGCACAAGCTGATGAACAGAGTTTACAAAAACTTAAAAATACATTCAGGAGCACTGCACATTAATGCTTTGTCCTTGTAGATTAAAGGGTGACATTTGAGAACAGAAACTATAAACGAAGTCATGAGAGGGGGTCTGCCAAATTGATATGAGGTTTTAAGAATGATGCCTGTATCCAAATCCTTTAACAAAAAGTCAAGAGTAAGCTCTTTATTTTCATCAATGCACCAGTGAAACCGTTGCTGAATCCACCCATTCCAGCTTGTCCTACAGCCAAGTCTGTTTGTTTGAATCAGATAGAGAGTCGGGCTCCCTGAACTCTGGTCATGCCCATGTTGTGGAATCACTGCGTAGTTTTGGCTTCATCCATTAGGGACCATCGGAGCAACCATTATGTTAAGCCACACTTCGTTCTTGGGCTAGTCTCGTTAATTATATTAGCTGATTATAGATGTGAACAAAAACGGCAGAACTGAAGACAAATGGATTTTCCAGCATGGTTCATTAAAATGCAGTTCATTCAAATATCTTGCAAGGATGTCAAATAGGTGAAAAAATGTAATATAGGCAAATCAAAACTGATTATAAAAGCTGCTGAAGAAATCAGAGTAAGATAAAAGTTGACATGAAAGGTTAATTTAAGCAGTGAGAATGCTTTAAGTCCATTGGTTTAAAATGGTTGTGTAAGTACACCGTACTAAAATAATCTAATAACTGGTTTTCAGCTTGTTGCAGTCTGGCCTCTAGTTTGTGCAGACATTGGGAAAATTGCCTTCAGGTAGCTTGGATACCAATCAAAATACATCTTTATCTCAGCTTAGGATGGAGCAAAAAGCCATTGCATAAACTGTCTAAAAATGTTGTAGCTAAACCATGATGATATCAAGTGCATGCAGCCACACTGAACAGAACCAGAGAGACTGGAGTTTGGGATGGCAGCACAGTCACTGAGCAATGTGAAGGCTCCTTTCCTTATAGGTGAGCCTTAGTGGCAGAAGGCACAGTCGCTTCACGAGGTGAGCACAGAGGGCACAGCTCCTGAGAGCGACACTGCACTACTTGGAAAGCACCTACTTGAGGTGCTGCTTGATGAACTAAAGTCTTCCAAATCCGACAGAACTGCTTCCAGCACTATCAGGGTACTGATATGGGCAAACAAACCAATACATAATCTCGCCAGCATAAATGTAGTTTAGTTATTTCCATACAAATTTAATCTTTGACTGTACTGTGGACATACCCTAATTTATTCAGTGGTGACAGTAGGAACAGATGTTTTATGTTTGCAAAGTTCCTCGCACAATCCCACTACTGTAGAAATTTTTGTTATGAGAATTGTGAAGTGGCTTTTTTGGTGTTTTGTTTTTTTGGTTTTTTTTTTTTTCACTCCAAAGTTAATTGATGGGTTTTTCTTTAAGAATGTGAATTGTTATAGGTAGAAGATGTGGAATGGATGTTAGCTATTAGCTTGCTAAAAAATTACATTGCTGTGATGGACAGAGGCCAGGGATTATTCTGTTTTAAGTGATTTACTTGGTTTGAGGCAAGAAACTGTGTTTTATTATATTACTAGAAGTGTCATTACTGCGTTGGACCCACATTGCCTTGACTAATATCCATGTGATACTAATTATAAGTAACAAGTCTATAATTACTGGTATCATTAACATTCTGAGTCAAGAGTTTAAAGCATACAATAACACTAGTACAACTAATAGAAGATGGAATCTGTTGTTTCAGAGTACAAACACAGTAACAGATCTTTAATCCAAATAATTTAGTATAAATAGTTAAGAAAAAATGTTATCCTTATATATTGTGACACATTTCTACTTTAAATACTAAAGCTGCAGGAAAATTCATATTCCTTTATTATATAATCTAAGACAAGCATTTTCTTAAATATTTGTTTATTTTGAAACCCATATTTCTTTGGATTCAGTAGCAAAGCCCCCCCAGATTTCAGTGGGCCCAGAACTTTGTTCAGACACTGTTTTCCCATTCCTTTTGGAAACTGTCAACTCCAGAGGTCCTTGTGCACTTTCTAAAATTCGAAGTTTATATTTGTTCTCTCTCCACTCTCCTCTATAGTGTCACCATCTAAGTATTGCTGTGTGGTACAGAATGAATGTCAAGTAGTCCCCATTTATAAGGGGTATAGATTTGAAGTGCTAATATGCCAGCTATTGACATTTCTAAAGAATACTGCTGATTGGTATTGCAGCCCAGAAGCATCTTTTAAACACTAGAGCAAAGGGTATACATCAACAGTAGCAGTACTCAAACATAAAATTCTGACAGCATGGGATAACAGAGACACTTCCTCCTTCAAGTCATGGAAAATTCAGTTTTAAACCTAAAGGTACATGAAGCCTCTGAAGAGTTACTTTCTTAGTTTTTAATTTCTCTGATGCTGTCCTTTTTTCTACCTGCAGGCAAACATAATCAGCACCTTACAATTTCTGCTGCAGATATATTGAAGCCTAGCTTTCTGTATTTGCTAATCTATTGATATTTTCCTTAAATACTCTCTGAATAACTGTTTTGTCAACCCCGTCCTTAAAGGCACACAAAATCCAAACAAATCATCATATCCAATGATCAGAGGTATGGATAATAACAAAGGGAATGCAGCTGACTCCAGCTGGTTTCTTCTTGCTGCTAGACTGAGAAGACTGTCATTGCTCCACACCTCCTAACCATAGGACACATATCTGAGAATTGCAGATAAGATTATGGTAATAATTTCTTCCTAATCCTGTTTCCTTTGTTGCTATGATGAACTGCCTGGATGCAGCACCTGCCATCACAGACAACCATGTCATATAATCCCTTTCATAAACTTAATCAAGTCATTTAAAAAGTACTTAGGCCTCTTGATCCTGCTCTTGCTATTTTGCTCAAAACCGTCACAGACCTTTTTGTTATAATTCATCTTATATTTCTGATCCTTGTTTGATTCAAAGCCAGCATTTACCCAATTGATCTCATGCCCAACATTGTATACTGGTAAATAAGATGAAATGATAAGCATGAAGTAGGAAAATAAGCTATCTTAATTAACAACAGTCAGAGCCATTCTATTCATACCGTGTTATACTAAAGCCTGCTCCTTGAAAACCTGCTGGGTAGCGTGTCCTCTCTGTTTGTGGGATCCTGGGATTAGCCTATGTATATCACTCTGTTCCACATGGATTTTTAAACTGCAACCTGTAGAAACACACACGTGACAAGAATCACACACATTATATACTAAATCAGCTTAGTGGCTTCTGAAGTAGAAATTTTTTTTCTTGTTCTAAAGGAACAAGTACACTCAGATTTTCTTGAATCATATCTTACATTTTCATGGCATTTTTTTATAACCATCCTATGTGGAATTAATATATACACATTAATTGAGAATAACTATATTTTAATAGAAACATTGTTCCCTACTTTTAAGTACCTTATGTTTCATTTATACAGTTGAATTTGATCTCTTTTCTATTATTCAGCTCTTTGAGATTCTCTGTTAACAACATCACTCTGAGTTGGCGCTTACATTCGGTAAAACCTGTTGCAATCTTTTTTTTTCTGTCTACTTTATAAGCTTCACCAATCCCTCTCTTTGTTTAAAAATAACTTTTTATTCATCATCATGTTGAAGACTTTATGGAAATTCTAACAGATAAGATGACTGTGAAAGAGTCCATCTTCTCTAAGAAAGATGTAAGGTCAATCTAATATTATTTTGCTAATGCGTATCATACACGTCAAGGTTTTTTCATTTGATTCAATTCCTGTAATAATTATTTCCTTTAAGATTTATTTTAATTAACTAGTCAAGGTCATTTTTAAAGTCCTGTAGCGGCCTAAGTCATTTTCTTTCCTTTCCATTCAAGCAATATGACTACTGAATATTGATACATTTATTTTTTTTCTTCAAGCCTTTATTTGTTCCATACTGGTTTGTCCAAAGAAAAAAAGATTATCACTATTCTCTAGAAGATAAAATAGAATAGAATAGAATGAAATAGAATAGAATGGAATAGAATGGAATAAAATAAAACAAAAAAATAAAATAAAATAAAATAAAATAAAATAAAATAAAATAAAATAATTCAGTTTGAAAAATACCTCTAAGATCATCGAGCTAAATCATTAATGCCAAGTCTGCCACTAAACTGTGTCTCTACATGCCACATCTACATTTCTTTTAATACCTCCACAGTTGATGACTCCACCACTCCCCTGGGCAGCCTGTTCCAATGTCTGACCACCCTTTCCATGAAGAATTTTTTCCTAATATCTAAACTAAACCTCTCCTGGAGCAACATGAAGCTGTTTCCTCTTGTTCTGTCACTTGCTACTTGGAAGAAAAGGCCAACCCCCACCTAGCTACAACCTCCATTCACACAGTTGTAGAGAGCACTAAAGTGCCCTCTCAGCCTCCTCTTCTCCAGGCTAAACATCTCCAGCTCCCTCAGCCACTCTTCATCAGACTGGTGCTCCAGATCCTTCACCAGCTCCATTGCCCTTCTCTGGGCACACTCAAGCACTTGGACGTCCTTCTTGTAGAAAGAAGCCCAGAACCGGACACAGGATTTGAGTATGGCCTCACAAGTACCAAGTACAGGGGGACAATAGCTGACCTTGTCCTGCTGGCCACACTATTTCTGATCCAAGCCAAAAAGCCATTGGCCTTGCCCACCTGGGCACATGCTGGCTCATGTTCAGCCGACTATGATGACACTCAAGATGAACTGCTCCATAACCTTCCTCAGCATCAAGGTCAGGCTGACAGACTTCTTCTAGATGGGCATCATATTTGCCAGCTTTCAGTCAACTGGAATCTCCCCACTTAGCCAGGACTGCTGGCAAATTATGGAAAGTGGCTCAGTGACCACTTCTGTCAGCTCCCTCTGTTCCTTTGGATGGATCCCATTCATCCTCTTAAACTCGTGCATGTATACATGGTGCAGCAGGTTCCTGACCTTTTCCACTTGGATTATAGGGGCTTCATTGTAGTCCATGTCTCTGTCTTCTAGCTCGGGGGACCGGATAACCTGAGAAAAATTTGTCTGACTGTTAAAGACTGAGAGAAGGCACTAAGTATCTCAGACTTTTCTTCATCCTTTGTCACTACGTTTCCCCTTCCAACCAATGAAGGATGAGGATTTTCCATGGCCCTTCTTTGGTTGCTGATGTATTTGTAGAAAAACTTTTTGTCTGCTATAGCAGCGGCCAGATTAGGTTCTAGTTGGGCTTTCATCTTTCTAATTTTCTCTCTACCTACCCTCACGAGATCCTTATAGTCCTCCTGAACGAGCCACCCCTTTCTCCAAAAGTCATAAACTCACCTTCTTTTTTTTCTGGAATTCAAGACAAAGCTCTCTATTAAGCCCAGCTAGTCTTCTTCCCCACCAGCTTGTTTTCCGGCACATACGTCTTTAAGATTTGCTTCTTGAAGAACATCCAGCCTGGCTGAATTCCTTTGCCCTTCAGGACTGCTTTCCAAGGAACTCTGTCAACCAGGCTCCTAAACAGGCCAAAGTCTGCCCTCAGGAAATCCAAGGTAACAGTTCTGCTGACTTCTTACTTCTCAAAGAACCAAAAAACTCTATCATTGCATGATCGCTATGCCCAAGACAGCCTCCAACCATCATATCCCTCACAAGTCTTTTCCTGTTATCAAACCACCAGTCTGCTAGGACACCTTCCCTAGCTGGCTCACTCAACAGCTGTGTCAGATGTTTTCCCTTTCCTTGAAATATAAATTCCTCTGAGTTTTAGTAGTTCTTATTCAGAGAAATTCAGGCATCTTTTACAGTTAAGTTATTAGTATCTCAGTCAAGATGATTTCACCATAGCTATACACACATAATGCTACCAGGGTAAAATTTAATCTGTAGGACAGGGTAGGAATATTATAAATGGTTATCTTACTTTATGAAAAAAAAAAATAAAGGAGTTACAACCCACTTATTCTTCTACTTGATCTGCTTGTAAAGTTGTTTTATATTTTCCCCACGTTAGACACATTACCACCACCTATTGTTTTATTAAAGTTTTCACAAAGAACTGCCTTAGTTTGGATGACCAAGAATATTCAGACACCACTCTTTCTAGCACTTTTTTGTCAGCTATATACAGTGGAGAAATAATTACCAATATTGTTGCAATTTCTAGTAGCATGAATCTCTCTAGTAAAATACAGAAGCCTGTATATATCTTCAACCCTTGAGGCAACTCTCACAAGACCAACAAAATAAAATTGCTTCTCTAATCTTTCCCCAAAGTGGCTTTGATAAAAATAAGTTTCTCTTTGCTCTGTGCTGTCTGATTTTATTTCTTTACAATTTATCATTTCATTAACCAACAATACATCCTTCCACCCCAGCTTCATTATTCATTCCTGAGTATCACATAGCTTTAAATAACGATACTGAAGTCATGTTATTAGATAGTGTTGTCATCAGTAAAAGCACATAAATCAATGTAAAATACATAGAGAATGAAAGTTTAGCGGTCAGAACTGGTCAAAATTAATAAAACTATAAAGAAGTTGTAAGAAACTAGTTTAGAGATGGGAAGGTAGGCATAATCACAGGCAAAAACAATTTAATAAATAAAAAAGTGATGGTCATAAAAGGATCACTCAAGTACAGCTATGCAATCCATTAAGAAGAACAAATTCAAAAATTATTTCTGTATTGATATGCAGCAATAGTTTTACAGTTGTAACTGTTTGTTGCTCACAGACTTTTCCTGAAATCTACCCTCAAACATTTTTTAGCCTGGAATTCATAAAAAGAAGTTAAGAAATTAATGGAATTTACCTGATGATACAATAGCTTCTTCAGCATAATTTAGGCATAAGTGAATTGTTTTCTACCACCAAATCATATTTTAATTCAGAACTACCAGGATTAAAGCAGGAATCACTTGATCAAATTTTTTCTGTGATGCTTAGACTAATTACCCCAACAACCCACTGAATATCTACAGCATCATCGTCCCCCAGGGTCTTGGATGGCTCTTCAGACACCTGGCATTATTTCAGACCAAAAATATAGCCCAGGCACACATAATTTTCAAAGCAGATGTTATCAACATTGCATCATCTAATTGTTTAACACCAGTAATTTAACCCTCAGTCTGGGTTTCCACAACTCAGCTCAGAGCCTGCATTTCCAGGTTCAACCCCTCAATTCTGTCACTGCCAGCTCTTGACAGGTGCATTTCTGCCATGCTTCTGCTGCATCTGTCACTGCTGGCCTGGCATCTCAGGTGTCCTCCTGAACTAATGACGAAGGGCAGGGGACAATCTTGCCCCAGTTAATTTCACCTAATTTCACTAGGTTCTGGACTTAGATTTTTTTTAAGAATAAGTGCTGCTTTATCCATTATGCTACAAAAACCAAAATGTTCACTCTAAGTCACCAAGTATTTTTCATCCTCTAGCTACCTTACTGGGTACTCAGAATGTGCTAATGGACATTGCATCCCACCTGTAATCATTTGCAGGGCTCTTTTGACTGTACAATTTATGATGTAGAGAATGAACACACTGTCTCAGCCTCTTCCATGGAGGCACTCAGCATCCCTGCTAAAAACTAACCCAGCACAGGTAATCCGCTCTCCATAGGACACAAGTACAATGGACAGTATCTTAATTTTATGCACTTTATAATTCTTAGAATAATCCCCAAATATTCAAAAGATACTGTTTTGAGAAAATCACGAAAAAATCTATACTACTTTAAACACAAAGTTCATGTAGCTCTAAGACTAATAACTCTATAGCTATATAAATAACTTGTACATTAATAAAATAATAGTTTAAATATAGGGAAAATAGTTTGAATACAGGAAAGTACTGGAGTTTTGCTTCTCATGCAAATAAATCAAGATTACATAGAATGTTTCTGCAATCTTAGAACTGGAGTAATTCTTGAAATTAGAAAGTTAATTTCAGCTTCATCTATTCACAGAAATAATCTGTGCATGGTGCTAAAATATATACATTTAAAGGATAAGAAAAATCTTCATAAGTATGCCTCTTTTAAATTTTCATATTCTTTCAGTTGAAATTTTCAGTTGAGGTAGGCCTTAATCTGGGCATTAGCCACCTGTGGCTTCTGGAAACTTATTTACATATTTTGTGGCCAAACTCCTTGGTTATTTACCTCGCTGTACTTGCTGTTTAACTAGATTGTCCAACAAAGTCATAGAAGAATCTTGTATAAAGTAATATTATACAATGCTATAGATCTATTTTCTAAATCCTTTACATGCAAAGAAATGGCAGTAGTGACATTCAGGCTGAAAAACAGATGCATCAAATATATTGTCACAAACTAAGTTATTAACCAGTGAGTTGGTGTGAATAGTAGGCAGTGCACAGTAGTGATGTCCCTGGAAATCAAAGGGAAAACAAGAAAGAGAAATAGAGATAATAGGGTCCCCCTCACATACTCCATGTTCCATGGCAGAAATAAGCTGAAACTTTCTTTTTCTCTCTCCTAAACAAAACCCCAGATTTTAAAAACCAACAGAGGCTTCCTCCTTTTGTTCAAGGACATATAAATAAGGCCCTTAATTTTCCCACGAAGTGTTCAGCAACAGTCATTATCTGAATTTGTACAGAGTATACAAAACATTATTTTTTTAATATGGTTAATTCTTTTCTTCTTCTCAGTCATTGCAGCTGCATTTGCAAAGTAAAAAAAAAGTAATTTCAAAGGGAATGAGAAAACACAAGCTTTCTTCTCCCACTTGTAAGATCAGTTATAGCTTAACAATGCTATGCTAGAAAAAATGTCTGAATGAGACTTTTCCCATGCAGTACCAATTGTGAACTAATAACTTCTCTGCCAGGAAGTCTGCATACATTTAGGGACACAGGAATTTTTACTCTATTAAATTAGGCATACTCATAAATTTTAGAAGGAACAGGCTGTATGTTTGAAGAATGAAGGACTACAATGAGTAATTCAGGAAATGCAATATAATTTAGTCTTATTATACTTTTTTTTTTTCATTTACTGATTAGCTTAGAGAGCAGGCTTACACTTTGGCCAAATTGTATTTGTCTTTGGGTTAATTTGGAAGGTATATAATTGCCTAGGTGGCTTGAGAGCTCAATACTACAGTGGGAGACAAAAGTGCTTTTCCTTCACTTTGCATTTTGCAGGAAATGATATAGGTTTTTTTTTTTTATTCTTCATATTAATTTATATGTTACATTTACAGAGAGCTTCAGAATGCTGGTGAACTATTCTTGTGTCAGCTGTTAACACTGATCATTTAAACAGAAGTTATTATCCAAATTACACTAATCTTAAGCACTTCTTGTGAGACTTTTCTCATGTGGGGAAAAATATTGCTGAACATAGAACATATAACTGCTTTATTAGAGCAGGAAAGACACTTCAAAAGGAGTGTACAGTGAGTCTTCAAATACTTATGATTGACACCATTTAGTGGGTACTTAGTGACATATACCTTTTAAAGTCTCATCCTTCCACAGAGTTAATAACATATTCAAAGACTATTGTAAACCTTTTTTATTGCTTAAATATTCAATGGTGCCAAAAGTACCTTTGGCTTGTTCATGCCATACACTTACAAGATGAATATGACACTTGAATCATGCTTAAATCCACACTCTAACCATAAAAGATGAAAAAAAGCATGTTAGTTTTGTCAAGATTGTGACTCCTTCAGTTGCCTCTGCTTTTGATCTTGTCAGTCTTTTTTTCCCTATCTCATACTTGTTCTTTGCCAAAAGGTTAATTGATATTTATTATATTTAGGCATTAAACAGAGGGCCCACCCTAAAACCATTATATTTTCATTGGAAAAAAACAACAATAACCATGAACAGTAAAAACCTTACAAAACAAAGCCTCCTTTCCAAAGGCATTTTCTTTTTTTTTCGACATGCAATTCCAACCATAGCCTGCTGCTTTAAGCCCCACATTATACAGGCTGAATTCTTTGAAGTTCCTAAATATTGCATTTATGTATCACACGAGTGTTCCTGTCCTCATAAATTATCCCTCTATTCTTCATTTCAATGAATGGTTCTACAAATACCACCAGAGGTCTTTAGAGTACCACCAAAGTACTCATGCCCCTCCCCTCCCCTCCCCTCCCCTCCCTCCCCTCCCCTCCCCTCCCCTCCCCTCCCCTCCCCTCCCCTCCCCTCCCCTCCCCTCCCCTCCCCTCCCTCCCCTCATTTCTCCATCATCCAGCCATTCAGCTGTGCTAAAGTTTTAATTTCTGTTTCAAATGCAAAGTGTTCTGATTTTTTCTTCACTGCTCATGTCCTTGGTTTTACTAACACTCCAAGTCCAGCCTGCTCAAGTTGCACTGTCACAGCTGTCTTGAAGAATGACTATTCTGTGCAGAAAATAGCACCACAAGAGATGTGGTTTCAATAATGTTTCAAGGTGTTTCCTTTCATCTATTCTTGTTTGCCTCACAGGTAACATTTGCAGATATAAATGGACTCAAGTCTAATTCCAGATGCAGTTTAATATTTGTCATTACATTCATATAACAGACTCATTTATTCTTAACATTTCTGGTCATTTTGTCATTCAGATTCTGGATTAAGTTAGTGTAACTCTAGAATAACTATTAAAAAATTTAATATTTCTTTTATATTTAAAATAAGAAAAATAAACCTTTTATGCTAATAATACAATGTATTGTATATGTATATCTAACAATATGTATAACAACATCTAACAGTATGTATATCTAATAATACAATATATATATGTACACAAAGACTATCACTAAGTAACCTGGCAAACTATTTCGTTCCTTAAATTTCTATGATTTAAATGTGTTTTTTGGCATTTCATATGTGTCAGGTACTTTACATTATTAATCTTCTGAAGTGTTCTGCAACCTTTTCTCCCTGCATGCTATATATCATTCTTCAGGTTAGCTCACAGGTTTTTGGCACCTTTCTCAGATTATCTCAATTCATTACTTTATCAAAATATTTATTTTTAAAATTTTATTGAAATTCAATTAATAATTTATTTACAATACAGCCTGCTCACTTCTAATATAGGTGAATTCATAAATTTCCCACAGTAACTAGTAAAAGTATATTTATCCTCCTTCAGGTCTTCCTACTTAGTGATTACATTTATCACTGTCTGCCTCTTTTTTCTTCTCCTGAACATTATCTTGTGCCAGTGCAATATTATTGCAGCTAATAGCTGGCTGTACCTTCACACATCTCAAATAAATGTGCTTCTAGTGTGCACTTTACTCTCTAAGCCTTGACAAAACTCCAAACTCCTTTCACTGTGTCCCTACAAATCCCTGCATATGAGGGTAGATCACTCTTATGCTTTGAGGAGATTGTCCTTGAAGATCAGCAAGCTGTCGTGGGCTATCATGCCCTTAAGAATGAGATCCCTGGGAAGACAAGGCCATTCAGGGGAAGCTGCTGGCCAGTTCTCAAGTCTGCTGCCCTGAAGGGTCTTTTTTCTGCTATCTACCTTTTCTGTTGTAGCGGGTTTGGTTTGCAACTGGGCAGAAACACTAATTTAGTGTAGTGGGTTTTTAAGCTAAATTATATACATTACTCTTTTGATGTTTTTTTTCTCTGTGAGATAAGCATTAGAAGAAACAAGCAAAGCAGGCACACTACTTGACAGAATATAAGAGATTTATTAACAGACTTAGATGGAAAGGCTACAACAGAACAAACTTTTAGAACTCTTTTTTTTTTTACTTTTCTCTTTCTTAATTAGTATTACAATTCTAGGAAGGGAAAAAGGGGTTTTTATATGTAGAATTAAGAGAAGCGTAATTAGTCTGAAGAACTGCCTGTCAGTTTAAGTCAAACCACGACATCTGTTTACCTCAGAATTTAAAACTGTACAACGGCATGGTCACAGCAGCAAAGGCTGTCATCGATCTTAAAATCCATGACCATTCTTTTGCATGAACAGTAGATGCAGTAGGGCACTTTCTCTAGTTTGGCCATCCAAAACCTGCATCCAAAACCAAAAATTGGTCCTGACACACTCTAGAAATCTGAGCCTCTCCAAGTTTTCCTTTCAGCAAATGTCTGGTAAAGTCCTCCATGAGATCCAGGACCTGTTATTGTGAGGCTGTTTTAAAGGAGGCTTTGTTCCCCTGTTCTCAAATGTCAGTCTGTTGCAAATGTTCACAGCAATTATCCCTTTTTGGCCTCCACTCTGATCACATTACATAAGGTCCCAAATTATCTGTTGCCCATTCCACAGCAGAGTTCTCTACATTTATGCTGGGTTGACTCTGGACAGCAGGTAAGTCCCCAGCCAGTCGCTCACTCACTCACCATCAGTAGCATAGAAGAGAGGATCAGAAGGGTAAAAGCAAGAAAATCTGGTGGATCAAGATAAAAGGCAAAGCTGCACATGCAAGCAAAACATAACAAGGAATTCATTCACCACTTCCCATTGGCAGACAGATGTCCAGCTGTTTCCTAGTTGGGAAGAACAAGAACATAACCATAAATATCTCACTTTCTGTCTCTGTTCCCTGAGCTTTTATTGTTGAGCATGACAACAAATAGTACGGAATATCCTTATACACAATTCAGGTCATTTGTGTTGGCTGTATCTGCCTCAAAATTCTCACGCATTCCCAGTCTACCCACTGGGGCAGAGTGGGGAAAAGCCTTAGTGGTGTGCAAAAGCTTTTTAGAAGCAGCTAAGACATTGACAGGTTATCAACATCGCTTTACTCACAAATCTAAAATACAGCACCAGGCAGGCTCTTATGAACAAAAACACCTCTATCCTAATCAGATCCAGTGCAGCATTTAAGATGACATGAGCTGTGCTACCAGATTTCTTGGACTGTAGCTGTACGGCTCTGCACAAACAGCTATTTTCTCTTTACTTCCCATGCTGTATATTTGTGCACTGATGTTTGAGATATGACTCCAACCATAAATTGTGGGAGGAATTATGGGAATGTGCCCATCTCCCTCAGCTGGTAAGCAGACTACTTTTTGAAGATGTTCTCACTTCACTTTGCCAGAAGGATCCAAATATGATCCAGTAGCAGAGCTTCCAATATCAGGCAGATATTGATGTGCAGGATGCATCTCTTCTTACTTCAGCCTTCCCCACAAGGAAAACACAACCTGGAACCTAATGACTTTCATTGTGGCACATCCCTCCCCATGCCTATGAACCAATCAAGGTCTTCCTGATGGTGTTCCCATGGATGAGCAACAAAACATTATTTATCATTATTACAACATATTAACAAAATGTATGTGAACTCCAGTTGTGGATATTGTGCAAGTCAGTGCATATAAAAAGTTCAAAGCTGAAACACTAGTTTAAGAGAAGAAAATATCAGTAAAGACAGATGGGAAAATATAAAGAAAAAATAGAGAACAATTCTTCACCATAATACAGGCTGATCGCGGCACATAGAGCAGCCTGAAACATTGCAAACTCTTTGTTTCTTTGTGTGATTTTAGAAGAGTTATGAGAAAAAGCTTGAAAGACAATAGTACAAAAAAATGCTTAGATGGGGAGGCCTCTTAAAACTGGAGGATGGCATTCACAGTAAGAGGAAAGGATTTTCATGGTTGAGATATAGGCATACTGGAATAAGGATTCCTTCCTATGGATGAAAGGGGACTGAGAAATGGGCAAAAAAGATGACACTAAGATAGGAAGAATAAAGTTGAAGATTTACTGACTATAGAAGACATATCAGTGAATGGTTCCAGTAGAAGTTTTAACATGCCCAGAGTAAAAGATCAAGAAAAAAAATGTTTGCAACAGGATTCTGAGTTAACGAGCATGGAGAAAGTTTTATTTGCTATGGCTGTAGGAAACATGTAAAAAACAAAGACACAATCAGATGGAATGGTATTTTAGTTACATGTGTGAAGACAAAAGCCTTTAGTGAAGTAATATCACTTTTCTCATCCCTATCAAATGCACTACAACTGCAAACCAATGTTTGAGGTGAAACAACTCCACCCTGGAGTGACAGATAGCAATATTTTTTATTAGATGTGTAGACGTTACATTATCACTAGTGTGGTGGTTTAGCAAACTTGATTTGTAATTTTTGTGGAGGCCATGAAAAAAAGAGGAAAAGCAGCTGCTCAAACTTCTGTGACCGGCACAGAGCAATAGCTGACGGGCAGGTTGCTAGACCAATTGGACAAGCTAAAAACGCCTCTGTGATGTACATATTAAAGAAAGAAGAGACCACAAGAAGCTCCTTTTATCCTTGTTCCCCTGCGAGGGGTGGCGAGGGGAAGGAGCCCCCAAGCCCCTTCCAGAGACGGCCCCCGGGTCATCCTGGCACGGTGGCCAGGGCTGGGCCACCGTGTGGAGCCACCCCAGTTCCTCGAGCAGCCGTGCAGCTGGAAACTCCCCCCTCCCCACACTGAGGCCAGGACCGCACGGCTGAGATTCTTCTGACGCTGCTGCAGCCCGCGCCGTGCTGGTGGGCCCCTGAAGCCAGAGCGGCTCGTATCGAACTGAGCAAGAAACACCATGCAGCTGGCAGCAAGAGACAGGGCGAGTCTTTCCCCTATGCAGAGCCCAGACAAGATCAATTTCTCAGCTGCAACTTACAGACACTAAATGTCTTCCAAGTCAGAGATAAAGGAAAAGTGAGATCACGAGAGGAAAACCAACATGGCAGCACCGAAGTCAGTGAGGGAAGGGAGAGGGCGACAGAAGGTGCTCCCAGCACTGGAGCTGAAATTCTCCTGCAAGCCGTGGTGAGGACTATAATACAGCAAATTGTTTTCCCTATAATTCATTGAGGTACATGGTGGGGTGCAGAGATCCACATGCACCCCGTGAAGAGGAGTGCTCATGCTAGAGCGCACAGATGCTGAGAGGCTTTTAGATATTGAAGGAGAACCTTTTCTTCCAGGCTAGAACAGCTCATCCTTAAAAGACTAAACCCCACGAACTATTATGACCCACACTGGCAGTTGTGGGAAGACTGTGAGATTCATGAGAGGGATTTTTTTCACTGCAGCAGATTCGGGCAGGCTGTTGCTTGTGAAAGTTGAAACCACACCAGAAAAGTTCGCAGAGAACTCTCTCCCATGGGAAGAATCCCACAGCACAGCAGAAGAAACTCTTTTCCTTAAACATAAAGAAAGACTCTTAAGAAATGAAATACTGACCAAAACCCCATGTTTGTTTCCTTGCATGGTTAGTGGAAAGAGGGAGGATTGGGGAAGAAAGGTGTTCTGAAAGTTTGCTTTGGTTTCTCATTACTCTTTTTACTTTTAATTCTGTTAGTAATAAATCTTCTTCATACTGTTTAAGTTTGGACCTGCTTTGCCTTGCAGTTTCCTTTTTCCTCAATAATCCTTATTTCACCTCTTAATGAAGTTTTAAGTTCCCCTCCTCTGCTCAGCTATAACAGAGGCAAAAAAGTGAATAGCCTTGCGTTGAGCTTGGTGCTTAATGAGTGTCAAACTGCCACAACTAGGTAACTCTTTGGCTGTAGGATACAAATGTTATAATTCATGCACGTAAACAAAGTATTTTTAATTACTGTGTGTATTAATATTATGTATTTTATTGATGTCTGACAATCATACAATTTTTAGCATTTTAAGATATATTGTACGATTTAAAAAAACCTTGGTGGACTAAATATATAAACTAGCCATGGTTTTTGTGTGTAAGAATGCAATTTTGTAATTTCAATTTTTAATTATTTTCAAGAAATTTTTCACCAAAACTTCTATAACCAAGTATGTTTTAAAACATTTTTCAGTATTTCTAAGTTTTAGTATCAAGGGTCATTTTTGGGGCCAACATTAGCAGCCTGCAAACTAGCACATTTCTACTTCAGTATTAAAAATTAGCATAACTGTCCTTCAAATGAAGTAGGTACATAGTCCTGGGTTCTTCCAGGAAAAGTATTTTTTTATTTTTAAAATTTTTACTATTATAATGAGTATATTATACTATTATCATATAATATACTATTATATATATTTTTATATATCTATAATAGAGAATATATAATACTATAATATATATATTTTATATACATATAAAATGTACTATTATCATGAGTATAATATTTACTCATGAATAGTAAATATTATTTTCATCATAGTAAAA
Source organism: Lycocorax pyrrhopterus obiensis (assembly GCA_014706295.1). NCBI lineage: Eukaryota > Metazoa > Chordata > Aves > Passeriformes > Paradisaeidae > Lycocorax > Lycocorax pyrrhopterus. The sequence goes on from JACSVZ010000002.1 coordinate 72,780,613, forward strand.
CATGGAAAATGACAATGCTTTAAAAGGTTTTACACAAAAATAGCTACTTATTTATTGGAGGTAGTTGCAAGGGATTACTCCTTTCTATAGGTTGTGATCAACTGCCAGTGGCTTGCACAGCAGAGTGTTTATTTTATTTTAGTAACAATGATCATTGCGGCATTGGGGAGAGCAGAAGTTCCAGTGTGCCTTCTACCTTTTGTGTATATAGGCTGCTAAGGAAGCCTATCCATCAGCATTCAAGACTGATGACTCAAGATAAGCATTTCGACTCTTCCACCCCAGCAATCCACAAACTCTGAATAAGAGGTAACAAACCCCCACAGAGTACTATATGGAATAGAAAGACTTAATAACATCTCTGTAGACCTTTAAAACTACGGCTATGTGAGCAACGATTTAGAAGCAACCTATCTAAAGAAAACAAAATATCCAAGGAAAGTCCAAACTATCAGCTTCCCAGAAGTCAGTGAGCCAGTAAGTATTAGACCTTTGTGAAAAGGGACCTGCACTTATCTGCAGAAATGTAACTTGAAATACTTGTTTTGGTGTGCTTTATCACGTTGATGGCATTTTCAGTAACATTACCGTGTTTATGATCCCTCATGCGACAAGACGCAGCATAGCAAAGGAATATGAGGTCTTGGCAACCTAATTCAGAATGTCTGGAGAGCATGAAAACAGCATAAAACCTCTGTTCTAAAGATGATGATTATTTCTGTATTCACAGGCATGGATTTGAATGTAGGTAGCTGGGCAAATATGTTCTGTGCAGATTTTGTAATGTGTGTTTGCTCTTTAAATTGGGCAACATTCAGGTGTTGTTACATTTAAAGAAAATCTATAAAATATGCTTATGAATACAAAAGTTTTGCTAGTGTGTTGGTGAATCGTGTATAGCCAGTTCCAGCATCTTCAAGAGGCCCCAGTCCATACAGAAATGTAATGGTAGTTCAAACTGAATGAAATTTAACATTTATAGACCCTATAGAACAGTCTCTTAATATTTTTAATGTATGTCAGTGGAGCTTTGGGGTGGGTTTTAAATAATTTTTAAGTTGAAGACTTGTTGTAATATGCTAATACTGGAACATAATGACAAATGATGCCTGTAGCAGCTGCTTTCCTCAGCAGTTGTTCTGAGCTGTGGAGATTACTCTGACACAGATCAGCTCTATGTCCTTATTTCCACAACCTAGACTAGCAAAATGGTTAGGTGTGTATTTGACAATCAGCATCTGCTCAAGTCCTGCTGATTTAACTTGAAAGATTTCTCTATGAAAGCTGTACCAAGGATATGATCTGCTTAAGTAACAGTAAGAATAGAAATGTTTGGTTTGCCTGTGTCTCTGAGTACAGATCAATGGTTTTAAATGTTACATGCAGGAATCTGTGAGCAACATCTTGGCTGCTCCTGACACCTAGGCTAGCTAAATTAAAGCTAAAGTGATTTTACCTGTACAAGCTAAAGAAGACTTTTATTCAGCTTCATTCAAAGGGGAACTGAGTTTGAAAAAGTCCTTTACTGAGTAGGGACTGATAAAAAACAGACTTCAAAATTAAAAATAGAGAAATGTCACAGATTTCTGCAGGAGACTGCAAGACAAGTGATTATTTGAATTTTGCAAGAAACACCTTATCCTTCTATTTGCACAACCACAATTTTACCATTATACATTGGTTTTGATAAAGAGGTGGTGAATGGAAAATTTGTCATACGGGTACCACCATCAGGCTGTAGGTAGACCACTGGTGATGCTACTGATTAAAGGGATGTAAGCAAGCGTAACTCTCAACCAATCATGACCCTCTCGATTCTGTCTCTGTTTTGTTTGTTGCACATCTGTGGGGCTGTATAGTAAACTCTCTGAGGAAGGTTGTATTGCTACTAATATCTATACAATCTCAGAAATATGTTCTCAGAATTGCTTGGTAACATAATTTGCAATGTTAATTCTAGGAGGAGTGTAGGCAACATTTCAAAAGTTTAATATACAGCTGCTGAGCCATTGTATGTCTTGTAACTACAGCCTCTTCTGCCAGATCTACACTACTTTGAACTAGAGATTCAGCACATGGCATTTTATGAAGTTGCACTTCACTTTGTCCAGAAGTGACTATGACAGGCTGCTCTGCTCCCAACAGTATTTGTAATAGATTTTATTTCAGGAGACCCTTTGCTTAAATCCTGACTTTCTCATATGTGATACTGTCTCCCATGATATTCTCATAGGCAAGCTCTGGAAGTGTGGGCTGGACAAGTGGATGATGAAGTGCATTGAGAACTGGCTGAATGGCAAAGCTCAGGGAGTTGTGATCAGTGGAAGAGTCTGGTTGGAAGCTTGTGACTAGTGGTGTTGCCTAAGGTTCAGCACTGGGCCCAATATTGTTTAACTTATTCACCAATGACTTGGATGAAGGGGCGGAGGCCTCCTCAGAAAGTTCCCTGATGGCACAGAGCTGGCCAATAGCCCAGAGGGCTGTGCAGTCCTTCAGAAGGACAGATTGGAGAGATGGGCAAAGAAAAACTAACTGAAACTCAAAAAGGGCAAATGCAGGGTCCTGCCCCTGGGGAAGAATAACCCCAAGCACCAGAACAGGCTGGGCACTGACCTGCTGGAAAGCAGCACTGCAGAGAAGGACCTGGGGGTCCTGGTGGACAACAAGTTGTCCATGAGCCATCAGTGTGTCCTTGTGGCCAAGAAGGCCAAAGGTATCCTGGGGTGCACTAGGAAGGGCATTGCCAGCAGGTCCAGGGAGGTGATCCTGTCCCTCTGCTCAGCCCTGGTGAGGCCACAACTGGAGAGCTGTGTGCGGTTCTGGGCTCCTCAGTACAGGAGACACAGGGAGCTCCTGGAGCGGGTCCAGCAAAGGACTGAAAATTATGAGCAAACTGGAGCACCTCTCTTATGAGGAAAGGCTGAGGGAACTGGGCCTGTTCAGCCTTCAGAGGGAACCTCATCAATGTCTGTAAGTATCTGAAGGAGGGGTATCAAGAGGATGGAGCCAGGGTCTTCTTAGTGGTGCCAAGCAACAAGACAAGAGACAACGGGCACAAAGTGGAACCCAGGAAGTTCCACCTGACCATGAGGAAGAACTTCTTTACTTTGTGGGTGACAGCACTAGATCATGGTGCCCAGAGAGATTGTGGACTATCCTTCTCTGGAGATACTCAAAAGCCATCTGGACACAATCCTGAGTAACATGCTCTAGGAAACCCTGCTCGAGCAGACATGACCTCTAATGGTCCCCTCTAACCTTACCCATTCTGTCATTCTGCAGTCCCTGAATTATAGTCAAATAGCCAACAAAGGCCATGCAGACCTGGCCTCAGCTGCCAGTATTGGAAATGAACCAGGGCAGCACTTACTGTGTTGTCAAACGAGCACCTTTTTCTTGCAATGTGATTTTCAAAGCTACACGGAATATGTACGGCTTTACGAAACACCTTAAAAAAAGCAAAAGGTCTACTCCACACAATTTAGTCAGAAACTCAATGCTCCAAAATTTATTAAATAGTTAGGTTGCGTAAGAAAAGGTGTCACAAGCCGTCCACTGCGGCTTTGCTGTGCCAGAGCGCAATGCCGCAACCTTCCTAAAAGCGTCTCTTTAGCGAAGCCACTTGGCAGGACCACCACGCACTCACATGCACAAACGCACGGATAGCTCCAGTAGATGGGTCGATGACAAAGAGCCGGGAAGGGTCCTCGTATGGGGTTCCATGGACGGAAGTTTATTGCAGCCACACCATGAAGGGTTCCACGGATGAAGACAAGGAACAATAGAAGGTCCAGCTCTAAGTACAGGCGCGGATCGAGCATCAGAGACCAGTGATCTTGAGGGCACGGGCGGGTAGAAAGGCGGGACTAGGGAATGGGAGCCAATAGGAAAACTGTGGGGGAGTGGCGAGGGGCAAGGGCCAATGGGGGGAACTTGGAGTGGAGAACCTTCTAGAGCATGGGACATAGAAGGTAACAAAGGGGCAGAGAGGCCAACAGCCAACTAGGGAAGCAGAACTGGGGTACCTTAACATAGCAGGGCAAAGCATCCTGGGGGAAGCTTCTTTTCTCACCCTAACCTGGGGAGGTTCTCTGATACTAGGGACTGTCTCACCAGAGGACTTTCTTTGTCCCTTGTACCACAGGCTCACCGCCTGTCACAAAATGGAAAAAAAAGTAGTAAGTATGGAACAAAACACTTACCAAGAAACTTCCAGTCTCAAAGTTGCCCTTTAGTATTACAAAACCTAGAAATACTCTCAGTGGTATAAGAAACTGTGTTTGGCTAAGCTAGAAGCGATTTAATTTTTTTTTTTTTTAATCTATTTTGTAGTAAGAATTTATGTGCTAATACTGAATCAGGCCAGCATCAGACTCTGATGCACTAGAACAAGAGACTCTCCAGGGATGATATGAAAAACCTTGTCCTGAATGCACAACTTGCTCATTGGTATAGCCTTGTCCTTTCAGTCAGGACTTAATTATTGCTCTTGCAATTGAGTTGCTTCCTCAACTTAGGTAAAATATTCAGCAGTCCACTGTATAAGGTTCTAACAATTTTGCTACCAATGTCTACAAATTGATTGTCATAGTTATTTAACATCCACCCAAATGTGACTGTTCATAATACAAAATTTACACTGCAATAAAGAGAAGAGAAATGAAATTACAGACTCACAAATATATCTCTTACAAATCAAGAAGGTCACAGTCAGATTAGTATTTCATATTCAAATGTCGTAAGCATCAATATGTAAACACTGTTAATAAATCTGTGCATTTCATTTCAAGTTGTGGTGTAAGTATTGCTTAGGTTTAACATAATAGACAATTATTTTTAAAAGTACCACTGAAAATATTCTTACTACTGTAGGAAAAAAAAAATCAGATTGGGTTTCCTTCTTCGATTTAACTAACAGCTTTAAAAATCTCAGCCAGCACATATTTACGGGCATTCTAGTATATGCTGGACTAGTTAACAACTGCTGTGGAATTATGGAGGTTTTCTAATAAATACTTTCTTAAAAAGACATGTTTTGAAAAATAACTGTTCAGTGTACCAATAAAAGTAAGTAGTTCAGTAAATACATATTTGCATATAATAACTCAATTTGTGTCCAGAACTGATCCCCTGCATCTGATAACAACTGGTGCTGTAAATTTACTTAAAGAGGCATGAACCAGAGTTCCATCATGTGAAAATTGTAAATGAATATTTAAAGATCTGGTTTGATCTGTGCACTATGTTGTTACACTGAGGAGGCAGAACCCTTTCCCGGCCAGAATAAAGTCTTCACACTACAGCTGTGATCATTCCTTGGCTGTATGTAGCCAAAAGGATCATTACGAGCTGATAAGGTAGGTAAAACTTTTATTCTGAAGGAACGAGTAGCACTGAGGCAATCTAATTCAATTTATCCAAATAATACAATTCTCCAAATACAGGACACCTAGAACACCCTTATATTCTGAATGTAAACCTAATCAAATGCAAGTGAGTGCTCAATACTAGAATATTTAACCAAAGCCCATTTAGGTCTGTGTAAAGAAAAAAGGAGATAATATAATTTTTTTCTACTCGGGCTACCTCATTGGTTTCCTTTTAACAAAAATACTTCTAGCCTTAACAGAGAAATATCATCACATTTAAAAGTAAAGGATAACAATAGCACAGATGTGCAGAGAATACACAATGGTTTTAACTAGCAACCAAATAAAAAATCAAAGATATATGACTATTCAAAGTTTTGCTAATCCTGCTACTGTAAACTGCTATTACTCTAGTTGAATAATTCTTGTCTTTGACAGGAAATTAGTTACACACCGTGAATGGCAGATGGAGAACAGACCTGAAATGTTGTTCTTAGAAATCAGAAAATAAATTCAGCCATGCCATACTGATATCAATGTCATTATTGGAAATTAAATGTTAATTCCTCATTACATGAACAGACTGACAGGAAACCTTTATTCATTCAAAATTATTTTAGCATTTGTGCCGTCAAATAAATTTAGGAGACACAAACAAAAGTAGCATTCCTTGGTCAGATAGCTTTGAGCAGTCAGGAAACATCATCAGGACAGTGGGAGACTACTACATTACGTCTGTTAAATCTTAAGATTTATCTTTTTAATAAAGCTTAATGATTTGTTTCTTCTTCTTCTGAAAAGATATTTTTTCAGCGTGAAATAGACAGGCAATGGATACTAGTGTATGTGTTATACTGGCGTGTTTGTGTCAGCACAAACAATCAAAAATTAGTGATAACTGCTTAGACTTTACTAAACAAGACCTCAAATAAATGTCCAGTTCCACCTGATTTTCTCAAACTATAGCAAGTTGAAATAAAATTTGAAATCTCCTACCCTACTACATTGTCTTAATTTTTAGAAAAGTGTAATTTTACCATAAAACTTTACTGTGCTACTACTAGTTCAATTTTCATAAGGAGTGAAATGCAACAAGGTTAAATAAAATATAAAAGTGATAAGAGCAATGATGAGTGACCCAGAATGGCAGGGATATCTTAAGACAGATTTTAGTGCCAGAAAAAGTCTGTATATTTTCTGTATGGATCAAGGAAGAAAATTCCTACTGGGGATGCTTTGATATGTAGACATCAGTTCACCTGTTGACCAGTTTCACTCCTACAAGCGATGAATCATAAGATAAAACCAAACAGAAGTTTTGTGGTAAACGGAGCGGTTTTTTCTAAAGGCTAAGGGGGCACTGATGCAGAAAAATAGGAGGAAGATGTTTGCAGAAGCATAGAAGGAGTCGTCCCAGCAAATAATCCCTGTGTGGGGACCTAGGGCTCTGGGCTCCTAGGGAAATCCACCTGAGCCAAGAGGATCCTGTGAAGCAGGAAGAGCAGTGAAGCAAGAAAATGTACATGGCATTTATTACTCTGTATATTTGAGCTATGCCAAAGGTGATATTTGGGCTGTACAAAGACTTTAAAAGAGCATTGATATTTGCTTTCATTTTTGTATATTTTTTGCATATTCCCAGTGACCAGCTTCCTAGTGTAAGGGAAAGAATGTGAGGCATAAAACAAAAACAAAGTCACTAGATTGCTTAGGCCACAAGGTCTGATTTGTCTTGATGGGGTAAGAGAAACATTTTCTCCTTGTAGGATATATGTTTGGCCACAGAGGCCAAAACCAGTCCTGAAACATATGCAGATTTCTCTCACAAGTCTGATATTGTGGGATTCAAGAGACTCAATCTAAAAACATCCACAGTGGGAGCTTTGTCATAACAAATGGGTCACTGAGGATGCTGTCATGGATATCTGCACTGACATGAATCTTTGGAAATACATGTGATGGCAATCAACTAAAAGCAACATATTGTCATTACATTTACATCTCTCTGCAAGACATGTCTAGATGGATTTGGTATTCAAAACTGAGCCATTTTAAAAACAGAGAATGCTCAAGAAGGAGCCAAGAGAGACGAGTGTGCTAACATAAGAAATTGAAAAATTAGAGTTTACACAGTTCTTAAAATAGAAAGTTAAGAAATGTGTAACTGCATCCTACAGGTATGAGAAATTAGGTATAGGCTTTACCTGGTTCATGAAGAAATCTGTCTGCATTTGATGGCCTCATTTTATTGTGCCAGAAAGTAAATTAGACTACAAAGGAAAGAGTGTGAACATCAAATAAGAAATAAAAATATTTACAATATTATAATTGTTAGTCTTCTAAATTGCTTCTGTTTTTACCAGATAAGGAATTTGGGTTCTGGCAATACCAGGTGCAGATATGTGAAAGTCACATTCAGAGACTACATTGCAGTTTTATTTTCTGGTAGAACAAAGTTCTCAGCCTCTGAGAGATCAATCACCTACAGTGAAAAGAAAAAATAGTATCATGGGTGCAGAAAATTTTTGTACTCTTTATACTTCAAGACAGTATAGAAAAACTTGAATTCAGGCTAGGTTGAAGATAACAGTATAGAGAATCAATCAGTTTAACATTCCAATCAAGTGCAAACAACACTGCATGTTGGATCATGTGACAAGAGGAATTCGCAGGTCAGACTGCATGGTACAGGGAGGTTCCTGCACAACAGGGCATGTGGTGGTAAACATGAAACATGACATGACATGAGTCGATGTTCTCTCTGGAGACTACGTTTCCTGCTAGCTGCTACACACTGCTTCTCTTTCATGCATTACACAAAATTTCTCAGCAGGTCAACCTTCTATGTTTGGAATAGAAGAGGAATTGTAAGTGAACTGGAAAAGCATTACCTGCAAACCCTGAAGCTTGGCAATATCAGAGAAACACAGATGTGTATTGTACATAATGCTGAGGTGAGACAGATCTGAAAATAAGTCTCTGTAGGCACTGGCAAAAACCAAACAAACCAAACCAAAATCAAACCAAACCAAAAAACCCCCACAAACAAACAAACAACCCCCCCAAAAAAACCCCAAAACAAAAAACAAACAAACAAACCAACCTGCCCCACCACCTCCCCAAAACCCCAAAAACTTGTATCTTCTGTTTTTCCAGTCTATGCCACCAAATAGTTTTGGTATTTACATTCTGAACAAGCCATCTTTGGGGTGCAAGGAAATGCCCTGTTCACTAACAATAGTGCAGGTCAGAGAACCTCTACCAAAAAATGTAAAAGTGTAGATTGCAAAAGTAAACAGAGACTTAGGCTAACTTATTTTAAATTGTCTTAAAACTTGCTTCAACAAGATTTGTTATAGTTAGAAAATGTTTTATGCTTTTGCACACGGAGACTGTGGTTGTGTTTGGAGCGTTACTTCCGAGAAACTTTGGACATCCTTCTGGATTTCCAGTTTCCATAAATGTGACCAAGCCATTGTCTCGTTTTGCAGGAAGCTGGCTCATAAAGAAGTTTTCACAGAGACTTTGAGTATCAGACCTGTACAAAACTGATTCAAAAACTGAAGAACAATTATCAGTAATTCAAGCAAAACTCAAAATATATTTTTAGCCTTTACATACACCTGGAACTTTCAGTTCATAGCTCCTGAATTGTGCTGACCTTTCTGTAACAGAAAACATTTTTTTTTTTTAATGAAAAGTGTGCTGTTTAAATGGAAAATGACCATGAGGAGTTCTTAACATTTTCTTTTCCCTTTCTCTGAGGGGAAAAAGAAAAGGTATCACATTCCAGGAGCAATTGAAAAAGAAGGTAAAATATTTTTATAACAGTTTTTCCTCTACTTTATAAAAAACCTGGTTGGTAAAGGAAGCAATACAGAATTGTCTTCTTTTGTTATTTGTCAAATATCTAAATTTCTTCTAGGGAATATTGAGAAGACCACCTAAAAAAAATGAGATTTTAATTTTTTTTTGTAGATATGGCTTGAAAAATACCTTAGACATGAGCTGAATATCTCCCCAAGCACCCCTGGTACTCTTGACTAAATCCTCAGTGGCTGTCATGGGTGCTTTGTTTTCTACATTTAGGAACTAAGTGTGCTATTGGGGAGCTGAATCCTACCTTATAAGTGTAGTCAGTGTTTGTGTACAGGGACAACTGAAGATGGACATATTTTCCTCCAGGTTCCTCCTTGGATCAGTCAAACTGCAGTGTAGAAACATAATTGTGTTTGCAGGCACAGGCCCTGATAAGGAGCAGGAAAGATGAGCTCATACACAGTGGCACAGACTGTTGTCCACCTGCCTTCGAATGTGAACAGAAAAACAGATGTCTGTCTGCAGCCTACTGAAACATAATCATAATGAGCTGCTCCAAACGTGCTATCTAAAAATTCAGCTTACATGCAAGACTTTATTGCCAGAGACTACATAACAGATTCAGTGTGCTTGCCTCACTGCTTCTCCTGCAGATGTAATCCTGCAGTGTGGCTCATAGTGAGAGAGGACTTTCAGGTGCTTATTGAATGCTCTGGCTTATAAAATAGCTCCTTTCCTCCCTGTTCCTTGGTTCTGGTTCCTAGAGCCTGCTGCTCAGTGGATGCTGAGGCAGAGAAAGAGATATGTCTCTGCTAACTACAGGTCTTGATATTTGTATCATTATCAGACAATGGGGCTTCTGCTGATGTGAGAGCCTAGCTATGGAACAGGCATACAGCTGAAGATCAAAGTTCAAGAATGAAAAATTCAAGGAGAAGGAGTATTTTCACTTCACCTCTCCTCTGCCATTTTACAATATCACCATAAACTGACCAGAAATTGCAAATGCCTGAAAATGTCCTGAGACCTGTCCTGTCCTGGACTTCTGGGTACAATGAGTACATGTAATTCTTCTTGGATGTTTAACCCAGGTTGAGCCTGTGCACATGTGCAGAATACTTAGTCATTAATACCTTGAGTGGCTGATTCAACTGTCAGCTGCCTTCAGCCAGAATGTTGCAGAAAAATAATTTGACAAATTTTTGGAAAATCTCTCCTGATGGAAATTTCAGGGAGTCCCAGGGATTCCCCTGTCAAAACCAACTGCTAGGCATTACCTAGGTGTTTCAGTGTATGCCTCGATTACCAGCCTGGGTGGAAAATCTTCCCATCCCACAGATCCCCCTATGCATCTCTACACACACAGTTTACCATATAGGTATATAAGTTATAAAGAAAAGTAGAATTTCACCTGTGTAGACAAGGGTGTGCTGGAGGCTGATTACTGCCTTCTCTTAAGGAGGATTTCAATCATGCACATGCCTTCCTGGCTTACTGTGGGAGCTTCAATTTTTTGATGAAAAAAGTGTCATTTAGAACATATGCTATTTATAATTAATTTATTTCGTCTGAAGTAAACAAAGTCCATATGTAAATTTATGCATCTTAAGGTGTATGATTTTTGTTATGCCGTCTCCAGAACCTTCTGCTATAAAAAAAAATAGAAAGAATAAAGAAAAAAAAAAAGACAGAATTAATTGCATTTATACATAAAAGGTGCCATTTCTTACTCTGAGATCTACCATTTGTACTTTTTACAAGTCAATAGTTATGTGGAAAAACAGTAGATTCTGTGCCAATTTTTGCTTGAATAAATTGACATACATGCCAGAGGATATAAAACTTTATGAATTTTTTTTCTTTTTATGCTGCAGGATGTGTCTGGAAAATTTTGCAAAAATTATGCCATCTGGTTATCCATTTGCCCATTATCAGCCATAAAGTAAGGTGGAATAAATGTAGTTTATTCATCCTCACTAGATTCCAACTAAATCAAAAGTGCAATTTGTTTGATCTAGTATAGTAAGATATGTCTGCTGGGATTGATTAAAGTAAAAATACTGAGTGCCACAATCCTAGAGGATATTTCAACATCAAAGATGTTTCATTTAGTTATTTGAATACAATATGAAGATAACAGATAAAACCATTGTGTAATGCTAAATCCTTCGGACCAAAAGTGCCTGTAAATTAATTTACACACATAATAATTCCAGCACACTGGAGTGTCATGGTCTGAGAGATTTAGGAATTTTTATTTGAAGTCATTTATAAAATAATGTCCGTGCTACAAAAAATAGTTTTCAACATATTTTATATTAGTACCATAGAATTACAGCACCTATTACCCATGACTGAAAGATAGTATTTGTTGGAAAAATTATAGATTAATTGCCCAGCAGATATTAATTTTTATAATACTACTGAAAATGAAACAGCTACAGCATAACCATTGAAAATATGATCCATTTCTATCTTTGACATATCAAATAGTTTTATTTCAAATGCCAAATTCTTAATTTTGAAATACTTTCTTCATATGAGCAGCTTTTCAGAACTGGAACTTTCTGAAGTAGTTAGGCTTTAAAAAACCTAATGAAGTGGTTCTCAAATTTATCTTTGGAAAATATATCTTAGTTGGGATGGTATTCACCTCACAAACAAGTAACCACCCAAAAGCTAGTATTGCAAGTTGGCTTGATAACTTTAAAAAACATGAAAAGAAACCCCAAAAATCCACTCACAGAATAAATATGAGAATTATTATTTTAGATGGCTTGAAAATTTTGACATAAAATTTAATTTTTTTGTGGTTTCTTTATCAGAGAATCAAATGACAAACTATGATTGTGAAAACGTTATTTACCTCCTTTGACTTTTAGCACTGCAGGGGGTGTATACAAGTCAAATATCAAAGGCTAAGGGCCTAATTTCTCTTCTGTTTAATTTAAAGAGAGTATAATAAATTCCTGGAAGAACTTCTTTCATCCAGCTACTAGATGAGTTTCTGTAGGTTGGACTCTATGCTATAATTCTGGAGAATCTTTGCATTATTTTTGGTTTCAACAATTTTGAAATATTGGGACGTTTAATAAAGCCCTCTTTTTACAGAGAGTGGGGAAAAAAGAGAATATTTCTCTGCATCTGCCATCAAACCACGACAGCATCACATCTTTGTGGAAAACTGAGACGTGTAAGGCTAAATATGTGCTTAGCACCTAGTGCTCATTTCTTGCACCTATTTTAGGCTCTAGGTTGTGGCTGTCACTATGACAGTCCTGTACAAAACAGGAACTGGCAACTACTTTGCACTCAACAAATCAAATAATTTTCCAGATTGCATGAACCACTACATTTGATACATAAACAGTCCATCCTCCTGCAGTGCAAGACAGGCCAGTGGGAAAGAAGACTGGACTGTCTGAACACCTTTGCCTCGAAAAGGAGAGTTTTTTCCTTTGGAAGGACAGTTATCACTGTGATGAATGTTCATCTTTTGTTTGATACAGAGGGAAACATACTGACAAAGAATGAGGAAAAGGCTGAGGTACTTAATGACTTCTTTGACTCAGACTTCAAGTTTTTGTCAGGGTACCCAGCTCATTGAGCTGCCAGTCATCCTAGAGAACAGGGAAAGGGTGTGGAACGAAAGTCCTACAATCCAAGGGAAAAAGGTCAGCAACCTTCTACACCAGTTAGACACATGCAAGTCTATGGGGCCAGATGGAATAAGCACAAGGATACTCAGAGAGCTGGCAAAAGTGCTCAATGAACCAGTTTCCACAATTTATCAGCGGTCCTGTCTAACTGGAGAAGTCCCAGTTGACTGGAGGCTGGCAAGTGGGATTCCCATCTAGAAGAAGGGCTGGAGGGAAGTTTTGGGAAGCTACAGGTCTTTCAGTCTGACCTTGGCTCTGGGTAATGTCATGGAGCAGATCACCTGGAGTGCTATGACACAGGATGTGCAGGAGAAATAGGAGATCAGGCCCAGGCAGCATGGATTTATGAAAGGCATGTCCTGCTTGCATCTAGGCTGTGGATATTGTTGATCTGGACTTTAGTAAAGCTTTTGACAATATTTTCCCCTGGAGAGACTGGCTGCTGAAGTCTTGAATGGATGTACACTTTGCTGGGTAAAAACTTGTCTGGATGACCAGGCCCAGAGAGTGGTGGTGAATGGACTGAAATCCAGTTGGTGGCCAGTCACTAGTGGGGTTCCCCAGGGCTCGGTGTTGGTGCCAGTTCTGTGTAATATCTGTAAGAATGAGCTTAACAAGGAGATCTAGAGCACCCTCGGTCAGTTTGCAGTCAATACCACGTTGGGCAGGAGTGTTGATCTGCTATAGGGTAGGAAGGCTCTGCAGAGGGATATGGACAGGATAGATCTATGGACCAAGCCCAGCTATATGAGGTTAAACAAGGTGAAGTACCAGGTGAAGGACCTGCATTTGGGTCGCAACAACCCCATGCAGCCCTACAGGCTGGGGAAAAGAGTGGCTGGAAAGTGGCCTAGAAGAAAAAGATCTGGGGGTGTTGTTTGACAGCCATTTGAACATGAGCCAGCATGTGCTCAGGTGGCCAAGAAGGCCAATGGCATCATGGCCTGTATCAGCAACAGTGTGCCCAGAAGGACCAGGGCAGTGATTGTTCCCCTGTACTTGGCACTTGTGAGGCCATACTTGAATCCTGTGTCCAGTTCTGGGCCCTCACTACAGGGAAGGACATTGAGGGGCTGGAGTGTGTCCAGAGAAGGGCAACGGAGATGGTGAAGGGTCTGGAGCACAAGTCTGATGAGGAGCAGCTGAGTGTGATGGGGTTGTTTAGCCTGGAGAAAAGGAGGCTGAGGGGAAACCATATCACTCTCTACCTGAAAGGGGGTTGCAGGTAGTGGTGGTGGTCAGTGGGGTGGCTTCTTCTCCCAAGTAGCAAGTGATAGAACAAGAGGAAATGGCCTGAAGTTGCTCCAGGGGAGGTTTAGATTGGTTGTTAGGAAAAAATTCTTCATGGAAAGGGTGGTCAGACATTGGAATGGGCTTCCCAGGGAAGTGGTTGGGTTAACATTCCTGGAGGTATTTAAAAGACATGTAGATGTGGCACTTAGGGACATAATTTAGTGGTGGACTTGGCAGTATTAGGTTAATGGTTGGGCTCGATGATCTTAAGCATCTCTTCCAACCCAAACTATTATGTGATCCTATGTGAATATTGTTGTATGTCACTGCTTTCTGAAAACTGCATTTAAGGAGAAAAACTGTAGAGAAATGTTTCAAGTTTTGGACAGGAAGTATTTACTGATTTTGTTAGTGGTCTAGGACAGGTAAGTTTAAAATCAGATGCCTTTTGATTATATTAATTTCCAATTTTCTATTAAATAGCATGAATATTAGCCAGTAGCCATAACCACCAGTGTTTTAAAATATGAAAGTATTGAAACATAATTTTAGGGAGACACCCTTAACAGATATGGGAAATATGTTAATTATGACTGGCATTGGTTATATTTGAAATTAGTAAAACAGTGACCTGCTACAATGGTCTTGTCTCAGTTTGTAACGATTCCCTGCCAATAAGGACAAGAGAACACAGTCTTACGCCGTGCCAGGGGAGGTTCAAGTTGAACATTAGGAGGAATTTCTTCACGGAAAGGGTGATTGGGCATTGAACTGGACTGTCCAGGGAGGTGGTGGAGTCACCGACCCTGGATGTGTTTAAGGAAAGACTGGATGTGGCACTTAGTGCCATGGTCTAGGTGGCGTGGTGGTGTCCAGTCATAGGTCGGACCTGACAATCTCAGAGGTCTTTTCCTCAACCTAATTGACTCTGTGATTCTGTGAATACCCACCTAGCACTGAGCCAACACAGACAGCACGTTTGTACCAACCCAACCTACGGTCTGATTTACATGAAGTTGTTGCCAAATCCTATTTTCAGATTAATCCTTGCTCATCATGGTGTTGTGCTACTTCACAAAGACAATATTGTTTTTGAATTTGTTGGTCTTAAGAGATCAAGTCTCTCTCCTATCCAAATGAAAATAAATTCAAGTGATACTGATTTTCTCTCTGTGTCAGTGGCTGAGGAAGGGAATGAAAAACAAACTTGCTGACACTTGAATTTATTTAAGACACAGAAGAAATATCCTTACATGCTATTAGCAGTATATCGCTATAAGAATAATTCATCTGAACAGTTTCTCGTGGAGAAGTATACTTTTACATTTTACAGAAGAGGTAATAAAATGATACATCTTTTGTTTTTTATGTCATCTCTCAGAACTAATAAAATATTTTAATCTAAAATGAACCAACCAACTCTAAACAAACAAGCAAATAAAATGCCCACAAGAGAAGAAAATGTTCAAGGTTATTTTAAAATATGTATTTTTGCTTTTGCTATTCTTTATTTAAGTTTCTAGGCTTATGAGCAGAGCATAGATCCTGTTTTTGTGAGGTTGTTTTGCCATGATATCTGTCAGACACTGCCTTGCATTGGCTGTTCAAGTACTGCCTGCTGCTGTATGTTAGGGTAGTCAGTTCTGCTTTCTGACAAGAAATGGTTTGTATTTTGGGGTTTGATTGTATTTCTTGGATGCTTTGTGAGACACAGCCTAGAAAGGGACAAAACAAACAGTACTGCTTTACAGATCAGTTTGTTTTGTTAAAACTACTTACTAATGCTCTATAAGAGTAGGTACATCGTGTTCCAAAGGGAAACAGCTGAAAGGCTATCATCTGAAAGACAAAGCAGTGCAGACATTGAAGGCAGCTGATAAAGGCACCCTGGCTAATGCAGAACTGACCTTGAAAACTTTTCTTGTATTGTCATACATCAGTATTAAATAACCTGAAACTGTCACCCATAAGCCAAATCTTCCTCCATAAATTCGGCAGCAGCAGTCTCGTACATACAGATGCTGACAATGCTGTTGAAGGCCATACTTCTTCTGGCACCTGCTATTCTTACTCTGCCTACAGCAGCAACTACTACTGCTTGCTGCCATACTTTGTGTGAGCTGCCCTTTTAAAGGGGCTCTTCCCCTTCCTCACAACTCGAGATGATTGTACAGCTCCCAGTTAAATGATCTTGCTTGATATACCACAGAAAAATCACACATGAGTGGGGCTGCTCTCTTTTCTGCTTACCTCTGTCAGCTTAAGAGTGAGGATTTTCTGGTCTCTTCTAGCACCAAAGGGGTGCAAGTCTTACTGAAGTCTCACTGACTTCATTATCAATACAGAGGTTCTCTTTTTACCACTGATTCATGTAGAAAGAAAAGATGAAGCCCACAGAGAAATGTCATGAGTAAACTAACCCACCACAGATTCAAAATTCCTATAATTGTAGAAAAAATTACAATTTGACAGAATTCTCCACAGCCTGAAGTATAAAATTTTCATTCCCATCAAAGGATATTCACTGGAAAAAGTCTTCAACTTTATTAAAATTTATATTAATATACTTTTATGTCTCTTTTTAGCAAGATGAAGTCAATAAATGTGATAGACAACTAGAAGAGTTACATATTTGAATATTGTTTTGCTGTGTACACATCAATTCCCTTTAACCACATGGTTCTGAGCCAGCGCCACAACAGTTAGGATCTCAACATGTGGTGGCAAAGGACAAATAAGTAAATAACAGAGGCTAAGCTTGTTTTTTTGCTAAACTATGAAATATTTTAAAATTACAATCAGAAACAACAGGGAGTATATCTGGATATGCAACGGCTCTCTGTGAGTACCAAACTAAATCATATCAGGTGTACTGTATAATACAGCAGATGTCTCGCTCCTTTAATATAACTGTGCATTATGAACTGTTTCTTATTTGGACTCGAATTCCCAACTTGATCTATTGCTAAATAGCTCTATTTTAGCTAAATGAGTTCCATATACATAATATGAGATTTATTTGAAGATCAATGTCGAGGGAAGATAATAACTTCCCCAACGGTTAAACAAAACAAGAAAAAAAAGTACAAAACTCAATTTGTAAATTAATAAGCAAATTAAAAGGAAAATAAAAAAGAAGACACACCACAGCAAAAGACTGTGACTGCTAAAATTTGGACATTGTGTCTGTGTAACATCATCAATTTTAAGCAGATATTATGCAACTTAAAGTAAAAAATTTGCCAGTGACAGTAAAAAGCAGACTTCCACGCATATGTAATAGGAAGCTGCCTTTCATTAAGAACTGTAATAAACAAGCATGGCAATGATCCACACCATAGTCATCATATAAATGTTTGTCTCATAACATTCCTCATTAGCAAAGACTTTTCATTCACAATTAAAAAGTATAAGAAGGCTTACTGGTGCTGAATTTATTACCATTCTGCTATTTCAGTACCAGAGCTGATAAAGCAGTCTAATATAGAAAAGAAAAAGAAAGCTGTTAAAGGAATATTTCTGCCTTTTACCAGATGGTGCACACCTTGCATTTTTAGTGATTTGAATTTAAATAAAGAGAAAAGAATGTATTTCTAACTACCTGTAGGCTGCAGAATTCTTAAACATATTTGATTTAATATTAATACAGTATGTTTTATCAGATGATTTATTTGATGTACTAAGTAATTTATTTAATCCAGTGTCTTGCATGTAATATGACATACCTACTGTGACAGACAATATATCTAATTCAATAAGGCAAAAGTTTAATTCTACAGCTTCTTTGCTCTTCTGAATCTTCTGAATAAAGATATATTTTATTGAAGCATTGAGTATTAATTTCAGTTTAAACAATTTCAAATCCAGTATTATGCATATTAAGAAAAAGTAAACCTATCTCAAGAGTGAAGAGAAAAAAAGAGAACATAGCAGTCTTGTAAATGTGCTTGCATACAAACCACTTGGCTTCAATATGCTACTCTTGATAAGTGATATTTGTAATTAGGAATATTTCAACAGCTGCTTGTATTCATGAAAATATCAGTAATTTTTAAAGTGCTTTGAATTTATGTTCACATTCTCTTATTGCTCATTAGTTAAAAATGATGTCATGTAGCTGAGGAACAGAAACATTATCATGTAGCCATTCACATGCGCTGAATTGGCAAAGATATTTGTAATTTACCCATAATCTGGAAATTGATACCCAAACTGTTTGAAGTATAACTAAGACATAAATGCTACATTTGTAGACATCAAAAATTATGTTGAAAGACAGACAAAAGGTTCTGGCTGCCTTTCAGTGAGATTTTATCCATATATCTTGGTTCTTTGGTGCATTGCTTAAAGCAAAGTTGCATGGAATGACACATTTTGAAAGAACTTGTAATCGTTGAATTATATTTCTTTCTGAATCACAAACATTTGCAGAATTTAATTTTTGGAAAATTTGAGATAGAAAAATGGTGGGCAAACAACATAAATTTAGAGCATGAAAAACATTCAAGGCAGTAGGAAAGGGACTCTAATGAAATTCTAACTGGGAGTGGAAAGTTCAGTTTTGAAATAGCACATTTTCTTTTAATGGGGTAGCAAAAATAAAGCATTTGCTGACTTCTTTTTTTAAATTAGTTTTACTTCAGCCTTTGTGTATGCGCCTGAAATATGGTAACAATACCTTCATGTGTAATTGAGAAAATTGCGTCTCAGAATTTTTCAATCACAATTTCTCCATCAGAACAACAGCACAGTAGTTCAAACACACAGCATCAAATCCTCTCTCCATATAATGCTAAAAAAGTTGGAATTAAGTGGAATGCAAGCTGTCGGATCAATAAACTCATTCCACATCCCCAATTGGATACGTGACATTTACTGTATTTTACTTGTGGAACCAGCACATTCAAACTCTGGAGTGTTTCTGAATTTACTCCTTCAACTTGATGCCACTAAAAGAGAGGCAAATGGAAAGCCTAAGTTCCAGTCTCCCTTGGTCAGGGCTTACAGATAGAGCACACTCCTAAGAGTGGGTTTGATGAGGAGCTGTTTTTATGCCATCATAGTAAAATCCATGTACATATTACACCTAGCTATTAGACTAAGTATTGAATAATACACACAAAGAAGCAAGATTCAAATCCCTCACCTATACTCTATAAAATTAAAACTGAATGAGATTTTATTCATTTGTCATTTATAAGTTAGAGAACTTTTATTAACTTTAAGTCAAAAAGTAAACGATTTACACAGAACTCAGGATCTCTCCTGGTGGAGTTCTGTCAAATGATTTAAAAAAAAAAAAAAAAGCATAAAATCTAGTGCCAAAAGGGGCTCTGAATCTCTGTCATGCTGCTTAGGAAGCTTTCCTAGAAATAGTGAATCTTGGCTACTAGTCACCCTTCTCATTCTGACACATATATTGCACATATTATGTAATTACTAGACCAAATCCTCTCAGGGGATAAAAGGAACTGAGTCAGATTTTTCTAATAGCTGAGTGAGCAATTAAACCACTGTATAGAAGAGAGGAGGGGAAATCGCAAATGTACAATTGTCTTCTTTCCACACTTGCTTGTAGGAATATTTATATACTGACATATTTCAGGCATGAGGTAATACTCTGGCTACTCAATAAAACACTGTTCTGGAGGGTGACCATGGAAACCTGAGAAAATTTGGTGATAAAAATGAAATTTATGAAATGAAACATTCTTTCTCAATGGTGATTGGGCAAAGCCTTTTAATTCTAATTTTGGATACAAGTAACTGAATTGGTATAAAAATCCTCCTTAGGCTTCTCTGTTCTTTTTTTGGGCTTTGCCATTAGATCTTGTAAAAGAAAGTGATGCAATCAGGCAGCAGCATCTTCTGGTTCATTTAAGTATAAATGTAGAAGTAATTCTTTAAAACCACTTAGAAAAGGCTAGAAAGCCTCACAGATAATGGCTTTAGGAAAATGGTGCTTTCTACAGGTCAGTGGGTTAGCCTGCCAACTTGCAGTTTCCATCTCATTTAATATTATATATTCTTCATGTAACCCTTAATCACAGTCAAATCCACCCAGGCACAGAAAACATCCAATACTGAGAAAGAACATCGGCAGCTCTATTGTATCCTGCTGAACAGGTATGCAAAATCTCCAGATGATACTCTTAAAAACATCAGACTTTTTAATAACAATTTTCAAGATTTCAGAAGACTAATGAATGCTTTGAATATTTGAGCAAAGCCTGGCTGACAATTAATGTTACTGAACTTCCATTTAATAAGAGAATGATAGTTTTATTTATCTTTATTTCTTAGAATAAAGGAACTGAAATCCTTTAATTATTTGGGACAGTAAGAACACAAATACACATATCTTCTCCCTGTGCTTTATTCAAAAAACCCTGACGATCCATTTTTCCTCCTTTCAGCTAAATAGGACTTTCTGCATTCAAAAGTGTCTTCACTAAATATTTGCAAATTGGATGTTCCTGTGGACTAGTATCAATGAAATAATCCTTTTTACTGTGTAATTGTATTTGATAGGTTATGCTTCACACAGATTTTTCTGTCCTGTAAGCAGTGACTTATACTGTAGAGTTGTTTTTCTGAAATCAATGACTGTATATGTAGCACAAAATAATACTTAGCACCAGTAAAGCTTGAAAAAGCTAGCACATAATGACTAATATATTTATTTCTATGTCAATGCCTGTCTGGAATTAATACATTAAATATTAAACTTTTTAAATAATAGATATATCAATTTGAAAATAAATGTACTTGTGCGCTTACTGCTCCTGAGAAAAAGACACTCCTCATTTCTTTCTTTGTATTTTAAATGCTGCACACTTCTGATGTAGTCTAAGAATTATTTTTTCTCTACTGAGAGACAGAGACTACAGCCTCTAGCTATATAAACTTTTACATTAGTGATGTTAATATTCTGCTACCAATGCAACTAAGAGAGGATATGCTTTCATTGACATTTCCCTTTGAAGTGAAATCCTAAAGCTTTAATTTTTATTAATGCAAATCCCTGCTAAAAAATACCTTATCCCTGGTCACATATGAGGCACTATAAGATCTAAAGACATCTTTGCTTTCAGACTTCAGTATTAAACAGCTTCTGCCTGCAATCACACCACCTTAGGCTCTGATAATGTTGGCTTTTATAATACAGAATAGGCAGGGACTAACTGCTACTTGAAAAGGAGACTTCCAAATAAAATCCTAAACTTCTGGAAGTTGGTGAAAGAATGATGGAGTGCTTTACAGAATAAGAACCTGCAAAGCACTTAAAATCCAGGAAAAGCTCACAAAAAATTTGTATGATGGCTGGGATACTGCAAGGTTGACAGAAGAAGATAAGGAAATGGTTTCCCTATGAATACGTTACTTGCAAATTCACAATTACATGTCAGAAAACTGTGATGTGTCCTGGCTATTTTTTACTGCTATAAAATAAAATAAATCCTTACGATTTTCATATAATTAAAATAAAAGCAAAGGTCAAAGACCGACAGCTAAATCAACATTATGCAAAGACACAATGCAGCTGTCAAAAGTTAGGTTTTGTAGAATAGGGTATAGAACACAGTACCGAATTCTGTCTGCAATTCTATTTGATTTGAACATGTTGTAATACAAGTTTGCAGTTGTTCAGGGCATCTTACCAACACTTTGCAAAAGCCTCTGACCTGCTGCCTAATGAGAACTGCTGTTGTTACACTGTTTCTCTGCATTTGCCAGTCTAACCTAGATGCTTTCTACTTCTCTGGGACTTTAAAAATATTTTAAAAAATGAAATATCATATACATACAAAACAATAGAGGCAGATTGGATTTGGGCCTCTGGAAATTAAGTTTCCTTGCTACTTTATTATATCAGCTGAATTCTGCAATGACCTCTCAGCTGATGTAGACCAGATTAACCCACAGAAGTCTGGTCACCCTAAAGGGTGATTGCACAGGGCTGGCAGCAAACCAGCAGCACTCAGCATCTTCTTTGTTCCACCCCGTACTTTTCAGTCAGCTTGGAATGTGGACAGGCCAAACGCTTTCCTGATTATAAAGAACAGAATTGATAAGCCAGTATTTATCCTTCCAGATGAAGAGCTTTCCCTGTAGCATGACTAGTGTCAGCTCTGTACTGGAAGCAAATAAAACCATCATTCACTTGCTCAATGGAAAGTTCAGTAACATAATGACAAATTTTGCAAACAAATTTACACTTGTTTGTGTAAATTATGGCTGTAAACCACTAAAAATTTACACAAAGGTGTCTTGCGGTGATTTTGTGATAATACTGTATTCCCCTGTCATCTGCTTTATGCCCAGAAATGGGTCCCATAGCTTTAAGCTGGGTCCAGGAGAGGGTGGAGAGAAGCCAGGTGAATTGTTCAGCACAGTTTATGTTCAAGGACTCACACACTCCCCTGCATTCACACCTCTGCAGAGCCGAGGGAGCACCTTCCTGCTTTTAGCCAGCCTCTTAGTTGGAACAAGAAATTTTCCCAGGACTGCAAACCGAAATCCTCCAGTGACTTCTTCTTCTTCTGGAACTGTTCGGCCGAGCTGTGATCTGACAACCAGATCATCAGACCCTGTGGACCAGCAGGGAGGCTGCAGGGATGCAACATCCCGGCCTCGGACCTCGGGAGGGGCCGAGCCAGCTACAGAGGGAACTCTAAATCCACCAGGTTTCTCTGCATTGAGGAGGCTTATTATCTAACATTACTCATTTTTTTTATTTTGCCTTGCTGGCACTCTGCTTGTTAAATAAATACGTTTTTTTACTTTCATCTAAGAAATTCCTTTCGTATCGGTGGAGGAGAGAGTACTGAAACCTGCCTTCTTATGAGGAGACGTTTATTACAGGACATTTCCTCCTAAACTTGTCTCAAACCGAGACAAAAGGGTCAGATACACTCAGGCCCTCTGAGAGGGCTGAGTCTTTCTCTGACAGAATAACCATGTTTTATGGTCAGCTGCTGCACACATACATGTGTTTAGTGTTCTACTGAGCTACACAGTTATTCTACATGAGGAAGAGAGAGCAACATTCTTTTGATTCTCTTAAGTGTGTTTAGAAGGACATTTCCCAGTAACTTATAGCTTTCCCACAGATGCTGCAGCATTTTGTTCCTCTGTGGTATACTTTTATGCAGTACTTCACAAATGAGAGCTTGACTCTTACAGTCTCTGAGAGAGATTTTGAGGTGCTTCATCATGATCTAATGAGTGGAAACACACTGATCAATATTTCTTTTGTAGGATGTACAATGTATGCTAAAATTATCTTTGAAGAAATTGTAATAAATTCAGAATTTTGACAGTAACAAAATTTCTCAAGTGACATAGAACATACTGTTTCATATATTACTGTTGTCTCTTCCTTTTTTTTTACATATTAATGAAACATGAATTTTAAACAGTATTGGCTTGATTTTTTCTTTGTTAAGTATGAGGAACTTTAGTTAGTGTTGGATTAGGAATGATTAATCAAATTCTCTTTTTTTTCAAGAAGAAAAAAAGTTTATTTAGTTTACCTTTTTGGCAGACAGAGATGTAAAATTCAACAAAAAAACCCCCCAAAAACCTGTCAAAAAACCAAGAGATATAGTAAAGGGTGATCAGTAAGCATTTCCTGGCTGAGACATTGTATGTAAGGAAAAAAACCCCAAACATTACCATCACGACGAGCCACAAGTGCCCAACCACATTTGTAAGTGAAGACATTCAGGCACTTCAAATGATCACTGACTCTGGTAGCCCTGCCTTGGCATATTGTCTCAGACTTTTGTGAGACTAACTTTCTGTAGTTCCAGCTTCAGAAACATGCTGTAATGATCCTATTTACAAATTAATCTGCATCCTGTAAAAACAGAAAGGGTCATTAACAAGAATAGTACCCCTCATTTCTTCCTAAATTAAAAAAACACACACTTGAAAGATTTAGTCAAACTCATTCAAAGGAAAGATATCAATGTCACACCAGATTTATAATAAACACAGTGAACAGAAAAGACTTTCCATCCTTGTTTTAACAGCTATTTATACTGCAGCACTTATTTTGCCACTTCAATTCCTGTCTTGCTAACACATTGCCTAGCTCTAAGTGCACAGATGTATAGCTGTTCCTTAAAGACCCGTGTCACTACAAATGCTTTCAAATATGGTTTCAGGAGAGGGATTTGACCTTAACACACTTTGCCAATATCATCCATAGTTCAGAAGCTGAAGACTAGTTAACCTTCCAGCAACACATGCTGTTCTCACTTCTGGCAGTATGTTACAGCCCTGGCTTGGTGAACAGTAAATTTTAGAAGAAAGTCTTATTCAAGAGCTGGATATATTTAGCATGCTACTGGGAGCTCTGTCCAAATGATACATTGAGTCATTGGAACAAGCATTACAGAAGCTGATTTAGTGGTAAATACAAGTTAACAGTGCAAATACTCCCCAGAAAGACAGAGTTACTTTCTACAATTTTTTCCTAAGATTACTTTGCAACCCTTGCCTTTATTCCAGAGCCCTAAGTGTCTTTGCATAGCATATATGTTATGTATATCAAAAGCTTTAGCCTTTGGGAAAATACTTGCTGAATTTACTGCAGTATCTGCAGTGATACCATTCTGTTCACTGGTAAAGTGCCATTCTCGTATATGCAGTAAAAATCTAAGAGAGCAGGTACTTTGTTAAAGTCAATTTAAATATACACATACACATTCCTGACGTGTGAACTCTGAAATGTGAAAGATATTAACTGTTGTATTATTACTAATTAATACAGTGGAGGTGCTAATTGATGAGAAGCTCAACATGAGACAGCAACATGAACTTGCAGAAAGGCAACCGTATGTGTCCTGAGCTCCATCCAAAACAGTGTGGCCAGCAGGGTGAGGGAGGGGATTCTGCCCCTCTGCTCCACTCTAGAGACACCCCACCTGGAGTGCTTCATCCAGCTCTGGGGGCACCAGCACAAAAAAGATTTGTTGGAGCAAGTCCTCAGAAGGGCCATGAAGGTGATCAGAGGGCTGGAGCACCTCTCCTATGAAGACAGATTGAGAGAGTTGGGGTTGTTCAGCCTCGAGAAGGGAAGAGTCCAGGGAGAATTTACAGCCTTCCTACCTAAAGGGGAGTGTACAAGAAAGCTGAAGGGGGACTTTTCACACGGGTATGTAATGATGGACAAGGGGTGATAGCTTAAACTGAAAGAGAATATACTTAGATTAGATATTAGGAAGAAATTTACTGTGTGAGTGTGATGAGTCACTGGAACAGGTTGGTCAGAGAAGTTGTGGCTGCCTCAGGCCAGGCTGGGTGGGCCTTTGAGCAACCTGGTCTAGTGGAAGGTGCCCCTGCCCATGGCAGAGGAGTTGAAATGAGATGATCTTTAAGGTCCCATTGAGCCTAAATTATTCTGTGATTCCATGACCTAACACAGGAAGTTAGATATCAGATGGGCTATTCAATATACCTAACCAAAACAGAAACTTTCAAAAATACCTTTGCATGCCAGCCTGCTTCATGTTGTTATCTAATGTTAATATCTTCTAAAATATTACTGATGGGCTATGAGTGTGCATTTTCTACATAAATGGGAATTTCACCATTTAGACATTTACAATATTATGACTTCTGCATTCTTTGAAATTTGGAAATGTGTGTTTGTGTGTGTGATGTACATTTATCCTTATATAGGAGAAAGATACAATTGAATATCCATGACCAGTGTCCAATTAAAAAAAAATAAAATTACGCCTTTAAAAACTGGATCTTTTGGAATAAAAAAAATATTTCTTATCCCCTTTTATAGAAAAATAACTTGGGTTCCTGTGGGTTTTTTTAGTTTGTTTTTTTTTTCCAGCTTTAGTGTTATCAAAAAACAAACGAACAAAATCAAATGAATACACATATTAATTTTCAAATTTGCATTAATTGCTCTCAGCAGACAAAGATAATTTTGATCACATCTATGCCTTGCTGAACACTTGTGAAGAAACCTAAAAGATTTACAGGAAAGCCAGAATGTAACCAATAATTTTTATAGCCTGAGTTACTTTGCTGCCACAAAGAAGAACAGACATAGGTTTTCACCTGTGTTTGACTATGCAAAATTTGTCTGCATAGATTAGGAAATTAGGACTACAGAATTCACATTTTTTACCCCTTTATGATTTTACGCTTGATGATATTGTGGAATTCTAAGCACAAGTTTAAAAATAAAATCATAGTTCGTTGATAAGTTGAAATTACTTCCATGATATTATTTCTGTTCCTTAAGAATAAGTAAGAAAATGTTTGAGGAGTTTTTGTTTAATTTTCTAAGAATTAGCTTATTTTTCTTTTCAAAACTTTTTATCTTGATTATATATCAGACATGGTTTGTGAACAGAAAATCAGTTCAAATTGCTAATTGAGTTTCCCTCTATTCTTGTTAAGTATTTTGACTATTCCAACTCAGCTTCCTGAAAATCTGCATGAATCTATAAATTAATTTACTATAAATAAATTTAATTTTTTTTCAGATAAGATTTTTCTAGTGAAAAAAAACACCATGACTAATCAACCACCATCACGACAGATTGACTTTACAGTGATAAGTATTATCTTTCCATCATTGTCTCAGACTGTATGTGTTTGGTTTTTATTTGATATGTGTTCCAAGCATTTTCTGTTAGTTTTCTAAACCCATTTTTTAGTATAGACAATATACCTTTAGCTATGAAATACACAGTTTTAAGGTCAAGTTTAAAATTGTACCTGGAGACATTGCTTATTTTTGCCAGGCCGACTTTGTCTGTTAATCATCATTAGTGTATATTAAAAAAAAGAAATTAAAAGGTTTGTGAAGAAATAAAGTTTACTGTTAAGATTATTTATAAAGCGTTTGGCAGAAACTAAAAAAACACAAACAACTGAACAAGTACAGCTGAGTTGAGTCAAACTTTTGGATCAAATTAATAATTTTATGGAAGTTAAAAGGAAAGAACTAGGTGCTTTGACACTTAATCTCTGCTTTCCTAAATAATCTTTAAATCAGGAAGAGGAATCCAGATTCCTCCCTTCTCAGTCAAGTGTCTAACAAACCAGACTCCTCTGATGTTATCCCTCTCATTTAACAGTATATCTATTCCATTAAGCTGCTTAGAATGTGCTTTGATTAAACTAAATTTTCATTCATTGGTAAAGATTTTTGCTGTAAAGTACCATCCGTCTCACTCAAAGTACTTCTTAGCATACTATGGAATTGCAGCCAGTTGATGGCATCAGCTTCCTCTTCATCCTACCTAGTCCAAGAGCCAAATCATCAAAACTAAAGGCCTATTTTCTTGCATTACTGAGAATTTTCTTGCATCTGATATTTTTTCCCCGTTGGTTCCATGTTCACATTATCTCTCCAGATCTTACATTTTCTAATGCTGTATAATCACAAAACTCCCCAGGTTTCTCTTTAAAATTTTGATTTATGTCTTATGAAGTGTGCTATGAAGTTTTGTTTTGTTCTAGTTTGCTCTCAAACTCTAAGATTTTAGTGTCATAGAAGACTAATGATGGTTATAACAAATCTATGTTTCAACCCATGTAAAATGTCAATTGCCTAGTCAACTAAATGTTTTGGGGTTTTATTGATTTGCTATCAATAACACATGCTAAAAACCACTCCAAAGGCTTCATGATAGCTCATCATGCCTCTTAGAACCCAATGCTGCACAAAACACAGTAACTAATATTCCTATGATATATTCTCTTCTATGGCAGTGTTAAAAATGATCCTTCAAAATTGAATGTTTTCTGAGGTTTTAAAAATATACTGTTATCAATTAGAATTAGAAGTTAAACAATTTTTAACATTTTAATAATGACTAATATTACATAGAAGCAAACATTACAACCAAGCAGTTACTTCTCCTTTCTTGGATCAGTCAACAGAGTTTTGTTTGCACCATATTTTAATGTGGAGGGTTAAACATAAGAAGATTGATGTTAAATTTAAGTCACACTTTTTACCACATCACTAAGGCTGGATGTCATTGAAAGCAGTGAGAGGGTAAACAAGACAAGAATACTCTGGATAACCAATCTTCAATTGCAATTTTAATTCTCATTCAGGTGAGAACCTAGATGCATTTCTTTAAGCAGGCCAGGGTGATGCCTTAGGTTTTAACTTTCATATTTTTCAAATTCTGTACTGCTTAGTGTGTAACTCTGAGGTTTCTTGTAGCCTGTTAATTTCTGCTCTCTCGTGCTGGTTAGACATAACAAAGCCTCTCCAGGCCTGCTCTTCAAGGACACCCAGACTGTCCCAGGCCCAAAAAGTATAAACCAAAAGGCCTCTAAAGGGGGGCAAGCAGAGGGGAATTACATCATTAAACTGAAGCTTTAATTGGAGAATTGACCCTGGTATGCAAATGAGCCAAACCTATAAAAGTGTGGAAAACTCGTGACCTGTTGTCCATCTTGGCGTCCATCTTGGCAGTAGCCTCTGGCTCCCCAGGGTGAACCTTTGAAGGCCTTTCAAATAAATACCTACCTTATTCCCTTATTTCTGTCTAGTCTCTGTTTTTAGGTGACCTCTCAAGGCATCAAGGGATGTCACTAATTTCTTTGGTATTTGCCTTAGTTTCATTGATATTAATAGGTCTTAAAGTTGTTATATATCAGCTCCAAACCTCCCTTGATGTTTGGTCCCGTTGATTCCAGAGGAGGGCTCAAATCTTTGGGAAGCTAGAAACCTCCACTTTGTTGGTAGGAGGCTAAAGGTAAGTGCTCTTTCATTGATTTAGATTAATCATACAGAAGCTCTATAGATTTTTCTATCTTTTGTAATTATGCATCATACTTTGAGATGACCTTAAAACTAGGAGAATCCTACTGTAATCACCTGCTTACCAGTGGCATTTAAACAAACACAAAACACTTCACAAAGCTCAAAATGTTCTGTGAATTCCCTTTCAGAGGTACAATGGGAATAGTGAAATACTTTTGTGGTTTACCTTGTACTTAAACTCTATCCTCACTACTATATGCAAATCCACTTTAGAACACATATTCCAGCTGGATATTTAAGGGATTTTGAAAATTCATTCCCTTGGGGATGAAAGTTACAGTCAGAACTAGACCTGTGTAGAAATATTTAGTAAATGCATGCAAGTCTGCGAGGTATAGTCCTTTCAAACAACTACTGATTTTATAAATTTGCTTACATACAAATTATTACAGTTCATGTTGATAACTCAATCAAATAAAAATGAATCTCAAAAATTAATTGGCTCAATTCAATATACTAGAAAATCTTTTTTCCTTGTGTAGCCAGTCAGTCATTGTACTGACTTCTCTTAAAATGTGACAACCAAACTATTTCATATTTCATCAAACAGAACTTTAAAAGATAAATGATATAAATGTATAGTGCATTTTGTTTGCATACAACCTAAAATTATTTTTAAATAATCCCTTTATTATGATATATTAACTGCTAACTAATCAGAAAGCCTATTTCTTGACCAGTTGTCAGTTTGAAGGTATGACTTGTCCCAAGGGTGACTGAAGGCAGTAAACAGACAATGACCTCTGGCAGGCAGCAACTATAGTCTATAAAATGAGTTCAATGTTAGTTAAACTAAAATCAAATAATATAGTTACTTATCACTTTTTAGTTAATTTTTTCAATATGTAATTTCTGACAAACCAAAAGAAACATTCTAAAAGTTTTTCTTGTTGGAACCAGCAGTTGTAGAGCAGAAGCACTGCGTAGGTGTAAAATGAGTAAAGCTGATGGTGGAAAACAAAGATCTGTTTCCTGAAATCCAGTGAAAATAATAATGCTATTATATGGAGAAAAGATAAGTTTAAACTATAGTCCAAATACTCAAGTAAAAATGACCGGGCATCCGTGTCCATAGTTTCACAGCTGGTGACTTATTTTCGTATGTGAATTTGTCATTTTATGATACCCACATATAGAATCTGACTTGTCTACCACAGCCCAGAATATACACAGAAATATTTATTGGCAGAGTTCCATCCATTAAAACCAAAGAAAAATATCTTGACCATAAAGTTTTTGGTAGGGTAATCAGAGAATTCTTCCCTGGCTGATTCTACATGATGATAATTTCCATATAAAAGCAAGGAGATTGCTATTATCTAAATTACCATTTTGTATATATTCAATTGCTTCTACAGTCTTGAAAAGTAGAAGGATGTACTCCGTTTTAGCACCTTTTAAAAATTAAATTCATCAGCTGTGATAAGAGCATGACTGAAGATTTGCCACAGATCACTGAAGCATTTAACAGATATTCCACTAACCTTTCTGCTCCATCTGAACCTGAACAGCCTTCTCACAGTGCAATCAATGAAATGAGCCTGCCCATTTCTAATGACTGCTGCGGGGATACAAAGTTCTGAGTCCTGGAATACTACAAACACTAAAATATGTCAACTTTTTCCAGATATCTTTGAAGATACTTGTGTTATGCCATCATCTGAGGTTTCACATTTCTACATGGGAAATTTTCTGCCACAAAAAAATATGGACAATGAATGCTAAGTAATTAAATTATAATTAAAATCATGCACTTAATGGATCAGTCATGAACTTCAACATTTTAATTTTTATTATTTTAAAAAAGAGAACCAAAAAGGGTTGCAGAACAACTTTTGAAATCTTTTGGATAGGAGCTCATTATATCTTTCCATTGATAGCAAGCTTAAAACATTTGTAACAAAGACCTCATTAATTTTTTTATTCTATACATAAGAAAGGAATTTTTATACCTTCAGTTATGCTTGCTTCTCTTCAACTATGTAAGAATTTTCCATGCACATAGTTATTCAGGCCTCCTTGGGGTTGGTGACATAATTTTGCAGAGTTCAAGGGAAAGAGAACTTGGTCTTTTGTTAGCGTAGAAACACATAATCACTGTAGGATTATATGCAGGTGCTTTTATTGAAGAGCTCTGGGAATCAGGGGTACAGACCCAAATCTGACTGCGACATGGATCCAAGATGGATACATTTTATACCCTTTCCTTACATAACTGTTGTATAATCAGATGTTAATCATTAACTTAATATTGTTCTATTGTGTATATTGATTTCACCCGAGCATGAGTTTTAAGCCCCGTTCTCACAACATTTCTCATGATTGTTGTTCCTTTCTCGTGGTTCTTGTTGCCATTAAACAATTATTTTTAATTATATTTAATTACTAACCGATCATCGCATTTAACTTTATCATCTACCATACAGGTGCAGGTTCACATGATTTTAGCAAAGACAATGCCCACTCCCGTTCCCAAGGCCTACTTGAGGTACCACAATTTTTAGAAACATTTTAGCCCTATGCTATCACTTTTATGAAGCAAAACGAGAATGAAGTAGAAAAATGAAGAATGTGTTTTCGTCTCATTCAATAAAGTATTAGACATGAAACAGTAAATATCACTGGTTAAAGATAATTGCATCTACAATAGGCTTCACAATCAATAGCATCATGCAGAGCAAGTCCAGAGGAGGTCCATGAAGATTAGCAGATGGCAGGACCACCTCTCCTGTGTAGACAGGCTGAGAGAGCTGGGGTTGTTCAACCAGGAGAAGTGAAGAGTCCAGGGAGATCTTATAGCAGCCTCCCAGTACCTGAAAGAAAGCCTACAAAGAAAGCTAGAGAGGTACTTTTTACAAAGGTGTGTAGTGACAGGACAAGAGGTGATAGCTTTAAACTGAGAGTAGGTCTAGTTCAGATATTAGGAAGAAATTTTTTACTGTGAGGATGGGTGAGGCTCTGGAACAGACTGCCCAGAGAAGTTGTTGCTGGTCCATCCCTGGAAGTGTTCAAGGCCATTTTGGATAGGACAGCCTGGTCAAGTGGAAGGTGTCCCTGCCTGTGCCAGGAAGGTTAGAACTAGATGACCTTTAAAGTCCCTTTGAACCCAAACCTATGATTTAAAACTGAGATTGATACTTTGTACTGATTAATCCATACTGGCCTGGGTGATAGGTATAATACAGAAAGATATGCAGTAACAGCAGTAGAACACATCTTACATAAACTTTATTCCTTAGATAGCAAAGAGGATAATTTAGTTCAGAAAAACTGAGCTACATCTTTCTAGTAATTTTTAAATTTATTTTATATTTCATAAAAGTCCAGGACTCTTAAAATTCTACATGTTTATTTTTACATCTTTAATAATTGTGCTATTGATGTTTTACAATAGGAACAAAGTTCCAAGGTGTAGTAAAACTCACAAACATTAAAGCATCAATAAAAACAATAAAACATGAAAAAAACCAATAATGAATACCTGATGTTAAATTATTGCACAACTTTTGTCAATTTTTCAAGAGTGCCTAAATTATCTTTCAAGTTTAATTCAAAGTCAGTATGACTTTGTTTCTCAATGATTAATCACTTTTAAAATTGGAGTTCACATAAGTGACGAATAATTGAAAATGTTTTAGAAATTAATCACAATATCTTAGCATGCAAGAGAATCAGCAGATCACTTAGCCCAGTTGTTTTCACACAGCTTGATGTCAGAATTACTGAGGTAAACTCTTTGCATGTGTTTTTTAGGTTTTTAAAGCATTAGACCATTTTTCACTGTCTCCACCATATCTTGGTTTCTGACCAGTGTTACCTCACCCAGTGGTCCCACAGGATCTGTGACCTAGTTCACAGCTTGAAAGAATCCCAACAGACACAGGCAACTCCTCAAAACTGGGACAGTTCTTACCTACAGCATCACATGAAATGTCCAAACCACTGAACTTATGGTGCATGCACACAGAACAAAGATTGATAAGCTGTGAGACCTAACTCATCATCCATGAGTGTAAGTTGTGCTCAGGGCCTTCAACAGAAGGTCATATCTGACATTTATTTGCAGTTCCCAGCTCTGCCCCACTTCTGTTTCTAGAAGCAGCAGCCACAGGTGAGCTCAGTGACCCAAAACAAAGATAAATTAATGTCTCAAAGTTTGGCATACATGAGCCAAAATTTCCAAAAGGAAAATGTTTTATCCAGTTCTTCATTCTTACTTCGAATATTTACAATATTTCTAAAAAAACAGAAAAAAATAAAATTGAAACAGTCATATTATGAATGTTATTGTTTTGTTTTGTTTCCTGGTACTTACTGCACAAGTCAGTAAGTTCATAAATACCATCCTGATGTGTTCTGATACACTGCTGTAGTATTTTCAGTGATGGAACTTCTTTGCTTGGCTGCCTTTGCAAACTCCCATCTAGATATTTCCTAAGTAGTGTTCACTCTTGTGCCCTTTAGCTAAAATTCAAAACGTAAGAAAGAGAATTTTATAATATTTTTAAAATAAATTATTTTGGATGAGGAAGAAAAGGACACAACAATAAGAAGTTGTTAGCATGTCTAAAAGGTGAGCCAGTGGCCATGTGTTTGTGCAAATGTACCAGGTTTGAGAAGGTGGATTTTTATTATACGGATTGAAGATTGCATGGATAGGTTGGAAGGGGAGGAAATAGATTTTATGTTTTCCAAGTGACAGCATCTCTAACAGAGGTTGTGGCATTGTATGAACTAAGCCCCGTGCAAGCTGAGACATCTCAGTGCAGAGCTACGAGCAAGTCCAGCATACATTTATCCCATCTGCTACCCACTGCTTCAATAAATTAAACGTGTTTTAATACAGTGTGCATTATCTATTTCATCAATATAGATGAAAGCTTTTATTGTTTTCTGTGCATTTTCTGCTACATGCCACTTGGTTGAACACGTATGGGTTTGCAAATGAATATTGCCTTGTCCTTTTCATTCTCTTTACCATTTCTCTTTAATTCCTTGTTTTAATTTTACTTTTGATTTCCTAAAAGAGATCTTATTCAAAAACTCTTGAAGAACAGTAATCTCAGTCTAGCCCAGCCCTCTGCTACTGAAGAGTTCCCTTCAATTTACCTTCCAAACTTGCCTCTTATTCCAAAGTTTCATTTTGAATAAGTTTCACTGCATCTTTTAGAGCACTATGCTTTATAGTTTTTCTTTGAATGTTTAGCCAAATTTTACTTCTGTTCCATTACTTCGTTCTTCCCTTATATCACTTCTGTTCTAGCACTTAATTATGCTCTTTTGTGATTCTTAACACAAATCCATGTTTTCATTTGATATTTACACCTTCCTAATACACAAACACTTATATCAGTCTAAATCACCATTTTGCAAAGCTTTAAATGCATTTTGTCTTAATAATTCTTCATTTGTTTGTCCTTAAAGCACCTCAAACATTTCTTAGTGTTCTTTAATTTCCCTTTCCCTGTAATTTGCACGAATAGTATTGACTTGCACATATTTATCTCTCTGTACTTTGCCGGTCAGTCACCTTTACTCCATTAACATTAGGATAATAGCTGGGATTCTAAAATATAAACTTAACTTTAAAAGGCAAAGCAAATTTTTGCATGCACTGCTGTAAATATTTTCTCTACATATCAGACTTTTCATTTTCCCAACTAAGCAACAGTCCAGCACATTTATTCTTTGAAATATCAAGCAACAAAGCTTTCTTTTACCTTGGGGACGGTGGGCTTCATCACCACCATTTACATTTTGAAAATTCTTTCTTTTTGTTACATCTTAATAATGACATACAATGACCTACGTTAGCAATAGAGTGCAGTGCAACAATAGCATATTTCCATACATATATTTTTCTTCAAACACTTAGACGAACTGTTTATTTGTGGTTTATTTGTGGCCTGCAGAGAAGCCTGCAGTGGGTTTTCACTGAATAATTTCAGTCTTGCGGAAAAAAACCTAAAATGTGCTGTTACATAGAATGAGGATGGAAAGGGAAAGATAACAAGGGAAAGAAAGTCCTCTATGAGGTAGTGACCACTTTACCTGTTTTTTTCTAATTTTAACACCTAAATCATCCTCTGTACATGGATTTGACTAGAATTAGATTTGAGAGACAAAGAAAGCCCAGGGCAAAACTGGAGTAGAGCTGTAAATGGACTCTCAAGGAAAATGAAGGGGTATAAAAATTCTCTGTGCTGAGGATTTCTCGTGGTGAAGAGATGAGTTCCTTGACTGTGAGTTATATTTGAATTAAGGCTGACAGAAACAAAATTTTAGAGCTGTTGTCATAGGGGTCTGGGAAACCTTTTCCCAGGCCAACCAGGACTGATATTTAGGTTATCTTCCGAGGAATCATTTATCTCTGGAGAGTGTGGGTACCCTGGCCTGTGGCTCAGCCAAGCTTTATGCCAGGGCTGAGTTGGAGAGTCCTGGAGTTATGGCAGGAAGGAGCTGGGAAGAGTCTTCTAAAGCAATCTAAGGCTTTATGCTTGTGTCTGGGCTGAAGGGTATCTATTCCGGGTTTGGCTCTTGCCTTGGGGATCAAGGGATTGAGCTCCATCAGAAATTTTATCACCTATCCCTATCTTCCCTTCTGAGTCTCTCATAAAGGTGCCATGCAGCTGCTGCACAATCAAATGGCAGTAAATCTTATAACGAGGTACAGGTTACAGCTTGCTTGTAACCACGTACAACTTTCCACTTACATATTTTTTACTCACGCTTAAAGACATAGCGGACATCTTGTCCGTTCATGGACCTGCATGGCAACTCTCAAGGCAGATTTTGCTTGAGGTGCTCAGGTTCTCAGATTTAGTCATGGTTCAGCTTTGGTTGACCACGAAAAGGGGCAAGAAGGTTAGTAGCCTTTTTTTCCCATTTTTCTCATCATCTAGTGACTGGGTAAATTCATTTTGTTGACAGATCCTGAAAATAAACAACTCAATTTTTTTTTTATGTTTCAGTCTTCTTTTTATGTTATCTCTTCTTTATATTACAAGAGCATATATACACATGAAGGCACAAACATCTGCAGCCAAGATTTCTGTCAAATACATACCAACTAAGACGCATTAAAATTACAACTGTCAGTAGGTATTCAAATTCTCCCATACTTAAGTTTAGATTCTTTCACTGTGCTTCAACTGTGAAGAACATTTTTTCTTTTGATGGTGGCAAATATAACAGAAATTTAAAGATAATTAAGTGGTGCTCTGTAGCACTCTGTAGAAGAGTAGGGTGAAATATTTTTCTTCTCTTTCCGAAACATCAGAAATAACACTCATGAGAGTTATAAGAAGAGTTCAGTAAATTAATTTTCTGTGTAGTATAACAGGAATTGTAAGAGGGCAACAATATTTAACCTTAGCTTTGAGTGGAACAGTGCTATATTATATTGCTTTTGTTGTTGTTTTTGTTTGTTTGTTTGTGGGTTTGGGTTTTTTTTGCTTTAATAAGTTGAGATAAGATGCAGTAATATTCACAAAATGAAAAGTTTACTTCTAAAGCAACCAAAACTTACTCACTGTCGCTTCTAATCAACGCTCAAAGGTTAAAGGGCTTTCTAACAAAATGGAAGAAAATTAAAAGCAAGCACAAATCTATCAATCCTGCTAAAAGTTGCATTTATAGGTGCTAATGGATTTATTCTTTTTTTCCCTGCATAAAATGAATCTTTTCAGAGCATGGTTGCCATTCCCTAATTAAGAATTCACAAATGTGGCATGTAAATGTACATAATTTATTCCCATCATACTGAAGGTCTGGGAATTTTGCCAGTGAATGAAACATTGTATTCCATAGGAACAAGGAAACGAATACGTCTGTGTCTGATATGAGAGATTCATTCCTTAAACTGACATAGTCATAAATCTAAATTAGAGCAAACAGTGCAGTCAGGTTAATATCTAATCAGTCTTTCAGCTCGGGACTTCAGAGGCTTGAAATGGTGATTACTTAATAAGGCAAAGAATATCCAAACCTTTAAAGGCAGATAGGAATGAGCTTTGCTGTCAACCTACTTTCCTCTTTGGAAAACAGAAGCTGGTGTTGCCACTAATCTCTGCTTTTTTATGTGTTCCAGAAGGCAAGTTTGGGACTTTGATGACTTAAGGGGGTATTTGTCACGTTAGAGTTGCCAGCAGCTGACTTAGTGCAGAGCCAGGGAATGAGGCAGACGTGCGACCAGATGGAAGAGTAATCTCAAGGGGATTGACCTTACAGGAAAAATTTGAAAAAAAAAAAAAAAAAGAAAAGTGTCTCAATATCTCTGGCTTCTGGCAGTATGACCAGAGCATCATGAGCCTGTGTCCTTCCAAAAAATCCCATCAAGGTTTCACATGCACTTCAATAGCAGTAAGCCCATGTCACAGGCTGTATTCATTTCTACCTGGAGAATGACAGTATGTCATTCTTCTTTATTTAATGGTAACAGAAAAAGCAGGCAGAGCATAATCTGGAGCTCTGGCTTCTCACAATTTTCCCTTCTTCTGTTTCACATATGCTGTAACAAATTGGCTTCCTGTGCTATGCCCCAAGTGTCTAATGTAAAATAGAATCAAACTGGAGAAACTAAATAAGAGACACTGATGCCATTCTCAGGGACTCATATTTTACAACTATCTTAGTATTTGTGACCTCCTTGAAACTGAAGACGTTCTTGTATGGACTCTAGAAGCCAAGTAGGTAACAGTATGGAAATTTGGTTTTAATCTGGTGGGGAATGAAAACACATCAGAGATACATTAAAATTACTCCTGCCCACTATAATTTTAAACAAACACTCGCTACCACTGCTGATCTTCCCATTTTGTAATAATTTGCCTTTAAAGCTTCCTCTATCATCCCTCTGCATTGTGTCCCTGGGTATAAAATATCGGCATGGTTTTGTTGGATAAATTAGTGCACATATTATGACATTGAAACATTTAATGAATGCCACAGAAAAAAATGCATTCTGATTTATGTCTCTGAGGTTAAAAACATTCTTTTCTTTTTCTTCCTTTTTTTTTTTTTGAGAGAGAGAATAGAGTTGATATTGTGAGATATTTAAAAAATGTTTGAAAGAAATGTGATGCTTTTAGCAGTTTAGAAGTGGCACAGAGCCCATAGTTGATAGACAGGTTGCTAGACCAATCAAACAAGCTGGTAACGCCTCCACGATGACATTTTTAAAGAAGGCGGATGTGCAGGAAGTTCCTTTTGTTCCAGCTTCCCCGCCGAGGGGTGGCAAGGGGCCAGGGGTGGCCCCCCCAGGCCCCCTCCCAGAGTGGTGGTGTGGGGCCAGGCTGCCGGGAGAAAGCCACCCTGGAGCCGTGAGCAGCCACGCAGCCAGAAAATCCCTCCCAGCTGAGGCCGAGACCACACGGCCGAGATTCATCTGAGGCCGCTGCAGCCCGCACGGTGCCAGCGCGCCCCTGGGGCTGGCAGGCCCTTCCACTCAGCCGGCACGGCTTGCACTGAACCGAGCGAAAAACCCACACAACCGGCAACAAAAGACAGGGCGAGCCTTTCCCTGATGCAGAGCTCGAACAAGATCAGATTCTCAACTGAAAACTTAGAGATACCAACTTTATTCCAAGTCAGAGAAAAGGGAAGGTGATGTCACGTGAGGAGGCTAACATGGCGGCGCCACGGTCGGTGGAGGAAAAGAGTGACAGAAGGCGCTTTCAGCACTGGAGCTGAAATTCTCCTGCAAGCTGTGGTGAGGACTATAGTACAGCAAATGGTTTTCCCTATAATTCATGAGATGAGGTACATGGGGGGATGCAGGAATCCATGCGCAGCCCTTGAAGGAAAAGTGCTCGCACCAGAGCCCAGAGATGCTGTGAAAGGCTTTTCAAGATTGAATAAGAGAGCCTTTGCTTTCAGGCTGGAATAGCTCATCCTTAAAAGACTAAAACCCCATGACTATTATGACCCATGATGGCAATTGTGAGAAGACTGCAAGATTTCGTGAGAGGGATTTTTTTCACTGCGGCAGATTTGGGCAGACTGTCATTTGTGAAGTTTAAAGCCATGCTGGAGAAGTTTGCAGAGAACTATTTTCCATGGGAGGAATCCCACAGCACAGCAGAAGAAACTCTTTTTCTTAAACATGAAGAAAAACTCTTAAGAAATTAAATACTGACCAAAACCCCATGTTTGTTTCCTTTGCGCCGTTTGGTGGAAAGCGGGAGGTACTGGAAGAGAAAAGGGTTCTGAAAGTTTGCTTTGGTTTCTCATTACTCTTTTTACTTTTAATTCTGTTAACAACAAATCTTCTTTATAGTGTTAAGTTTGGACTTGTTTTGCCTTGAAGTTTTTCTGTTTTCCTCAATAATCCTTATTTTATCTCATGAAAATGAAGTTTTAATTTCCCCTTCTCTGCTC
Source organism: Lycocorax pyrrhopterus obiensis (assembly GCA_014706295.1). Classification (NCBI taxonomy): domain Eukaryota; kingdom Metazoa; phylum Chordata; class Aves; order Passeriformes; family Paradisaeidae; genus Lycocorax; species Lycocorax pyrrhopterus. The sequence continues at coordinate 72,819,891 of JACSVZ010000002.1, forward strand.
GCTATAGCAGAGGCAAGTAAGTAAATAGTTTTCCGTGGTGCTTGGCACCTGACCAACATCAAACCAACGCAAGAAAAGACATAAAAAATGTGGAAAGACATTTTTCCCCCTCAGAATTTGAAAGTTCAAGGTAGACTTTTCAACCATTTCCTCCTGATCAACATATTCTATCTTAAAATTAATTCTAAAAAACACTCCTTTTTGCAAATATTATTTAGGAGTCTTGAAATTCAGAGAAAATACATGAATATCCCCAAAAGTGTTAAAGAAACAACTGGATGTGGCACTTAGTACTGTGGTTTAGTTGGTATGGTAGCATTTGGTCAAAGGTTGGACTCGATTTTGGAGGTCTTGTCCAGCTTTAACGACTCTGTGATTCTATATGTTAATCCTTGGGATAAAATTCTAAGGGTTTGTCACGACAGAGTAAATCATTTATCTCTGCTCTGAAAATCCAAGTGTGTGTTATTGCACCCATGATTTACCTGTTTCTTTTAAAAGAAATTGTACTTTTAGAAGTCAACTCTCTTAGCAGAATCTGAGCAAAACAGTGCAGCAGCACCTCTTAGTTATGAACGGTCAGTGAGAAACTGTCACCAAATAAGGCAAAGCTTTCCCAAGAACCTCAGGTACTCTGTGATAACTCAGCAGAATACATCTGAAATTAGGTGGGACTACATAAGGAAGTTAATCACCTTGAACCTCTTCTAGTTTTACAGCAGAATTTTTGTTGTGTAAATTCTCCTTAAAAGTGAATGGAGAGTTTGGTTATATTCATCAACAGAATAGTAAATGCAGCGAGGACTGCACAGAGAGTGCTGTGAATTAGTGAAAATGTGCAGAATTGGTCAATTCTTGCTGTAGAGTTGTTTAGCAAGACTGCCAGCATGGGCCAAGAAAGACAGAAATTGTCTCATTTTAGATTTCTGGATGCTGGTGTAGATCACTGGTCTATTGAGAGGGGACAGTGAACTGGAACAACCCTCCTTTCTGTAACTGAAAGGGAGGGGGAAAATGTCTCCCAGCAACCCTCCTGTGTGAAGGTGAGGGTTTTAAGAAGGAGAGAGACGTGGTTTCTCAGCCATGGGAGGGATAAATTTGAATAATTAGGTCTTCTGACTGAAAATAAGAAATTTATCTTAATGTTATCTTGGCATATGGTACAGCCATTCATTTCAAAATCTCTGTTTCACACCTGATCTTTTTTAAGACAAAGCAAAATTTGTCATATCCCACTTTTTACTAGATTACTTTTTTTTTCTTTTTTTTTTCCTTTTTTTTTTCACATGATAGAGATACCTATGACATCCCTGACACCTTTTATTTCAACTTGTTCTTTTGATTCTGGGGTTGATTAAACTCTATGCATTTTTCACCTTAACAAGGGACAATGTCAATGTCCAGTCACCATTTGAAAATTTCAGTTCAAAGCCCAGTGGATAAGACACCAGGATCTCTTCCACCTAGCCTGGTGGTATTTAAAATTTATTTTGACAGTTCCAAAATACTCCAGCTAATTGAAATGTCACCCTCTGCTAGATGATGCACAGTATTTAACAGTGGTTATTTTCCAGTGAACTTACATCTAAAGGGAATGATAGAAGTAAAAGAAAAAAAAATAAAATATAAAGAAATTAAAAACTTCATGATAGTAAGAGAGAAAGAGAAAAAAAAAATTAACCCATACAGTTCTACTTGGTCTTTTTTTAGGTTTCTTCTTTCTTTCTGTTTGTTTCAAATCACTAATCAAAACCACTTCCCTACTAGTAGGCTAGAAAAGGAAGTTAGTTATTGGATTATATCTTGAACATCTGCTGATAGAAGGTCGATGAGAACTCAACATGAACCATGATTGGGTACCACCTGTCTCCCATAACACAAAGGAGTTGCCAACAGCCCCAACATGCCTGAGGATTGAGCTTGTTGCTGAAGGAGTCAGGATCCTGCATGAGGTCAGCATTGCAATCTGGGACAGAAACAATGCAGACCCAGCATGGAAGACCCGTACTAGAAGGAATTGCGTTATATCCAAGCCACTAGATAGGGGTTGCTGGTGTTTAAAAACCCAGTTCAACATAGTGCAACAATACGACTGTGATTCAAGAAAGTCAGGGATGTAGGAAACTACCAGAAGTGTAATAAATGTCCTGAAAGGTAAAAATTAAAAAACCCAAAACACTGGCAATGACTGTCAATGACCGTCAACAAAACAACAGCAACTCGATAAGCACCTTCTAAAACACACAAATCTAATATTCTAACAGATCAGGAGAATGATTTTTGTACTCTGTACTCACTGGACTGGATACAAATTTTCTTCTCTCAGTCAAAGACAGCAGACAAAGCTGTAAGAGAATTCAAATGGCGCTCCTTTCATGAGCACAAATGTTTTTTGATATGCAGGTTTTCCTCAGTTGCTGGTAACTGGTCCTAGTTGGACATATTTTTAAATCACTTGATTTTTTGAATAACCCAAACTTCTACCATTTAAAAATACATATGAAAAGGACTGCTTAATTACCTAACCTAATATTAACACTGACTTCTGAAAATTTACAATTGAAAAGATTGTAAATAAGAATAAAAATTGAATAAATAAATTAAACAAATAAAAATTACATTGTATCTCATGACTTGATATAAAAAAAAGAGCATCTCTGAAACAAAAATTTAAGGAATCACTTGATTGTTTTCTGTAGGAGTGAGCCATATATTTAAATCTCTTTTATCTCTAGTTTAGTTTTCCATAATAATGAACAAATAAAACATTAAAAAAACTGAAATAGGAAGTGTACTCATTATCACACAGACATAACTATTTATATACTCTCTTCTGACTCGAGTAGATTAACTGATGTCAGTGCAGTAGAATAAATATAAATTATTGTAATCTGAGAAGATTTATAAGTAAGTCCCAGAGTTGTAAAAGTGCCATGATATCTGTGTGGTCTGTTTGTGCACAAATATTTTGGATGCTGCAATATTACTATGTCTCAGAGACCCCTCTTGTAAAAAAAATCAGATATGTGGTACTGTCTGGTGAAAAGCCAGTAGAAAGATTGTTTATGTTTTCCAATTTAATTGCTTGTAATACTGAATCAATATTAATCATACTAGCTGGCAGATAGGTAAGTGAAATCAAGAAAGTCTACAGTAGAAACAGCAATATAGCATTAAATTCATACAGCTGCAAGCTTGACAGCAGTGACTGCATATTTGAAAATCCATTTTACTTCCTTGCATATGCATATGGTTACAGCTTGCTTTTCAAATAAATCTGATCAACATTTTGTGGTATTTGAACATTTTCCCATCTGGTGGATTGTTCATAAAACTCATTTTCTCTGATTTAGTGAGGCAAGGAACACACCAGACTGAATGGTTTTAGATTTGTGTTTGGAACTTCTGGGTTTTTGCAATCCCTCATATGTCCCATAATACATTCCTAATTTTCCAACAGATTAATTTATGTCTTAAAGCTAATAAGCCAGGTGTCATGGTACTTGACTATTCTTTGCTGTATTATGGTATTTTATTGTGAAGGGTCATGCTCACTGGGTGTCTGTGTATTTTATATCAAAAGATGAAATTTAATTTTTAGAGGCATTTTACTTCTTTACCATAATGCTCAATCTTCTAAAGTTAGTCTCCCAAAAGTATTAATTAGTCCACATGTAGCTCTTGCTTGCATGGCACCAAATACTGCTTGCTACTCTAATGATCCAAATTAAGCAATATTTTTAAAATTAAATTAAGGCATTAGTATTTCCTGTACTGATTTTTACTTCAAAAGTCTTATGGTTTAATGACACCCAAAAGCTGGCACAGTGCAGCAATTAAGGCAACATGGGAATATCTTTGTAAATATCTCAACAACACACCTGTGATAAGTTGCAAACACTCCTCTTTCTGATCACCAGAAAGTATGGTAACACTATGTGTAGAAAACAGATGTTTAGTGTTCAGTTCAAACCCTAAATCTGTCCACTAGTTTATAGAAAATAGAGAAAAAGATGAAACTTATTGTCTTGAAATATCCACATTTGCATAGTACAGGTTTCTTCTTCTGATGCTTGAATCCAAAACATTTTCTTTTTTGACCAGTCTGCGACTGGTCAGCCTGAGCTGACAAAATTATTCCTGTCACTGCTTTTGTCCTCAGTAAAGTTCTTTCCAGGAATGTGGTATATTTCTGAATTTCTTCTTGACTTGACACTACACAAGACTGACGATGCTGTCCATGCTGCCATCCTCCCACATGGCAGTCAGTGACTAGAGCAGATCCAAGCAGATATTAGTGTCCCTCATTGGATGGCCTACATTAGGTGCCACCTTTGCGTTATTAAAACATCAGTCATGGTAGAACCCTTGTGGTGTGCAGGATTTTGCTGAAGCAAATGAAGTAAAATGAACTTCTATGTCAAACCAATAGAAAACATGCTAAGTTTGAGCATTCTCCTGTTGATTCTCAGCTATTGCTCACTTCTTTGACAGAATTTAAAATGCTTTCCTTATTATGTTATGCAGTATTTAAAACCGTCCTCCAATAATGACGGCAATATTTTCTTTAAAGAACCATCACCATCAGATATTTCCAGCTGCTGTACATCAGTTCTCTGTAAAAGACTTCAACATTTTAATAGGAAAGTTCTCCCTCGGATTTTTGGCAAATGTTCTCTAACTTACTTATTTCTCTCCAGATCGATGATTATTGCTGGTTTTCCATATTTTCACTGAATATGCATTTTATTTTGTTCATGCAGCAGGCCCCAGCAGGTTAAATGTAGGGAACAGAAGCCTCATACAATGATAAATGCTTTTGAATGAAAGTTTCTTGCTCAATTGAAAGCTGCTGGAATTGTTTAGTGGCTTTTGATAAAAAGCACGACTGATACCACCCCATGTTTTTAAATGAAAGTGATAATGGCAACTATGTCCTCTGTTAATCTGATTGTTGATGGGTTGTATAAAATGTAGTGTGAACATAAAACAGATTGAGCGTCACAGATATTGCAGCTGGGAGAGAGACATAACAAGTATGTTACATACAAGCTGCCGTGTCAGACACTCTGTTTCTCAGATCAAGCAACCTGGACATGCCCTCCATAAGAATTATAAATACCTATGGAATTAAAAAGATTAAAGTATTGATGTATACGGACGCTCTGAAGACTAAGCTGTGAAGCAGATTTTCAACTAGTCTTTTGTGTCACTTGGGCACATGCATGTAAGTAGTACTTTAGATATCAAGAGTCAGTATCTGTCCCAAAATCTGATTTTTGAAGGGATTTAAGCTTCTAGGAACTGTTATTTTGAAAATCCTACTCATTTGTGTCATTCATTTTATTTCATGGCAAGTCTGTGTTCTATTTAAGCACCATTTTATTTTTCCAAACTTTAATAGGCTGGTGATTGTAGGAAATGTTTAGCTGGAGAACAGTTGAAGGACAGCTACCCTTACATCTTAAATCTTGCTTATGAGGCAAGATAAAGCTTTAAAGAAGAGAAATAAATCCAAAAAAAGGCAATAAAAGGTAATTTAATTAGAGACCTGGCAACAAAAGTATGGTTTTTATAGCATCATGCACTGATAAGTACTCTTTCACCTTTCTCTGCATCGGACCCTGCCAGTTTTACATCCAAAAATTTCTTGGCATCACTGAGCAAAAACCTCATACATTTTATATAGACCAAGGATGAAGGTAGTTTAGCAGGATTAAGTATTAGCACATCAAAACCACTTGGAGTATATTTCTTCCATTCCTAAAGCAAATTAATGCAGGTAGTCATTATAGAAACAGGTGTATTAAAACAGAATCAAGGCCATACATCAAACTTCATTGCAAATTTCAAGGAACATGCCTTTACAATAATATATGTCTTGACCTTCAGCTCCAAATATCCATTAGACATTTCTAGCTGCCATTCTTTCTAAATTAGTAAAGTATACAAAGTGATTTACTCTTGTGAATTGACATGACCTGGGTCATCACCAAAAACATATAACTATCTCATTGAGTACCTAATCCACTTTTCCTTGATAATGATTCTTTGCACTTATATTTCATTTTATCTTTTCAAAAATTTCCACAAAGTACTGTGCAGTGCTTCCTCTCTACATAGAGGGAAAGGTTAGTTTACACTTGGGAGATACTGTGCATACAAACTGGACAGGCAGTTAGGTTCTATGGGCGAAAGCTATTTAAGGTATTTTTTAGAAGTTCTTATAGCATATGACCGAGGGACTTTGTGGAAGTATTATAAGCTATGAAACTCATTTAAAGCAGCTGGTGTGTGCCAGTTTGGCCAAAAATCTAGTAATATATCCCCTGAGAGAAAACCAGGTTACAACCACCCTTCCCCCCACCAGGTTCAGGAAAAAAGGAAATTTTTCCTCGAAGGAAAGTGAAAGAGATAAAAACTATTTATTTAACAAACACAAAGGAAAAGGATAATGATGATAAATAATGAAATGAAATCTCTCGTTATAGAGAGAAACCTGGGAAGATTTCAGAGTCCTTCTGTAGGTGTGGTCTCTCTCCTCCTCGGAGCTGGATCGGCGAGGGCCCACCCCCTGGGCCTCGGGGAGGAAATTCTCCCAATGTGTTCTGATGATGTTGAACAGTCCAGAAGAGAAGAAGGGAAAAACCAAAGTCCCAGGAAACAAAGTTCAGCTTTCCATCTCACGCCGGGAAGGAAAAAAACCAGCTGGCTGAAGAAAGCAAGCAGGGTGCTCCCTCTGTGCTCCTGCAGCCAGAGAACGCAGAGGAGTGTAATCTCTGTGTCCTTGAGAAGCTGCTTTGAAAAGTTTGTTTGTTTTTTTTTCCTCAAACTCAGTTTAAAGGCACAGAAAAGGCACAAAATTAATTTTTTGGGCATGGGGCTCAATAGGGGATACACATCATAGAGTCACCCCAAGACATGGTGATAGGTAGATGTCTAGTGAGGAATGAATGCACCCTGTTCACTTCACCACTATTTGCCTTACTGGGTAGTTTAGAAGAAAACAAGTGCTGATTTCTCACCTTCTTATTTTAGGGAGTCATAGCCTCAAATTCCCAATTAAATGGATTTGTTTGGCACACGGGATTTTTAGACAGCTGAAAAAGCAATAACCAATTCTTCCAAAGGAATGCTGGTTTCACACACTTTACTTAGAGATGAAGCATATTGTGTCTAATAGTTCTGCAGGATAAAAACAAATACTTAGAGCAGACAGCCATGTCTGTTCTTTCCCCCATGATCCAGAAACCCATTTTTCTTAATCAGTGCTGGTAGTGATCCTAGTCTCCTCCCTTTCCCAGCCCTCCTTATTGTCACGCATCCTAACGCCCCTCTCTATTATAGCCTTTTGTTTGGCATTTTTCCACTTTCAATTAATCCAAAATATGCTATTATCAAATCAATGGTGTTTAATGTGGCCATACTCACTTTGGAGCTGGCCAATAGTTGGGTAGACCGATTACCTCATTCATTGTCAACATTCAGTAACTGTGAAAAAACTCCTCAAAGTTCTTGTCCACAAGCCCTTTGAAAAGAAATCATAACATTTTATCAGATCCATATTACATGTGACTCTTATTCTTCAATTTAATGACACTTTAAGGCTTCTAATTTCTGAAAAAGTCAGAATTGCATAACCACCACCTTAATACAACACAAGAGATACCTTTCTTCCTGGCTTAGGACTAAACCCATGGGAACATAAATCTCAATCATAATAATAAAGTAACCATAAAATGTTCAGTACTGTACTGTTTTAAGAAGTAGACCCAAACTGACATTCTTCATGTCCTTCTGGATGATTATCTCTGTAGAACAAGTACTCCATGTCTCCACAGTATGAGAGCAAAAATGTGTGTCTGTGGGACATGTAGGGTGAGAGTAGAGACATTATCATTAATTACTTCTGAACACCAGTGAAAGTGCTTCAAGGTTGTTTGCTGCCTGCAGACTTGTCAGTTTCTCCATGCAATGTATCACAAGGGAGAGATTTTTGAAGAAATACCAGCATTCAAAAAAAAAAAAAATCAATATGATGTATGAGTCTAATCTCTGCTTTGCAGATGTTAATGTTCTGGTTTTGACAGTAGGAGAGAAAAAAAAAAGGGATAGATAAAGAAGGGAAAGCTGGTCAGTTAAGAGTGCAAAAGCAATAATATTGGTGTTAAAGAAAAAGTATTACATAATTTGAGCAGATGGAGTGCTTTGCACACCCGACGCCACCTCCACACCCAAAAATAGATGTTGCAAATCTGAAAATTAAACATAAAGCCAAGTCTTTTTTAGGCTTCTGCACATAGTCCAAAAGTTGTGTCATATGTGATACTTTCAAAATGCTAAATACAATAAAAGCGCCTTCCATAAATTGCTAGATGCAGTGCTACCCTCCGATGATATAATCTCAGTTTATGCCCATCAGAAGCAAGCTGGCTCTAATAATGTAATGGTTTTGAAATCTGCTTGTATAAATAAAGAAATAGTTTTTGAGTTATGAGAATAATTTGGGCTTGTCTTCATTTTATTTAGAATAAAAATGTTTAACATTGTTTTGTTCAGCGTTTTAAACAAAACATGAACATGTGCATGTGCCAACGTGGATATGTGCTGCATTGAAGCAAAACCATTCATATTTTCCAGAATGTTACAAAATAGCAGGGCAAAGTTTGGTCCCCAGTCTTTAATTGCGTCAAGATTTTTACTGTGAAAAAGGAACTAAAATGTAAAGGATGTAATAAATACATTAAAAATGACAAAACAGTATGGTACTTACTTAAAATGGAAAATGACAGACTACAAATGTTCTTACTGAAGGAAAAGGTTAAAGGGGAAATACAACACATGCATAGAGTAAGTAGGCAGAATGATCGAAAGTCTCTGTCCTTTTGTTAAATGAATATAAAATTAGAAGTGTGTGGAGTAAGAAAAAGCAAAAGAGTTCTACCTTCGTGCACTACCAGAGACCTTTTAATTTTTTCTTTCTGTTCATTTGTTGTTTTCTTTTTCCCAATCCCAGCTTTTATAGAGTCTGAAATATATTTGTAGGTATATCAAGCATGGGCAGTTGTTTGACTTATTTTTTATGTTGAATGAATCTTCACTGTGAGAAAATTTTTTCACCTACTCAGCCCCAAGTTAGAAGTATTTCATCATGTGGACAAACATTCATTGGACACTCAAATCCCCAAGTGTGTAAAATGCAGGAAGCTGAGGTGGATTTAATTGCTTTGTACATTTTGGAAGTATTGTACACACTTTAGATATCTGGTTCAGTATCATTCCAGAGGTGATTTACAAAACAAATTACTTTACTGCTGAAAATGTGATTGAAAGATAAAACTGTAAGTTAATGCCTGTAGAAACTGGGCTTCGGTAATTTTCTACTGATAAGGAATCTGTGCTCAGCAGTTGATATTTCAAATTATAACTATATGATTATATTTAGCTTTTCTATCAAATTGTACTCTAACATCCTTTAAAATACAGGAGCACTTTCCACCCATGTGACAGACATGGAAGCCTTTTTTTCTGTCTGAGTGCATACTTCTTAGAGTTTTTAATTTTTTTTTAACCTGGCAAAGGGTATAGAGACCTCGGTAATGTGAAATGGACCACTTTATGTTGCCAGAACCTAGACAATTACTAGAAAGGATTTAGCATAGCTCTTCTTTTATACTAACTCCTCATCTTCGCCTAGCTGATTTTCTTTGTTTCCGCATTTAACTATATCAAACACAGGGGAAAATAGGATTTTGACAGATTCAGTAACAGTGTAAGAAGGCAGGGTGTTATTGTCAGAGCTTAAACAGAGTGGAAAGGGAATAAGGAGAAAGGCTGCTACAAAGGATTTACACATTAAATAAACCTTGCTACAACAGCATGTGCTTCCCACACGTAGTATTGTGCCAAAAAATCACATGTGCATGCTGCAGGTACAGGTAGAGCCAGACACTCAACAGCATGAGGGTATTTCTGAACCCTTGACTGCAGTACTGTTACCCTGCAACATACTTCCACATTTTGATGTACCTTCCTACTCTTCAGGAGTTGTGAACAGTTTGTACATGGAATCAGTTGCCAGAAAACAGAAAACTGTTGTGACACAAGAGACTACATTCCAGCTGAGCTACAAACTTCCTAAGAGAGCTTGTACTGCAGTGAAGGTCCATGCTCAATGCCACTTAAATTTGGTTTGCTGACTGTGCGGTTCTGTAACTGAGGACTGCTATTATTGTCAGCAAAAAGGAACAGGAGCTCCAAGAGCACTGTTTAAACCACCAGCTAAAGACAGAGATTACAGCAGTTGTGCTCTGTCATGGTTTAACCCCAGCCAGCAGCCAAGTCCCACACAGCTGCTTACTCATTCCCATACCAGCAGGATCAGGGAGAGAATCAGAAGGGTAAATGCTAGAAAACTCGTGGGTTGAGATAAAGACAGTTTAATAAGGAAAGAAAAGCCACACACACAAGCAAAGCAAAACACGGAATCATTTCACTCTTTCCCTTGGGCAGACAGATGTTCAGCCATCTCCAGGAGAGCAGGGCCCCATCACATGTAATGATTAACTCTACGTCAGCCAAAACCAGCACAACTTTTAACGTAGGTGAAGATGTATGTCTGCCTTAAAACTCAGTCACCTCACTGGTAAGTTTTTGGACCACATCAAGCTCAAGAGTGTCCAGTGGAATGCAGAGATTCTGTCAGAGAGTCACAAAAGAATTAGTGGTTTCAGAGTGGGGATGCACAACATCCCAAATGCTGGAAAAAGAAGGTGGATAAAGCAGAAGACAGGAAACACATCAGACAGGGATATGACCTGAAAGAAATTAATCCTATCCCTTCCTTAGGTCAAGAACACTTACTTGGGCTGCAGAGGAGTGCCTCCTACTTGTACTGGAAACATTTTGGGTCCTCCCATAAAATTAAACTAGGTCTTACCCTGTAAAAGTAAGGAAGACCATTTTTTTATTTCAAAATATACCTGAAACGGAATACAGTACTAGTAGATGTCCCCCTGTATTTAGTAGTTTTGTAATTATAATACTCCACCAAGATATGAAGTGCTAGAAGTCACATTTTCCGTTTCCTGGAATGAGAATTTAAATCTCAATCTCTGTCATTTCAAGAAAGTTCCTGAATCAAGTGTGATCTGTGCTTTTTGGGAAAAAAGATCACAAGAAGTAATTTAATTTTTGCTACTGAAGCTGATCCACATTCTGTGGATTATTTAGACATTTGGAGGGAAAGAGTGACAAAGCTAGAACAAGAAATAATGATTCTTTAGCCTGATGGGCATACACCTCTCTTGAGACAGTGGAATTGCAGATTATGGTCCCTGCTCTTACATAAAGAGTTATTGGAGCATGTCACACTTCAGCCAGAAAAATCACAAAGACAGCAGGACATTTTATTAGGAAGGAGAGAAAAAAAAAGTTTAATCAGTGAAAGTGCAACATCTGGTGACTTTTGCTTATAGTTTCTGATGCTGGATTAATATCATCACACATTCAATGTGGGTGCATTTGAACTGTAATCTAATTAGATGTTGAAAGTATTCTGGTGCCACTTAGCAAAAATACCAAAATATTGTTTTTGTTTGCAGTCGTAAGCTGCTGCATTTGCTGATACTGTGTCATTGTACCAATCTTTCCTTCACCAAGGTCCCATCATTCTGCAGTAAGCAGCAGGAGGGTACTAATCCTCTGCAATAGCACTTCAATTTTCTCATTACAAAAATTGGCTCCATTTTCCTGGCTTAGGCAAACCCAGTGTCACTCAGACCTTGGGGGCCACAGATTGGGAGCAGCGAGAGCAGAAGAAGAGCTAACTGCAACAGCAGATAGATATTTTAGCAACAGCTGTCTGGTTTTGTATGCTCCTCCTGGATATCAGTGTAAATGCTCCAGCTCAGCCAGCATGAGGTGTTTGTCCCCTCTACACATTACAGAGCCAAGTAAGAGTAGGATGATCTTTAGAATGAAGCAACAAGCAATGTCGTAACACTTCAGCAGATTATTACCATCTTCATATATACTCAAAAGCACTGAAAGAGTAATCTGATGAATGATAAAACAGTAGCAATAGAGGTACACAATTATAAACCAAAATCATCTTAAAATCACACCTTGTACTTGTACTGAGGCTTTTTTACAGTGCATGTCACTATTTTCAAGTTTCGTAGCATATCTGAGAGGAAAGCAAATTTCACTAGCCTGTGACAATGAGAAAACTGAAACAGAGAAGTCCATCTTTCATGAGCAATTAAATGTCACAAAGGGAAAGAGCAGCAAAGTCTCTTGGCTTACAACTTTGTGCTCTAACCACTGGTCTATTCAAGGAACTGCATAGGTCATTTATTCTTTAATTTATTCCATTTCATTTATTCCACTTCAGTATTCACATGCAGCTTTGTGTACAGAAAGAAATGAAAACCACAAATTCCTATTAAATTGCTCATTAAATTTGTGTAAGTCTAGGAAATTACAGGGTTCCCTCCACCTTGAAGTCTGAGCACTTATGCATTGAATCCCACAATCAGAGAACGGGTTGGGTTGGAAGGGACCTTTAAAGGTCGTCCAGTCCAACTCCCCTGCAATGAGCAGGGACATCATCAACAAGAGCAGAGTGCTCAGAGTCCCATCCAACTTGACCTTGAATATTACCAGGGATGGGACATCTATGACATCTCTGTGCAACCTGTTACAGCATTTCATCACCACCCTCATTGTAAAAAAAACCCTCCAAACTTCCTTATATTGAATCTAAATTGTGTCCTTTTTGACTTTAAAACCATTACCCCTCATCCTGTTGCAACACACCTTGATAAAAAGTTTGTCCTCATCTTTCTTAAAGTCCCCCTTTAAGTGCTGAAGGGCTGCAATAACATCTTCTCAGAGACTCCTACAGACTGAGCAACCCCAGCTCTCTCAGCCGTTTCTCAGAGAAGTGCTCCATCCCTCTAACCCAACTCTGTGGCCCTCCTCTGAACACACCTCTACAGGACCATGTATTTTTTAAATAATAATAGTGCATAATTGTGATGCAGTGACACTTCAGGTAATCATCCATTAGGGTAGATAATTTTATTTTATTTCCCTTAGCATCTCCTAGACCTGCAAAATAGGATTTCAATTAGTAAGAATAACTAATATTTTTGCTTTGGAATAAGAACTGAAGAACAGAAGATGCATGAAAATAACAATTTATATGTCCCTTATTAATACAGGAAAGAATCACAATAATGGTATTAATTGTCTTGTAATGGCTGTTTGTTTTGCCTATGCTTAGTTGCCAGTCTCTGGTCTAGAGACAAAGTCTCTGGTCTAGCAGTGGAAATTCTTAAAGGTTTCATATGGAATCAATCCCAAATTTAATAACTTTTGCAAGGCTTAATGCTGAAGTATCACCTTTGTCCACTAATTTATAACTGGAACATAAGTATTCATAATATCCAATTTCACCTCTTCAGAAAAATGTTGCTTCTTAATCCTTTGTTTTTCAATTCTCTACAAATAATTGTGTTTAAGTTCTGCAGGAACAGCATAACAGCTGAGCTCAAAGAACTGATATATCTAATAAAATTTCCCACAATTTCTAGATAGGTAAAATGTGATCAGCTGGCTTGGAATTTGTTCAAGGTCTAATATTGACACTCTCCTTTCATAAAGGCACCTAGAGTAGTGTTTTTGAATTTCAGTTTTATGTCCCCTTTCAAGCATGTGATCCTAATAAATTATAATCATGAACTTAATATCACTGATTAATGAAGTTGGTCCGTGCGACAGAGATTCTCTGTCACTACTTTCTTCACGAACTTAGCAGTGTTCTTGCCAGAGCTCTTGGCTGAAATTGCTCCTGGCACTTAAAAAAACAATAATTACAAATGAAAAAATTGAAGCTACAAGGATCCATGGGAAAAAAAAAATGTCTAGCAATATAATTGATGTAAAACAGGAAACTGAGGTACTTGTAGGACTTTATAGTCTCTCAGGCAAGTAATGTTTAATGTGACTGTCATGCAATGATGACAGACATGTTTGTTTGGTTGGGTTTTTTTAAACGTGCAAGTTTGATTTCCCACAACCCTTAATCACACACACAGACACACAGACACAGACACACATAGAGAAAAGATTAAGAATCCTTTAAAAACAGCAACCAACTTCCTTTCCCCCTTTTTCAAGTTATCTATATTGTATTTTCAACTGTGAAAGAAAAAAAAAAAACAAACCAGTAAATCTGAATCAAATTTTGATCTCTGGAGTATCTACCGATGATACAGGAATATCCCTGATCAAATGGACTTAAAAAAGGCTGTGTCTTTAAAGAAGAAAACAGAAGGGAGAAGTATATTTATTACTTTTGGGTTAACATTAATTATAAATTTTCAGGAATGTTGTGGATTTAGAGGCCACTAGAAGAGAATTCCATGAGAAGCATGAACAGTGTATAAAACCACTTGTTCAAATCAAATTAAAAAAAAGGAACAAAATTACTTTTATTTTCAAAAGTATATTTCAATGCTGTTTCTATTAACAAAAACTTATTTACAGGAATTCTGCTTTCCTGAAATATTTTCAGAACAGAAACCAAAGCCCTTGGGGGTAATAACAATAGATCTGCACAGACATGCAGCTTTCTGATTGAATATCTTTAATTTTTAGTTTTAGCCTTTCCTGTTTAATGAAAGAGAAGACACAGTACTGTATCGTCTTGGTGACCAACCCCAGGTGATTAATTAAAACTTTATATTTCAGAAAAAGTGTTATTTGTGCGCTGTTTCACAATGATATTGTGATTTCAGAATGATTTTAGTCATACTAAAACTTCTTAAGGTACTCTAAGTAACAATTATGGCTTATTAATAACTTTGTCTGATGATAATTCCTTAGCTAAAAACATGGCCCAGAGCTGCTTTTGAATAGTTTTTAATGATAGGATTTCTTCAAAAACCAGAAGCTAGCATACAGGTCTCTGGATTCACTGAGGAACACTGATAACAAATTATTTTTTCTTCTATATCACTAATGGGATTTTCTTATGCTGCCTTGGGTTCATCTGAGTGGCTCTTTAAATTCTAAGCCAGTCCCATCTCATTAACATGAGTGAAGTCATACCACCTCTGCAGTGGTGTGACTTCACTCGTGTTGATGAGATGCAGTTTCTTTCTGCATTAAACTTTCAGCGATCTGGTATCTCTCTTCTGCCTATCCACCATGGAGTTCTTCACAGATTATGGTGATAACATGTCTCGGTTAAGGTATTGCCCTTTTCAGATTTGACAAATAAAATTATCCCTGTGCATATGTAGCCAAGGCCATAAATGTCTGTGTAAAATTGTATCATCACCCATTTAGTATCCAAGCTACAGCTTTTAACTGGTCACATTCTCAGGAGATACTTTCCAAACCCAACAGTGTTTTCCTAATGCTGTCCCAGAAAGCATTTCCTATATGTGCTGGTGAACCCATGTTTGCATTTGTGCACAAAAAAAGAAAAAAAAATAGCAATAATTAGAATGCAGAATTACTGATGTGGAAGAAAGATTTCTTTCACCTATCCTGTTTTTCAGTGTGTTTTACCTGCACTGATAAATATTTGAGGTAATAAGCCTGAAGGAGGATGGAAAAAGGATATTTAAATATGCAAATAGCATATGACATGGCATTGAATCTGTACGATCAGGAGTCAGAGATGCTGTTCCAGCACAGCTAATGAATAAAAGTGCCTGGGAGGTCCTTCCTCTTCCCAGTGTGCTTTCAGCCACAAGCCTCGTATCCTCACTGTGTCATGCAGCGATATCTCCTTCCTGAAATGACAGTATTAATGGCACAAATGCATAATGTTTATTGGCTAATTTTGTGGAACTAGGAAACTTGCTCTCACACGTGCCAGGAAGTTTTACAGAGTGATTTCTGTCTTCCCTCCCTGTCTGGAATGATGCCGCTGTATGGCGGCTGTTGCGGTGTAGCTCACCACCAGGATCAGTCCAGCTAGAGATACGCAGGTTCTTCTGTGCATCCCACACGTTGTCATGGAAAATGCACCATGCAGGCAACCTAAGAGAGCAACACAGGGCTGTCTGGCAAAGGAACATTGCTCAGGAAAGAGAAAGTGCTTGAAAATACAGGTACAGCTGGCAGATGGTTAGGCAGGACATTCCTTATTGATCCACAACAGCAAATCTGTCAATTTGACATGTATGTACTGAAAGGCAAGCAAAATTGTTTAGTACCAAATTCGAAGTGTTGGTTAGGATTAGATTATTGGCTGCTAGTAGGAACTGACATGCTTTGCACCTCTGGCCAAATGATAACAATGTGTTTCAGAAATTAATAATATCTGAGGATTTCTCATGTCAACGGAATTGCTTTCTGTAAGTCAACTGAGCTTACCAATGAGAGCTGACAGGGAAATAAAATTTTACTGGAAAACTTTTCTTATTATTCTCTAGTTCAAATAATGAGAAAACCATTTGACTATTTTGGCTTCTGTGCGATTATGTTTATTTAAAGAAACAGAACACTACTTAATTATGCATGTGAATACTTGGCACATATAATTACTACCCAACAGGCAAACTCTGTTTGGGTTTGTTGGAATGCCAATGGGCTTTTATTAGTTCAGCCCATCATTCTGTTGAGAAATGGAAATGAAAAGTGGAAAATATGTTTTCCTTCTCTAGAGATCACTTCAGCTCCTTTTTCTCTTTATTTTATCAGACTTCTTGTTGCTATGGGGGTCTTGAAGGCCTATTATTAAAACACCCTGCAGTCCTAAGGGAAGAAAAGCAAGCTGGTGCTGCAGATGGGAACAGTATGAATGGAATAAACTATAAGCACCAAAAAATTGC
This sequence comes from Lycocorax pyrrhopterus obiensis, assembly GCA_014706295.1. Lineage (NCBI taxonomy): Eukaryota > Metazoa > Chordata > Aves > Passeriformes > Paradisaeidae > Lycocorax > Lycocorax pyrrhopterus. The sequence continues at coordinate 72,836,744 of JACSVZ010000002.1, forward strand.
AATAAATGCAGCAAAATCTGTGCATTATTCTCCTTTGTTTCCAAAGTTCATCTAGAGTTTTCACCTTTTTTTTCACCTTTCAATTTTTTCTGAATATTAGGTAATTCATAGTACCATTCAAATATAAAAGCACAAGAGAAAAGTTGGTTATGCTGTCTCTTCTTGGGTCTCCTTTTGCACAAAACAAGTTAAATCTAAGTTAATCTATTCTGTACAGATATCCAACCTGCAGCAGAAATGTAATTAATATAATATACTCATTGCAGAAATGACACCTCCATAGCTCTTTCAGAAAAAAGAAAGGAAAAGATACATCTACTTGGCAGTTAAGTAATAGTTTAATCTACAGGTTAAGTCTATTGAAAACTCCCACAAAAATAGTTTTTACAATCATTTAATCATTATAATCAAAAAAAATTCTGGAAAATTGGTAAGATAGTCAGCAGGATCTTTTTTGCACACTGAATAAGATGATGATATTGAACATCAAGTGAGTCAAATAGTCTTCTAAAAATTGTGCAAAAGTCAACTTCTACAAATTGAACACATCAGAAGCAAAGACATTTCCTGTATTTCACTGACAGCATCTACATGACCAGAGAGTCAAAGACTATTTTGTAATGACCGAATGATTCCTGATCATCCATAGACCTAATAGTGACACATTTCTGAAGACCAGGAAAGAAAGCCACAGCATAAATTTGATTTTCTCTGGAAGAGAAGGATGCATGAAGTTTTTTTCCCCATCACTTGCTTTAATTTCAAAAGACACACTGGTTTAGACTAGCTTTATCTTGGAAATATTTCATTTCTCATTCACATCATTGTTCTTAACTTCAGCTTTGGTAGTGTATTCAATTCAGCATATTATATGACTTCATATATCCAGAGAATAGATCTGCTATCTCTTTCTCCTCGCCTCGCCTCGCCTCGCCTCACCTCACCTCGCCTCGCCTCCCCTCCCCTTTTATTCTTTTTATTTCCTTTGAGGAACTTGGCATCTAGTTTTATTTTATCTGAATCCTCTGCTAAGAGATGCTACCTAAAATGCATTCACTGCCCTCAGCTGTGTTGGCTCCCTGTAATAGAGTGGAGAAAATTTTGTAGAAGTTTCTAGAAGAATTATACAAATCCATGCACATGTATAAACCTAAGCAGAGGAATTTTAAGATACTTCATTGTGCATCAACAGAGTCTGCAATACATGCCTCCATTGATTCCATTTTTGAGGTCATTCAACTTGAAAGGCAGAATAAGTACAGCTTTGCGAGCCCTCTCCTGAAAACGCTTGAAATATGGGTGGCTATCAGGACTATGAGAACAACAAAAATTATGTTATTGCAGTTGACCTAAAAGACTGGAAGACAAAAACAACAAGTAATTTGTGTCTGGCCAGAATGGATAGCTCTCAGGACTTTTTTTGTGATTTTGGCTTTTTGAGAGAAACACTGTCATTGGTAAAATAATACCATAGTGGCTACACAACAATTTACTCCCAGCTCCATTCAAACTGAGGCTGCAGCATTAGGTACAATACTTCCCATCCTACCCACCACATACCATGTATACTTTATTCATCATCCCCTGATATGGAAACGTATTTCAGATTTTGTTACAAAGTACCTTATGCACATTCCACTCTGTGGAATTGAGCTTGTTCCATTCTGCCCTGACCTACAGAGACCTAAATCTTTACATAACAGTTTTTGGGTTTGATTAAATTGAAGTAAACAAATAGCTGAAAAATGCTGTAATCAACATATTGCTCAACTCTTTCCCACCAGCAGTGTCCAGTTCTGAAGCCTTCTGTGAAGGAAAACTCTTTCCTGGCTGACTGACAAGTACTCGACATGAAATTGCTTCATGAGAGTCGTAAATGCAGTAATCTTGCCCCAGAGCCTCATACATTATGCTCACAGTACCTACCTGTCATTATATGGCACTAAATGCATCAGAATTAACTGATTTCATTAACTTTCCTGCATCTAGATTGGAATGGATAAAATACTCTGAAGCCTTTATCACCAAAGAAATGGTCTTGAAAGCTAATGTTTACATTATATCTTCACAGTACCAGTGTATAGTTCAAGACTCAGGAGCTCATTAATTTATTATTAATTTGCTCCAGAATTAATTAACACTTGTTTTAATCTAATTCTGGCATAGCTGAAGAGAAAACATTATCTTTTAAAAAAAAAAATATTATTCAGGAAAGCAGGGATGGGGGGTGAGAGAAGGTCAGGATAGGGGTGTTAAAGGGTTGTACAACCAACATTTTTACATAATTCTATCTTAAGGCTGAAGAAAATCCAACTATTTCTGCAAGTCTGCTGAAAGAAAAGTGTTCCAAATATAATTGCAGAACAGTAGGAATTCTGGATGAGGTATTACACCATTTATTATTTTAACATTTTGGACACTTTGACAGTAAGGCAGAATTAAAAAGGTCAATAGGAATAGAAGCATAGGATATTTCATTCAAATCTGAATTGATAATAAAGGTAAACTCTCTCTGGGTAACATGAATCAGTGATTCTGCTAAAGTTGTCTCAACTCCTGCCATAAACTACTTTCTTTTTCAAAACTTGTGTGGATATCTGGCTGAGTAGAAATTGCAAATTATCCTAAACTAATTGGGTCTTTCAGTACTGTGACTACTAACATGTACACAAAAAATAACACTTTTTATTAATGCTTCAGGGCCTGTTCTGGTGCAGGGATATTGTAGTTGATGTCCATATCTGGGAAATTCTCCAAACTCCATAAACATGTGGGAAAACCATATAATATTCAGATGAATGTAGTGCCATTTTATGTTTATGTACTAAGATATTACTACTTTTTCTTAGCAGTAGACAATTAAAATAGAAGTTTAAAAAGTTAAATAATAAGCCTCATGACATCTCAGAATTCAAAAACAACACAAAAAGAATGATACAAATTTAAGGAGCCCCTTAATGATACAAGTTTATTTACAGTGGTAATAACAGATCACAGGTAGTCACTTTAGAACTGGAGCTGGTCAAAAAGTTTTAATGCCCATCTGGCAGAAGTGAATGTGCTTTCAAAAGCTGTTCTGCTTGTCTCTATATGATGCAACTAGCACCTTACAAAGCTTTTTCAGCAGAAAATAGAAATATGTACCAGAAGCTTACACACTGGTGTTTACAGCACATCTTTGAAGGGATAGACGGCCAAGTTAAAGTTTCTAGAAATCAAGGTTACCTTTCAAATTGATTTCAATATGCTATTGAAAATACTGATATGCCTTTTCTCACCTAAGAAACTATTCTGAAGACAGTTTCCTCAAAATCAAGTTTGTCTGCCAGCAGGTAACATATTATGTTGAAAATTCCTAATGCATACTTCTCAAATAATGTTAGACTTTCCTTGAACTATCATATTGTTAACATATTAACAAAAGAAAGCAGAAACAAGAGTTCTCATTCAAAAGGAAATTCTACTATTTCAAAACATGCTTCCATTACAATTTCAAAGAAAAGGGTCAAACTTTAAACATTTATGTGTAAATGTGTAAACTGTAAAACAACAGTTTAGACAGAATGCAGTTCAATTTAATTTTATTTATGCTAGAAGACTGTAGAACTGAAACGGAAGTAAAACTCAAATATTTTTCATTAAAATGGGAAATTTCAGCAATATTTAAACAAGTCAAACAACACACTTTGAAGATTCAATTTATAATTTTATTTCAAATTAATATTTTTCTGTGAAATATGTTTTATATGGGAAAAAGTAGTTTTGTCAAAAAGAAAAAGACAGCTATGCCAATTTTTTCTAGCAATTTTCAAGTTTTACACGATTCAAAAATGTGTGGTACATTGCAAATTATATGGGAGCAATATCACAATTCAGAGAATTGACAGTCAGTATTTAGCAGGAGATGCAATGAGGAAATTGCAAAGGAGGCTTACTGTATGTCTGTGTATTGAAATTAGAGATCTGCAATTTTTTATTTTTCACCAATGCTTTAAAACAGACTTTTTATATTTGCTTTTTTGTATTTCATCCTTGCACTTTTCACTTAAAACATAGCTAAGATAATGATGAGTGTTCTTGGGGGACAGTAATTGCTCTTAGCTGGGTAGATTTGGTGACATCACAAAAAGTGTGTGCATGGGAAGTCAAAAGGACTCATAGCATAATGTGTAGGTCAGTGGTTTTGAAGTAGAAAATCAGAAAGGAAGGTAAAGGACCCATAAGCAGGTGACCAGAAAACAGAAAAGAAATTCATTGCCATGTGTTGCACACCTGCTGATCAAACAAAACAAACAAGACAAAATGATAAAATTTTCTAAGATCTGTACTTTTTCATTTACTAAAAAAACCAATACTTAAATATAGCTATTTAGAACTGTTATTATCCTGTAGGAAGTATGGGCTTCATTTCAGATGAATTTAATGTTGCAGGTATTTTTTTTTTTTTCTGGTAGGTAACACAAAGTAGAAACTGTTTATTGTGCCAATACAGATGCCTTTCATTATTCCACTTTTCTCCTGCCTAGCACAGTAAAACACAATTTTATCTGTAGGATATTTATTTCTGTGGATAAAGATGGGAATAATCTTTAGCCTCTTAATAAGCAGCTCTGCTTCTCCTTAGATTCTGCTACTGTGCTTCAGAAATGTTGTTTGTCTTTGCCTCATTGTCTGAATTACAGGTAAATACATAAAGCTTTTAAGAACTTCATGATGATCCCTGTAGGGAAATAAAGTTCTTTGTGCCAAAACTTTTGAAATGAACACTTAAAATGTTTCGGGCTGTTGGCCTTCTTTATCAATGCCCTAAGTATCAATTTGAATGGATTTATGACTATCATTTGAGTCATTACCAGTCTCAGTAGCAGTGTATTTACGAGCTAGTTGTGCTGCATTATAACCACCAGCTAATAAAAAATGGCGCTCATTAGCAAGATTCAAAAAAGAAAGAACATTTTCACTTTTTTTCTTTTCCTTTTGCAGCTCTTTTATTAAGAAAAGAGGAAAGGTAATCTGTTGTTTTTTGGGGGTTCAGGGATTTTTTTACATTTCAGTATCTTACTGTGACAGCTGCTGGTTTCACATAACCATTGTTTCTATTTTTTGTTTCTTCTAATTTTGCTATAACTAAATTTCATTAACACTTTAGGAAATGTGAACATTTTCCTTCCATCTGCTAAATGGCTTTTAAAACCCATTTACTTTGATTTAGCAAATCTGGAAACAGCTGGCAAAAATGATTTTTATTAAGTTCCTCAGTTTCATATTTACAAGATATGTGACTTGCGTATTCTTTCTTAAGGTCTGTAATTGGTTTCTATTTCTCAACTGTACAATTTCTTTCTAAATGCTAATCAACCAGGTGGTCAGATGTTTAGTTATCATTCTGCACATTAACCAGTTTAATGTGCCTCAGTTTAAAAGTCTAGAGCTGATGATTCAAATGATGTGCATAAAAACTGTAAGAATAGTTATTTAGTTTTCAGCCATTACTTTCTTCTTCCTCTTACTAATTCTGAACTCAATTAAATAACCTAAGAAAAGAATGTGAAAAATACGTTCCCTGCCCTGGATGCCTGTATAACAAAATGTTGATATTTTGCAGCCTCTGGTGTACCATCAGGGTAAAAGAATGAGTGATAGAGACTGTTTTATGACCTTCTCATTAGCTCTTTCTGCTTAGTTTTGGATGTGAGAGCCTATTCACTTTTAGCTGGCTCCAGTTCTATGAGAGGAGGCATTCTGAAGCCAGCGAAAGCCACTAATTTGTTTCTGGAATGACAAGTCCATGATCCTGGTCTTTCAGAGCTGCAGAAGATATGTCCATGAGTGTAAATCCATTAACACAGAAAATTTATCCTTTTGAGACACATTCTTGTATCTGATACACCTGCTTAGGGCTGTAGTCTGCCACTACAATTTAAGGTGTGAAAGCAGATTCCCAACAGAGTAATAATTTTAAAAAACCCAAACTCAAACCCTTTCATATCACTTCCCACTGAGCTGCACACAGCTGTACTAAAACAGCATTGCTGAGGTGCTTTGTACCAAGCCATACCTGATGGGCTTTTTCAGCTCCATGAAGATATTTCAAGTTGTCATTTTGGGAATACGCAATTAAGGATCAGATGTCCACAGAGAAGTGCCAGGATATAAGATAGCAGAGATGAGGCTTGAGTCACCAGTATTAAACAAATTTCATCTGTTCTTTGATTAAATTTTTGACACTTAAGTAAGGGCTCTATGTATTCTTTTTATTTTTCCATGAAAATATATTTCTCTCATCTTTTTAATAAACTTAATTTGTGATCAGTTTCAAGCAATAACTGAGTTCCAGGAAAAAAAGAATACTATGAGCATTATCATTTGAACAAACATATATAAATCAAAAATTTGTCATAAAATTGTGGCAGTGGCGTATGCATCATCATCATGCTCAATCTCTTCCCACAAGATTCTTTCATTATCTCCAGTAGATGCCACTGGCATGAACTGAGTCAAAGACTTCCAACACCTTTGGGAATCCAGACTGCACAGATAAATCTTCACTGACTTTCTGCAGATGAAGTTAGCTTCTATGAAATGAGGAAATATCTGTGTTCCAAAATAACCTTTGAAAAATGTCACTAGACACTCTAGCACAGAAGGTTGACTAATTTGAGTGATGTTTCCAAATAAAAGAGTGAAAGACTGAGTAATGTCAGGCTCATAGGACAAGTTTCGCAATATTTCTAAATAGAACACTGATAAACAATTACAACTTTAGCCATTGGAGAAGTTCCACACAGACACTGAAACCTCCCTTTGCTCCACTGAACGTGAATCACCAGATTCTTATGAAGTTTTCAGATAGTAAGAATAAATCCTGTTGAAACAGTATTTATGTAACATAGACAGTGGTGTTCTGCCATATCTGTGTTTGAATTATGCACACATGATGTGCATATTCCACCAGAGTAAGGCCTTAAGTCATTAAACAGAAACATTCAGTCAGTTACCATGAATTCCTAAACATTCATGGACACATCTGTCAGCTCATATCCATATCTTTTTGTGTAAGTAATTCTGATACTCTGAAATGTACCAGTTAAAATTTCATGCACACAAAGATGCACGGCGTAGATTTTTTAATAGGCTGAGTTACGAATATTACGCCTTTTATTGTCATAATGAGCTAGAAATACATTTGTCATGAAAAGCTTCGTTTAGCATTTAGTTGTTGACTAAATGTCGACTGATGGTTGAAAAAAGATTATGTGCATTCCACTGTGCTACCGTCAGTAAGGCACTGAGCTTAATCCTGTGGGGTACAAAACAGGCCACAGTGATGGAGGATTTAAAGCTGGCTTGGTTAGTAGCAGTTTAAAAACATAGTTTCAACTTTGCATGCAATCTGGGTAACAAGGGGCATCTCTGTTATTAACAAAGGAGAATAACTAAGAGATGACAGGGGATGTTTGTAGAGCACTTTAGAAGTTGTGCTTAATTACAGTAATCAATTCATACTATCAGCTCTCAAGTTTATGCTGGCTTTATGTACATGACAGAAACCCAGTTGAGGATGGCAGAAGAGCATATGAAACAAAAACCTTCTCACATCTCAAAACCAGAAAAACTTCTCTATTCAGATTTCCGAACACAGGCATTTAGGAAGGCAGAGAGCAGGATGTAATCAGAGGCAGTCACACATCTCACAGGTTCTCATTCAGGTTCCCCTCTCCTCTACAAGTTTCTCTTTGTCCCCTGAAAAAGCTGGAGTGGTAGCAAGAAGTGTGCGATCCTCCATCCAGTGCAGACGAGCAATGGTGCTCCTTTCCACCCGCAATTACAGCATAAGCACATTACTGAGGGCAAAGGTGCCTCACCAAGCTGAGATGTGCCCAGATGTGTCCAAGAACCTGAAGCTGCTCTTGAAATACAATATATTTGGTAATAGTCAGGGTGAGTCAAACGTGGGATTATCTGAGTAAGCAGTTCTTAAAGAGTATCACACCTTCCTTTTTCACGCACTTTAACAACACAAAGTTGCTAAGTCATATTCCTTGCAAAATTTATATTCCTTGCAAGAATTCAAACCATGGCCCTGAGCATCTTAGCCTCTCTTGCTGCCTTGAGCGTTATCTCTGGGTAAGCAATGCCAAACATATTATTCAGAGCTAAGTCTGTTGCTCAGAAACTGGGTACACACCAGCAATCTTCACCCACTGTGTATGAGATGGAAGCCTGATAATTTGGGTCCAGAAATCCCTCAGTGTTGCCAAATGCAACCACATAAAGTGAATGCATTTATGAATACACCATTTTCTGTGGTTTTAGTTTCTAAAATAAAACCTAGATTTAGGACTAGATGTGGGGCTTTCTCTCATTGCCATGGAAAAAAAAAAGATTTTCAGGCCTGGCAACGAAATTTTAAAAAAAATGTCCTTACCAACAAACCCCATATTAAATAAATAAATTAACATTAAACTGTATTGTTTTAAAGTCTCTACTGTGATCTTTGTGTACACTGTGAATGCCAGTCTCACACAGCTTTACAGAAGAATGGGACAAAACCAACAGTCTCTGAGGCAGCAAAGGATATAGCAATGCTCGTATTCTCTCTGCATACTGGGAACTCCAGGAGCCAGAAGGCAGAAGTTTTCTAGAAAGCTGTTCAAGAGAACAAATGTAGGGCCTTGGAGCATAATTAAGGAAATAACTACTTCTGTTTGACATTCCTCATGAAAGAATGTGTTATGTCTTATGAATTCAAAACATGCAATTAAACAAAACACATTCCCTGTCCTCTTGTTCCCCAAATAAAGTAATTCAGAAACCATCACTTTGAATTGCTGGCTGTATTAGCTAGCACAGACATCGAATATTCAGCTGGGAGCCTGTCTGAGCACAAATGCTTTAAGCTGCACTCCAAAAGTCAACTAAACTTCAGAAACAAAACAACTCTTCATAACTACTGTATATATGATTATGAATAATTCCCTGGCAGTTCTTGAAAGAAAATTATACATCAAACCACCTTCTTCTCCATATTTTGTATGCTTTCAACTGCAGATAAAGGACAGACATCAAGTTGAGTGTTAGCTGCATTGTAGACATCTAGTATGCATTGTTTGTGGAAAATGCCTTCATCTTAACTTTGTTAACTTTAAATTCAATGGGACAGATATTTACAAATTGGTATTTATCCTGCTCTGTTTAAAACATACTTTGAATACAAGGGCTGCATATTATCAACTTTTCAGCATCACTCTAAAGTTAGTTTCCTTATTATTCGTGCTCAAGATTACACAATACTATATGAACTGAAGGTGTGTGTATTCCATTTCTTATAATGGGGAAATAGCGAAAATTTTAAAAATTTCATCGGTGTGTTTGTTTTGCAGAAGAAAAAAAAAAAACCAAAAAACAACAAAACAGATAGCATAAGATGATTACTTTGTCTTCCACTTGCAGTTTGATTCATTGATTATGAAATGTAGTAATAAGAAGGAGAGCAGCCTTGGTGAAACACACATTCATAAGGGCCTCCTCCACCCTTCCTAATCTCCTAAGAGCAAGACCTAGGGCACCAGGTAGATGTCTAAGACAGCAAACTTCAGAAGCAGGAGGGATGGGTGATGTTCCTTCACATAGCGTTTATGAAAATGGGCCATTCCAAATTTGAATATTTTATGATTTTGTTAATTCCCTCTCCTTTGAATCCTCTATTTCTTATGAAGGGATTTCTATTCTTTATCTTGTAATCTTTAATGTGCTTTTACCTCCCTAGTAAGCACCAGTAACTACCTTATATATTGTCATAATTTCATTTTACAAAAAGTCTATGTAACTTAAATTAGTATTTTTTAAGACAGCACTAAGTATGCAAACTTTCAATCACAATTTCAAATGTACCTGACTAATGGGACTATAAAAAAATGTACATATCATTAAAAATACTTAAATAATAACTTATGGAGTATAAAAAAATGTACATATCATTGAAGAAACTTAAGTAATGACTTATGGAGTAGCCATGCTCCAACAGGTTCCTTGATGTAGAAAATTGAAAGACCAGCCATTCAGGGGTGAGAGAATGAGAGCATCCTGAGAAGAAGATTTATTGTGAGTTTCTAGGTTAAATCTAACACAAACTCTCTTAAAACCATGCTCATGCAGTTTCACAGATATAACAGATGTGTTCACTGAAAGAAGATTTCAATACATACTGTGCAATTGTTGAAGCAAATTTGTAAATTAAAATTGGAGTTTTAGAACAGAAAAGGCACTTTTGGTAAATTAAAACTGAAGAGAGATCATTCTGGTGATTAAAATTATTGTATGTCATTGTTTCTTCACTCTCTTCTCCATACTCTGCTTAATGGGTAAATAAAAACTGCAAGATTTTAGACAAAACTGAATAAACTTAGGGTTTTCCCCTAGACTAGCAAATGTATGCTTTAGCAGCAGATGCAATTGTGAGCACTGACTTTTTTATTTCCTAAAAATTAATAGATTTCCTCAAGCATTTTGCAATAAGGGAAAGGTTTTCTGTGTAAAACTGTTAACAAACAACTTAGAACATTGGGGTTTTTTTTGTTTGTTTTTCCTTCTTTGCTCAGTGGCAAAAAAATAGCACAGAAATTTATAGTTTGAGTGTCTTCTTAAAATTAACTATGATATTCACTGTTCCTGAATACTACAAGGCAAAAGCTGTTTAACTTACCAAGTCATGTGTAATGTTAGTTACCATGATCAGGAGGAAGGATTTTGTGCCAGCTGTCTAAATTTATACTTTGACATGAAAATGAAACTCCAGGTAAAATATATTTTTCCTCTCACTTCAGTGTGAGGTAGACAACTGCACACTTGGCATTGGATCAGTGAATTCTTAGGACTTCTCTGCAAGATTAATATTTTAATGCTCAGTCACTGTATGCTCTTTAGTTTATAAGAAGCCCTTTGAAGATCAAGATTCTATTGCCTTAGGAAATGTACAAACAAAGTCTGTAGCATAAAAAAGATGAGCAAAGACAAAGGACACAGCAAGACTCGGTGGTCTCTAGCAGGGCAGGTTTCTGCCAGAAATGTGAACAGAACTCAGTAATTCCAGTGGATGGCCAGACCCGTTGGGTTCATATTAGCTAGACTTCTAGGTAACAAAAAACCTGCAACTATATAGAAGCTCACTCAAAAATCTTAACTAAGCATCAGCCTCTCTGTCCTTTTGTATAGCTTCCAATGTCACTGCAGCACTACCCCTCTGCACTTACCAGCTGATAGCAGTGCATCAGACAGTTTTCTGAATTTGGGACCTTCATGCAGGCAGCTTCAGCATACAAGTCAAATGTAAATTTTATGATACTTTGATGCAATTAGCTTGTTGGATTTTCAATAAACTTTCAAAATTTAAGTGAACCGTTTCTGTGAAATAGTACCAGTTCTTGAAAGAACTGAGATAAAGTAGATTGAATTTCCAAACTGGTATTTTTTCTTTCTGTCTGACAGGAGGGAAAACTGATATTTTCTAATCAAGGAGGTATGCACACCAATGAATAAAATACTCTTTTTTATCAAGAACAAGACAGATAAGATTACATTAAATACATTCCTATGGCAAATTATTGACCTTGGCCTACATGACCTGCTTTTGCTATAGTCAGTGCTGCTGCATCTAAAGAACCCTGCCAATAAAACACAGAAACTGACCAGAAGCATATTTTTTGACCTATCTCAGATTCAATGTCAAAAGTACTTGCTTAAATTGCCTAATTTTGGTGGCATTTGGAATACCAGCTTGTTGATTATCACATCTCACTTGAGATTAATATTTTAAAGCAGAAACATTGATGTTTTAAGTTAAATGCTGATAAAAACATGATGTATTTCACGCTGTCTCATGACCAAACAAAAGTAATGTATTGAGACCTCCTCCTCAGTCATTATTACATTACTTTTATTTTTTTTTTTTAATGGAGACTTCATATTCCGTAAGCCAGGTAAACATAATACTTTTCAAATGAGAAACATATAAGGCAATCACTCAAATGTCTGAAATAAACAACGCAGATGATGGCATTTGTTCACCATATTCTTGCTATTTCAACTGACAGAAAATTTAATTAAAATACAGTCTCCTTATAGAAAAAAAAGAGAATGAAAGTGTCATGTAAGTTGCTTTAGTGAATAATTTGGCCATATCTCATTCAATATAATGGAAAATAAAAGAGGATTTTTACTTATATTTGAAATCTTTATTCAATTACATATCCAAACAAAATCCAGATGTCTCAGCACAATATTTTATGCATATGTTGAACTGCTTGTTTGTTCCTTTTGTTTACTTACTGAATAAAGAGAAACGCTGCTTTTCTTTTTTTTTTTTTCAATGATCACTGAGTATATCAACTAACATCTGATTTAAAACACTAACTTCTCTAGCATTTCTTAGAGAAGATCCATTTTTTCTGTTTGGCAGTATTGTCAGGACTTTAGTCTCTGTATTTTTATCTGCAGCAGATAATATGTTGTGTTCTACTTCTATTGTCGAAAAAAATAGCACTGGCATAGTCAGTAAAATTGGTGAAATTTAATGGCTTGTTCTATAATTACACTATTTTTCTATAGTGTACCATTCAATTGCTGGCTTTAATCAAACACACAAGGTAATTATAATAGACATTTGAAGTTACTCTGAAAACAAAGATTATCCTTCACATGAATAATTTATACCAAATATTACACACACACACACACACAAATGTTCTTTGCCAATAGCTCTGTTACTTAACCTCTTTGTAAATTTTTTTTAACGCTTCTACAAATTTTGCATAAATCATTACTACATAAGAGTGGATTTCAGAATATGTGACAGAGGTAAAAATGCACACAGCTTCTTCTGCTTTTATCTGATGCTTTAATATTATTGAAAAATGCAGTAAAAATTCACTTCCTTGAGCTGATATGAGTGACCATTTAATTTTGTGTCACTGAAAGTTCATACTAAATTTGTCTTAAGGTGTTAGGTGCATTAATTTGTTAAATCTAAGAATTCAGAAACATTTAACATTATCATATATGTACAACCTTACAGGAAAAAATGTTAACTTAATAAGATCTCAAATTAATTTAATTTCTCAGCAAAGAAACTTGGTGAAAAATACTTGGTTTTGTTCATGTTAAAAACTCCTCTATGCTCTATTGAAACGCGGCCCCTTTCCACAAAGAGGGCCCTATATTCCAGAACACTTAATGTGGCTAAAGTGTTGAAAATAAAGGTTCTGAGAAATAAACATAGATATATATATATGCATATACACATCTATCTATTTATCTATCTATCCATGTATATATTTGCAAAGGTTGCTATTAAAAATAAATAGGTTGCTATTAAAAAAAGGTTGCAAAAGTTGCTATTAAAAAAAAATACTGATCCTTTAAAGTTAAAATTAATTAAAGTTAAAGTTAAAATTAATCCCCAAGGTTTTCTTCTGCTCTGAGTTAGTCTTATATTAGTGCTTGCCTACAACTCATGCCAGTTGATTTTGGCGGTAGAGTAAGGCTGGTACAACACTGGGGAAAAACAGGACATGGTTTACACTAGAGAAGGAAGTCAGTATAACACTGGATGTAGGAATCAGAGTCTAAGTCTGGTAATAACAGAGCAAACCAGCAGATTAAACAGTTACCCAAATCCAAAATAAGTTTTAAACTACCTTAAAAGCCAAGTGAATGAAAGGATTTGGTTCCCCATACACTTGAATCCAATCCTTAGCCTTTGTTTTTCTGGTAGCCTGTCTAATGATGAAAAACAGGGATAAAAAGTATTCCTGGTTAGCAAACATGAACTTTCCTTTGCAGTCTTCAAGTAAAACAGAAATTGCTTAGCCAAGGAATTGCTGTCATTCTGTTTCTCATTTAAATTACATACTTTAATCTCTTCCTCAGTATTTTTTAAAAATCCCTTTTTCCCCTAAAGATCCTGGCATGATGCAATATGTTACTTCAAGGTGCCATCAAATTCTTTCAGCTTGGCATTTTAAAACATAAATATTTTTGCAGCTTTCCTATTCCTACTTTTTGGGGGGATTTTTCCTGTTGCTGCCGAACAACTGAATTTTTTGAGTTGTCCTATGTTAGCTGAAAAATATCTCTCCAGCTCTGCAGGGTGTTGAATGTACAAAGTGTCATTGCATTTTTGTGTGGATGCTTTGTCTCCTTTTTTTCCTTCACAAAAGCTTCCATCTGAAACTGGCAGAAATAGGAAGCTGCACTTGCTAACCATGGGGCGTCTGGTTGCTACTTCCTGCATCTCTTCCTTACTGTCTTACGACTAACCCTATTATTCTCTTATCATGGAATGGATGATGCAGGGTTATAGTTGCAGCATTTAAATGGAAAAAGATCATCATGAGAGACAACTACTGAAAGGCACACCATAACTTAGGTTCTAAAATTTGGAAACAATTAGAAACATTGAGCTTGGTGAAGGCAGCCTCAAGCTCACACAAATTCAAACCTAGAATAATGGAAACAACTCTAAGAAAAAAGTCTTTGTATTCTTCCCCACACTTTTGTGGTATTCTGCTTCAATAGTTTAGATATCACAACCTTTTCCATTCAATTTCAGAAAGCAAGAGATTCTCAAACTTCCAAGCTTGCTTTCTCAGCTTTAACAGCAAACTTAGGAATGTCAAAGTAGAACAAATTCCCATCTGCCTGGATTGTGTGACAGTCAGAGGTGCCAATCTGTTAGTGTACGCATATGAGGTCAGCATTAATACTCTGTATTAGTGTTGAATCCCTACTTGAAAAAAAAAATCAGTTTCAGCATTGTTCTCTGCTAGGTTACTTATGGCTGCAAGCAAAAGATGATTTGAAAATAAAAATCTCCATAGAAACTGATGATGGACAAGACCTAAGAGAGGACAAAAAGAAATTTTCAACTCAATCTCTTACCTGAAGATAAATTTAAAAATTCCCAACTGAATGAATTAAAGCAAAAGGCCTTAAGCTCTAAATGTCTTCATTGTATTACTAGTAGTTTTACATCTAAAACTAAAGGAGGATTTTCCTAAATGACTTCTAAAAGAGAAACAATAAAACATATTAATCTGGATTCAAGGCTGGCAAATTTAATTCCTAGATGAATATAATGAAAGAGACAGGAAACTCTAGGTTAAGTTTCTGTTACAAAAAGGTACAAATCACTTCTTACTTTCAGACACTGTTTCATGTCCATGTGTAAATATAAATACAGTAAATGATTACTTACTAAGATTATCTCTGATTATTCTTTACATGGTTTTGTCATACATTACTTTTATGTCAGAAATCTACACAATGTCTTCTCTTTCAAAATTTCTATAGAACTCTGTATCCACCAAAAAGAAAAAAAAAAAGCTTCTATCCGTCTTCACTGCTATTTAATCAGGTCATGGTGCCATTATAACTGCTGGTAGATTTTGTGTACAAATTTATTCATGATGGGTTGTCAGCATTTGTGCCATTTGTGTTGGATAACCTGAAGACGAAATAAAGAGCTTGTGATGCTGTCTTGGTGCTGCAAGAAGACTGATAGTGCCAGAAAGAGCCTGCTTGTGAGAAATCAACCCATGAATATTTTTAACAATTCTTAAAACAGATAGACCTTTTCATATGGAATCAGCATACAGAGCATGTGGCATCAGATTTTTTTAACTCAGAATTCTGAGGCTTATAGGTAGATTTAGTGTAGTGTTGAATAATAGTTTCAGATACCTGGCCTCTGCAAGTAGCAGATGAGAAGTTGTGGTTTTAATCTCATAAAAAGTTCTCTGTTCTCAATTCCTCTACTGTCTACAATGGACAACAAAGTCAGTACCAGAAAACAAGGAAATAAGCACTAAAATATCTTAATTTTGCAGGTGGCTAAACTAAATCTCATGGCCCAGAAAAGGAAATATTTCTCGTGCAGAGACTTCTGAAATCCTTGTCTGTACACAGCCTCCAACTTCCATCTTTCCTCTTTCAACAGGCCCTTCAGATGATGATGGATAGTAACTGGAGAGTTCTAAGGATAATTCAAGTTGAAATGGATGTCAGGAGGCCCCAGACCAAACTTCTACTCAAAGCACTTCAGCTGTGAGATCAGATCAGACTAATATCTCAGGGCTTTAACAAGTCCGATCTCCAGTGTGCTAAGGACAAGAGATTGCATGAACTTGTCACGCAACATCTCAGATCCACTGTTCCTGGATATAGCCCAGGCTGCCAGTAATGGCCACATCCCAGGACCTTTTTCCCAGTGAACAGTAGATCCATCTGTGTCACCCCTGGTTGTGCCAACCAGTGTCTGTATCATGAAGTTACCCTTGTAAGCCTCCAGAAATCTCCTCAACTTTTCATGTCTCATCACACTGCCCCTCCAGCTGATGTCAGGGAGTCTTGAGTCTTCAATGAGCACCAGCATTTGTGATCCCAAGACTTCCTAGAGCTATTTAAAGAAGGTTTTTCATATTTTTATCCTGACCCAGTAGGCTGTAACAATCTACCCCCACAATCTCGTCCTCACTTATCTCTTCTTAGATTCTGATCCACACATGTTCACCAGACCATCATTCATTCCATAAAAGCACTCTAGGCTCCTCTAATCTTTTTACCAGAGTGCAGTTTCCTCCTCTTCTCCCTGCCTGTGATAGTGGTGGACTGACTAGGCAGTGTTAGGTTAACAGCTGAACTCAATGATCTTAAAAGGTCTTTTCCAACCTAAACGATTCTATGATTCTATCACGCTCCCTCTGCCTTCGTGAGCTCTCCCTCTGCCCGCACAGGCCCTGAGAGTTCCATCCCCTCTCCAGACCTACTCTGGGCCCAGGATGGCACTCTGCTGGGGTCCATCACTACTTGTATGAGGAATGAGCAGCTTCTGCCCCCTTCCTGTGCATGCTTCTGCACAAACTGATGCATTTGTGGGGTGCTGCTGGGAGCTGAACTCCAGGCTGGCAGGCAGTACAGGTGTCTCCCTAGCACCAGCTGAACAGGGATTATCACTGCCTCTTCAGAAGCCAGCTGAAGACAGAAGGGAAAAGTATCCTTTGACCAGCAATATCTGATGGACACTACCAGAAACAGGAACTCTAGGAGCCTCTAGGAGCTCTGTAGCAGCTGCACCAACACGCACCAGCAACACCAGCACGCACCCTGAGGCTCCCGAAGTTCCCAGATCTGGAAGAGGAGTTCACAGACTGCAGTGCAAACCAGTGTGTCTGCTAGCGACAGCTGTTTACATTGCTTGTTTACCGAATAAGCTTACAACAAGGCATAACTGGAAGACCATCAAAATTATCATCTTTTCATCAAAACATACAAGGCTGTAAATGATAAGTTCTTCGGTGGAAAGATCGCTTTTTTCCAGTGTTTCAAGATCTAAGGGAAATATTTATTTTATCTTTTTAACTCCACTGAATTTTGACTTCACTTTTAGGTCAAACAGTTAGGTGAATAAAATACTTTATGTTAATGATTTTATTAAATAGGATTATTAGATATTTTCTCATCAATAAATGTGCGGCAACTCTGTAAAAAATTAACTTACTAGCTCTGACCTTTTGACACATCTTAATGGAATCTTTTATTACTGCTTCTATTTTGTGAATATTTTATCTGTTGGGCTTGATTTTGGACAAAAGAACATCTTCAAACACTGAACTTTCCTAGTGACTCTAGTACAGAATATGGATCATCTTCCAAAAAGTACATAGCTTGGAGGAAAAGAAGGAAAATACAAAGAGTCAGAGCCAAAAAATCCTCCAGAAAAATAGATCACAAAACAACATTTGCCCATGTACAGAAGCTGATAACAGCATTGCAAAATGGTAAATAAGAACATACAACAAATAAACACAGTTAGTGATACTTTCAGCAGGGAAATGCCATTTTTTAATTAAAATATAGTTTATCATATTAATGAAAAATTCTATTTTAGTTAATCATTTTGGAACAGATGTTAAGAATGCAGAGTGTTTTCATGCTGCAAGCATGTGTCCAGAGTATGGACAGACAAGGAAGTACACAAGGGCAAACCTAGAACTGGTGAAAAATAATACTTTGAAACAAACTAGATTTGTGTAACTTTATTGTTTTAGAAAGATATATTGAACTTTCCAACAATGGTATTTTCAATGACAGCATACTCTGAGACTTATCTCAAGCATTTCTGCCTTACATTCTTTTCTATGTCCCCAATCAGGTTAGCAACTGCAAAAAAAAAAACTCTGAACTATAGCAGGAAGTTTGTTCCCCTCAGATAACCTGTGCTGAAATAACCTTAAAAATAATCCCAAGTGACAAAATATGAGTTCACATCAGGTAATTTGCATCATAAAGGCTATATCATTTAAGCATTGTTATCCTCTCCAAAGGCTTCCAATTCCACCTTCCTAAAATTTTGCTGAAATTACCTTTTCTCCCCTAATGCATATTGCCATTCCTTTTCAGATATTTCACACTGATAGGGAAGCCTTCAGTATGATTTTGCAAAAAGTGCTTCTTACACTATTGGCAGATTTTTGCACAAGGAGATAGAAACAGATCTCTAAAAATGCCAACTGTATTTTTCTAAAACAAGATTTAGTTTTGTTGGTTTTTTTCTCCCTGCATCCACTGCCACTACTCTACATATAGCCTTTAACACCAGGCTCTTATATTCATGTTTTTTTCCTGGTGTTCCTTTTATGCTTTGCCAGAAGTGGTAGATGCCGGGTGTTATAATAAAGCCCTCTTCAAAAATTATTCCCTTTTTTTCTGGTTCCACTTACAAATTGATGTCTTGTTCATTTCGTACTGGTATACTTAGCTCTTAAGTAATTCCTTCCTTTACAAGACTCAGATGTAGACTTTACCCTGGACTTCAAGAGAGGTAACTTCGGCCTGCTGGAAAGCCGCTCTGTGGAGAAGGACCTGGGGTCCTGGTGGACAACAAGCTGTCCTTGCGCCAGCAGCGTGTCCTTGTGGCCAAGAAGGTCAATGGTATCCTGGGGTGCATTAGGAAGAGCACCCAGGTCGAGGGAGGTGATCCTGCCCTCTCCTCCGCCCTGGTGAGGCCACACCTGGAGAGCTGTGTGCAGTTCTGGGCTCCTCAGGACAAGAGACACATAGAGTTCCTGGAGTGGGTCAAGTGAAGGGCTGTGTCAAATCAATGTATACAAATATTTTAAGGGCAGGGGATAAGAGGATGGGGCTGGGTCTGTTCGGTGATGCCCAGCAACAGGAAAGGGGACAACAGGCACAAAACGAAAGTCAGCAAGTTCCATCTAAATATGAGAAAAACTTCTTTACTTTGTGGGTGACAGAGTACTGGAACAGGCTGTCCAGGGAGGTTTTTGACTACCCTTCTCTGGAGATACTCAAAAACCTGCCTGGAGATGATCCTGTGCAACCTGCTGAACCTGCTTGATAAGAGAAGTTGAACCACATGATCTCCATGGACCACTCCAACCTCAACCATTCTGTGAAACAGCTCAGGTCTTTAGCTTGTGTATTAATGACACACATGCATTCTGGAGCATCTCTCTTATGAGGAGACCCTGCAGGAGCTCGGCCTATTTAGTCTGGAGAAGAGAAGATTGAGAAGTGATCTCCTTAAAGTGTATAAATATCTCAAAGGCATTTGCCAAGAGGATGGTGCCAGACTCCTTTCAGTGGTGCCCAGAGGCAAGATGAGGAACAATGGCTGTAAACTAAAACAGAAGAAGTTCCACCTCAACGTGAGGAAAAACTTCCTTTCATTGAGGGTGGTAGAGCACTGGAACAGGCTGCCCAAGGAGGTCATGGAGTCTCCCTCTCTGGAGACATTCACAACCCACATGGATGTGCTCCTACGTAACCTGCCCTAGGTGACCCTGCCTTGGCAGGAGGATTGAACTATATGGTCTCCAGAGGTCTCTTCCAACCCTAAGAATTCTGTAATTCTGCAATATTGACATATTTTCCCAAGTTAATAACATTGTTAGCAACAGGGCCGAACTATTTAATGCCAAGTTTTTCGCTAGGTGGCTTTGCATACAACTAAATAGTTTTGATTTTTGGAATGGCATAGGCAGTATTCTTTTTTTTCTCATTATTAGTGGAAATGTTTACTACATATGGAAGGGTTAAGCTCTATTAGTGCAAAATGGCTGCAGGAATTGGACCCCTAACAGTCTCTAAAATATTATCATATTTTAATACTATAAGTCATAATTCAAGTCTACCAAATTCGGTTGCACCATATATGTAAACAAGAGTTGAGACAGGCTTTTTAATAAACTGAATCTTCTATGGCCATATCATTAAGTAAAAAATTGACAATTGATTTAACATCGATTGTCTTTTTACACAAGAATTATACCTTTTTTTTCCTTTTGACCACATACAGCATGGATTTCTAAGTTTACAGAGGTCGTTGTTCACTCCAATTCTCACCCCAGTGTCCTTATATTTTTTAAATTTCTGAGACTGAAGCAGCAGCTAATCTCAATGTATCATTTTTCTTATGCTTTCATAAACATAAGAGAAGTTCTGTGATTTTCATATATATTTTGTTCAAGCTCTGAGCTAAGATTGAATCAATTAGAGTGATTTTCCTAGTTAGACATAAATATGTAACAACTCTAATCTCTGTTTAATGACATAAATAGCTTATATTTAGTTCTTCTGAAAGTACTTGAGAAGGTTATGCTATACATAAATGCTCTGTTTCAATCGTTCTTTTCCATGTACCTGCATTTGAGATACATCTCCACTACTGCTGATGAGTGTCACAGACTCCCTTGTGTCACACATTGTATGCACCTATACAAAAAGGAAGATACAGGTTCCAGACAATCTGCAATTTAAACATAAGGCAAGAGACAATGTGAGGATATGAAATGACAGCAACATATATCGAAACAGTAGAAAAATAATGACCAGCAAAACAAGCTTTGGCCACTTCTTCTAGCGGTGTAAGTTACTTCACAGGTTTTTATAGACATCGGAGAAATTTTTGATGAGATGGGCTAGCCCTGTGACAGATTAGGGATGAGGGACATTTTAAAAGCAGTAAGAGGAGCCTTGTAAAAATATTCTAGCTAGCTGAGATATCTTAGCTTCTTCCATCAATTTGTCAGCAAAATTCAGTTTGTCAAAAGCTTTTCTGTTTGCAACTTGCAGACCTAAGCTTAGTGCAGTAGATGCTGGTTGGGGTAGAAACAAACAATGTGTACACATTTGTGCTGTGGAGGGTCACTGACACTTGCTTCTCCTGATCAGCAATTTAACACTGTTTGCCTATCCAGAGGGCACAGGTCTATTGCAACTGCTGCTAGAGATGAAGTTGTAATCACTGTAGTTTAATGCTTTCAAGGCTCACTTCTGTTCCCATGCAGATTAACACAAGACTCGAAGATAGCAACTAATATGAGCAACTACTGATGATCTTCTTTCAGCAAAGTAGTTGGAGATTTAACTTGTAATTATGTCCATGCTTAGGTCCTGAATTTTGTCCAATTTTACATACACTGTTAAAACATCAGTCATACTGATAAATTATGTCTTATCAAACTTCTTTTTTTTCCCCCAGAATTTTAATGTAACCATTAAAATATAGAGGATAATCCTGTGTTTAGTATAAATCTTTAGCTACAG
The DNA here is from genome assembly GCA_014706295.1 of Lycocorax pyrrhopterus obiensis. Taxonomy (NCBI): domain Eukaryota; kingdom Metazoa; phylum Chordata; class Aves; order Passeriformes; family Paradisaeidae; genus Lycocorax; species Lycocorax pyrrhopterus. Next base: position 72,858,368 of record JACSVZ010000002.1, read on the forward strand.
CTAAATTATTATTTCATCAGTATATTTTTTCTTTTTTTTTTTTTTTTTTGTAATATTGCACACGTAATTTGGAGCAAAGTTTAATAAAGTTCACTTTATAAATCCATATTCGTATACCTCTTTTATACAAATTCCTTCTTTTTGTGAAGTTGAAGCGGGGGAAATGGGGAAAAAGCTCATTTTCACTTTTAGTGTGCACTGTTAATCCCAAAAGCTTCTGAACTACAAGAGTAGATGATAAATCCATGCTGTAGTTTTTGAATTTATAAATGAAATACTGAAAGAAATGATCCATTGTCAAGCTATGAGTAGCATTCTACATACTTTTTGACCAGAAATGGAATAAAAATGTTGCCAAACCACTTAATTAGTGCATATAAGAAGTCTGTGCTCGGCTACAAGATCTACTAGGACAATTTCTGGGAAGTTGGAGATTTGCCTAGGCAATACCCTGCAAAAAGACACAAAACCACCAACAACCCATAGAGGGTTTCTCAAGGTGTGTACAATTCCAAAAGCCAGAATAAAAGATAGCAAAAACCCCTACCTTGTAAATAGCAAAGAAGAAACCAAAGTGAAAGTCACATTACCATTGGAAAAGAACAAAACTCTTGTATTGGTTGTGCACGGCCTGGTTTTTGGTAGCAGGAATCTCTGATGGCTCTGAAAGATGGACATGCTGCTGGCCAAAACTGGGCCAATCAGAGAGGTTGGTAAAACCTCTGTGATGACATATTTAAGGAGAAAATCAAAACAAAGTCATGGGGGTTTTGCTCCTAGTCAGAGAAGAGGAGGAGGTGAGAACATGTGAGGGAAACAACAAGGAGACACCAAGGTCAGTGAAGAAGGAGGGGGAGGAGGTGCTCCAGGTGCCAGAGCCGAGATGCCTCTGCAGGCCGTGGTGAAGGCCATGGTGAAGCAGGTTGTCCCCCTGCAGCCCATGGGTCCACGTGGGATGCAGAGATCCACCCCAGCCCGTGGGGGAGGTGCCTGTGCCGGAGCAGGTGGATGCCTGGAGGAGGCTGTGATCCAATGGAATACTCAGTGAAGAGAGGGGCCCTGCTTCCAGGCTGGAGCAGCCTGTCCTTGGAGGACTGCACCCCATGGAAAGAGAGATCCACGGCACAGCAGTTTTGGGAGGGCTGTGTGCCCGTGGGAGGGGCTCACGCCGCAGCAGGTGCGGTGTGGCTGCTGCTCGTGAGGGTGGGCTCACGCCGGGGAACTTCACGGAGAACTGTCTCCCACGGGAGGGACCCCACGGCCTCACAGGGGAAGGACTCCTCTCCCAGAGCAGCAGAAGGAAATCTCGGTGATGAACTGACCACAAACCTCCATGCCCTGCCTCCCTGCCCTGTCGGTGGGAAGCAGGGAGGCGCTGGGGGTGGAAGGTGTTTAAAGGGCTTAATTTATTTCTCATCATCCTCCTCTGATTCTGTTAGCAATAAATTTGCTCTGTAACTTTAAGTTAAGCCTGTTTTTGCCCTTGAAGTGTTTTTTGTTTTTTTTTCCTCCTGGTCCTTATCTCAACTCATGGAGCCCTCATTAACTTTTCTTTCTTTCTCTCCTCTGCCCAGCTGTGGCAGGGGAGGGTGAGCGAGCGACTCTCGTGGGTGCCTGGCATTGGGCTAGTGTCAAACCACAACTCTAAAAACCTGTACTGCAGAACTGAAGGATTCAACATTCATGTTCCTTTAGATATTGGAGAAAGAAATATTCCCTGCAAAATCCATGCTTGTTTTAGGAAGTCCACAATGTTCAGTGGGGCACAACTGATGGCACCTAGATCAAATCTGGACACAAAGAGTTCTCTTCCATCAACACATCCCCTATATTTCAGGAAAAGCAGACAGAAAGTGGTTAAATTGTCCCTGGCATTCAGACATTAAAAAGCTGCCTCCTGCACACAGCCTCCCTAGTTCAAGTTCCTAAATTACTGCACCTGGCTGAGAAGAGGAGGGTCAAATGCAGGCACCTTGCTGCCTTCAGATGGCCCTGATATCTGAGGGAGGGATGGTGGGGTTAGATGAAGTTGGAGAAATTGGATATCTCAGGTCTATCTACACCTCTTTAGATTTTTTCGTTTTTTTTGAAGATTTCTGAAGCTTTAACTTCAGCTGAACTGCTGTACTGCACCTCCTTAGTCAAAAATGCTAGGGAGCAAACATGAGTTTTGGGAGCAAGATGATTTCTTCTGAACTTTCATATTACATGCCTTTATGTTTTGTCTTCAGTGGTTTTGGTTTTGAAATAAGGGAAGTGGTCTAAAGTCTAGCAAGTTTCAGTTTCAAGGATTCCACTTTTACAACTTGAAGATTTGCTTTGATTAAGGTATACTCAGAGATGCTAAGCAGGATCTTCAACCTGTTGTACATCTCAAGATGCATATGAGAATCACAATATCTCATCCATAGCAAACACTTCTTATGAATAGAAAATTCTCAGACATCACAAAAATTGTATTTATTATTTATATGTATTTTCTGTTTGAGTCAGAGGAAAAGAGCATAGTATCTCTCCCTCTCCCTCCCTTTCCACCTGCCCCTTAAAAAAGCATGTTTTTTTCATCACAGGGCAGAATTGTCATATGCAGAGCTCAGGAAAGGAAACAGATGAATCTGAACGCACACTGAATTCTTAGTAACCTGGATTGATTGAGAACTGTGTTTTCTAGGTTAGTTGTAGCTTCCTTTTGAATAAATAAAAAGGTAGCTTTAAACAAACGAACAAAAAAGTTTGATTCAAAAAACCTGCTGAAATAAAGGTGCAGACAACACTCCTTTTCCTTAATCCTCCAAATCTGAAGTCTATTTCTAGCTTTTCTCTTTATCATGATAAGGGCTTCATATTATATACTTCTAACACCTTCCTAGTTTTCTGCTTTTTTCTTTTTAATTTCCTAAAACCAAAACTGGTTTTGAACCTATCCATCTGGCTTATCTCATTATAACCGTGATTGGAATTATCTTCTCTATGGCTTTGCTAAGCCCATATATTACTTTGCCTCCGGGAATCTTCAGTCTAGTATCTTCTCTTTTTTTTTCCCTTTTTTTTTTTCCTTTTTTTTTTTTAAATTACCTTATGAAACAGATTTAGGAACGATATTTTCTTATCACCTGAGAACCGAAGTTGGCTTTCTCATACATCTCACTGAGTTTGCACACAAATGGCATCTTTACAGGCAACAATGAATGTAAATAAACTTCTTAAGCACTCAAATCTCTTGCATACTAAAGCAAACAGAACATTGTGTGTTTGTTTGTTTTCTAAGTGAATGAAAAATCCATAAAATTGACAGCAAATACATGGAGCAGATTTATGTAATTATGGCTTGAATGTCAGACAATAATGTAATCTATATGATTTAAGTTAGGTTAGCACTAATGCCAATACATTTATCGCCCTTTTCCCAAACGACTTTGTTCAGAAGTTACAGAAGTCAAGGGAAAGAAATTTGTTGACGTCGACAAACTTTGAATTGAGTTCAGACTGTTTACTTGTTTTGTCTGCTCTGGTACCTAAGAAAGCACTTTTTTCTTTTTCAAAGCAGTAAGTTCTTTCCTTCACAGACTCCAATTCTGCATACTGTCAGCATAAAGGCTAAGCAGCTGAGAGCATTTCTCAAACCATGATACTATGCTAATTTCTGATGCAACTGAAAGCAGACTGCATGAACAGAAGGATTTGTGTTGTAGATCATCTGTTTGTTTGCAAAGATACATTTTTTCTCAAGTGACCAGTGTGCTGAATGATTGTTCTCTTGCCAAAGCTTTTTATCCTATATAAATGGCCAAGATTATAATAAGTAAGTGGCAAATATGAGCAAAGTGTTTGTGACAGAGGTGTCTGGCCCCTTAGAAATACTAAGTATCCACCTTCTGCAAATCATGGTAGGTTTAAAAGTACCTGTGGTTTGGTCACCAAAAACCCCTAAACAATCAAACCAAAAACAAAGCAATAAAATCTGAGTTTAGACTGGCAAGTTACTGTATATTTCTGCAAAAGACAGAATGAATGTCGCAATTTACCTTTTCAAGAAATGATGAGCAAAGATCCATCAGCTGCATGTAAAGGACGTGTACATGTATTGCCATTAGAAATGGAAACAACCTGGCTAGAATCTTGGAGACATAACTCATATTTTATGGAGTATATCATTGTATTTGGTTGTTTACGAGATGCAAAATGGCATGACAAAATGAGGTGTGACACAGCAAGTCAACTTTAAAATAAAACAAAACTCTTCTATTTCTGGATCTGTTACTTTGGATTATGTCTCAACAAAACAGATCCATAGGAACGGAATGATAAAATATTCAATGCATTTGAAATGTCAAGGGTTGTGGCAGTTCAGCTAGAGTAAAATCCAGGTGGAGTAAGTTTGGGTTTCCAGCTATAGAATGGATTTCTGTTCATTCCTAATGCCTAATTATGGTTTAGAGTACCTTCAAGAAGCTGAAAACAATTACAGCCATTTATGAAAACATATTTCAGGTCAGTTAGGTTCACTGTGTCCTCACTACTGAAGACTAGGAACTATTCTTGAACATATTCATTTTGTGGAATCACTTTTTATACCAAGAACATACAGTAGCACTAGAGAGGAGATATTCAGTTCTTAACTACATAAGTGGTATATTAGAGCAGAAAACATCAGAAACAACCAACAATTCTGGATGTTTTAAAAAATGTGATAAATATTGCCTATTATGTTTTTTTTACTTCTTACAAAAACTGCCCCCAACAATTTTTTACATAAGTATCCCTGATAATGGCATAAGATTCAATTCAATAGAAATTATGACTACATTATTGTAAAACCAGTTTAGAACTGTAAGAAACCATGCTGTAAGAAATCTTAGAGGCACTTCAGGATAGCTCTACTATACTGCATTTGATCTGTGAAGAGTAATCAGGGTTAAGGAATTCTTTCTCTGCTCTCGTTTTCTTGTATTCATAAAAGCAAATATAGAGTGTAACAAACATGAGTATCAAACTACAACACTATTCTTCTAATATAAAAATGCCACATTTGAAAACTGTTACTTAATTATTAAAAGTAGTTGAATCTCTTAGAAGCTTTTTCTCTGCCACACTCCTGTGAAAGCTGGCTGGCAGCAGGCTGTAATACCTCTCTCTCATCAGTAATAGTAGCATCCTAGGAAGTGCTTAAACAAAAGGATCTATATTGTCAGAGGCACTCTGTTGAGAAGGAAGTCTTGATTTAAGACTGAGCATACTGAGAAACTTGAAAACAGATGCTCCAAAATGGGCTTGGTTTTCTGGATTTCTTTTTTGTTTGTTGGGGTTTTTTTGAGATTAAAGCAAAACAAGAAAGAGCTCTCAGGGGAAAGTCAGATACATATAAAACTTTGGTATCCCTTCAACAGAAATGCAGATTGCTGGCAGCATCAAAAATCTTATCAATCCACGTACAAAACATGAAAAGTATTTCTAGAGAACATAGAAATTTCTCTTTCTTGAGAGTGGACAGTGACAGGAAAAGAGGCAACGAGCACAAGTTGATTCAAGGGAAATTCTATTTGCATGTAAGAAAAAAATATCCTCACCATAAGAAGAGTTGAACACTGAGGTGGGTAGCCCAGAGATGTGATGCAATCTTCCCTGATGGAAACATCAAAGAGTTGGCTTGACAGAGCCCTGGATAATCTAATCTAAAGTCCTGCTTTCAAAGGAAGATTACACTAGATGATCTCCAGAGGTTCCTTCCATCTTAAAACTCTCCATGATGTTACAAAAGGCAACCTTTGCTATCATCCAGGTTACATAAGTTCTTTGTGATGGTGGTTTTTGTTTTTATGTTTCAATGGTTGCTAAACTACCACAGCTATAAGAAACTTCAAGAGTAATCTAGACCACAAACCTGTTTTAAGGCAGCTTCAACTGTACCCAGTATCACACTGATGGTCAAAAGCACTGTTGCTTAATCTTAAAAGCCTTATCTGACCAATACCTTACAATTATTACTGTAAGGAAACTGTCATATTCCTCGCACCTAACTTCAAGCTTTCTCATTGCAGTTTAAGCCTATTACCTTTTTCCCAAAAAGCTGTTGGGGCAATTATTCTTTTATTCTTCTTAAGGAGTTTTGAATGTTTTATAACGTCCTCCCTCTGACTCTTCTTCAAGTTAAGCAACATCTTTATTCTGCCTTTCCTGATGGGTGCTGGCCCTGGATGTTTAAAATAGGAAAGTGCACAGTTCTCCCCATGGAGATAGCTGCTATAAAAGACTTGGTGCATAGTGCCATCCTCCCCCCGCCTCTTCACTGAAGTCATTGGGAATTAAGCACATAAGTACTGCTGTAGAAATCTGCCCTAAATGTAGTAATTGTTCAATGCAATGATTGGATTTCTTTGTTAACTCACCTTTTTGTCTGTGGGATATTCGCAAAGGGATATTTTCCTGTAGCAAAATTTGCTTTTTAGTTTTATCTGGGTATAGCTTAGGCAGTCAAAGCTGGGTTATGAAGGCTCTGAAATCTGAAATAAATAATAATATTTTAATGATACAGAAGCTTAAATGAAAGATTGCTTAAGATTTGTTTAAAATAGGCGACCTTTTAAATAATCTGCACACAAATTTTTCTTCTTTTCCGTTCTTTTTGTTGCTTGTGATTGTGAATAAGTGGAAAAAACCCACTCCAACAGCTCACAATCGTTCATATATATAAACATTATCTAATGCAGTGTTAGCAAGCTCAGGATAGAAATATTGCCATAAAGTACTAAGGGTTGCAAATGAGTTAATGTGCTGTAGAACTGAGCCTGAATACAAATGTAAATCCTTGTAGGCTATTCATAGGTTTAAGCTTAATAACTATTAAAATTATTTCTAAGTATTTTAGCCTATATCTAACTCTAACCTTGTCTAATTTTTACTGTGCCATGCAGAAAGGTGCAAAAAGTATGACCTAGATTGAATAGTTCAAAGAGAAAGAACACACAAGAGACACACTGATGTTAGCATCCTAATTAGAAAATTAAACAGTTAAGCGGAGATGAAACATTTTTGTTCCATAATAGAGAAATTGTTCTAAGCATACCGGGCAATGTCATCAATCATCATCTCTCCCATGGAGAAAAACATTATTGGCTTATAGTGTTCAAAAATGTCAGTGTTTTACCTTACTCAAGAGCAACATTAGGATATATCTATTAATTTTATTACGGATCAGAAATGGAGGCAGAACAAACCAGACATTTAAATAAGATTAAAGGCCCTAGTTAAACTGACAAAAGACAAGAAAAACAGTTAAGAATGACACCAAATGTTCCTATGCGCCAATGTAAAACATAAAAAATAAAGCCACACAACAATTTGTTGTTTTTGTGATCTAACAAAAACTGACTTGTACTATATAAAAAAATATCCTTGAATATGAAGGATTACTAAAATACTTTAGATACATAGCAACTACAAAAAAACCACATTTATTAAAGTGGAGAGAGCCACTAGATATGATTTGCTGTATGTTTATCAAACTGTTTGGCATCCTTTAGAAGAACAATTACAGCTTTTCTATAGAAGAATTATCCAATAGATCTCTGCTCTGCCTCAGCACATAGCATGCCCCATGGTGAAATAAATATGTTTGAGGTCCATTCCTACAACCTGATGATATTTAATGCAAGTTGATATATATTTGAATGAAATTTGAAATATTCATGTACAACAGAAAATATTTTCCTCCTAAAGTTTCATTAATAATAGGCGGGAGAATAATTTCATATTGCCAATCGTGACACAGCAAAACATACAAGTAATATATCATTAATACTGAAGCCTATGGTCCACACACAACAGAAGATTAAGCAGAGCAAGAGTTGCAGATCAAATCAGGGTAAACATTCACAGCTGACTGGTTTGCATTTATTCAGAGATTGCTGCAATAGGTCAAAATCCTAAAACAATTACAGCAAAAAGAGGGAAAAAAATAAAAATAAAACAGATGGAAAGAAGAGATAATATTAAATAAAAAAAACCCCACAAATTCTTTCCGAGGAGACTACCTCACATCTAAACTATCTATATAGAATTACAAGACCAGTCTGTATGTTTAAGGCCTTTCAGAGGGGAAGCAGAAAATAAGGGACACAGAAAGGTTTCCAAAGGGATTGTTTTCCAAGTCATCCAAGCCAAAAAGAAGTATAATAATCAGAATGAGGGAATCTCGTTATATTTTTAAAATCATTGAAATACATTCCTACATTCAGGCATACACACCGTCCTTCATGGGGTAATAATATAAGTGGTGCAAAAGGCACAGTGTCAGAGAAGAAAATGTACAGCTGAAGAATACTTAGATAAAGAAACTGACATTTTTCTAGAAAACAAGGAGTAATTGAAACTCTGTAAGGAACGCCAGCAATGACTTTTAAGATGTATAATTAGAAAGAAATAGTTCCCACATATTCCCCAAGTATCTCAGTAAAACATGTTGGCCAGAAGCACGCTCCAAAAGGCCTCTGATCAGCCAGTGAGTCACACTACTAAAGAAAAAAAAAAGAAAATGCTTGTTCAAATTGCTCAGAGGGTGAAAAGTTGTTAGGGAGAAGGAAAAAAATAAACCAGAGCATGATCAAATGACTTAAATGACTTATTAGTACAACGGTTGCCTCCCAGTGAAAATTTCTACTAGACCTCCAAATACTATACAGCTAAAAACGTCTTTCATACCCATCGACATGTTTCCACAACCTCAATAGACTAATCAAATCAGTGACCAGCTCTCCCTGAATAGTACACTTTCTTGATGACTCACTTTTGCTGCTCTTTATACATGCACTGAGGAAATGTAGCCAATCTCTCGACCTTGGCATCCTGTAATTGTCCAGGTATTGATGCTTAGAGGTGTGTTGGCAAGTTGCATGGAAAAGCTCCTTTCTCATTTGTCGAGAAATCCTTACAGGGTGAAGATACACAGCGAGAATGAAACAGACCCTCAGCACCTGACAAAGACAATAAGAACACTCCCAAAACAATCATGTCTTTTAAGAAGTTTACAGCCAAGTAAAGGAACTTGGAAGGAGGTATAATAACTATGCCAGCTTTCCAGAAAAAAAACCAAACAAACAAACAATAATTTTGTATTTTCTACTAATCTTTTGTTTTTATTAATCACCTTTTTTGAAAAAGATTAGAATAATTAATCAACACTATTAAAAACAAATCACTGTTCATAAGAGCACTGGGAAAAGAAGGCAAAAAATATTTTAATTTTCTTTTGTCTTTCCATGCAAAAATCTTTTAAGTTAAGGAGGTTTGGCTCTATTTTTAATTCAGTACTTTACTTTTGAGTTGCATTTCGTAGTTTTGAACTGTCATCATATGAAGCTTATCAGTGTGGTAGACATACAATAAGCATATTTTATGTAAATTAATTATAGATACATTATTAGCATTGCATGTATATTACTCTATTACTCATTCATCTCCTATTCTGGGTAAGTCCTGGCTACACTTGTTCACTTTGTATTATTTAGTTGTAAAAGGAAATCATAGCTATTAAGGATATCTCCTGTAGTCCAGGTTTACTACCTATTCCAGTTAAATTATCACTTGGTAGCTGAATAGACTACTTAAAAATACCATGTCATTAAAGAAATTAGGGAACAAGAGAAAGAATATTGTCTTTATTCATGGATGAAACTTCACTTGAGACTCCTACAAGTTATCTGGAAATAACCACAGGTGGCTTTCAGCCCTTCTGCCCCTCGTCTTCCCTTATCCTTTTCCAAGCATATTAACATTAATGAAAGTCATTCTACTATTTCACTGGGAGTAGATCTATAAATCCCAGAATGTTACTTTACTTCATGGTATCTAACAGGTGCACAGATGCATGCAGATTCCTGAATGCTTCCTGAAAAACTGGTGGGCTTTCATGTACAAACAAGTTATTTTAATGATCGATTAATCAGCATTTCATAGAGGTACAGCAGACATTGGATTTATCAATTGAAATTCAAGAACAAGGTATCTATATTTCTGACCAAAAAAGTCCAGGTACATAACAACAAAGCATGGTTCCAGCCCAGAGGTTTCAGAGAAGGAAAGGAAAGAAATAATATTAAAACTTGTACATCCATAAAAGCACGCAGAAAAAAATTGCTTTCATGGACAAAGTTAAGAACTGCTTCTTTTGTTGAAAATTACAGTGTTTTTTAACTTACCAATAGTAAATCTATTCTCAGTTTTTATCAAAATGTGAGCTAATTGTATTATGAACCCCAAATCTCCTTTCTGAAGTGTATTCTAAAGTCTCATATTAGTCATATTGCATTTAATAATTTTTCCTTCTCTGCTTTCATTGGTATTATATTTGTATACTAAACTGCACTTAATGCACCATTACTAATAAGCAGGCCACAACCTGCAACCAAATAAATCTGTACCATTCAACCCAACAGAAGCATGTGACCTAGATCACACTGTGAGAACATCCATTAAATCTTGTCCAAAAGGACTCTATACAATGTCAGTGGTGTCTTTTGATTTCCCTGAGAATCCTAATGTCAGGCAATGACCCTGAGAACTTGTGACAAATCTCATCCTCATCAGCCTTTAAAAACAAATAAATTGCAAATGCATATTCCTAAGGACCTGCTAAGCAGTATTCCCTGGCCACACATACAGCAGATGGACTAGGGTTTGGCAGTCATTTTTGGTGTCTGGCGATAATTTTAGGTATCAAACACAATGTTGTAGTTCAAGAATGTGAGACCAGTCGGTTTCAAGCAATTTAAAGGTTTTTTTTTTTTCTTGCTTCCATCTATTGGCATAAATTTTATTTTTCTTTTCTACTAGTCCAAACAAAAGTCATCTTCCTCACATTTTTCTATCCCTATTTCAGTGATATCATGCTCAGAGCGTATGATTTGAATAAGAAAACACAATGTCAAAATATCAATAGGTATCTGATTTTCCAGTGAATGTTAAAATAGAAAGTTCAATTCCCTTAACTTCATCAATACAACTAATTTCTACTTACTTATTTTTAAAGTTTCAATTTTTTTGTTAAAGAACACCAGTAAAACTATTTTGACCAAGGCTTCATTACACACAAACAACAATAAGGAGCATAGAAAATATTATTATATTGTAATAATAAAACCTCTTTTCCCCAATGTTCTTTTGCTAACTGGAATCAATCATTGATTTATATTGATTGCTGAATTTATAAATACAAAATACACACAACTTTTGACCCTGGACACCGAAAAACCCATTTACTTGTGAGCAGCAATGTAAATGATCCGATGATTTAGAAATCTTTAAAGATCAGGGAAAAAAAAAATGTTTAATAAATGAGATGGTTGAATCACTAGGGAGTTGGGTAACTGAATGGTTCCTAGTCTTCATTTAACATGGATGAAGCTAGACACAATGTTGAAACTTTAGCAATCCCAACTAACATAATGAGAAACAAGACTGTCTCATGTTATATTCATGTTATTCCATTTAATGAAAAAAACTCATACATTAGGAAGCAATCTGCAAGACAGGTACTACTCTCATTTCAGGCTTATTGAGTAGGCTGCAGGTAAAAAACAATTACAGGCACAACAGGGCCTCTTTTTTCCACAATTTATTTTTCCAAAAGTTCATGTGTGAATGCAGCACCTACTGAAAAGAACGACAAGTAAAAAATATAACCTGAAATTATTCATAAGGTACAAATGAATTAAAAAAATAAGACAAAATATCTGGATGTCCTTCTAAACTAAAATAAATATCTCAGGTAATAGTTTCCATCAGCCATCTGCAGTTCCACATAATATTAAATATTTTAATTAAATCTATTTGGTGAATACTTAAGGAATTTGACCCAAGAGTTCTATGTACTTAATGTATTCTAAAGTTTTTACCAATACAATGTAAAAGGTTTCATTAAAGCTGTGTCAAATATGTTAGACACTCCTGAAATCAGAACAGGAAAAAGGAGTTTTTCTTCTGAAGTTGTTTGTCTTCCTTCCCTGAGCCTCTCTGTTCACAGAGCAGCACTCATGTGGTATATGCTGTGCTTTCATAAAAATGAACTATGGCCTTATTAACAAAAGGAAGAGAACAAATTTTGCTTTAATAAAGAAGGTCATGCATAAGATTTTTCAACAACTGTTTTGGTAATGACACTCTTTATAGTCCTTGCAAAACTCAACCATTTTGTGGATTTATTGTTCTGAAGGGCCTGTTGCTCATGAAAATTAAAAACAATTTCCACTGGTAATAAAATCTCCTATAAAAATACATTGGATGTCACTCATATTTCAAGGTAAGAGCCAACATCCAAGTTCCAGCACTAACTTACTTAAACTTTCTTGCTCCTCCTTCCGTGGCTTCAGATACCATGCAATCTGACACAAGAGCCTGAAGACAGCAGTATCTTTTTAATGTTACCCATTATGGAAACTTGTATGAGTTTTTATTCCTAAAAAAAAACAGCAGCAAAACCCCAGACATCCCAATTAACTTAGGAGCATTTTCATCACCTGCTAAAGGTGACGTTCTATTTTGAGGTAACATTTGTGGGATTCAGTTGCCTGAACACTAGCACTCAAGTGTCTTTTTAGACACCCTAAAGTAAATGGACATATTCACCTTGAACTGAAAACAACTATATTTGCAAGAAGAAATATTTTTTTTTCTTTTTCTAAAAAAGAAGGAAACAAGGTTGTGTGAAATTGAGTTTCCTGAATTCAGATGTCTAGCATCACTTCAGGATAACCCACCTGGCCTTCAGTTCTTCCATAATGGTGCAAGCTCGTTGTCATATCTGACAGTTCATTCAGATTTCTCAGGAAGCCAATACCCCTCTCTATTTTTTTTTTTTAATGTTTCAATGAAAAACAAATTTTTGAAAGTTCTTTGAAAAAGATAAAAAAGAGTTTTGAACTATTTGAAATATTAGCTAGCCAAGCACTAAACCTTAGCTGATATGTATGACATAAAAAGAAGAGAGTATTAGGCATAGATTTCATGATTTCATTCCTTGCAGTTCTGAATATAGATTAGATCAGAAATTAGGAAAAACAAAAGAAAACTTTAGGCTGTGCACTTCCAGTCAACTAAAATTGAGAAATTTTGTTCCTTCTATTCTGTATCTCTCTAAGTCAATGATTTTCTGAGGAAGTCAAAATATTGGTTCTTCCAAGCTGTACACCTGAAAACAGAATTTTCTGTTAGTATTTCATTGCCTCCTTCTTCTTATCTGCTTTTTTTTGGTCTCATTAACTTAAACATCAGCACCCTTACAACACCTGTCACTTACTTTACTAATGTCTAGCTGTAGCACCTACACACGTTTCATGTACCTCACTCCCCATACTTCCACCTGTATATTTTTTCACAATTTTCCCACTGTTTTCATGGAAGTAGAAGCTTTTCTGTGAAAATCCTGAATAAGGAAGCCTAATAAGGATGAAAAAAGGTCCCCTTATGGCACTGAGTGGGGTGCAATAAAAGATTACAACATATAAAACCAAAGTAAAGACAGGAGAGAAGCTGATTACATGGATTTGAAAAATGTATGCTTAAGACTGACAGAGGTGACAACAGCTTTATCGTTACTGCAGCTTTATTAACTTCATGGTGGTTACTTCAGAGACTCAGCTATTGTAACACAAAGAACCCACATTTGTTGTTTTTTAAATATTTGGGACTTTTAAAGGTGTCATTATTTTTTAGCCTACTGTGACTGTCATCTCTAAAAGATGAATCCTTATGGGAATCTACAAGTGAACCATGTACACAACACTGCTTCAGCATGAATCATGCCTAAACTGACAACTCACACTGCTGTCAAGAATTCAGTGGTTGCTTTTTCACCTTTGGTGGTATGTTTAAGTAGCTAAATAAGTGAAGCAACTTATCTTTTTATAACTTCATAAAAAACTCTCTGCATCTTTCTGACTTCCTACAATTTGTAAAAGAAAATACTGATATCAAGATTATAAAAATTCAATACAACGTTCCAGGTGCAGCTGAATAAGAGCAGAGTAGATGAAGCATAAGAACAAAACTTTCTGTTCTCTCTTTCAGTCTTCTGTTTAGGCTGACAATGAAAACGAAGCTTGAAGTCAGTGGAAACACAGGATTCTTCCCAAGTCTTCCTGTAGCAAATAAAAACAAACAAACAACCCCATAACTTCAGAAACAAAATTTGATCATTTAATGGAAAGGTATGTGAGACATAATTGCAAGACCAATCCCCATAGTGTGGACAACCCATTATAAGCCACAAATGGTATTTATTTAAAGCCACTGGGGCAGAAAACAACTATAATCAGTTATTGTATAAGAACTAATAAGTACAATAAAACCAGAAATTGTCTACACATTTCTCCTTTTTCCACTTCAAGGAATGTGTCCTGATTACATATCCACATAGCCTTTTAAAGGTATTACAGTAAGAAAAAATTGTAGGATGTACATCATACATATGCAGCAGATCTTTTGCAAGTTGTAATTTTGTTCTTTGCAGTTCTGTTTGCAGAGAAAAATCTCCATAAATAAATATTTCCTAGAATAAAATTACATTACAAAAATATTTCACTCATTTGAATTCAGAATCACATCCTAACACTTCAGGCCTGCAGATGTTTAGTTTTGAAAAGAAGCCATTTACCCATATAGTGTAATCAGTTTACATGTGTTGTTATGGTGCAGTCATTGTTTCAGTTGATGTCTGACATAAACTACTTTCCCGCCTCTGCAACATTTACTTTTTTTTTTACTATTTATATGATAATACCATCATGACAAGATCATTCACTGCTCATGCAAACCTTTCCTTTCATGATGCTTTGAGAAGCATTAGCATCACTTGTAGTTTTCCTCTTTTTATGTGAAGATTGAATATCCAGCTGCTACCTTAATTAAGTCTGCCACAGGCAAAAATCTGGCTTTATGTACCTGCAGAGAGAATTTCATGGTGTTTTAATGACTAGCTATAGATTGAGCAAAGTGACTCAAGAGGCAATGCAAGCAAAAGCTTAGCTCAAATGAGTGCCAGAGCTGTCAATTTCCAATTAGGAGACTTGTTTGTCTCTCATGACAGTGAACCACCACAAATTACTTGCTTTAGCTCTGCTGGTTAATCTTTTGCCACCTGACAGATGGAAGTAAATCAGTTGACTTATGTTAATCACTTCCAGGAAGTGAGAATATTTAAATCTTGGCACAGTTTTGCATCTGTGAGGACAGCATTAGGAGATATCACAACAGCAACCCATTATTTATAGATAAGGTGTCATTTGAAGTGAATGTGTGGGGGGGTGGTGGTGGAATGACTGGCAGAGAATATGGGGAAAATGAAAGGCATCATTTAGCTTTTTTTCAAAAGCTCTCCCACTTGAGGAGAAAGCTTCTGATTGTTCCTTTCTTGCATATTTATGTTTTTACAAAGCTGAACATAATTTTCAGCAAGATCAAGTTGTTATCATAAGTATATATAGAAGATACGAGTACAGGTCTCCTGAAGAGATTTATACCTAGCAAGAGTGTCTGTGGGTAATAATTAAATACACCTCTACGAAAAATAATAAAATAAGTATGACATTACCAAAAAAACCCCACAACCCTGGGATGAATTCTCTGCAGAAAAATAGAGAATAATTTTCTCTATTTAAAAAAGACTAAATAATACTTGAAAAATTATGAAACATCTATTAAGATCTTTGACATGTAGCTCTAAAAATCCAAGCTGATGACATGAGCCTTGAACTAATGCCTGGTGCCACCTGACAATGTGAGAGTAAACTGCATTTCAAAGCAGGAGAATATTGATTCCCAGTTTGCTTTTGGCAATTTTCCTTTTTTGATACAACCATATAATTATTAGGAGAACAGCTTGGATTTCCATGGTGCCTCATCATTCTCCTAGTGACTGCCCTTTCCACAGGATTAATGCTACCAAAATTGCAGTAAATTATTTGATAGATATGGGCTTCCAAGTACTTTTAGTTAGTTCAAAATCATATGTAATATATGTGATATCATGTTATTTAGGATAGAAGGCAATAGGATAACTATTTTAATTCATTTGCACTTAAAATCAAAATTCAAACTTCCACAATTCAGAGCAGGCCTTCATTTGGTAAGGAAAAATGCTTCAGGAGAGAAAATAACCTTTTCTGGGAAATGCCATCAAGGGGTGCTTAAGAGGCACATTTTTAATTAAAAAAATAGAAAAGTAGTTCTATAGCTATAAACCACAGTTTGCTACTTAGATTGCAGTCAAGTAAGCAGGTACCATTTTACTACTGATCATTAACTTGACCACCTAGAGCTCATGAAGGACGATACAGATGGAAACTGCATCATCCCCTTGTATCATCAACACCTTCCTACTTACACACACATTTACTCACTCCATATCCCTCTCTGATATATCAAACGGATCTCCACTTCACTGAGATTGCATAGTAGAGGCACTCAGGGGCTGGATTAAGATTACATGGACATTAACAAACTCAAAACTGCTCCTGAACTTTTCTAATTTATTTTAAATCATTTTTCTTACCTGGCTCCCTTTGGAGAAGGTTCTTTTCTGTGCTGCATGACTCTCAATGTATTTCCATGGACTTCAGAAATCCTTGTGCATATAGGTAGTATTATCAGGAGTGCTAATTAAAAAGATAGCCTTATTGCATTCTGAATTGCATATGAAATAATACTAAGAATTGTTATACTCCCCTTCCCCATATTTTTTTCTGACAACATTTAAAACCATCTTCAAAAAGGGTGCATTTTACTGTGGCTCAGAAGTCTAACTTGTTTCTTTTCCTTCTATCTATTTTCAGAATCATGCCGGGTTAATTATCATTCATGTCTGCAACAGCCAGCACAAATTCCACTTGAATGCATGGAGGGGATTCTGCAGTGCTGTTTAAACAAAATAACAGGCCACAGAAAAACATGGTGCTAAATATCACTTCCCAGGTAATTAACTGTGTCTTGGGTGCTCTCCATCAACCTTCTTTCATGTTCTGTTGATATTTTCCTTGCATGCAAAATGTTGTGTCTTTAAAACATAATACACCAAATTTTGTTTTACATTGCTGTTTACTCACAGAAACACACATATTTATAAAAGGCTGTTCTTTGGCTTTCTGCCTACACAGCTGATTTTTTTTTCCTGGCATATAACATATGCAAACAGTAAAAAATCTCACATTCAGAGAAATCAGTTAGAAGTGAATAGCAAAATTACAAAATAAACTTATTTATGACCTCATAGGCTTTCAAATTGCCAAAAATATCTTACTGCTATATCTAAGCATATACAGCTCATTGTATTTCAATCAGCACATATAAAAAAAACATAGAATATGACATTATGAATATGCTGGAGTTTGTCCCCTGAGGTTAAACACAAAATTCCTCAAGCTGTAACAGTTCTTCAAAATTTCCTTCTCTAAAATTGGAAGGATTTCATTGGTGCAAAGGTTTTCACCTTTTATATATCTTGCGGGTATTTTTCCCTTTCATATATCAAGATCCTGTCTGCTTCACTATGTTTTCAAAAGAAGTTGTGTTGAACTATTACAAACATCCATATCATACCTATGTCCTTAAATTCCAGCTCCAGTAATACAGAAAGCTTAAAAGGAAAGTTAATACAAAGTTTCACCAATGCTGATCTTCAAGGTGGGGTCACCATAAGGTATTCTGCTGCATCATATCCAACTTAGAAAGCTGCCATTTAAAAAGTATGTAAGCACAAATCTCAGTGGCATATCTGATTATTATGATTCATGAATAATTGGGAGAAAAAAAATTACTAAACTGAAAACTTGGAAGTCTGCCTGACTGAAAGCTAGAAAATGACTGAAGTGAAATAAATAAGTAACTAAAATGAAAATATCACTTTATTGCCATGAATAATGCTATAAGAAAACATAATACAAGGGGTTTCTTCATTAAAGTAAAACAAGCCTGTTTATTCAATTTTTTCCACTTTATGAGTACATGTGTTTGAATGTCTGATAGCTATATATACTCATTTTTATAAGTGCGAATTTTGAGTTTTAACCCATTTCTTTTGATATACATATAGGATACTGTAACCTTATGTCATTAGAATGTCTGTCATAGCAAGACATAGAGGGGGCAAACATGTTCTTAAAAAATAATGGAAAAAAACATGATAATAGGGGAACTATGATAGAATTTCAACTTGATTTTCTCAAGGAAATTTTTCTTGACTTGACGAAAGGGAATTAAGTATCTTAGAATGTAAAATTCACCTATAAGTAATTCTTGGTGAGCAGAAGCTAAAAGTTTCAGTACTGACAAGGCCAGTAATACATCAAAATTCAAAAGGGATTGAAGCTCAGAAAATGCTTTAAAAATTTTTATGGATAACGCGAATACAATATTTTATCTTATAAAAAAGAAGTATAGAGACTCACATGAACTAAAAGTAGCAGACATAAAAATACTTATATATGTAAAAAATACACATTTACAAATATATAAAATATACAAAAAGTACTTGGAAAACAAAGTTAAAATAATAAATGTAGTTTTTCCACTATCTACATTGGGTATGATTTCGTATACTTAGAAAAGAAACCTCGAAATAAAGCAACAAATAATTAATGAAACCAGGCAAATTTTTATTTCCATACCACATAGGAAATGCAAAGAACACAACAGTAACCACATGAATACACAGCTGATTCACAAAGTAAGTTATGGGGGAAATATTAATTATTTTAAAAGTACATTTAAAAAGATTCATTAAAATACTACCTTTAAAATCATAAAAGCTGAAAAATATCTGAGATACTTGATCACAGTTTAAACCAAACTACACTTTAATTCTCATAGCACTTGATAAGTGGAAAGTCACAGAACCTGTGTTACCTGTTGTTGAAACAAACAGCTCATCAGCAGATGCAAGATTTTAGACCAGCTTTGCAGTGAAGAAGGTGAATATATTATGAACAAGCTTTTAAGTCAGCTCTTTTTCAACATAGCTGCTTCACATTTCATAAGGAAGGAGTTTAAATTCTGTTATAACTGTGATTTTGACTTTGATGTAAAGAAAAGTCGTCGTGGTTGTTCAACCCTCTACAAAAGAACAACATCGTGTAGAATACCACAGAGATCAGTACTGGAACTTATTTTTATAATTTAATAGTTTTATTAAGAGCAGTATGGAAGATACGAGGTCAACATACTATTTTTGGGTTTTTTTCACAGCCAGACTTGAATGAAAATAAACAGGAAGATAGCACACCTACCCTACGCATATATTTTTATATTTTGGAATAGCAAGAAACCTGCCTTCAATGCAATTGTTTTAATAATAAATAAAAAAAACTGTATACCAGGATACAGCTAGTAAACACAGCCCATATAAATATTCCTAGACAGCAATGCATGTAAACAAGATGAAAAAATGCCTATGATGTATGAAACTAAGTAAGAATTGCTATATTATTATGTCTGAATAAACAGTCAGTTAACAAGTAACTGGGAAAAACTAGAGAATAATTATTTTTCTGTATATGCAAAATCAGGCATGCCTGCATTAAAAACAAATTTTAATCACAAATAAATGAGGATTAAAAATAGAGGAGACTGATTTCTCTTTATAATAGAGTATAGACAAACGTAAGACATGATGATTTTTCATAAACACATTCAGCTATGTACAATTGTTTCAAGACAAGAAACCTAATATAATGATTTCCACATGTTTCATCCAAAGATTGCTAGCTAAAATTTAGTCTCAATACCTCTTGTCCTATTTGACTTAGTCACCGTAGAAACTTTGCCAATTGTTTTCATCAAAACAGTGCAATATTTGTACTTATTTGAAAAACACTTAGGCACTGGGAGGAAAGAAGGAAGGGAGATGGATGGACTCTTCCTTAGGATGAATAATAGCAATTTATTCAAAGCAGCCCACACTTATGTTTGCATTAGTAAAACAAATACTTCCATTTGACCACTTTTCAAAGTTTCAAGTTTCACTTTCAGGCTATGAAACTCAGTTTCTTGCACATCTAAATTGTTAGTATAGCTTTCATAGTTCGGCCAATACAAATTTTGCATTTTTCAAAACAGTTCTGAAAGACACAAAAGGAACACTGCCCAGCAGGTGTTCTAGATCCAGTCTTTCTTTTCTGAAGGGTAGGAAGTGGTATAATGATGTGATATGAGCCATTCTCTGCCAGTGGTTTTTCCTGACAGAGACCCTCTCATATTTGGTTTACTAGAACACACTTAGCCTGACCACTGCTGAGTCAAGTGAAGGATTACTGCGTTTCCTTCATAGGTGGAAGCGCAGCCATTTGCATACGAACCAAATATCAGCATGATGTTATTATGTCATATCCATCTTGTGGTCCTTTGTAGCTCTTCAACCTCTTCTTAACAGTGTTCTTACTTAATGAACTGACAAATTAAAGAAGAGACCTTAAAAAAAAAACCCAACAACCAACCAAACAAAATATCCACAAAATAAACAAATAAACATAATCCAAACCTCCATATCAATAAAATGAAGTTCAAGCTTATTTTGAATTTTAGCCCAGGCTTTAACATACCTGATAGTACCAACCATATTTCTGTTGTCTTGAATTTAATAAACATACCATCTATTCCATCATTCAGTACCTTAACTAAATTCCTCAATATTATTGGATCTAAACAGATTTCCTGCAGATTTTTACTTGATACAGTCATTGTTTCCATCATTCAAAATAACATATGTCAAGTAATTTCAAAACTAAAAATTTGTAAAGGTCTACAATAATTTGACTAGTAGTGATCTTGGGGAAGAAAAAACCCACAGAGTGACTTTCTATTGCTTTTGTTATTCCACGTTAGTGGAATTCAATGAGTTAAATTACTTCCTAGGGTACTGTTCACACCTCTATTTTTAAGCCTCAGATAACCTAGAAGTATATAGACAAAACACAATTTCCAGTGCTGTGGTGCTGAACACTACATCCAAGGCTGCTAAAACAAAAATCAGTAATGTTTTTGTAGATGTCTTATGGCCTATACTCTTTTGGGACCCTGCAATTCAAGAAGTCAGAAAGGATCCACTGTTAGACCTGACTAGATGTGGACAAACTGGACACAAAGGCTTTCCCCCCAGGAAAAGCTGCTGAAGGTAAAACATTACAGATTCTTTGACTTGACCTCTAAATTTCTGATCTTCTGAAATATATGATCTTCTTTCTGTGATCCAAAGGCTATAACTTTATGGGGCTTATTTGCAAACAGCTGTTACTAACCTGAAAACTCTTTAAATGAGTCTTTGTTCTAAAAAACCTGGATGAACTTCACTCCCATTAACTACTGCAAACTTTGTAGATTATAGAAGAGTTTTGTCACTGACTTTTTTCAAGGCCTACTGCTTTGAGCTATGCAATTATCCAGGCTTTCATATTAATAGAAGAAACAGTTCAGATGAGTGTGATCTTTTGAACTTCAAAATCAGAGCTTTCTTGTGGGTTCAGAAAATGTAATCTGAAACTTGAAAAACACAGCATGATTAAGAAAGGCATTCTCTTAGTCCAGATTCTAATGAATAGAGCATAATTCTAGTGAGATGGAACATCATTTACACAATTGTGGTTTCCATTTTACATTTTATATTAAAATCTTCTAGTCAGGCAAGTGAAAAAACAATTGTTTTATATTTTATCATTCAATTTTTCTCTTATATACTATTTACTCAACTAGGTAATTTTGTCCATTTTTTTACAATAATTCTCCATACAAGTGTATCTTCCCCATCAATTATTATAGCTCTCTTCAGCACATCCCTCTAAACTCTTCCTACACAAATGTCTTAAACTTTAGTCTCCTTGTCAGTTACTGCAGAAACCAAGAGAACAATAAATGAAGAACATTAGAAGTTGCACTCAGGCAAGAGAATATGACTTAATATATATAATAAAGTCAAATATTTAAAAGAACCAAGAGGTAATTAAAAATAACTATCTTGAAACATTTTCCAATTCCATAAGTAGATTCCTTTTATGTTTTTGCATATTAGAGTTTGAAATTTACATTGGCAAGAAGCTTTCAATTTGATATGTAAAATAGACTTCTGAGTATTACGTAAGATTCACTTAAAAAAAGGGAAATGTTTTATAATTAGGATAAATACGTAAGCAAAGTGATCATTGACATTAAGATTTCTCCATAAGTTGTGAGTGTTTCCTTTTGCAGGAGCACAACATATTTCTTGATGCCAACTTAATTTAATTGGATGCTCTTTGATACTGCAGAGCAACTGAAGTGTTCTTAAAGTGGAAAGCTATATCATAAAAGTACAACTAATATCTTTGGGAAGTTGATTCTAGAAAATATACTTTTATTAAGGGGAGAGAAAAGAAAAAAAATCTTTCAGTGTCACTGTACCAGGTTAATAAAATAATAGGACGTGCAGGTAGGCAGAGGTAATTCAGAATACAAGTAAGTGACCCACAGTAAAACAGTCACATCTTTGTAAGTTTTCAGAGGTATTTCTAATGAAAAACAATACCATTTGGAAGAGAAAAACCCCGATATCTATAAAATATTTTTAAAACTTTATTCTGGATTAATATTCTAAGATATTCACTATATATGGAATTGTGGATACAACTATAATTCAATTCACAATGAAATGGAAATGATGGTAACCTTTACTGAAAGAAAAAGTAATAAGCATTAGGAAAACATAGGTTTGGGACAGAGTGGTTCTGTCACTCACAAAGGAAAATGTTCAGGTGTGGTTATGCTTCATTTAGTCAAGACAGTTAAATTTCGTATAATATAGAGGTGTACTAGACAAAATACAAACCCTGTAGACTTTTAATTGAAGCTATCACTCAGAATACCCCAATTCTGGATATCCATATTGCATAAATGCAGAATCAAATATCCAGATTTGCCAGCCATTTGAAAAGAGCACCAGAGAGTTCATTTCATGATCTAGTGGTGGTGCTGCTGCAGAAGGAAGAAAGTGCAGAGTCATTTAGTCTCTGCACAGACTGAAGGTCTCCAGTGCAAGCAGAAGTCCAATTTTGGGAGTTTTTTCACCTGCCAGATAAATGCAGGTGGAATGGATGGAATGAGGATGAGGACAAAACTGCTTCCTCCAGTCCAAAGAGGTTCAATAACACGCATTCATCTCCTCCCATTATCTTCTCGAAATCTGAGCTGAAATCTTTGAAGTTCCTTCTCAGTTTTGTATTCCTGGATTCTGCCCCACTAGAATCAATAACCGTCATAGACTGAGTGTATTTTTCACTCTAGTTTGATAAAATGTACATAAAATACTAATCAGACACAAAGGGAAAATGTATACTTGGGGGGGGAGGGTTGAGGTGGGGATACACTCTTTATAGTTTTGTTCAAAGAAGCATTATTATCATATTGAAAGCTTACATCCCCTTAAGTGACCAGGGTGTTCAGCTATACAAAGTATTCTCAAAAGGAACAGGACAGTGAGGGATCCTGTCTGCTTTTAAGCTCCAACAGTCAAAGCTCATTATAACAAATGTTGTCAAGAAAGCACCCTTATTCTTGAAGGCATAACCCATGGCAGAATTGGATAAATGAACAAATTTCAGAGTTAAGGAGACATTCTCTGAGAATAATTTGTATGAAACAATTGACGGCCTTATCGAGGAAGAGGCTTGGCATGACTTTAAATAGAAAACAGTTCTTACTTAGGAATGAAACTGTCCCCTTGACTGTGAATAAAATCACACAAAAAAAGCATCCAATCAGCAAAACTTAAATTTCTTATCCTTTATGTACAGGAGAATACAAGAGCAGGATGTAAGAAGGGATACTGCACAATACAAGAACAGTCTTACATTTAACCATGGCCAGGAGACCTATGAACAAGAAGTTTCTTTCTGTTTGAAAGTCTATAAGTAAGTCTCAACATTAGAAAAGCAGTGAAAGTTGTGGAACTAACCCAGTACTCAACGAATTTAATCAAATTGAAGTCTTCCAACAGAACTGCCTCAGCTGGACTATAAAATGAATTAAGTTCATATTCCTCAATTAAACAAATGAATTTCTTGTATCCCCCCAGTGCAAGCCTATCTACACAGCAACTGCCTGGAATTTTAAGTGAAAGAATGGACTGTTGCCTTTGGACTTAAAAAAAAAAAAAAAAGGCTAGATATAAGGAAAGAAGGGTAGATATAACATGATGAGTTAAAAAAAAAAGGTACTTAAGTAATTTGTTAGGAGTTGTGTAAATTACAGGCTTCAGGAAACTCATATTTTATATTCTGTCAGTAGTCTGTGTCAAGCACATTATCAGAGCTTCTTCCTTCTCCTTATATAGTCTTGGGTGAATAGTGTAATGCTCAAGTGCCTCCCTACTGCTATTCTCTGAAGCAAATAATATGTTTATATTTTCATTCCTGTAAAATAATGTTGTGGATTTGTGGGAGCAAACTTGCTTCTATCTGCTCTTCTCTCTAAGAAAGATATAAAAACGTATATAATGTTTTGGATTTTCTCAATTTTCATTTAATTTTTTAACAATTTCAATATTTCAGGTATATCAATAAGCCTCCTTCAACTCACTGAAATGAAGGAAGGAACATTGGAGAGACTTAATATCCTTATGTCATATATTTCCCCAATTAAAAAGCTTAAGCATAGGCATACCATTTATATATCAGTCTGTATTATTTGAAAGTACAGAGATACAGTTTGTGTTAAGAAGTCTCAATTACTTTCAGAATCCTGAATTATGTGATTCACTATAATTTCTATGGCTCTAAGCATTGTTTTAGGCTTTATCCAAAGTCCTGCTCAAAAAACTCCAAACAATTCAAAAAGCAAACAAACGAACAAAAAACCATGAGGAAAACAAATGGACAAAAAACCACAACCAGACTAACAAAAACCTCCAAAACAAAGTATCCATGATTTGTGAAAACATATAATGTATGAATAAGCCACTTATGTTGATTCTTTACAGATATACTAGTATTTGCTGCATTTATTTTCTGATATATATACATTCTTCCTTCGATATACTTAGAACGAGGAGTTTCTCTTAAAACCATCCTAAATGGAAGGACTGAGTTCAGTAAGCCTAGTTTGAACATGTAATAATTGTGTATACTATTTTTTTTTCAAGGAAACTTGTGTATAAAACTAGTTGAATTCTAGTTTGTGAAAACAGTACTTCTGAGAACTGAAGAATGGATATTGACTAGAAGTAGAAAATAATTTCTCCATGATAGCCTATGAAGAAAGACTTTGTAATATATTCCTCTTTCAATTTAACAACTAGTAACAGCCTGTCAAAGGAGGATAGACAAAAAAAAAAAGGATTTCGAAGAGGTGTGAAACTTTTATCAAACTTCAAGCGCTGCTTTGATTAATTTTAGTATGTATGGATAAGTATTTTTCAAGCACAATATTAAAAATAACAACTCTCCAGAACACTCCATTCTACTTCCTCCTCACACCAATCCACTTTTTCTAAGCCTTTCAAATAAATATCCTCTGTTTTTTACACAACACCCTTAACCACTTTACAACAGGATTTTGTGAGCAGTGAGGACTGGCTACTGTTTCTATTTTAACAAGTGGAATATCTGTGTGCTAGATGAAAAAATGGGAACAAATGTGTCATAGGACTACTTTTTCATTTCCTGGTACCCCAGCCATCATATGAGTGGAAAAATATAAAAGTTGTTATCAAAAATAAGTACCAGACTTTCCAAAGATGACTTAATCTTTCATTTTCTGCTATTGCATGTATCCCCATTCTGCTAACAAACATTCCCACAATACTAGGATATGATATGACCTATGTGCTATATGATAAGACCTATATTTCTATATGATATGACCTTGGCCTGGTAAGATCATGGAGCAGATCCTTCTGGAAACTACTAAGACACATGGAAAATAAGGAGGTGATTTGTGACAGCCAACATGGCTTCACTAAAGGCAAATCATGCCTGAAAAATCTTGGGGGCTTCTATAACAGGCTTACAATATTGGTGAATAAGAGAAGAGCAACTGGTGTCATCTACCTTGACTTGCACAAACTATTTGACACCATCCCAAATAACATCCTTATATCTAAACTGAAGAGAGATGGATTTAATGGGTGGACTACTTAGTGGATAAGAAATTGTCTGGATGCTTGCACTGCAGAACTGTGGTCAACCGCTCATGTCCAAGTGGAGCCCACTGACGAGTGGCATTCTTTGGGGGTCACTTACGCAGACCTGTGCTGTTCAACATCTTGTTGGTGACATGGACAGTGGGATTGGAGGCATCTTCAGCAAGTTCACTGATGACACCGAGCTCTATGGGACCATTAATATGCTGGAGGGAAGGGATACCATCCAGAGGGACCTGGACGGGTTGGAAAGGTGGGCTTATGCAAAATTCATGAGGTTCAATAAGGCCAAGCACTTATTTTGGGGCAATGCTGAGCATAAATATAGGCTAGGGGATGAAAGCATTGAGACTTGAGGACAAGTTCTTGGGAATGCTGGTGGATGAGAAGCTTGACATGACCCAGCAATGTGCATTTGCAGCCCAGAAAGCCAACAGCATTCTGGGCTGCATCCAAAGTACAGTGGCCAGCAGGGCAAGGGAGGGGATTCTGCACCCCCACTCTGGTGAGACCCCACCCGGACTACTGCACCCAGGTCTGGGACCTCCAATATAAGAAGTACATGGACCTGTTGGAGCAAGTCCAGAGGAGGGCCACAAAGGTGATCAGCAGGCTGAAGCACCTATTCTACAAAGACAGGCTGAGAGAGAGGGCATTGTTCAACCTGGAGAAGAGAAGACTTTGGGGAGGCCTTATAGCTTCCTTCCAGTACCTGAAGGGGACTTTCACGAATGCAGGAGAAGAGCTTTTTCCAAGGGCATGCATTGATAGGACAAGAGGAATGGCTTTAAACTGAAAGGAGATAAGTCTAGAACAGATATTAGAAGATGTTCTTTACTGGGAGGGTCCTGGGTGGTTGCCCAGGGAAGTTGTGGATGCCGTATTCCTGGAAGTATTCAAGGCCAGGTTGGAAGGGGCTTTGAGAAATCTGGTTTAGTGAAAGGTGTCCCTGCCCATGGCAGGAATTAGAACTTGATGGTCTTCAAAGAACCCTTCTAAATCCCAAACCATTCTATGATTCTAGAGCAAAATAGTAAGTAGCAGCATTAGACACTATTAATACCTGAATAAACCTACAATCATCTACACATGCTAATTCTCCACTCTTTCTTGAAATTAAAACCACTAATTTTCCTGTTGAATTGTTTTGCTTGGAAATTCTCTTCAAAGTGCCACTCTTTTTTAATGGCAACAAATTATTTGTTTTTAAAAGGAATGAGTATTTAACTGTTAAACCTGGTTTGCCACAGTAAAACAAAACAGCTTCAATATATTTGGTCTCACAATGGATAAATAATCCATCTAAACTCAGAACTCTCGAAAATGAAAACAAACCCTCATTTGGTGCATTTAATTGTAAAATCTTCTCACACACAAAAACTCCAACCTTATGTGCAACTTATGGAAAACTTTGTTGGGTAAAACATACCAAGAACAAGGCTGAGGGAGAGGAAGTAGAATAATGGTCCCACAGAAAAGTTTACTTTGTAAAAATTTAAAAGGGATTTTGAGAGGAAGTACCAAAAAATTTCAAAGAAAATAAAATCTTTTACTATTGCTGACAAAATAATGTTTGTTTTCTTCTGATTTCCTCACAATACTGATGACTATGCAAGTTCTTTTTGTGATACATTGTGTATACCTTGTAATTTCATGTTTCAGAATTACAGCTCTTTTTATTTTAGGTGCAATCTTTTGACTCAACTACGTACTTGGATGCTCCCAACTGTAAGCAGCCCAATTTACTAATTCAGATGCAAGAAGAAACTAAACAGACTATGCTTCAAGCTGCTTCTGCCACATTTTAGCATTGTGTCACGCACCTACTACAGAAATGGTGTCAAGAACATGTGGGGATATTGAAAAAATAACTGTTCTCATTTCAAGTGTCTCTGGGAACTAAATTGGACTCCATATCCAACGTGGTTAGGACATTGCCCTGAGTCTCAATAGAGAAATTTGCCTAAAAGGTTTCCAAATGAACTATATGTATATATAATATTGGCTACTCTCACCTTGCTCTATACAAAACACATAATTTCTCCAGGTTTGATTTTTTTTTTTTCTAGCCCTACTTTCAAAGGCAATTTTGAAGGTTTTTGAGACAAGGCAATTGAAACAGATGTTTCTAGATTAAATATGTATTAAATATGTATATCTAGATAAAATGTGTTGCAACATTGCCCAAAACTGGAGCGTAATTTCACTATTTCAGATCACAGGCTGGTTTTAGTTTCAGATACGTGCTATCTAGAAAGCTGTCCAGCTGTGACCTCAGGGCTTCTATGCTGGCTGTTGACAGGAGCCAAACCTTCATTAAAAGCAAAATGATTGCAGCAACTGAAGAGTAGTTGCTCTGGTGAAATGGACAATTCCTGAGTTGCAGAGCTGAAATCTTGTGCCCACCTCCTGTGAGGCCACCTGGCAGTTTTGCCAGAAGCCTAGGTGTCCTTTCACTCTGTAAGTCAATTTACCCAATACTGCAGCTACTCAAATATAGGACTACTACATCAGCTCCAGAGCTGGCAGCTGGAAGCACTGGATCCAGGCAATGCAGAAAGCATGTGGGAGCACTTCCCCCAGAAAGCTTCCAGGAGGCTGGAAAATTGTCTGGGATTTGGGAGGAGAAAAAAAGTTTTGAACTGGTATTTCCTGAGCCAGTACTGATCCCAACATGATACAGGAACCATAAACTGTTTTTACCTGTGATTTCTGTACTAAGATGAGAAATGCATTTCAGTTAGAGTATTTTGAGAGAGATGCTGACAATGGAACTAACGCTTCCAAATTACAGATATCTCTCTATACATTTCCTTGAATTTCCACAGCAGTACCACGCCTCCTGACAAATTGCTACATATGCATCAGTTTTTAAAAAAAAAATCACATTATGCCTCTTTTAAATGCAACAATAATACTGCTCTCTGCCCATTGCCATTTCAAGTACTGAGTCAACACAGTGTTTGGAGCAAGACTTTACCTAAAGAACACTAAAAGACAGCTGTAGTCCCAAATGTTAACCTAGGCAAGCTGCAGTATCACTCTAAACCAATAATAAAGCTGAATGTGTATTTCCACATATAGTGTAGGCTTTCTGTTAGCACGCTGGCCTGCTTAATTGAAGGTGTGTTATACCATGATCATAATCAACATTTTTGAGGAACAAAGTTACCAATTTGCATTGGGTGCAGAGTTATTTAATACCTGGCTGATTTCTGATACCAACTTCCTGATGATACCAACTTCCCGACTTTTAGAACGAATTTTTTTTCCTAAAACCTGAGAGAAATAGGAAAAATTTGCTATAAATATGAGGCAGAAAGAGGCTTGTGTCTGATTGTTCCATATTCTTTTCTAATCTCTAGCTGAGCAACAACACTGTGAGATTGGAACTCAAACTTTATAAAATCTGGCCATAGATTTTTAATAGGAGGACAGCTGAAAAAAAGAAAAAAATACATCACAGGGAGGAGGTTTCTTGAGAGAAGAGGTATCAGTCTAATGTGCATAGAAAGAAATGTCCCTGAAAGAAAGGTACGTAGCTTAATAAAACATTTCTAACGTACTGTGTTTCTGGTTAAAAGTTGGTTAAAATAACAGAGCTATTAAACCAAACATGACTATTTTAAAATACCAAAACAAGTGAGAATTACATATAGAAAAAGCATTAAAACTTTCATATAATAAAACTTTATCAGTCCTGAATTTTTTAGAACTGAGCATGTAACAAGCTGGTATGACTGTATGTGCTATTGATTGCTAATTGCATAAGCCTTTGCCATCACAAAGCCCCTCTGATTCAGCACCAGTAGATTAAGAAACAGCCACTATTTCTTAAAGCTATTTCTCCACAAGGTCACAATAACATCCTGCTAAGGCACATTGTCACCAAACACCTTTCTCACAGCTGTTCTTTAGACTTGACTAACTTAGTCTGAATGACAGCACTTGCCTTGGAGAGCTTGCCATATGAGTAAGCAAAATTGTACATGTTTTACATTCTGCCTGCAATACATAAATTCATGCAGTAGGTCAGCCCTAGGACTATGGTAAGAATCACAGCATCCTAGCTCCAACTGTGGAGCTTTATCATGCTGTATGTGAGGGATACCTCTCAGCTCTGGCAGGTTTTACATCAAGCCCTAAGGATTATAGAATGTGGCTGATGACTGTAATTAGTGTTTATTGTTTGTTGTGTACCAACAGCATGCTTGGAGCAAAAAACAAAATTAAGACAATGACTGCTGTAGAGAGAGGAGAGGCAAAAAACTAAACATGGCAGATAAAGAAATGAAAACAATTACAGATCTATCACGCTGACTTAGAATCCATACAGTTACAAAAATAATAAAGTTAAATAATAAAATTGCCTGCAGACAATTTAAAAGGGATTTAATTATTTTTGAATTACCCATCTTGGATGAAAAATCATTTCCAGAACCAGGAGAATTAAACATTCTTTTGACCCTGACATGAACTACATTTTAAAGATTTCTTTTTCTTTATATGTAGCTTTTGTGTAGCACAGTTGTGTATCCCTGCTTTATTAAATGTATAACATTGCATCAGTCACTAATTAAATTGTGTGAAACAGAAATGTAAATAAAATATGAAGTTGCGACGTATTTAATGATAAATACAATAAATGGTAAACAACCATTAATTGTGAGCTGTGGTACATGGTGATTATATATATGAATGTGTGTGGGAAGCCACTGCAAGACTGGCTAAAACTTGGACTAATTCATTCAATTCAGCACCATACAACAGCTGTGTCCTAGGTCTGTCTGTTTTTAAAGGTAGCCTCAGATTGACCTCTATAAATGCACACTGTAGTAAATATACATATTGCTTTCTGTGGGGTCCTGAAGGCAGCTATCGCTTGCTTCATAGCTTCCATATTCAGGCTGCATTTTCCCTTCCTGTAGCTACAACATCGTACCTAGAATCCTAATTCCTCGTCCAACAGTAGAAGAGTTTCCACATCTCTACTTTCTTGTGTAGCAAAGACATACTCAGCCTCCTATCACTGCTCACCTCTGTGCTGATTTCACCCACAATTCTGGATTCATCGACCGATCCAGAACTGAAGAGATTCATCAGCCAGGAAAGGAGGAATTTCAGGGATGTTCTCAAGAACATTTGAAGGAATTTAGTTTATTTCCTAATGAACAGGAATACTGTTTGAGCAAGTCACCACAGCAGGCCTTAGCCCCCTAGAGTGATGCAGATCTTTAAAAGATTTCTATTACAGGAAAAAAAAATCTTTAAAAAAGATATGCAGTAGAAATAACATGTTAATCCATAAACCCAGTCATTCTTCTGTAATGATACAGAAATGCAATTTTAAGACATGTATAAAATATTTTGAGCATATGCAGGTATTCTCAGGTTAAATTAAACATCTAAACATCTAAACATCTGCTTATTTAACTATTAATAAATGAATGGCTTAATCGCTTACTTTAAAAATCAATGTTTTAAGGTAGGACATCAAGAAAATACTAGCAGAGTGGTTTCTTCTGATAGTTCTGATATTTTAGTAATAAAACTTTCTCTGTGAAACATGGATATATAACTGTCAAGAATCACAAATTGGCAAGAATATGCATCTTTACAGAAACTTAATTCTTTCAGAGTTGGGCCAAGAGTACAGTAACAGTAGCCTTTCATGATGGCTTCTGGCTGGAACATGGAAGATGCAAGATATAAAACTGAAAGATTATGACACATAATTTTCCAGTTTTTTAAAAATTTAATTAAAAAAACAACAAAACAATAATTTTTTATTAAAGGTGTAAAGTAAGTTCAGTTCTGATGTTATTAAATATGACTAATATACCTATGTCAAAACTACTGATTCAAGCTTACTTTATTTCAGGAACACTGAAATATTTTTAAATACTATATAGAGTAAGTTTTTAGGTTGCCTCTATATCTCATTTACTAAAATTATATTACAATATGATAACATAGTTACAATTAATTATAGTGTATATCTTCACACAAGAGGAATCCAAAAATTTTAAAGACACATGTCCTCTCTGCCTGTAGTAAATACTCTACTGCTAGACAGCTAAATTGCCTGTCAAATATTCTCAAGAAGCTTTGATAGGCATTTCTATTTTATGATAGTTTTTTTTTTTTCATTTTGCTTGCATTAGAAATACAGAACATTAAACTACTTTAATGGTCCCTGTCTTTTGCTTTAGAAAACAGTCTGGCATAAAAATTAAGACCTCATACTTCCTGCAAGAATTCTGAAAAAAAGTTCTGTTTGCTCCTTTGTTTGGATGAAAGACCTAAATGTATTATCTTTAAAAATATACATGGAAGGCAGCCTTAGAAATGTCTAAAAACTGTTAAGGCTAAAATTTCCTTTCTGCATTCTTTAACTGAAAAGTTATTACCAACAACATAGAAAATTATATCCTGTTCATAAATTCTAAATCTGCTAAGTCTGGAAATAAGATTTACAACTTTTTTGCCCAGTGACCAGCAGCATCTTCCACGAGCCTAATTCAGACAAACAGGAAAAAGCAGCATTTTATTAATGAATATTTATGAATAGCCAAGAGCAGAAAGCATAGAGGTCTGTGCTTTTTGGCTCTCTCTCCTTTAGCCAGATGACAACTCCAACTGGGAAACCAGGAAATTAAGAAAGGGAACCATCAATGTTAACCAGAAGTCTTTTCTAGAACTTGTAGTATTTTCAAACATTCCACACAAACATCTTACCCTTACCTACCTGAAACGTTTAAAGATTTACATTTGAAAGAGTATTACCATCGAGGGGAGATGGGTGAAATTAATACATCCTTCAAAACATTAAGGTATTATTTTTCTATATTGTAGTTGATTCAAGATTAATTATTGTCAAAAAGAAAATCAATGTAGCTAATGAGGTATTCTTTAAAAAATTATTATAATTTCCTAAGAAAGGAACGTACTGTTCATATGTAAATGCGTTTTCCAGTTAATGAGTAAAGCCAGTCAATCAAACAGATCTGTAAAGGGAAAAATTATGAATATTTTTTTAGGCTGTCCTTTGTTCCTTACTTGCAAGAAAAAAGCATAGTTATTAATGTGTTATTGCCAAAAAGTTTCTATTTTATGAACAATTATCATAAAAAAATTAAAATCTAAATAAATGTATCCAGAAGAACACAAATGAAAAATGTTTTAAATACTACTTGAAATTAATAATCTGTAAGATTTTGTGTGGAATGACTTACCATCATTGAACATTAAAATACTTAAGCAGCACAGAATGATATTTACACGGAAAAGTACACAAATGTTTCCTCAATCATCTCAATGACAAAGGTAAGGAAAAGATTGCTTGAAAAATGTGTTGGGGGGGTGGTGATCTTTCTACTGAACTTTTAATTGAGCAATAATATAAAAGTGTTACAATGTAGCCCAATTCTCACTTGATGTGTGATTATAATGCCTCTGATAATAAGGGTTAATAGCATTTTGCTAAAGCAGTTCAAGTAGATTTGCAGCCATTTGCATACCAGAACAATTTGTTCCGAGTTTTAGCAAGCAAATACGTTCTTTAGGAAATGTAGTGGCTGCTTTGCATTTTTGTCCATCTCTCTGCAGAATGGCTTTTGCTTTGTTTCTGGAATCAGAGGTACAAAGGGAGACTACCCCTTGGGCTGCAGCCAAACACAACCCATCACCCTTTACAAATCATGCTGAAGTATTCCCTGATTTTAGAAGTCTTAGATTACTTCTTACCAACAGAAAGCTGAGTGGAAATCTCATGTTCAACAAAGCATGTAAACCTATCTTTCTTTTTAAACATGCAAACAATGTTATTAAGAAGCAGAAGTTTATTGTATACTGTACTCAGATTCAAAGAGATGCTAGAGGCCCTTGGGGAACAGAAACCAGAATGTTTTGTACTTTACTAGACTGAAAAGCATAGTTTTCAAATTGCAATGTGGTTAAGCTCAATCACTTCCTTTTGTGCCTATGTTGCTGTGATGACAGGAATTCAAGAAATAGAGAAAGAAAATGAGATCAGAATAGTTCTGATGCCTTACCTACCGTAATATTTCAGCATGTCAAAGGACATCTGACCTTCTTGTTCATGATCAAATTCTTAACTGCTGATTTAATAAAAAAAAAATCACCTTCTGGCCTCAGAATGAACAGTACGTTGTTCATTCAAAGATTTTCAATTAATATTCAGATTACTATCACTGCGTATGATCATTACATATAAATTAACAAATTATTAAACTTTTTCAGATCTGAACAAAGTAGACATATTTCTACCTCAGATTTGCCTAACAGAAATAGCAAGCCTGACACTCTGAATTAATAATGCACCCTCTGTGCATGCTGACTTAATCAAGGGCGTCTGGGAAACACCTTATTTTCTGTGATAACCTATAAGCCTTAGCAATCTATTATGCCTTCCATAGGAACATGCTTTGCAGCACTTCACATGATATTTTGCCTACAAGTAATATCCTCAATGTATCCTACATCCAGTTTCCATGTACTGTACAGTGATATAGTTTATGCAGAATTCTCATTATTTTATTGAATACTTCTAAGCAAGAAAGAAGACCTTTTGGGGAACACCTAAATACAGATAACTCCAGATGCAGTGCAATCTATCAAAAGCCAACATGGATTCACCAAGGGCGAATCGTGCCTGACTAATCTAGCAGCCATCTACAGTGGGACACACCCACGACAGCATTTTTCTTTAGACCTCACAGCAAACACAGTACTCTTACCTAAGTGAAATCAAAGCACATGTGCACTCAGTGTGAACTCTGATGTTAGAAATCATTAATTCTAGTAGAAATTATTCATGGGAATTGCTTCTTCTTTCATACAGCACTGGATATGCCCTGCAATCTGAGTTATAAATATTACAACACATATTTTGGAAATTGTAATTGCATGCTGCTAATTAGGAGTACCAGCTACAGTCACACTTTCTTGCAGGCACTTCTACAGAGGGAAGGAGGATGAGACTAATGATACAGCCATTTATGAATTGCAGTGTCCAGCTTTTGTATTCTGGTTACTCATTACTCTCTGGATTTATGTGAAATGTAATAATGAAAAAAATTAGTAAATGCAGGAAATGAAAAGGAGCCAGCAACAGTGTTCATCTGTGATCAGAACTGGATGGGGGTTTTTTAGGCATGCTAGTTTTAAAACATTTTCGGACATAAATTGGTCCAAATAATTAAAAATAAGTAAATAAATAAATAAAGCAGGTCCAGTATTGCAAGTGATTCATTCTTCTCTTCTCTACTCTCTGCTCATTGCTTACTGTGCAATGAACAAGTATGTCACAAATATTCCAGAAATTGAGATTTGGATTTTATTTCGATGTCTACAGGTATAATTTTGATTAAATCAGCCTCTAGAACACATTACTTCTACAAGAGATTTACCTTACAGAGCCTCACATAAATTCCAAAATTAATGTAGCAGGTTCAGTTCGATAAGCGGGCAGAAACACCAATTTCGTTTAGTGGTTTGGTTCAAAAAATCCATTATTTACTTATTTACCTCCTCTGAGATAAGAATTAGGAGAAGGCAAAGCAGGCACAAAACTTAAAAGAATACAAAGAAGTTTATTAACAGACCAAAAAGAAAGGAAAAAAGTCAGATTACACCTTCAGAACACTTTGTCTCCCCCCCACCTTTTTCCTTTCTCCCACTGACAACATAAACAAAACAACCCTTGAGATTTCAGTCAGTTTACCACCTCTATAATAATCTTTTTCAGTTCACTTAGGGAGAGGAGTCTCTCTTGCTCGTGCTATGGAGACATCTCCACAAGAAACAGTCTCTCGTGGCTTTAATGTCACAGCAAAACAGCCGCCCGGGATGGTTCTCTGCTCGCAGGTAAAAGTCTCTTCCCTTGACTTACAGCTTTCCTCACAACTGCTTCTGAGGGTTCTATCTTAGCTAATGGGGTATCATTTTAAGGATGAGCTGTTCAGAAGCAAAAGGTTCTCTTCATTTATCAAAGTGCCTGAGAGGGGTAAGAACACTATCTCTGGGAGCATTTTATCTCTAGGAACAGAGGTCTTCTTCTCTGAGATGTCTGTTCAAGTTTCTCATCAAATCACAGCTACTTCAACATTAACTTATTTCAGCACAGGTACTTGTGCTCATGATTACAGTTTGAACACTCTACCCCCCCATGCTTTCATGAAATTACAATGGGCATTCTGATGTACCATAGTTCATCACCATAGCTTTACAATATAATTTCAGCTTTTAGGATTGACGCATCTCCTCATTCTCCTCTCTCTCAGGGTTTCAGCTCTTCTTTCTTACTGGTTTTAGTGTCTCTATGGTGTTTTCTTTACATGCCTTCACTTTCCCTCTTTCTTTGACTTGGGAGAGGATTGATGTCGGCAGGCTTCATCTGTTCTAGAAGAAACTTACAGCACTAGAAGAGTTAATCTCACCCGGGCCTTGCAGCTGGCATTCGCTTATCTCTGTTGGTAACATGATCTTCGCCGGGCAGCGGCTTCAGATGAATTTCGGCTGCATTAAGTAAGAGCTGGTCTGGCCGAGCCGCGCCCCAGGCTGCCCGCACGGAGCAGGGCTGGGGAGCCGGCCCGCACGGAGCCGCGGGTGGAACAGGGCCGGCAGCTCCAGGGTGGCTGACTCCTGGCCAGGCCCGGCCGAGCAGCGCCCAGCCCTGCCAGGCCGTGCCACGGGCCCCCCAGTTACCTGTTCAAAAGCCGGAAGCAAGAGAGAGCTTCCCGGGGTTTGTTCGCTCTTAAAATGTGGATCACAGAGGCGTGTCAAGCTCTTTAAGTGGTTTAAACAAGTTGCCAATATTCAAACTAGCCAGTTGATTAGTTATGCTGGGTCTAAAGGAAGTTGTAAGGAACCATTTGCAAAAGAATCACTTCTGTGGTTGATGGAGCCCCTCCTTAACTAGACACCCAAACTATGCTAAACTATGACACTAAGAATGCCTCCCATGTTCAGTACTACAAGGGAAAATTTGATACTTCCTTCAGAGTAACAAGTTTCAGAAATAACATCAATAATGGACCAGTTGGGTTTGATTTTTTCCAAAACTTAATTTCATTTGTAACACCTACCTTTTTCTTCATGAAGTCATTTTGGCATATATAGATGTAGCATTTTGTTACTGTGTTCTAAATACTTTTAAACTAAAATTGTTAAAAAAGTCCAAAGGCTTCCAAGCACAGACAAATTTGCAACAAGTCGATCTGAAGCATCCTAGCATTCTCATGCTCAATAAATTTCACATAAAAATATACCGTTATTAAGTGGGCTTGAGCACTCCAGTTTACAAAGAATAAATTAGCTGACTCAGAGGCTAGTATGAGATTTAGAGATGCCAACAATTGTTGGGTTTTTACACAGAGACCCTGAAACTTGATTTCTCCTTGGCACATAAAGGGAGAAATTATTTATATATATGTAGAATAGCGTGGAGGAATGTACGATTTTTGTTTGCTCTAAGCACTTTTGAAAATACACATACATTATTAATTCAGGTCATAAACCAATCAACATCAGAAAGATTAGCAAGGATGTTTCATTCTGTAATTGCAGCTGCACTCTGACCGCTGTTCCACTGACACCAATTTTTCAACATGAAACAAAGGTAGCAGGGAAGATTTTAATTTTTTTTTTCCAGCTCCCACACCAGCTTCAATGAAAGTAAAGCACTGAGTAAGTAAAACAACCTTAGCTGCTATTAGACTTACGGGACACGGATGTGATGCAGTATTCTTCACAGATTGCAGCAGCAAACTGACCATAAGGGCATCCTCCACAGGGTTTGGAGTCAAGACCAAAACACTCTGTGCTTAAAACCTAGTCTTCAACTTCCATCCAGCATCTCTTATCATAACAGATCACACAACTGCTGTACCTTTTTTCAAGATATTAATATCCTTCTGATATCTGCATCAGGATATTATGGCAGCATTGCAAGTCATGGCCGGTAGAAAAAAAAAATCTCCTTTTTTAATCAACTCTCAAATTCCTATAGGTGTAACCTGATATCAACCAGCATGTATTTTTATAAGCCTCAAATAGAGAGGTAATGTATTACTAATAACATTTCAGGTACTTGTTTTCTTCCCAAGCATAACATTTTCTTCTCTTTGAGCAATAAGAAGGAGATGGAAATAACTGATTTGCTCTGGAACTAAAATTTTGTTTCTTTTAGAAGGAAGGAAGTAAGGAAGGGAGGGAGGGAGGGAGGAAGAGAGGAAGGGAGGTAGGGAGGAAGGGAGGAAGGGAGGAAAAGAAATAATCTATTTCCTCCATTTGACTTGATATTTTACTATATCTTTTGTTCATTTTTCCTCTTACCTGAGCTCTCCACCTGGGTAATTTAGAGCTGGAAGTCTTCCACTTTTGCCTGTCAACATTACCAGAATTAGACTTGAAGGTGTCTGTATCTAAAGCATTGATTTAGACACCATGTTAAATAGATGTAACAACCAATCCAACTGTATTTAGAAAGTTATTCGACTGTTTCCCATAATAACATATGCACACATAGATTATTTTTTATTTAATGGCCAGCAAAATGAGAAGTTTATAAATCACATTTATTAGACACTTCTATAGCCTCGAGTTGATGGGCACAAATTCAATTTTATGT
Organism: Lycocorax pyrrhopterus obiensis; assembly: GCA_014706295.1. Classification (NCBI taxonomy): domain Eukaryota; kingdom Metazoa; phylum Chordata; class Aves; order Passeriformes; family Paradisaeidae; genus Lycocorax; species Lycocorax pyrrhopterus. The sequence continues at coordinate 72,897,163 of JACSVZ010000002.1, forward strand.
TAACTTGCTTGAGCAGTTAGCTAACAATTAAGATCTTGAAGAATTAGACTTGTGGTAATAACAATACACAAGAATTTGATCTAAATCTTGGGATTTAACAGCAGTCTGTGAATGAGTTTGTATGCAGCTTATCACCACTGGAAACCATCTTAATATAGTAAAACCAGATCAGAAGGAAAAATCTGATCCAGTGAGACACTGGATAAACTAAACATTTTTACTTTCCTATTTATTCATGCAGTTTCTAATCTACTGCCATTTCAGTTAGAAATTCTCTGCGTCACAAAACAGCTAAACAAACACTCCTACATATATTAAGTACCTTAAACATCCTTGCAGACTGTGAATGCACCTAGACCTAAAGAGACTAAATGAGAAAATCTTTGTTATTACAGCTGTGATTGTTTTACGATGCAGCATTAAAATATTCAGATGAATGACTAAAGGCAGAAGTACAGGAGTATAGAAATATTTGTCAGAGAAACTGAACAACTCTGAAATTCAATGTTTCCTTTTCTAAGTTCCCTTTTTAACTGAAGGCAATGCTTTTGGACATCTTACAAGTAAGAAAAGTGCATTTTAATTCTAAGAATGAATAATCGATAATAAGGTGCAAATAAAAGTGTTAGTTTAAAAATATACATAAACCTTGATCTACAATATGCTCCCACTATTCTTTGTTCTTAGGTTAACTCACAAATATAATATTAAAAAAAAAGGCCCTAAATATAACCTTGTTCTGGAATTTCTTCTTTCCAACTGCATCACAATTGTGGGTCTCTGATTGACACATTGATTTATTCCCAGCAAGGGTCCTATAATTAATGTGACCTTTTGATAAGGTGGGAGATATGGGGTGAGACAAGTGCTCTCAGGAGAGCTATTAGCAACTTCTGAGCAATTGCTAATGTTAGAGAGTTATTTTTTTTAATACAGTTTGGAAGATAATTGACAAACCATGATAATGAGTATGTATAGGGAAAGAAGGAGAGTATAAGAGAGGTGCAAGAACTGTTAATTACTCAAAAAGAGGTGAGATTTCACCACCGGATAAACTGTGCATTTTGGGCTATGGGCTATTGCAATTAATAATTCCAATAAAGTGGAAAGAAAGAAATAGTAGGTCTACATGGGCCAGAAAGAAGAAAAAAGAGTAAAAAACTTTATCTATCTTAAGAAGCCTTAACTCTCTGCCTTTACATAGCATAGCAGGTGGTTTTATTTCTTCTCATCAGATGGTATTTGTACCAAGGGAGTTTTCTCATTTCCCTTCCCATCTGGTTCTGCACAAAGTGATATAACATAATACCAAGATGACAAAGTTCCACTAATGTTATTTGAACATTAGTTGTATAACTAACCTTTTATTTCATAATCAAGATCCAGTAACCCATTCATGACAACAAAACAAGAATTTAAGTTACGATCATTTTTGAAACAAAGGGTAAGATTAAATTGACCTATCAGTAACAAAAATCTGAGACTTTGTATTCAAAATGATTAGGCAATGAAAAGAAACTTGTATATTTAATGTATGTAGTATACATATTTTAAAAAGGTTTTGTTTACAGCTAACAGAAATATGTACATCTAGAATGTGAACTATCTCAGCGTGTGCAAACAAAGACCAGCAGAAAACCCTGTAGGAGCATAAGTGAAATGCAAGCAAATGGAGGAAAATGTGAGAAGACTGGTTCTAAACCTGAATGAAACTGTGTGCTATGACTATAGCTAGGACAAACTTCATCATCTAAAAAGAAAACAAAAAACCCTCCACCCTCCATTGTATTTGGATTTATGAATGTCCTGACTGCCTGTGCAGGACTTATTTTTTCTCATTTGCATGTTACAGTCTAGACTCCAAAGCAAATCACTGGACAAAACTTGCCTTTTTGATTTAACACATCATCATAAAATTATGAGACTGGAGGAACAGCATAATTTTTCAGCACTTTTTCCACACTAACTTTGCCAGAAGTGGTGGGTAGCCAGTAGCAACTGGCAGTAGATTAATTATACACCAGAAACTATCTGGGAAAAAATTCTTTTGAGCAGTGAGGCTTTATGGAGTTGTATGCAAAGCTTAGCCAAAAGAAGATGAAGTGAGGAAAATGTAATGGCAGATAATATTTACACCACTAAGGCAGAATAAAGTCTGGGGTAATTTCAGCACCCATGAAGAAAGAGGGAGTCGTAAGAATATCTGATTAATACTTTCATTTTGAAATGATTTGGCAGACTGCACTGAATTTCTGCCATTTCAGAAAATTAAAATTGAAGTCGTTCTCATAAGTTAAAAGTAGCTGTACAGAAACAATTAGTATTTCTCTGTAAGGCATCATTTTACTCTTCAATATTTTAGCTAGGAGTTTTAGACCTTGTGCATTTGTTTTTTACCTACTAACAACTATTGTTTTTACTGAAATACTTTTGAACACGACTGTCATGATGAAAATAAGAAGGACAGAGAGGGTGAATGGAAAAAAAGACACCACAGCCATTGTGAAATTATTGATTTCTAAAAAATCTCAACCTGAGCCTTTCACAATCTTCTATAACAAGATCTTTTAACAATCCTGTTTTTTAGCCCCCCTCATCACCTCTCTCCCCCGACACAATCACCTTTTATTAATCTCTTGTTTAGAGAAAGTAAGGCTGCATCCATCAACACTAACACAAACTGGTTGCTACAATTCCAGCCCTCTGGAACAGGTAAGGTATTTAGCAATTGATTATGGAGGAGTCAGCTTTGCACCCAGAATACTAAGTTAAAGAAATGTAACAACGGGTTATAGCTTGAGAAGAACAGCTAAGAAATCTATCAGGGATGTGATCATCTACCTTTGTGCAAAATCCTAAAGATGACTGAATCTGTGTACCCACATCAGGCAGATACAAGGGGGCACAACAAAACACTCTACCTGCCTTGAAAGCAAGCAATTATCATCAGTACTTTCAAGCAGACTTTTCTACTTTGAGCAGAACATGAAAGTGGTCATGTGCCATGGTGCATCAATATTCCTTTTAGCTGCTAGTCAGCATCGCACTCTAGAGTGCTGCATCCAAATGCAGCACCAGAGATGGCATTAGTATGTGGTAAAATGCCAAATTCAGACACAAATGTGGACTGCCAGCAGTTGTGTCATGCATGTCCTTTGCAAGCAAACAGGAATGTCAGTCTGTGGCAGGAAAAAACCTGTGAAAAAGAGCTGTGATTTCCTGCATTTTCTGTGTCTCTGCTCAGTTTCTTTTGTGCCTCCTCAGCAGTAGCTCCTTTTCATGAGAAGTTTTAGGGAATTTGATTTTAAGGCTAATGAAATAAATGTCATCAGTCCTTACTTATCACCACATGAAAGCCTGCACATATTTGCCTCACATGTTAGTTTTTCAGTAGAAAGTTGGCACATACTTCCCAAGTGAATGTGGAGAAAAGGAGATGGCTGAGGAAAGGTGTTTTCATATTTTTCTTGGTTTCGCACTATTGAATTCCATTTCATATGTCAATAAATTAAAAAAAAATTTCCCTGGGTAAAGTCTTTCTTTCCCCTCATGGTAAGTGGTAAGGGATCTCCCTGTCTTTACCTTGACCAAGAGGCTTTTCCATCTTATTTCCCCCTCAGTGCTGTTGGGGGTGGGCAGAGGAAGACAGAGCAGCTGGATGAGCATCTGGCAGCCGGCTAAGATAAACCCACTACAGGCATTAACTAAAAATTATGTGAAAACATCCCCGAGTGTGTATGAATAGGTATTTAAACATCACTATTTTTAGATGCCTTCTTCATTTTTTTTTTTTTTAGCTTGGATGCTTGATTATTGCACTTGCGCCTGTGTGGAACATTTATTTGGTGCACATTGCATTAATACAAACATCTTTCTTGGACCCTTTTTTCCCTCCGTTTTTCTCTGAGATGAGCCTCATTCAGGTAACTCTTCCTTCTCCCAAAACATCCTTATGTTTCAGCCCCACCATCACAAGAGTGCTAAGAAACAGGGGATAGTGAACACCTCTGCTCAGCTCAGCAGGCTGATGTAATGTGCCACAGAGTGCAGCTGGAGCCACAAATGGTGAACAGTTAGCAGGAGCTTCAGAGACCTTGATGTATGTGCTCCAGAGCAGAGTCATCACTCATGGACACTGAAGAGGGTCCAAACCACCAAAATATAAATCAGTGCATAACTGCAATAAACAACTGCTAATGTATCACCAGTGGCTCCCGGAGTCTTGCAGAGAACAAATCACAGAGACATTATATGTTGCAATAGAAACCACTACATGTAACAAAGTTGTGCCTGTTTGCAGCCACATGTACATGTGCTGCATTAACAAAGGGGAGGGGGCTTCCTTCTTCTTTAATGCTTTAATGACTTTGCTTTCAAGATGAGCTTTTGCAGGGAATAAAGTCTGCATCACTTGGTATTTATCATACTTCATCGAATAAACATATGCACATTAATTATATGTATGTATTAAATATATATATACAAGAGTTAGTGAAATAACTTGTCTAGATGAGGCCTACAAGTGTACTGTTTACAATGTAAACAAAAACAACAAAAAAAAGAAGAATAAGAAAATAGGGCAAAGACAATAAAACAAAGTTTTCAGAGGAATAGTGTGTGTGGCTGGCGCTCATTGGTGCTGCCCTGCCAGCACAGCCGTTTTGCTGTCGGCACTCATATGCTGCTGCACTGAGCCACGCTGAGGCTCCAGCCTGCCTGGAGCTAGCTGGGGACTCCTTGGGCTGTGCTCTGCTGCACAGTGTAGACGTACCCTCAGGGTCTGGGGCTGCTTATTCACATTTCCTATTAAGTGCTAACCCACTAATAACCACTCTTGCGCTTGTTCCAGAGCAAGCGGTGCGCATCCATTCCTTGATATGCCTCTTCACAATTTACCCCATCACATTCTTAGATGTATCAAAATCTAGTCAAAGCAGAATAACAGAACACACTGGAAAAGAGGGAAGGACATAGGTTATGAAGATTTTGGGTTAATTTTTTCTCAGCTCTTTCTTCCTTCTGCCTTAAATGTTTACTTGCAAAAATTACATTGCATTATATTTGGGTGAGGACTTTCACCAACAAAAATATCCCACTGAATACTGAGCAAAATTAAAATACGTGACAGCAAAAGAGCACGTTAAAAAAAGCCAGAAGAAACCAGCTCCTGACCCTTAACTCAATTCATGTTTCTTGAATCCACAGCAATTATATTATCATGCTCACACCATTGTCATTAGTAGTAATGAGAAAACTTCTCTATTTAAAGATCACAAGGCATACACTACAAATGTATGAGAATAATATTCCTAGGGGATTAATGATTTTAGTTCCTAATATGCAACACAATTAAAAGGTATTCTCCAGCAACGGGAGACTCATCCTTTTCAAAAAAAGACAAGGAAGAAAAAATAAAAGTAAATTAAATATGTTCAGCTGCAGAAATTAAATGTTAAAGCTTTTATGGAAAAGACTACAGATTTCTGTCACGGCTGGTGTAATTCAAATGCAAGGAAAGCGGGACATGGAAAGGGTGATCATCAGAGTTCTATTCCTCCCCATCCTGCCAAGAATATCAACATCTCCTTAAAAAGTATTCACTTACTTTTAAAAGGGCCTGCACAGCAGTAGTGGTATTAAACTCTTAAGACTGAGAGAAAAACAAGCAGAGTCAAGAGGAAATAGAAGAGTGTAATTTGATAATTGCTTGTCACTTCCAGAATACTTTCAAATAGTAAAGGAAAGGGGAATGCATTAGGCTCCCAGAATTGCAGGAGACACCACTGAAAGTTTTTTACACATGCCTTTTTCATTTTACAAGCTTCATTCATAATGAGTAACATACCAATTTCTATGTCTGAAAAGCCAGTAGCAGCCTGTTCTATTTTATTACTGTAGAAAACAGAAAAGGGGAAAAAAGGGGAAGAGACCATAGAGGAATGTCAAAGGCCTTAAAAGTTTGAGATAGCAGGGGAAAAAAAATAAAAAAAGATTTGACAGCATATGATAAGGAAGGGGGTAAAAACCAACAAAAAAATGTATAGAATCTAGTTCTACATACAGTTAAGGGCTACAGCTCTGTTATAAGCACCTGAGCAGCCTGTCCCTCATCTGTGAAACACCGTACAGAGCTTCAGAGAATAAAACATTAGGAAATTTTCCATGGAGGATCGCTACCTCACAGCATATAAAGACCCCTAGAAGGAAAATGTAGGATTTGAAAGGAGAAGATAGAAAGGAGGAGGATGTTTGAATCTTTTGCTTTGTAGGTAGGGAACATTCAAAGCCTCCTTACATATCTACAGGCATGAGCCTTTCACACCAGCATCAAGAGAAAAATCTTAAACTGTTACTCATTTGCAGAAAAACTTACTCAGGGCTCATTTTGAAGTCTTTTCAAAATATCTTGCTCCAACAGACTTCACATTTCAGACATGAAAGCTCTGCCTTTTCTCCCCCCTTGCAATCACGTATTTGAAAAGGCTGTCACCACCTGGGTATATTACTCTCCCTTCCACCCCTTTCTGCTCCAATGAACTTATAAATGCATCACTGAGAAACAACTGCTGTGATGTCAGGCTGAGTCTCATATCTTGAATAGGGTGGAGAAGATATCTTAGTGTCTTACAAAGAGAGATGTCATTACTCCTTCCAGATCTCATCACCTTATGGCTCATGGCAGGATGTACAAAGTCAAAGTGGTTAATAACACAGAATTTACTCTGAAACACAAACACAGGCAAATTCCACTTTCTGAGAACATGTTTAAACACTTTCCTGGCAAGCCTAGAAAAACACTATGATATATTCTCCTTTGTACTCAGGATAACCAGCTTCTGCTACCAATAAGGACTGGGGCTAGAAAGGGACTTTGCTGGTGGGAAATGGAGCATATAAAAGCAGGAATGCATTCTATCTCACAGTGTCTCTTGCAGTCTCTAGTGTCACTTAGACATTTTTAACAAGCTGTATTCAGGAGGCAGGCTTAGTAGGTCAGGCTTAATAATGTGGCACATAATTAGGAACAGTTAAGGTTATATTAGAGTATTCCTCTTCATAGGATTCTTATGACCCTCTAATTACATTCTCGCTTGAATGAATTTTAAGAAAAATAATTTCTGTATTCTACTGCATACCTATATAATACTGTGTTCTCACTCATTAAAAAGTACCGTGTTAGCTCTTGGCACAGGACCATGCAATTCTTCCAGCTTTTAAAAACAGAGGACTGTGAAAGAGAAGTTGGCTGAAAAGGATCTAGAGGCAGCAGCAGGCTGCAGTCCAAATATTTGGAAATTCTAGGGTTACAGTGCTTGTTAAGGAATTAATTTACAATCCAGGATAAGAAAGACGAACACATAAAGCATCTTGGTTTACTTCCATCCCCCATGCTGTTGAAGAGGAAACAGTGAAGAATACATGCAGAGACACCTGAGCAAGCTGCTTACCAGCCAGCCAGCTCAAGCCCATCCAGCCTAGCTGCAACACACAGCACTGTGACCACATGAATATTGCTTTAGACCAAACTACAGAGTTTATTGGACTACATGGACATGCTGCCTTTGATCTCCACTATTTTGAAGTGACTTCTAACCTTGTTAGAAGTCAAGGTGTGCCACATTGGTAAAGTCACTGAAACAAACACACAGTAACAAAAGCATTCAAGACACCACAGCAGAACACAATGCACTCGCATTTGGCAAAATCTGTCCAATTCCTGCTTCAGAGGTAGATTCATACTTTATCTAGTTGATGATGTCCTTGCTCAGTGCATGGGAGGTTGGACAAGATGACCTTTAAAGGTCCCTTCCAACTTAAACTATTCTATGAATCTTTGGTGCTAATCAAGTTGCAGAATTAGCTCATCACTATGACACTTCCTACCTCTCACCAGCACGCTCAGGCTGAAACACAGTTTCAGCCCAGATAGGCTCAGCTGCTCCCACAGGACTGAGCAGCCTCTCCCTCCCACCAAGATTTCAGCTGATCCAGACTCTCCTCATTTCAAAGGAAAAGAAGACCTCTGACTGAGAACAAATAGACAAGTGCCAACCACCACCCCACAATTTATGAAATATTTCAGATATTATTCATACCAGAGATTAATCCTCTTCAGGGTCCCAAAGGAATATTGCCTGAGAAGCTTTACTGACAGATTATCAAGACTGAAGGTTAGAGAAGCAGTGTCAAACAGAAAGGGTGAGAAGGAATAATGTAACACCCCACATTATTCCCAGAGGTTGATGATGATGATTGTAAAAAGTATAGGGCAGATAAATAACAGCATTGTATTAAAAAAATGCTGTTATTCAGCTCTTCTGAGAACTAAATGCTTAGATTTTGCCGCATAACAGTGATTTCCATTTCCAATCAGCCAACGATCTTAGCCCTCATTATACGTTCACTACATTTTTCTAATACATGATTTTCTACCTTTACATGTGCTCTCACCCTCCTAAGATCTTTCCAGAAAGCCAATTCCCAGTCCTTCTTCAAACCTCTCCACAAAAACTTTTCGTGATGTAAAGCTTATAAAGATGTTAGCAATGGCTAAACAGGTGGTAGCTGGTTGCAGATGATCATACAGACAAATATTCTCATTTTATTTCTTGCGCTTGTCTGTGTCTGACTTTCAAAGTTTCTCATGGCAAGGATAATCTTTTAGACAGTTTGCAGACGGTTTAGCACAGTAGGGAAGTAATCTACAGGCTAGAAAAGCTAGGCAACTTTGCAATTCAAACAAGTGATAACAACCATTGCAGCACCAGGCACTGCTATGTCAATCTCCTGTCCTCAGTCACACCCACTTAGGCTGCAGAAGATAAATGACATCAGCTGGATGTCAGCCATCACACATTGTCACCCCACCCTCTGCAAACACTGCTAGAGGTAATCGCTAAACCTCTGTAGAAATACAATTTGTTTCTCTTTTCTTTGAAACTAATAATCTTACTACTACTAACTCCAATTAGATAATCAAAAAACAAATCTCATAAGATTCTTTTTCCCTAGTAAGGATTAGAAATGACTAATTCTAGTAAGATTTACCTTACTGAAAGTACGAAGCTTCAAACAGTTAGCTGGAAATATCAATTTACCAATCTAATAACATTCATAACCTTTGTAGCAGACATTCAATTGGTACTGTTTGAATAGATTATTGCCACCTGAGGATCTGACTCTGTTGCTGTATTTTGATTTTCTTCCACAGGGTCAACAGCTGAATAAAATGATGAGGAGGGTTAGAACCAAACAGTCTCAGTATCAAGCCCTGCTGAACTAAGTGGGTGTTTCTTGGTTTAACTTAAATGGAAAAGCCTGTTATTCTTTTAAACTCTGCAGTGAATTTGGGGACCTAGAAGTCCCAAGCAATAAAGATTATCAAAAGGAATGCAAATGAAAACAATATCACATCATTAGATCTTTAGGTATTAAGTTAATTAGTCTTTAACTCATAGTAACTATAATACCACCATACAGCTCTGCTGCAATGGTTTAATTAAACCAGATACCCACTAGATTTGAAGTCGTAATAAAGATACAAAAGATCAAGGCCACAAAGTTTCAAAACTCTGAAAAAATAATAAAACACAGGTGGTCAGTGGTTCAAGTCTAAAAAGGAGGACACGAGAAGTAAGTGACCAATTTTCTGTATCTCTAACCTATGGAACATGGAAAAGTAGCCATGTTTGAAGATATTAAGTCAATTTATGAACTTGCCTTACTTCCAGATTACACAAGAAGAATTTCTACACACTTTTTAGAACACAAAGAAATTTTTAATTAAAATAAAGCAAATCAAAACCACACTAATATCAAGAGAAGTGAAAGAATGAAATTACAGACCTTCTAACACTGAATTCCTTGCTCATTGTGGTTAACTGTGTAGCCAACATTTTTTTAGCTTTGTAAACACCACAGTTCTTTCACTGTCTTTGCCAAAAAGAGATAAATACAATATAAATGAAATAAAAATTTCATCCCAAGCTAGCCAGGGCGAAACATAACCTGAGACTTCTTAGACTAAGTTAAAAAAAGCCAGCAACTATGGAAGTGGCACAAGTTGGAACTGGGAAGCTTGCTGTAAGTGCATTGATCAAAAGAGATGTGGCAGCTACAGGGCACAGGCTATTATCTTTTACAGTCTGTTTTGTTTGTTCTCTTAATAGCAAGTGGATATAAATCCCACTCATAAGCTCCCATATGTTCAGCCAGAGCAGAGAAATAGGCTGCACGTTGATCTGTTTCTGAAAATGAGACTTTTATTCTCCACCAAATTCTTACACATTGTTGGGGTCACTGGGCCAGCTGGTGAGCCAGGGAGCTCTAAAGTGGCTGAGGCCGGCTGGTGGAAAAACTCAGGCATTTGAAAAATACCTTTTACCTCTGTAAAGGAAAAGCCTCTCCCACAAGTCCTTGCGGTTGGAATGTAACCTTACCCCCCCAGACTCTGTATAAGGAAAACTCCCTCTCCCAGCAGCCTGTGGCTGCTCCCTTACCTGGTCCCCTGCCCTGCCCCTTCCCTCTGCTCTTTGGCTCCCTTCCCTGGCCCCGCCTCTGTACCGCCCCCAGGCCCTCAGATGGGACTGTGTAAAGGCAATCTAACCGTGCTGTGGTTTCTTCGCCTGCCCATCTCTGCAGATGACTAAACCTGGATCGTGGCACACGGGCTAGCGGAGGGCCCTCCTTGGCTCCTTGTCTCTGGCAATATTTGAGCTGTCCGGTTCAGGTGTGGGGTCCGTGCCACCAGCGCCTCAGCAGCGCAGGGCAGAAAGGATGGTCTGCTGGCGGCCCAGTCCGCACCTGAATTGTCCCTCTCAAGAGACAATTTGGGGTACACAGCAGCTACCTCCGACTGCCCTTTAACCCCCACAACCTTAATTATTTTATACACATTATCCAACTCTTATGAGCCCTTGCACATACCTCAAGTGATACTTAAGACACAGTCATACAGAACTACATTAATGAGCACAGAGAGTAATATTCATGAACATATAAATGCCAAAATCTCTAAGTGTGACTTGGAATTAATTCCCAGGTAGCACACAAAGAGAATTCTCTCCATGCAGACCTGTTTCTTTTTATTACTACCATCAGGAATTTGCAGGTTATACCTGCAGCTCGTGGAAAACAAGCTAAAATGATAAATTAAAATTATCTATTTCAATATGTTAAAAATATTGACATGTATGATAAATATACACACTCAACCTCCTAACACTTTTAATACTATACTCCTGAACTGATATGTATTCTTTATACAAACCAGTTGTACCAGGTAATTTCATGTCACCAGACTACATATGTCCACCTTTCTTAATAATTTATTTAATCAGTTTTCTCAGTACATGGGTTTGAATGGTTTTGGTTGGGTTTTTGTTTCTTTTTTTGTTTTGTTGGTTGGTTGGTTAGTTTGGTTTGGTTTTTTTGGGAGTGGGGTGGGGTGTGTCTTTTTTTTTATACTAGTATTATTTCTTTAGAAACCTTACTACATATTCTTTCAGATTCTGCAACTCAGTCTTTTTGGAACTACAACAAAATTAATAAGTTTCTGTGGAGGTGTAAATCTCTGTGCGGGTGGAGATTAGGTGCCTTAATACAAGACAATTGTGTGTTGCACATTCTTTTATTAGCTTGTAAAGGAAGGAGTACAAAGGTAGAAATGAAAAGGCTGTATCCATTTCAAAGGAATTATTGTATGAAGAAGGACAGAAAACATAAAAGACTACCCAGATTCCTTAAAGTCTGTATTTCATCTGGTTTACAGTTTGGACTTTGGACATTTACTTTACATTTTTCAGAAAGTCTACACTTCTACAGCTGCTAGCTGGGCATGGAACAGTTAGAAAAGGATGTCCTAACTGTGCATCAATGTATTTATTTATTTTTTTTAACAGATTTTAAAAGCATTTTCCAGTCTATATAAAGGATAGTACTCTTAGGAAAATCAGTGGGTGATTTTGTTGCCTTAAGACTGTGCTCAGTAATTCCTTAGGTTTAAAACTAATGACATTCACAGCTACATACCGTACTATAAAAAGTAACGTTTGTTCAAAAAACAAACAATGCAAATGGTCTGTATCCCTCTGGTGCTGTTTTCTGGGAAACCTTTTTATTTCTTTTTAAATATACTGTCTTTTTGCCTCACTTTTCCAGACTCCTTTTGTCCACCTCTCTCTACATACCTTCTTTAGAAAAGAAGACAAGGAAAGGCAGATATTAACATCCATTATGCAAAAAACACTGTCAAATCAGAGTCTTCCTAGTATACGAAAAAGAGTCTTCATTACTACTAATTGCTTCCCATGTAGTAGTTGAAAAAGATATTCCAATAATTGTCTCTCGAAAGTCACAAGAAATTCCTCATGCTTTTCTTTTGTGAAATTTAAGCTAAAAAAGAATACTTTTCATTTCTTACCCAGAACTTTAAATTACAGGGATAAGAAGCCAGGAGCAATTCATTATGTTTAACTACTAAGAGAAGTCAGTACTGCATGTAGACTACAATTCTGCATGCTGATGAATACTTCATCAGAAGAATTATCACTTAGCAAGATGGCGAAGGCAATATATCAATTATCAAAAATATCTGTATTCTAATCTGGTGCTTTGCATTATTTAACATTTTCTGACACAAAATGTATCTTAACTGCCTTTTCTATTCTGTGACCATTAATCCCCTGATGTAGAACACAAATGCCAATGACATAGCAAAACACTGCTGAGATTAAGATTTAAATGAAAATCAATGTTTCAGTTGGTTGAAAAACTAACGTCTCTGACTTGCTACACGGTAAGACTAAAAATACAGTCCACAGTTCTGTTTCATGTACAAAATTGTGGGTTTCTTCCTTCCCACTTCTTTCAAATGAAGCTGTGAGGACTTGTAAAAGAAAGGTGGGGGGAAAAAAAAGGCAGAAAAATTGTTTTCAGTTTTACTGAAAGATTAGAACATCTCTAGGTCAAGCATCACTCACATTAGCACTACCTGACAAACCACTTTTGCTGAAACTAAGTTTGCATACATAATTGATTATTCAGCCCTCTTTTTTCTTCTTTTTTGAATGTTATTTGGATGATAAATGGAGGAATTTATTCTTGTGTGCTGGTTAACATCTGGGGAATTACTATGAAACTGTAATTATTTTAACTAGCCAAAAATCTTACAAATCTTCACAACTGTCACTTACTCCAATTTTGAGATGCCTGATAAGACTCTTTCTTCACTGCCGAGTGGAAATAGCAAATGTTTTTTAGCTTGTAAGAGCTTTTGCACTCTATGGCTGAAAAGCCAGCCATAAATCAGATGCACATGACCCATCTCAAAACTCTGTAGAAACTTCCTTGTGACATCCCTGACTGTAGATGACCTCTTGTATTTGTATATAATAATTTTTTTGGAGTTTGCTGGTTAAAATTGTGCATAAGTTCTCTACACCTACATATAAGAATTTCTCCTCCCCTTAAATTAACAACAAAAAAAAATCTCATCAGATATCTGTAGACAAAGCCTTTGAGACACGACTAACTGAGATAGTTTAAGGTAAAGTCCAGCGGCATGAATTGGAATGTACACTTGTATAGGAACACCCATGACTGTCAAATATGATGAGTCAGGGCAAGTGGCACTAGTCTTAATGTTATTAAAGATCCTCCTCTTCTGATTTCTTCTTTATCACTTTGTGTCCAGGAACAAATAGAAATAGGAAATATACTCCATGAATGGACACTGCCAGCTGAAATACTTAGGTTCATTGGATGTTAAACTAACATGAAACAGCTTTATGTGAGAGTATAACATCAAACTGTACCGTGTTACCTATCAAAGTAGCTTCTGGGATAAATGAAGCCTTTAATTAAAAAGCCACTTTAGTAGATATGTGAATGAGTTAAATTCTAGCAGATCACAGTGAATGTGGATGTTTTGGCACCAGTTTAAACTTTCAGATGTAAAAATCTGAAGCTGAAATCCTGCTTTTTAAAAAAATACATTTCTAGGCCTGCCTGAGGCATTACTTTGATGCTATGAAAAATTTATACGGTATTGTAGACATGCACAGGAAACAGTTGATTTAGACCCCCAAATACTTCCAAAGCCTTATCCTGAACACTGTCTCCAAGCTTCTATGGCTGCATTCCCTCCTTTACATGAGACCGATACCCATGTAAACTAACAGAAGTAAGTTTCTGTGTCAAATCCAACTACAAATTTGAGGATCAACTTAAAAGCAGTGCACTCTGAAAGGCATCTCATAGATGTACTTCTGAAAAGATTTGCCCAGAGATGCCGTGCTGGAATGTCCTATGAACATGAGCTCCAAATATTTTGGTTCCAATTAAAGTTTGAATGAACTTCAGTTTATACTTTCCCATTGTAAAAATAGTGTCTCCTTGCTTTCTTCTTGGGTAACATGTACTTTATCATAGTGGAATTTGCATAAAAAACAGTGAAAAAAATCTGCTTTATTTGTTTTCAAACAGTTTCAGTTGTTGAGTCAAGATGACATCACTGGTTTAAGCAGAATTTAGTGTACAGACTACTGACTCTCCCACTTTTCAAGTAAAATTATGTGCATTCAGCAGAATGAAATCCTGCATAAACACATTTCCCCAGGAATCACCAAATTTCCCTCCATGGTCTAAGTTTTGTTCCGTTCCCCACAATACGTAATCATATTACAAGTAATTCTGTATGCTTTGAACAATGCAAAGACTCTTTATCCTTCCCAAACATATGACAGCATATATCGAAAGGTTAACAAAACTATATTCATAAACACTATTCTGGGAATAAAAAGTGCTTTTCCGTAAACACAGTACAGAAAGTGCACCTTAAACAACATTCTGACCTAAGAAAATCCTAGGCAAAAATTCCCAAGAAGTCTGGCAATGGGTCAAAGTGGGTGCCAAGAAAAAAGGAAAGAAGGCTGCAAGTTTGGAGCAGGGTCATGCTCCCCTTGGCACGCCTTTCGCATTGTCAGTGTTCCTTGAGCTCTGGGCTTTGTGGTTTTCTGAACTCTAACCCTAGGTGTAGCTGAAACCGTAACCCTATATTTAGGCCGAGCCGGAAATCTGGCTCGGGTCTCAACCTGGCGCCAATCAGAAAGAAGAGGAGGGAGCAAGTTTGGGGCAGCGTCACGCTCCCCTTAGCATGCCTTTTGCATTATCAGAGTCCCTGGAGCTGTGGGCTTTGTGGTTTTCTGAACCCTAACCCTAGGCGTAACTCTAACCCTAACCCTAGGCCAAGCTTTAAATCTGGTGTTGGTCTAAATGTAGCGGCAAGCAGAAAGGGGAGGAGGGAGCAAATTTGGGGCAGCGTCACACTCCCCTTGGCATGCCTTTCGCGTTGCCAGTGTACCTGGAGCTCTGGGTTTTGTGGTTTTCTGCACCCTAAGCCTAATTCTAGGAGGAGCTGGAAATCTGGCATTAGTCTAAGTCTGGCACCAAGCAGAAAGAAGAGGACAGAGCTAGTTTAGGGCAGCATCACGCTCACCTTGGCATGCCTTTCACATTGTCAGTATCCCTGGAACTCTGGGCTTTGTGGTTTTCTGAACCCTAACCCTAGGCATAACCCTAACCCTAATTCTAGGAAGAGCTGGATATCTGGCATTAATCTAAGTCTGGCACCAAGCAGAAAGAAGAGGATGGATAAAGTATGGGGCAGCGTCACGCTTTCCTTGGCATGCCTTTCGCATTTTCAGTGTCCCTGGAGCTCTGGGCATTGCAGTTTTCTGAACCCTAACCCTAGGCATAACTCTAATCCTATCCCTAGAACGAGCTGTAAATCTGGCATTGGTCTAAATCTGGAGCCAAGCAGAAAGAAGAGGAGGGAGCAAGTTCCGGGCAGCGTCCCGCTCCCCTTGGCATGCCTTTTGCATTGTCTGTGTCCCTGGAGCTCTGGGCTTTGTGGTTTTCTGAACCCTAACCCTAGGCGTAACTCTAACCCTAACCCCAGGCAGAGCTGGATATCTGACATAGGGCTGAGGTGAGTGCCAAGAAGAAAGAAGAGGATGGATAATGAATGGGGCAGTGCCATGCTCCCCTTGGCATGCCTTTCGCATTTCCAGTGTCCGTGCAGCTCAGGGCTTTGTGGTTTTCTGAACCCTAACCCTAGGCGTAACCCTAACCCTAACCCTAATTCTAGGAAGAGCTGGATATCAGGCATTAGTCCAAGTCTGGCGCCAAGGAGAAAGAAGAGGATGGATAAAGTATGGGGCAGCGTCCCGCTCCCCTTGGCATGCCTTTCACATTGTCAGTGTCCCTGGAGCCCTGGGCTTTGTGTTTTTCTGAACCCTAACCCTAGGCAGAACCCTAACCCTAACCCTAGGCCGAGCTGGAAACCTGCCATTGGGCTTAGGCGAGCGCCAAGCAGAAAGAACTGAAGAGAGCAAGTTTGGGGCTGCGTCACGCTCCCCCTGGCATGCCTTTTTCTTTGTCAGTGTCCCTGGAGCTCTGGGCGTTGTGATTTTCTTTCTGCTGCGTTGTCCTATGCAGGTTTTGAATATTTTTGCACAAAAAGTACATTGAAGTTGCGTAATTTTTAATACAATAATGCAGGCAAATAGCACACCAACGGAATTTTATAAGCTAGATGTGAAAAACAGACTTATAAATAAATGTCGATATTTATGTACTCTTCATCACTGAAGGATTGGTTAAGCATTGGAACAGGTTTCCCAGTGGAATCACCATCCTTGGAAGTGTTAAAAAAGTGACCGGGCTTGCCATTTAGTGCTTTGGTTTAGTGGGCCTGGGGGTATCCAGTCAAAGGCTGGAGTTGATGATCTTGGAGGACTTTTCCAACCTTAATGATTCTATAATAAAAAGTACTTCTAGAAATCATTCTGTTAACACTGATATTAGAAATTTAGTTGATTTTAAACTATTGTCTTTATTATGTTCGTTACACTGAATACAAAGAACACTTTCTCTAGTGAAGCAATAGCTTTTAATTTTCACATTTTTTTGCACTGAAAATTTACATTGTCGGTACAGAATTTGTTTATTTCCATTAAACTACATGTGAGAAGATGAAGTCCGTTAAAGTATTTTTTTTACTGTTCGTAATATGGGCACTGTGGATGAGTTTATTGAATGAAACAACTCAGTTTCCTGGGATGTGCTTTCTTATGTAGTCAAGTTTTGATAAATCTCTCACAAGGCAGCTCGTTAAGAACAGCTCTCTTTATGGATTGTGCTTGGAAAAAATGCTATATTTAAATGGAAGATTTCTAAATAACAAAGAAAAATACTGAAAATAACTCCAATAAGTGATAATTTAGTCCATTATTTTATTGCTTATCAGTAATAAATGGGGATGTAATGAAGAGGAATAAATAAGATTAATTTCGAGGTTTGTTTATGTAATAATTTACCCTCACATCCTCATGTTCACTCATTCATACATATTTTTCTTTATTTTCTGCCCCTACTGTTTTGTTCATTTCCAGGCCCTCCACAATAAGAAATTCTAGTAACTTTTGAAAGGAAAATCTCCATCTTTCAGTTAGGATGCTTGTGATTTCCCACACTAAGTCCATCTCTTTTCTGTTAGAGATAAGGCCCATTATGCAGTTGCAACTATCCCAATTGTTAATGGTAAATGCTGGCTTCAAATTAACAAAATCAGATGGTATTCCAACTCTTTTCTACACAGCATTTCAAAGGTTAACTTTATTTCCAATAGTGTTTTCTACTGTGTTTCTAACATATTAGTGTTTTGGTGTTCTTAAGCTCATTTGGTTTAAAAATAAAAGCAAAAGGGAAAAAAAAAGATAATTAAAAAGACATTTGAAGCTGGCTATGTTATGAAGCTTGAAAAATACAGAGGTAGAATACTGAAGCTATTGGTGTAATTTTCGCAAAATAAAGTAACAGTTAATGCTGGAGTACTAGAAATACATCTATGGCAAATTATGGTGCCACACTGAAGAATTTTTTTTCCTATCAGCTCTTTGCTGGAGACAACACTACACCGTTCAGATTAAACTTGCATAGTCTGCCAGGATCCTGAGGTGGATGTTTTGTCAGACTGCTTTGTACTGGCCCGAGCTCCCACCTATCAAAAAAACTACTGATGCCTGTTTTCCACTCCTTACTTCAGCTACGTGCCCAATCTGGCACACAAGAAGTATAGCACAAAGTCTTCCATTTAGGCTTTTGGGCAACTCATGTGTGTTGTCCTCAGGAGAAGATGAATTTGGATTACAATAACTCATAATTTTTGCTGTGGAGTATTTAGATAACCATGTGAACAACCAAGCCCTATCAGGGGCTAGAAATTCACCACTCTTCATACTCCTAATCAATGAATTACCAGTTATTGGTAAGTTTTATAGTGTAAATTCCAGAAGAAGGTTTTCTGCTATCTGAAGCACGTGAGCATGCCAGGAGGACTCCCCAAACCATGAAGTACATGGTCTAATATTTAAGATTAATTAATATTCTTCTTCCTGGCTTCTGATAATAGTTCTTAACCTTGATATTTTATTAACACATATTTGAGGTAGTTGTGGGTTTGGGGTTGTTTTGTTGTTTTGGTTTTTTTTAAAAAGTACATACTTGTAGTAAAATAACCTCTTTCTTCCTGCAATTGGCAATTTTTTGTATCTTAAAAACTAACTTCATTGGCATTAAAATAATATTTTTTAATAATAACCTCATGAAAAGAATTTATTTCAATCTTCTTCCAAAGAAGTTCACAAGCAATATCACATGATTTTCACTGTTAAGGATCAAAGAGACTAGTAACTATTCCTATTATTTTTTTTAAAAAAACAGGTTTCTATTGGTAAAGAGTACACTTTTTGAAGAACTACTAAAAAAGCTGATCAGGTCTTTTTAGCAATTTATATGACTGGGATATTTGTACTTCCAGAGTCTTTACTTTAGATTTAAGCTTAAATCTTTTTATATTTGTGTGTGCATATTTTGCTTCCTGCTTCCTTAGTTGCAACTTCAGATTCCCCTAAGGTGAACAGGGAAAAATGAGTATTTTAAACACATAAATATATCTGAAGTCAGACAATAGACTATTTACATAATTTGAAATAACAAATACAATGAGATTATACAGTACATGTATTTTAGATTTCCTCTGAGTAAGGATCATTTTCATTATGTTTTTCAAATTTTCCTTTCAGTTATTTTCAGTTTGTCCTCACAATAAAATGTTTCTTGAGGAAGTGAATTAACTGTATGAAATGGAAATGTGAAAACCTAAGGGCACAATTCTCTTCTTAATAAATACGGCTGCATTGCCAGTATGGTGTGGAACTTTTTTGCAGCCAGGAG
This sequence comes from Lycocorax pyrrhopterus obiensis, assembly GCA_014706295.1. NCBI lineage: Eukaryota > Metazoa > Chordata > Aves > Passeriformes > Paradisaeidae > Lycocorax > Lycocorax pyrrhopterus. The sequence continues at coordinate 72,916,459 of JACSVZ010000002.1, forward strand.
TATTTCAGTTTTGATCAATCATGTCTTGGATAAAAACTTAAGCTATCTGATTTCAGCCTAACTTTTGAGGCAAGCAGGCATTTTCAATGACAGTTGCCACCCTGGAGAGGTAGGAGTATTTATCATTTCTCACTCTCTCTCTCTGGTTCAAATCTGTCTCTTGCTTGTAGAGTACTGAATTCTTGCACTGTAGGGACCTTGATGAACCTCAGCCTAACAAACACTATGTATAAGGTTAGCACGAGTTTTTATTAGCTGGGCTTTTCCATGTTCCCAACAGCCTTTCCAGCCCCAGGTGTAATAACTTTAAGAATACAGAATCCCTGTGAATACCCTGGCTGAAAAAAGTGAGGTACTTGGCAGATGATGAGACATATACTAGAACCCTTATGGATTTATTCAATTAAGAACATTATCATGAGATTCTTACTAAGGTCTGTGGGGAAAAAAGAATTTTATTTGGGATAAGCAACAAAGTTCTTTAGGTTTAGAAACCTTAATTTGTTCAATACATGGTAAAAAGATTAACATCATTCCTGCAGTACAACTGTTTTATGCTCATAAGTGGACTGCAGAAAAAGCAACACCTGCTTTCTAATTATTGGCAGATCAGATGACCCTGTCTGTTCAGATAGTGGGAAAACTTTGATAAATTCCAGTTCTTATCTTAGATGATAAAGCAAAAATATAAGTTGTCACTGCAGCCTCCTCTCCAGAAACTCTAATTTGAAAGAAACACATAGATTTAATAGTTCCCTCCATGGATTTAACCCTGTGGATTTAATTTTGCAAGAATCCCAAAGTGAAAAGTTCTTTTTAAAATCTTCTGATGTGCCTCAAACTCAAGGGAATGAGGCGTGTGTTGATGTTCACATATTTCAGCAGTGAATGACCTTCATTAGAACTAAGGTCAGGAATTTTATCTTAGTCTTGAAGTACAGGTATAATAACACAGAAAATATGAGCAATACCAAAACTAAGGTCTAGTACTGCTCAGAAGTAATTTGAGTTCCCAAACCCCTATGCTTCCCCTGCATCCATATCTCTAACTGTACTCATTTCAGGAACAGCTTCTGTTAGAGAATATGTAGAAGCTTTATTCAATCAACAAAGTAAACATCAACAGTGTTATTAAGAAGATGAACATTATCCCTTTATTAGCTGAGGAAATGAGACCCACAGCTTTTGACATTCACAATGTCACCTGCAGCTGAGGACAAGCCTTTGTTACCACAATTTTTTCCTCCTTAAGATGCCAAATTATTCATTCCTAGTGAAAATGGAGAGAACCTTATGTAGACAGAATAATCAGAATTACCATTTTAGGTGGTCAGTACAACTGCACTGCATAATAAAATCTTACTGATAAGATCCCGGATGTTTTCACCAATGCTGTTCTTCCATCTCTTTTCTCAAAAAAAACCCACCTCAATTTTTTTGTTTCCACTATGTCCAAATGTTTTCACATACAGCTCGTGTGCTACCAGCAGAAAGATAGAAAACCAAGTGTCGTATGTTGGTTACACTGTGCTGTGGTTGTTCTGACACATCCACGCCCAAACTGTAATGTCTTCTGTTAGTTTCTGGCCTGAATGTTGCTTTTGGAAATGGAAGAAAGGGAGAGTAGTTGAGACTGGATGAGAATATAGAGCCACATCCATATGTTCCTGGCAAGAGAAGGATATAGTGAGTATTTCCCCCAGCTTCCTGAAACTCTGCTTATATATTTCACAACAAAAAAAGGCTTGGGCCTTTCTAACAGGTCTGCACCCAAATTTCCCCAAAAGTTAGATAGGGTGGGGATTTTAACTTCTTAACAAGGAAAAAGTGAAACAAACATGAATCATGCCTCAGATATTGCATGGAATAAGAATGACAAAACTCACTCTTATACTGCAGACTGTGTGAAAAAACAGCCAAATATGTACTATTATAATGTATTCACATGGAAATAATGATGTGGTCTGATGCCTCGAGATTTTTACAGACACCTCTCATCTTTCAGTATTGACACTGCAAATTAATCCTGCTACTCTTCCAACACTGATAATATTGACTTACTGGATATAAAGTCATATGCAATTTATGTAATTTTCTCAGGTAATTGTGTAGGGTGGAAACCATGTAAGCTGACTCATCAGAAGGAGCTTTCTGTTTTATCACACAGGTCATCAATTCTGCATGGTACATATACAGTTTGGAGAGTGGAACTAGGTGTGTGACAAGAAAAGACTCTTACACAGCTCCTTTTCCTCTCTCTTGTATGGCTTCATGCCTTCCCACTTAACTGACTTGTAAACCCACTCAGTAAATAATGCCAGGTTTATGGAAAAAGAGGAGGAACAGAACTGAAAGGAAAGTAGACACCAAATCACTCCCATCACCCCTGCCTCTGGCATTATATGAGGTTGAGTGTGCATCTGCAGCAACACTACTGTGTTCCTCCTGCATGTCTGTCACTGCATTTCTGTTCTGCTCTGCTGCAAGTCGCCTGTGGGATGGATCACTTGGGTTCTAGTACTCAGTGGTTAAAGGGCAATGGAGGGTGAGCAAAAAAATAAGAATTTTTGAAGTAACTCCAGACAAATTTTTTTAGAAACATCATCAACATTCAAAATAACTTCCCTGAAAAATCTGTGTTTTCCAAGTGTATTTATCCATGATTTTGTCTACATCATTTGGTCGCATATCTCATAAACCTCCATTAAGACTTTGATAAGGGATAACCAATTTTTTTTCCAATGGTGGAGGTATTTTTGCAGTAAAGTAAGAGTTACACCATTTCTTCACTTGAGGAGTCTTCGGTGAGGGAAATAAACTTATAGGCAAAGGGAGGGCCAGAGGGCAGTATTACAAAGAAAAGAGAACATTTTGATAGATAAAATAACCATCTTATTATAAAGTGTGGAGAAAAATACAGAATAAAATTTTCAGAAATAAGTAGAGTATTTATTTTCACTGTTAGGAAAAACTAAATTAGTGAATACACAATAATGGTGGTGGAAAAAAATCATCAAGTAGTGATGAACGATCAAGTCATGATCTTTACATTGTTTAAAATTAACTCTTATTAAAAACTGGATCACAGAAGACATTTCTTTTGCATTCAAATATCAATATCATTCTATAGCCACAGAGAAAGTGTTTTGCTCTTTAACTCCAGATCCAAATTACAAACATCAATCCAGGGTCACAATAAAGCCCGTCTTGCAAGCATTTTCTTCAGCTGCAAAATATCTCTTGGATATTAAGAACACCTACATTTTGTTTCATTTCACCAAAAAAATTTACTTATTATATACTACTATTTTATAAAACTATACATTTTTTTAGATTTCAGTAGATTTTCTGTTTATATTTTTATATTGAAACCTATTTACATGCTGTAATAATATTGGTTTCAATCAGCAGGCTAAAGCTCAGGCCCCTAACTGGTCCGAATGCCAACCTGAAAAATTAGCTAACCAGTCTATTATAATTTCATAACTTGTTTTAATTCATTATATACTGTGTTATTTTGTTAATTCTAGTTTCATTTTTTGTTTTAAATACGGATAGCAGACCTTTTTCTAAACTCAATGGAAATTTGACACTTAGTTTTTCCCTCTTGAACAAAAATTGTCTGAGATGATAACATAAATTTCTATACTTTTTTTTTCCCAGTCAGCTTAAAATTACCAGTAACTTGAGTACTTAGATCAGTAGGTGATTACAGGAAGATAAGGGAGACAGCACCGCAGGAGATTTCCAGGATCATTACTTCCACAGTTCCATTATTATTGGCAGAGCTACTCAACAAATAAAACTGATTATCACACATGTATTACAAATAGTTAGGAGTGAGGAAAAAAAACTCCTTAAGTTAGACTTGCAAATATGAAGGCTAATATTTTCAAATGAATCCTGCCTACAGAAGTCTCTAGGAATTTTTCACTTACTGCAGTGGGATCCAGACCATATTCTAAATTATCCGATGGCAAAGCACATTCTCCCCGTACAGAAAACTTGCAAAATTTTGGTTATGCTTTTTAATAATGTTTCAATAGATCTTTGAAAGTTTCTATGAGGAAAGTAATAGGATGCAAATATTAATATATATTTTGAGGCCAGAAAAATTAGGCAATGAGCTCATGTTAGCATACATGTTGCTAATGTGATGTATCCATCTGCAGGATCAATTTTTTTCTTTAGAATTAATCTTTTACTGGATCACAGAAAGTTCAAGAACACCCATTACAGTGGGATTTGATATTTGAATCAATGGAAGCCCTAGCCCATTTACCTTTTTTTTAAAACAGCATGAGAGCTATCTTCAGAAAATAAGTTTACATTCCCTTTGTGACTTCTCTGTCCTACCTATGAATTTAAAAGGAAACTTTATCTTTTTAATTTTATTCTCAGAAATAGGTCACAGTGACTTCTAGAAGGCTTAGCATTAAGAAATCTCTTTTCCTTTAGGAGATACAAATCTTAATGAAGAGAGCCAAAAATGTCTTACTCTTTAGAATAGGTTTATTACTGATTTATCAGTTCATTATCCTCCTAATTTCCCCATTTATAAATCTGATTAACTCTTGGACTATCCTCATGTCACTGTCTATGCGATATTACATTAAATCCTCTGATGACTTACTAAGATCATTTCCCTGACTTTCCTGAACTCTATAGATATTTTACATGCCCTGAGGAAAAAAAAAAATATGTATAAAAGATACAATAGTATAGATTCAAGGCAAAAGAACTCTAAAGCTATTTAGGACTATTAGTCCTAAAATCTTAAGAAAATCACTTTAAATAACAACAATCATGCTATATTCCTAGAGGTGTTAATATATTGGGCCTGAACCTCCCTCCTCACTATGTTGGTGTTAACAACTATTTAAAGGTGGTGTTATCAAAAAGTGTCAAGTGCTCTTCTAATTTCACATCCTCTTTAGTATCTGTGTTTCAGGAGTGGAGGAAAGGGAAGAAGAAAAGAGATAATGATAAATTTGCTTCAAAGCCAGTGATATTTCCTGTTAAACAACCCCATCTTCCCCCTCCCCAATTTTATAACAATATTTGTTAAAACAAAGTCCCTTCTTCTAAGAGGAGACAAAAGGGTAAAATGCCTTGGTGATCCAATTCAAATACATTTTAAGAATTCTTTATCATAAACAAGAACAGATATTATGGCGTACTTTGCATACTTTAGAATTAGATCTAGTTTTTCACCCAAAGAACTTAGGCTGCTACATTAAGCCTAAACAGCATAAGAAATTAGAGTCTTCTCCATTTATTTAGTTTCACTTCAGGGACGGTAAAGTGCTTTGCTAGCTTTTCCATTTTTGCCATTCTGAATAATTAATTGTTTAAAATGCCATTTACATTTTCTGATGTATTTAAGCAATACTTAAAATTTCATAAATAATAAGCATGCATAATTTGTGTTTCAATTACTGAATTTATAATCTCTCTGAATGCTATTCAATGCATTACTAATGCACTTGTGGCCAAAAATTTCTAAATATATTGCTTTCTAATTTATATTATTTCCCCTGGAAGTACATATCTCAAGCTTTTCTTCATCCTATAGCTGGAAATAAAAGCAATGTGCTGGCTGCATATATTTATATTTCAGGATTTATAGCTAATTACATTTATAAAATGCAATTATAGCCATATTTTCCACTCTACAATTACAGAGCGATTGTTAAATATAAGTTAAACTTCTTCTATATTCATTTGTTAGAATGGAAATTAGAAGTTAAAATTTGCTACAGTGACTCTGATATATTCTACAAACACAATAGTGTTAGTTCCTAATCCTTTCTAGTCAAAGATAACACCTCACACCTTTAGTCTGTGGCTCTATTCCACTTAGAGAATTACTGGACGTAAAACCAGAAAAGCCCAATGTCCCTGTTGACATGTTGTCATGGTTTATCCCCAGCCAGCAGCCAAGCCCCACACAGCCACTCACTCACTCCTCCAGTGGGACTGGGGAGAGAGCTGGAAGATTAAAAGGTAGAAAATGCATGGGTTAAGATAAACACTGTTTAACAGGGAAAGCAAAAGCTGCACACACAAGCAAAGCAAAACAAGGCGTTCATTCACCACTTGCCATTGGCAGGCAGGTGTTCAGCCATCCCAAGGAGAGCAGGGCCCCATCATGTGTAACAGTGACTTCGGAAGACAAACGCCATCAATTTAAATATCCCCCCACTTTCCTCTTTCTCCCCCACATTATATACCGAGCATGATGTCACATGGTCTGGAATATCCCTTTGGTCAGCTTGGGTCACCTGTCCCAGCTGTGTCTCCTCCAACCTCCCAAGCATCCCCAACTTCCTCACCAATGTGGCCATGTGAAAAGCAGAAAAGGCCTTGGCTCTCTGCAAGCCCTGCTCAGGAATATCAAAAACATCTCTATATTATCAACCCTATGTTCAGCACAAATCCAAGACACAGCCTCAGACCAGCCACTGTCAAGAAAATTAACTCTACCCCAGTCAAAACCAGCACACATAGGCCGCAAATGAATAATTTTTGGACTACAATACTTAAACTGGGAGTTTAACAATGGTTACAGTGGAAGGTTTATTGGCTATTATTGATAAAACTAATTTCTTAAATATTCTATAGTTATCTCCTTTCCCCTCTAAAAAGATCAGCCTGCCTTCATATTTTTTCATGGTTTTGAAATGTAGCTGTTTTAATAGGGATACACCAAGAGACTCAAGGGATCTCTAAGTCCATTATATGTCTGTTACAAATATATTAGGACTGATGCGGTAAATTTGGAGAAGCAATAACTTACGGTAACTACAGGTGTCTTGTACTTACACTAAAGGAGTCACAGTTAACAATGGCAGACACTACAGCAACTTGACCTTGATTAGAGACTCCATCAGATGGAAAGAGGATGAGATCACATGGGGTTTCTACTACTGGAGTGCCTGCAAGAAACCACCCCTGAACACCCTTCATCAGCTTTGTGAACTTAGACTTTTCTTCCTCCTTTCTTTTTTCTCTTAATTTTATTTTTTATTAATTATTATTATTATTATTAAACTCTCACACTGGTATTAGTGAGAAATTGTGAATATTTATTAGAAATAAGTCAGGATTCTCCAGAGATCAGGATCAGATAGATGAACATTTATAGTGAAAGTACCATCCGATAATTTTAACTGAAGGCCTTTGGCAACTAATGCTTAATTGCTCTGGTCTGTTTGAATCTTCAGTGAACAGTGTTTCCAAGTAATTCTCTCAATTTAAAATAAATGTAATTGCTAACAAAGCCATATGCAACCTGCACAGTGAATGGTTCAGTGATTAGTGACTAGAATTTCACTTAGGCAACGAATCATAGTGGAAGCTCAAGCTATCAAAATAATTCTGATTACACTGCTCAGTACTAGGATCAGGCTTAGGCTGAGGGAATTAATTTGACTTCTGTGAGACAGAGACTAATAGCAGTTATTTTTACTGATGTAATTTACTATTGTTAGATATTCACTTTATTGCAGTTATTAATTAACAGGAGCCCAAAGGTAGCTTCATTTAAAAAACCGAAACCAACTATTAAAAACAAGCCCCCAAAGCAATCTACGTATCATATATGTGTTTTACTAATACAAGTTAATCTTCAAAGTAAACCATACCCTATGACTTTTAAATTTAGGAGACCCACATCCTATTTATGTAAACTGCCTTGTTTTTGCAGTCAATTAAAACAAAACAAAAATGAACAAAGAAAACCAAGCAAAACCAAATTTAAAATGCTTTGTATGTTCATATCTCATCAATACCTTGTAGATGCCAACAGCATAATGAGGTACTACAATTATGTAAGTCTGAGAGTGTTTTACTCTTTTTTTCTTGTTTTGTCTCCCATTAAAAGTATTGACAACATTGAGAAGCCTCAAAAAGGAAGTTGTTACATGTTAAATTTTGTAATGTACCGCAACCTTAACCTTCCACATCCAACTGGAAAATATTAACCTCAAGAACAACAACAATAATAGAGAAAATAATAATAACAACAACAAATCATATACTGGATGTCTCATTATTTCAAGTTAAATGGGTTATGCAAAAGAATCTGTTTTCTACAACTGCAATATAAGTTGTCCATACAGAGAGATAAATTGATATTTGTAAACTAATGAAGGCTACCTAGACAAGCTTTTCACCCACGTGCATTACCTCAATACCCTGTGAACATTCAATAACACAGTTGAACATAAAATTAGTACAACTGTATAAACATGACATATCAGAAAAATGAAAGAATATGAGTATAATTTTATTTACCTGTGACTAAATATTTGTTTTGACATTTAATTTCCATAGGTGCCTGGAGTAAATGATGGTTATGGAAGGCAAACAACTACACATACACTGGTACAGGTGGTACAGAAACTTCCAAGAGTTTTGTCTCTGTCTCAAGTGGCGATACAAAAACACCACCACATGCCTGATACCTCTCCCACTAAAGTTAATGCAACTTTTTGACATCCAGAATCAACTGAGTCCATAAACAGAAACTGCATTATCTTACATAAGATGCCTAATAATAAACCACTCACACCAAACATGTGCTTGTCAAGCAATGGAAAATGGTGCTTGAATGAATACTGACTTCAATTAAACACTCATCCTTTAAAGCACAGCAGTGTTTGGGGACAGAGTACATTGTGTCTGTGTTAGCACATATGTGTATTTAATCGGAAAGCTGCAGCTGGTCCAAAGAGCATTTGAGTCACGGAAAGCATTAGAATTTGTATAATTCCAGTACATGCCTTCCTCAGCACAGCTGTGGTGGCTTTAACCACATGCAGCACAGTGAAAGAGCCAAGTTCACACGACTTTGTTCTTCAGCTCCTGAGCAGGCTTGACTGAGAACACACCCAACCTCTCTGCCTGAACAAAGTTGCCATACATAGCTGTATGAGAGACAGCTGAAAGCTCTTTCACCCTTCTGCAGTGATGCAGCTATTTGAAACCAAGCAGGAGTCACAGTTTACTGATAATGTGCTCAGAAGTACTATGCCCACCTGTTGCCTTGTTAGGGAAAGCATTGAGCACACTGGAGCTATTCTCCCTTAAGGCTTTTTAATTATACTTGGTGTTAATTATGAGTACAGTTTGTATTCAACATTTCGATTTCAGTACAAAGTTACAACATCAGGCAAACAATGTTCCCTATTTGGGAGCATCTCAATTATGGTATAGAGAGACTGACTGCTTGAGAGGAAAATAAATGGATAAGAGCATTAAGCACAAGAAGTAAAGCACAGATCAACAAATTGTATTTACATTACTGTCAGATCGGCTTCTGCCAAACAGTTGAGCTGGTACTTCCTTAAGGAGGTTTCTTTTGGCATCTGTCACACAGATCCCCGCACCTTCACAATGTAGTTTAAAAATACCGGGTGCCTTGCACAAGCTGGGGATGTGAACGTGCAGAGTAAGGTCCAACCCAGTGAGTGGCACATTTAAATGCACTGTTTTCTGAAGGAAACCAAATACAATTTGCTGACTCTTTAACTGCAAATAATTGCCTAGCAGTAAGGTTAAAGTAAAGAAAGTGTATGGAAAATCATGCAGTGAAAAGCCAGGGTCCGTGAAAAAGACAGACGAGTCCTGCAACTTTATTCAAGAAAAGGGAGAGAGTCCACCAGGGCACACAGCCGCAAGGTTTTCTCTCTCGAGGTTTTGAGGGCGCAGCCTCCTGTTATCCTAAACTCCCGGCCGCATGTTGCCCTCTTCGTTTCCCCATTGGCTGAGGTACCAGGAAGGTACAGCCTTCCTGAACTGCCTACCACATATTGCCCCCTTGAATCTGTCATTTTACCCCAAAGTTCAGAAACTCAGGGTTGTGCAGACCCTTGTCTGTTTCAGGAGCCAAGCTGTCTGCACTCTGCAACAAACCTGCTGCCCAAAATTAGTAGAGACATTAAGACCCATTTCAAAGACTTTTAACACCCGTACTTCACCCATAGAATTGTTTGTAAAGACATTAGCACACATCTTCCCTATCAAAAGTAATTACCTACTCACACTATTCCACGGTGCATGATGTAACTGAGGAGAATGATCATTCTACATTGTCATGCAGCCCCTGTGTAGAGGGGCTGGATCTGTTCCACACTGGACACAGACGGTCCCCGCCGGCTCCACGGGCCTCACTAGTGGGCATGGCTGAGCCCCTCAGACATGGGAGAGCAAGAGTGATGTGCCCACGAAGCTCAGAGAATGATGCAAAGAAGCTGAATCTATCTCAGCACAAGGGGAACAGAGAGCAGCCTTTGTTTTAGGTAACAGCTCTCCACAGTCACATGGATTAACCGGAGATGGCAATGCCTCCCTGAGCTAATCAGACCAGTAAAGGGGGAATGAACTTCAGACAACACAAAGGATAAAACCCAGACAATCAGCAAAATAATTTTGAAGAAAGCAACCAGCTTGAGCTGGTTTCAGCCCACATGTTCCCTTCTGCCATGTGGGGACACCCAGTGTTGGGAGAGTGAATGTGTCACAAAGACTGGCAATGGGAAAGACATTAGTATTGTTTGAACTGTGTTACTATTGCTGTAATTTTATAAATGTAACTTGCAAGTGTTGCGTTTTCAGTATATATTGTGTCACTGTGCTAAATCAGAAATCCCATGTAGCAGAAAATGTCTTCAAATACGCATATTCAGTATTAAGCATATTTTCCACAAGTGGAATATCTAAAAGAACCTGGAGAGAGCATTTGACTACAGCAGTCTCACTGTCCTGCTCTACTTTAATTGTTAGTAAATTAAATTATTTTTCCCCAGATTGAGTGTGTTTTGCCCATGACAGTAACTGGTAAGGGATGTCTCTGTCTGTACTTCAATGCATGAGTTTTTCCAATTCATTACCTCTCCCTGTCCTGTTGAGGAGAGCAGCTGAGTGGGCATCTGGTCAGCCCAGGTCATCTCACCACAGGGACCTCCACTGAAACAGACAAGTAACCAACTACTGTTTAGTCTTGACTAATTCAATTTCAGAATAATAGCAAAATTTTCTAGTTACAAAGAAAACATTATGACTTGCAAACTAATTGTGAAATAAGAGTGTAAACCATTCAGCAAGTATAGTTAAGTGACCTTGTTGTTGCTGTTGAAAATCTGTTCCTCTGTAAGAGTTCCACTGCTTTGAACTTCAATTCATACAAAGGAAAATGTAAATGAGGCTGTAAGAAGGCTCTGTACCAACTCCAGAAATGGAGAGAGCTAATAGTGAAATATCTCTGCATTTCTTCCTTGCTCAGGACCTAGGGATATTGTATCTGACTACTCAAGATGGGATTATAAATCATGCTGTAGAGATTAACTAACCCTCACGAATCATTCATTGCTTTAGAGCATTTGTCTTCCTATGGATAAAATTCCATAAGTAACAAGACTGACTGGGATATACATATATTAAAAAGAAAAATGCTTTAATGCATAGGTTAAGGTGAATGTTCACTCTAACACAAAATGACATTAATGCTACAAAATCCATATCAGTCTAACTTACATCTAAAATTCTATTACTACATTATTGATTAATCACTTGAACTTTAAATTTAGTTGAGAATGATCTGAATGATTGAAGTACTTTATCAATTTATTTTAGAATACCTTGCCTGTCAAAATGAAGGGACTGGAAAGTGTTTTTTACTTGAGCCATAAAATTCTCTTTTACATAGTTGCCTATGAAAGTACACGGTACAATCTTAAATTTATGTTAGAAAAACAATAGGCATTGGAAATAACAATCAGCAATATTTGAGCTATTTCATATTTCTTTCAAAAATATACTTTCTTATAACAAATAATTTTATAATGGTTTTATTTTCCTATTGTACCACACATTGACAAAAGCCAAAACTTTCTAATGCACTACTAGATCTCAGCAGAATCCATATTCAGTATTTGCTACAACTGAGCATCCATTGGAGAAGAACATGTACCACCAAACCAAGTTTCAGGTAGCAACTAGAAGTTTTTCTAGCTGCTTTTTTCTAACCTATCTACCAAAAATCTCCATCATGGAAAGAATTTCTCTTTAGTATCATGTCTTATCTGTCAATTCCTCTATCTAGTTAGTAAAACACTGTATCAACTAAACAGTATGTGGCCCACTAGATCCCAAATCAGGGAGGAAAATAAAATATTTCTCTTTCCCTGAACTTTTATTCTGTATTAAAATTAGGAAAGTTATATTAAATGTATTGAGTTCAGTTAGGTCCAGATTTAGCCTTAAAAATGTTTTCTCTATTGCAGTGCGATACCCCTGCTGATAAGAGATTCATCTAAGAGAATCACACTTTGTAAGCTTCAGGAAAAGAGGATTTATTATTTTGCCCTCTAGCAGTAACTTTTATGTGTACTTCTCTAAAACATCATACCTCACATGTTCTTCCCAATGCATCACAACCAGGACTATTTAAAGGTATGTTTTATCTTTAACCAACTGTATTTTTTTCAACAGATCAACTAAATTACATGACCAGACTTTAATTATCTTTAGGATGAAACACGTATGATGGGTTTTTTTGATTTATAAAGCAATGTGATGAAAATATGTCAAGACATTGCTTTGATTGTATCTGATACATGCTCATAATTCTAGTTTCAATGCAGATTTCATTCTCCTATTAAGTTTAACTCAGGGTGAAGAAAGAAAGAAAAGTGAAATCACTGTGCTGAAAACAAGAAAGGGACAAAAAGTGTTGCCAATGCAAACAAGCATTCTGGACCTGAGCAATTTGGCACCAGCAATCATCACAAGTGAGACTGAGGTGATTTAATAATTATACCCCAGGCTCTCATGGGCATACAATCACAAAAAACCAAGAGCCTGTAGTTGACAGCCAAAGCCAGTCAACTTAGTCTACCACCAGTGACTAATTAAACTGAAGAATGCTGGATTTCACAAGGATTTTGGAACTATCTACAGCGTAACAGCAAGATGAGAGTCAGTATTTCACTGGGATAGAAAAAAGAAAGCAGCTGCAGTGCTAAGCAACAGAACACAGTGCTAGGCAACAGAACATAGTTTGATGATTTGTGCCCCAATTATGTCTATAGTACCTCCCAAACATGCAGAGAGTTGAAACTCAAAATTTCTCTTACTTTCTGTATTTCATTCTTTTTGTCTTAGCAGAAATCAGGGTGTACTGGACAAAAAATATCATCTAAAGCTAAGGCCAGGAAATGTAAAGAAGGAAACTATCAGAAAAACTGAAAACAAACATAAATGTGATTCATTGCTGTTCTAACAGGGTGCCTCATATTAAAAAAAAAAAAAACAAAAAAACAAAACCAAAAAACCAGAAAAACCAAATAGTACAGTATAAATTTCCAGCTTGCATATTGCATCAAACATCTTTTCTCATGCACACACAAAAATACTGATGTCTTATATGGCTTTTTTGAGGTACACCAAACATCACAAGACAGAGATACCTCTTGTGAGATGTCTCTTGTGGTGAGGTATTTCTCCATTAGGTGCAATTTCTGAACAGTACAATCAAGGATGTTAGGAATTTCCTCCCAACAAAAAGGCTTATTATCTGTTGAAAGACCTCAAATACAATGATTAAACAATATGTTTATCTCCTATAGTCAAATGTAATTCACGCCCCAATTTCTATAACTGATCCTAGACCTGGCAAATTTTAGGTGAATTGGCTCTTACAGACGAAGTTATGACAATTCTTAAACTCTTTGCAATACTTAATCACCATTCAGTGCGGGGACTCTGTCTGAAAACCATTCCTTAGTATATTTTTGTCGTCTGTCAAGCAGCAATCAGTTTATAACATATGTTATAACATTAGTTCTATGATAAAAGCAAATTTTGCTATGAAGAATTGAAACACAAGTGTCTTCCATATGCATTGCTGTATAACCAATACTGTATGCAATGGACCAGAGTGAATATTTTTCCTGCTCAGAATCACAAAATCAAACGTAGTCTCCAAAAATGAGACGTTGCTATACAGTGAGACTGTAAGCAAGTCTAAACCTTTATTTTATATATTCCTTTGATATCTTTCTGTTCATAAAGGATATAAGCAGGTAAAAATATATGTCAGCTGCAGTTGGTGCTGATGAGAGCAAGGCCAAACAGAGTTATCTTTCTGTGAAACTGGCCTTTGTAAACATATGGACTCCAGTTATTGACACTTGTGCTGAAATGATAAATCTGCTATTTCGTTTCTTGGTTTGATTTTTATAAAGTATTTGTTTAAGCGTGTTTACACAGCTTGAGGATAATTATTTGGTAGGAAATTACATCTCTCCAGCTCTTCCATCTTACTTTCATACTTGTCAACTCTTCCTATCAGCCTCCTCCTACCTTTCAGAGCACTGTTAATTCATATTAAAGTCAACCCTGTATTTATATTACAAAACAATTTTGTCCACTACAATTAGAGGAAATATGTTTAAATAAATGCCGTGCCTAGGATTTTGCTTGTTCTTTACACTGAGTACTGTCTAATTGAAGGAAGCATATAATGTTATCTGCAAAAAGTGCTGTTGAAATATTTTTAAATTATAATTATTTTAGTCTCCAGATGAGTTAAAATGTAAATGCCAAGTATTTTACAGAATAAGTTGTTTTTGCATTGCTCTGTGGTTGTTAGCTAACTAATCGCAGGACAGGAGAACTGTGATTAACAGATATTCTATTTAATAAAATGCCAAGTTCATAAGGTTCCTATAATTAAGAACTCCAAAGATCATTTCCATTAATTTTATATAGTTTGAAATGATACTGAAATACTATTAATAATTTCATCTGAGAAAACCAAAAACAACCAAACAAAAAAGACTACGAGTCTTTTCTTAAGGTTTTTCGACACCACAGAGGACAGAGCAAATCCATCTGAATCAGCAAAACAAGAATATCACAATCTTTTTTCTAAAATAATTTAAGAGAGTAAACAAACAGAAAAAAAGTACTATTAAGACATTGGTTTTGAGAAACCTCCCTTCAAAAAACCAACAAAACCCAACAAAAACTTAGTAGTCAAGTACCTGGTACAATAGTACGCCCATTGAAAAATTCTGGGCAGAATCAATAGCAAAAAGACAAGTTTTCAGGGGACTGGAAATACCTGAACATAGGACACTAAGTATTTAACATGGACACTCATTTAAAATGCAGAAAGTATGAAACATATATTAATAGAGAAATAAATCTGGGGGTAATGATTTTGGACACTTTGGAAATTAAAGTCATACATTTTCATTTGCAAGAGAAATAAAACAATAAATTACTAATAATCTAATCTGTGAAGGTCAAAACTCTTTAAATAACTACATAAACATAGAAACTTAGTCCAGGATTGGCAACAGTAGGAATTTTCTTTTAAAGAATCCGTCTTAAATTAAGACACAGTTGTGCTTTTGGACAAAGTCTTATCTTGCAAAGTAACTCCAGACCAACAGCAATCACAAAATTCTTTATCTTCTTATATTTATGAAGCGTTACTTTTCATGAATGCTACTGCTCATATGACTAAAATTTAAACATTGTTTTTGGGAAGGTAGTAGATTTTATCCAATAAATACTACTTAAGACCACAAAAATGCTGATCGTTCTGTAAAAGTTTGTCTTGTTGTGAAACATTATTGAGGAAAAGGAGGTATAAAGAACATTTAAAATTTATAGAAATAGGAGTTATTTTTGGTAACATATCTGTACACTATTTGGTCTTTTGTAAGATCATCTTGGCTTAGAATTCAGCAACAACTGCAGTTTAAAATAAAAATTTAAAAAAAAAGGGGACAAGGTTAAAATGAGCAATGAATACAACCTTTTCAGTTTCATTAATGGCTCCCATTTAAGAGAAGAACTCCTACTCTGTAAAAATGAAATTCATTACATATAGCCAACATGATCATTACATTTTTACTGTGCCCTCATTAAAAACTTACTAGTTGCATTAAGCACTGCAAAAACATCACAAACAACTAGTCCAAAGCAAAGTGGGCCAGGTGAAAATCTCTCAGCAATATTTATAGAATAAATACTAAAACTTATAACATTTAAATTTAAATTAATTCATCCTTTCAAATACAGCTTCATTAATCAGTGTTCTTCTTAGTCTGTAATATATGATGTACAAAAACCAAGTGGGAGAATATACCTTATATTTGTATTCATTACCTTACTAGAACACATGTAACTGATTTCTGATACGGATCAAACAAAGTGTCTGCTGTCCTTTCTTATTGTACTTATTTGTTTCTATTCCTAATACTTCTGTTGAACTCTGGATTCCATTTCCCAAGCTCTTTACAGTATCGGATTCGAGTAACCAAGGTATATATATAAGGTGGACAATTAGATGCAGTCAATAGATGGACAGAGAATTCACTGTAAGTTAAAGAAATAAACAGAAACTCATGCAACTGGTTATCTTTTTCAACACAGATCTTAAAATTACATTTGTTTTAAAAACCTATTTATTTCCTGAATGCAGCACAAATAGAGTGAATTCTCAGTATTTTTGAGGGTCTTTGGCATCCACAACTCAAGAATGAAACATTTTCATTACGCTTTTATATATTACTAAATAAAAAAGTTCCAGTCATACGTTCCTTATTCAAATATGGCTTTGGGTTCTGGGTCCCAGCCCTACATTTCAGAGAACTGAATTTTTGAAGTTTAGTTCACATTTTTCCTTAAAAGGTTATATGCAGTGGCAATAAGGAAAGTGGTGAAAGAATCAGAGGCATATATGCATCTTAAACTGTGGGTTTTTTATTATACTTGGGTTTTGTTGGACCATACTGTTTGCTTCCAGGTTGGAGCACTTCATAGCACAGTTACCCACCTTTTTTTTTTTTTTTTACCTAGTAAATCTATTGCCCAGCTTATTGTAGTTGGCCAACATCTTACAGGTGGCCAACCCACTTTCTACTGTCTTTGCTAAGTTACTTGTTCAGAGATTTTTATCTAGTCAGGCTAAAAGCAATCAGAGAATTCAGTTTTTTCCAGTTTTCTTTAATTCAACAAGAATTGCCTTTCCCAACTTACAGATTTTTTCCGGCTTATTTGGCTTACTTGTGAGTTCTGTTATGGGATTTGGAAGGTATCTGTATTGCTTTAAATTCATTTAGTAAACCCCAAGAGAGTTTCAAAGGCAAAGCTTCTTAGCAAAGGATTGCTCTTATTGATGAGACTAAGTTCAGCTAAAACTTTCCCAACGCCTGTAGTTCAATACAATTCAGTTTCTCAGAGAAGTTAAACTCATTTATTTGACTTAATATTTATCAATTCATTTAAGTCATACCACATAGTATGCAGTGAAGACTGCATATGGACACATAGGAATGTGTAAAGCACCTTCTGGATTGCCAAAACAAAATAAGCTAAACAGGCAGTTAAAGGAGACAAAAATGTATATACACACACAATGTTTTAATGTGAGAATTTGTTGTGCTGTTTAATCAAGTCTTTAGACACTAATAACCACAATCATTTATCTAGAAGCATCATTTTAGCAGAAAACCGAAAGCATTTAAAGCAATCTAGAAGGTGAGACCGATATTTTTTCACAATAAACTGAACAAAAAATAATTAAAATATGCGGCATCAATATGAAAATCAATCATCTCTCCGTTGGGATAAAAAAAATTATATGTTTGCCAACCCTCAAAATTCATTAACAGTATGAAATACAATTTTTTTGGCAAAATGTGCAATTTTGCAATCGTCTAACTAAAGAGAAAATTTAGGTAATTTTTTAAAAATATTTTTGCTGCTATGTAGCACATACTATTGTTTTACAGTACCACATAAGTAGGTTGAAATAGTCATTAAATATCACTATACACATAGAGATTTGAGCAAATTACTCAAGATTTCATAGAAAATGGGACGAATATTCAAAAAGGTATATTGTGTTATATTCCTCTTTATGCTTAAGACGGTCTTTCTCAAAGTGCTGTCTTGCACCTTTCAGTTCTTGTGAATATTACTGAAAAATCTTTTTGTATCTCAAGATGCCTAATCCCATATAGATTACTTATGACAGAGAAGTAAATTAAATCCTGATTTTCTAGACCAAGGGCAGTGCAGTAGAAAATCCTTTCTCTCACTGTTGCTCTGTAAAACATAATATGTCTTAAAAGCTGTCTTGCCCCAAACCCAAACCACAATCCTAAGGAAAGTGGCATAAAAAAAAAAAAAGGAGAAAACATCTTACATGCCTGATTTGAAAACTGAAACAATGGTTAAAAATCATTCATTTCAAAAGGGTAGGCCGAAAAAAAAGAAAAAAATAAAAGCAAAAAGAAAATCCCACAAACAGACCAAAAGCTTTAGGGTGAGTTGATGTTCGAAACTTTTAAATTTCTGGCAACGACCTACTTTTTCCCTGAGATTCCCGTACCTCTGGATATGCCCCATTACTTCAAAGGCCAATGTTTTAATCATAATAACAGAAACAGACATGCTGTCTCCAGGACTAGAGCTCAGACTTGATCTCAGACTTCAGGCTCAGTTTGTCTTCTGCCTCACACAGATCACTGATATTTTGAACCTGAAAATGCAGCTGTGCATTCTCAATTAAATGAGCAGCTTTTCTTTTGAACCCTGAACTTTGAAAGTCCAGGAAACAGGCACTTTAGACAGTATTTAGAACTTAAAATATTTTGTGTGCATGCATTCTTTAGTCCAGATACAGCCAATACCCCCAAAATCTTGCAAGAAGGACAAAATATGTGATAGACCTATCGCAAAAAAAAGCTGACATCTAAACTCAGAGAAAGATCTTCACTTTTTAATTAAATAAATTATTTTTTAAACATAACTTGATAAAATATATATAGTGGGGTCTATTCTTAACCCCAGCAAGGGATATTTTGATAAGAGGATGTAACTGAATTTCCTTAAAATTACTGAGGGACTTCGGGACTTGCTGAAATTATCTCTCTTGTTTAATTTTCCACTTGGACATGAAGAGCTGAATATGAATCTTCATAGAATTGGGGAACATACTGATGGAAGAAAAAGCCCTTAAGTGATGGCTTCCCTATGGAAAACTACTCTACAGCCTAATGTATCTTCCTGTCAGAACGTTTTTCATTATATTTAGTATAGGCTTTTCTGCTCCCAATTCCATCATATTATTAATATATATCTTAATGTACAACATTAAAACCACTTCTAGCCTTCTTGACATTTACATAATTATATTCTTATGGACGCCCTTTTGAGTCAAAGTGAAGGTGTCCCTATTTCACTGCTAAAAAGTTTCCTTCATTCTGTCTCTTCAGTATTTTTCGCTTCCTTTCTCTTCCCCATTAAAAATAAATTATCTCACAGCACAGTCCTTTCATCCCGTTCAATTTCTTCTAATGTTTGTTGCAAGAAACAGAGGTTCCACTTCCCTCACATGTGCTGGAACTTTTAAACCATCCCTCCATTTCATCAAGCAAAGATGTACTTTTGTGGAAGAAACTCCTGCATAGGAACATTGGATGCCCATGCTATGGGTGCAGCAGTCCCCCTTGTGACACAGCCTCCAACAGATGCTGGTGGAAATTGACAGCTGCAAATACTAGTAGGCAAGCAATCTGTCAGGTAAGAAATTCACCCCCTGAGCAATTTTTAGCTTTCATTTTCTGTTTTCACAAACTTTTCTTCTCTTACTTTTTCACCACTCAAAAAAACCCCCACCAAACTCCACACAAATAGCAACAAAACCAGCAGAACAGTTCTGGAATATGGAAGTGGTTTTTGATATATGCTTCACCTTCTGGGATTCTGGTTCTTTTCTTAAAAGTTACTAACTTTTGTGAGCTTACAATGCCTTAACTTCCTTGAACTTCCTTGCAGTCACTACACCAAAGAAATGAAGTGAAATTTTCTAATCAAATTGTGACACTATTTAGCTGTGGAGTGTAGCAAAAAAATGTATATCAAAAGCCTAATAATGGAAATCAAAAGTGAATATAGCATCATGCAAATTCAAATGCACTGCTGAAGTCCTTACCTACATCAGAGACAAGAATCTATGATTTTCTTTTGAAGGGTGAGATACAAAGACGTTATACAAAGGTGGGTTATTGAGTGTTGTTGAAAAATTCCAGACATTTGTATAATATATATCTATCATATTTTTATTAGTCGTCCAATTTATCCCTAAAATCTTTGACTTTATTCCCCATTTATTAATTCAGATGAACTTGCTAAAATAACAGCTCTTTAATGAAGACTTAAGAGTATTAAAAGGCTTAGATAGTCTAACGCTGACAACTTGATCCTAATAATAATATGTCTTTATTCTTTGAAATAAATTGTGCCAAACAAGCTTCTCTCTGACTAGCATAGAAGCATGCCAGCTGGTTTGGTATTTCTCTGAGGTAAAGCATGTACAAAGAAATCAAGGACTAATCTAACAAGGTAATCATCTTTGCTCATGTCCTCACAAATGAGTTAAACATGGAGTGCTCACTCTAAGCTTTGGTGGACCTTCAAAGAGTGTAATAGCAGCCAGCAAAAAAAGATAAAACAGGAAAATTGCTGTGACATATATCTCATGGATGGAAATGTTCTGTTACTGAATTGCGGAAAAAATTGAAGCATCTGTACTCAATGCAGTCTATACCTAATGAAGTTTTCAATTTTTTCTTTTTTGAGAAATGAAAGTAAAGAGAATGAGTCAAAATACCTAAAATATAGTTACTGAAATGTGAGTTGAAATAAAACTAAGAGAGAAGAGATTTAGATTAGATGTTAGGAAGAAATTCTTTACTTAGAGGGTAGTGAGGTATGGATGCTGAAAAAACTCCAGCAGAGAATTTCTTCAGCTCTCTGCAGCATTTTTGTGAGAGTTCTCTTTCCCCATGCAAGTAAGACAAAACAATGTTATAGTTTTGTAAACTTCTTGCAGCTGCGGATTTTTTTGGTAGAATTGTTATGGTTCTAACTAGAAAAAACATTCAGAGATGGGTGTCTTAGAACTTGACCAATCCCCTTAGGGGGTGGATGGCAAAAACCAATTACCTTATGTCACTTAATACACTTTGCGAACTAACATATAAAAGTCTTCTGAGAATTCATTAAATCATCATCCATTTATCCCTGAGCCTGGACTTTGTGTCGTTTCTCTACTCGTCCGTGAGGAAAGCAGCAACAGTGAGGCATTGAAACAGGTCGCACAGGGAAGCTGTGGGTGCCCCATCCCTAGTACTGTTCAAAGCCAGGTTGTATTGGGCTTTGAGTGTCCTGATCTAGTGCGTGGCATCCCACACAATCCTATGAATTTCGATTATTTGTTAATACAAATATTTGAAAGAGAAAAGGGTAGGAAAGTAGATACAGGAATTTGAAGTTCCTGTGACAGTGATTAGAGAGCTTTTCCTAAATTGCACGCTAAGACTACTGGGCCCCTACTATTGTTCATAGCCCATAGCACTAAATTCATATCAAAACAAACAAATTAACTAGCACAAGCATAAAATAAATGAACAACTGTTATGGGCTCAGTATCAGTATTGGATGATTATAGGCTGCATCCAGGGATGGGAGTAACTGCTCAACAAGAAGCTGCACCATTAGTACTGCAGGTGTTTCAAATACACCAACATGCTGTAGTATATTTGATACTACTTAACTCCAAATTCTGCTCAGCTGTTTGTTTCTTTTAAAATTGTTATAAAAAGTTGAAATTTAGAAGAATTCATTTGTAAAAAAAAGCGTCTTAAATGTATGAAGTATAAATCACATCATAAAAAATAATAACAGAAATTTACAATAAAGCTTTCCACGTAATGTCTGGTTTTATAGTTACAGTATATTTTTAGATAATAAATTGCTCAATAACTAATTGTTTTGTTAAATAGAGATTGTAGATTTCATATACTTATTTGTCAACAAATTTAACAGGCATCTAATTTTTCACATATTACCATCAGTAAGAAATATCACTTCATAAATAAATACAATTTAAGTTCAAGACAGGCTTAGGACATCAATTAATCATTCATTTATAAGTATGCTATTATTAAATTACGGTCCGTGAAAAAATGTTCTAGTTATGTTAGACAGGAAAAAGGAGAATTATAACAGGCAGTAAGCAGTATAATTTTGATAAATATAGAACAATAAATCAGTAGTGGAACAGATGTCCCCTTGTGCCCAGCTCTCTGATGGGAAGGATCTCAGACCCTGACAGTCATATGGTGCTGCCGAGTGAGTGCTGAATTCCCCACCGGAGCTGGGCTGAAGGCAAGAGCCAGGGCACCTCATCTGGTACTCTTTTTGTCCTTTTGTATTTGTGCAATAGAAACACTTTGCTCAGGGCAGAGCAGGTGGAAGCAGAGCAGCCACAGGAGCAAGCATGAAAAGAGCCCAGAGAATAAGCTGGCTGATCTCATTTTGAGCAGCTGTAGCTGTGGATGCTCCGAACAGCAACAGTAGTGGGAGGGCCAGCTCTGTGTGATCAGAGGGCTTTGGCAGTTGTGATCTCTGAACTAATTCCGACATGTCGATGAAATGGCGCATCAGGATGAAAAAAAGACTGTAAAGAATTTAATAGCTTACGGGGGGAGACACTTTACATAGGCCCAAAAATAGATTTGAGAAGAAAAGCAAACTAAACTTGTATGATTATTAAGAGAAATACAAACAGGGTTTTATTTTCCTTCCTCTGTGGGTATCATTATTTACTAAATGGTAATTTCTTATGATAACTTTAAAATCTTTTCAATGAATAGGGCATTAGTACAAAGGAAGTGTATCATCTGTGAGACTAAAAGCATTTTTTCTGAAAAGTCACTATTATTTATATTTCCCTCTACATAATTAGACACCACAGCAAAAATGAAAGCCAGAATTGGAATGCTCAATTTGCATATTTTATAGGAGGGAGAAGTAGAATAATTATTGCAGTGCTAGTTTTGAACAAAGACAACCTGGATTCGATTTCCTAATTGGTTTCAGGTGTCCTATTTAATCCTAAGAAAATCAAAGCTAGAATTTTAAAGGTATTCAACTACTGATTTAAGTAACTTAAAAAACTTTTACTAGTCTCTCTTGAAAGAGATTCAGGTCGTCTGATTTTAGGCCTTTAATTTAAAAATGTGAGGGTACCTGTGTATGAGTTTATGTAGTCACTAGAAAGAGGCAGGCTCCCAACAGAGGAGCTCATGACTAAGCAAGGCATCTAAATTAAATCCCACAAAAGAAAGGGATATCTGGTGCATATCACACAGAGTTAGATATTTTTGTACTTGAACGTTTCTCTTATCATGTATTTCTTTCCTCATTTTTGTTGTGGTTTCCCCATCAGATGGTGATATCTTTCCCTTATTTACCTTGTAGTAGATTCTTGAGATTTAATCATACACTGTTTACAGAGCTCTTCAAAAGGAAGCAAAACTCAATGAAACATTCAACAAAAAAGTTATAGAAATGGTCAAGGATTTGAGAAAAAAAATATTGAAAAATGCAAGAATCGGTTGTGCTAAAGAAATGGATGAAAGAGGTGACTTAGTAAATATAGAACGAATAAAAAATGGAAAAAGTATTTAAAGAAAATGCTTGCATTCCCTCTTCCTAAGACAAAGAAATATTCAACTACATGAAAAGATGACAATTGATTCACTCATAAAAGTATATCTTTCTCATATTGTGGTTAAATTGTGGAACCCATTGCCAATGAAACTTATTTTAAAAAGCAACCATAAACACAGCAGGTGTAAATCTGCTGCTTCAGGGTTTTAGAAAGTTTCTAGTGATACAGATAAGAGCGTATGATCAAATACTGCAACATTACTGTAGTTTTTGACCTTGTTTATCCCTTTATTAACAGTATTTCAACTTATGCACACTCTAGCCCAGACCAGCTGTGACCAACTGATATTGTTCAATAATCCCTTTTTATTTTATCACAGGCTAACAGCTCAAGCATAGTCATATCTAGCATCTGATCATTTTTTAATTTGTCTGAGGATATTTAATGTGTATTTATACCTTTAGAAATCAAAATGTATTTAAATGTTGTCAGTAAAATATCCCTCTGTCCTTTCTGTAAAGTTCATTCATCTTTTTCTGTCAGAGACACCAGAGTGAACTGCATGAACTTTGAAGCCAAAAAGGTACAATATGTCCTAGACGCTAAATATTGTGGATATGAATTTTTAAATATTCAAAAGCTTAATTCCAGCCTGACTGAGGTTAAACATGAGATCTGAAAAGGTAAAAAAGGTTTTGATATCAAAATATAGGTACATCCTACAGCCTCTTGCTTCAGGCATACTCCTCCAAAGACAAGGGTACCAGCCAATAAGACGAGACACAGACACTACTGGGAATCTTGTTATTAAGAACACAGAGATGAAAGGTGTCATCAGGAACTGCATGGAGACTGACTTGCTTGCTTTGTGAAATAACAAAGTTCACAAAGCTTTCAGTCACTCAGTCCCTAGAACTTGAAAAGAAAAACTACACAAAAAATGTAACTTAGAAATAAATAAAAAAAGGAGCACCTAAGTACGTAAAATGCCTGCAGATGACCTGAAGATCATTGAAAGACATAAGGCTTAGACACAGATATTGACTCATGCTTCCTCTTTATCACTGCATTTCACTTCTTCCCTTTTGCTATTTCTCAGGAAAAAAAAAAAAAATTAAAAAGTGGGAGAGGATACCATATATCAGAAATACATTCAATGAAATTTCGGGAGTGAAAATAAGCAACAACATAATCTCTAACAGTTTAAATAAATATCACAAGAGGCTAGGAAGCAGCCTACAAGTTTTTATGTCTTTAATAATAAAAGTGTCCCTCATTGGAGCCTATAGAATAGTAAGCCAGGAGAGCACGTAATCAAGCGGTAAAAGGACCGATCAGCGAGATTAAAGTTATTGCAGAAAGGCTAAATTAACTGTTGGTATTCCTAGTGGTGGGAAGACAGTTCTCAGACCAAGCCTGCATAGGAATCCACTGTCAGAGAAAAGTCTCAGAGATTTTAAAACTAAACCCAATACAAAACACAGAGCAAAACAATAGATTGAACAACAGGCAGTCAATAAGATGAAACAGTTCTGCAGCAATTTGATGTCCATGTTCGGTCATAACACTTGGTTAAATATCAATTCCTATGTGTAAAGCAAACTTGGTGTCAGAAGAATGAAAGGTGGCAAATGCCACATTGGTATTTAAGCATAGTTTCAGAGGTGAAACTGGCACACACAGGTGTGAAAACCTAATTTCCACAGCAACCTATCTGACAGAAGTTATAGCAGTTAGTATTTTAAGTAACCAACAGGGTTCTGTCATATTAGGGGAAGGTAATGTAGGGATGTGGCTCTTCACACTGTATTCCTTTCAGTGTTCCAACAAACTTTTTCATCTGGGTTATGGAGTTGATATAACATGCTTAGTCTTCTGAAAGATTTTGATAAGATAATTCACCAAGAAAAATAAAGCAATTAAAGTGTTGCAAGATATGAAAGAAAGCCAACTTCTGATTTAAATACTGATTTAAATATAAAAAGCAAAAACTGGAATAAATGGGCAGTTTTCACAGTGGAAAGAGATTACAAAATGTGTTGATTTCCTTCAGTATATGTCTTGTGAATCCTACCAAGATAAAACTATCAGAAAGGGATTAGGTAAAGTCAGATCAAAAATGGATATTGAGAGTAATAGCTCACATGAAAGGTATAGCTCAGGAATCCCCTTGATAAACTATTTTTTGCCAGACACATGCAATCCTTGCATTAACTCTTTCTTCCGTGGTTTTCCTTGGCATTTCCAGTTGCCATTCAGAAAGATGAGCTACTGACACGGACTTTGACCTGGAGCAGGGCTGCAGCTAAATTTTAAAAACTGTGTATGGAAAACAACAACCAAACCATAAATCTAATGCCTAAAATTTTGTATTCACGCTTGGTTAATTAAAGAGTGAGATGAGCTTTCACTTTTGCATGTAACGTTAATAAATTCCTTAGATGTAAGATCTCTTGATGTGAGCTTTAAAAGGCATGTTAAAAATATGAAGCTAGATGGATCATCCAAGTGCTAAAAAGGATTCCTTAATTCATGTATATTGAGAAATAACACTGTTAACAGATGCTATCATGTGACACATGCACTGAATTTTTGATGTCTGAAACCCATAGAAGTGCAAAGAGTTTGCATGCCAAAGAAAAAGTAAGTACAATTCATTTTAAACCCAGTGTAATCTCTGTCATTTTAAAATGTTATATCAAGTCACATGTCCATGTCTTTTGATCTGTAAGGAAAAAATTAAAATATCTAACCAAAAGAGGTTGCTTCTGCAGTCAGATTTGAGCAAAAGCTAGATATTTGCTGAATAGAGACGGCAGTGGAGAACAGGTTATAGTCAGCTTGTGGGTTTATAGCCACAGCTATGAAGTTATTAATATCACATGCTAAGGAGCTGAGCTGGCTATCCTACTGTAACAGTGAGTTATGATCACTCTAATGAAATGCAGCCATATCTGTGTAACATTAACGTGTTCATATACATGAACACATTTTACTGCTGTATTGTGTCAGAAACTTTCATGTTGCTGATCCAAAAATATTTATACACTAAACTTTGTTTCAGGAAAGTGAAAAAATTCCACTTCAGCTTCTAAACACAATCAGTACCAA
Source organism: Lycocorax pyrrhopterus obiensis (assembly GCA_014706295.1). Classification (NCBI taxonomy): domain Eukaryota; kingdom Metazoa; phylum Chordata; class Aves; order Passeriformes; family Paradisaeidae; genus Lycocorax; species Lycocorax pyrrhopterus. Next base: position 72,943,115 of record JACSVZ010000002.1, read on the forward strand.
TAGTGACAAAACAGTAAATTTGCCCAGTGCAACTTTACCCCTACATCTTCCTGTGGAACAGAAATCATACCTTTTGACTCCCTGACTTTACTGAAATCACTAGCATAGACTTCTGCTGTTGACACCAGAAAGGAAATCAAATTCCCATGGTAAGTAGATTTATATAGATATAAATTAATCAGGCTATGACAGTATCTGTTCAGTCACTTCAGTAAAACCAAAACCAACAGCCACAGATTCTTTAGCTAGTTCCAGGCTTGCTGAGAAGTCGACAAGTGATTTAAAATAATTCTTTGTGGCTTATCAAGTAAAATTCTGCTTTCCTTCAAATAATCCCTTGAATCCATCTGGCATAAGTGGAGACTTACCAGATGCTTTTTAAATACACATATCAAGATTGAATTGTTCTGAACTGGTTTGCATACAGTCTATCAAAAAAATAGATATGTTCATTCTTCATCACTGAGGTTTTAGGAATTGGGGACCCTGAATTGATTCCCCAGTGCCTCCAGTTTATGACAGTATTCTCCACTAGTTTATTGGATACATCTTTGAAATCCAATTTGATTTGATTTTTCGCCTTACATTAAGACAGATACAGGTTTTTCTACCACCTGTACCATAAATGTTTCAACAGACCAAATGTTAGGGAAAATATTGGGAGGTGCAAGATGTTTAGTCTGCCTTGGTATGCTGCAAAGGAGCCATATCACAAGGATGAACTGCTGTGAATATGGGTAATACATCAAAAAAAAGCATTCACTGTCCCCTGCTATCTTTCCGTGGCAATATTTGCTAATGTCTTGATTTTTTGGGCAACTTGCGCTCTGAGAGATAGTGAAATGAAGTGCCAAAGTGAAGATAAATGCAAGGAACTTAAGAAAAATATCAACTTGAAAAAGTATGCACAATACAAGTTATCTTGGAAGTTAATTTTTTAGTGATTCTTGTGCAATTTTCAGAGGATTGCCAAACTACTTTCAAGTACAATAAGCCAGCTGGAGCAGGTTCTGGAATTTGCTTTAAAAGGCTTTTCATGTAACTTGTAAGATTCAATGTGACTCTTGTAAAACACTGCTTATTTCTACACAAAAATCCAGCTTATCATGCCCATGTTTAACAAGGAATGATTTTGCACAATATATTGTATTCCTTACCCAGATACCCAGACTGAAAGGATTTCCATGCTTTCAGTCATGGAAATGCAGAGACAAATGAGTGTTTCCAACACATCTCAAAATTATTCACGTATTTCTTTCTTCAGCTCATTAATTGGATGAAAGTGTGCACCATCTATTCATTTATCACTTCTGCTTACATTAATAGGACAGACAAAAAAAACCCTGATTGAATGCAGTACCTTAAAAGATGGATAATCATGCAGTCAGTAAGCTTTTCATCCAACTCTAGCCATCTCAAATATTGCAGTAAATGCAACTAAAAAAAAGGTCCATGCTATCAAATCTGAAACTAAACTTTAACGACTTGGAGGCAAGGTTTTTTTTCTCTCTCTAGGTCAGTCTGATGTTCAAATTTAGTTCAGCTGATTATGGAACCACAGTTTTAGTATAACAGTATTGGCAGTTTAGCTTAACTATTTCTACATCAAATCCAAATGTGAGGTGAAAAACTGTGAATCTGGACAGGCACATTTTATTATGACACTTAAAGTCCACAAAGAAAAAGCTTCTCCCATCATTCCACTGTTTTTAAATGGGCTTTGAAGAAGATCTTCTAGACCAGCAACTGTTGATGCACTCATTGGCATTCTGGAAAGCAAAACATCCATTCTTTGCTGCTGGAAAAAGCATCTCTGTGGATTCTTTCCAGTCTGGACCACCTGATATATTTCACATTTTATATACTCTATGAAGAATGACATTCATATGAATGATAACTTTACCCTTTGATAGTCTAATCCTTCCAAATACAGTCACACACTTCAGCAGTCCCCCCAAGGAACAAACTGAAGAATGAAAGATACCGCTTGAACAGGAATGCAAAGTGACAAATACAGCCGTCATTTGTCAGAGCTAGCTATATCATAATAAAGGATTTCTCAAGAAGCTGTTGTGCCTATTTATTAACCCCACATGCTTACCACTTTCTAGAAACCTTAAATTTCATTCCTGAGTTTGAATTAACCCCTCACAATCTAATCTATTGACTACACAGGCAATATTTTTTACCACAACAGAATCAGAAAAGGTTTCATCTTTGCTACTTAATTCATACTACCAAGAAAAACTGCTCATTATGAAGACATGATTGCCCAAGCAGCATGTAATTCATAACTGATTGCCTTGAAAAACTCAGTTTATTCCCATATAAACCAGGATATGACTTCCTAGAACAGTGACTTGCTGTTAAATATGCTGGGCTAAATACCTCCAGAGAACATGGAAGCTTTGCCTGTGCTAGTTTACTCTGGCAGATGGAGCATTTAAATATTTATTAAGCATTCACTATACCCTTGCTGTGATGAAAGAAAACCTGAGTATTTCTATAAACAAGCTACTCACCTAAGATTGGAGAAATAAAAAAGGTTAAAATATCTCAGAAACAGAATTATTAATCCAAGATTAAAAAGCTAAATTTATGTGAGACAAAGACAAAAAGGAATTGTACCATAACATTACGATAGCTGAGAAGTTTGGGGGTTTTTTTGCACAGATAATTGCTTGTCTCATAGGAAGCTTTTAAGTATTTTATGTTGACAGAATTGATGCTATAGTTTTGTTTTGAAGGATATACTAAAAGGATATGCTAAACCCCATGGCCTTAGAAAAGTATCAAACTTCTAAGGCTAGTTAAGTTAACCTCTGAGTCTCTACAAAGAATACTTCATGTCTGACATGAAAAAGGGAAAAAAATCCTTTTACTTTTTTTTTAAATGTTCACATTTAACAAAGAATAGAGTGTGAACAAAATGTTATTATAAAATAAATATGAGCAGTTGCTAATCCCTAGAGGGCTCTTACATAGCCAGCAAGTTACCACAAGGGCAGACAGAGAATGCTGTAGGAATTTCTCTTCCTGCAGCTCAGTGCAGCACATCTCAAAGCTGTAACCCAGGAAAGGTAAATACGGGGCTTTGATGGGCCCTGAGGCTGAACACATACTTATTGGAGAAGAAAATATTTAAACTAAAGACGGATAGATTGGTTAGCAGGTGGCTAACCAGCGTGATCCCAAACATAACCACAAACATTTCTTTTTCATAATTTCTCTCTCAATTGCAGATTTAAATACTTTGGAAGTCGGACAAGATGAAGTGATTTTATATTTCATGGGATGGCTATCTCTAGTTGATCACTGTGTGTGTCCACAAAGCACTGGGACATGATCTAGAAATGTTGTTATGTATCTTTCCATAGAAAATCTGAAAATTAAAGTGGTAATTCTGTGAGTCCTTAGGGGCCTAATTTGCAGTTGCAGATCCAGGCTGACTTGGCAGCAACTTCTCTTTCATTACTGAATCAGAAATATATGTAGGAACAGCTGTGGAAGAACAAAACTAAAATAGAAAAGTTTGCAATGAATATATTTGCCCACATAGGCACACACAGACTTGCACATAAACCATTACTGCCAGCATAATGAGCACTCCTAATAGAAAACTGATTGACATAAAAACCAGGCCATCATACGTATCAATAAATTTTGACCTTTAATTTAGCGTTCACTGGGAAAATAAGAATTCTGTTTCATAGAGTATTTCGTAGTTTTGAAATGTAAATTCATTACCCACTGAATGAACAGAATGAAGCATTTAGAGAAATGCTAACATATTTGATATATTTTTAAACACATTACATTAAAAGCATCAGTAATTTCATAAGTTTTATATGCACATTGTTGCCCTAGACAGACAGGTAATCAGACAGTGAGCCATTAGAATGTTGCCTGTTATTACATTGGCATCAGACTCAAAGTGTAAAAACCAGTTTCTTAGTCCCTGAATACGCAACCTGTTACAGCAACATTTTGTCTAGAGGTAAAAACACACCTTTGAGGAAATTAGAATAAAAGTAGAAATGGTTATAGATTAATCCAACATAGGTTACTGATTATTCTATTCATTAGGAAATGCTGTATCAAATCTTTCACAGTGTCAGACAGAAATTTTGGATTTAAGCACAGAAAGGTATAGGCTTTACACAGGATACATGGCCCAACAAGTTAACTCCCTTGGGATTTTTGGACATTGGATAACCTAACATAAATAGCAAAACACATTTATTAATCCACTTGTTTCTAAGTCTTAGTGGGAACACAAGATTAATTTAAAATGTATCTGGAACACATGGTCACACAAGTTTACAACCAATAAACATTTTTTGAAATGTTAAAATATGGCAAGAATATCTGAAAATATTTTCCATAACTTGTACAGTATTTTCAGACTCTTTGAACTTAATTTAGCATGCATAAGTCCTCTAAGCCCACCTCAGCACAAATATTAAGAAATACCAGCTTAAGGTAGACTTCCACTAACATTAGCAATTCTGTATCACAGCTTGTCAACCTAGAGTTAGAACTTTTACAAGATGCTGATAGGAACCATATTTACTAAAAGGAACTCTATCATTACTTTCTAAATATTGAGTAAACAGAACAAGACAAAGAACAAATCGGAAATAAATGTATGTTTGAATGAGCAAATGGATACTGTAATATGAACAAGTAAATTTCGAGGTAAAGTGGAATTCAGAGCTTTCGAAAGTGACATAGAGTGTCAAATGGGAAACCATGTTAGAGAGTAGTTTGACTTGGATTTGTTTCAGGCTTTTCCTTAAAGCATAACAAGTTCAGCCTTGACTTCCTATCCAGGAAAGCATGGGAATCTGCATTCTTATTCATTCTCTGCTGTTTCTTTGAGGCAACACAGACAAAGTTAGGAATCTCTAAAAAGTTCCTGAAGAGTGGGCAGAACTTACTGTGGAGTGTTTGTCTTTTTTTCAGTCTTTAGGTATTTAGACACAAACAGTGAGGGTGACAGTCAAAGGTAATGCCTAGTTTCACTTTTATCAGCTGCACAAAGTCTCTTTTCTGGCTCACTGGGCATGGTGAGAATTACAGGGAGTTGCAGGGTGGTCTCAGCTAGGAAAGAGAGCACCTGGAACCTGCAGCCAGGTGAAGACATCTGGGAATGAAGATCAGTGCTGGGTTTGAATCATACCAGGAATCATGCTAATTTCCAATAGACACTAGGCACATCTGTTGATTTATGAAGAGCCTCAGCAGCTGAAAAGTGGAAGAATCAGACTGACTTTTCAAGAGCTTGAGAAAAAGGCCCTACAAAATAGGAAATGATAATGGCGAAACATATCTTAGTAAACCAGATATTTCAGTCTTGTACATTCCTGGAATTCTCATCTGTAATAAAAACCAAAATTGAATGCCTGTTTAAAATATATACCAAAATGCCATCAAAGGAGACTGAAAATGTTAGTCATCAGCTATGAATTGCATTTCAACAGCAAAAACGCTGTTCATCTGTGGGTTTCTGAGATGCTTTTACCACAGTAAATTTTGCATTCCTGGCTTTTTTAAACAAAATAACTGAAAGCTAGATAAAATTAACATTACCATTGGTGTTACAGCTATGACTCATAGCAAATGCTGCTAAAATTTGTAAAATAGATAAGTAAATAAATTCCATTAAAATGCTACTTTTTTTTTTCCATTTTAATACAACTTGGAAATATAAATTCTACCACAAGAATAAGAATATGAAAAAAGTCTCAAAAGTTAGGACATAGCTTAATTATTTTGACTTAGTCCAAACATGCGTGAACTTAAGTTCTGAAAAATAAAATATCTTTGAAACTACGATTTGAGTGTGACACAAAACTAAAAATTCATCCAAAAACCCTCTCCATGCCCCTCTTATTTGTCTATTTGAAATGAAAAGAGACAGCTGCTTGAAATCTACTCTTTGTAAGGGAAAAACTATATGTTGGCACAGGCAACAAAACAAACAGGAATATTACTAATGTGAAGAGAGAATAATCCCTATCCTCTAATGTGCCCATTAACACACTATGAACTCATGCCAAGATGTCCCATTCCTTCTAATTTCAATGGGAATGAGGCACAGTGTGAAAGTCTGAGGTACAAATGAAAAGGCATTACCATCTGGCCTGTAAAACTATTGAAAGTATTTTTGACCTTCAAAAGTGAATGTGGCAATACTTGTAATAGGAAGAAACAGTTCTGAAAGGACTTAGGGATATTTTGAGGACTTTCAAAACAAATTAACACTTTTCAAAGGTTAAGTTACATTTACATTATAAATAAAAGCACTAGGTTAAAAGAAAACAACACTGAATGTAATAAAATTTATGTTACAAATCTAACAATACACTACTACTAGAGTGAAATCATGTCAATGTCATGCATTTATTCCTATAAACTCTGAAATTCAAAATAGGTTGTCATTTTTTTCTGACAAATAACTTTCATAAGAAGGCCATGCTTGTACTTCTGCATCTAAATGGCTCCCACGTAAAAAAAAAAAAAAAAGGCATTTTTACCCTTCTGCTTCAGAACACCTGTTGAGGCAACACACAATGTTACCTAAATCTGGCTATGTTAATTGCCCATAGACACATATAGACACATACCACTTTTTACAAACTATTACAAATGTTACTGAAAAAAAATAGTTGGTCAAATGTCTACTTTTACCTCTTTTAAAGTCTTCAGGCTACATACATTTTTAGTGTTAAATCTCAGCTGCAGTTCTGACAAACTCATGCTGTTCTTCGCTCATGACTCCATCTTTGACATCCTTGACTGGCCAGGCTAGCAAAGTTTATCTTTCCTTACCTCTCCTTTTAGCCTTGCCTCCAAACAATGTGGTGGTGGACTCTTTGGTGTTCACACCTACCTTTGCTGTTCCACCTGAATCTCGCTTTCTCTTGGAAGTTCTGAGGAAAGTCTGAAATTCATGATTTCTACTCTCTAGGCAGTGATTGGTGGGAACTGAACCCCTTTATCATTGTCCATTTCAGAATATCTAAAACAACTGGTAGTTTGGTTATTTTTTCCTAAAATACATAGAGGGAGGTTTTTTCCTAATTTCAATTTCTAAAATATTTTCCAAAAAATTTTCAAACAAACTTTATAGAAATATTATTGAGTGCATATATATGTTTCTTTATAGATCCCATTGAAGATTGGCAGGTTGTCCTCAGTTGTTCTAACTTTGTGCAGAGATTCCTGGCAAATCCAAAAAGAATTTGTTCATTTGTCATCGATCTGATTTTTGTCTTTCATAGTTTAAAAAAATATTTTATGATTAATAACAGTAAAGACATTAAACATTGTTTACCTTGTTTACCTCTGCCTCGCTCTCATCTGTCTTTTGCCCTAGTAAAAAATGAACAAGATTTTTAAAATTAAAACCTGAGTTTGTCCTTAAGAGTCTGAATTAATTTAAGGCATCTAACTGATCTGCTTAAGAGTTTAAAATCAGTCAAGGGAATACCTGCAGAAAGCAATTCACCCACCAGAGCTCCCAGTCTGGCAGCACACAGAGCCCTTCAATGAGTGAATGCCTCAGTTCACTAAATGGAATCTGTGCCTGTATTACATGTATGCTCCCTTCATCCTATATATATTTAAAAAATAAAGATAAAATCTTTAAATCAATTTCCTAATGTACTTCACAGAGTTAGATTTTAAGCCAAGTCTCGATAGGTCCTACCTAGCTTTTACATGACTACCACAGAGTACTGAGTTCATAATTGAGTCTCAGCTTTGTACACTGCTTTCTATCTGAATTAGCCAACCTAGAACTAGATAAATGTATAAACAACTTCCTCACATGCATGACAGGGTCACGGCCCACACACTGCAGAAAACCATCCACATGCTTAGGCCAGCCTGTGCCCTCCTACTTGGCACTTGATGCTGTTAAAGGTCACAAGGTGAGCTCAAAAGTCAAGGACAGGGAAAAAAAAAGACACGTTTGGCTATTTCTCCCCACAAGTAAAGTTGTCTTTCTGTCTGACATTTGGAAGATGAAGAAAGTAATGACATTAGTCCTGTCACTTTGACAGGCAGCACACAGGCAATTATATGTGCAGAAAGCCAGCCAGGCTATCAGAACTAAACCTATTAGACTAAGACATCATCCTCATTCCAAATACTGTGTCCTTAATTCACGCTGAGTGCTTAATGGTTACACCTAGTTACAAATTACCTGTATGGTCCAATGAAGACAATTAAATTGCTAGTAGTATCAATGTTGCAGCACATTAAGTCTCTTGGAAACTACAGAAAAGTATTAAAAATCCTGCACATCTCATTCCAAAATTATCTAATTTCATTCTTTCTGTTTATTCCACTGATGTCATGCTCCTCATCTGTTTATTTTCTTAAAATTATGAACTTTGAAATAATAATGGCAACACAGGAGCTAAGGAAAGAATAAAAAACCAACTGAGCAAAACCATTTGGATATTCACAGTAGTATTTTAATTGAATGAGACGGACATGAATGCTAATTACTCTACAGTAAATGCCAAACAAGTGTATCAATCACAGCACCTGAGATGATTTTTAACTGCAAAAGTGGCAGTAAGAGCTCAGTCATGCTAGAAGTGTTGAATAGAAGCAGTAATACTTTTGGAGTAAAGTCTGGACAGACGGTTGTTCAAGTCATGGTTTATCCCCAGCTGTCAACTAAGATATGGCTGCTCACTCACTCCTGTACTTGGGAAAGAACCAGAAGAGTGAGGAAATCCATGGGTTCAGATAAACACTGTTTAATGAGGACAGCAAAAGCCACACACACAAGCAAAGCACAACAAGGCGTTCATTTACCACTTTTCACTGACAGGCAGGTGTTCAGCCATTTCCAGGAACGCACGGCCCCATCACAGGTAACGGTGACTTGGGAAGACAAATGACATCACTCCAGATGTCCCCTGCTTCTTCTTCCCCAGCTTTATATGCTGAGCATGATGTCATATGGTCTGGAATACCCTTTGGTCAGTTGGGGTCAGATGTCTCAGCTCTGTCCTCTACCTTCTTTGTGTGCCCCCAATCTCCTTGTTGGAGGGGTGGGGTGAGGAGCAGAAAAGGCCTTGACACTGTGTAAGCACTGCTCAGAAGTTACAAAACCAGCTTTGTCTTATCAATACCATTTCAGCACAAATCCAAAATCTAGCCACATGCTAGCTACTGTGAAGAAAAGAAAGTCTATCCCAGCTAAAACCAGCACAAAACCAACATCTCGGTGATAAGACAAAAAACAACTTACAGGGAAACCTACTATAAAATTTTGTTTCAGAGAAATGGTAACTGTTCAGAGCATCATATGTTTTATTGAAGTACTAAGATTGTTAATGAATATACTTGAAAAAATTACTACATACATCTCTGCTTTTCATTATATTATCTTTTGTATGACACGTCTTTCTGGAAACATGGGAACCTTCCAAGGAACCAATATGTTGAGGCTGAAAACTGCCTCTGGATGGCATATGTTTGCTTTGATCCCCATGATGTGTGTCCTCAGTGAAACAATGGCATAGCACAGGTGTTTAAATAACAGGCCACACACATTTGATGATCTCTGCCTAAAGCTAAAAAACAACATATAAATGAAAATGGCTCAGGTCCACCTGGTCTGCTTCATGGATCCAGACAAGTTTACATATTACTGAACCTCTTGATCTATAAATGTGATTCAATCAGATTATATTGTGGCACTGATTGCCAGAAGACTATGTTTCAAAATCCCTCCTAGACTTGCATGTTGTGCTGCTGCTGGCCAATGTTATCATCTCATTTCCACTTGGGGAATCTGAGGGAAAAATCCCTTTCATTTTTAGTATATTTTTGGGTTTTCTTTTAGTTGAACTCTAGTAATGACACATTTATCCGGGTAAGCTTTCAAATTTTTTTAAATATGGACATTCCTCCTAAGTTTAGTATAATTCATAACAATAAGTGCCACAAGTCTGTCTCAGTATTTCATGAAAGCTACTCTAATGAGAGGAAGCTAAAATTAATTGGCAATAGGGGAAAAAGCAGTCAAGGCACATGTTTAGTTCTTGATGCTCTTCCATAGTGCAGGAAGAGCTATCTCATTCTTCTGCCATATGGGCATCCTTTTTGAAATGGGCAATCAATCCAGTACACACTGCTCAAAGGAGATTTGACAAGGACATTTGGTACTGAGGTCACTATGTCCTTCACACTCTGCAGCTATTTTCCCTCACAAACTAGGTCTCTTTCATTCACAATCACTGACTGGAATGATGTGAATAACTCATCTCTTCTGAAAGAGTTCAAAAAACCCCAGCCAACAAAAAAAATCTCCAATCTAAGTGTACAATGCTTTTTATTTTGTAATTAAGTAGTAAATTATGATACCAAGACCAGAAAGAGGGATGTGTTTGACCTTTCATCATACATACCTTAATAGCCTGCCCTAAAAACATTATAGTGAGAAGGAAAGTTATAGATGGATTTGGAAATGCTACCTGATTTTTTTTTTTTATTTTAGCTATTTGTGGGTGGCAGAGAAGAGGAAGAAGTCTCCTGCAGTCTTCAATATTAGGAAACAGATCCCTGAAGTTTCATTGGCAAAGGGTTACATATGGCATATATCTGTTTATGAAATGGAGGCATTAAAAGCAAAATTATAATATACATAAATCTGAAAATATTAAAGTCTAATCATATGCGAGCTAAGCCCAAATAAGGATTTCATCTTATAGTAAGAATTCAAGTGCATTGTCCTGTGAGTGTTTATCATGTACATATTCGAAAATCATGCAACTTCCTCCTCCCCCCAATCTCCCCAAAATGCTTTATGCAGTGCAGTGACTAAATTACTATCTTTGGAAACAGAATAAGCTTCAACAGCTTTCTAAAAATATATCATACACTGTCTTGTTTGTAACTCTCCACGAAAACTCTTCACATACACTGATGGAAATTTTGTTATGCATCTGCAACAGCCACACTGCTACAAAAAGCAGATAAATTATCATAGAACCATACAGAACTAACTAGGTTGGAAAAGACCTTTGAGATCATCAAGTCCAACCTATGACCTAACACCACCTTATCAACTAAACCACGGCACTGAGTGCCACATGCAGTCCTTTCTTAAACATCTCCAGGGACAGTGACTGCACCACCTCCTTGGGCAGCCCATTCCAATGCCCAAGCACCGTTCTGTGAAGAATTTCTTCCTAATGTCCTATCGGAACCTCCCCTGGTGCAGCTTAAGAGTATGTCCTCTTGTCGTGTCACTGGTTACCTGGAGAAAAGATCCACCTCCACCTGGCTACAGCCTCCTTTCAGACAGTTGTAGAGAGCAATAAGGTCTCCCCTGTAGCTTTTCTCCAGGCTAAACAATCCCAGCTCTCTCAGCTGCTCCTCACAGGACTTGTGCTCCAGACCCTTCACCAGCCTTGGTGCCCTTCTCTGGACACATTCCAGCATCTCAACACAATAACAAAAGTGACATTTAATGATACAGATTTTAAATTATGCCTAGGAATCTGCAATATTTATGCCTCAAAGAGAGAAATGCCAATGTTGTAAATTCATGCAAGGGCTGTCTATATTTCCAATAACATTACATTTGATCTGAAAAGAACTAAGTGATACCTTGCAAATTTGCTATCATCTCTTGACCAGTTAGTATTGAAAAGACACATAAAGCTGATAAGGGAGGCATTAGTAGCCACCTTCAAAATTCACGTGAACACACAAGTAAGAGTTTAGCACTAGATTCATGACAACATTAAGCAACATTCCTGACTTCTGTGGGTAAATTTAATAATAGCTGAATTCATTAGGTTTTAGTTTGCTTGATAGCTTCCTCTAGTATTTTTAGCTACAACTGTGAGTACTTATGTACATGAATGTTTGAGTGGCACATATTGGCAAAGATCACTGATTTATCTTAGGTATCCCGTAACCAGCTATAGATGTGAGATATACATCTTTCATAATATATGCTAACAACCATAATTACATATGAATCTCTCCCTTTCTAGAAATAGTCTGAGAAGAGAAAGGAATAAAGGCTGATGATGTAAGTGTATAGTTCAAAGGTTTGAGGAAGAGTGGCTAACATCTTTTGAACTGCTAATCCTCCTAGCAGGGACTGGCATTCTACTGTTTTATCATAGTCACTGTCGAGCTGACTAGGATTTATTTCTTAAAAAAAAAATGCACATCATGCAAAGAGAGAGAGTTGTGAGAACTTCTGATCCCTGCCGGTTCCATCTACTACAGCAGAAAACATACAAGAAAAAAAATACACTAAATACAATGACATAGTAGAGGCACACGTCAAAATATCCACTGTATTCCCTACAAGGGTATTCAAATAGGCAAATAAAACTTGATAGTATGGCTTAAATTTCCCAAGTTGCAAGTCTTCTTTCCAACTCATGAAAATTACTAATCGTTCCTTTAAATTAAATATTTATATGTTCATTATTGAAAAGCAATGAGATCATCATTGGATTTTACCTAAGCAAAAGTTAAATAAAGTATTACTCAAGACAGGAAAAAGTTAGCTCTAGTGAAGTATATCTTCTGTTACAAAATCACAGAATATGTATCCTAAAACATTCCCTAACAATAGTTCTTTGGTCTTTCCTCCAAACCTGGACATGTTACCATAAACATTTAAAACTCACTCCTCAGGGATATTTTGGGTTTTCTTCAACTTTAGTCGCTCAGGGACAGAGCCTTTAGTTTCTAATTCTATATCTGCAATGACATGTTCATTACAGGCTGGAACAGGAGTAGGACATAGCCACCGTGCTCATATAAATCAAAATTCAGAAATCTTTATTTGGTGTACCTAAACAAGTACATTCAAATTCAGTTGTTTGCTTTCAAAAGCATTGACCAAGAGGAAAAGGAAAACAATGGAAATAATTCTTAATGGAGACAACAATTTGAGAAAAAAAAAAAGTCTTAATGGAGACAAAGCAAAAAATGGATGAAGGCGAAAGATCAGAAACACTTAAAATTTGTATTTTTTCCCTCAGTCCCCACAACTACTTTAAAAAATAAAAACCCAACAAACAAAAGGTTAAAACAGATCACTTCCTTTTTAGTTTCTGTATAAATGCAAAAGAATTCCTTAGTAGTTGTACTGGTCCCTTTATTCTCCTCTCTGTTCATCTTCTCAATTGTCTGGAGGATTCTTCAATTTGCAACAGTCATTCCTGTATCTATCCCTCCCAAGCATTCCCCAACCTCCTCACTGCCAAAAAAAAAAAAAAAAAAAATTAAAAGGAAAAGAAAAAATCATACTACTTCCTCTACCTTGTTTCAAGGTTTTTGTTTGGTTTGTTTGGTTTTTTTTTAGCAATAAGAACAAAATATTTATATTATTCTTGGTATGCTTTGTGGTCAAAGATTCTTCTGTGTCAATCAATATCCGACTGATTAGCACAACTGTCACATATTTCTGTTAATATTAGTGCCATGCTACACAGAGACATATGTGTCTGCAGAAAAATGAATTTCACTGTTAAAAGTATGGTTGGCAGCATAGAAACTGAAAAGGGGTAAAAAAACATGTCTCTTAATGCTATATTGTCTGACTGAATTTCATTAGTGGAAAAGGCATGTCATTTATAAAGTATGTGAAGCAGTTTAGCTCCTTTGAGATGGAAAATGCTATAAAAATGACAAATATTATTTCTATTAAAAATTAATATTACTGGAAATAGTGTAAAGCTGCATGAATAAAACTTTCCAAAAGCCAGGTGACTTTATTAACAAGTTCAAATGAATATAATGTAAAAATTTAAGTAGAAGTATCTTAAAATCTGAAAATATCTTGACCAAAGCTGATCTTATGTCTGGTAAAAGATGACTGGCATTAGGTCTATAAAATGAACCTCTAGAACTGAGCGTGATGTAAATTTGACAACTGTCATTTGAATTAATTCAGAATGAAGTTGATCCAAAACATAGCCCCATGCCAGCTACTATTGAGAAGGTTAACTCCATCCCAGCCAAAACCAGAACAGAAATGTAAAAGGTTAATCTAAAAGTTTGATAGAATGACTCAGTTAGACCTTTGTCAGCTGTTAATGAGCCAAGTAATTACTTCACATTTTAGGTCTGATAACACTTCGACAAAATTAGTTTCATTTCATCTCACTAGACACCCCTGTGAACAGTAACTTAAATTTTAGTGCAAAAGCAGATTCTAAATGCATATCCATATGATTTTTTCACAATTAAAATAGAAGCTTGAAATTGCTGATCAAGATCAGATTAGTAGTAAAACATAGAAACACAAAATACTTACTATCCATGCCCTCAGTCATGACTACTTTCTCTCTACTTTGAAAAAATACTATTATTTTCAATACATTATATTTTTAAGACCAAAGAGGAGGATTTTAGGGGAACAGTTGTTAGCCCATGTACAGCACTAAAGAAAGAGACAAAAGGCCAAGTTATGCTGCTGTAAATTTAATGCCTTGATGAAAAGTAAGATTTTTTTTATTACTCAAGATAATTGACATTTACTTCAGCTTCTTCTGGACCAATTGTGACTTTTCTGTATAGACTCATAACAAAAAAATACCGTAGAAAACAATGCATAATATTCTCCTCTTCACTTTGAGGGATAATGTACTCATTCTTCCATGTACTTGACAATCCCATAACTAAGATGCATTTTCTTCTTACTAACTTGTTCACAGTCTTCCTCTGCTGGCAGACAGCCTGTATTTTTCAAGCTTTCCTATTTCTGCATAGGAAGGCTTTAAAAAAATCCACATTTGACCTGAGGAATACACAGTGGCTTATTCCTTCCAAAAGGGATAATGCCAAATTCAGAGAAGAGTTACTTGACTTTCCCAGCTAAACAGGTTTCTGTTCAGGGTATTAGTCTTGTCCCTTAAGGCAGAGATAATAATCAGTCATTCAGACAACTAACCTATTTCCTCAGGTTACTTCCTTTCCTACTTTTTATCAGATCATCTGAGAAGTATTTTATGTAACAAATACTGTTAGATTTTTTTCAGGCCAAGCCTAAACTTTTATCAGCTGTGGTCATATGCCTTGAAGTGTAGGAGGTCTTCCAACAGTGTCCCAGTCACTTTATCATGAATGTATGATTATCAAATCAATGTCTATATGGGAATTTTTACTTTGTGGGGGGGAAAAAAGTCTTGAATTCCAGAATGCAGTATTTATACATTTTTTTATTAGAACCTACAAAATAGAGATGCCACAGTCGTGCCCAGACATATTCATCTTTCCCTTTAGATATTTATTTAAATTATTTAAAATATTATCATAACTTGTGATGCTAAATCACCTGCCTCTTGTGCCAAGAGTACATATTTGGGGGTTTTAAATAAGAGCATGTGACGTTTAGGAAGACAGATTGAAACAATATCAGATCTTCTGTAAGTTTTTCTCCCAAGGCTTGTTCAATATCTAATAACTCCATAATGCAGAAACTGAGCAGTCAGTACTGGGCAACAGAACAGCAAAAATTTATCTGCCTTTCTAAAATGCTAAATGAGGTTAAATGTGGCAAATTACTTCAGCTCTCTTCTGATTAACCAATTATTTATCAAAATATTTAGAAAATATAGTTTGCTTTGTTACATCCTTGTATGTAAAGAAGTATTCCACAATGACTACAATAAAATGAAAATAGTTCACTGGAATTTATTATTAGAAGAAATCTAGTGCATACTTATAACTCCTATAATATTCCTACAGCACTAAATTATGTTCTCAGCTATGTAACTACCTAGCCAAAGTAATTTAGGTAACCACGTACCCTTATACTATGGACCAACATCTTTGTCAGTGTGTCTAAATATGTTCCAATACACGAATAAGAGGTAAGAAGCCATTTCTTCTAAGTACGAAACTTTTAGAAACCAGTAAAACTCCCTCCAGATCCTGCTTCTTTACCCAAAGATTTTTCTTTAATTATGCTGGCCCCTGTAGAGTCCCAGATTTGCAGATAGCTAGCTCAATTAATATGAATTATTAGCAATTTCTTAGAGGGAAAGGGGGGAGGGGAATAATCAGTATTTAGGGCTCTCATATTGTTTCATAATCAGAAAACAACCTGCTAAAGGTGTTTCATTACAACCACCCTCTTAATTACTTTAATTAAAAATAAAAAAGTTGAACAGTAGTGGTTCAGAATAAACCATTAAAAAGCCCGAACAGCTTGGCTTTTACCAAATTATCTACCCTGTTATGTGATGCTGTAGCTGACACTTTACATCTTGCCAAGCATCCTCCGTGAGATTTCCCCAAAGGCTTGAAACCTTAAAGGATTCTGTGACAGCAAAAGCAATCAGCAGTGAATCACAGTTGAGTTGGCACCTTCCAACATCCTGGAAGTGTGACAAGTCCATAAGTTCTCCATGTTGCCTTGGAAAGCTGCCAGTGACATGATTGCTACTTATTGTCAGGAGATTCATAACGAAGCTCCAATCTTTTCACAAGTTTAGAGAGCCAATAGGGAGTTAAAAATCACTCCACAAGATCTTTCAGAACTTCAATAATATTGTTTTGACTGACCTAATTAAGTCATCATGCAGCAATAATGTTGATACAGCTGATGCAGAAATATACTATCACAACAAAAACATTTTTATAGCATCTTCCTTTAAAAAAAAAAGATGGTATTTTAATGTGGAAAGAATAACAGCCATTACAAGAATTCATGGCTTCCTCTGAAAAGCCCAACATGAAAAAAATCAACATATGTACACTTTCTTTGCTTCAGTCTGATAGCAAGTACACATTTTATTTTAACTTGGCAGTTGCACAACTTTTCACAAATTCTTCTGACTTTAAAATGCTTTTCCATCGTAGACAGATGCTGATACCCGAAATGTAATAATTCCCTAGGATCTCAAGTTTTTCAGATGTTCTACTTTCCATTTAGCATTTTTGAGCAGGAAATAAAATAAATTCAACCTAAAGGTAAAAGTTTCAAGGTCCTAAAGAAAATTCAACATATAACTCATGTTGGATTAAGGTACCAAATGACTGACAGTCAGTAAAGCACATAAAAGTGAAATAGAAGATATTTTTTTTTTTTTGTGAAATAAATATTTGAACTTATTTCATAGAAACTCTGCTGCAAGTATTGGTTATCAGAAAACCGAGAGAAGTCCTTTAACATTTGAAGTCAGAGTTCAAATGGATCTTTTAACAAAATGAAAACAAAGAAAAAATGTTGGAACCGTTATTTTCATGGCTTTGGGGTTTTTTGGTTGGTTGGTTAGGGTTTTTTTGTTTGTTTATTTGGTTGGTTTTGTTGCCTGTTTGTTTGTTTGATTTTTTTAAATGGTCAAATATAAAAAAATTGTCTGGTCTGTTTTATTTCTGCTTCAGATTCAATCCAGTGCAGCAGTCTTAATACTTATGTTAGTAAAATACTGACATTCTCTACAATAATAGGTCCAAAAAAAATGTAGATGAAGCCTCACCACATCTTATAATTTTTCTTTTAAATTAACTTGCTTGTAGAACTAGTATAGTTAGGGCATTTTGATGCAGATTGCTTACAGATTTTCCTTCCCCTTTGTCTTTTGCTGTTTCAGATGTCATATCAGAAGGGCTGTAATCTACTTTCCCTTCTGAGCACATGCTTCGAAACATTTTAACACTATGCTGAAACTCCTCAAATATATTTGTGTCTTCAGTAAACCAAAACTGAAACTGTAAGACTTACAGAAATTCATTTTCTTGTGATATTATTTTCCTAGAATGCCTATTTGCCCTTGTTTCCCTGTGCAAACCATAGAAGGAGTAAATTATTGCATTATCGAAATGCAATATTTAAATATTTAAAATATTTGAGGTATGTTGAAGAAAAATCTTGCCGATGGCTGCATTTGAAAGATTATGCCTAATTTTAGAAAATTAAAAAAAAAAGCTCTGTCAATAAAAAAAAGATTTTTTTATAAAAATTCTTTATATAGGTGGTTGCTGTTTGAATTTTTGTGAGAATAGAAGGTGACACAGAAAACAAAACTAACTACATCTCTACAAATCTGCAGTTCATCTAGCAGACTCAATGCTCTTTCTTAAGCATATAAAGGAAGAACTTGATATAACTGGAACTGAGTTATCATTATGACTAAACTCTATTTCCCTTATCTCCTTATGCCCAAATCAGTGAACAACAGAATACCAAAACTTTGACAATGTTCAGTTAATGCTAACTTATTATTGCAAATCAATCACTTGCAGCAGTAAAAGCAGGATCACTGAATCTGAATTCTGCAATTGTATTAAAGAATAAGTTAAGCTGTTGTAATTGGGAAATATAAGAAATTGCCCAAATATATGCTTTACATAGGTGTTTAATATTAATTTACTCCTTTTAAAGAAAAAAAAGTACGATGCAGTTCTACATTAGCGTCTATTTTTGTGCTTATCTAAGCTTCTGTTAACTTCTTATGTGTTTACATAGTCATCACAAGGCCTACAAGTAGAAATAGCTTCTCTATTCCATAGTGAAATGATTTCTTTCTCCAGAAATATTATTTTAAGACAGCAGAGTGAATGAACCACAGAGCCATAACCACCTGGTCTTTTTTTTTTCAACTTTTAGTCAGGGACACCCGGATATCATGACAGTTACTACAACAATTTTAATCATCTTGTTCCTGAAATAGGAAGTACTTCATACACCTGGGCCTGACCAGTACATGGGATGGCTTTATCTTTTCATTGTAACAAAGGGGTAACAGGACCTTCAACTAGAAATTGCCAGCAAATCATGTTTAACTGGTCATATGAATAATTTGTTCCTGTTCCACAGAGGATAGAACCCAATCCTTGCTCATTCATAAGAGAATGGAGGTGGTCACTGGATGAAAAGTCCATGAATGGTGACATGTACACATCAAAATAATAATAAGTCTCATAATAATAATCTGTTTTGTGTTCGGAAAAAAGTTGTCATAATTTTCAAAGTTAAATAATTTTGAGTTTTACTGATATTCACAAAAAGGTAATTGTTTAACAAAGCTGAACTCCTGGGTGTTAAGCTGAACTGAGCATTCAAACTGGCAAAATTTGGAATTCCCAATCTGTGCGATGGTATCAATATTAAATCTTATTGTTACTAGTGTCAGAATTGTCCTTTGTCCAATACTCAGAAATGGACTGCCACCTTCATTCAAAGTTGGAAGCAATATTCCTTTTTATCTCCCTTTTGGAAATAAAAACCCCATCTTCTTATTGAAAATCAATAATTTAGATTTTGCATGCTTTATAATATATTTCTAAAGCATGGAGGTTTTCAAGCTTAACTCATGTTGCCTCACATTGCTGGCTTGACTGCATTTGGGAAAAGAGTATGCTCAGATTTAGAGCCAAACTGCTTTTCAGGGCCCAACCAAACATAGCTAATCTTGTGGTGTAGATCTCGTTGTCAAGACAGTAGGAGATTTAACAGTCTAGAATGGGCTTAAAAAGGTCTTTTCAAATATATTTCTCTGGATAGTCACAGCTATATGGATATATTTTTTAATGTCAGTGCTAATATTTGCAAAATTGCATTGCAATCATGCTTTATATTTAACCATATTGGTTAATAAATGTTAGAATTTTCTGTAGCTTTCCAAACTAGTAAAGTACAAGACAGAAGTCACAATTATATGCTTTTAAGTATATATAAAAAGTTAGCCTAAGAAACTGAATAAAAACCTTATAATTACCTTTTCACAAGTATTTTTTCCAGGTATTTTATATGTCCTATATACCAAAACACAAGGCGAATCCAGGAAGGAATGTTTCAGCTCTTCACTGTAAAGTTAGCTCTTATAAGTTGAGCTAGGTGAATAGTTTAGATAAATCCAAAGAAGCAGAAGTTATAGACATCATATAATTTTAATTTGATTAACAGAATTCAGCTTGAAACCAATTGCAGGATCAAGGCACTCTTACTTAGGTAATTTTCAAAATGGTTTTTACATCTTGCCCTTTGTCTATTTTAATCACTCTTGTGTTATTCTTTGGTAAAATGAAGAAAAAAAATTCTTCTATATGCCTGTGTGTTTAATACATATAATTTACATAAGCACATATCTAAATCTGTAAGAGGCTAAATACCAGTGGAGTACGAACGGTTTTCTAGTACACGTTGTCCTGTCCTTTCCTATTAAGCTCCTGGCGCTAAAAATAGGAGAATAGGTTTGACAGATAATAATAAATACATCAACATATGACAGTCACTGCAATGATTTTTTAACAAAATTAACCTCTATAAATACACCTGGATCTTGTAAACAATTTAGGGAGAGAGAAGGATCTACTTTCAAGTTTACATATGTTCACAATGTCTTTCTACTGGTTTTACCAGTAACTGTTTTTGAAAACGTCAAGAAAATTATTCTTGGGGGTTTTATTGAATTGTAAAGTGCTAATTTATTGAGACAAGTAAACACAATGTAAAGTCAAAAAGTCTTTTGAATATATGTGATTTCTAATAAATCAGAAATATGTTTAACAAGAACTACTTTGCAATTGGCTGATTTTTCAGTCTTTCATTTGTTTTCCAAAATTAAAAAGAAAATAGTGCATGAAAATTCATTTATTGTATGCATTAGCTCACAAAAGTAAAATCTGATTGTATCACTCCGGCAATTGCTAATGTGAGGCAGGAAAATTTTATTAAATATAATAAATAATATATGTGCATTTCTATACACTTGAGATTAAGCCAACATACCACAAGATGGCAGATGAACGCAGCTAAAGTGCCAACATGCAGAAAAAATAAGTTTGTGGCTCGGAAAACCAAATGTTTGTGAAGTTTACTTAATTTGTATTATAGGAAAGAAGTTTCAGAAGGTAACTAACAAAAAACAGATATTCATGTTTCCCACTTACTGTTCTTGAATAATACTTAGACCCTAAGACTAGAGCCCCTCAGATTCAACACTCAGATTCAGACGCAGTATTTAACTAAAAATACTCTTTGGAGTCAGGAAGTTTTCTCCACTCATCCTCCTAGCTGTAATTCCAGAAAAGATAGTGAGCTCTCTGTGACCATCAAGCCTTGTAATGCACTAGGCACAGATTATGAAAGGCTGAGATTTTGCTTATTTGATGAGAATTTGAAACTCTACCTCACCTTCCACAGAAACATGCTCAACCACTGGGTTATGATTATGTGAAAGCAATGAAGTTTCTCTGATTTCCACTGATGAACTTGTTTCAAGCTGCATAAAATATGTATTAAGCCAAAGTATCAGTGTGATAGCCTGTGGCTTCACCAAGTGTATAAAAAGTGAGAATGGAGAGACAAGGGGTTCTTTTTGTTGATTTAATAAGTACTTCAGGGAAATTCACTTCAGCTGCACTACTGTTTGAAGCTATGAAATCCTACATCTCGGGTCAGCGTTTTAAAAATATTTTGTGCAGGCACAGAAAACAGTCCATAGAGTAATACCCAGTTTGTAGACTTCAGTGGGCTGCTTGTCTGTTCCAGCATGGGAGAAATTCTGAGCAGGGATCAAATTAGAAATTAGGGCCCAGATGAAGGCATTTTATACAAAATCATTGCAGTCTCAATATTTTAGGAACATTCAACAGAATATATTATCTGAGGTGGCAGTTTTAAGGACTCTTTATTGTGGTTGCAGTCATATATGACTTACCATAAATCACATACAGATCCTTCAGCAGGCTTGAACTGGACCCAAATTCATTGCTTCTCCTTGATCTTTTCTGCGTGGCACTTGGTGACTACCTCAATACCTTACTGGATCTATTTTCTGGATCTTTCAAGTCATGTAAAAAAGGAACCTTCTGTAGCATCTTGACCATTTAATCTGAACATCTGAGAAAGCCCAAAGGACCTAGTTTATTTAACAGGCAGTACCCAGGACCAAATCTCCTCTGTTTAGAAACTCTTACCTGCAATTTCTAGAAGAAAAAGAAACAGTACTGCATCTTGAATAATGAAGGTGAGAACTGATGAATCATATCTCTGAAAATCATATCACACAGCTGACAACTCACGTTCATTCATTGCCCAGCCCTATGGTGGACACACATGAGAGTTTTTTTTCCATAGGCACTGTACCCTATGTATCTTCATGGGGTTTTTTGCCATTTCACTAATCATCCGTGGAGAATTTATAGCTTTCATTAGACATCTGTTCACTTAAATTGGGAAAAAAAAGCTTCTGAGACTTAAACGACTGGAAAACTTCAATAAACCCTCAAGAATTAACATGAATATAAGTAAAAGTTACACAAAACCTCTTGCTTCAGGGATGTTTCAGGGGCAAGCGGGTCTCCTGTTCTCTCTATGGATAGCCATATGCTTACATGATCAGTAGTTCTTTGCAGACAGCTGTCAAAGAGTATTTTAACAAAGTTAAAGCTGCCACTAAGGGCGGTGAGTCAACTTAAAAGCCAGAAAAATAGACCAGCTGTCTCAGCTGTAAAGCGTATGTACCTGATAAGTTTTGCAGGTCAAAAGAGAGATATCTGGAAAAGAGTTTACCTGCATTCAATTTATTTTAGAGCGACAGGCAGGCAGATGAGTCCGGTTTAGTCATGACAGGATAGATGCAGTCCCATCTTTTTCAGTCAAATAGATGCTATGGAAAATAAATGCATGCAGATTGGGTAATATGAAAGATAAGAATAAACTTGATCTGAATGCGTAACATTAAGAACATTCACAAAAATGTAGGTGGGTAGCTGAGGTTAAGCATAACAGGGTAACTGCTATCAAACTTTTCCCAGTCATTTAACAATTACTGAGAAATAAATGTATGCAACAGGAAACATCCAAATACAGCATTAAGCAGGAACTGAGTATATAATCCATCATCAATAACACGTGCAGGGTTAGCATGATGAAATACCAAAGCTTATGCAACATAAGGTTGTTTCCTTATTGGCCAGCAACTATGATGCCTTTCAATGTGCAGATGGGTACGGATGAAGTATCACAGCACAGGATCTACACTGTAAGCTGATTAAGGAAAATACTGGGATGAGCTGAGTATTAGCTGATGTAACAGCTGAATGCAGGAACATGATAGATCAAACCTGTTCCAATTTGAGCATTAATTTAGGGTAATATAAAATGGCTCTGGAAAAGCAGGATCTAAAACAGGCTCTTGCACAACTCTTTGCAGCTAATGGGTGAGAATGGGAGGTTTGGTGTCTGTAGAGCAGAGTAGAATAGCAGTGATGGGACCCTGCTTGCTAGTCACTCAAGATGACTAGTGGGAAAGACATACCAAATGAGCACATACACATGGCCTAAATTCCTTTTTTGCCCTGATACAAGCCACTTCATAAACCAATGTTGAAGTGCAAGCACAACAATATGGTAACACAAAACACAGTTTCTTACTTAGGACAAGCTTCCATGCACTAGCTCAGAAATTTCAGTTAAACTTCAAATGTCTGCATTCTCCCTGCACTATCCTACCCCTATAGAAAGATCCTCAAAGTTCTCTCCTATTGACAGGGAAGGAAAACCTGTCAACAACCTGGGTTTGAGAGCCAGAATTAATTTTTCTTCTTACTTCCAACCAATGCCATCATTTTATCTTTTTTGATTAAAAATTGATTTATTTTTTAAAAGCAAAGATCATAGCTTTCGTAGCATTCTAAAGGCAAAAATGCAACTATACTGAAACAAATAGAAGCAAGACTCCAGGAGCAGATGATTATAAACAAAAGAAAGCATTGTCAACTGAACACAGTGGAGACAACAGGGAAAAAATTGATCAAAACTATTTGCCTTGCAGATTTGTCTTCTTCTGTTATTTGCATTAATAAATTAATACTGAATGAAGACTTGTTTGCTCCACATCTCTAGATTAATTTAAATACAGAAGCAAGAGTTTCTTTTTACATACCAACATCCAGAATGAAGGGGAAGCACCTGATTTTGCAGCTATTCCAAGTAATTTTAAATGCAGTGGACTGTGTCCTTTAAAAAAAAAAATCCTGTAAAGAGAAATTTCCCTTAATTTTCCGTAATATTCTCAAAATCTTAGAGCAAATAAACAGAAATGAAGGCAAAATAAAAACCTTGCACCCTCAAAAGACTCCTACCAGAAGACATGCAGAGAGTGTTTATTGATACTGCCATGAATGGCTAAAGTATTTTAGTAACTTTATCATAAAAACAGACTACTTTGAAGGATACTTTATAAACTGATAAATTAGTGCTCAAACTTCTAGGGCATTTTCAGTAAGAACTGAAGTTTTGCCTCCTGTTTCCAAAGCCAAAGCAGTATTTGTTTAAAAAAATATCTTCCCCTAGCATAGCCAATATACAAGTATATTACCTAAAAAGTATATTTAGGAAGCCTTAAGTATTGGTTAAAGAATAGAACACAAAACTTTCACTCATTAAGCACTTTATTTTCTATAATTTCACAACATGTAAATGCTTCAAATACTGACCAGTAAAGCAATTTTTAGGATGGATGAAATGTTAACAGTTTGTATACGAGTTAAGTGAAGTAATACAGCAACAGATTGGAGAGCAATAGATGCACAAGGCAAAAAAGCAAAGGAGTGGGAGAAGAAATAAAAAAAATTAATTTCATCTTTAGAAATTACAAGAAATCACGTCCTGAGGCTTTTCACCCCAAGTTCAGACAAAACATTAACTTGGGGAGTGGGGGAGGAGGAAAAAGGGCTTTAAGAAAGAAAGGGGAGGAAAAGGTAATATCAACTCGATAATATTGAAAGAAATAAACATGACCGAAAACTAAGTTGAAATGTCAGGTTTTGTCAAGAAGTCTTATTTGTCATAATCTGAATTTTCAATCTATTCATCTGTTGCTCGTAAGTTATCACTCAGCTTTAGAAGCTGATATCAAAAAAGAAAGCCTACAGAAAACACCTTTTCTCAATCACTTTTGTCTCTGGAACAGTTTTGAATAAAAAAGAATATAGTCACCGCAGCTATCTAGCTATGTGAAATACAGCACAAAACCTGCTTTTTCTCACCCATGTAATACTAATGAGATCATAAAAAAAGTTTAATTGCTCCTATAGAGTTTTAGGAGAGGAAAATTTATTGCTTGTAGCACTTAAATGATGACAACAGATGTATTTCTCATTATGAATGCAGTTATAGGAACAATCATACTGTTATTGCTGAATAGCTTTTCTCAATGACTCCAACTATAACATAGCCTTTCATTTCATGTATTTCTATGTCTAGGACAAAATGTCATTCATTGAACCAAATTTCCACACAGAATTTTATTCCTCACTAAAAAAGAAGAAATTGAGGACATCAGGGGCAACAAGAAGAGCTTATACCACTACACCAATTTCCAAAGGCTGAACAAGGAAAATATGGGTCTGTAGCTAAATGTAGCAGGTGATTTCAGGGCAGTGAACACAAGGAGAGATATTATGTCCTGGATGTGTGAACAACATGATCAATAAAATGCAGTTGGGACAATCAGGTTCAGAGGATAGTGTTTAATAGCTTGTACTGCTTCCAGAGGTTAGCAAAAAGTGGAGTGCGGCAGAGGTCTGTCCTGGCCATGGGGTGCACTGTTGTCACATTTGCAGATGATATGCATGTGGAGGAAGAGGCACATACTTAAAAGAAGGAATATTGCACAGTGACCAAGACAGGCTGGAAGAACAAGCCAACAGGTCATGCAAGTCTGCAAGGATGAAATATACCCATGGAAGGAATAAGAAATAAGGGGATAGTAGACTGAAGTTCCTTGGGCAGCTGCAGTGTGTTTACAGGACAGAGAGAGACCCCAAAGGTGTTCTGTGATAAAGGAGATACAGCCTGCTGAGCCTGCAGGTGGCTTCTGGCATGGCCAAAAGGGAAGTCCTGGGAAGGACTGTAGACCACACCAGAGCAGAGGCAAATGAAGCAGCAGCAAGGACTGGAAGAGCAAACTAGAACGCCGGGAGTGGCAGACACAGTATTACACCCATGACCCAGCCTGTCACTTCGCTGAAGGGAGCAGGAAAGAATGAGTGCAATGCATGGTGAAAAAAAGGGAAACTGAGACTAGGAAGTTGCAAGTAGCGGTATTCGAATGAGCTTTAGGAAGGAGGAGGAAATCTGTTCTATAATTATTTTCTTTTTCTCTTGAGGTTGGTAGGACCACACTTGAAACCTTTTGCAATAGCTCTGCTTGAGTACATATAGGCTGCTGTTTGTCAGAAGAAGGAAGTGCATATTAAGCTCACTGTCTTCTTCCCCCAAAGCCAAAGTCTTTCTAGCTATTAGGTAAGACATAAAAAAGTTTTAAGCAGCTCACTAAGATTTTTTTTATGTTCTTATCAAGTGCACGAGCATCCACATCACAATTGGTGTTCATAGACTGAATAAAACCTTCATTTAGTATATGCTTAGTGAGGCCAGGGAAAGTATTGTCATACCTACAGCAAACAAACATAAATTTACCCAACAGTTTATCTGCAAACATTAAAAAAATATCACACATATTTATGGGCTTCTTTTGCCACTAATGTGTGACAAAGTGGTGAGAAGCCTTATGTGGAATGGATCACAGGAGGGTAAAATCAAGAGCTAGAATGATTCAGTTCATTTATAAAAATGTTGCATGAAAAACATAAATGGGATTTCATTTCAAAGAACATCATCTTATTCCCTTTCTCCATAATGAAGTATAAAAATGATAAAAAAGAACACTAAAAGCAGTAAATTATGTAAATAGTAGTGTCATTTTCCTTCACTGACATTTCCTAAATCAGCTTGTAATTAGATTTGCCACTTTCACATCTCAAGTCCTAGATACCATATATTTCAACTGGCTTGTTTACAAAAAGTTCCAAACAACTCAGAATCAATCCTTTTGACATAACTATGCCCCAAGCCCTATCTTCAGCTCACCCTTGTTATGTTTTCTTTAATGGAGAACAGCAACAAAAGCCACAATACCATTCTTCAAAATATTATGTTAAGTTTTAATTAATAAAATTGTTATTTATATTTTACTTAAAATAGTCATACAGAAAAATAAAAATTATGGTTCCAAATCTACAGAATTTTTGTGGACAAGTTGATACATGAGATAGTCTTCAATATAAATTCATGTAACAAAAACAACATTAGCTTTAATAAAGTTTCCTATGCACCCATTATCTGTTGGTTTCATCTAAAAAAAAGGAAAAAAAAACCCTAACTGAACAAGCAAAATAAAAGACACCCAGAAAAACTCAAACCAACCAAAAAACAACACCTAAACAACCAAATATTATTGGATTATAATCCCATGTCTGTGTGCTGCAATTCAATTAAAAACACATTGAAAGGAAGGGATAGACTTCTTTGACCCACTACATAAAGATAACTATTTGCCTCACATTTTATGAAAACTCATCCAGCCATAACCTTTTTTAGCAAGGAAGCCTGGAGAACCCAAATACAGACCACTGGCATATCTTTTACAAATCATGGTTTTCAATGTTTTCATAATTATTTTTGAAAAATGTCATTAGAAAAAGGTCCCAAATACACAGTTTTACTTGATTGTGTTCTTCTCAGCTGTCAGCAGTCTAGGAAATACACACTTTGGGCAGTCACAAAGCCTTGTTTTCTCCCTGTAACATTATTACATTCACAGCTGTCAGATTCTAACCATGTCTTATCCTTTCTCCCCTCTGACAAAGGACCATCTTCTAATCAACATTATTTCCAATGAATATTGGCCTGTCTCAGAGAAAACAGTTTATGGTGATGGATGCTCTAAAACCTCCAAAGTGTTAAGTGTCAGTATATCCATGTCATTGTCATCAGAAAATTCTGGTTTTTTTTGTCTAATGTGAACCTTTCTTGATGGTGTTAATTTCACTAGTCCTTATACATGGGTATCAATGATTGTACCAGTTTGGACAAATTTGGACGAAAATATCCTCTGATAGAAGGCAGGTTACAACCACCCAGGTTCGGGAAAAAAGAAATTTTCCTTGGAGGAAAATGAAAGAGATAAAAAAACCTATTTATTTAACAAACACACAGGAAAAGGATAATAATGCTAAATAATAAAATCTCTCACTGTGGAGAGAAACCTGGGAAAATTTCAGAGTCCTTCTGTAGGTGTGGTCTCTCTCCTCCTCGGAGCTGGATCGATGTGGGCCCACCTCCGGGGCCTTGGTGGAAAATTCTCCCGATGTGTTCTGATGTTGAAACAGTCCAGAAGAGAAGAAGGGAAAAAAAACCTGAAGTCCCAGGAAAACAAAGTTCAACTCTCCGTCTCCCTCTGGAGAAAAGGAGCTGAAAGCTGGCCGAAAAGCAGTAAGGGTGCTTCCTCTGCGCTTGCTACCACAGCAGGAGGACGCTTCTGAGGATTGTGTATCTGTGTCCTTGAACAACTGTTTTGAAAAGTTCTCTCAGTTTTTTTCCTCTCCCCCCTCTCAGGCTCAGTTTAAAGGCACAGAAACACACAAAATTAATTTCTGGGCACAGAGCAGCGATAGGGGATACTCATCATAAAGTCACCCCAAGACAACAATCTATTTTATTTTCTTTCTCTGCCTGCTGGCAGCAGTTTTAGATGCATCCAAAAACTGAATTAAGCTCCCAATTCATAATGCTGCCCTTGCTTCCTCTCTTGTCCTCCATGCCTGGGCTTCTCTATCTAGTCCCATTTTATTTCATATGTTGTAATGATGCCATGTTTTCAAGAATTCTGATGATTCTCTTTGATCTCCTTGGGACTCTTTATTCATACCTTCCTCAAAGTGCAGAGTCTAAAACCAACTCAGTATTCCATCCAAGGCTTTAAACTTTCTTAGCAGTGTGGAAGAGCTATTTCACAAATCCTGCCAATTTTTGCAAAATAATCCCGAACAGATTTTTCACAAATTCACAAATCCCATGCATGTATCCTGCAGTACTCCCTCCAAGCATACTGAATGCCCATTACTTTAAAATTGTTTAAAAACAGAGACATTAACTTAGTCAAATTAATTTCCAGGATATATTTAAATTTTAAAAAAATATTAAAAATATTTAAATTTTTTAAAATCTGCCATTACTAAATGAGAGTGAGCCAAGGTTCTAACAAGCATACTTGTATTACTCTGTAAAGCAAATTTCTTCTCACAAACAAAAAACCTCAGCCGATTTTTCTCAGACTTCTAAGAAGTTTACATGAGAAGACACAAAGCATGATGAGTTTCAGCATACAGACATGCACATTTTTCAGTCTGTGAACAATTAAACATGTTAGGCTATGATGAAGATCTTTTTACAAATTTAGCACCAGAGGCTCTTATGCTTCAGATTTCATTCCAAACGCAGCTTCACAGTCTTTATTGACATTTCTTTTAACTCTGCATTGTACTGTCTGCCATTGTTAAATTTCAAAAATAGTGTTTTCTCCTCCCTTTATGAATCTCAGTTTTGTCTTGACATTTTATACTTCTCTCGATGTGATACATTGCCACTGTTGTTTTGACACGTCAGGTATACAATACCACCTAAAACAGGGGTGCTTCTGTGCTCCTGCAGCAATAATATGCCTTTATGGCAATGGATTATATTGGCACCGCAATGCTTGATACAGTGTGTGATCCGTTAGCGTTTTATGCACTGTTGTTAAAGCATCACATTTACGTTTATAAATGTTTACTCAAATGACCTTATATTTCAGAAGTTATTGACTTGGCAAAATTGTAGTGTCCATTAGGTGCATCAAAGCACCCTCCTTAAAAGAGGTAAATGAGTGCTAAATGCAACTGCTACAATTTCTTTTCTCTGATTTTTTAATTAAAAGTGAGGAGGAAGGGAAAAATAAAGAGAAGCAGCCCATTCTTGTGCTCCGTTGCCCATGACAACACCCTTTGCTTAAAAAAACTCACACAGCTATATGTTACAGAAAGCAAAGCTCTCACTACACTAAAAGTTTCTTTGTCAAGCAAATAACAGTCTTTTAGCAGGTCCTGTTGCCATAGAACAAGGTGTAATGGCCTTAGTCTAAAGGAGAGCAGATTCAGACTAAATATAAAGATGAAAATTTTTGTGATGAGGGTGGTGAAACTGTGGAACAGGTGTCCAGAGTGGTGGTAGATGTTCCATCCATAGAAACATTCAAAGTCAGATTGGACAGGACTCTGAGCACCCTGGTTGCGTTGAAGATGTCCCTTCTCATTACAAGGGGGGTTGGACTGGATGACCTTTAAAGGTCTGTGTCAACCCAAACTATTCCATAATTCCATGATTATAGACTTTAAAATGGGGGGGTGGGAATCTAATACATAACCCTGATTGTTACTCTGACAAGCATTAATGTATCGAACTGGAAAGACATGGTACTAGTTCACCTTTCATTTTAAACCCCTGTTTAAGTAGAGGGCATAGAACTATAAAATCGCTGTGCATTCAGAAAAAAAAGGAAAAAAAAGGAAGGAGAAAAAATTTCTCCCAACACTGACATGTTTGAGCAAGATCAGTCAAACACTGCTAGCTCATGTAGTAGGAAAAGCAAGCAAGGTCTGTTTAAAATCAATAGCACAACTGAGTGCAAATGATGCAGTCAGTGTTTTGCAGATTATCTTCATTCAAATTCAATGATTCCAAGCCTTTTGCCCCGAAGGAATGTTTTCAATCCTGAAAATTTTTGTAGACCACTCTGCATCAAAAGTTATTGAAAAAATTGTGGAGTGTTGCTCCATCAGCCTCAGCATGGAATTGCACGAGATCATTACATTCCAGAGTCAGAGCAAGATGTTAAGAAAACCAACATAAATATGTCAGAATTTATTTTTCAGTAGTGATGTTGTTGGCAAACATTTGAGTTTGTTTCCTTTCTTGACCAGTTAGCCATAGTAACATTAATACTCAGTAGCAATGCATATGTTCTTTTCTTTAAGTAGTTACAACTTATTTCAGTTAATTATTCTAAGTATTATGACAGCATTGATCCTTCAGCTCATAGAAGAGACAGAACATAAAAATTTATCGAGTTTCGTGTTCAGCCTTTTTTTATGTCACTGCCCATGGTTAAAGAAACGGCACTGCTCTATTGAGAGTTTCCTTTCCAATTTCAGTCACTACACATATTTTCTAACAGACTGCCCTAATGCACTACTCACAGACATTGGAGAGGCTATTCAAACACAATAAAAATGAAAAAGCACAAATGTTGTGGTGGAAGCACTTGACAATATCTCCCAATATAACATTTTATTGTCATGTACAGAAACCCTCCAGTACTATGTCAATGACTGTCATTTCCAATATGCTCCCTAGCATCAGTGCTGTCAATTTCAGTGACTCTGTCAAGTGTTTCATGGTAATTGGTGTGTTTCCATAAGCGTCACATCCTGGAGCAAAGGTATGAAGGAAAAAAAAAGTGTGATCCAAGCAATTCTTAAAGTTCCAAAATTGAAAGGAAGGAAACAAGAAAGGGAAGAAGGAGCAGTGAAAGTCCCTTCAAAATAAAAAAAATTAAATGAAACAAGGAGGAAAATATAAAATATATTTAGTATTTCATGAATATTTTTAGACTATCCACATAAATGAACATTTTTTTTCAAACAATTAATTTCTCATACAAATCTTCCAAAATTTTATTTTTACTGGAAATAAGAATAAAATTTATTTCAGGGAACTGCATCCTTCCAAACTGCTCATTTACAAATATTTCCTCTAGAAATATTATTAAGCTGAGGAAGCAGTGACATACTTCTAATGACTTTTTAGTAGTCATCTTCCCTTCACTGCTTCTTATACACAGCTCAGACGAAAGATATTAGGAGTGCCTAGAATTAAAGATTAATTTTATATTAAAGTGGTAGCTGAGCATCAGGTTATTACATCTATCATTTAAATCAAAGTTCCTGGCCCCTCAGAGCTTGCAATTTGTTGTATACACATTAAAAACTGATTGAAACCGTCTTTGTAGGTAGCTGAGAGTTTCCACATGGTTAGCTTGAAAAGTAAAACACATACTGTGGGGATCCACTGATCTCTGATCTCTTTTTTTTTAAATAAATCACTCTCTGCCAACAACCACTATACTACCTTTATTATGATTGTTTCAGTAGTATGCAGTTGGCTTCAAAATATATTATGTTCTTTTAAAATACTTTCCTAACTCATATAATAAGTATCTTCAGTTTGCAATTAATCAAGTTGCATTTTAAAATGTCACTTTCAATGAATTTAACACACATTCGTTGAAGAGAGAGGCTTCCTTCTCTTGCTCCTCTACCACCATGGTCTTATTACACCTTGCTACTTTTCCTTGTAAGTATATGAAGTGTATTTATCTGCACATTCTCTTGCTTTTTAGTCTTTCAACTATGTCTGAACCACTCTCTCACAGAACTAAATTGCTCCATTCATCTGTCAACCATATATAATGTTTTCCATTCCCTCATCCTTCCCGCTGTGCTCTTCCTTGCATATTCCTACCCAGTAACTGATGGCCTGCACCATGATTATCTGAGCTCCATACAGAAAAGGAGGAGATGAAGTCACACTAATGACAATCATCTTGACATCATCAGAAACAAATTCAAGTTAGATATATACTGCGTATATGTCTTGGGGTGACAAGAAAAACAGACAAAAAGTCCAAATTATTACAAAGAGGAGAAATTAAGTGATCTTGGAATATTCCAAGGGCAACAGAAAACAAATAGCAAGAGAAATTCCTTTTCTGACACTATAAATATATAAACATATAAACATTTTTGCAACACAAGTTTTGCAAACAGAAAATTCCTTTGAGCAAAACTACTTACAGGTGTAAGTACAGATGCAGCAACTGACGTTTTACTGAATCTTGAAGGGTCATGTCTTTCCAGAAGGCTCACCTTGTTTAAAGATTATAATGCCAAACATTTATTCCATTTTATTTAAATAAAATATTTACAGGCATCTACAAAGCAACAATTCTGAGAATGTAGTCTAATTATTACATGGCATGCCTGATGGCTCAAATGTCTAAATTCCTAGTTTTATATTAAGTACCAGAAGCTTAGTAAAATACTTAAGTACTTCTCTAAATTAGAACATTTTTTTCCAGATAATCAGCAAATGATACTAGTCTAGGGTAAAACATGAAATATTATCATGTTCCTGTGATTAGAGGCAAAGTATAAGAAATTAACTCAAAGTCTTTAATGCAATATGTTTCTCAGAATTACTTTGAGAAGATTAGTTCCCTTTTACAAATTCTCATTACTTATCTATTATAGTTCAGGTTTTTAATCTGATTTTAAAAGGTGAAATTACATTTTATTCATTACAGAGCTATCGGTTTTAATTTTTTAAACAACATTAATAGTACTGTAAGAGAAGTTTTCAGTCTTCTGAGTAGTCATTTTGGATTACATGTTTCCATAGTCCATTCAAAAACTGCATAGTAAGTATTTGGCCTCTCTTCACACAAAATCAACGGGATGTAGAGTTGTATCAATATGGCGCTACATAAGTTGTTATTTTATAGAAGTTTTTTAATAATAAGAACAGATAAATTTCTATTTCTTCTGTTGCAAAGAGCTTTGTTGTATTAGCATTGTGTGCTTTTTTTCTATTCATCAGTATTCTCTCACCTAGATTAAGTGCTACAGTTCTTGAGCCATTTTCTTACTATTCTGAAAACAACTGTTAAAGAATATCCCCTTCTTTGGCTTTTCAGGAGATACACCCCAATCTTTCTGGCTCCCTGTCTTGCCCCTTTCACTGAATTGAAGAAACCAGCATCTCAAACTATGCTTCTGCCCAGCCCTCCTACTCATCTGATCTGGGTTTCTATTCATGCAGACAGCAGGATTAGTAACAGTATTTTTCAGACCCTGATAGAAAGCATCAATAATTTAGGATTTGACAGGCTACTCAGACATAATTCACTGCAATGCTTAATGACTTTTTTTATTAGATCATAGTAGGTTAGCTATTCAGCAATATATCAGGCACCCAAGCATTTTAATTCATTTACAGCAAATCACAGTAAAATTATTATATGCAGCAACATTAAGTAAAGAATAGGATATTTTAAAAATATTTTACGTACAACTTATGTTCTACAACCCTGTGTTATGTCCATGCATTGTAGCAGATTGCCAAGAGAGGTTCTGGAGACTCCCTCACTGGAGATATTCAAAAATCATCTGGACACAGTCCTGTGCCATGTGCTCTAGGATGACCCTGCTTGAGCTGGCAGGTTGGACCAGATGACCCCCTGTGGTCCCTTCCAGCCTCACCCATTCTGTGGTTCCGTGATTCTGTGATATTAAATGAAGAAACCAATCAAAAGCTCATATTGGCTCTAGGCCTATTGTATTAAGCTAGTGCTTCATGTCAGTTAGGAGAAGTAAATTTACTTTCTCCCTCCCCCCTTCTAAAAGAAATTAACTCCTTAATGATGCTTATCCGTTTCCATAGGAAAATATCAGCATAAGTGCTTATCGTTGTGACAAATTGTCAGACTTACTACAGTTGCCTTTGATTGTGAAGAACTGTTGAGGCTGGTTGAAGAAAATATGAGCTGGGCCTCTTGCTGATCTTGCACCTGCTCAAGCAAGGCTGACACCTGAAGGGTGTCTGGGGTGAAGCAGAGGCCTCACAACCCAGTGATGAGCCATCAGACTCACTCCTCCTTTGCCATGCATAACAAGCCTTCTTGTGAATCTGGTCCTGCAAGGAGATAAGGATGGGTGCAAAGATTCTCTGGTGAAGGTCAGACAGCCTTTAAGGTCGTATCAGTGGGTGGAGGAGGACAAAAGTGTTTATTTCACATTCGTATCAACTCTAAATTTTGACCAAAATCACCAAGACTCTCATTAAGCCCCATTAGCATATTAACTTTCACATCCCTAAGAATGCAAATGAGGTGAAACCAGAAACTAAGTCCAGATGCAACAAGCACCTCTGATCTCTGAGGACCAGTTGGAATGCAAGCAGGTTTATCTTCTGCCAAATTTCTGTACCTTTAATGGAACCCTGGCTAACAGAACTATGTCTAATTCATACAATAGCAGGAACACTTACCTGTTTCCCTCAAAAATACTATTTGAAAACACATGTAGGGAAAGCCCTCATTGTTACTTGCACTTAGACGTGATAATAAAATCTTTAGATCTAGAATTCTTTCTGATTAAGAGAAGTCATGCTTCATTTAAGTCTGGCTACTTGCACAGAAACTACAAGTAAGTGTGGCAGAACCATGATTTAGTAAACAAGATTCCAGTTCATACCACAGTCAAATGAGACTGCCAGTCAGGCATTCAGCATGGACAAATTCAGACTTAATTGCTTTCCAGAGTGATTAAGGAAATTGGCTAAAAATATATAGCAAATCTAAATTGTATCAGTAAAACAAGTCTTCTATCTTCTGGCACAATGTAATTTTTTCCTCACCTCCTGAAAAACAGGAAATGAAAACAAACTAAAATTTGTAAATATCATTATACTCAGCATGAACATAAGAACTATTAAGTCTTCTGGTGAGAGAAATTTGTAGTTTCATCCTTTACTGCACTGTCAAAGAATAATTTTTCCTTTTACTTAACAGTATTTCAAAAACTTATTTCAGGGGAAGAAGGTATACAGAACAGACCCATTTCCAATCAGTTCTTTAGGTGTTAGTTCACAAATGCCTTGTCTCACTTTCTCCTAAATATGGCCAAAGGCTTCTCTGTTAAAAAAAAAGAAAAAAAAAAACAACCCACGTTTTTTACCAAAAAACCCCAAACCAAACCAAACCAAACAAAAAAACCCCAAAACCAACCAACCAAAACAAACAACAACAACAAAAACCAACCAATAAAAGACACAGTATGTTTTCTTGGAATCAAGTAACT
The DNA here is from genome assembly GCA_014706295.1 of Lycocorax pyrrhopterus obiensis. Classification (NCBI taxonomy): domain Eukaryota; kingdom Metazoa; phylum Chordata; class Aves; order Passeriformes; family Paradisaeidae; genus Lycocorax; species Lycocorax pyrrhopterus. The sequence continues at coordinate 72,978,929 of JACSVZ010000002.1, forward strand.
TCTCTGCAAATTTGTATCACATGTTGCTGTTCCACTCAGTGCAGAACTAAATAAAGCCTGGGAAGATCTGGATTAATATTCACATATGTGTAATATTTCCAGGTTCTTCTTTGAGCTACCCTGTGACTTCCTGACCCTGATGAACTACTCTCAATGACTTCTCTGTCACTCAGAATGCCCATCTAGTCTAGGCAAGAAGCAGCCAACCCTGGATTCCATAACAATATTTGACGACATTTCTATGATGTTGGGTTTTAGCCAGCTGTGTGGCTGTTATGTGTTAGACTTAGACTGGAGGTACTGATTTCCTTTTCCTTCCATCTGCTAAAAGACCTACAGGAGCTCATTTAATTGGCACAGCTATTCTTCTGTCAAATTCCACTGAAATTAACCCAAGAGAATCAAAATATATAGGGAGCAATATTATGAATTATAATTTTCCTAAGCCTCACATTCTTCAGAAATAAATTTTCTTTCACAGATGAGTTTGCCTAAACAGTATTGTGTCTCAGACTTCCTCTTAGTATGCCACTATTCCTCATAAAACTGGCACAGAAGTTTGAATTGAGAGGGCTCAGAGTTCATTTCAGTTTCATATTCAAAGATTAATTAAACCTAGTCACTAAATCTTACGAAAAGGAACATGAAGACAGTTTTCTGCATATTTAAAGCCTCCAGTGAGGGCAGACAAAAGTATAGATTTTTCCCTGTTTTACTGGACTAATTCCTAAAGGATAATTACTAATATTACATCTACCACCATGTGCAGTGACAATCTACCTTTAAAAAGAGCTACTTGAACATTTCTTTGCCTAAAGAAAAGGCAGCAAGTTTTAAAATTAGTAGCATAGTCTACTGAGACTCAAGTGACAGATTTAAACCTTGAGAATGTCATGCACAGTTAGACTGTGACAGTGCAAGATACTTTCACTGGCAGAAACTGAAACAGGGCAGCCTCCTGTCACAGAGGAAAGAGAAAATTTGTCCTAAAAGTCACAAGGGAATCAGAGTAACAAAGTAGCAATGGGAACACTGCATGGGTAATAAAAATCTGGTTCAGGGAAAGAAGTAATGTGAAGGAAAGGACATAATACACATACTGCAACAGGAATGGCAAGGTAATTACACAGCACAATATCTGTGCAAGCTTCTTAAAATATTTTTTTTTTAAATTTTGAAATAAACCCACAGAATAAATTATCTTTCCAATTTGTTTTAAAACACTGCTGAGCAGAAGAACCCCTCCACCTGTTTCCTATAGTATAGCTCATAGCATTATTCTTTCATGGTATTTGGATGGTCAGAACCAGTCTTTGTAACTGAGTGAGCCTTTAAACAGTATTCAAACAGCTCACGGCTGAAATGCAACGGGCACAACAGGGCAGCTGCTCCTCCTGTTGGTCAATGCTTTTTTACCACCATTTTGAGTTATGGTGTCTGCTAAACTGGGAGAGCATCAACCCCATCAGGTAACCAAATAGTGAAAGATGCCAAATAATTTTGCATTGCTAACAATGGTGACAAAAATGCAAGCCCTTTAGAAATATTTCAGAGTATGACCCTCTATATATGTGCCTACTTTATACCTGTTACATAGCAGGATGGGTGTTCAAAACCAAAAGGGATCTCTGATTTGACCATCAGATGTCATGAAATATGTGATGAAATATTGTTCACCAAGATGCTCAACGAAATATAAATGGTCAGGGAACATTTCTCTAAATACTACGTTTCAATATAGGTTCTTACAATTTTTCTATAATAGTGGATCCACATCAACACTGGCAAATCCTGCTAAGCATCCTTGCAATTTTTGCAGACCATAGAGAAGTTCTGCATAGCCCAGAATCAGAAAACTTTACAACCACTGAATAAAGAAAACATAGCTACACAGTGAATGCAAATAACAATCTTCCTGCAAAAAAGACACACAGATGAATGTCTTTGATTCCACACACACCGGAGCAGTTAAATTTTTTCAGATTATAATGCAATTCAAAAATATATTCTGACTCTGGTACATGGGTAAACAGACATGAACCTGTTCATTTCTGTCATCTCTGTTTTTTAAGTTGCCCATTTTTTCTGTGTGATTTACTTCATATTTTGGTAGTGTCTCTTTTATATTGTTATTATTTCTTTTGCATTAGTCCTTTCAGAAGTCTTAATCAGAAAGAAAAAAGTTTTTAATGTTTATTTTAATAATAGCAATGTAATTATTTTAATGACATGATTACTTATTCTCTGAAACTTACGTGAAAATTGTATTGGAGAAATCATAAAAATTACCTTTTTACATCTACCAAGTACCGTGTGATTGCAAAATAATTGCTTATTTCTGTATTTTGTAAATGAGTTTACTAAGATTTCCCCACCTACCCTTTCCTTTAATTAAAACATCTGTAATAAAATGGCTATATTCACAGATCCATTGAAAATAGTTGGGCTTTTTGTATATGAAAACTGAAATCTGCAGCTACTGATAGCATTTCATATTTATAAAACTCCTTACTACTAAGAAGGGCTGTAAGTCCTTGCGAGCTATGCATAAACCAATACATCATCAATGACATTCAACCACCTCCAAACAGCCTGAGCATTAGTTGATGCATAAAAAAATATGCACAGTTGGAGACATGAGAGAGTTACGGCCAAGGACTGTGGGACAACACAGTGAGTGGTCCCATTAAACACTGTGGGCCCTTTGGCATTTGGAAAGAGTTTGTTTGTCAAGGTCTGACACTACACCACTCTGTATTAGCTCCTAAGATCAATGGTAGTGTCTGTTCACAATTTCAGCAGTGCTGATTGAGACATTCTGTGAAAGCAGTATAGCTCGCAAGATGTTGAGACAAGTGAAGCATAGATTAATAGAGTAAGGGTGAAAAACGTGCTGATATTTGTGTCAATTTAAATGGATCAATCTGTCAGGCTGTGGAGACAAAGAGAAAGCTTCAGTCATTGCTGGTGTTATAGAACAAATAGTAGATGATAACTTCTGTGCCATGAGAAGTTGTAGAGCCAGCACTAACAAAAAATATGGAGAGATTGTGAAAAATTATTTTCTACAGCTGTATTTGAAGGGAGGCTAAAAGCAGATAAATTGGGATATGATAAGCATTCAAAACTTTCAAAACCAAGACACAAATTTAAATGCCTAAGTAACAGCATTTACACTAAATTTTTTATCAAAAGCATTACAACTTGTAAGAAATATGTCTCTGTGCAGACCACCAACAAACATGCTCATGTTACTTAAAGGATAAGGTGCATGACAATTATGGCAGATACACTTAAGTATCTGCCGTAATTGTCACAAAAAGGTGGCCTTCATTTACCTGAAATGCCCTCCAACTACATTTACAGAACATTGTAGAAGCTGCCCTGAACTTGGTCAGTTCCAGCATTCAAAATGTACTTAATTGGTGAATCTTATTCTACACTGTCCAACTCTGCTCCCTGAACAGCCATTTTCAAGACATTCATCAGCAGGAGGTACTCTTGTCTCTTTGAGGAACAAAGTTTCATCAAATCTAGTGAAGCAAACAGGAGGATCTGTCGCTCCTGGAAGTGGTAAGCTATGCTTCTGCTCCATCTCCATTCCTCATACCTCATGGTATACTTCCACCATTTACTTTGTGCTCGTGCCTGTGCCCTTATCAAAGCCATCTGTAAGGAAATTTAATTCATTAAGATGACAGAAAGTTAAGTGATCCACAAAAAAGAAAAGAAAGGGGCTACTGCCAACTGAGTGAGTTATCCACACTAAACACTCAAAGTGTTTGATAAATAACAAAAAGGAAAGACTCATCAGCACAGGATGCAGAGGGGAAGAAAGAATAGTGAGATGATTCAGCAAAGTAATGTGCTCAAAGACAATTTAGCACAAAGTGGACAGGCAACTGGGATCCAGAAAGCTCCAGACTAGTACAATGAAGAGGTATGATTGCATGGTCAGGAGCAGGGAATAAAGAGCAAAGAGGTAGGGAAAGACTATGGAAACAAGCTGGCAGAAAGGCTAGCATACTTCAGAAACTGCGAAATGACAGAATGGCTCACAAGTAAACCCAAGACCATTCTGTCCACCTCCACACTAGCCAGGCACAAGCCAGCTTCACTCCAAAAGCTGTTTCATCATTTTATCCTCCCCACAGGGATTTTCAGCTCCAGCACAGCGCAGCTGCAACTGACACAGTGATGCAGCTTTCCTTCAAGAGCTGGCTTGCATTACGTAATTTGAAATACAATCAGAAAACTCTTACCTGTCTTAGAAACACAATTCTAGGTACACTTTTGAATACCTCTGACTAAGAATTTTAACATTCAGAGACTATTAAGCAGGAAGAATCACCCAATGGAAAAAGTTGAAGAAAATATGGATTGAAAAATCTTTTCTTCATCAAACTTAGATGCCTGCATTAGACACACACAGTGAAGACAATTAATTTATTGTCACAGTTTTTAGTGGAGACTGAGCACTTAAAAAAAATACAAATAGAAATCAAAAGAACTTCTTGAATTAGTTTCCTCCCCTCCTTGTTTCTCAGTTTAGTCATCTTTTGTGTTTTGTGCTGAAGCCAGTGCTATGCATGTTGTTAGTACAGTTACAGGACTAGGCCCTTTAAACAGCTTGATAGCTACTGTTACAAAATAGCAAAAACTTAAGTACCTTATGTCCTTCTACTGCTCATGTATAGAACTTTTCCCACCAAGGCCATGATGTTTTTAATACCTGTTTTCTGTCCAAAGCAATTTCCGTTTTATAGAGAAAACATATGCATTGAAGTATTTCGTATTTTCTGCTTAAAATGTGCTAAAGATACATGTTTCTGTTCTTCCTAATTTGCTCCTTTAATAAATTTCAACATTTATGAAAATCAACCCTTTGTATTACTCTATTCTAGTTGCGCATTGATCCTAACTGAGAAACATTTGGAAACATTTTAGGAGTCTGTGATCCACACAAAGTTAACCTGAGCAGGGTCAAGCCTGCGCTGTGCTGCCTGTCCAGCACAGCTTCGGACTCTGTGATGGTGCACAATCCTGGTCTGCAGAACAAACTCGGCCAGCTCATTTTACACAAGGAACCTGAAGGCATATCCCACTTGGAACCTGCAATTATACTGCCTGCCTGGCCTTGCCTTTATTTAACTGTGCAGCAGGAAGTCCTATGAGAGCACCCCTTAGAAACAGAATTATTTCTTTGTGAGGATATCACTCAGGATAGCTCAGATGACCAAAATGATAAGAAAGTTTCTCTCCATGGACAGCACCAGCTCTTCAAAGCACCATAGGAAAAATCCATCTAGACTCCAAATGATGCTCCGTCAATGTGGGGTGCCCAGCATTTGAAGAGTTGAAGCACTTTCCTATCTGTATTTCTCCTCTCATTCTTTCTTATTAAAGCAGTTATCTTATTAAGCCATTTGTCATTGGGCTTTCCTTATTGAGCTCCAGAAAGAGCCCTGCACCAGCCCTCTTGCTCGCTCACTCTCAGCCCCACCGCTGCCACCATCCCCTGCCGTGGTGACACTCACCTCGTGGCTCTTCTCTGGAGTTTTAAACCTACAACGTTTTACCAGCAGTTTAAAAGTGGCACACAGAAGTGAGGAAGAAAGACTTGTATTTTACACACTTGGCAGAATGGAGGTGGCTTCTCCCAGAAAGTGCCTGTTACAAAGAGAGGCACAAACCCCCTAATAATATCCTCATAGCTGAGTTTTTATCTCTGTCATCCAAGGAAGTTTGTGGAAACATTGTAGACTGTAAACTTTGTGTTGTCTCTACTTGCTAGTAATAGGCAACTATATATAGTCAAAAACTGTGATGATAGTGACAGCTTGATGTCTGGAAATTGTCTTATTGTGGAACGTTTCAGCATGTTTTTTGAGACAGTACAAACACTGCAAAATTATGATCTTCAGTATTTTTTCCAGGTCAGAAGAGGTGTTTAAGTGCCCAGCATAATTCACAGAAGCAAAAGATGTTAGCATTTTCCCAGGTTATAAACTTTCTAAGTTAGCTTTCATTTAGTGACTAGCGTCATCTATTCTCCAACTCAGTTGCTAGAAGTCTTTAAGAATAAAATGTCACAAGATTTAGAAGATTTAGCTTAGTGACATCTCATGTTATTTAAAAACTTCTGCAACAACTTTTTTTTGGTGTATATAGGTGTTTAACAGGAAGGAAGTTACAGATGCATGTGCTGGAAGCTTTCAGAAGACTGATAAATCATACCAGTTTTACATTTACAATAGAAAATTACTATATTTATTTATTATCAACACACTTCATGCTAATATTTGTTTCTTATACATTGTCAACACTTTCTGTACAAAACTGTTTGACACCTGGAATATAAATTAGCTGTGAGGATGCAAAGACCAGAGGGCTGACGCTGTACAGTTAGCAATGACAGATGCTGTCTTGGGTGGCCTCAACTGCAGAAGTTGAGGCGATCAAACTTGAGGGCTTTTCAGCAAAAGAAGTTTGAACTGAAGCAGGCTTGTCTTCTTTTTTCTTCATTCTCATGCACAATGTTTTTATGCTGCTTTCCTACCCATCTCCCAGACAGGCTTCCAATGCTGCTTATCTTGTTTGTAGTTTTGCCAACCATTCTTATTTTTATATTCAGCAAAATATCCTTCCCATTTCACTTGCGTTTATCTTGTTCTCTATTTTCTGAATTTTTACTTGTTTACTGCACTTTACTTGTGTTCAAATACAGCAACTGAAGTTTTTCTTTTCCCCTTTCAAGGTCGTGTTGCTCATATTTATGTAGAATATTTATACATCAGCATGCTTATGTCATTGTACCAGACAGTACAAGCCCTAAGCTTTGTTCTCCATTTTATATATTTGGAACAAAATGAGAATTTGAATTCCAATTTGCGAGGAGGCAAAAATTCCTATGAATCTATCCTCCCTTACATGTACAGCAGGGGACAGGCAAAATTAGCCTGTCTTTTTCCTGTTTTATAGCCCAGTTGAGTTCATCAATAGCTAAACAATTGTATTCTTGCAGTAATCAAGTAACAGCTCTTCCCTGACTAGACTGTTGTACTCTTAGTACCAAATATAACACTTTGTGCGAGAGACTGGGAAGTGTGGATGTCCTTTCATTCTGTAAAACTTTGAGTTTCACTGAAAAGGCTGAGCATTTGAAACTTAACTGTGAGCTATGAGGACAAAGATTTTTTACCACTGGCATGATATAGCCAGTTTGACAAGCTTGTTCTTGTGATTAAAAGAAGGAGATATGAATCCTAATAAGTCATAATTTCTTTAAACTGAAAAACCATCTTAGCTTTCTGGGAAGGATGATGCCTAAGTTCTAAGCAGAAATAGACACTGGGGTGAGAAGTGGGGTTGTAGAAAGGGAAGAGTAAGAAGAACAACTTGGCTTCTTTTCAAAGAGGGTCTAAATAGCAAACCTATTTGAGTTGATTTTCCCTATGCATTAGCTCACTGTGAATTAATGATGAAGAAAATCAGAACAGTACTTTTGCTCCCTCCCCTGTTCAGTTAGTAGGGAGAAATTAAATTCTTATCAAATGAATGAAAAGTAAATACACAGGCTTACTAAATGCAATGTTAGTTTAAATAAATTCACATAATTTGTCAGACTCAAGAGTGAACTTATTTCACTCTTGAGGAAATTTGTTAAAAGACAAAAATATTGCTTAAGACTCTGCAAGTTCACTCACGGATAGATGTGTCCCTGATAATAAAGACATTTCTTTTAAAACTCTTATTTTAAAATATATTCATAGAAGAAGACCATCTCAGAAAGTGGAGTGTCACATTTGTCACAGAAACAAATGAAAATGAACACCAGAGACACACTCAGTCTGATATGTTTGAAACAGGAGGAGGATAAAAGAAAGCAAAAAAAGAATCAAAATCTGAAAGTGCTTCTTGGCAGCCAAGCCATTAGATTTTGGGCAGACTCCATGGAGGATGTGCTGCAGAGGTAGCTGCCTCCAGGAATGTTCTAGAAGGACAAGCACATTCTCTTCCAAGGACCTGTCATTTCATAACCTAAACAACTAAGAAACTGACCACCAAGTCTGTGAATGAACACCAAGTCCCACACAGGGAGTGGAAAGTTCAAAATGCTCAATAACAATGTTCAGACACCTGCATCTGGCAAGAAAATATATTCCTGAGGAACAATGGAACTGATGGCAGAGCAAATACAGAGATGCTAAGTAGGGTTTCATAAGCAAGGTTTTAATCAAGATCTTTCCTTATTTCAAAATTAGTTTTAGAATTCTCAGTTTAATAGTAGCATACCAAAATAAAATAAAAAATAATTTAAAATAAATTCTATTATTTCAATCATAGCTACTGGAAAAGCACTGACAAAACAGTAAAAACGGTGATTTTGAGATATTTCTAATTTTGCATTCTTTTATTACTCAGTATTCATAGAGATCCACCAACGACTATCAAAGTCTATGCTAGCCCAATTTTGAAGACAAAGTCCATATTTACAAAATAATTTCCATTTCACTGTTAATCTTTGATTTTATATTAGTGAGAATATCAAAGCAGGAAACATTACTGCTGTCAATTCAATTGTTAACATACAATTAAACATGTACCTTTCCAGAGACCAGACTGAGTTCTTGTCTGAAACAGCCTTTTAGTGCAGATATTAACTCCTGCACTAAAGAATAAGAAATTTTTTTTGAAAATTATTACTCGTTTTTCCTCCCTTCAAGATTTTTTTTTTTTGTGGTGTGAGATATCAACTGAGTTTAAGAGAAGAACAGTATTTTGTTTGCATGTTTTTATGTTGTGCTAATGACAAGCAAATCTTATTCTTTTGTCCCGTGCAAAATCGTTAGTGTGTGGAAGGTCTGTATCATGGAATTGCCTTCACTTTTGATCCTGGGTGCACTGCTGCAAAGAGCCGTGTTAGATATATGATGTCAGTGAGGCTGCAGCTTGGTATAAATATGTCTTTTCATTACTTGTCATTGAATCATGTAAACCAGGGAGATGAACAGGAGAAGGAAAATGGTTTTTGACTCAGATAAAACTGAATACATTACTTAAGTAGTGCAGTGAAGCATGTATTTTATTTCATTGATCTAGACATTAGAAGCATGATTATTAAGGTGTCTGGCAGGAACTTAAATTAACAATTGAAATCATTGCTATCTCTACAATGTCAGTGGATTAAAAAAATCTGTCTTAAATACTTCCATATATTTGTAAAAGCTGGATTCAGACAACTTCTAAACCAAAGATGGTGGTGTGGTTTATCTTCAGATGGCAAATAAACACTGCCCAGCCATTTGCATCCTTTCCTCTGGTGCTGTGGGGGAAAAAAATCAAAAGGGCAAAACATAGAAAACTTATGGATTGGGATAAAGACGATTTAATGGGAAAAACCCATTAAAGCCACACACAGAAGCAAAGCAAAACAAGGAATTAATTCACTGCTTCCCATGGGCAGACAGGTATTCAGCCATTCCCAGGAACGTAGGGCTCCATCATACAGAACGGTTACTTGGGAGCACAAAAACCATCACTTCTAATGTCCCCAACTTCTGCCTTCTCTCCACAGCTTTTATTGGTGAATCAACATCGTATGGTCTGGAATACCCCTTTGGTCAGTCTGTATCAGCTGTCCCAGCTGTGTTGCCTCCCAACTGTTTGTGTGCTGGTAGTCTTAGAAGCAGAAAAGGCCTTGACTTTGTAAACAGTGCTCATTAATAATGAAAACATGACTGTAGTATCAACACTATGTTCATCACAAATCTAAGACTCAATCCCATACTGCAAAGAAAATTAAGTCTACCCCAGCCAAAACCAGAACAGATCAAGAAGAGAAAGCTTACCTAAAGAAGTATGGAAAACCAGTGTTGGGAAGAAAGGAGTAAAACTGGAAGATCTGTGAGGAGGAGGGAATAGTTTCACTCAATTGACCTTGCAGCTGAGAATGCTAAAAATTTCCTGTGTGGGAAAACTCCATTCTTATACCTAATGTTGTTCAGCCTCGGCCTGCTTTGAGAAGAAGAATTCTTGTGGAGAGATAACACACTCAGAGACATGCACAAAGCCTGTTGCTAGAGTGAGGCAGGCAGTGATGTCCCCCACCCCCAGCACCACCCCTGCCACTTCCGCTAGGATGGGCTAAGTCTAGCGGAGCCTGTGTCCCTGTGTGCCTCTGCCGCCTGGTGTTGTCAGCAAGGTAATGAAATAAATCTACTCCTTGCATTTCGGCTGCGGTTTGATGGTTGCCCTTGGTTACCTGCATACATTGATACACACAACCAGATAAATTCCTCTAATTTTAATCAACACTTTAATACTAAAATGAAGATGCCATAAAAGACAGTCTCACAAATAAGCAAGTACTTACGCTTCCTATTTTACCACTTGGTAGAAAGATCACAGAGGACTGACAGTATTGAGGGTGAAACATGCATAATAAGGAAACATTTACACTACTTTTCATCTGTCATTGATTTAAATTTAAACTCTACATAAAGGACATTTATATTCCAAAGGTAAACATATCAATAGCATTACCAAATTCTAAGTGGAAAGAATTTTGCAGTCTTCTAGTTAAGCACATGTGTGCATCTTGGTCACTGTCTGTCCTGGTAACAACCACTATCCCATCAGATAAACCAAAACTTGACTGAAAGTTGTGATCTCAAAACCTTAGTTACAGGAAAACATGCTATCCTTCCTTTAACTTCCAAGGATTTAATTCTTTATTCTATTAGTACCAGTCCATCAGTCGTATCTGGATTTTGCTTCAGTCAATTAGCTTTCATCATTAGCCCAAACTGTGAATTAATCAGATGAAACCAACTGTTCAGATTGAACACAACCAGGGTGTTTTGGGCCATAACCATGAATTCTGAGCAATGACAATGAATAGAGCCTGTGAGAACTGTTCAGAAAAAACATCCAGCCCTGCAGCTCAGGACTCTGCAATTATTGCCTCTACTACACTTACTTTGACCTAAGAGAAGTCTTCTGGAACTCCGGCTCCAAATTTAAACCTTTTATCCAGTCAAGAAATATTACCATATTCATAATAATTCAAGGACTGAGCTACAACTCAGGTCACAACAGAAGTGGGCTTAGAACTGAGACCATGATCGTGAGAGGAACATGGTGTCAGGACCTGCTTCGTAGAAGGTGTGTTGTTTGTTATAAATTCTGGTTGAGCTGAACAAACACATCAGTCCACATGTCAGAGAACTCCTATTCTTTATTGTATAGTTCCTTGACTCCAGAAATCAGCCCACTATTTAGTCTCAAAAAGGTTGACTTAACAAGTCCTTATCTTTTACAACACCCTTTGACAAGCTCCCAATCCTCACAGCAAACTTCAGTACAGAGTATAGGGTAGAATCTGATAGCTGCACTTTGCCAAGACAAAGCAAGGGAGGACAGAAATAAATACTGAAAAGAGAGAAAGAGAAGAAGATCACCAGTCCTTAGACTGATAAACACAACCAGCATTGCTCCTGCTGCATGGATGGTCCAGATTTGCAGTCAACAAGTGGGGGAGAAGGAAGAGAGAGAATAGGATCGATCCACTTCCTTTTTTAGTTTACCTGGTGTCACTGCCTTGGGAGATGGGTCGGCCTTGTTGGGTACTCGTCCTGCCTAGGAGGCTACAGTGACCTTTCCCGCAGACAGGCACTGAAAAGTGTCGAGTCTCAGCAGCCGCTTGAAATGGGCTGCGCTGGCTCTGTATCAGCAGGACACCCAAAAGCGAGGGGATTCAAAGGTCTCAGTCTCTCAGGAATTCCGGGGGCGAAAGAGGCAAGGGAGAGGACCAGTCCGTGAAATGTTCCAAGGTTTATTACCCTGAAAGCAAAGGGGAGGAACTGGCAGACGAGAGCCAGGGGCACTGTGGTTTTCTACAGGGGTGGTACAGAACAAACAACCAATAGAAGGTAAGCCCGGAGGAGGATCCCAGGGACACAGAACCAATGGCCAGGTTACAGAGGAGGGAATTTACAGAACAAACCTATTAACAACCGAACTTAACAGAACTTCTCGAGAAGTGGTGTGGGCTCAGAACCGGGTCTCGCCCACGGACTGGTCTTCGCTCTCCGAGTTGTCTGCCCATTGGGTAGGCATGGTGTGATGGACAGCGGGCGGGCCCCGAGTGGTCCGAGGCACCCCAACAACCTGGTGCGCACGTCTTATGTAAAAGAGGTTTTTCACACCGTTTGTGTTATATTGTGTTACGTTTGTGTTGTACATTGTGTGTGTTACGTTTGTGCATGCACAGACAGCTCTTTAGAGACCTCCAGGAAGTGAGTCAGAGGGGGAGAGGGTGTTGATGCAAGGTCACTGCGAACAAGCCTCAAGGCAGAAAAGGAATGTGGCTCAGAATAGGGCTGCCCCATCTCCATAGGAGTCTCTTCCATTAACAACTTTCCTCTCGCAACAGTCAGAACATTTGAGACAAAACCTGTTTACATACTTTTGCTTGATCCTCCACATATGGACTGAGGCATAACTTTATCAGTGATTTATCACTTTTTTGGGGATAAGGTCCAGTGGAAATATTTTCATGATTTGGACAATTCTGTTGACAGCGCAATGTCAAATGTGGCCCCATAAAATGGACAAACTGATACAACTGTTAGGAACCTAAGATCATATTGCGATTGTGAGTTCATTGCATAAGAGAAAATGGAAATGACAAAGAAAGAAGGGAAGCTAGAAACTAAGGAAGGTCTTGTAAACAGTGAAAAGCACAAATTCACAGGAAGCGCAAAAATTTGGTATGGCTATGCTGCAGCTAAGGATAAATGAAATATATTTGAACTATAGAAATTGCAAGAAACTTACAAAAATGCATGATTTTCATATACCTTTACTTTGCTTTTCTAACATATTTTTCCCTTTCAGTTAGATTTTTTTGGAGCAGTTTCTTGTAATCCCAGTGTGGGGCAGCAAAACTCAGAAAACTGAATTTAGTCTCTCAGTGAAAACTTGAACAGAAAGGTATGTTTAGAGTACATATAGCCTACATCACAAGCTTTCAGTTTCCTGTATACCAGGGACATGTTACAGAAGAAGCAACAGAGAATTTTACTCAAAATTTAAGGAAGTGAAATATTCACTGTAAACATTTAAGTCTCTTCTGCTATATATAAGTTGTCGAAAGTTATTTTTTAATAATTAATTAGGCCAACTTTTAGTGTATTAGATTTTATTAATACCTTCTCCCTCATGAAAGCTCTTACATGTATTTGAAATTGTCTCCTACAACTGTTCATTATTAGTAGAGTAAGCATTTTTTGAATTTGTACAAAGAATAAAAAAAATCCTTTTAATTCCTGTGATAGTTTTTCAGAACACCACTTCTATTCCTTAAGTGATTACAGTAATTTAGACATTGACTTATTTGAATGCATTCACTGGAGGGGGAAAATAGATGGGAATGAAAGGAATTGTTTATATAATTTTATCTTACCCACAGAATAAGCCACAGTGTGTTTCAGGACAGAAAAAGAAGGAAATCGGGATAAGGTATATCATTGCATAAGCAGCCTAGAAAACAGGTATATTAAATGAAAAAAATCTGTCTTATTTACATATGTACTTCATGTCTTTCAACTTGTCTAGATCTTCTATTAAAGGAAGAGATGTGTGTGTCCTACAACAGAATTTGAGAAAACAGCAGAAATCTACTATTAAAAAAATCTAGAGTCCGGCTTCTTTTACAGAAGAGGCAATGTGAAAGACATGAAAGGAAAAACTATTCCTATCAGAGGCCAGGTTTGTTGAAAGGAAATGGCATCTGGATAAGGCAATTATTGAGAATATGATCTTAAGGAAAATTTTTATTTCCTATCTTAGGTTTGGCAAATGTATTGAACAAGGAAATGCTGAACGCATAAGAACAATAAAAGTGAAAATGTCATGTTGGGTACCAAATGTATTTGTTTAAATAAAAACTTTGTCTCAGATTACTGTAAATTAATGAGTTTTTTGCTCTTTCGAGTAATACATATTTAAACACTCAGAAAACAATATTCTTATGAGCAGCGAGCGATTTGATGTAGCTTGGGGCATTCTATCAGGTCCAGACATTTTCTCAAATACTGATACATTTTCCTATGGTGTGTTGATAATAGCAAAAATGCAAACTTTTTGAACAAAATACTTTTGTTTTGGTCTGATTTTCTTTCCTGTGAACTGTTTTAATGGACACCAAACAAAGCTATCAGCTTCAGCTGAGATGACAAACACAGTAGGTTTAGATACCTCCCACGGACATTGAAATGTAGTCAATCAGTGTATTTGTTTACAGAGACATCTTGCTATTCACTGTTAAATGACAATAATTTAAACAAAGAACATATTATGCAGTCTTAAGAAATCTGCCCGAAGAAACCCGGCATTGTTTTGGTATAGACATTTTCAACAGACAGGTTGTAGCGATGAATTTTGGGCATTTGCTAACAATTATCACTCTTGCCTGAGAAAACTATGAATGTCTGCCTTGGAAAGAATGATTTTTGCTTATGTCATGTGTGTTTTCTGACCAGACATAAGTCAATATTGGTCAAGTAAGCTTCCTCTTATTAACCCTTGCAGAGTACTCATTAACTGTATTTATCCCTAATGTTGTTCTTTGAAGGTATATATTAATAAAATAAACTAACAAATGTACTTTATTATCATTTCAGTGAGTAGCGTTGAATGCCTGAGTATGAATCATAGCCACGTTTCTGTTTAAAAACCATTATTATAATAAAATATTTTTAGCACTGTTATAACATACAATTCTCCACACAGTGGGCAGGATGACACAACAGTGATGTTGAGCAAGTGGTTACTGGAATACACATGTTCAAGAGTATAATATCATTGTAAGAATTTCACTTTCATGTTAAAAGAATATTAACTAGTTTTTCCTTAAAACGCTTCCCTAGGGGGCATCCCCAAGATTACTCTATTTTTTGGGGTTTTTTTAATGCCAAGAAAATGGGCTGCAATAACAGCTTGAAATAACTGGTGTGAGCCAGATGGATAATCACACCTTAGAGAACGGTTTGTTTTGAGGGTTGTCTTTTTATTACTATTCAGGGTCAAGAGCTACAATTTTCAAATGAACCAGTCTGATCAAAGAGTTGAAACATGAAGTCAGTGGCTGAATAGATAGAGATACCTCTATGAATTGTGTAAATACCATTTCATTCTTGATAAATTTGTTCTTATAAAACTGTCTTGAATGCCTTAATATTGTCTATTAAGTCCGTTAGTGTAAATATAAAAAGAAAAATAGGAAACATGTTTCCTAAAGAGCAGGTACTAAGGAACATGTATGTCTATATTTAAATCCAGGAACTTTATTCTCTGTGATAGGAGGTTAAGGCTGCTTTCATCCACAAAGAAAGGGATCAAAGTAAGAGCATTTCAATGGTACGTGGAACTACTTACTAAGAGGGAAGAATGGAGGAGATCCAAACTACGCATTTGTTACACTCCTTTTGAAAGGCATTATGCATGAATGGATGAAAGTTTAGTTTATTGTCTTATGACAATTATAATTTCAGTTCCACTTGAAACAAGCTTCTGTAGTGCCTCAATACTTTTTAAATTAAAAGAGAGAATTATATTCACCTGCCTTGTTTTGAAGTGGCGCTCAGAAACAAGGTATGAAATGGACGAAACTGACAATCAATGGAGGCAGCCTTTGAAGAGCTGGTCCCCTACTTTCCTTTCTCCTGCTTGCCTCTGGGCAACAGCATATGTGAATAACCTATTTCTTTGGTTCAATAGATCAGCACTGCATGGTGAGGGCACACAGGAGATCTTGCTTGTATTCACCTGAAATATCCACTGTATTTGAGAGGTTACACTGCCTGTCTGTAACCTTTCTATGATCAGCAAAAAGCCTGTTTACCCGGTGAACTTCCAAAAGAAGTTTAAAAATAAGCATGTTTATATACGCATCAAACCAAATCCTGGGACAAAACATAAGAACCTGCTTCAAATGTCACTTATAACTTTGCTTGCTGCCTTCAGTGAAAGCATTCCTGGTTTGGTCCCATATGATGTTACAGCACTGTGAACTTTAATACGTCTCTGTGGAAGGTACTCATTCTCTGTGCTAAAATGAATCACCCTGCAGGCATGCTTAAGGCTCTTTTGCTTTAAGCTTCTCTAGTATTCACCTTATGCAGTGCTATTACCCATACCAAACTTGCTTCTAAAGCATGACCAGTAAGAGTATAAAAGATAAAGAGACTTAAATACTATCTTGTGTGTGCTGGGATACAGTCTTTTCTTTTTAAGAAATTTGCCCTTTCCAAAATGAGATTTGACAGAATAAAAGATTTTTCAAAAGGCTAAAACATGGCAAAACATCTGTGTGGCACCTCTGTCTTTAGTTTCTTCACTACTGTGGAAACACTGCAAAACAGAAATTACAGTGTTTTTTTGTTTGGCTTGGGGGTTTTTGGGGGGTTGGAGTTTTTACACAAATTACTTCTCAGAGATTTAATTATTTTTTTTAATGACACAATCCTGCTGATTGATTTTGAGAAACTAGACGCCAATTCCAAGGCTTCAAACCATAATGTCATAAACCATCTCAATTTTGAGACAAGCATACTGAAAAGTAAATCCTTCAGGAAAATAAAACACATGCTTTACAGATTGTCTTCTTGGACTGTGCCAAGTTGTCATATCTGTATAAATAGATTTTGGTATGCGGTTCTCTTGTGAGCATTATGAGTAGTTGTTAAATGACATTTGTCATTCAAATACTAATGAAAACTATAACCATTAGAGACAGTGGAGATTTAAAACTAATTTAGCATTTGAGCAGCTAAATTGACACCAATCTTTGAGAGACAGAGCAGCAAATTACTCTTACAAGTAGAATAGGCAAAAGGAGACATAGATTTTATGCACAGATTTTTCTACATTTCGGTAATTAAGACCATGTCCACTAATGAAAACTAAAATTGAAAATACTGCTCAGTTAAGTATTCGTGCGAACTGAGCATACATAAGAGTACATATCACTTTTAGCATGGAACAATGATACTGAGCATACGAAATAGCTGGAAATTGATATTTTGTAAAGCAAGAAAAATATAACATCCAGTTCTGGGGTCCCCAAAACAGGAAAGACATCGACCTGTTGAAGCAAGTCCCAAGGAGTCAGAGGGATGGAACACCTTGCTTATGAGGAAAGGCTGAGAAAATTGGGGTTGCTCAGTCTGGAAAAGAGAAGACTTTGGGGTGACCCAGTTGTGCCTTCCAGTACCTGAAGGGAGGCTACAAGAAAGATGCAAAGGGACTACTTACAAGAGCATGTAGTGACAGAGGGAACGGCTTCAAACTGAACGAGGGCAGGTTTAGACTAGATACTGGAAAGAAGTTCTTTACTGTGAGGCACTGGTACAGTTTGCCCAGAGCATGCAGTCCTGTGGATGCCTCATCCCTGGGAGTGCTCCAAACCAAGTTGGACAGTGCCCTGAGCAGACTGGTCCAGTGAAAGGCTACTACCAGCCCCCTGCTGCCATGGCATGGGAATTGGAATTAGATGATTTTTAAGGACTCTTCCAACCCAAGCCATTCTATGATTCCATGATAATACATGATACAAATTACTAGAGAAATTCTTTCTTTTCTGTTTTAGAGTAAAAAAGCATTTACAGAAAAGTTTTACGTATTTTGCCAGTCATTTAGTCATTTAACGTATGACACAGCAGCTCAATGTGGTAAAGAGGCTGCTTAAGAACCATTTGACACCACAAGTAAATTTTAAACCATTCTTTCAGTGAGACCATGTCCTTTACTCTCAATGGTTTGTTTAACTGGGTGTTCCTCCCTGTATAGCCAGAAGGTCACAAAAACTACAGTGAAGGAGAAAAATATCTATTATCTTTCCAGTTTGGCCTTGAGAGCATCTGTGATAATCGAGGATGGACATACCCATTAATAAAATCTTCTGACAGTAGAACACCTATAAAATTGAACTTAGTAGAACGATTTCTTGATTAATGTGACGTATATACTACAGATTAATCAAGGAAAGGTTTCCAGTATATTAATTCAACTGCCATCTCACATGTATGCTACTTATCCTACATTCTAATAGCAACCAACTCCCTAGATGTTATCAGGAGTTTGACATTTTCTCTAATTACTTATGAGGTTGATGGAAATTTGATTTTGATGAAGTCACTTCCTAGCACAGAAAAGTACTACTTGTCTGTAAAATATTCTACAACTCCCTTTTTTTACTGAACAGAGAATAGTTGTATTGTGGGTCAGTGCTATCTACATTAAGATCTGTGCTTTGTTTGGGTCATTTGATGATTTTCTCTACAGCCTGTCGCTGCTTCCTCACAAGGATCTCTGCTGCTTTCATGGGAATGCTTACATATAATGGAAGGGTTCCCAGAAGATGAGACTGGCACAGTGACAGTATTAATGTTATTTATGTGCCATTGTACAAATTGAAGCAAGCAAGATCTGCCTACATTTCATATTAAACGAAGATCTACTTTTCCCCATCATGCTAACTCTTTAACAGTGGAAAATATGATTTAGTAATGCATAAAAGCATAAATTTAAGACCCTAGTCACTATATTAGACTGAGCATAGATGCCAGAAAACCAGTTTCAATTAAAGTCTCCTGTGTCAGTCGACTGCATCACATTTTTTTGACTTCAAAAAGAAAATATTTTGGTAACATAATACACAACATATAATCTCAAATTAGAATTATCATTACCATCTGTTTCTCGAACAGGAAGAAATAGCTTATTCTTTTTGAATAAGTAACTGGCCTAAGACTCTTTCCTGTGTGTAACAGTAGCAAATTTTCCTCTAACCATCTTAATGCTAGATGCAGCTGACTAGGGTTTTTTCCCAGCTGTGTAGAAGACAGGACAACTAGAAACAAATTTTTGATTGCACAAAAGCAAAATAATTTTTTAGAAGGGACTTCATTTCTGGTTCAAAATATAACATCAGTGGAACATGTCTGGCAATTACCCAAGTGACTTGTTCTGACACATCTTAAAGTAAAGGAAACAAACATTTCTATGTAAGCATTTTACTTTAAGTTTCACAGAATGTATATTAAAAGAAACCAGAAAAAGGTCACCACTAAAATGAACCATTGCAAAAATTCTCAAAATTAAGAATTTCTTCTGACCCAATGCATTTTGTTGCTCTACAGTTCAAAAATATGTCCTATTTCAGTTTCATTTCATGTGTCACATGACTGAACAATAAAACCCGATGAAGACTGAGAGGGAAAGGGATAGGGCCCCATGTCCATGAAGCTCAAGGAATAAAGCAGGATGTGACTGAACTCAGCTTTTGCAAATAAGCTGACCTCATCTCAGCACGAGGGGGACCAGAGGGAGGCCTTTGCTTTAGGGAAACACCTACCAACAACTGAATGCAGCACCTGGTGGTTCCTTGAGTTCATTTAAAGAGTGTGAATATTTCCCTGAGTTAGCTGAGCTGCCATGGAGGGGTGGGGTGAATACATGATTCATCTCAACACAGAGTACAAAAGCTAGACAATAAGCAAAAACATGGCAAAGGAAACAATGGGCTTGAGCTGTCTTCAGCTCCTGTATTTCTTCCTGACGAAGGTGGATGCCCTGTATTGTGATGGTGAGCATTTTATAGAGGCTGATAGGGGAGTCAGTTGTGATCAAGCGTGACATTGCAGTTGCCATATTGCTAAGTGTAACTTATATTTGTCATTTGGATTGTGTTTTTAGTATATTTTGCATTGCTCTGCTAAATCAGAAATCCTGTATGGAAAATATCTTCAAATGAGTAAATTTAACATTAAACATTACAGCCTTTGTGCATGGAGTATCTAAAAGAGCTTGGTCAGGGAGAATTGGACTCCCAACAACTCAGGACAGGGATATTTTTTTCCCAGAAGCTACAAAAGTTCTCAGTTCTCCAGTCCATCTGTGGGACAAAGGTTAGTAAATTTGTAGGTTGAGTGACAAGTGTTGTGAACCCCAGGTCTGACTTTTACAGAAACTGCTTTCTTTGCTTTCTAAAACATAGCCTGCTAAGAGGTATAGAATCCCTACATTTAGGTATATCAGCTTTCAAACAAGAACAGATCAATCAAATAAATGAAATTTAGTTCTGGTATGTCACAGATTACAACAAAATGGATTGAAAACAATTTTTTCACTTCCCTTCCATTGACACGCATCAGCCTTTTCCTCCAGTCTTCCTGGTAGTACAGCAGCTTTCCAGGATTTCCTGACTGGCAACAGAAATCACACAGTGACCCCTTTGGCCTTTTATTCATTGTCCCACTATCCCCAAAAGACAGTAGTCTTTGCTTCTTACTACTTCTCCTCTTGGAGCTCTACAAGAAGTGACCCCCACTCCCAGTGAATCCAGGGGACGGATTCTCCATAGATAGTTTCACTCCACTCCAAGTCGACACCTTTGGACAAACCGAGGCGCAGCTTTTCTTCCCATTCTTCAGCCTTTACCTTTTAATTAAACATTGCCCACAATACTCAGGCAAATACAGCATGCAGTTATGCCACTTAATTCCTATCTTCTCACTACAAGGAGACATCTTGCAGAGCTATGTAGTGATGTAACAGAGGCAAAGTCCCCAAAATGTGTGTCTCAAAAAAAAAAAAAATTATCCAGTTGCTCACTCTGTATAACACATAAAATATAACCTTCAGCACGAAGTCTGCCACAATCCCCACAGTGATTCTCTTTCTTCTTTTACCTGTTTTCTCTGCACAGGAATAAGTTTTCATCTTCTTGAAAACTTGTTAGCTTCCATATTCCTGAAATTCAGAAGTATCTTGAAGTTTTTTCACCTCACTCAATTCCTTCTGCCTGCCTCTCCAGTTGCAGACTGAAGTAGGGAGCAGTCTCTACCGTGACATCTCCAGCATTCAATACCAGAGAACAAAGACATATTCGACTCACACTGCTAGGACTGAGTTGTATCTACAAAATAATCTGGCACTTGGTTTTGCCCACCTGGGTGGCCCTCATTAAAATTCCTCACCTTTTATCTTCTTGCTTCCCAGCACTCTTATCTTTGTATATCATATTCTGCATGGTGTCCAGCAGACAGAATCCTGTTGAGTACTGCTTTGTCAGTTGTACAATTCAGATGGACTGTTGCTGACACACACAGCCTTCTGGGTTGGGGAGTCTTTCTAGAATTAAAATACTTTGATTAGCTCCCTAGCCTTCTTTGGGTCTGTCATTTGAGGATATACAAGAATTTTTTTTCAGTTTCTATGTCCCTCATTTTTTTTCTCTAATTCATAAATCTTTGAGATGTCAGACTGATTTTCTGCAGTCAGATTTGTGTGGTTTTCCTTCATCTAGTCAAAGTTTCTCAAATTCATGGTTTGAAAGTATGGAAGATAAAGGATTTTTTTCTCATTCGTCCCCATGGTTTAGGACATAGATTTACTTTATGTGCTGCCTTGTTTATAGCTGGCAGGGATCAGCTTTCCCATGCTTAGGCTAAGTCCATTTCTTTTCAGCCTCAAACAGTAGTTTAGTTTCAAAATGATGTAGTTGAGGTCCTTCTTTTCCAATGTGCTTTTACTTATTTGTTCAGCAAAACTCACCCTGTACTCAACTATCCATTTTTCTGCTTCCCATACTGTAGGAAGGTGTTCAGATTAACCTGGGACTGACAAATTTAAAAAAAAAAAATTTTTTTTGTCCAGGGGTTTTTCCAGCTGGGGTTTGAATCTGCCTAGTTTGCCTCTCTCACCATGCTGTGGAGCTCCACCAACTGTCTGCTTTTCTTCTGAAATCAGTGGGTGCTGACAGGCATGCTCTACTTGGTGCTTTCCTCCAGAGCCCTTGTTATTCATTTTTTTGAAACCTTGACCATCACACCCATTTACTTTTTATATGGCTGTCCCACCATCAGTTTTCTGGTCTCTGAAGCTTTTCTTTTACTCTAGCTTTTCCTCATCAGGTCAGCTGTCTTCTTGCCAATCTTGTTAGTTTCCTGTCTTAAAAGGAAAATGAGAAAATAACTCCCTTGAATGTCACAGAGTACATCTCTTCTATTTCTGTTCTCAGCAAAATAATTCTGCCCTGCTGAACTCTTAAACTGCAAGGAAATTGGAAGTGTCTTAGCTTTCTTTCAAATAAATATTATGCCTAGACATTTCCAACTGCACAACTCATGGTTTCCAACAGGTATGGAATCCTCCTAAAGGTATGGGATTCTCCACCAAGTCACCTGAAATTATGAGATTTGAGAGAATTAATGCCTTAAAGATTTTTAGGGGTATTTTGCAAAGTATGCTTTAAATTAGGAAGCCAGTAACTGAACTAAGCACAAGATTCGGAAAAAGAACTTATAAAATTAAAAAATGAATAATGATAAAATCTGGTTTTGAAGTATTTTATGCTAATTTGGCTCATTCTCACAGAAAAGGGAAGGGAAGGGAAGGGAAGGGAAGGGAAGGGAAGGGAAGGGAAGGGAAGGGAAGGGAAGGGAAGGGAAGGGAAGGGAAGGGAAGGGAAGGGAAGGGAAGGGAAGGGAAGGGAAGGGAAGGGAAGGGAAGGGAAGGGAAGGGAAGGGAAGGGAAGGGAAGGGAAGGGAAGGGAAGGGAAGGGAAAAAGACCACAAAACTTCAGACTTTCAGTTTAGAAGATGTTTGCATGTTTTGTGAAATTTTCAATTTAGAAGAGGCTGGAACCCATGCACTTCCAAATTTCAGATGAGCAGTGGTCCAATTATGCAGTGCCATTTGGTACTCTTAAGAAGAAACAAGAATTGATAATGGCCTGGTAACTGACTTAAAGTAACAGAGTAAACATGAACATAGCATACTGATTTAAAATTAATGTATTGTGAGAAAATGAACAAGTGCTTGTAATAAATTTGCAACAGTAAAACAGTATTCTATGTGTGGTTTTCAACCCATTAAACATGCTCCTTCCAGAAGTGCCTCTCATGCTTAGTTCTTGAACAACAGACATCTGTGTATGACTGCTGTCTCCATATTACTGATTCTGTTTTTATAGCCTGAAATGACTTGCTTTTATCTCTTCCAGAAACTGACACAAAGAAATGCATTCAAAAATTTAAGACTGTAGAGTATACTTGCTAGCAGCCACGAAATTGATACAGCATATATAAAAACAAGAAGACAGGTATAATTTTCCTAATGCAAGTGTCATTACTATCTTTTTCTGAGTGTCCCTATTGCCACAGTATCCATTAATAGAAATGGTATTCCAGTGAGTCACCTTGTTCAAGTAGAAGGGCTAAAAGAATTATTGAGACAGAGCAAACAATTCTAAAATAACACAACACAAAGAAGTCAAGTATCTGCCAGTCACAAGCAATGTCAATGCCATGATCTACCACTTCTCCCTGTTTCCTTATAAAGCAGCCAAAGGATATGTCAAGCAGTCAAATGCAGAGATAAAAAAACCACTGTAAGCGAGGGAAGGAAACAGAGTCTGAGGAGAGGAAAAAAAAAAAAAACAAAACCAAAACTGAACAACCCCCAAAATAACATGAAGTAATTGGCCTCACAGCTATCTACTGCAATCTTACATTAAACTCAAACAAAATTTAGATATCCAAGAAAAAGAAGGAAAACCTGCAAGGTGGTTGGTTACTGAGAAAATGGGATGAGGAAAAACCCTACCATATTTTTAGGTCCTGTCCTTACATGTTTCCTATATACAATCCCTTACTGCGCAATGTAACTTTCTCTATTGTGCAACTTATCTGTCCTGTTACAATTTGCCTCAGCACATTTTTAAAACAGAATGAGAGATGTGAGCAGTAGCATTGATCCACTCAGTTTCAAAAATAATTTTAGCCCTACAGTTGATAAACCTGGAGCTGATAAAGCTGATAAACACATGAAAAACTGGCAGTAAAGTGCAAATGCTATCTAGATGCTAATTCTGTTTACATTGAACACTTCAGCAGACAGTAACCAGCACTCATTCTCTCTCTTTAATATGAGAGTAACATATTAGGATCCCTCAGAGGAAAGAGGGATCTTTTTTGTAGGTCTCAGTGGAAGTGCCCCAGGAGATCCATCTGAGGGTTCTCTCTCAGACAAAACTGAGCAGTTAACAAATATTTGTTATTAACTTGGTCAGCAAACAGATACCCTGCTACAACAGAGGCAGCACTGAAGAAGACAGTTTCTTCAGAATTCCCAGTCTTATCCTGCAATATAAGGCAGGCTTGCAAGTCTTGAAACTTTTCTTCATAATTACAAAAAAAAGAAGTGTCTTTTGTCCTGTTCATTTAAATGGACACAGTAGGTCACACAGTCTATCAGATATTATCAGTGTAATTGAAATGTGCATATTTATTTTCTAGACTAAATGGTGAGAGGTAAAAATTAGAACAAGAACCTTCTGCGTTGAGTGTGAAATTTTCTATGCTGAAAGCAAAGTCACAAATGAAAACTGATCATTTCGGTAAGGTTTAGCACAAGTAAAGTCCATAGCTAACAAATGAAACTTCTGCAGATATAATTTTTAATTGCAGATTCTATTCCCTTCAGTCCAGATCAGTGGAGGTGTCATTTAAAGGGTCACATGTTTACGAAAAGGAAATATTTTCTATAGCTAAACTGCACCCAGATTCCCACCAAACAAAAATATGACATGTAAGCATGAAGTTTAGACATGGCTCTAAAGATAAATCATAATTGGCTTAAAGGAAAACAGGAACAGTGGGAAGTAAAAACATGTGATGATATATAACATAAACTGATTATTTAGTACCTTATATAACACTCAAAATTTCGAAGATTTTGTAAAAAAATTCATCACTGAAATGTCTGTATCAGACTCCAAAGTGAAGCCAGTTAGTAATCAAAACCTTGACATGGCAAACATGCAAACCACTTTTAAAGACCAATTGAAAGGTAATATCTGATAAGCTCGAAGTGGCCAGGTCTAAGACAGCCTGCCTGGCAAAGAAAGAAACATTCAGAAACTGACCACTGAGTAGCCTTTAGGATGAAGAATCTGCTGCTGTCAACAAGAAATTCTGATAAGCAATGAGGTCATGGCATGAAAAAGCTGTTCTCACCTAGTAAGGCCAGAAGCCATGCAATTACTTCTGACAGGTACTTCTCAGTAATTGTCACAGACACGGTTAGGGAAAATAAAAGTTTCCTAATAAGAGAAAGGTCTCTAAAAAAGTTCAGTTGGTAGGTGTTGGGCCATTCCCCAGTTCGTTTGAAATACCTTGTATTTTATGATATTCCAAAAATGCTCTGAATCTATTTAAACTCTAGGGATTTTCAAGAAGGCAAGCATCTTACTGAGGTAAAAGCTTTCTTCCACAGATGTATCTGCTTTTGTTGCTGGACCCTGAGAAATTGTTACCATCTTCTGGTTAGTGGTAGCTACTGGTGTTGATTCACACAGGTGCCACTAGTGATGCTTTTCAGTGGTGCTTGAGTAATTTTATTATGGAAATCTTTTAAAACCCTGAACTAAATACTCAAATAGTGTGAAAATGGCAATAAATAGAAGTGATGGTAGAAAAATTATCATTTCAGCCTCAGCAAGGAAAGGAATACATTAATAAATGGGGAAGTTTGTGTTTTTCAAAGGAAAATGCTGAAAGACTGACAACATGACACCATGTTCCTCTGGATTTCCAGTGCATAGTTCAAGCCAGTACATTCAGGTACAGGATGAGCCATAAATGGATAAACAAGAAATTTCAGGGACAGTGGAAGAAAGGGACATAAAATGAGATTCTGGAAAGAGAGCATTATAGTAGCCTCCAAAGTAGAAGTAATGAAAAACAGTAGAATCAAAAAGACCTCACTTGAAGGAGAATGTTGGGTTTTTTCCAAAAAATGATAGCAGACTGAGGTAAAGTATAAGAAAGCTATAACTTGCTAGTAAGTTAATCTGCACTCATTTTTGACAACACACAAGCACAAAAAAGAAATTCAGAAGTGAGCACTGGTACCAGGAACATTTAGTACAACAGTAGCAGACTGGAGAAATTCTATAAAAATGAGAGACAAGAGCACAACCAGTCTGTAATTTGTAATATTTATAGAATCAAGAGGACGAGTAAAAGCATTTCTGAAGCAAGCAGGGAATGCAGCTTGGAGCACAGCAGCAACATAGGGAACAGCAGAGACAAAAAGGTCAATATGTCAGAAATTCCTTTGTCACTCAAGTTCTATAGCTTGCTGGCGGTAATACAAAACAAGACCTTTCAGAAGGGGAATCAGATCAGCAGGATAGGTAACATGCAGTGAGAGGATGAGGTGAGTGAGCTGTGACACTTATGAAGGCTGAAGAACTGTAGGCTTTGGAAGAGACTCAAACAGTAAAGAAAGAATTATATCTTTAAGAAGATTGTCAGCATGCAACCTAAGCGGCTGGATGGATCAAATTCTGCAGACATTAGTGCAAACTGAATAGGATCAAACCCCACTTTAAGTAACCAGCATTCAGTATGGGCAGGCAGGCCCTCTTCTCCATATTCTCTTTGTTTGATCTTGGTTAGCTTTAGACTTAGATGTACAGTATTCAGACTTGAAAGTGCTATGAGAGTTGAATTTCTTTCTAGCTCAGGTTCAGAAAGCTCTCCAGCTCGTGCAGAATTGAGATGTGGAGCTATGGCTAAGAAACATATGGATACAAATATGCAAGAAACTTCTCTCGCCCATGAAGCACCTCTGTTCTGATGTGCACTTACTTATCCTTCCCTTAGTCACCTATAGCACATTTAACTTAGTGGATCGTGCCTTAAGCAAGCTGCTTTGTAATTAGCACAGAATCAGTCACTTCAGAGACCTCACTGACTTATTACAAAATTAAGAAATATCCAACACCTTATATATGTCGATGACAGTGTAAACTTTTGACAGTTTACTTGGGCTGGAGTCCTATGAAAAATAAATCTTCAGAAAATTTAAATAGATTTGTTTATACAAGCCAATTCCTAATAGCAGGGTCTGTCAGAAAGCTGAAAACAGACAATCCCAAAACCTAAAAGCAAACCTACATTTGTATTTGAAAGATAGGGACAGAATTTTCTATGAATATCTTAGCTTTGCTATCTCCCTTATTTCCTTTAAGCCAATACTGACTGTTGCTTGAGATTGTCAGCTGAAAATGTTGAGATGGTTTCTTCTTTGCAGGAGCGCTCACTATTCCTCATTATGAGAAAATAATCATTTTCTGAGCAGCATAAGAAGTTCCTAATTCTGCAAAAAGTATAATAACACAAATAACTAATGACGACCTAACAGAAAAAATCACAAATTATTCAAGATTTTGACTTCAAGCGTAGCAATTAACCTACACTAAAAGTATTTTGCCTTATTCTAAATCTGAAAGAAATGTTCTTCATGATAGAAACAGTCAAGGTGTTCCATGGAAAATGCAACAAAATGACAGCTCAGTGATTTATAGGGTACTTAGTTTATCACTTGATTGACATATTAAACTGTGATTCTGTGGGGAAAAAGCTGCCCAGAATTCTTGAGAAATCATCATAACAAGAACAATATTAATCTTTTACTGATATCTAAGTGTTGTAGAAGGACTCTTAAGTCAAACTCTTCAAATTAGGACTTGATGGAGGCTGAAAAATAGTGTGTAGCATACTATTTTATTGTCTAGCAATAGATGTAGTTTTGACAATCGCTGCCGCCTTGAAATCAAGAAGCCGAGCTCTCAACCTTAGTTTAACAACCTGAAAGACTAGAGCATGGAAATTAGTCCTTTATCATAAGTCCATTTTCAATATTTATGTTCAGGTACATGACCAATGTCTTTTGGCACATTCACCTACAAACACACTGCTGTCACCCAGCACTATGGAGACAGGCAGATTGCTTAGGGATCCTTGGTAGAACAATGACACAACAAAGCAGTTATAATAAAAACTTTCTTTTAACCTAGACTCTGCAGATTGGGTCATTTTACAAAACTTGTATCAAAGACCCTCTGCAGACCAGGTGATTTTAACTAACATTCAACCCTCCCTACAGATTCACATCATTTGTTACAGATGAACTCTAACTTGAGCTCAAAGCAGGCATACAAAACTCAGTCCTTGGAAGAAGCAGACAAGGAGGGCAGCCCTGAGATCATATTCCTGCCATCCCAGGGCTCCAGCACACAGCTGACTGGGATTTGCTGCTGCACATGGCAAGGTGAGTGATTTTTATGTTTTCCTGTTCTGCAGCATGTATCACTTTGATTGTTCCAGGCACCTGGACCCCATTTCATGGATGAATGTGTTCATGGCCAGTGACTGCCCACCTCACAAGACAATGCAGCAGTGTCTAGGAGTAGGGGGGCGCTGGCTATCACTGCCAGGTGCTCCAGAAGCTTTGTTTTAGCTCAGGCCTCCCAGATATTGCCAGAGTTCTATTTCAGGAGCAGCAGGAGTCTCTTCATGAGGAAGGACAAGCCAGAAGCCAAGGGTGATCCCAGTTCCTGATCAGGCAGTACCTTCACCAACCAGGCCCAGTCCTAGAGGACTCAAGGAGGACCAAGCTGGGGATGAGATCCATCAACCCTCAGGTTGTACACCCAGACAGGCTGAACTCATGCCTCAGATCTGAGGTTAATCTAGGAAGATGAATGAGAAAATATTGATCAGGAGAGGACAGGGATGACAGACACACAATGTAGGGTCAAGGCCCACCTAGAAGACAAAGCTGGAGATCAGGCTGCCTGTAACATAGGTCTGAGCTGCCTCCAGGCCCAGATGCAGCTGTACAGCAGAGCTCAAGCTGAGATTGGAGACCCAGGTCTGGTGTTCAATGCAGCCTCTGCAGCAATGGTCAGAGGGTCTGTCAGCAGAGGCTTCAGGTGACTCTGACAGGTCTGGGCCTTAACAGCTCAGGTACACTAAGTGACATGACTACTTCTGCATCAAATGTACCCAAAAAAACTCCACAGTGCTGGTAAGAACTTATGTGAAATTGCTGTGATGCACAAAATACCTTGGCTCCTGTTTCCTGCTGTTACAACTTCTTGCTGAAAAATACAAACCTATTTTGTGTTTCATTTTAATTGAATTCATGGAATTAAAATAGAACATAATAAAACTCCCTACTTCTAAACCACAAGAATTTTATTCACTTCCCTGAGATCATACAGCTCGGTAGTTGGGACCTGTAAGGGGTAAAACTGATCAATGTGCGATGGTTGTTAACTATTCTATCTGTGCCCTCAGTGAATTAGAACAGCTGTTTTCATGCTAGGAGAGAAACAACCATGTATCTGTGTTTTGTATTGCATCCTTTATCAAGCAAGATGAACAAGCTTACTAAAGATTTTCCAAAACTTTTCTTCTTTATTTTTTTTTTCTAAAGGAACACCAACATGTCAGGAGAAATAACTGCTTTGAATGAAACCCACATTTATTGCCCTGATGTGCACACCCTTGATAATGCAGCTTTTATAATTCCCCCCATTTTTTGCTTTTACTTCTTATAGACCCCGTGCTTTTAAATGTGTAGAGAAAGCACTAGCTAACATGCTTTGTGCTTTGTAAAGCACATTGAATTATTTTGTTGTTTGTTACAAATACAGTGCAGGTGGCAGGTCATAAATTAAAAGACTGTTTTCATATAAAAATAGAAAAGTCACACAACTGTCAGTTTCAAGAACAAGACAACAGTCGGTACAGGTATAATCGTATCTCCCAAGCCAATTTATAATGCATTTGTTTTCAGAATGTAAAAATTCGCTTGAGGCATGATCAAAAAGTAATGATGCTAGGGACCACTTATCAGAGGACAAAAACAGTTTCACAAAGGAAGACCTTCCGTACTTGCTCCCACAGATGTCTACTTCAGATTAACATCTTGTAAATGCTTTTAGTAAAATTCCTTTTACAAATATTCTAAGCCTTTTTCAAGTAACAGAGAAATTTACTTTTGGAGAATCTTTTATTGAAGATGTGTGTTGTGTTCCTCTAGCTTGGGGTCTTTAAAAGTGGCTCCAATTATCTGTTTTCCTTAAAAGAAAAATAATGCCAGTTGGTTTGAAGCATTAAAACTTTTGTTTGTCCATTTTTATACTAGTAAAGGGGACCAGGATATCTAAGAAATCCTGAAAACTGAAAATGGGGATAAAAGTATAAGTAAGTAAGGGCAGATAAAAGTCACTGAGGGAGGCATAATGTGCGAAAATAATAATGTATCATTATAGTAAGTATATTTCTAAGCATGGATTAGAAATTGCCATGTGATTGACAGGTACTTGCATTCTACTGACATCAAAACTTGCACAAAGTTATATTTTTTCTAAAATTCATGTTTGGGAAATTTTTTTGTTGTTGTTTCTATTTTTAAAAAGGTTATATTGTTAATGGAAATTATAGCTTACTCTTCTGTCTCTTCCAATCTATTATAATGTTAGCAAAATGCATAACTTTCTCACTTACTGGATACATCTTTCTGGCTAAATTTCAACCAGAACTTAACTAGTTCTGGTTCTACTTGACTACTTATTTTTTAATTGGATTTTATTCAAATATTATTCTTAGTCACTTTATGTCAGCCTAGGTGGTACAGATTTATTTTCATAAGGGTAGTGTCCCTAAAAAACCAAGGAAATTAAGAGCAGTGTGAAGTAGACTGTTTGGGCAGTACACAAATAAATTGTGTTATGTCCCCAAATGGCAGCTTTAAAAGTCTTGCACAACATTTTACAGGGCTAGGAGACAGCTTTAACAGCATAAATTTTCAGTGTTTCTATGTAACAAAGATCAGTCATCCTCTATTGAGTCTGGCTGAGATGGAGTTATTTTCTTCATTTCAATCCACATGGTGTTGGGTTTTAGATGTGTGACCTAAGCAGTGTTGATAACACACTGGTGTTTTAGGCATTGCTGAACTGTGCTTGCACAGCATCAAGGTTGCCTGTGTTTCCCACTCCAGTAGGCTGGTGGTGAAGCCTTTTCCTAATCTTAAAATCAAGAATCAAACACAGTTAGAAGAGAAAAAGGGATTTTACCTCTGTATTTGTTTTAAGGATCCTTAGGTGCACCATGTCCAAGTGGAATGCACTGAAATGCACACCGCAATGTACACCCACAATAGATCGCGTATAACACTAGAGGTCTTACTAATTAGCATATCTATCAAAGATTCCCCAATGAGAGGCTCGAGTGAGCCCCCCTCCCCAAGGAACCTTCCCCTTGATGGTTCTATCTTAGTTTACAAAATGTGTTCTGGAGAGGACCTTGGTGTCTGGGGCACACTGATCCCTAACTGCAAAGCTTCTAAGATGTTTAGTCTCCTAGCTTGACAAATAAATCTAAGAATGTAGGCTAAAAAACACTAAGTTATAAAGAGGTATATGAAAGGGGTATAAAAGAAAAGGCAAAAAATCATCATGGCATCAGTGGCAGGCAAGATTTTGGGACAGGATACAAGCAGGACGGTGACCAAAGTAACCAAAGAGATATGCCATATCCTACAACATCATACCCAGCAAGAAAACCAAGATGTGTTTTTCCAAAGACGCCATTGTTTGTGGATGAGCTAGGCATTTGACTTTGGGTGGTGAGTAACTCCTCCAACACCACTTGTTTATCTTTGTTTTTCCTTCAAACATTAAACTGATTTCATCTTGACAATGAGGTTTTTTTTTTGCTTTTGCCCTTCCCATTCTCTCCCCCAGCTTGCTGAGAGGGCTTGAGAAAGGAATTACATGGGGGTTTGCTTGTCATCTGGGATCAGCTGACCACTTATACAAAAAACCTTTGAATAAATGTAGTTTTTATGTCATGGTGATGTGAACCACTTCAACCACTGCGGATCCTTTTATTAATTTCAGTAATTTTAAGGTAATTATTGATTTTTTTTTAAAGTATGATTTAACACACCATTTTAGCCTTCCTTTAAAAATTATTTAAAAAGTACTCACTATATCAGATAGCTGTAGATGTTAAACTTGCAAGTCACTTGTCTCTTCAGATTCATGCCTGTGTATTTATTGGAATTAAATGAGTATTTATAAATATTTATAAATCAGGCCAGGTTGAACTGGGCTCTGAGCAACCTGGTCTAGTGGAAGGTGTCCTTGCCCATGGTGGGGGAGTTGGAATCAGACGATCATAAAGGTCCCTTCCAACCCAAACCACACTATCATTCTATGATTTATTGAAACAATTAAACAATTTCAGGAAAAGATGCATTACTTCTTCAGAAACCATTAAGAAACAGACATTTCTCTAACACACATGAAAGATTCTAAGAATATTTTAAGGTCATACTGTAAATGGAAATTGACTCATATTTTTTAAAAAGTATTAGAGTAGTTCATAAAAGTTGAAATAGACTTTTTAGGTCTGGGAATATCCCCTGCGAAACTGGACAGACTGATGAGAAAGAGGGATTAAAACTCCCTTCTACAGTGAAAGTCAGTGACACTTGTAAGTGAAACAAAAATATATAGTAGTGCATGCACATCTCTCAGTAGATTATACATTTGCAAACTGGTTAAAAAAGTGAAAGAATAGCAGCCAGTTTCGCATCCAGCTAAGACAGAAAACTGTATGCTTTCCTCCTTTCATGAAATCAGGTGAAAGTGAGATCATAAAAACTTAGTGATTTGAGCCAGCAGCACACTCACTTCAACTGAACTTCAGAAGCACTAACACAGGCTCACAGATCTTTTCAACTTGTTTCTTGAAAGGGAGAGTGAAGAATTCGTAGAGAAGTGTAAAAGAGCAGAACTCCTAGTTCAGATTAAAGCAACTAACATCTTAGGAAGATGAGTTTTAAATTGCAGACTAGAAATTAAATTAAAAACCTCTCTCCGTAAAAGAAGTAATGAAAAGACTCATCAAGATTAATACTTGCACAGAGTTCCTTCAGGTATTGACCTAATCAGCAAATATGTCTGACTTCTGTTTCTCTTGTTGCCACCACCAAACAATAGGGGTGATGATAGCAGTGTCAGGCTTCAAGTACCCCAGAGACTGGAAAGATGGAAATAGGAGGATTTTCCACATTCAAAAATATTTTTTCTACAGTAACACACTCAGTATTTTGGAAGTTTTAAAGACCTATTTCACCACCCTATGCTGAAGCACTGTCAGGCATATTTAACTGGATGTTTGACTTACCAGGTTGTAAACCTTGAATGACTTGTTTATAGGTGACACCTTCTTATGCTTGCCCGTCTTGGAATGCTGTTAACAGACCAACTAAATCTCCTTTATTGCAAATACCTGTTATTGTCATTTGCAATCATTTCACAGAATGGAAAGACTTGCATTATATGTTGGTTGTCTCTTTTCTAAACAGAACCAGTTATTTAACCTTGGTGGAGAACTCTAAAACATCTCTGTCCCCTCTTCAGTTACCTGGCTGTTGGGGGTTTGAGGAGTTCTCCTGTTCTTCTTTTTCTCTTAAAGAATTTTTCCCATATATGTTTCCAAGGGGACAAATCACTGGGTGCTTAAGAAGAACAAAAGGGCTGGCCACAGAGGGCGGGGGTACAACTAGCTACTTGTTTTTCACCTGGGGGGTGGGGGAGCAGGGTTTGCTGGTGCCCTCAGTGTGAAGAAGGTGTGGGTCAGAGCTGGAGGTTTCTTCTTTTCGGCGGTTTTTTTTCCTTCCACCTGAGAAACCCGGATTCCCAAGCCCACCTTTCCCTGCCCTGCTGCGAGCCGGGCCGCAGCCGCTTTGCTCCTGCTGCGGCTTGGACCCTTCGCTACACTATAACCCTACACACCCTTTGCCGGCTGGAACCTCCCGGAGCTCCCACTGCAGCTCCGGAGTTTGCTACATCTCGTCTGCCACCCGGGATCTGTGCTCGTCTCTGCTGTTCCAGCCTGCTGCTCCCGAGGGTCCGGCCGGGCACCGGGATCAGCTGCCCAGAGGGTTTGTGAAGCTTTTCGTCCATCCCTTTCCCGGGACCCCGAGCCGCCCCTGCCAGCTATGACTGGAACTGCACCGAAGGGGGGAGGGGTGCCTGATAGCCGAGAGGGGCTGGCACTGAGTTTGCGACTCTGTTTGCTGTTACTGCCATAGTTATTGTTGTTTGTTTGCCTTGCCGTACATATATATATATATTAGTAAAGAACTGTTATTCCTGCCCCTCATATCTTTGCCTGAAAGCCCCTTAATTTCAAAATGATAGTAATTCAGAGGGAAGGGAGTTGCATTTTCCATTTCAGGGGAGGCTCCTGCCTTCCTTGACAGACACCTGTCTTTCAAACCAGGACACTGGCTTTTGTGAGACACTGTCCGAGCTGAGAACTTACAGGCCCGGGACATGAAATTTATCACTCTTGAAAATTGCTCTAACAATTAGCTCTAGACAGACCAATGCAAAGTGACAGCAGGCAGTCACCTTGCTGGATTTTTTCTTACATTTAACTGGTGAAATGAAAGAAGTAAATATCTAATCTAAAATGTGTTTAATTTAAAACAGATCTAAAGTTCAAAAGTAATTTGTTAAGGAAGAAAAACATTAAGTACGTAATTTCAGCAATGTCAAAATATATTTTAGCAGATGTAGTCAACATTAAAACTAATTAATTATTAGAATGATCCAAGAATCTTAAAAATACCCATGCCAGTTAGAATATTTTGACTTTTTTCCTTTGTTTTCCTTTGTACATGGTGACAAATGCTGACAAAACAGCATTTTCCATCAGAAGTGTTGCACTGATTTCTTTCAACCATCTTAACGTGATTGTGACAGATTGCACAATATAAAAAGCAATTCTATCAGCAAAACATACTTTACACATTACACCCACTATTTTCCTCTTTTAAAGCATCTGTCACTGCTTTTAAAGGTCACATATTTCATGTTTCAGTGTGTGGGGAGAAATAATATTTCCTCTTAACTTGAGAGATTAGCAAGGATGCTATACCAGCTTTGTTGTGCATTGGATAATTTCACTTATTATTCTTACTGTGACATAGTGCCTGGGATTCATTTTTCTGCAAAGAAAGACTTCCATGTGTACAACGTTTGCACTGCAATAATGGAAACAAAACAAAAAGATTAATTAAATGAATGAGGTCTGATGTTTTTCTTCTACCAACTAAAATATCTTCCTCCTCTTTACTGCGGTACTACTGTGAAGCAAATATGACATGAAAAAAGATCAAATCCTCTTTCTAGTGTTGTGAGAAAGATGCCTCTGCCCAATACCAAGCATTTTAAAATTCATTAAGTCCTTGTATTATAGGCAAAAAAAAAATAGAGGAGTGAGCTGTAGGATAAACTTGCTTATGTCTGGCAGCAACAGCAAAAAAAGACCCAGAAGGAGGGATTTAAGAAGGGCATGGGTTTAGGAAAAAAGGAAATAGAAGGGGAAAAAAAAAAAAAGCCCAAGCAAACGATGTAAAAAAAGGACAAGAAAAAAAAAGCTGCATGGAAACAGCATAGGGCCACTACACCTTAGCATTTCATTCAAGGCTCTGATTATGTTCCATGAAGTGATGTAGGTGTTTTTAGAGATACTATACATTACTGACTAATTTGGACAGAGGAATCTTATTCTTATAATCTTCAGTTCTACAGAATTCCATGTAACAGATCAGTGCTGGAAGGAAAGGGAGAGGTTTTCTTGTTATATATATCCATTTAACACACAGTCATGGTTTTAAAGAAAATCGAGCTCAAAAATAAGAGTTGAAGAAATAAATTTATTTCTCAATGTATTTAAGGAATTAGTGGTCATGACAAGCTACGTTTACTGGAAAGATATAAACTAAAGGGTCTGGTATTCTCCTAAGGATGTTAAAAAGGTCGCCTTTGTGCTGCTTGTCCAGAATAGAATAGGTACCCCAGCCTAGTTTAATTTTTTATGTCAAGTGCTATCAAAGTTATTTGCTGTCATTTTTTGCAGTAAAGGTTTTTCTAGTTGTTTATGCAAACTTGCCGGAGCTACTCCAACAAATTTTTTTCCCCAAAATTCAATAGAAAGAAATAAAGTAAAAATAATAAAAAAATAATAAATGATGCACATATAAATATTTTTTGTTCTTTAAGAGAGTGGTATCTTGAGTTTTCTCAACTCTGGATGTATTTGCTCATCCATTATCGTCCTGTCTAAACTTTTACTCTTTTGATGTTCTCATGGTTAGATCCCCAAGGCTCTTCACTGACAAGTCAGAAATGTGAAGATCACACAAGAATTTCAAAACAAATTAGCACTTTTGATGAAAAGTGAGTTTACATTAATATCTATTTGAAGATTATAAGCTTTAAGGGTCTTGTTTATTTGAACTCAAGTTCAAACCTTAGCCAGTTGCCAAATGTCCACCCAGCTGCTCTCACTCCTCTTCCTCAACAGGCCATGAGGAGAAAATAACCGAAAAAGCTCATGTGACAGGGAGATCTCTTCCCAGTTACCGTCATGGGCAAAACAAGCTTGATTTGAAAAAAATTGTTTTAATTTCTTGCCAATTAAAGCCGGATTTAGATAGTGGGGGGTTGGGGGGAGGGGGGGGAGGAGAAAGGGAAAATACAGAAACAATCCACTCCCCTACATCCCTCTTCTTCCCAAGCTCCACTTCATTCCAACATTCCTGACTCATCTACCTCCTCCCCCTGAGCAGTGCAGGTGCTGCGGTCAGTCCGTAGCAGCTCCTCTCTGCGGCTCCTTCCTCACGGTCTATCCGAGCTCCAGCCGGGGCCTTCCCCGTCCCTCGGGATAAGCCTGCTCCAGCGTGGGCTCTCCATGGGCTGCAGCTTCCCTCCGGGCACGTCCATCTGCCCCGCCGGGGTCTCTCCATCCTCGCCTCCGTCCCCGCTCCCGCTGTCCCCTCAGGCTCGCAGGGCTGTTTCCCGCACGGCTCCCCTCGCTCAGCCCTGGCTGCCGGGCAGCGTTTTGCCCTCCCTTGCCCAGGCTTTCCCCGGGGCTCTCGCCCGCCCGCCCGTGGCTGAGGGGCTCAGCCGTGCCCTGCGCTGGGGCCGCTGCAGCCGCTGCCACCGCCTGGGCACCCGGGGCACCGGCGCTGGGTACAGAAGTTTTTGTGAATCAAGGTGCTTGCTGCAGATCAAAAGCTACAGTTTTAGAAACCCATGGCATTTAAAATATGACACTTTTTAATGTTTCATTAGCTTGAGCTCTTAAAATTTCATTTAATGTGGTCCATTTACCTGCTATTAAAATCCACTCAGTATGCTTACCCCTTATTAAAAGCCCAGCATTGGGAAAATGTTCAGTGCATTCTGGAAGTCAACACAAAGCAGTGAGGCCAACCAGCTTTCAATGTATATTTTAAAATAATCTGTCTTTCTTACACTCGAGAACCTAGTGTCAGTCTAAGACGCATTGCCTCCTTTTTCTCTGTTGGAAAATTCACTGTGATTAGAGTTACAGACTTTGGCAGGAAAGACAGAAAGTTACTTTCACAGGCATTTTATTTTATAAGCACAGAGACCAGAATGTCCTCATCTTGAGCTTGGTCAATACTAATTCATTGCCTAGAATACAGCAATGCAGTCAGTGCACCTTTCATTTCTGATGCATGCCTTTGGTAGTTTAATTTTTCCTTGAACTTAATTTGGCTGGATGCTTCAAAATGTTTTCTGTCCAGTTTTCTGAGCTGCTAGTTCTTTTTAATGAGGGGCAGAATGAACACATAAAATTTGCACTAGGCACATGAGGTTTGGGGGTTGATATAGAAATGTTAGGTGTGGAACATTGTAGTAGAATTTGAGTTTACCTAGTCAGAGAAGAGGTTTACCTGGTAGAATTGCTTGTCTTCACTCCTTTCCCTTACCTTGCTATAATATTGCTAAAATAGAACTGGGGGATGTGGTTATAAACATGCTTACTGTCATCCACAGAAAGTATGGATTTTCTTCTGAGAGTAAAGCTGTAGGTCTCAGAGAAGAACTCTTCCCTTGCAACTACAGCCTGAAAGAAGCTCCTTACCGGAAAATCTGGTATATATTGCGTATTCTTGTCTTCTGCAGAGAACTTCTCCACCAGCAAGAGCTGGGAAATATTTCCTATTCCAAACAATCAAGACAGTAAGAAAATGTGATTATTTTTCCTTCCCCTAATATCTTCTACAAAACCAGAATTAGTTTCAATGTCATTTATGTTAGCACAGCATTCACTTATGGCAGATTGCAATTGAATAACTCACACAGATTTTCCTCAACTGTCTGACATAAGTTTAATATCCAGTTCTACTTGGCTGCTTCCACTACCAAATGAGAGCTAAGTGTAGATTTATGTGAATGTAACAAGTCATTATTGCTCTCTTCTTAGCCATCACTAGTTTTTACTTTATGGATAGTCAGTTCATGTACTGTCATCATCTCATTATCTTATGTTTATTTTACTGCCCATGACAGAAATTCTTATATTCATTTTTAAAATACATAAAGGCATTTTACATTCACCATGTTAGACTTCCCTCTCATCTTAGTTACAGAGCTCTAATAGCATTTTTCTTTCAGCCATGCACAGGTTGAAATCACAAGACATCTACTTCTAGTTTTTAACTCGATCCCCTCACTGAAGCTGCATTTACTTGTCTCTAACAGATGCATTTATTTACCTTTTATGTCCAAGCTGAAACACATATTTATATTTCTGTGCTTCAGGCACTGGTTTTGTATCAGTGAGAACTTGAATTTGTAAGAGATGGATGTCATAGGTGAGGAATAAAATTATGCTGGGCAGTGGTGGGGCACACGTACACATCAAACCTCCCTAAACCAGTGGAAATTGATTCCAGCAAACCCTGGCACTAGGAGATGCCCTGCTAGGTGCCACAGACTGTTACCCAGTCAGAGAAGGGGGTATGCATTTCCAGGGCGGAGCTGGAGCTCCTCGGGAAGTTGCAGGCCAGAGCAG
The DNA here is from genome assembly GCA_014706295.1 of Lycocorax pyrrhopterus obiensis. NCBI lineage: Eukaryota > Metazoa > Chordata > Aves > Passeriformes > Paradisaeidae > Lycocorax > Lycocorax pyrrhopterus. Next base: position 73,017,769 of record JACSVZ010000002.1, read on the forward strand.
GCGTGTTGTCAGTTCAGGGTTTGTTGGAGAAGGGGGACAGAGGGAACTGTAGTGCTGGGGACAGCAATAGCACGTATGTGAGCCACCCCGCCCACCCACAATGACAGTCACCTCCTGGGAACAACTTTGAAAGCATTCCCTGCTGTGAAAATACGGGACATTCAGACTGGGGAGAGGAAGGGTAAGTTTTTTCCCTAATTTTTGTGCTTCACTGGACACTGACACAGTAAGCACACTTCTCAGTGCTCAAATGGAAATGCTCTATGTGGAAGTGAAAATATAGCAGCCATGGGTAATGAATGTGAAGCATTCAGAGGCATACGTAAATATTAGTGGAGATGCAAAGGCCAGATTCTAAGATGCAATTTTAAAACTAAAAAAGGTATTTTCCAATGGCTTTGGAGCATGCAAAGAGAAAACTCAAAAACACTTCCTTTTTAACCTTCTTCTGAGAATTGCTGGGCCATATTGAAATACGACTGTTATCGATGGGATTCTTTCCCTTAATTTTACTCAGCTTCAAATGATGTTCGCCTAGGTTTGCCTTACATTTCTGCTGATCATGCCATCCTCCAAATGATGTAGCAAGAGATACAAGCAAGGTCCTCTCTGTTAGAAATTTGGAAATACCTTTGCTAGTTTTACCTATACTATGTAATAATGTTGTACTAAGAGTCAGTTTATAAATGTATAAACTGTTTAATAAAGTTAAAAATTTATAAAGTTTATTTATGTATAAACGTATGGTCTGACAATAGTAGTGTTCTATAGAACTATTTTTGTACTTGAGTTTTTTTCCATGCAAGTATAGGGCACATATTCATTAATTTTTTTTTTTTTTTTTTGATTGACAAGGTCTGCTTTTCCTTTTTTTTCCTACATGAGGTCAATGAGGCTATTGAATAATTAGTAAGGTTTAGTAAAATGTTAGTAATAATAAGTCTGTTCTGAACTAATAATGCATTCCAAAAGGCCTGTTCTGGTAGTGGCATAACAAATGTGGGGCTGCCATGAGGCCATAACAAAAAAACATGGCAAAGAAGTATATTGAGTTTCCTTGGCAAGGTTTCAGTAGCAGGGAAGCTACACAGGTGGCTTCTGTGAGAAGTTTTCGGAAGCTTCTTCTATGTCCAATGGAGACAATACCAACAGGCTCCAAGACAGATCCACTGCTGGCCAAAGCCAAGCCCGGCAGTGATGGTGGTAGGGTCTCTGGGATAATGTATTCAAGAAGGAAAGGAAAAAAAATGTTACATCTCAGAAGCAAACAGTAGCCAGAGAAAAGAGAAGTGAGAATATGAGAGGGAAACGACCTTTCCAAACACCAAGGTCAGTGAAGAAAGAAGGGAAGGAGGTGCTCCAGGCACTGGTGCTGAGATTCCCCTGCAGCCCGTGGTGCAGACCATGGTGAGGCAGCTGTGCCCCTGCAGCCCATGGAGGTCCATGGTGGAGCAGAGATCCAACTGCAGCCCATAGAGGACCCCATGCCAGCGCAGGTGGATGCCTGAAGGAGGCTGTGAACCTATGGGAAGTCCATGTTGGAGCAGCCTCCTGGCAGGACCGGTGGCCCTGTGGAGAGAGAAGCCCATGCAGGAAGAGGTTTTACTGGCAGGACTAGCAACCCTGTGGGGACCCATGCTGAAGCAGGCTGTTCCTGAAGGACTCCATGGGGTTCTCACACTGAAGAGGGACCCTGTGGAAGGGACCCATGATGGAGCAGTTCGTGAAGAACTGCAGCCCGTGGGTTGCACACTGAGAAAGGGGAGAGACTTCTCTCCCTGAGGAGGATGGAGTGGCAGAAAAAATATGATGAACTGACAGTAATCTCCATTCCTCAGCCCCCTTGCCACTAGGGGAGAGGTAATACTGAATGAGGATTAAAGTTAAGCCTAAAAAGAAAGGCGTGTTCCAAGATTTAGTTTATTTCTCATTTTCCTACTCTGTTTCGATTAGTAATTCATTAGCCTATTTTCCTCAAGTTGAGTCTGTTTGTCCTGTGGCAGTAATCAGTGAGTGATCTTTCCCTGTTCTTGTCTCAATCCATGGGCCTTTCCTTATATTTTCTCTCCCCTGTCCAGATGAGCAGGGGAGTGACAGAGTGCCTTTGGTGGGCACTGTTGTCCAGCCAAGGTCAAACCACTTCAAGAAGGAGTTCTTCCAAATAAATTTCAGCTACTTATTATTCAGTCTGTTCTTCTTTTCAGCATCTTTGCCTTGTCAGTTTTTTGCCTCTTGGAGCTCCCCAAATTCATTTGACATAAGCTTTTAAAGTCAATATTTACTTTTGTGGGAACAGTGAGATACTTTGGGAAAAAACAAAGAAAGAACAAAACTGATTAAATGTAAACTGGGGGTAAAAATGTCCTGGCCTGCTCAATGTCCTGTCATCTATTTACTGAGAGACTGATAGTGCTGTGTACCAACCAGACTGCTGGAGTAAAAGCAAGTTTATGTAGTCCAATATACTTCCAGTGGACTTCCACTGATGGGTGAGGCTTTGACATAGTGAAAGAAATTCAAAAGTTTCAAGGATACACAAGCTCTTATATTCCTCAGAAATTTAAGAAAGCAATGTGAATGATTCTGCCAATTCATATATATTTTGTGTTTATCTATGTTCTGCCATGCTCTATCAAAAATGTATGCCCTCGTTTTTTTGGAACTTCTGCTGAACCAAAGAATATTCAGATAAAAACCAATTCCTATCGAAATTCTCTTCTCCTAAATTTTATTTATCAATCATAGGAAAGAAATTTCTCTGTAGTGTACATACTTCTATAGTTCCTGTGTATCCAACAAGCATATATTAAAAATGACACTACTATTGGGTAAAGTATATTTTAACTGGTGCTTTACTGATCTTCCCTAGACCATGGATATGGGGTAAATAGCACATGGGGAAGTCAGTGATAGTGTTTTTTCCTTTGAAATCAAGAAATGTGCCCACAGTACGAACATAACCTTACCAAAGGAAATGTTTCTTTCCTGCATCCTGACACACAATTGAAGTTTCTGGTATAAAATGGGTTATCACAACACTGTTTGAGAATTTAGAACTCTCTTACAAATGTTTTTGTTTTGAAATAGCCCAAATAGGTGGCTTAACAGCAATATGCTTTCCATTAATATCTGTGGAGAATTTCATAAAGTGGGTTTTTTTATTCAGACTTAACAGCACTTTTAGGCTGGAATGGACATTGCTTCAAGAAGCCCAGAGATTTATCCGATGCTGTCTTTTTGAAATAAGAAGCAAGATACTGTAAAATGCTGAACAGAGAAATACAGTATAAGTATTTAGGTTTTTAATAAACCAAATGAGAAACTATGACTTTAACTATCCAGTGGGAATCAGGACTATAAGGAGGATATGACCATTGACAAAAATATTTGTGGAGAAATATCTTGTACTTCAAATTCATTATACAATGGTATCATTAGCAAATAAATGAAACTTACAAAATTAAGAGAATTTATAGCTTTCCACAGGAGAAACAAAGGCAATAGATATTAATTTGAAGAACATTTACTACTTAGCAATGTACAGTTACTAGCATGTAGCAGCATAATTCTTATTCTAGATGTTAGAGGTCAGTGATACTTTCCCAAACATTAGTTAATTAAGACATTGACATGGCATTTAAAGATTCTCATCTAAAAGGAGCTAATACATATGAAAAGAGCTAATACAGAAACAAGAGCAAACATTTAATTTAGCAGTTTTTTCATTCAGTTACAGAGCATCATTTGCCTGGAATTTCAGTATTATGGTAATGGGAAACATTTCAAAGCTAACTTGTCTTAATTTCTATGCCTAGCAATCTTCTCACTCTCTTCTGTTTCTCTTCCTCTCATCAATATACTTTGTCTTCCATTTAAAGCAGCCATCTGCTAAAATTAGTGATTGTATTACTTAATTATGCAGCATTTGACTACATTTTTATCATTACACTGTCTTCCATTAAGCGTTATGTTTGTGGCTAATGACATCTTTTTCTTATGTGTCGAGAGCTCATTTTGTCAGATTTATTGTGTAATAACTCTGTATCTTACTAATAATGTATCTCTACGACTAAGATTAATAATTCTTATGCAAAGCTGTTCACAGAAACATAGAAAAATGCCAGTGTCCATAATAGCAAACTCTTAGTTACAGAAGCATCCTAATTATACTTCATTTTATTAAACTAGGCATGAATAAATTACAAATTCAGGGTGTATCTGACTTCAAGTATGTAATGAACTTGATCTTATATTCTTCATGATGTTCTTAACTCTTACAAAGATCATACACCAAACTGTTCCTTTGAAAGCAGTAGTAGGAAAATGTGAATCTTTTTGTGGGAGTTTGCCTGCAAATCTGTTAACCTGTAACATAAAAAAATCCTTTGAGAAAAGTCCCTTTCTTTCACTAAATAAATAATACCTATGTCTCATGTGCAGTTATGTGTCTGTTCCCCCTATATATTCAAGTATTTCTATAATTTTTGAATGCATTTAAAATTATGGCACATCAGTGTAGTGAAGTACTGGTGTGGTGTGGGTTCTTTTCTTTTCTTTTCTTTTCTTTTCTTTTCTTTTCTTTTCTTTTTTTTTTCTTTTTCTTTTTCTTTTTCTTTTTCTTTTTCTTTTTCTTTTTCTTTTTCTTTTTCTTTTTCTTTTTCTTTTCTTGAAAGAACTCTTGTAGAAGTGAACAAACCCTGGGCTGCAGAACATCTGAGTCTTAGGTACCAATATCCAGGATGGAAACCTGAATCATGTGTTAACATAGAGATAGGTGTCTCAGCATGGATTTCACGAGAAGCAAGAGCCAGCTGGTATCTGCACATTCCCTAAGTAATCATTTTTCAGCTGTCTTTAGTTAGTTAATGCAGAAGTTCTGATGATTTATCAGGATCTCATCTTTCATGCCTCTCTAGACACCACAGGGATGTATCTTCCATGTGGGATATATGGCCTAGGAGTTGTCTACTATTTTAATTTATTCCAAAGAACACACCTTGGCTCATCGTTCTTCAAATACGACAAGGGAAATTTTCCCTTCCTTTTTTTTTCTTAACAGTGTATTGGTCAGAGACTTTGCTAGGCAGTAGGTGATCCAGGTTTAATTTCCTGCTTGCCTAAGGAACTTCGAACACATTCTGTTATTTCCCAGGAAAGACACTTACCTTACAGACTGTTCAGCCCTTCTGAGACTATGTAACTAGGCAGAAGAGAATGAAAAAATTAATTAGGCCAGAGAGAGGAAAAAAGTGTTCATGATGTTTTAGAGGGCTGACTTGGGCATGCAAAATGAATCTATGGGATGAATATGAGGAAAGACTTGCATGCAACTTTCTACTGTGTGAAGGAACTGTGATATATACCATCTGAAATGACAAACTGCTGGAGATTTGAGCTGGCGAAAATTTTAAGAAATTTTCTCCATGCTATTCTTAATTCTCCTATCTATATTCTCTCCTAAGTGTATTCCAAACAAGCACAGTTTTCACAGGCAATGATGCCCACAGGAAAAATAAGTTGTCTCCCTCTTCTGCATTCAGTTCTCAAATTTACCTTTCTGCTTGTATGGAAAGATATCCACTTCCCATTAGGATGTTCTGAAGAAAATTACCCACTCCAAAGTATTCAAAGAACTTAAAAAGGGTTTATAAAGATTGAAGTAGTGGAATTGAAAGAAAAGCATGCTTAATGTACTTACATTGTGATCAGTTTCAAGTCATCCCTCTTTCCTTTTCTATCCAGATTACAAGCTTATTTTCCAGCACGGTCAGAGACTCAGTAATGTCCTCAGCCTCTGCAGAAGAGATCCCTGCATTTAGAGGGATGATAGCTTTTTTATCCATCTTTTTTCTTGGATTAGATACATTTAAATTCCAGCTTTCTATGAAGATTATTGATTCCTGAGGTGGCACCAATGCTCTCACTATCTCATTATGATCTACTCTCAACTCTTTAAATATTATTATTACCTTGTCAGACCAAGTGCTCTCTCCTTCTTGCCTGTTTTGGACAAAACTAACAGTTACTGCTGAGTACTGAGGGGTTTTCACACCTGCTCGTTCCAAGTGAGATGGCATATAAACCTCTGGATGAAGCTTTTCTATGCAAATAGATTTTTTTTTCTTTTTTTTTTTTTTCCCCCAATCCTTGATTTTTTCACTCTTTATTTATACAAATCACTGGACGGAAGGAATACATGCAGGCCATTACTAGCTATAGTTTGTGACTGGAAAGGATATTAAGTGATTTGCCTGCATACCGTGCTTGGCTTCCAGTACATCTTTTAGATATACAGCAGCAGTGAATTTGCCTTCTGGAATTGAAAGGAAGAAACCCATAGGGACGGTTTTTCCTCTATTGCTAATGATTTGAAACTCAACTATTACATGGTCACTGTGACCAAGACAGCCAGTAATCACCACTTTGCCTATGGATCTCTCTCTGCTTACAAATAACAAATCTAGGAGGGCATCTTTCATAGTTGGCTCTCTTAGTACCTGCACCGAGAGGTTATCTTCAACATGCTTCAGAAATTTCCTGCACCTGTTTGTGTCACCTGTATGATAGTCTCAGGGAATATTGTATATTGTCCTGGAAATTAAAAAATCACCCCTAAGGATAAGGGCAGCTGATATAGAGATATCTCTTAGTTCCTTGTAGAATAATTAATCAGTGTCATAGTCCTGGCTGGGTGGTCATTAGTAGACTCCTACACAACATCTGCTTTATTTGCTTTTTCCTTCCTCCTTACCCTGAGGCTCTGAACCATGTCATCGCCAGCTGCAAGAACCACACAATCCATGCCCTGTATCACATACAGCACCACCCCCCAGCATTGCCCACCCTGTCTATCCCTCTTGAAGACCCTAAAACCATCCATCATGGTACCCAAATCACAGCACTCATCCCAAAAGGTTGTGCTTATGCCTATAATGTCACAGCTTTGTGACAGGGCCAAAGCTTCAAGCTCCTCTTGTTTTTTCCTCATGCTGTGTGCATTAATGTAGAGATATTTCAAATGTGCTCCAGTGCACTCAGCAGAACACTGTGCAGCAGAATCACAGACCTTGCTAGCACATCATCCCTCAAACACTGTCATGCCACTCCATGACTTCACTCCAGTGAGCCTGGTTTTATCCCTTTCCCCATTCAAAACTACTTTAAAACTCCTTTCGTGATCCCCGCTAACTTGTGTGTGAAGATGCTTTTTTCCCTCTGAGAAAGGTGCACCCATCTATTGCTCATAGAACTTGTGTTGTGTACACTGACCCATGACCAAAAACCCCTAAATTTTGCCAATGACACCAGTGATGCAGCCAGGTATGGATTAGCTGGGTCTGTCTGTTTCTTGCTTTATCTTTTCCTGCAGCTGCAATGATAGAGTATTCCTGACCCCTTAATGAGAAGGCCCTCATATCTCTCTTGATTGTTCTTGGACTTCTTATTGCAACTCCCTGAAAAAATCAATAATAGATCAGCTGAAGGTCATTCCAGGATAGGAAATTTTCTCATCACATATTTAGCCCAGGCCCCAGAGAGGCAGCAGACTTCCCTTAGAAGTGGGCCTAACTGGCACATTGGGCCTTCTGTGCCCCTCAGAAGAGCCTCCTGTGACAATGACCCATCTTTTTTAATGTATGGAAGTGGTTTTGATGTGGTCTATGAGGCTGAATTAACTTCAGTGACACCTCCAAGCCGCATGAACCACCATTCTTGTAATTGTTTGGTTCCACTTGCAGAGCCTTGTACCTGTTATGCAAGGGAACCTGGAAGGGCAGGAGAGTCATGGAGATGTAACTGCTGAGCCAAGCAGGAATGTGTCACCATTCACCCCCTCCCATCAAGGCACCATGCTCTGCCGGGTAGAGAGAGGATAGGGAGTCCTCCACATCATGTGTGCCTGGCAGGCTTGTCCCAGGGAAGGTAGGGTGCGATTCCAGTAGTCTAGCATTCTTTCAGACTCCCTGATACTCCTGAACCTACTCACCTCTTCCTGGAGCTCTGTCACTGACCAGAGAAGTTCCTGTACCTGGGCACACCTCCCACAGGGGTGCTCACAGCTGCTGGCCAGTCCTGGTGTAAGAGCAGGGCACACCCTGCAGCTGGCATCGAGATGTCTGCAAAACTGCATCAGTTGTGGTGGGTGCCAAGCTTAGAGAGGCCATGACTTCTGCCAGGTGGTTACCATTGCTCCCTGGTCAATTTGACACCTTCAGCACCCGTCCTGCACACCCTTCTGCCCTGGCAGTCACATCCTGCCTTGGCCACCACAGCTCTCCAAGGGGCTTCTTTTATATTTGGGGGAGCATGGCCATCATTGCTCCTGGTCCTGCCCATGTCTTGTCAGCTGCCATAACGTGAGCTGCAGGCTCCTGGCATCTGTCCACTCCCCTGAGGTTTTCCTGTTCAGGAAACTCCCCCGTGCATTGTGCTGGAGTGTTCTGCTGTGGATTGTGCTGGCACCAAAGCTTTTTGCCCCAGAGACAGAGACATACATACTACAAAATAAAAGTTTATTCACAGCCAGATAGCATTTCTTTCTGAGGTGAGAAAACTTAACAGAATGTAACCCTTTACTTTGGTAATGATTTTTGGCAAATTTATACTTTGGATAACTGCTACACTGAAAAATTTCTGACCATCTCTGTCAACAGCTAGACCTATACATTGTAGATCATTAATTTTTATTTCTACTGTTTAAATTTGCTTCTGTAATCGGAACATACAATAGCTGTAGCTCTGGATTGCAGAATCTCAGGTATTACATCAGCAAAGACAATTCATGTAGACATTTTGCCATCTAAATATAGGTGGCTGAAGTACAGATCAATACAAATCACACAGGAATGACAAAGGATAAAAAAAAAATTCCTAACAAACATGTTTTTGGTCAGCTTCTATGTGATTAAAGAACATACAGTGGTAGCACAGCATTGCAAAAGTAGTTGCTGAAGTTGTTTATGGAAAGGCAGCCTGCTTGCTGTTCATTCTATAGCATGGCTGAAATTCATGGGCCATGGCTCAGAGGGTTTAACAGTTCTTCCCTGCAGAAGGTGACAGTGCCACTTCTGCCATCTCCTTCAGCCTTAGCTTGGAACCATATGATTCTGCCTTCCCTTTTGGTCTGACGTCTGCCAGAATCTTAACTGAACTCAAGTTCAGTTGACTTGTTTGATGGAGAACTGCTCTGTGCTGCCTGGTGGCTTTTTTGTCGTTTCAGAAGATGAAACAGGTCAATGCAAGAGAGGGAAGACCAATGGGATCTGTAATCAGGCAGAAAGCAAAGGCAGTGACTACAGCACTTCTGCTTCTAGAATGAAAAATCAGTTTAGCCCAATTTTTAATGGGGTTCTAAAGTTCTAAAGAGTGTTTTCAGTTTCCTGTTAGAACAACAAGAAAATATTTTTCAAAAAAATATAATACCCCTGCAAAAAAACCCCCCAAAAAACTAACACCAAAAAAACCCAAAACTGAAAGAGCCCACCAAATCAACAAAACCAAACTAACCCAACCAACCAACCAACCAACCAAACCCCAAAAAACCAAAAAAACCCCACCTCAAACAAACAACCAAACCCCCAAAATATAGCTTGCTTTAGTAGTAAAGCCAGCTGTGCCCAAGCATTTCAAAAGAAACAGAAGTGCAGGAGAATGTGATATTTTACAGTAAATAATCTTCTATGTTGTGAAGACTTATGATTTCACGGAATACTGAACAATCACAATACTGTGCACAGGGAGCAAGGATATTATTAATGCCTAAACTTTTGTTGTCACCTACATCCTTGTTCTTTCCCATCTTTTTATAATCTTTCTGTAATTGAAGAACCACAGTACGCATGATGTTTTCTTTTGCACAATGAGAAGGGTATACCTGAGTAACAAGACAGACCTACTTTTCTCCCTTTGCATTTCTATACAAAAACTCTATGACTTCCCCATAGATATCTCTAGTTTTGTCATATCTATTATTTGGTCGTGAAAGATAGCTCAACTTCGTTTTGTTTTACGGCTGTGACTTCAGGCAGTTTTGGTTATCTCAGGGCTGATAAAGATCATTAAAAAATCTCCTCTAAATATTCTCTGGTGTGCTTCAATCCATGTGAAACAAACACATGAAACTTATGGGACAGTCACTTTCAAACCGTATTGTTTATTTCTAAATATCATCAAGGAAATAAAAATAAAACATGCGAATTTTTCAAGAAAATAAATACTTTTATAAATCTTGAAAGTGTTTTGTTATAAAACTCATCTTCACAATGCTAGAGGCAATTTTCATTTGTTTTATTTTCATGGCTCTGTAACAGTATTGCTGTGTAATGAATGCCATGACTGGAAAGCAAAAATTAGTGACTCTTCCTACAGTGAGTGCCCCAGAGGTTACACAAAGTAAGAAACCTTGCTACAGACACGTTCTGTAAAATCAGCCCATAGACACTCCATCCTCCTTACATACAATGGGGTTTTTTTTGATTGTCAATGTCTCCAGTTGAAACATTTTGCTTATAAGCAATGAGTATTTTGTAGACTTCATTCTGAAAACATTCTTTGCCCCACAGCAATCACTGATGATTGTTTTGTGTCAGTTGAAGCAAATATGCACCTGAAATAGCCAGTTATAATTATTTTCAAGATACTCGGAGAAAAAGAAAGTGTTAACTTTTCATTTCCATATCAATCAGGCAATGCAATGTAGTTTAGATTTGTTTTTTATCTTCTTGCTTATTTTTGTAGATTTGCTCTGAAAGTTGAAGTCCATCTACAATTGTTCAGTTTTCATCTAAATAGTCATCTTGAAATTAATTTAATGTGAAACGGGAATATGAGAACCTTCATAGCAATTTGAAAACCAACCAGTGCTCTCTTACATTTTGATCTCAAGTCTGATACAAGGCATTCAGATCTCGGCCTGAGAAATGCTAACTTTTGAAACGAAAGTGATCAGCAGTATTTAGTGTATTGCGGAAAAAAGCCCCACATTTAAATCAAGGTATTGAACAGAACAGGTGCTGACCTGTATTACAGAAGGAAGATTGAAAAGAAATATGTGTAAGTGAAATGTGGCAATTTTTATAAAACGTAGCAAGCAAAATCCTAATCATTACAGTGTAACAAGCAAGATGCAGACTTCTTGAGGACACTACAGTGACAACTGTTGATTTTTTGTTATTTGACGTTTTCAGTAATGACCTGGAAGAGCAAATAAGCAACATTTTTAGCTACTATTTTGTCAAATGATATAAATACTGATAAGAGTACAAGAATATTGTGAAGGTGTGTCATGAAAGAGCAAGAAAATATCAACGAGAGGCAACTGGGAAAATTTTCCACATAAGTAAGGGTTACAAGTATGACTCTAGATATAATGAAGTTCAAGGTAGCAGTAGGCACTTTGTAAAGAAGGTTTCACCTATGTGAAAAGAAATTGGAGGTTTTTATTTTTTGTCTTCATGTGCATGAAAACATGGTAATAAGTCTATTTATGTGACTTTGATGTGAGTGTACATAGAGTATACTGCTTGGTTGTTGATTTTTATTCTCTGCAAGAAAGGTGTTGACAGATACGAATTTAAATGGAATTGCAGCAGATTATATAGTAAGGGAGGGGGTGGAATTATGTGTTGCTTGGCCGAGCAATGCCTAAGGGCAGGAAAGAGCATAACAATAGAAGAGTGGGAAAAATGAAAAAAAAATTAGAGCAGCATTTTATAAAATGGGAAAAGCAAGAGAATGGCTATAGAAAGCAAAGCACAGGCTTAATGAGAGGCACAATTTTCTGAGTCTGAAAGAAGTTTGACAGCAACATATTTTCTTAAGAAAACTGGTGGATTCATTTGCCCCCAAAAACCTAAAATGTGTCATTGAAAAAAAACCACACCTGTATTAGAATCACAGAACAAAATATTTTTCCTTGAATCCCTGATTTTTATGATTTGCATCTGTTTCCATAAGTGACTGTACCATTTTCTTCACTTACAAATTGTGTTAGTATGATGTATGAAAGAGAACTGGTAAATGAAAAGCATAGAATATCTTGAAGATAAAAAAAAAAAATCGTAATTTATTTTAAAACAGAAGCTTCCGCTAGTCAGATCCTGATCACCATAATTCAGTGATGGAGATGATCATAATTGCCATTACTGTGGACTTTTAAAATCTTTAGACATTTTCAGAGGGTCAATAAACATACATTTCTTTAGCACTAAAGGAGCAGTTCACTGTGTTGTTTGGGATATTTGTATAAAGTATTTTAATACTATTCACCTTGAAGGTTACTGGGGAAGAAAATGGGATCACATGGATAAAACTAAAACTGTGTTGAGTTTGATACTTAAACCCTTATTATCTTAGGTCCCTAATTATCTATTTATGCACTAGAATTGTACAAATTACATTTCTTCATGCTGTTAATACAGCTAAAGTGATAGCTACTTCTGGAGACAATTTCCTCAGTTCACAGTTTCTTCAAGACTAGTAATTATTTTCCTCTGGAAAACAATTATAGCTCTAGAAATAAAATGTAGGTGTCATTGATGGACCTGTAACAACATTCTGAAGCCATAGGCCATTTACTGTTGTGCAGGATTCATCCAAAGTACCAGGTCCATTGCATTTCCTGGAAGAACATGGAAAATTGTAATGAACATGGACAGAATGAGAGAATACTGCACTGTGAGAGTGCTCACAAAACAGGCTGTGTGCTTGAACTTACCATCAATGAGAAAAAGTTTTTATGGATGGTCGGTAAAGACAGGAAGCTGCATCCGTTGAGGAATAGAGATGTGTCATGACAGAAAAGAGGTGAAAAGCCCCAAAATACAACCTTGGTATATAATGAGGAAATTAAATACCTTTACAAGGGATGGGAGCAGTTTGACTGTTTCAGACAGAACTTTCTATAATGCTTCTTTAACTATGCAAACCCAGTGATCCTCAGCCACAAGCTCTTGTCCCCGTTCTGCCCTATGTTTTTTTTGCATAGCTACAGGAAAAGAAGAAAGGAACTGATCAAGCTGAGAAAATGATCTTCCTTTTTTTCACTTGTTCTTCCTGGTGACAAATGGGATAACTTTTTTCCCCCAGTAAACAGTGAATTATCTGAAAAAAGAAAGTTACGAAGGACTAAAAAAATACACATTTTAAACAAGTGGCCTCAGAAAAAAAAAGGCTGATTTTATTTCTTTTTTGGATTTTTGTGAGTTTCACTTTAAAATGCAGGAGTATAGGTATGTTTAGAGTTGATATCCTTCAAGCAAAGTACTTTAAAAACTTATGTAAAATGAAAAAAAGGTTTATCAAAGTTAGCAAAGTATTCTATTACAAGGCAAACAGAATATTTTGGTTAACTAAAAAATATTTATGTCTTGTCCTCATTGAAGAACAAAAGCTGAACAAAACCAAAATTACTTCTCAATTTTTCCCTTTTGTGTTCTTTTTTCCCTTGTAATCCTAAAACATGTGGTAGGCGTCTTTCAGTTGAACTGTAACACCTGCACAGAGAACATTCTGAAAATACTGTTCCCTTTTAAAGAAGTCAAGTATTTTAATTTTCACTGATCTAAGAGACAATTGGTAATACTTTGAATTTCTCACGGTTAGGGTGATTTGCTGATTCTTTGTGTAAGACAGTGCTTCTTATTTAGTTCACGTGTTTTACAAATAAAGGGAAGACATTGACTGGATCAAATCTATTCAGAGTAATCCTTACTAATATAAGGTTTGATTAAACTTCAAGTGTAGATTTTACCTAAAGAAATGCTGTTCTTTAATTAAAAAAAAAAAAAGCAAAGACTTGAAAAATTGCTTTCTACAGTGCTGTGACTGAAAACACATGGCATGTACTGCCTTGAAATTTTGCCGCTTAAAGCATTATATGATTTCAGTTCTTTGCTTCTGTGCTTGCTATGCTACTAAGAAAATGTTCCATGAGGAACAAAAATATTTTGAAGTACTTAACAGTCTTTATATAAATTGTATGTATTTGTCATGGACATAGTAGAGTGTCCTGGACACTTGTAAAATTTATTCAAAGAATTCATTGTATGCTCTTAGTCCTTGGGACTTGGTATAAAGCCAGGTCTTTCTTGCTAGCCTTGAAACTGTCTGTGAATGTACTTACCAGATAGGTTTTGAAGTGTTAAGTTTCCAAAAAGTTCTTTTTCCACTGCTGTTGGGGTGCCTCGGACCACTCAGGGTCCACCCGCTGTCTGTCACGGCATACCTGCCCAATGGGCAGACTACTTGGAGAGCGAGGACCAGTCCGAGGACGAGACCCAGTTCTGAGTCCGCACCACTTCTCCAGAAAGTTCTGATAAGTTCAGTTGTTAATAGGTTTGTTCTGTTAATCCCCTCCTCTGTAACCTGGCCATTGGTTCTGTGTCCCTGGGATCCTCCTCCATGCTTGTTTCCTATTGGATGTTTGTTCGTTGCCACCCCAGTTCAAAACCTCAGTGCCCCCTGATTTAGTCGGCCAGTTCATCCCCACCGCTTTTGGGACAATAAACTCGGAAGGTTTACACATACTGGTCCTCTCCCTTGCCTCTTTTGCCTCCGGAATTCCTGAGGGGCTGAGACCACCTGGTCCCTTCTCTTTGGGTGCGCCTGCTGAGACCGAGCCAGTGCAGCCCATTCCAAGCGGCCGCCAGGAAGTGATACTTCTCAGTGCCTGCCTGCGGGAAAGCGACTGCTGCCTCCAGTGCAGGGACAAACATCCCCCGAGGCTGACCCATCTCCCAGGGCAGTGACACACTGCTGGTATATCTCACGAGTTGTTGAAAAAATACTGAAAGAGTTTCACAACTTATGGTGTAGTTTTGGAAAGACAAAAGGGTTTCTTTGGATTTCAGAGACAAAAATAATGTGAGGTTGTCAACAGAGAACTTGAATTAAAATCATTTTTTAAGAAGTTAGGAGTGATGACTTCTTAGTTCCTAGACTGGTACTTCTGACTCATGAACACGCTTGGAATGCAAGGAGCTGGATTGTGTTAGTTTAAAAACAGTCTAGTTTTCTGGTGGGCAAGAGAAAGCTGCTCGAATCTTCTGCTATGTCTGGCACAGAGCCAATTGCTGAAGGCTCTGTCGGTGGGCAGGTTACTAGCCCAATTAGAGAAGTTGGTAACGCCTCTGTGATGACATATTTAAGAAAGAAAAAATGATGGGAAGCTCTCTTTCCTCTTGCCCTCCGAGGGGTTGTGAAGGCACTGCCGGGCCTGTTCCCGACGTGGCAGCCAAGGCCGTGCCGCTAGGGGGGCCATCCCGTCACCGTGAGAAGCCACGCGGCTGAGGCCATGTGGCCGAGACCAGTGCCAGGAGTGCCCATGCAGCTGAGGTGGTGTGGCCAAAATCACGCCACTGCTGCCATCTTAGCATGGCTCACAATGAACTTTACTTGCTTAGACACTTTTAACCACCCGTGCTGCGGACAGAAGGGCAGGGGTGGCAGCAACTTTTCCTTTTCTGTGCCCCACATGAGGAGAGGTGCTGAGTGGAGCTGGCGGCTGGCTCAGCCCGTGCGGTGCCGGCAGGGACCACATGGCCAATGGCGAGGGACATGATGAGTAGTTCTCCCATGCAGAGCCCAGACGGGATCAACCTCTTGGTGTTGTACAACTCTATAAAAACTTTTCAATTGATAGAACTTGAGAACAAACAAACCTACGGACACCAACTCTCTCCCGAGTCAGAGAAAAGGAAAAGGTGAAGACACATGAACAGAACCAACATGGCAGCACTGAGGCCAGTGAAAGGAAGGAGGGGGAAGAAGTGCTTCGGGCATCGGAGCTGAGATTCTTCTGCAAGCCATGGTGAGGACTATGACACATCAAATTGTTTCCCTGTAATTCATGAAGTGCATGGGGGGATACAGAGATCCACTCGCAGCCCGTGAAGAAAAGTGCCCACGCTGGAGAAAGTAGATACTGAAAAACTGTAATCTAGTGAGGAACTCGAACATAAAGAGAAGACGCTTTCTTCCAGAGACAGAGAGCCCTTGCTTCCACAGCTTATCCTTAAAAGACTAAACCCCATAAACTAAAATGACCCACTATTTGCAGTTTGGGGAAGGCTGCATCGTTCGTGGGAGGGGCTCACGTTACAGCATGTCAGGTGAGGCTGCTATTCATGAAAATTAAGACCACACTAGAAAATTCACAGGGAACTATCTGCCGGGGCATCCTTCCCGTGGCACAGCAGAAGAAAGAAACTTTTTTTCCCTAAACGTACTGAAGAAAGATTTCTAGGAAGTGAAAGACTAACCAAAAAGCCCATGTTTTGTCTCCTTGTGTGGTTGGTAAGAAAGAGGGAGGGACTGGGAAGAAAGTAAGTGTTCTAAAGTTTTATTTTAGTTCTCATTATCCTTTTTACTTTTAATTCTGTTAATAATAAATTTTCTTTATACTGTTTAAGTTTTGAACCTGTTTTGCCTTAAAGTGTTTTTCCCCTAATTCTTACCTTAGCTCATAAAACCTTCATTTTGTTTCCCCCTCCTCTGCTTAGCTGTAGCAGAGGACAATGAGTGAATAGTTTTCGTGAGTGCCTGGCTTCTAGCCAGTGTCAAACACCGACATGGATGTACTTTAGCTCTCTACTTCCCCAAGACACTCCTAGGTAGCTAAAATTAACTACATGAGTAAAGTTCATTGCCTTCCGGAAAGAGCTCAGACATTCTGTTTTTTTCCGATCAAGTCCATCATTCTTCAGATAAATATAGTTTACATTTATGCATTACCTTTAAAATAAAAATCACTACATTTCCATCTGGAAATGATCTAAACTGATATTTTTTTTAATATATAATCGTAAAATAGCTCTATTATTCTACCTGCCTGAAGATCCTCATGCTAAAATTTGTACATTATATATAGATACACATATATATATATATATATATGCAGTGATTTTATCTAAAGATCATTTTAATCAATAAATTTTGCAAGAGACTGATTGATGGATAAATATAACCCATCATCTGGAAACTGTTGTCCAAATTTGCAAAGATTCCTGGCTCACAGCTTAACATAGTGTTATATCAAACCCAAGTATTGCCTCTGCAATTTTCAGTTTTGTCAAGTTACACATTCAAGGCAGATTGAGACTGTGACAGTGTCAGTGCCGAAAACATTCCATTATGAGGCCAGAGTACACACCCTCAAAAGCCTTTTGATTTGTGTGAGTAGAAAAAGAGATTTATTGAGCTAGTTGAAGTAACAGTAAACATTGAAGTTTGCTGTAGTTTTCACAGGTTTTCACTTTCTCATGACTGCCTGAAGTAAGCAAGCATGTTATTTGGAAAAGATCAAAAAAAAATTCTGTCAGAATTTATTGGCAGAAAGTTCCTTGTCAGTAAAGACTATGAAGTTACATGAAACAGCAAGATGACTGCTTCAGAGGTATCAGAAAAATGTCACACTATCACTTACAATAACTCATGTGGAATATTTGTGTGTCTCAGCAAGGCTGTAGGTGTCTTCTTTCTTAAAGAGTAACTCATAGCTCTCCACATCTCAACATTTCCTGTTGAGAAAGCAATTAAAATTTAGTTGAAATGTCCAGTTTTCATCTCAAAGGTCAGTGGTGTCTTGAGCCACGCAGTAGCTATGTTTCTGAGAGAATTTCATTATTACACATCTGAAACTGAAATACTACATTGTTTCCTAACTATTTTCAAGGCGTTAATGAAATTGCAGTTTTAAATATAGATAATTGTTCAATACTTGCAACAGCTAATGCTAATATTGATGTTGGGAGATACCATTCTGTCTAGAAATTAGTGAAATCTTGAATATTTTGTTTCAGTTTTATGATCAATTTAATTCCTAGTTCCAAATTCTCAAATGTACACAACAGAGTTACCATTTTGTATAGAATATTGCTTAACAGTAGTTCTCAATTGCTTTTCCGTGTAAGAGAGAAACTTCAGAATATATTTCATCCCCTCAAATTTAAATTTATGTAATTGCATGGGCAGTTCAAATGCACACTGAAAATATTTATATATGAAAGAAAGATGCTGTTTCCTTTAAAGACTTCGAGCTTTCTCCTGCTATTATGGTGGTTTTCATGTTTCACCTGGAACGGTACTCACTCAATGTGTGTAATGCTAGACCGAATGTCTCCAAAGATTTTTAAGACAAACATTTGGAACTGCAGTACTTTTATCAGCTTTGGATGAAAGAGAAATGGTGGTAGCATTTTAAAGAGAATACTAACACAGCACTGAGCTAAAATAAAGCTAAAAAGAAGATCAGAATATTGTCTCTATTGCTTGGGGTTTTCTGGAACAAACTGAAACAAACTTGGTCCAAAGTGTTTTATATCTTGATGCATAAGTTGCTTTGGAGGGTGGTGGTGGTGGTGTTTGTGTGAAATGTGTATAATTTCAAATCGAGTTTAGTCCATCTTGGCAACAACAAGGGCAAATAGTTCCCTAAGAGAAGGGGAGCCAGGAGTCAAGCATGGTGACAATCAGCAGCACCAGCAGTGGTGTCATCAGCAAGGGTCCCTTCCTGCTCTGCCTGAGCGAGACAGAAAGGCTCATAAGGATAAGATATGATCTAGGTCAAGACAGAAAACTGAGTCAGCAAGTTGAGATTAGATCTGCAAACAGTAACCAACGATAACCACTGTGCAGTGATCAGCTGGCAAATCCAGAGTAATGAGGTCCTCAACCTGCAGGACAGGGTCTGCATCAGCAAGGTAAATAGTCAGGCTGACTGTGATGGAAGCACGGAGCAAGGCCAGGAGCCTCAGCTTAGAAACAACTTCTGAAAGAAGGCAGAGTAGCTCTCAGTAAGTGCTCCAGGTTCATTAAGAGCAGCTTTATTCATGGTCACTGCCTGTGCTTTTTACAAATTGGCCCTAACCCAAATCACCAAGAATGGGGAGATGGGTTCAGATGTCTGATATAATAAAAATGTTGACCCCAGTTCTTCCAGGAGTCTGAAATCGGAACTGTTGTTTTAAAAAGAGGCCTGATCAATCATCAGAGTTTTGCAGGTGTTTAAGGCCTTGCTTCAGGAGCAAGGTGCAAGGGGACATATCACTAAGGATGAAATACCTCTTGCAGTTAAGGAAAAAGTTTATTCTTTTCTGCCCCTGGAGAAAATAAAGAAAATGAATGTATTTGTATCCTACTTTTTGCTGTCAGTGAGCTAAAAATATATCAGTGAATAAATCTCTAATATTGTAACTGTTATAAGTAGAGGTGTGGGCATTGGGGATTTTTTTTTTTTGTGGGGTTTTTTGTGGGTTTTTTTTTTGTTTGGTTTGTTTTGTTTTGGGTTTTTTTTGGTTGTTGTTTTGTTTTGATTTTTTTTTTCTTGTCAAGGAAGTCATGGTATTAAATTCAGGTTTACTGCTTTCATTATAGTGCCAAGGTATGCAAGAGTTAGGTACCACAGTTTTCAGTGCTGGAATAGTCATGCTCTTTCCTCCATACAGCTCCTCTTCATTATTGTAAATTGTAAATTCCCTTTCATAAATGTTTATTTAAACAGGACTGGAGTTTATAAAGAAATGGTTTACTTCAACCCATGTTTGTTTCTTGCCCAAACTGAAGTTAGCCCTGCATGGAATAGCCCTGTATAAGACAGGGATAATTCAGAAAACAACATTATCACTTCTACTTAGCCTGTGACTAACCAATGCATTAAAACAACTTAGTTGCATGTTTGGACCTTCCTGTTAGCTACTTTGATTTTTCATTATGTTTAAAATACTAACCTCAATGCAACTGATTTTATCCTGCCTGACTGAAAAGCAGAGGAAGCACTGGTAGCAGGAAAGGCAGCTAGAGGGTATCAGAGGTCCCTTATTAAACTTGGTGACACTAATGTGTACTCTCCCATGAGTACAATTAAAGCTAAAGTGAGATGGTGGCACACTATATACTTTAGCAAAGAATTGGTTGATAGGCAAGAAATCATTTCAGCAAAGTAATGAGAAAACTGCTCCTCTGAGATGTGCCGTGGAACTAACATGCATAATTTTTCCTCTGTCTCAGAAATCTTGCAATACTAACAGACCATACAGGAAAAGAAAATCATTGGGTGACCAGGAATGAATCCTTGCCTATTTTGCAACAGGATGAACAGAAAATAATCCTCTTTAACTGTGTCATGTTTGTTTTATTACAGTGATAGTCTTATTAGTATGCTGAACAGTCTTAAATAATGTTATTTCATATTCAGTTTATTGAGAAATTTTGAATTTTAGGTTTCTTAGTCCAGTTATAAAATCAAACAAAATTAGGTTGTAAAAAAAAAGAAAACAGGCATTAATACTCCACTACAGGTGTGACACTTTTTCTCTGAAGAGTTTATGTGTAGAACAGCCCAAACTGGGTCATGGTTTTTATGCAGACATATTATTTTAAAAAAGAGCATTAATAAATCATCCATGATATAGATATCCCTCACTTCCCCCTCCCCATCCTTCCCTTCTTTAGATGTTTGCTTCTAGGGATTACTTTATAGGTCTGTGTATGTATACATACATAAATTTATACTAAAAATAAATAGACCTATTTATATAATATAAATTAATATATTTTAACTGATCATCTCAGTGAGAAAAATTCTTCCATGGCATTAAAAAACTGAGTCATATAACAAAAGTGAAATAGTGCTTATTTTTCAGATTTGTTTTGGAATTAGTTCCAATTTACACCATATAATTCCCTGATGAATGTTTCTTTCAGTCCATC
Source organism: Lycocorax pyrrhopterus obiensis (assembly GCA_014706295.1). Classification (NCBI taxonomy): domain Eukaryota; kingdom Metazoa; phylum Chordata; class Aves; order Passeriformes; family Paradisaeidae; genus Lycocorax; species Lycocorax pyrrhopterus. The sequence continues at coordinate 73,038,475 of JACSVZ010000002.1, forward strand.
CTTGGCAAAAAAGCTTAGGGACTCTAAATGAGAGTATGCTTCTGGATAATTTCGTAACTTATGAAACAGAACAATTGCTCTGGTAGACCTAAAATTTTCAAGACCTACTCTCATTTAAGTTTTGTTTAAGGAACATTCAGGTGTCACTAGGGAAACCACCAGAAATTACGGTGACTATCTCTCCTCCCAGACCTTTCCCTTCTTGGTCCAAGGAGCTACACATTTTCAGTGTGAGAAAAATCTCAGGTTGAAAGAAGTCTGAGTAATGCCTGACACTTTTCCACAGACCTGGTCAGCTTTCAGTGAAATTGAATCACAGTGAGACAGTAACACACTTAAACTGAGGTTTCAGAAAGGTACTGTGTCTCACGTTCAGTGTTAGCTGTGCACTCATTTGCATACTTCTAATAATTGGTAGCATCAGGCACAGCAAAGTAAGGAGTCCTGCCAAGGTGAGTAGAACACTAGGCTGGTATACGATATGCAGAGAGCATCACCATGTGAAGATCTGTTTGGAATTATGCACGGAATAAACAAATTTGTTCCAGATATAAGGAAAGCAGAAAATTGGTTATGTTTGATGTTTCAGTGGCATTCAGGTGAGCTTTTCAGAGACTGTGTGTGTGTATAAATATTTGTATCCTATTATTTCTGAAAGGCAAAAGAATAGTTAGTCCCTTTTGTCCTTATGTTTTGGAAACAGAATTAAATGTTTGCACATTTCATGAGAGAACTTATTTTCAGACTCCGGATAATCTCAAGGGATTCTTCTCTGTGTAAGAGTTGTTACAGTCTCTGAAAATTGTGATAGGGGTGGAAGAAAAAGGCAGACACTTCAGTTAATGGGGGCTGAGCCTTTTCCCCAATGTTTGAATCCTATCAGTATCACAACCAAAAGCTTCCAGATTTCACAAGACAGCAATATTCATTGTCAATACATGATGAAACTGCCTTTTGAAAATAAAGTTGCTTCCACAACAAGGAATTCCCATTACTCCTTGCAATCGGGTAAAAACCCCCTGATATTTATGGTCACTGCTAACCATCTTTGTGAAACTCACAAGAAGAGTCTCCATGCAACAGCCAGGACTCCAGCATCTGTGGCACTCAGAGGACCTTCACATACCAGAATTGTCATAATGGCCCTGGCCTCAGAAGAGGTTACTCAAAGTATTTCCAAGTAATTTTGCTTTTCCATCCAAAATTTGTAGTTACATTGAAATGTGTTGCTATTAGGAACTTGCCAGTTTTAATGAAGTATGAATAGGGAATGATTCTGAGAAAGGGAAGGGGAGTACCAGGCAGAAAGTAAGGCTGAAATGTGGCAGTAAGGAGAATTATCACTACAAAGCAGCATCTACAACTCTCACAAGAGTTCTGTAAGAGTTTTATTATACTCCCAGATTTTTTTGAATTTGAGCTTCAGGTAAAGCTATTTATTTTCCAAAGGAAAAAAAAAAGAAAAGCACTTGCACAGAGGTTTGTCCTACAACCTAACGCAGTATTTGCATATATTGTCCCGTTCTCACTGGTAGAGGAAGGACTTGAACATCAAAATCCTTCTCTCAGGCCAGTGCCATAACTTGCAAGTCCGTTGCTCTTTTCTCTCTTAGAGCGCGCTTGTGCTTTGGAGGGAGGAGGGAAAGGACAGAGGGAAATCTTTTGCACATTCGTACCACTACAGAACAAAACTGACTGTTTGAATGTAAGAAATCTGTCATGAAATAGGAATGTTTTTCTTTAGGCTCATCTATCCTTTGTCTTCTTTCAATGTATGGCATTATTCTCATCACTATTTTTATTATTTACGCATTGTTTCACCATTCCACATTCTTTCTAGCCTTTTTTCCTATTCCTGCTTTGTTCTTAGTTTGCAGTATTTTTCATCATCAAACAGCCTTTTTACCCTTTTCCTACTTTTTCTCTTTTCTCTCCTTTCTCCTCCTCTTACGTAGGACGGAAACAATAAAGAAAATGCAAGTAAAAACATACTGATGCATCCATGTGGGATTTTGTAGAATTAAATGCAATGAGCTTGTGATCTGCAGAAATAAAATCAATCAATTGCAATTAAAATACCAACCAGTTCAATATTGTAACTCAAATATTTATTCAAAATTAATGAGTGATTACTGTATCTATTCCCCTGCATCTGTCTAGCTTCTACGTGTTACAAAATCCATTCAGTTTCTTTAAATGAAAAATGGATTATATAAATATGATATTTCATTACTGAAATTCATTCTTTTGTGAAATAGTTTTATTTGTTAACTGCTTTTCTAACTACAGCTAGTTAAAAACACTACTAGAATAAAACATGTCTAAAACCCACAAACAAATAACAATGTACTGCTGCCAGTAGGCTTGGAGGGAAAATCCAGTCTGACTTGCAGCACACTGAGAGATGTAATTCTTGGAATATATCAGGGTTTTTTATATTGATGGTATCATTCCTTGCAATCATTCCAGTCAGATAGGGACTGTATTTATCAGCTGGCCAATTGATTGATTTAAAATAAAAACTGAAGTAAGGTACAATGGGGTACAAAATTCTTTTCCACACATATGGAATCAACATCTCTGTTGCCTTTATTAACCCTTACATGCTAATTACCTGATTAATAGCTAACAGCCAGGCTTGGGGAAGAGGTTTCAGGTTTGTTTTGTTTTCTTCCACAGACTTTCTATCTTTTTCATGGTGACTTTTCAGCTAGATAGGTAGCTGAACTAAATCTTGTTAGTCACAGGAGCATGAATGCAAGACAGGGGTAAGAACCTGTGGGATATAGGCATCCCTGAGATTGCAGTATGTTTTGTCATAATGTAAAGATGAACCTTACATAGAACTGTTTTTTTACAGAAGAAGCGAACTTTTATATGCAATCTTATATCTGAAATTTTCCTTAGAGGCCAGACACTTTTCTGTGAAGCCTTAGTTTCTTGTTCTTATTTCGGACAGAGCATGGCCGTTGTTCATTATTAAAATAAGCGTTATTCCACTTATTTCAATATGAAAATGGATCCTTGCTAGACCAAACATCATGCACTGTACCTTTTCAGATAATATTCTGCTTCAGTAGGAGTTAAAATTCCCCCTGCACTTTGTCTACTCAAGATGTGATTCTGTGGATGGATGAAAGAATCAGCCAGCAAAGAGGGGAATATCAGCAGTTTTCTGCTCAGGTTACACAATTACATTCTTTCCCTCAACAGGTCAAAATGAAACAAACTGTTCTATTTGACTCAAAGTATTTTTTTTGTACTTTTTTTTCCACCATGATAAGAAATAAGGCTTCTTGACATTTTGGACTGAGTTAAACTTAAATCTTACCCACCAATCTCCAAAGCAAAAATTTCCCCCATCATCTTGGGCCTTGGTTTTTTTCATCTGCATCTTAATGCCAAGTGGCTAAAGGGCAGAAGATATCTCCTAGCTGTTTTGTCCTTGCCAAAGGCCACAATCTAGGTCTAGAGACCTAGATTAAATACTTATTTGAAAAAAAAAATCATGTTTTCATTTGTGTTTAGACTACATTTAAACCTACTTTCTGATAAGCAGTCTAGTGCTCTCCTTGGTATCGTGGTTTCTTGTTTAGAATAGAAGTTGTTAGCTACAAGATGAGTACCGCAAAAAAAGAAAGCTTCTGAAATATTATGGCAGATACAAATTATTGTTTCTTTTCATTCTTTGCTCTGCCAAATAAAAAAAAAAATAACCCTTCTGGAGGTGTATAATGTAAAAGGCAGCAACCTATGCAGCTGTCTCACTGGATATCTTCAACCAAATTCAATAAAGAATGAGTTATGTGAGCTCATGTCTATGCCTTCCCCATTGAGAAGCCAAAGTCTGGATGAGTGAGTGCATGATTTGAGAGCCCAGGTTTTAGGGATAAAAATAGCTCTTTCTGGTAAGTTTGCAGATAGATATCTAGGCATGAACAAACACATTAATGAAATAAAATCAAGCTTGACTTGAAGAAGCAACTTTCTGTCTTCGGAAAGGCTTTGTGTGTAGTGTAGTTGGCAGTTCCTTTGAAATAATGGGGCTACACTGAACGGCGCTAATAAGTATGGCCAGAGGAATTTCAGATTGAAAAATAAATGAAGCAGAACAAAGTAGGACAAAGGTGTTGCCAAGTGCCCTCCTTTCAAACATAGGAGGATGTGTCAGTGTAAGAATAATGTGTTCAGATCTGCTCAGTAATACCAGGAACACCAACTGCAGGTTTGATCAGAGATGGAGAAATTCGCTTTACTGAGATGTTTACTTCCTTGTAAAATAATGACTGCGGCAGGTGACTAGCATTAGCTGAAGGTTTCTCAGGCTCTCTTGATTTTTACCAGTTTCTAAATGTGTTACAAACATCTTCATAACGGAGGACGTAACAGTGAATGACTCACAGATGCGTTTATTATATTGTCAAATGCTGCTTTTCAAAGACAGCCTGCTTGTTACTGTAGTGGCAGACATACAAAAGTCTGTGGGGTTGGTTTTGTTTTGGGTTAAGGTTTTTTCTCATGCGTGTAGTTTTCTGCCTATATCCATTGCTTGAGATAGATGGTATACTTACCTTGGAAACAAGAATATCTTAAGAGAGTGCTCAGAAGATAGGATTTTGCCTAAGAATATTGGGAAAACTTACAGTTTCCAAAGTTTCTGAACATTTTTCTATGCATGTTTGCTTGCAGGAGTCCACTACACCAGTTGCACACAATGCTGCCCAGGTTTGGACTGCACAGGAAATTTTGATGTACTGACAGTTGGCACTTTATTTGTGGCTATACACTTTACTTCCAAATGCACAGCACTTCAGCTTCAGGGTAAACAAAGTCATCGTCCTTCATTTCCTGCTGGTAAAAGTTCCTGGATTCCAGATAATGAAATAACTTCCCTGTATACCTGGATCTTTCCTTGGTTAGTTTCTGCCACTAAGGGAAGCACAGCAAGGCCCTACCAATCATTTCTGTGCTTGATCGGGAAATTCTCTCCCAGAGAGAGGAAATAAAAGGGTTTTTCTTGTTAATGCAAGTGAAATCAGCTGCCTGGAGAGGGCAGAATGAAGGATCCTGTGGACAGCAGTCTCCCTGAGACAGCTCGTCCTCCCTAGTATTCTTTCAAATTCCTTATATGTTAGTCTGTAATGGTAAAAAAATCACAGTTGTCAACATCAGGACATAATCACAACTGTCCATTTTACACTGAACACCGAGGCAGCAAATTCTAAGTGGCTTATCCCAGAGACACAGGATTTGTGCAGCACAGCAGAAGCCATGTGGACTGCTGTTGTGTGGATCTCTTTACTCTTCTGTGAATAATGGTCTTACTGTCAGGATCACTACAAGGATGTAACTATGCTGGATTTACACAGAAAAAAAATATAGCTTGGAAATTCTTAAACGAGTTTGTTGTTTGTAATTGTACATTTTTACTTACATATAGGCCTTGTAGAATGAGTACCTCTTATATTCACCTTGCAAAGTGTAAAGATTTATATTGGGAACATATACAGCCTCCAGCAAAGCAGAACACTTTGTTCTAATTGAACCTCTATTGAACAATACTTAATCTATAAGAGTGTGGAACTCGTTATAACTAAACTCTTATATATTACTGTCTTTTTTGTTTGTTTTCCTCCTCAGAGGAGAGAAATAGGGAGAAAAAGTGTGGATCTGGAACAGCATTTTGTTCCTGTAAAATTACTATTAATCTGAAATGATTTTCCATTTACTGTAATTTGCTCAGTGATCAGAGGAAGAATGTATTAATTTTTCATTGTGTTTGTTTTCATGGAAAATCTGGTGATTACTATTATTAGGATTATGGACCGAGTCATTTTTCCTTGCAACACATGCTTTCATGTGTCCAATTGGTTGTATATTAACGAGACCAAGAAGCAGTAGAACTGGTTTTTTTCCGAGCTCAGATGAGAATATAGGCAGATTTATGGGCTTTTCTTTTCCTTGGAGCTTTTATGAGGGCTGTTACTATATCTTAATTGGTCAGTGTTCCCTTCAGTAGGATAGCTGTAAGAACTGACTTTTTCTTTCCTGCAAAAGAGAAAAGTTTTGAGACTTAGCATTGCCTTCCTTGTGTGTTTTGTGTGTGTCTGTCAAGGAGATAAAATTGTCACTCTCCAACCTGGCTTCTGCACATTGTAATACCTTGGTCTTTCCTTAATTTATCTGGAAGGTATGTAAACACGATATTGGTGATCAGTTTCCTTCGTAACAATTACAAATAGTGTTGTTTAATCTGCCTTTTGAATACCTCTCTTCTTTCTCAGGATGAGTTATTAAAACTTGAAAATCTCAGTCTGCACGTCTTGATTTTTTTTCCAATTCCATGTGAAAGAATGATTACTTACTTTTGTCACTGTTTTCAATAGAGTAGGGTTTGACTTTCATTGATTTCCTTATTTTGAAAACTTCTACAAAGCAAGAGTTGCTATGTTAGTAGGTCCTACTGGATAATTTGAATTTCTGAACACTAGTTTATCACAGTTCTTACGCTGTATCAGCAAAACACAAATGCAGTTTCAAAACCAGACCTGGGATATCAGTGGTGAAACGGTGCTGCAAACAAATGTCTCATGCCCTATCCAATGAATATTTCAGCATTCAATATTGCCTATCGGTTGCATATAGTTAGCTAAAAACCAAAAAATCATCCTAATATTCTAAGGGTAAGTAGCTATAAAAATGACTAAAATATTGCTAGAATTGAATGCTATATGTAGAACTTACCTGCAGGAAAGCTTTACTTTATGGAGTCATTTAGACTTTGACAGTCTAAGATTTAGGATAAGCCATTCTTGAGTTTTGCAGTACTTTCAAAGTAATAAAATTATGCTCATATGTTTCTTGAGTTTCTCAAAAGTCAGTTAGTCTAGCTTTCTTGCTTCTGGGTATCCAAGTTAAAAATGAATATGTATGGACTAGAAACAAGCATTTTAGGTTTTTATTTACAATGTTCAGGGATTTTCTGACACTTTAGAGATTAAAATGATTTGTAGCTCTCTACATATAAAGTGCACTGTGTACTTGAGGTTTTCTATACAAATTTTATTCGTACTGTAATGTAATTACAAGTATAAAAAGGCAGAATAATTTATATTAACAGTAGAACAGCAGCACTCATTTCTTTCTTACATTATGTTGATGTCTCAGAGATTTTCAAAAAATACTGTATATATGCTCTACAAATTTCTTTATGCATTTCTCAACGTGTTTTCTTTTTGTGGGCATTTTAGGGTAAGGATAAATTCACTTAATAACTCTGTGTGCCTTTGTTTTAAAAATGTTGACTATTTGTCTTCTAAATAATTGCTGTATTGGTGATTACTTACAAAAAAAAATTACAGCTCTACACAGTGAATAGATTCGTAAAAAAAATTATATGCTAAATAATTTATTTTTTCAGTCTCCCAATCTAGGAGAAATGATCTTTCTGTAAAAACAAACCAGAAATGCAAATAGCAGAGCACTATAAAATCAGTATCTTTTTTTTTTTCTAGAACGAGTCTTTATAAATATAGCTACAGTGACATGCTTACAGCTCAGTAAGTTGATCATTCAGGACACTTGCTCTACTACAAGTGACAATAAAAGATAGCTCCACACAATCAACCATGTGCATTGAACCAATACTTATAATGTGATAAAGAGAAATATTGTTCATGTAAGTTGAAGACATTATAAATCCTTTTGTAAGCATATAAAATCTTTTCTATAGAAACTTGTCTAATAACTCTAATAAGATGTTTGCCATCTATGAGATGTCTTTATACAAGATAAACTTCAAAAAACACTCTTTTTGGAGTGCTACAACTACAGATAACAATGGATTTTCTCTGTCATCTGGGTTTTATGATTCAAAATCCTTTCTATTTGTTTAAATAGAAGCGATGGGAAGCTATAGTCACACATCTCAGGTGGTGCCCTGAGTGGATTTGAAGGCAAAATTTTAAAGGTGGAAAGTGTGGATGGGAAAATTAGGAAATTTCTTTGCATTAAGTGTCTTGACCTGGAAGTTAAGGAAAACAGTAAGGAGGTGGAATGCTGTTCTGAATAGATCCAGAGCATTGTGAGACTGAACCAAGTTACAAGAAATTATACATGAATCTAGAGAAAACTCTTTGGGATATTTCTGATAGATATACTGCTTGGAATAATAATAATAACATCCACATATTGCTATTCATAATCATATTATAGCCAGCAAAAAGTGAATGACAGCACAACCATTGATGCTGCATGTGCTGGATAAATGCTTTTGAAATTGCTTCACGGGACCTTTTGATGTCTTCTGCTCGCCTTTCATTCATCATTGTGTGGCCTTTACCAACCTAGATAAGAGAGGGCATGTTCTCATCAAATTATATGAAGTTATCCTTACAGTAACAAGAGCAAACTGCAGTGTGAGTCTCTAAAACAATCTTGCTCAGTGTAATACTGTTCCTGGAGTCTTGCTGAACTCTTTTATTAGTCTTTAGTTGGTAGTGTAGGCAAAGGTTTGGAAAGCAGGAAGCCATAGTGAGGCAGAGCACAGCTCCATCTCTTCATATCCTGCTTTCAGTAGTGGCCATTTGAAGGTTCATTTATCTATATTTCTTTTGAGTAATCTTTCATATTCTAGTGAGGTCTCAGATGCTTCCAGATGTTTAACCTCTGTAGTCAGTAGTGCTATAAGAGCTTTACGTCTTTTAGTTTGTCTAGCCCAGTTTTGGACCCGTACTGTCAGCTTCTACTACATGATCTGGGACTGACTTCCACATCCTAACTATATACCGACTTCCCCGTGTTTTGGACTGTGTGCTTGTTGTGTGTGATGACTCCTAATATCTGTGTTTGGAAACGTAGTGACCGCCCATGCATATTCAACCTCTCTATTTATGATTTTGTATTCCTATACAATTTCTCACTCACTCCTGTATCTTGCAGGCTCAAGAAACCTCATATATTCAGTTTTTCTTTATATGAACTGTTCATAGCTTTTCTCATCATTGCTGACCATTGTCCTCTGAGAGAAGAGGACTAACAGCAAACATAATTTTCAAGATTTGATGTATGATGAATCGGCACAGTGGTAAAGCAATGTTTTTTCTTCATTTTCCTATTTTTTTTTTCTAATAGCTTGTAACATTGCACATTTTCACCTGTACTGAACTTAGGTTTTCTTCTCTTTTGACTGTACAGCTCAAAGAACATTCTCTTGCCTGATATTCCAGAAGCTCTGAGCACATCATTGCACATATCGGACTGAGATCAGGGGTTTTTGTCTTCATTGTGCTGCACTGTATCAATACTGAATTTTGGCTTCCTATTTTTGTCCACTTAGTACCATGAATGTCATTATTACAGTTCTGTGCAATCAGCATTTGCCTGCTCTATTGTGATTGGTGTTATATGATAACAACCTTTGCTACTATCCTAATATTTCCATATCAGTTATGAACTAAATATTGAGCACACCTCATGTGATTCCACCATGTCTTTCCTGTGTCATGGAAAATTATAATTTGTTCTGTGACTTTTATCTTTCAACCTGTTTAATTCCTGTGAAGTCTTGTTATTCCTTGGCCATTTAGCTTCTTCAAGAATTATTGATGATAAATCATGTTGAAAACTCCTTGGTACTCCAAGTAGACTGTAACAAGTGCATTTCCCCTATTCATGTACTGGCTTTTTCAAGGAACTCCATCAGGACTTTGATGTCTTTGATGTGTCTTACAAAAAACGTGTTGACTGCTTCTCAGTGTATTTTATCTGTACACTAAATTCTGTTTCTTATTACAGTTTCTAACAATTTTCCTGGAAAAGGCATCAGAGATAATGGTCAGTAGTTCCACAGAACTCCAGGGAAAAAGAAGCTTGACAGATGTCATCTCCCAGCCTGCTGGTGCTTGAAAAGAATTAAGGGAGGGGTTTTGGACCAAAGCAGTAGCTCATTGTTTCAAGCTCAGATTTTTCTAGAAGGGTCAAAAGAATATAAAATAGGCATTTATTAGTCCCTACTCTTCTTCTATCAAATTTGTGTTTGTTTCTTACTTCTTGTATTCCACCTTTTTTACTCTTTGTGATGTGGTGCATCTGCCTATGTTAAAAGCTCTCCAAATAACAAAACTCCAACTGGATTTCTAATATGTTACATCGAAAAAAGCAAAAATTAAAAAGTTGAAAATAGATGAATCCAAGCAAAAAAACCTAAAAGCACAATCGAATAAACGAAACAAGTGTGAAGATGGAAATCAGCAGGCCAAGGTTTATGTCCCAGATATAGACTTAACTAATAAAGAAAAAAAAGTCCTCTGTCAATTTGGATGCCCCTAATTTGAAACTGGTCCCAATAAAAAAGCTTCTTAAAAACAACAGTAAATGAGCTTTCAAAACCCAGCTGTCACATCCACTGCTCTGGGGGATCACATGAGGGATCACTCCTTCTATGTACCGTTCCAGGAAGAATCATGAGATAACTCACAAGGAAGGGTCTGGCTGATATGCTGAAATGGTGCTGGCTAAATCTCACATCCGTGAGTTGAACATGTAACCTCTCCTGTCGAATTCCAGTCTTACCACCTTTTTTTCAACCTTCCCATATTTTTCTTCTTTCCTATTTATTTGTTTTCTGTTTAATTGAATGTAATACATTCATTCAAAACTACTGTGAGCTGTGACCAGCAAAACAGCTACATGCTCTGTCACAAGCAACCTAGCACAAATATGATTTTGCTGCTGAAGTGAGAAGAAGTTGGTGTCTGCCTCTCAAAAGCAGCAAGGTTACAAACAGCAGTGAGCATCACAGACACGAATGGCGTTTTGCTTGTCTTTTTATTTTGTTTTCTGCACTTTCTTGTATATTTGTCTTCAAAGCAACAGCTTTATTTTTTTCAACACAAATCCAGTTCATCTCACCTTGCTTTGCCTTAAAAAGGACAGTTGTTTTCATCTTTACCTCTAGTACACCACCAAACTGTTTTTCCCTTGGCAATTTCTCAGAAATAGTGAGGCAAATAAATCAAAAGACATTGTCAAAATGAAGACTAAAATGTTTTGTATTTCAAGCTGTAATTATTTTTCATCTCTCTCACTGCACTCTAAGAAGAACCTAGCCTGCTGAGACCAGTATTAAAATCCGTGAATCTTAATAGCCAATTGTTAAATGGCAACGTTGTCTTTGCATCTTTGTGTGACACCCTGGGCTCAAGTGTTCCATCAACGTCTACAGAGTTCCTCACAGCCTTCTTTATTCTGGGCAGGAATCCCACTTCTTCGTGAAGAAACAAACATTTAGGGGCCGACTGCCTTCACTAGCTGCTGCTGGCTTAGATTTGACTCTGTCAGCCATTTAGAACAGAAGTTATGGACGCAGGAAGCAATACTCTATGAAGGAAATGTTCGCTTGTGGGGGTGTAGGTTGGATATTGTAGGAAGGTTTTTCAGGGAACTCACAACCTAATTAGAGGAAGGCAAGCCATAATCAGAAGGATAACAAACAGAAACAGGTGGAGAGGAAGGATGAAAGAAACCACAGCAAGAGCATATTTGTTTTCCTGCTAGACTTATTGGAATTCTGAGATAAATGACAGCTTATGTGCTGGAGTGAGTGTAAGCAGCTGTTCTGTTAATTTTACTTCTTCCCATGTGTGCTAGTGTGCTAGTCCTAACAGTATTGCATTGGAAACACAAGAGGTACAGGCAGGAATGTCAGAGAAAACACTTCTTTTTTCCCAGTTCATTTCACCATGTTAAAAAAGAATCACAAAATGCTTTACTGTTTCCTCCAGTGACAGAAAGAAAGGTGGGATCTAAATGTAGAAGTACAAGGAAATATGTGTTATTGCTTTGTTAAGTATTTTTACTGTCCAATGTTTATAAATTACAGGATTATGGAGACTTGAAAAGTTTACAGGGTGTTTTTTTCTTCTTTAATTGGGATTTTTGAAGACCTGTATTGTTTTGTGTCTTGATAGCAATTCACTATATAAATGTATTTTTTTAAAGGCTTATGATGCAGAAAAAGTACTCATTTTATGGATGGAGAACACATATAGATGGTGGACAACTGGGTTGCTCAGTCTCAGAGGAAATCTGGATGTGCAGATAAGGAATACGCTCAGGAGACCTCAGGCCTTAAAACCTCCGCCCTAACCGCTTGTCCATAAGAAATTCTTAAAAATAGCTGAACTGGACCAAATCCCTAATTGGCTGCCCTTGCAGTGCGCAGCACTACGCACTGCACAGAGTAGTGTCTCCTAAACACTCACACAGTTTTGCACTGTTTGTGGCTTAAGGTATTTTGTAATCTGTAGCCACAAAAGTTGCCTATGTATTTGATTCTACTCAGCGGAGTTTTCTTCCAAAAGTTAGTCTAATCAACCCTGAAACACTTGAAATACCATGTGAAGGTGACTTAAAAAGTTAAATGTACATTTCTTTTGTGAACAAAGTACCTTTATTTTATCTAATAATCACTAGTTATTACTCCAGAAAAAAAGCTGTGAACAATAATTTCTTATTCGCTTTTTCCAAGTCAGTTAGAATTCTGTTAATAACAATAATATTCCTCCTTGGCTGCCCTTTGTCCAGTTAGAATTCTTCTCTTTGCAATCGTACATAAGCCAGTGCAGTTTCTCTTCTCTGTTCCTGCTCCAGTCCAGCTGCATCGTTCCTGTGACAGGAAGGCCAGACCTGCACTCAGTATGCATGGTGGGGCCACATGATGGGTTTATAGTGGTAGTTTCTGCTGGTTTATGCTCCATTGCACTCCTAATAATCCCTATTAGTCTTTTTGCTCCTTTTTTTGTTTATTTTTTTCTGAATAATACAAATACAAGAGATATAAGGAAGCAAATAAGCAAGCAACCCCACCATAGGTTTTTGGACTGTTTTGTCATTTTAAAGTGCTCATGATACTTGGAACATCTCTTTTGTTTGGTTGGGGTTTTTTTCCCTTGAAGTACTATGTTTGTTATTTGTTCCAAGTTAGAACAAAAAATAATACCCAGTAACTTCCTAAGAAAGAGAAATTTAAAAACATCAATTTCTTTCTAGGATCTCTCATCCATCTTCCTTCATTGTGACTACAATGAAGGTGTAGGTGAGCTACTCAGAAGTCTGTAGCTTAGATCTGGCAAATTTTCAGAGCATGAGAAGGATAAAGTCAGATTAACATGCGTTAGAAGCCTGCACTGAAATTGGCTTGTTCTGGTAAAGCAACTTCACTTTTAACATTCTTTATTTTTTAAAAGAAAATATTTGAAGGAAAAGTACTGCACTAATTATTTGTTTTACTGAGCACTGTAGAAGTATTTAAGCACGTTATTACGTTTGCTAAGTGAAACCTCTCAATAATGTGCAACATTATAATAGACTAGACTAGATTAAGCTAGAATAGAAAGAACAGTTGAGTTGGAAGGAACCTACAATGATCTTCTAATCCAACTGCCTAAACTCTTCAGGACTGACTAAAAGTCTAGGAAGCCTTTTCTACTGGTTGACCATCCTCTTGGTAAAGAAATGCTTCTTAATGTCAAGTCTGAACTTTCTCTTATGCAATTTTGAAGCATTCCCACATGTTCTGTCATTGGATACCAGGGAGAAGAGGTCAGCACCTCCCTCTCAGCTTATCCTTCTCAGGAAGCTGTAGAGAGCAATGAAGTTGCTACTCACCCTCCTTCTTTCCAAATAGACCAGCAAAAAGTGTTCAGCCCCTCCTCACAGGACATTCATTCCAGCTCTTTCACCAGGTCTGTTTTCCTCCTCTGGATGCATTCAGGTCCTTTAACAGCCTTTCAAATTTGTGAGGCCCCAGAGCTGCACACAGTACTTAGAACGAGGCCACATCCACACTAAATATGTCAGCTTTAAAAACTCTAGTCTTTAAAACCTAGTGCAATACAGGAAATACTTCAGCTAATGCCAGAAGCACTGGTTCAGGTATGAAAGTAGAATTTCTCCTAATCTATCACCCAGATGTTGCCCTGACCTTTACCTGCTTGAAGGTGGTAACAAGTATCTGCACACCTTCCAGCTCACTAAAAGGCAGCTGAGGATCTCTACTCCATCATGATACACCGTATCTTTCTGAACTTCCCAAGCCAGCCTTTATTTCTGTATAGAACCTGGCACTGAGGAAATTTTCAGGGAAGAGAGAAACACACTGCAATTAATACAACTGTTCTTGCTACTTACCCACTGTGTGCCCATTAAAGACTTGGTTAATCCCTCTCAGCTGTATAATTTCCTATATAAAGTGCATAAAATTGACTGCCCCACACAGTTAGTGGTTCAAAATGTCTTTGAGATAATCTGATGAAAGGTGAAACTGAAGAAGAAAGGATTGGTTTTATTAGCAGTAATGTTGCAATTAGTTCATTATCCTTCTTAGAAAAGAGCTTTAAACTGTTCTTGTCATAGGAGTTGCACTTCCACACGGATAAAAATGAAGTGCATCTATTCTGGTCTGCGGCAACTGTGTGCATTACATCAAATGAACAGAGGAAACAAAATTAATAGGACCTGGGTGTTATTTTGGGAAAACGCTCATTTTCTCAAACATCAGATGATTACCAAAAATGTCACCTACTAAAAATATTTTTCCAAATATTTTTTTTTTGCGAAGTTATTTAGTAAAAGTCGTGTTCTGCAGCTCTTCATTCTGAACTAATTGTTTTAATGATGGCTAATCGTTAACTGAGCTTTCATGTTAAGGTTATGCTCTACTTTTATTCTACACATATTTTATGTATAAATATTGTTTAATATAGACATTATGCATGACTAATGTTTTTTTTAAGCACCAAGTCAGACAGAATGCCTAATGAATTAAATGTTTTTCTTTATACTGCATCTTGGTAAAATTTCTTTATGATGCAGATCATCGTCCTAACTGCAGTTAATGATGAGATTCTGTGAGAAGAGCTTCTGTGCTACCAAAGCTCTTTGTAAATATTTCTGGTAGCTGTTAATCTAGCTAGCAAAGATGAAATAAGAAAATAAATGCACAAACAAAACCTGTGTATCTCCTGGGGCATTTCAACCTGATCTTCTACTGCAGCCTTCTGCTCAAACAGTATCATTGCATGAAAAATATGTTGCATGCTTACATACTTTGCTGGATTCTTATATAAGAGTTAATAAATGTTCTTATTTGATTGTCAATACTTTAAGAAAATTCAGAAATCAACATATTTTGTAATCTGGTTCAGCTGATAAGAAGCATACAGGGAACTGTGAAGTACATGAAATTTGCTGTGAGGATTATTCAAAATAAAAATCTAAATTTCAGAAAATAAAAGTCTTGAATTACTGGAAAATATCCCTAGTGCTCTGTGATAGAACGTCTTTCTTCAAGGTGCCTGATGAGATTTGCTGTCTGTTAGCCATACAACATTAGCCTTCTATCTCCATCCTTGATGCTGACTTTAGTCTCTTTGTCTTTTTTGGAAATCATCACTAATCACAGCCCAGGTAGACATATGCAATCTTATTTCAGGCTACTGGTAAGCAATTTAAATACAATAATACAGAATTCAGAGTGAACATCACACCGAACCCTTCTAGACCTTCTGGGTGGTTGAGGTTCATACTTTTACAAGGAGAGTGATATAGGGATTAAATATTGAAACGTTCTTATTCTATACATATAATTATTTGCAACTCTACAAAAAAGTCACTGCAACTTTTTGTTTGTAGAACTGTGATGAAAGAGGGAAAGTCTATAACTTTGAGGGCGATGGTTAGTTAAAAGTCAAATATGTATCAGTAATACACACAGGCCACAGGAGAAGCTGCTAATTGGCTTATTCTGAGTATCTTATCCACTTCCTCCTTCCCAGTAGTCTTGGGCTCATTGATTGTATCTTCCCTGGGTCCTTGCCAGCCTTGCTCTCCAACACGTGAAGAATTGTCAGCGAGTATTTGCTAGCTGACATCAAGACCATGGCCAGATGATGGCTTAAAAAACTATTGTAACGTGTGCTGGGTTTGAAAAATCAGCTGTCTCAATAGTGATAAATAGGAGCCCATCACTCTTCCTGGTTGAAGTGTCCTCTGTCAAACCTCCCACTTCATTTAGTGGTCAAAGCACATTTACATGTACGTGGAACAATCTGTTTCAGCAATATATGTAATCGGCTGTCCAATGAACTCTGTGAAGGAAATAAATTTCATCATAGTTAAGTCACAAAACAGAAATTTTTTTGGCTTCTGTCATTTTGTCAAACCAGCATAATGAATACAGCCACTCTGTCACTTTCAGGCAGCGAAACTGATTGACATATTATACTATAAACAGCACAAAAACTGCAAGATTTTTCTCCTTCTGACATGGTAGATATTAATGATATTAATGAAGGTCATTCTGGGGGTAATGTGTGAATGTGACAAGGAAGAGCCAGAAAGACTTTCTTTTATCGATTATACAGACCATAAATAGCATATATCCTCTGGCTAGCAGCTGATGTAACACTGTATCTAAATACAGTATGTTTAACCCTTCTCAAATACATTTTTTTTTCCCGCTGTCTTTAAAATACCAGTTTAGTCAGAGTTTCAGATATGATTTTGAATGAATTATAGGAAGTGTTGGCTTAAGTTTGTCAAGCACGTTATGTCATGACACCAACTCGGAGTGGGTCAGAGGTTCATCAAAGAAGTTTACTGAAAAATTTTAAAAATTAAATAAAATCTTCATTAGAATTAAAAAAGACAAATAAAACAGTTAACTTTCCTGGAAACCAGTTTCAGGATTAGAGAAGCCATGTGTATCTACAAACAAGTCATGTGAAGGATATTAGAAGCATCATGTCCCACAAATACTTGTTGTGCACATCTATACAGAAGGAGACCCAAGGTATTTTCTAGTTGCATCTGAAGCTGAAGTCATATTCCAGTGCCTGGATCTTAGAACAGCATCACTATGTAATCACTAAAAATCCAAAAGACATTTTTTTTTTATTTTTCAGTGCTAACACATCAATGAAACAGTCATGACTGAAATAATTTCAGACAGTAGAATTATTAAATAATGCATTTAGGGTATGACTAATAAGCAAAATTTAAAAATAGCTCTAAGGGGTTTTTTATATATTTAATTAAACTTAATTGTAAAAGTGTGAAATACTGAAAATATGAAAATCTAAAAGGGTGTGTCTGGAATAAGATCAGCTGCATTAGTACTGGTGAAAGAGATACTTCTGTTTTAAAATACATGACTTACACAGAAAAGCTCAAAATACTCCTCTAGTTTGATGTAGGTAAGTCTCAGCATTAGGATTATGCTTTCCAGTGGAAATGTAAAAGCACATACTGTAACTCTGAGTAACTGATAAATTTTCTTATTAGTTTAGCTAGCATGATCAAGAAAGTTTTATTTTAATTAACTTGAGATTCAGAAGGATTTGAGGATTTTCAGCATTAGACTACCCCTCTGTTCCTGTAGAAACAGCATGTTTTATCGTGCTCATTCTGTAAAAAGAAATATGATTTAATCCCTCTAGAATTTTCTTCTTTGATTATCATGAATATTAGCATGTTATTTAGAATTATGTGTCACCATTTCACATTCAGACATGTTGAAAGTAGGTAAGAAAGTGAAGGCACTTCCCTGCTTACATGTGAAGCATGTAATGCATGAAGCATTCTTATACTGCAAGAATTACATATTGATAACGTTAATCTGTTTTGCAGTAGCACCTGAAGGCCTTTCTGAAATTAGTGCCTTACTGTTCTCACTGACAAAAGATGGTTCTACCCATTAGCAGCTTGCAGTCTCAACACCTAAGACTGTAAAAGGCTAGGAGAAATCAAGGATTAATTGACCAGATTTCACAGATGGAAGACTATTGCATGGAGGTTTAGATCTGTCACGTTTGGTTTATTTGGATATTTTTTCCTGAGAAAGTTTTGCAGAAATGATTTAAGGTATAAATTTAAACTGAGGTAGCTTAACCAATAACCTGTAGGAAATATTTGTGAATAGTCACAATAAAATAGCTTGCTTTTTTCAGTTTAGCAGAAATCATTTGGGAACAGATTTACCTAAACCCAAATAAGCCACTCGTATTCATAAAGCCTTAGGTCCACACGATCTTTTGCGTTCAATTAAAATCCAGTTTAATTACACAATTCCCATGAATGCATGCCTTAACTTGTAAGTACTCTCATAAATAATCTGGAGGCACAGCTGTGACTTTGCCCTGGGATGGATTGTTGTTGGGGTTATTGTGTTGGTCAGCAAGACTTATTCTTCTTTATAAATTCCCACTTCAAAATCAAGATAACTTTTTGAATTTAACCTCAAATCTCTTAATCAGCTGAAACAAAGTGTCAAAGTGCCCAGTGCACTAGTCTATCTATTACTTAGCATCCCACGTGACATCTTTGCAGAGTCTCATATAAACCACCAGTTAGTATATTTCAGCTTTTTATTAACTTTAGGAGTGAACTCAATAGGATGGATTTCAGTGGAACTGCTGGCACAGTAAATGCTCATGGAACTTCAGCACAAGTAAAGATGTACTCAGAATCTGGTGTGAAGTTGTGCACAACTTATAGCTTCTCTCTAGGGAGGATTGTAAATATTTTAATATAAAGATTTTTCTTCAATCCAGGCAGGAAAACAAAAAACCTCCAAAACCTAACCAGCCAACTAACTAATTTAAAAAAAGCCATCACCAACAACATGCGTCTGAAGGATTAAAAATATCCAGTAAATTGTGTGCATTGGTTTGATTTTACGACATATTAAGTCGTATACTAGTAGCTGTTTCTCTCTTTAAATAAGGAACCACCAGTCCTGTGAGAGACCCCACACTGCCAGAAGCACTGCAGCAACTCTTCCGACACCATAGTCCCAGAGGCAGCGGGCCACAAATGTAAAAAAAAAAAAAAAAAAAAAAAGCAGCTTTTAAAATTTCATTAATGCAAAATGGATTTGATGTCGAGCCAAGGCAAAAATGACCAATTTTCTCAACTGGAAGTTGATAAACATCATTAAAATCAAGGTCTGCATCAAAAGATTTTAATTGTACATAATCTGTGCTTGCTAGCAGAGAAAAATATTAAGAGGAGAGTTCTAATGCTGCTGAAAGAACATTAATTATCTTGGCAATTGTATAACATTGAACTTGTATCAGCTACTAATTAGATTTGTGACATTTGATTTGGGGGTTACTTTGTGTGATATATGACCAAGTTTCGTAAATGACTACTGCTTTTAAATGCCTTCAAAAGAAGAAGGGCCTCTCTTCTGTGTCTCTCTCTTCGGATTATTTGCTGATACTCTCAAGATCCTTTAGATAAGCATCAAATATTATAATATGTAGGTTGATATGAGCAATAAAAAAATTGAAAGTTTTAAAAGTACACACAGTTTTCATTCCCCCACTTAGAGGGATTTCAAATTTTAGGTCTAGTCCTGTGGGGTTCAGACTTTGAACATGACCTCAATAGAATTTGATTTCACTAATACTTTCAAATTACTGCTGCTGCTGTTGTGGGAAGAACATCTTGAATTTTCTTATGTAGTGTTTACGTGTCATGAACAACTGCACACCAACAAAAATGTAGAGATAATAACTTTCTTTTTTTTTTAAACAAAAATACAAGACAGTTATGTAATATAAATCTTGCCATACTATAAAAACATATTTACACTTTCATAAGGAGATTTAGTATGAGGGAAGTTCATAGTAGAGTTCAAAGAGATTTTGTTAAATGACCACAACAGAAGCTTCTCAGACATTAGTAAGCTAACCCCAGAATGGTTCGAGGTTTTACCATTATGTGCAGTTACAAATTCAGTCCCTTTCCTGGCATCTGTTGCTTTGCTCATCTCTGCGTCCAGCTGAAAGGTCTTTCCTGGTCTTTCCAGTTTGGCGTTTTTGTTGTTGTTGTTTTTTTTTGGTTTTGTTTTTGGTTTTTTTTCTGTATATTTGTTCTCAACTATCTAAAAAGAAGAGGAAAGGGAAAAAATATTTTTGGGATTATTTTCAAGAAGTAAAGTACATTCAGATACCAGTCTTTTTACCTTCTTATTATCTCCTTGTTACTTTTTCTTCTTGTCAATCTGCTCCTTTTCCAGTATGTTCTTTGTCTTCCCCTTCATATTTCTGTGCTTTACATTTTAGCCTTCGTGATTTTTCTCTTGCATGCTCTGTATCTCCATGAATTACCTCTGTATTTAGGGAACCCTTTAACTTCTGTTTCAGAAATAATTCTAATTATAAAATGTACCTATGATCTGTGTCTGAATGTTTGAGTGGCTGTGTTGTGGTGAACTTAGAAAAGGTATTCTAAGAAGGGGAGGTTCTGCATTGGCTGATGTTTAATAACAACTGTAAAGCAGCAAGTGTTGTTCAAATGTCTGATCTGTGCAATTGTGTGTTCAGACAAATTGCACATAGAGTTTAGTAAGAGCTTCAGAGAAGTCTGAGTTGGATAATGGTATTAATAGCAATACTTACTGGAATCTAAGGAAGTTCTGCATGTCTTCTCTCTGGTACTTATAGGGATAGAGACTTAGAAAAATATGAGGCAATTCATAGTCAATGAAATTTATCAACACATGCCAAATCTTTTTTAAAAGGCTTATTTAGAACTGATAATGGCTTGGAATCATGCTTTCTTTCCCACAAAAGCTCTAAAAATTGTAGCAGTCACTTCTAAGCATTTTTGGGGGGAAATTGCCTTATATCCCAATGGGATTTTTGAGCTGTGTAATAGTGCATGTATGTGGAGTGGGGTGGCATACTTTCTTGTCTATTTGAGCAAGGAAAGAGAGGTAGAGGATAAAGCAACAAATGTGTATCCCCCCAGTCAGTAACACTTTCTTGACTTTAAGGCCACTGTGTGTACAATGCAGACACCTGACAGAGCCAGAAGAGAGTGCCAATGCCTTATCTCTCTGCTGAGCTCATCCAGAGTGTTTGATGAAGTGCAGTCAACAGGAAAGATAACAATGAAGTGCTTCCACCATTTCATTTCTGCAAATCCCTTGCTATGGGACGGTGGCAATCTGCAAAGAGAAATCCCCTCTCTCCCCTCCCTTCTTCATTTTGTTTTGCTTTGTTTTGTTTGGTTTTTTTTTTAGTGAAAGACATTTTAATTTCCTTGTGGGAAAAAAAAAGGTAATTTTATATCTGGACCCAGTATGAAACACTTTACTGATTTTAAAATTTAAGATTTCTGGACTGGTTGGCCAGTCCAGAAAATGATACATCTGTACTCCATTAAAAAGTAGTGTGAACACAATTAATTAAATATGCTGACTGTTTCTAAAACGCTCTGCAAATATTTCTTTGCAAACACATAAAACAGTGCCAGGTGTAGGATGAAAGGCAACGTTGCTGCTTGATCTTGTCAGTGAACAGTAGGATAATGTACAGCTCAATAGCACATTAGCATTTTCAAAGTCTATGATTTCCATTTCTTACCATACAAAAAAGAAACCTAAAAACCTGAAAACATAAAGTAAAGGAAGAGAAAGTGTGGAAAGAGTATTAGTTAATTTATCAACTACCTGAAATGCTAAGTGGATCCAAGTTAAACTTTGAGAAACACAAATCATATTTGTCATAGTTGAGTAAATCTTTGCAAACATTTGCCTTCCTTTAAGCTTCAATTTTAAATTTAAAAAATGTTTCTAATGGTGATTATCTTTTGATAAATGATGAAGGGCATGACTTATAAGTACATTTTGCAGTGGTCTGAATATTTGTACATGAGATATTGCAGCACAGGTGATAGAAAAGTGAGTTAGAGCAGAAAGCAGCAGTATTACCCATATTCTCTGTCAAAGCTGTCATCTTTTGGCACTGGTGCTTGCACTGCACTTTCATGGTGGACCTCTGGCACCTGCTGTTCATAACACAACTCTAGCTGAAAAGATTGATACCAGCCTTCATTTAAATAAAATAACTTTCTTTCTGAAAAATGGTTGGAACATACTTAGTCATGAAAGAGGAAAATTCTACACTGTGTTCTCTGCTCATGACATTGAAAAATGGGCCATGCTGTGCAAAACTATATGAATGATCTTTATGTTCTGTTTTTTTTTCCAGCTGGATCTGATATAGAAGTTAGGGTTGTATATCAGGACTTGCAATCACACTTTTTAGCCTTAATTTATCCTGTGGTCCAAAAGTCTTTCAAGACTTTATTAAACTGTTTGTGTGAAATAAAGTTGCCTGGAAATAAAATTCAAGTGTAAAATAAAGTAAGTGAGGCAGTAACTCTGATGTTCCATACTATTTTTTTTCCATCAAGAAATGCTTTAAATATATTTTACTGCATTGTGTTGGGTAATTAATTTTATTGGCAAATTATTTACTTTTAATAATGTAAAATAAAGAGATTTCCATTAGAAGGAGAGCATTAATTAAGATATAAGTAATAAGATTATAAAAATAAAGGTTAGAATATACATCTGAATACCCAGTAGATGGAGCTTCTTACCTCTAAAATGTTTCATTTTATCAGAGTAAATTTGGCTTCAAGGTGGCTGTTGAGATGCAGTCCAAAACTAAATATAAAAATTACAGCAAAGATTTTATCAAAGCCAGATAAGACTGTGACATGTTCAAAAACCTTAATCTGCTTTTAGAAGCACTTTTTCCTGCTGTCTTTCCCTTAGTGGCACATTTAATGATGCAAAAAAAGAGTATTTGATTAGGAAATACTGGTCAAATACATATTATTATAGTTTCCTGTCTGTTTTGTGTTTGGCTGTGAAGTTTTCTGGTTTTTATATTTTTTCATGTGTAATGCCTAGATTTGTCGATTCAAGGGTTAAGAAGTGATTCTTATTAATTTCTGTAGATTTTAGTACCAGAGAGCACCAAGTAATATTTTTGAGATTTCAGAAAGACATAATGAATACTGAGTTGAATATAAGTCAGAGAAATGTTTTCAGAGACTCTGCATGGAATTAATTAGCCCTGATTTCTGGTGAGGAGTTATTAGGGATTAATACAATTAGACACAATTATTTTTTTATGAAATATTATTATAAATTGAAGTTAATATTTTTGAGGAAAACTTGAGATAACTTTAGAATAGACTAATATGTCCATATTTCTATTGTAGAATGATATTTGAACTAGCTTTTAGTTTTGATGGAGGATAACATTTACCCTTTTATATATAGCATGTTTGTCCAGAAAGCTTGAAAAGTGGCAGAAAGCTGACTTCAAAGATAAATAAATGTTTTTGGAAAGATGGGCTTTGCAAACCAAGGGAAGGCAGTCACTGCACCTTCGTATTTTTATTCTAGAGGCATATTCAATCATTTCCTCTGCAGCAGTTTGGATTCAGCTTCTGATGCTTGAAAAGATACCTAACGCTCAGCCTGTGTTAACAGAGTTCCACCTGAGGTAGACAAAAGGCTGAAGACCTCAGTGTCAAGTGTCTGCGGCAGTCAGACCTAGATACTAGTAGGTATTTGAATTTGGTGGTGGCTGATAAAAACAACAGTAAAAATTATTAGGGTTTATGTTGCTGCTGTGAGTGATTTTGCATTAATGTTGCACAAATATCTGTGAAATCTGGTACTTTTGGAATAGCATATACACTTCAAGGTCTGATTGAAATAAATCTTGAGTATCTTAGGATTTCTGCATCTATCAGCCAAGGTTTCATTCTGTTTTATGCAGAAAGATAGAAGTCACAGGAGAGATCTTGACACCATTATTAACAACCCAGATTTGCACTGGAGAACTGGAGAGAGGCAGTGTCTATTAGCTTGAATGTAGTGTGCTTTTGAATCTTGTGAAACAGTGCAGTTCAGATTTGCAAAGTGACTTTCAGATTGTCTGTGTCTGTCACCGTGGATATGTCCTAACCTGTTTCTGGATTTTAAGCCAGATGATTTCAGTAAATAATGACAAATTATCTCTGACTGTGTCCCCCTCCCACAAGTTTCTTGTGAACATGTTCCTTGCAAACACACAGTGTTTTCACACAGGAGCACAAAACAGGTAAAGATTTAAAAATGCTTTAAAAATTCAGATTTTCTTTAGGACTCTATTACATGAACATGATTCTCTTTGCATTAATTCACATCTGATTCTGTTCCTTTTTTGAACAGTTAAATCTCACTACAAGATATAGGAATTTCTCCTGTTCCTTCCCAAAAAGCTGTTCTCCCTTTCTGTAGAGAAAATGGTAACTCTTCTCTCTGCATTTTTTCTTCTTTTTGTTCTCTGCTTTCTCCATAGACAACTGTTTCTGCATAGGTGGAAAATCTGTTTCAGTAGATTCCCATGGGGCAGACTGCTGCCTTGAGAAAAACTCCTGTGGGTTTCTGTCCTTTGTGCAAGGCCAGGCAAACACAGAGGGAGGCTGTGCTTGCTGAGCTCCCCGCCAGCAGAAACCGGGGAAAGATGCTGCAAAGAGACTCCCTCGTTCTGTTGGATGTGTGGGTAGTAGGACACAGTGGCCAGCGTAGAGATTTAGGTTCAGCAAAGAAAGTCAGGGAGTTTTGAAGTCTCTTGAGGTCAGCAACAGGGATATGAATGCTCATGGCAAGCAGACATGAGACCTCTCATCTCTAATTCCTGTTCCTTCGTGGCCCTTTATAACAGTGTTGGCAGAAACCGCCAGACTACCTTTGAAGTCTGTAGAGAAAGATGCAAGCTAGAAAGAAAAGAGAGCTGGACTTGTCAGTTGGAACTGGAAATACTGTACAGGCTTTCAGGGGTCCCTGAGGCCTCTGCTTTCAAATCAGTCAAATAACAGCTCTACGTGAAAGAACAGGG
Source organism: Lycocorax pyrrhopterus obiensis (assembly GCA_014706295.1). Classification (NCBI taxonomy): domain Eukaryota; kingdom Metazoa; phylum Chordata; class Aves; order Passeriformes; family Paradisaeidae; genus Lycocorax; species Lycocorax pyrrhopterus. The sequence goes on from JACSVZ010000002.1 coordinate 73,063,230, forward strand.
GCTGGTTTTACTCCAGAGTGGGAGAATGAGCTCCTGGGGCTCTGCTGAATGAAAGGGAAAATGAAAAGGAAGGAATGCTTCTCAGAAACACTATTTTGTGTGGTATGGAGTTCAGCTGTCTCCTACCAGTTCAGAGTGGGGGACTGTAGCATAACATGATGAGGGTTAAGGTGAGACCAGAGGGCAAACTGCATAGCCATAGGCATAAAAGTGTCTGTGAAAATGCTTTGCTCAGGGCCCTCCAACACTACACTCTCAATGGTGGTAATGGCAGGAGAGTGGCTCTTTGTGCTGTTTTGTTGAATGGGGTAGGATGCTTTCAACAATTTTTCTTAACAAACGTTGATGGAGGGAGACTATGCAAAGCAGATGATGTTAATAAATGTCCTGTTTGTAAAAATCACTGCAAGATGCAATGGATTGATAGGGAGGAAAATCTGGATGTTAAAGGAACTCTTCATTCACAATATGCTTTCATAAAACAGCGGAAACATAATTGCTTAGAAAGCATATGAGATTTATTGTTCACATTCTCATTTTGCATAAATGTGCTTTGTTACTTTGTTCAACACAGAATATGTAAAATGTCCTAGATGCTTTAAAAACAGTATCGCAAAGCACAAAGCAATAAAAAAATTCCACCCCTATGGTGCATGTTCTTCAGGCAATATACTTTTATTACCAACATCTAAAAAAAAGGCAGAAATGGGTCAGCAACCCGTTTGAATGACTTTACAGCATATTCAGTGGTGTACTTAGGCGAAAGAAATTCAACTCACCTGACTGCTAAACTTAACCGAACAAGACCATTTCTTACATGACAAGAATCTGCGCGCTATAGCTAGCTGTATTGTAGTCATGTAGCAATATTGAATAACTTGCATTTTATGGAGTGGACCTACATTTTATTTGGTTTGGGTTGGTCTGGCTTTTGGAAAGCTGCAATTAAAAAGATGTAATTATTTCTTAGTATGGCTAGGGGTGATATTTAACTGAAAACAACCCAGAGGAAAACAAGCTTGTGAATCTATAAAGGGATCAAAATAATGTAGTTATGGTAGTTAAGGTTTAGTGTGAAAACAGTTCAAAGAAAGGAGGATTGTAATTTAAAATAACATCTCATTAGTTGGTTTAATTACTCACTGCCAACTCTAATTGGTTTTTAAGGCTGGAAAAAAAAAACCAACAACCCATAGCACTTTGGAAAAAGAAAGGATTTTTATCCCCAGTAAGTTGGACACAAGATGAAGGTTCCTCTGGCAAAGCATAAGATTCTGATTAGGTTTCTCAGCTGCTTTGAATTATACTCTTTAGTCTGTATTTGGAATTTAAGCCAAACAGCTTCAATATTGCTTGCATCTTTCTCTAGTATTTTCTTAACTTTTCCTTATTAGGAACAAGGGTCTTTTAAAAGTAACTATCTTTAAGACCCCTATGTAGATAAGCAGTTTACTAGCTGATGATTTAATGTGCAATATGTTTCTTTATGTCCTCACAAGCCTTCTAACAGAGGGTTATCTTCAACCCTCTGTTTGTGTGCTAGCATGTATAAGTAGCTGTCAGAGACCATGGCACATAGTTTGCTGCTGAGTAACACAGAACAGAAAGATGAATCCAAAATAAGATGAGAAATCCTAGAAAATGAGTAATAATGAGAAAACAACTTACTTTTGATGTTTATTAGTCCAGTATGAAATCTACATTAAATCTTGAGTCAGGGTTAGGGACTACAAGTTCCTGTCCATCAGAGTAGGGAATTGTATGCTAAGTCTGTTTCTGATTATACTTTATTAACAAATTTCTTTCCCCTTGGCCCAGAAATCCAGAACACCTTAAAACACTAGTTCTTCTCTAAAATTAAATTTTGCACATTCTTTTCATTTCAGGTGCTTCAGATTTCATAACAATGAATATTCTAGGACAGCATGTAAGTCCACAAGAATTTACATGAGTGTATTATCCTCTCATAAGAAAATGTCCCAGGTTGAGCCAAACAATGAAACAGTGCCTTAACACCTCCAGTTTGAACAGACATCTTAGAAAACTAGAAAGTCAATCTTTTAACTGGTTTCTTGGAAAAATCAAGGACAAACTTTATAATCACTGCTTGCCAAGTCCTAAAGTGGTAAGTACTTTTTCTCCCCAGCTATCTCAGGTACAGCAACAGTGTCTCACTTTTGGCATTGACCCTTGCCAACATTCTTACACTTCCCTTGAATCAGATCACTTCTGAAGGCTTTCTTCATGAATTCTCCAAGTAAGATGAAATATTTTGGTATTTTACAGTGCTTTTTTCGTCTTTCCTGCTTTGGAATGCATACATGAGCTGGTGGGAATCTGGGAGCATGAATGTGCTGATGACTGTTTGTTTTGTGGCTCATTCCTGCGTTCAGCATTGATATCCTTAATTGGCGGCTGGAGAAGATTAAGGCATTCACATCAGCCAGATGACTGAGATGACCAAGGATTCCTGAGCACATTTTATTACTCAGGTTTTCAATGTAGGGTTTTGATTAATATGTAAAATATTGTAAAGAGCAGTCAAAATGTTCTTGTCAAACATCTTCAAGTCAAATCAACTTTTAAAAAATTAATATGAAGTGGATGTGTTTCACTTGAGTCAACTTTTTACCCACGCACTTTGTAAAACAAAATTAAAATAATGATTCTGTCCAAAGTTAAATTTTTCACACATTTTTCAAAATCAAAAATTACAGGATTTAAGATTTTAGAATCTGCATTTTCTAAATTCAAAAGTGTTCATGGTCTTCAAATCTCTAGTTGATTTGGAGCTATTCCTTCAAAAATCTACCTTTTTTTACATATTCTAAGTCACTGTAACTACAACAACAGTTAGTGAAAATTTTAAGTCTGGAGTCCTCAATTTTAATTCAGGAGTAGCCCTGATCATGAAATTAGTTCTTTCCAGGCCTTCTAATCTTTTTAAAATTTCAAGGCCAAGGTATTTTTTTATGTCTGTGTTATGAAGATGAGGTTGTTATCTATTTTGATTAATTCTTTTTTGAGTCAATTTTGACTCGTAAATGTCAGTGATGCTGTCAGTTAAATATTGACTTTTTATAAAATTATCAGACCTGCCTATATGTGATAGTAGGCGCTTTAAAACATAGTGTATATTTTGAAGGCAACAGGATAGTAGAGCACGTCATTAAAATTACACCTATGTTTCAAATAATTGAAAGAAATTACAAATATTTTTAAGATGTACTTGCAATTTAGATGCCTTTACAGTTTTGAATATAATTTTCCTAGCATGTTTCCCTGAAGCAAAAAAGAAGCTAAAAGAAAGAAACAAAAAGGAAACTAATTATAGTTGCTTCCTTGCAGTTTTTCGATTCTCTGAGGCACCTTTATGACCAATCATGATACCTCCTCATTTCAGAGTTAATGAGCCAAAAAGATGAAAGTTGTTTCAATTCTTGTTCTTCTGTTTCCACTGTTGCAATTGTTTCTGTTCTTCAAGTCTTCTAAAGGGCTGAACTAAACAAAATAAGGGTTTCGATACTGCATTCTCAAAGCAATGCTCATATTATAGCTGAATGCATTCTCAGGAATGGCAGCCCTTTATGTAGTTGCTTATATTTGTGAGTTGTGTGGAAAAGAAAAACAAATCAAAAAAATGGGTAACAGATTCAGGTACCCCACATCTTCAGTGTTAACTCCCATAGAACATATAAATATATATAATGTTTTAAAAGAAAATATAAAGACAGATATGTGCCCTGTAATTAGACGATTATTAGGTAACATTCCTGCTTCGAGAAAACATAAACTGAGATGTTTAGAAGCTGCATTATTCATTTAATCTCAGCTACTAGATAATGCCACAATAGGTAATATTAGACAAAATACATACCAGGGTATTAGTTGAGCATTAGTAGAAGTTAAAGTCACCGTCTGACATAGATATGGAATATCTTTGGAATATTAGAAGTTAGGAATGGGAAAAAAACAAACAAACAAACAAAAACAACAAACAAAAAATGCCCATCGCATTTGAAGTCCCTGAGAGAAACAAAGTCAGGTGAAGTGGGAAGAGATAATTTCCTCCTTATCCATTATTCTTCATTTCTGTTAAAGATAATATATTGTGACCTATATCTGCCTTGGATGTCATTGTCCTTCTACCTCACAAAAATGGTTTTGCACTCTGCCAGTCCAAATGGCACATTTATGAAGAACCAAAGAAATGAAAGTAGCAGCATTTAGCCAGAAACAGAGGGCTGCAACCTCTAAAATTGTTTTAAGGTTGTACTAGAAGTATAAGTAGTGATGTTTGGCATTTGCACAATACTATATTTTTATACAAATGCTTCTGCTTCTTTGTCAGCCAAGGCACATGACTGTTCTCTTGGATATGCATAATTTTCTAAACATAGGATTTAATTTGAGACCTCATGCACAGCTAAAGTTAAGTAATATTTAGGAGATTTAAGCCAAGATTGGCAGAAAAGCTTATTGAGAATGGTATTTTTTTATTTTAAGGGTGATAAAAAAAAAATTATGAAGGTGTTTTGGAGCATGGCCTAAGTGTGAAAACAGACCAAATGAAGCCCCAATACTGATTACTTCAAATCACTTTTTAACTTCCAGCTTCATATTCCTGTCTTTCCATTTACTCCATAAGCAGCAATGGCCCAAAATAAGTGATAATGTGGCAAAGAATTCCAAGCTGCATCCTACAGAAGAATTTTAGGCAAGCAATTGATTATACTTCACTTTAAAACCAGAATAATCAGAAATAAACAAGATTAGATATCAATGGAGAAAAAAAATAAAAGATCTGACAGAGGTTTCAGTATATTTTGGACTATCCATTTAAATTATTGCTTCTCAGCTCCTATTAAATAACAATTGTATCAGTTCTTCAGGATATCAATTTTGATCTTTTTTTTTTTCCCACAGAAAGCAGTTACTATATCACTGGTTTTTTGAGTGACCTGGGCAGCTTTCTTAGCAAATATATCCTGTGCTTTTAATGGAACTTTTGGTTTGGGATTAAAAATAAGATGTAAATCCCTGAGAACCACTTATATCCTATGTATTGTCTGCAGTAAAACAATTGTACAGTTTTTCTGGAATAAATTTTTCCTGATAAGGATAACCAAGCATTTATTTTCTAAATTCCATGAAATTTTCTTGAAGTATTCCTGGTTTTTCTGTGAATTTCAAGTTGATAATAAAATAAGAATTATGAAGCATAATGTGTGAAGATGTTATGCCTTTTGTAAGATTAAGAGACAATTGCTTGTGTGAATGACTGTGTGCTTTGACTCCAGTTGAATATAAAAATAAGCATCTCATGAGACAGCAAACGTATTGTGATTTTTGTTTCCTGGCTGCCTTAAAAGAAACATAATAAGTCAATCTGCATTTTGAAAGGTACTGAGAGCAACAATGGATCATTAAGTTCTTCTCAATTCCACCTGATGGAGCGTATAGAAGAGTCCCCTGCAATATTGCATTAGTGACACTTTCATTATCTGAAACCATTTCTGTATCCAGGCAAAACTATTCCTGTAATATTCCTGTCTCACTGTGTTTTGTATATGTGGAAGACTGATTTGCATTGTCATTCTTGGGCCTTTATGGCTCACTAAGGGTTGATGAAGTTGTGTGTGTGAGCTGTGGACCTTATTGAGCTCTGTTATTGCTTTGGTACTCTTTAGTGTGTGAACACGCAAAGATAATAAGACAGCATAAATTCCATAAATTCCGTGTATTTGTGAGAGAATTGTAGTACAGCACAACAGGTAAAAGAACTTTTATGCTTGTATCTTAAATGACTGAGATAAAAATTTAAATTAACTCGAATAGTTAATGTATGCTAACTACCAGTAAAGTATACAGGTAGCAGGGCAGCATAACATGCCTTTCAGTGTAGTTTTATATACAAAACTCTATTTGCAGGTTATGTTTTCAATATCTAATTTAAACCTCTTGAAAATATTAAAAACTATCTATTCCTATTTGTTGTTGATATAACTAGAAAAACAAATAAATAATCTTTGCCTATATTGCATGTTTTCACTATATTTTTATTGTGGATTAAGAATTACTTTTCTATTAGTAAGCTGTTCATACTATTGTTGTCTGTGATTCAGGACTTTAAATCATACCTAGCAGGTATCAGGATGGGGATATACCAAAGAGAATCTTGAAAATCTGTCTTCCTGGTAAAATGAGCAAGCCTTGACCCAGAGGGATGGTTAAATAAAAAAAAATCACATATTTGATATTTTATTTTTCTTTCCTCTTCCCAAAAAGAAACACAATCATCAATATGCCTTGTAAATATAATTCTACCTGTCTTTTTTTTCCAAAGTTTATTTTCAAAGAGTAATTGCATATCTAAAAGTCTTTGTTTACTTTGTTTGTAGTTCTTATTTAGCATTGTGACTATAGCTGTGCATCAAACCATTGTACTTGGGTGGATTTTGCTGTCGCCTTCAATGGGACTAATTCCATAAGTAAAGCTGTTCAGACATTTTTATGGGATTCACTCTTTTCCTTGTGGAAAGTTTTGAAATCTTGCAATATTCAAAATAACAAAAATATTTGCTGCCTAAAAAAAAGCAAAAGAGAGGACATAAAATCAAAGCCTCAGAACTAAGCCTCAAGCGTGAGTGGAAAAAACAAGAAAAAATAACTCTTTTTTTTTATCTGAGGTCATATCCTCTGTTTTTTTCCCTATGATTCAGCACTTTACTTCACAATTTATCGCCAAAAGCAGTATTAAAATTTTAAATGGGTAACTTGGGATGCCTTGTAAAATTGGTATGCATTTTGTTGCAAAATAATACCAATTCCTAAAGATCAATAACTAGAAAGAACTATTCTTTTTTCTTATTTCCTTCCTGAATGTTGTACTGAAATTGTTTCTTTTTAGTGGACTTCTAAAAACTTCAGTCTATTTTTTGATCTTTCAAGTCTTTGTCTAGCTTTTATTTTAACATACTGATGACCGAGTTAATGATTTTATTTCTTTTTTGTCAAATGTACTTGAGTTTTGCATTTGTTGCTAATTAGAAATCAAATGAATCTCATTAAAGGGGTGTTGTAACCTTTTTCTACAATGAGAAAAAGGCCAAGATTTCTCATCTGAAAAACTGTAGAACTGTCAGCACCTAATGGGTTTGTCAATGCTATTAGAAGTAAATAATAAACATAGAAAATGACTTGACATGAACTATTGCAAAAGATCTGCAATGAGCTTTACAACACAAATCAATATTTTTCCAAGAGAGTGACTATTTATTGAAGGCACTAAAAGCTCTGGTGAGAGAGCAGGAACATTTTCCTGTCCAATTAGCCTAGATCCCTTTTGAAAATGTGAAATGGAAAAATGTTGGCAGATCCACATTAAACGAGTGTGATGTATTTTGCTAAAGTGTGTTTTTATATACTTTTCCATAGACAGTAAAGACTGTATACTTGGATTAGGTTTGCATGGCAAGGTTTTGGTAGTGGAGGAGGGGGCTACAGGGATGACCTCTGTGAGAAGCTGTCAGAAGCTTCCCCCATGCCTGACAGAGAAAATGCCAGATGGATCCAAGACAGATCCAGCATTGGCCAAGGCTGAGCCCATCAGTGGCAGTGGTAGCACCTCTGGGATAAAATATTTAAGAAGTGGGAAAAAGTCCTATACAACAGCAGATGGGACAGAGGAGTGAGAACTTGTGAGATGAACAACTCTGCAGACACCCAGGTCAGTGCAGAAGGAGGAGGTGCTCCAGGAGCAGGAGCTGAGATTCCCCTGCATCCTCTGGTGAAGACAGAGGTGAGGCAGGCTGTCCGACTGCAGCTCATGGAGGATCCCACACTAGAGCAGGTAGATTTCCCTGAATGAGGCTTTGTCACAATGAGAAACCTGCTCTGGAGCAGGCTCTTGAAAAGACCTCTATCTCCACAGAGAAGGAAGCCCACGCTGGAGCAGATTTTGTGGCAGCACTTGTAACCTCATGGGGAACCCGCACTGGAGCAGTCTATTCCTGATGGACTGCACCTTGTGGAAGGAACCCACATGAAAACAGTTAATGAAGAACCCACGGGAAGGACTCCATTGGAGAAGTTCATGGAAGACTGTCTCACATGGAAGGGAGTCCATGCTGGTTCAGGGGAAGAATGTGAGAAGTCCTCTCCATGGGAGGAAGGCATGGCAGAGACAACGTGTGATGAAGAGGCAATGCCCATTTCTCATCCCACTGCGGCAGAGAAAATACTTTGGGAGTAAAGTCGAGTTAGGGAAGAAGAGAGAGATGGAGGAAGATTTTTAAGGATTTGACTTTATGTCTCATTACCCTACTCTGCTTTGATTGGTAATAAATTAACCTGATTTCCTCAAGATGAGTCTGTTTTGCCTGTGATGGTAATCAGTAAGTGATATCCCATGTCCTTATCTCAACTGAGGAGCCTTCTCTTACATTTTCCATTCTCCATCCCATTGAGGAAGTGTGTGATGGAGCAACTTTACTGGGCACCCGGCATCCAGCCAGGGTCAATCCACCACAAGTGTAAATCTGTTATATTATAAAAAGCTATTTCATATTTTTTGCCTGTGCCATTTTAGTATGTGGTCTTTGCATTTAAACTTACATTTCTAATTTCTCAAGAAATTGCCTTCTCTTTGATATGATGATAGAATCTTTATTTTATCCAGATATTTTCACACATTAGAATATTAAAGAGCATTAATGCACATTCATTCATGTAGCAATAAGATTTGCAAATAGTAAAATAGCAGAAGTTTCTTCCTCCTACTCCTTACAGTTAATATCATATACCTTGATAATTTTCAAGCAGTGTATCCTTCTAAAGGGTCTAGAAACTTAGAAACAGCTGTTTTGTTTTCAGAGCTGGTTAACGTACCCAGAAACTGTGTAAAATCTGCTTCACAGCTTCAGTGGTTATACTATAGGTAACTTTTTACATTCTTTCCTTCTTGATGTCCTTATCAAAGAATAGATGAGGGCAGACTTGGCTCTTAGTATATATTAAAAAAAAAGCACCAATTTTATGTATGTTGTTTTAAGTATTTAAAGCTTTATATAAACTGTAAGACTAAAATTATTAAGATGATACAGCATTTGAAGGAAATCAACTACGAAGAAAGATCAAAGAAAAACACTGGTGTTCTTTATATATGAGAGGATCACTTAGCTGGATTTTAAAAACCATACACATACAGCACATATGATATATAAATCATACATATATCTAATTAAAATTATAATGATTGCCTATAACCAAGACAAAACAAGGCTGATTTATTAGAAAAGTATTTCAGTTGTTTATAAGCTTTTTGCAAGACTGCCAAAATTTAATTGCTTGGGTGGAATTTGAAGGCTAATTTTCTTCCTCAGGCTTGCTTTTTTGGAAAGTTTTAACGAAATGATCAAAAGGTTTCTTCTAATTAGTTTAAGAAAATCACATTGTTTTTCATCTGAAAGAAGATCAAGAATATTCTGTTTAGTTTTAAAGAAATGCATAAAACTTTGTGGCATGAACACAAAAGTCAGAAAGCTGTCTTATTTAGGAGTGAGGGGTGAATTCCACTATTCTACAAAGCTTGTACTAAAGTTTCTACTTCCAAAAACTTCACTTTATATATGCACAGTCATGGCTTGTGTACTCTGTGTAGGTCCTGTAGATACTCTGTACAGAGATAAGCCTGGTTATGACCTGTCCCTAGAAATTTGCATAGCAAATGCGTCAATGAAAATTTGCATAGATGCTTGCCTCAATAAATTGTTCCAGTGGAATGGGAACTGGCCCCAGTGGTGCTGAAATCAGAAACAGAAGGATTTTCATTTTCATCGGTCTTTGCTTCAGTCATATTTGACTAAGAGAGAAGAGGATCTCAAATGGTGAATGAAGTGGCTGTAAAGGAGCTGTCTTGGTAGATTGGTAGAGAAAAAGGAGGTACACAGGCACTCTGTGATGGCCGGACACAGGAGATGGAGGCTAAAAAAGCTGGAGTGGATGAGCCAAATCTGGATTTGTTATACAGACAAGTACTTCATAGATGATGCTGAACTGAGACTCAGAAAACACAAGGACGGACAAAGATGCACAAATAATGATGAAAAATGTTAATTTTGACATTGTCAAACAGTTCCATGCTTCATTTTTAACCTCGCTGAATTTCCTTTCCATGTTTGTTTACTATAGTTTACCCTTTTGAATTTTAGTGGATGAAAAAATACAAGTTCAAAGAAAGATTTCTAGCTAAATTTAAATTTATACTTTTATATGTATCAGTAGGCTTTGGCTCAGAAATCTTTTCACTAGAAGCAAAAGAATACAACAAAAAATTTACAAAATATCGACCTGAAAGGACAACTTTCTTCATTGCATTTGTGGTTAAGTCTTGAAAAATAAGGAGAATTAGTCATATTGGTCATTATCTCTTCAGAAAGTAGCTATGCAATGATGTGCACAACCAACTCCATGCACAAGAAAATGCGAACATGGGAAAAATAGTACACATTAAGATAATCCTGTGTGTAGGACAATGTCATCCTGACAGAGTGAGGAAACAGAGGAATGGAGACACCTTACTGAACTCTTTGTAAAGGAACAAATAACAGAATCACAGAATCATTTAATTCGGAGTTCATTGAGTTCAGCCTTTGACTGATCAACACCTTGCCAACTAGCCAGTAGCACTAAGTGCCGTGTCCAGTTGTTTCTTTAACACTTCCAGGGATGATGACTCAAACACTTCCCTGGGCAATGGATAACTCCTTCTATGAAAAAACCCCTACTGATGTCAAACCTGAACTTCCCACAGCACAGCCCGAGGCCATTTCCTCTTTTCTTCTCTATAGTTGCCTGTGAGAAAAGGCCAAACCCCACCTTGCTACGATCTCCTTTTGAGTGGTTGTAGAAAGCGATAAGGTCACCTCTGAGCTTCTTTTTTGCCAGGCTAAACAACCCCAGCTCCCTCCTCCACTCCTCATAAGACTTACTCTCTAAGCCCTTTAGCAGCTCTGTTACTCTCTATTCTGGACACGCTCCAGAACCTTAATGTTTTTCTGGGAGTGAGGGGTCAAAAACTGGACACAGGGTTTGAAGTGTGGCCTCACCAGTGCCAAGTACAGAGGGACGATGACTGCCCTGGTCCTGCTGGCCACACTATTGCTGATACAGGCCAGGACGCCATTGGCCTTCTTGGCCACCTGGGCACACTGCTGGCTCATCTTCAGCCAGCTGTTGACCAGCACTCCCAGGTCCTTTGCTGCTGGGCAGCTTCTCAGCCACTCTGTTCCCAGCCTGTAACTCCTCATGGGGTTGTTTTGACCCAAGTGCAGGACCCAGCTCTTGACCTTGAACCTTGTTGAACCTCATACCACTGGTCTCAGTCTCTCCAGATCCCTCTGTAGAGCCTTTCCACCCTCCAGCAGTTCAACACTCTCACCCAGCTTGGCGTTGTCCGTGAATTTAGTGAGGGTGAATTCGATCCCTTCATCCAGATCATTGATAAAGACATTAAACAGGACTGGACTCAACACTGAGCCCTGTGGAATACCATTTGTGACCAGCCACCAACTGGAACGATAACAATAGTAATGTCATACAAAACATGAAACTATTTTGTTGTCATTAAAAAACAACTAAACTACTCAATTATAAAACCCAGTGCATCCTTGTTTTCTTTAAAATATTGCACAGACAAAGACAATATGGAGGAACTTGCAAACTGAATTTTTTGAAACAAAAAACAATTTTCAATTATACATAATCTTTCTGAATTCACATTTTTTTGTCCCATTACCCTGATTAAGGGAATGTTTTCCTTCCTCATGATTGAAGCAAGGAGAGTTAAAAGTAATTATATGCTAATATTGAAAAAAAAAAGAGGAAAAATATCTGGCTCTATAATTTACAATTTAATTTTTTTTATTAATTACTAATCATTTATAGAAAGTGAGATTTTGGGGATTTCAATTATTTTTTGAGGTTCAAATGATATCATGTGATGTTAAACCAGTGCCCTTATTAAATATGAGGAGTTTAGATTTTCTTAAAACTTATATAGTGATAGTTGTGAAAGTCATAGTTCTTTCGGTATTGTTTCTTCCATGTATTTTCAAACCGCAAAGGTTTCTTCATGCCTTATTCTGAATGAAATTGGAACAATAAACAGGGCGAATAATACCTGGTATGGGTGGCTGTCACAATTGACCAGAAAGTTCAAATTTTGAGAATCTGACAATTTTTGTGAACTCTTAATTCAATTAAAAACTAAAAAAAAAAAACCCACTAATAAAAAAATACTTTAAAAAATACTAGATCTCAGTCCTTAAAACGAAGACATCACAAAAAGAAAATGCTAGTGTGATGAAGAGGAAGAAGGATTGGTTTAGAAGTGGGAGAAATCTTTGAAATGAATTTAAGAGAATTATCTTTTAAATATTTATATTATACTTTAGGAATTATAATGATGCTAGACTTTATTAAGCTGTGATTTTTATTCAAAAGTGGGCAAGTTTCCCAGGATTAAGTGGTTTACCAGGATTGTTTAGTGCAAGCTTAACTGATGGCTTACAAGGGGATTAATGAAATGGAGAAGGGTTTTATGAAGGTATTTCCCTACCTATTCTCACAAGGCTGTGAATGCTTTAATTTATAGAGCTCCAGTTAATATTTGTACAGTAGGAAATTAATTTATGCTAAAATGCCTCAGTCGTGATCTTCTGCAGCTACTGAATCTCTAGGAATAGGGGAACGTCTCTGTTTTCTAATGATGCAAAGATGTAAAGAACTTTTGTAAAGTTCTGACATGGTGCTATAGATACTATAGGTTTTTTTCTCCTATATCATGTGTTTTTTGTAGATTGTTGCTTGAGAAGAGAACAATAAAACCCTCGTGTTTTCAGTAAAATATTACAACTTTGACAACAACTCAGCTAAGCAAGCTGTCACCTTTAAAACGAAACCTTTACCTTTGCTTACCTGGTGACAGTGACAGACTGCATCAGGCTTTGGCTTAAGACAAGAGAGACCAGTTCTAGTAAACAGCTCTGCAGCCAGGCTGGTAGCAAGGAGCAGCACTGCCATGGTGTCTAGGACTTTGGTAGCACTTATCTGTCACACCTGCACTTCAGAGGGTGGCCAGAAGAGAGTACCTCCCATTGCTCCTTTCAAGCCTTTCTATCTGTAGCAAGAAAGCTTAGTAGAGACTAAGTGATAGTTCTAAGCAAGTTTTTAAAATAAAAAGAGAACCATGGGTGTTCAGTTATATGCACATGTGAATGAAGAAGGGGGAAAAGTCCTTTCTGAGGCTTCAAAGTAACTTGTCATTGACTACTCGAAGATTAAAAAACTTCATGAGGAGGACTTACTTCTTTTTACTTTTACTCTGATTAAACTTCCTAAAATGTTTTGTAAAAGTTATTTAGTACTGCAGGTAGGAACTATTGAAAGTCACAAGTAGCAAAACTCCTCTAAACTTGAAAAAAACAATCCCCTTAAGCAACTCTCCCTGTGAATAGGGATTCATACTGAAGGGTCTGTGAACACCAAAGATGTTTATGCCATGTTCCATAAGATGTTCTGATGAGACCCCAGTGAAACAATTAGTTTTAGTAACCTGGTGATTATGAAGCATAATTCCAAGAAACTCCGTAGCTTTGAATTCTGTCAAATATTGCACAACCGTTTGGATGGAGTACATAACAAGGCTATGAGGCATCTATGGGGAGCTATTTAGTAGTCCACTGTTGGAGTACTACTTTGTTGCAAATAAATTACTGAGTATAAAGATGAAACCATAGAGACCTGGTTTATCTATATGCAGAAAGAAGCACGATGGGCTGTTAACTTTATTTTTTCTTGTTAGCAGTCAAGATATTAATAATAAGACCTGTTGTCTTCAGGGAAAAGTAATGAATGCTTTTATAATCGCTTCACACACTAATAAGACAAGAAGTGTCATCAGTCTAGTAAACGTTGTATTAGACACCTATTGTCTGGGCATTTAAAAAATAATAAAAAATCAGGCTGACTGGACTGCACAGCAAAATCAGTGGTACTTGGAAAGAGCAGAAGAAGCAATGAGAACATCAATGGCATGTCTCTCTGAAGGAAATGATCTGCAGAATGAAATGTTTGTCTGACCAGATGCACCATGGTAGGCAACGCTGGTGAATAAAGTCCTAGAAGACTCCCAGGTTCATGTGGTAAATCCACTTTCACACTTGGGCAAGAAAATCTGAAAGATAGATGAGAAGATTATAAAGACATAAAAAAGAAGCAGCAAATGCGAATGGACAGAACATAAAAAATATATTGCGACATTTTTTGTCTCCTCTTTTTATTTTCTTTAATCTAGGGCAGGGTTGTAACTCTCTGGGAACTGAAAATTTAACAAAAAAACCCCCTGTTAACAGGTGAGAGTTCAGGTTATAAATAAAAGCTGTTGAGATGAAGTGAAGTACTCGGAAACATACCCTGGAAAGACTGAACAGCTTCTAGAATTCTACCTTAAAAGATGAATAATAAATGTAAGGATTTTGGACAGCTTCCAGTTTAAAAGGTGAATTCTGAATTTTTTTAATAGCGTTTCAAAATAAGGACAATATCTCCAGGGACAGCTCAAGCCTCTATGTTTTCATTCGACTTGGATAAGTATTATAAAATATCTGATTAGTAATAATTGTGTCATGGTTTAACATAGTTTGAGTTTTTAGTCAAGGAGGGCTCCATCAGTTTCACAAAGTCCGAAAGTCCTGTACCAGAGTCAATGTGAAATACTACGTATCAGTGTAGAACATGTAAAGCCTCTTGTCTTTAGAAGAAAATAATAGCTGCATCATTCCTGAAATTAAGCTAACAATTAGAAACTCTCCTGAAAAACATAACCAAATTTGACTCCTCTTCCTAGTATGAGCTGGGCCTTTTACCTTCTTTAATGCATACCAAGGCACACACTCCTGGAAAAATCTTATCATAAGCAATACCTCATCTCCATTATTATTTCTGGAAAAACAAATGAGAGGGAAAAAAAAAAACAAACAAGCCATCACATGATTTAGACACATGTTCAGGCTCTAAAAAGCAAGCATGAAAATCTAGGCAAAATCGGACAAAAACCCAGGAATGAGTAGAGACAGTGCTAAAAATTTTCCTAGAAAATTAGATTAATATTATCTGTTACTTTATGACTAGCTTTTCAAACAGCTGACCTTTTTTATATTGCATAAGTAAATTCTTGCTCATTGAGAAGTACAAGAGAATAACCCACAGTTCTGCATTTAGCCCAGACATGCGAAACTTTGCTGAGAATTATTGCTTTAATACTTCATGAATAGTGCACAAGTTTTGACTCATTAGCAGCTTGGAAAATGTGTTATGTCTATTTTTTTTTTTTTTTGTATTGTTCAGTCTTGTTTAATTACAGCAGTGGGAAACGGAACTACACAACATTGGAGAGTTTAAAAATGTAGCACAACTTTCTGCTGGATTTCACTGGAATTTGCCACCAGGGTCAAAATTCAAGATCCTAGTAGTTATGCTGGATTTGAATTTGTGATAAAATGAACTAGGACAATCACACTAGCAATTCTTTAAAACCGTGCCTTGGCAAAACTAACATTTTAAAGAAGTTAATCAGCTGAATATTAACCCATATAGATAAATGTGTGAAAGGAAAAGTCAGTTCATTAAAATCAGTTGTAAGGACTGAGTTAAGCTATGGTGACATTTTCAATTTACAGCACTTTTTGGACTTAATTTTGCTGTATTTACTCAGATAAATAAATGCCCGTGATATACTCCCTTCCATCAATACTGTTAAATTCTGTGCACTACAATAAATACCAGTATGGGTAAGCAACTAGTAAATGCTAAAATCAAAAAATCTTATTCAAAAACCGAACAAAAAAGAGAGTGATACACCAAATTAATTTATTTTTTTCTGTCTTCAATAGCTTTTTTTTCTGATACAGTTAATTTCTGTAGGATAGTCTGTTGACTTTTGGCATAATTCTGTATAAAATTGTGGTGGTCTTGTCTGTTTAACGTGTATGACATTCTAGAAAGTTGATTTTGAAGGTATTTTATTTTGATAAAGAGCTGGATGATGTGGATCAAACTGAGGTTCATGTAAAAGTAATGTATGGTATACAGCAGCGTTATCTGAGAACTTCCAAAGCTTATGAGAGCGTATTTTAAATATGCATGCTACTTTGCATGTAAATTGTATTTGCAGTATGCCATCATCAGAGCTATCTCATTAAACTCTTTTGCCAAAATGCAGATTATAAATTTGAGACCCATGGACTCCCCCAGACGCCAGTTCAATAAGGACATGCCAATGATTTTGTGGGACTGTGCATGCTGATACTTAGGTATGTTCTGTGAAACTGCTCGTGCTTACCTTTAGATGCACGCCTAAAGACATGGCCAAGTAAGAAATGCAAAGGACAAATAATGCACTTTTAACTCAGAATGATCTGTGAATAATACAGTGGAAGGACTCACACTGACTTTGTTATTTTTGGGATTAGGCTTCATCAACTTTTATGGACAAGAGGGACCATAGTGCGAAAACACATTGTTGTAAAGCCTTTTTCTTGACTAATTAAGTTCAGACGAACCATCTGTTATCTTGGCTTAAATACAAGCCACATGTTCTCATATATTAATGATAGAGGAAATCTGAGAGACTTAAATACTCTTTAAGAGTGAGTCACAATATTGCTGTTTTGTCATGGATTATTATTTTATGCGCTTACTTTAACATTACATTTCTCTTAAGAAATATAATAATGAAGTCATTTCAATCACTGTATTATGGACAACTCAGTCTTAGGGAAGTTTTACATTGCATAAACATGAAAAAGATTTTCACCATAGGTGATGTTCTCAGACATTTTTCATTCAAATGTTTTATTCTTTGTATCTGGTTTGTATAATGTTGTAAATGGAGTTGTCAGTGAGATTCCTGGTGCAGTCCTGTAATAGCTCTGCGTTTTTGTTTTATCATGCAAACATTAACAACAGAAAAAAAAGTAGTGTTTAATGGGGAAGTGAGAAACTGCATCCATTTTTAGGCGAGAAAATATCAAAAGAGGCATTATAACATTAACATTTTACCATTTTACCGTGATCGTGGATAAAACATGAAGTACAGAAAAATATTAGTTGTATTTTGCAGGAGTCATGAATATATTTCAAGATACTTTGCTGTATAAGAAAATTGATTGATACCTTTAAAAATTGTGTGGTTTACTTGCAATGTAAAACTCAGTGATTTGCATCTGAACAAATACACATTCAGTGGTTAAGTTAGGCCACTGTGCCTGAATAAAAGTTCTTAAGGCTTCTTCTCAATCATGGATGAAGGTTTCTTGCGTGTCTGCAGTGTATGAGGAAGCAATTTTAATAGGCAAAGTCTGGAAAACTCAGACTTGAAATGGCAGCATTTATGAAATCACTCGGCATGAGAAATGCATCTACCAAGAATGAATTTAATTCTGCTATTTCAAATGATTGTAAATAGGACAGTTTACACCTATGTGATACAATTCATCTAAAAAACAGTGTAGGTTAAATTATTGTTGGTACGTTTTTTCACGGTTGCTCAAACTGGTGAAAGTTACTTTCTACCCTCACAAGGAGCCATACCAGATTCGTGATACTAATATGATCCTACAGTGCACTCTCAGTCATTAAAATATATTTAGCATTTATTTTCCCATGTTTTTGTTCCTGCCATAAGTTTAAATTTTGTGTTAGATCCTGTCCATTTTCTTTGCAACCCTAGCAATGCACAGAGTAGATGGGGAGAAAATAGGCTGTATTTCTGACATCTTCTGTCTATTCATAATTGATGACACCTTAATTAGAGTCTCATAAAACAGATATACATGTAGTCTACTTTTCCCATATAGTAGTGGAAATCTATTGTACTATTGTAATCTCTTTTTTAACAGCAATAAAAAATTTCACTGAGTTTCTGTCCAGCATTTGCATCTTACTGTGCTATTCGAAGTGGTTTGATGTATAATCTACCTTATCCTTGATCAAATATTAAAAAGGTTCTGAAAAATGCATTAGTGGTATAGTTGTACTTAAATCAAAAAGATAAGTCAATAATCATCATAAGCCACTGACATCAGAGAAGAACAGCTTCCAGGCTCTTGGTTTGAGACATCATATCAATAATATTGAGTGTTTCTTTATTCATTAATTTCTATCAGCCTAAAAGTTACATTCAGTTGTATTATTTTCCTTGACGTACATTGCTGTGGTGTCATTGTTTTGATATCTGAGACCTGGAAGAAAGCTCTAGTGGGTAGTTCCAACTTTCCAAAAGGGGTTACTGACATCACATAGTAATGATAAGATTTGTTTGGAAGTAGTTACTACACATAAAAAGCAGAGAATTTCACAATATTCCTACCTCAGCTCAAATGTTATTACCTAATAAAGCACAGTGAAGGTGCTTTCTATAAGCAATATGTCTTTTTTTGCAGCATTGCTGTTGTCAGTGTCCTGCTGTCCTGGATCACTGATGAAGTGCATTTCTAAGAAAATCTACCAGGTTGAAAAATGATGTGTCAATATCATCCATGCTCTGAATTTAAGGAGATTATCTTTGAAAGGTCTAAGTCATAGCAAAAAGCACAGCAATTTAGAATCCAGAAATTCATATGGTCTAATCAGAGCAACTAAAGTATTAGACACACTGGCAGAAAGCTTTTGGAGCTAGTTCTTAGATTATAGCTGTTAGTCATATAGTAATTTCTAAATGGTAAGCAAACATGGTATATTGCCAGACTGATCATTTAGACCATTCATGCATGAAATTACTATTTAAGTCAAAGGTAATCTTCCTGAATTGATTTACTAATGACTTCTGGGCTTGAGTCATAACTGGGTATGAATCAATAAATCTTTTTCTCTAAAGCGTATTTCATGAAGAAATATCTTGAAGGTCTTGGTGTTTGCCACTTTTGTCACAAAGAACTCTATGAAAATTTAGCAGGTTTAAGAGTACTTCAAACAGAAAAAGAGAAGTCAGTCTGCCATTCTTTTTAGTAGTAATTTGAGTAATGCTTATCTAAATCTTTCTATGCAAGTTGTTCCAGATATTTTAGTGTACACTGTTCAATACAATTTATCACATACTTATGCAATGAAATATGTTCCAGAAACAAATTTAAGTAGGCTTTAACTTACATTTCTTACCCACCGAATGTCTAAGCCCTGAGGGAATTATGCCATCCAACCTGTAGACTTGGCAGTGAGGGCTCAAGGTCAGCTGTAACAGAGCAGCTCTCTGGCCCTGATGCTCTTTCATACAGGCTGTAAGAGCAGCCCTGCGGAGGGTGCTGGCCCCCTTTCATTCAGGAGAGCTGCATTTATCCTGATCCACTCAGATGTGGTTCTTGCCTGAGCTACGTTGCATCCATGCCTCTGTTTCCTATCTATGTATCTTGTTGATCTGTGCCAGAGCACTGACCTGCAGCACCCTGGATGGACTTCAGACTTGCATCATCACTGTGAATTTGCCTGGCAATGCCAAGCCAGATGGCTGACCCTGGATACTGCTCTGCTCCTTTCTTGTCTCGGTGCTTTGCTGCTGTGCCCTTGTCAGTGAGATCACTGCCCTGCCTGCCTTGCTGTCACCCTTGTCTCTTAGTTTGCCTTCCTTTACAGATCAGAAAGTGATCCCTGATGCTGCCTCCTGTATTATACCATAATAATTTAAGATTCTGAACAGAGAACAGTCATACAAGTGCATATTGTATGCATACGCACAGTAATGAAACTCTTCATTTTTTTTCTGAAGAAGTATCCTTTGCCTCTTCCCAGATTACAGAAACCTAAAATACATGGCATGGAATATTGATCCTTTGACTACTGTAAATATTACACGTATGAATACTGTAACTATTACATGTATGAATACATGTAAAATACATAAATCGTGAGATAGAAGTTCATTATCAATAAAGAAGACTTCAGCAAGAAGAGATCTTGCAGTTGGAGGAAAGCTAAATATAGGAGGACAGATTTTCAATATCCACTGCAGAGGTAGAAATAAAATTCAGATTTGATGAGGATCAGTCAAAGTCTGTGTTCATTAGGCAATGTAGCCTCCATTCCTGCCCAGGATCTGCATATTGCTCAATTTTATAGGCAGAATAATACCTTTCCGGGGTTGGCAGAAATAGCTGAAATTCTGAAGAACAAAAGACGAGCAAAGAGAAACAGTGAATTTCAATGAACATGACTCCACTGCTGAAGTACAGCCAGCTGGAGGTAAGAAAAACCATGCTGAAGACAGGGATGAGACAGTGATTGATAGCCTTGTTTGAGAGACAGATGAGATCAATCTGACAGTTTCTGGCACAAATTGTGTTTCCTGCTGTTCAGGCAACTTAATTTCATTTATGTTCATTTATGCCAGCTGGGTGTATCTTATTCTTCTCTTCCCTCTTACATGTGTTGTAGTTTCACTTTTTTTTTCCTAAATAGCATTTCTACATTTAGCAAAAAAAAAAAAAAAAAAAAAAAAGACGGCTATTCTCTTAATCCGTCTAGCTGACATTTCTTTAGTTTTCCCTTTTGTGTGCTCAGTAAAAAAAAGAAAGCTTTATGTGCTCTTTATTATAGTTTTACCTGGAGAAATGAGATTCAGACCACAAGCCAGTGCCAGTTTACTGACACTGACCCGTGAAATATTTCCTGTCCTGTTATCTGTCTGTTGTTCTCCAGCTTTCCAGGTCTGCATTCTGTGCGACTCTGAAGTTATATATCAGCCAGCAGCAGGACTGCTGCCCCCTGTGTGCTGTAGAGTAATGCATCAAGTATGGCATCATTAAGATAAATTATGTTCTTTTGTGAACGTTTGAGTCTGTATTTTTCAGTACAAAAAAGCAGCTGTGCTTGAACTAGAATTTAAGAGGGCTTTTAAATGTTAGAAATGAATTGATTACTTAGCCCAGTTTTGGCAAGGGAATTAAGAGGATTCGGGCTCATGTTCTATGAAACATGGTATTTCTGTTGTTAATACTGAAGCAGAAATAAAATGACAGGAAAAGAAATAAGAATATTAGAGATAAGCAACATTTTTTTTTTATATAATTCAGGTTTGAACTACAAAGTTACAACATGCTGGTAAATCTGTAGACTTTTAGCAAATCTGCTATGCTTTGATAAATGTCACTGGCCCTAAATCTGAGCTGTAGAATATAAGTTCTGAAACACAGGATCAGGGCTTGCATGTGACATTTGTCACATTCCTGTTGTACCTGCTATGAGGTTTCATTGCCTTTATCTAGAGTTAGAGCAGACTCTAGAAGCAAGACAAGCTTCTGCTAAAGTTTTGGTAAAAATGTAAAGTTAGAACAATTTCAAAGTAAAGAATTCTCACTACAGAACATTATAGAGTCATTGGAAAAACACATTATGGAAGTAATACAAAAAAATCCCTGCTCCTTTCTCAGAGAACAATAAATAACACATGATTCAATAGGCTAGCCCTTTATTACATTATGATTCTGTGAGACATATTAGTTTTCCAGCACACATTAAACTCAGTGTGTGATGTTTGTATTATGAAAGTCTGTCTGAAAAACATCCATTGCAAAGTCACAGTGCCAGCTTTGGTGGCTGTCTCTAGATGTTCTAAAACATGTTTTTTCTCACCTCAACCTCCCTTTCACAGATTTCCTTTAAATTTCCTTATATTTTACTTGCATCTTTGTAAATGACTTCATTCCCCTGTCCTTGGTAGCTGTGACTTTTTAACTTGAGGAATAAATTGATGTTTTTGTTACAGTTGACGCACTAATTAAGGATTCAACAGGTGTGTATTCTAATATCTCTAGAATAAAATTAGTGAGCATGCACTTCCTATTCTAAGACTTCTGATTTATCTTATCAGGTACAAAATAGTCATTGTAACACTGTAACACTTTGCTTATCTACTTGAGTGTTGAAATTAGTTAGCTGAGAGGGCAAGAACTGATGGTTGTTGAACTCCTTAGATAAGATATCTTCCCTACTTTTTTGCACATTTCAATTCAGTGTTCCAAATTAAATTACATGAGAAGTGAACTTTGGAATTTTTTCTTTCAGAAATTCCTGTGAAATTTAAAATACTAATCAACTTCTCAAGAAAGAGGAGTGGAGAAAGGAAGGAATATCTTTCTAGTTTGAAAAAGAAATTATAAAGTTCCTGAGAGAGATCTCAAGACAGTGTGAAGCACATTGTAGTGTGAATATGAAAAGGTGGCAACATTAATTTTTTAGTGTTTACATGTCTTTCTTTGTATCAGTTTTTTGATATATACATATATTCCTTAGAAGATGTGGGATTTGTCTCCCATCCTTACTTCTGAGTATGAACACATTCCTAGGCTGAAAGTGGAGTAAGTATTCACTGATAGAGGATGTATTTGAATACCGACAGGCCAAAGCCTAAAAAAATAAGGTGTACATGGTTCTGGTGCCTTGTTTTGCTCCCCAAGTCAGTCTTGAGAAATTCCCGGTAGCTTCATATGACCAGAAACAAAAATATCTTCGGATACCTTGCAGATACTTAAAAAGAAGAAATAAGAAAAGCACCTGATCATAAGCTTATAAATATCATCACAGCATTGTACAAGATCATAGAAAACATTCTGATGAAATAAATAAAGATAGGAAAGTAAAATAGGATAAAATGCCACGTGGGTAGTTGACATTTGAAGCCTTCTGGATTACTTTGATTTCACTAAGAGCAAGTTTTCAAAGGAAAGTAAAGTAGGTTTAATACATTTCAATAACATACCTGTTATGGTGCCAAACAGAAGTTTTTTAAGGTGGAAAAGACATTATTTAATACAAGATTTGTAAATTATGATTTGGCAAAACCCATTGTACAGAAAGAGAAATATAC
Organism: Lycocorax pyrrhopterus obiensis; assembly: GCA_014706295.1. Taxonomy (NCBI): domain Eukaryota; kingdom Metazoa; phylum Chordata; class Aves; order Passeriformes; family Paradisaeidae; genus Lycocorax; species Lycocorax pyrrhopterus. Next base: position 73,086,148 of record JACSVZ010000002.1, read on the forward strand.
CCCAAAGGACACTATTGGTAAAACTAGCTAAGGGTCATGCTAGAGCCTGATTTAATATTTTCATTAATAACCTTATTGCCAAATTTTGTGTTGCAGCAATTGAAGGTACTGGTGCCTGCAAGCAGAGTCAGACAGTCTGAACTGTCACAGAGAAGGGAGAGAAAGTTTACACCAAGAAACACCTTAGTTGGGGGTAAATAATTCAATATTGAAAATGTGGGATGCAATTGTCCCATACAACTTTAGGATTCTTTTATTCTTATTTCTGTTCTATTTCTTGATTCTCCTAGGAGGAAAAAAGAAAACAAAGTCCTGACATGTAACAAATACATGAGTTTAAAAAAACCCCAGTATTATATAAAAAACCCATATATTTCTGTTTTATTTTTTTTTAATTGTATCCCTGGCAACCCTAAAAAAATGGAAAGAATCCTAGGATGATGATGGTATTATATTTTGAACCAGGGTCTTGAACCACTTTTTTAATCGGTTTTGAACTCCTATGAATCATACAGATTTTTACAGAATTATATGAGGCCCAATGTTTTGGTGCCTTTTTTCGCAGGGGAAAATATCTCTATGAATGTGTGACAGCTGAATTTTTTAATTTCTGTGCTATTAGTCTGAGGATGGAATCTGTGGATCATTACCAGCACCACTGATTGTGCTTCTGATGGATGAGGAAATCAGGAAGGCTTTGTGATGGCCCCACATACTTTGCAAAGCTTGAAATTTGGACTAGCAAGTGGGATGAATTGTGAGCTTCTTCATCTACTACATTTCAGCTGAGAATCCGGATTGTGTGATTTGCTTTCCCAGCCTCCTATTAAGCCCTTAAAAATGACTAGGTTCATTGAATTCAGGAGGCACTTTTATAAATACAAAGGTGATCGCTTACATAAATTGTTTTTTGGTTCAGGATTTAAAGTAATAACAATGAGAAGCTAATGGATTGCTTACGTCTTTTAATCTTTATTTTCATAAAACATATGAATATAGTGAAACAATGATATCGCCCAGTGTCAGTGCATTTCCATCAAGTTTTTATGGTGACAGGTGGTACAGATATATAAGTGGACTTGTTGAAGGGATCCTGTTCCACTTCAAGAAATTTTGAGATGCAGCATCAAGATCTATTTGATCATGCATCTATAAATGATAATTTTGGAAATAAAACAAAAATATATGTCTAGCAAAACTGCATTTTTGTACTAACCATTGTTTTATACATTTTTTTTTTTCCAAATTAATGATCATATACTCACAAGTATCACTGTCCAAGAACAATTTGGCAGCTTTTTTTTGTACAAAATATTGTCTACTAAGAAAAATGTGTAAAAGCAGAACTAAGGAAATTCTTTTTCCTAGGTATATAATTTGTTAGAGTGATGAAACAAAAGTCTATAGTAAAGTCTATAGTATTTTTTCCATATTCTCTCAGCTGCCATATTACGAGCTATTAATCAGAGATTCCATGAAATACTGTCAGAAAGTAAAACTTGTATTAAAAACTTCAGCAAATATCATTTCATCTGGCATGTTGAACAGTCTCAAAGAATGGTGAGTACTACTTATACAACCAAAAGAAAATTGGATAGAAAAACTGAAAAAATGATTGTTTTCTTATATGATAACTCACTATTGATGAAATTAAAGGGCATTACAAGTTTATTACAGTTTTCAAAATGGAAATGGTACAAAGATGGGAAGATATTGGCTATTTTGAAGGAAAACGAAAGAAAAAATCTAACACTGCAGTAAGGTTATGTGACTCCAACACTGGAGAAAGGTTACATGACTCAAAGATTGTGAAGACAGCTGAATACCAAACTGTGACAGAGAAAGAAGAAGAAATCAAAAGTTTATCAGAAATATTTAATTGCGTTGTCCAAAAAGAGGCTGCAGACATCACTATTACGGCAGTGTACACTCTTTGTGCTTTGTGTTCTGCCTTGCCTTCAGGGAAGAAAAGTCACACAATATGGCTTTTATTTGACCTCATGTCTGTCTTCTCATGAAGCTGCAGATGTGTGTAAACTGTGTCCATGTGTGCAGATCTCTTCATACTGAGAAAGCAGAAAACTTAATATCATTTACCTTGCACCAGTAAATCTTACACAAAGTGACTCTGGGCAATTAGCAAGAGCAAGTCTAGGGCTAATGAGAGGCAGGTTCTATCTAAGGTTCTAGGAAGGTTAACTAAATAATTATCTATTAGTATAAAGTTCTGTACAAACTATAGAAGGACTTGAGGTAGCATGGCTATTTACAAGAATCTGCAGTGACAGGACAAGGGGCTGTGGCTTCAAACTGAAAGAAAGTAGGTTTAGGATCGATAAAAGGAAGAAACTCTTTATTGTGAGGGTGGTGAGGCATTGGAGCAGGTTGCCCAGAGAAGCTGTGGATGCCCCATCCTTGGAAGTGTTCAAGGCCAGGTTGGAGGGAGTTCTGAGCAATGAGATCTAGTGGAAGGTGCCCCTGCCCAAGGCAGGAGGGCTGGATCTTTAAGATCCATTCCAACCCAAGACGTTCTGTGGTTCTGTGATTCTATGATTCTATTACAGTGGTGTTCTTGCATTGCATTTGTGGGCCAGCAAGAAAAGTAAGAAATGTTTTAAATTCTACAGTTTGCACATTTTCTTTATACAGTCTGCAGAAAACTCACAAGAAATGGTAGAGAATAGCCAATACATAAGCAAAACTAAAGAACACCACATGTCTAATGTGGTTTGTTAGTAAACGAACAGTTGTCTTGGTCTGTCTATACTTCTCAGTGTGATGTAAATTTAGCACGTAAATTAGCAAGTAACAATGCTTGCTCAGTCCTAGAAACTTTCAAGCAGCTTTCTGTGAACAAGGAAATAACCTAGGGAAAGGATTTCTGCTTTTTAACATTAGGCTAAATCCAGCCATGGTGTATATGAGGATTGGGAGCTACATCCATAGAAGTAAAGTGCCTGAGACCATTCGTTAGCATTGAGGACAATTGGCACAAGAAACTATGCACACATGCCATTAGTGTGGAAAACAGATGGCTAGATGCAAAATATCTGCTAAGGACAGTCACTCTGCCATGCTGACTGAAAAGCAGTGCTGCTTTGGGGGAGTGCTACCTAGTTGGGCTGTAGCACAGCTGTAGCAGCTACCCAACGCACACAGTGATGTTCCAGCTTTGGGATCTGCTAATTTCCTAATTCAGGCAGGTGCAGAGTCTCTCTCCCCACCAGCATCCTATCATTTGGCTGTCATTAGAGGAGACAAACACTTCTCCAGTTACTATTATTATCTATCTAATACAGTGTCTTGCACAGGGGTGTTGCTGATGACGCCATCCCACTGGATTGAAATATGTTACTCGACAGGTAATATTCACAGCAGAATCTAGAAGATTTTTTTCAAGTGACCTGTATCACTGTAAGACCTCCTAAATGTTGCAGTGCTAATCCTAAGATTACTAACCTCTTCTATAGGGTCTGGTCTTTCAAAGAACTAAAGGAGGGACATACACTCCAGGGGGAAAAAAAAGTGAAAAGAAAAGAGTACTCAGTTTAAAAAGTGTCTTTTTGGATGAGGGTCTGGATGAAATATGCACAGATGGACAGAATGAGTCTTGCAGTAGTAGTTCTTCGTTTTAACTTTCATTTGCAGGAGAAAATAATTTTAGCAAGACTTTAACATGTGCTTTCCTACTAAGGTATAAATTATGCAGTATATGAAGTCTTGATTCTGTTAGACAGAAGTAACTAAATAAATAACTTAGATATTTTGGAAGTTCTGAGCATTCATGTACCATAAACTGTCTAATTATAATAATTATTTTTTTACTCTCTTTGAAGTCATTGATTAAATATTCTTGCAAGTTTTGAAAGAGGAAAAATAGAAGGTTTTAATTTTTCAGCAGAGAAGACATTAATTTTCTCTCAGTACCATAATCGTAAAAATACAATTCTGTTTCATCTTTAATACAAGGTAGAGAAAGGGAAAGTGAATTTTCTGCCTTAGCAAAGAGATTACTAATAATGAAATTACTGTCTTCTTGCAGGTATAACTTTGCTGTTTATTAATGCTAACACATGTTTTCAGACTTACATGATGTACCATACAAGAAAGTAGCTGATATGATTGTAATATGAATTTCCACTGCAACCCATCATATTAAATTACATGAAATGCTGGTGGAAAGCTTCATGTAGGCAGGTAACATGACACAAAAACCAGCGTCATCTACACAAATCTGTTTTCTCTGAAAGATTCATTAATTCATTCCTGACACCTAAAGGAATGATCTCCATTTTTATCTGTGAAGAATCCTATCTCCTGCCTTCCTCCAGACTCTTCCCAAATGCTATCGTGCGTCTCCTGCTAGATGGAGAAAGGTCTGTAAGGGATGAAGACACCATGTAAATGCATCATACTCCCTTTTCTCTAAGTCCTCTACTTTTAAGGGGAGCAAAGAGGCTGTGGTAGGTATTTTGAGGTAAAATTTCAAGATAGCTGAAGGTCTCCAGTACATATCATAGAGAATTGTGTGTACCAGAGGTTTTCCATTGGGTTCTATCAGTTGCCTGTTCTGAATCTTGATTCTATGGGCAAGGAGAGGTCAGTGGGACAAGGAAGAAGTGTGTCAATGGAACCAGCTTTGCTCCTTTACATTCTCTTCACACTCCCAGATCACACCTGAAAGAAGGCATATATTAGTAGGGTTTCAGAGATAGTCATTGGCACCTCTTCTCCAAGGCAGAAGTACCTGCTGGGACATTCACATCCTCCAGAGCTCAGTATGATCCCGTGAGGCCAGGAAAAACATGAGCTGAATAGAGAAAAGAAGTTCTTGCCTTCTGTGACAAGGAAAAGGCATGCCGAGTAACGGGCACAAGACAAGAAACTTCATGCACAAGAATTATTTGGAAACTTCTTCATATTGGGTCAACAGAAGTAAAAAAAAAATACTACTTTTATTATTGCTCCTTTCAAATTAATCTTTGCAAATGCCTTCAAAATATTTTTCTTCACAGCTATTTCATAATTCATATATAATTCTCATATTTTCTTGCTAGATGTCAGCTACATCAAATTCTTCTTGTTTCATGGCTCTTCCATTACTTTTTTGAGCCCAAACCATCAGGCAGCAGAAAACTGCATCAGAGGTGAGGCCTTTTGATAGACTTAGGCTCCAGTGCCACAAGCTACTCATTTTTCTGCGGGATTTTTAGTGTTGAAATCAAATAACCTGAAGTTTCCCTGAAACTTTTCTCAGAAAAAACTTGCTGTTTATAATGGAAAAAAGTTTCTACATATGCTCTGCAATGTATTTTAGACTTTCCTAAATAATTCTTTAGCAGAAGAAATTTAGCCATTTGGTGGAATGACATTTTCATATCTTATACATTGTGCAAGGAGAGCACAGAAATGGTTTTAGACATCATTATCAGCCCTATAGCCACAGGTTAATGTAAAAAAAGGCCAATTTATTTTTAACCACACACCTTTTGGATGTGTAAACAGGACAAGTTAGAATTTTATGATCAAAAGTACACACACTAAGCTCCCGAAAAAGCAAGGTGTGTACAGACATGACCCTCCTTACAAAACCACAGAGAGTAAAATTCTTTCTTGTAACATAGTAAGCAGCTCTGGACTACAACAAAATCTGCTAGGACTAGAGAATGTAGAACATTTGGGACTCAGGTTTGTGTGTTTGTGGAAGACCTCCTACTACATATATGTCATGATTTTAACAACTGTTTATTCTACATAATTTACATTAGTTCCTTCATAGTAATGACAAACTGAGTTATTTATTATCTTTACCCCTATGGCAAAGGCAGATTGCCTAACTTCATCCCAGTTCTCATTTTGTGTGAAATGTGAATTTCACATTTACATTTAATGCTGCATTGCCAATAAATTTGCCTCCACGCTTTGAACTAAATGAGCTACAAAGTTCCATGGAAACTCAGAGACTTTTTTTATAGAAATACATATTCTCTTTTATTACAATTTTTTTCTTAAATTCTACTGAAGAAAAAAAAATCAGATTAGTACTTATGCCTGGAGATGTCATAATTTTTCTTTACAATTCTAGTTTCATGCAGAACTAGATTTTTTTTCTCTCTTATAATTGGAATACCAATATATTTTTATTTTATTTTTATAAATATATTTAGAGTCACAGTTATACACTGACTGCGGTTGCTGAAGCTGCTGCAGTATCTGTCTCTGAATCACTGCTACTAGCAGTGAAATGTTCCAACTTCTGCAAACTGTCGAGTTATTTAATAGCACATATATTAAATATTTTGAGCTATTTCACCAAGCTACTACAAAAAAAAACCAACCCCAAAACAAAACAACCAAAATTCTTGGCATATGCTCTAAATTATGTAGGTATTTTGTGAGAAAATGGAGCACTTGTGGTAGGGAAAGTAGAGAAAGGCTGCACAATTAATCTAACACCCCCAAACCTGAAATTGTTTAGCTGAACAGAACAGAAATAAATGTACAAAAGATAGATGAAATGGTGTTCAACTTGGCCAATGTTTAAAAATGTAACTTATTATAAAATAGTCCTGTGTCAGTAAACCAGCTTCTCCCTTTAACAATACCCACGTAATGGAAATACATTTCAGAAAGCATCAGCTTATCAGTAAATGTACACAGATGGTCCCTGTATTTACCATCAGTTTTTTCACTGACTCCCCAAACAGCCTGAGGAAACTGCATTTACTGAGATCTCCTCAGATAACTGTAGCAAGCAGAGCACTACCCATCAGTACCAGAATCACAGTCCTCTCTTTCATATAATATTTTGAGCACATCCAGTAATCTGACCTGTCACAGGCACCAGCCAAGTGGAAATGACAGTGAATGACAGTAACAGACCAAATAAGATGGCTGCCAGGAGTGCAGAGAGACCCAGGGACCTCAATCAACTGAACCACAAATCCATTTAATGATTTAATTTTGTGTATCCAACTGTGGGGCAATGTTTACAGCAGGAGAGTAAAATACTCCCACAAAAAATAAAAGCATGTAAAGGAATAAACAGTTTGAGAAATAAAAATACTCTGAGGAGAAGTTAATGCTTGATTGGCCCCTTCTTTGGAAGATGTTACAAGCTTTATATGCAGGTAGAATAAACTGTTCTGTAATATGACCTTAAATTTAGAAAATGATTCACAAATGAAATCAGTTTTGTCTGGTAATGCAGAAAGGTAAAAAGACACCTTCTGCCATGAAAGTAGGGTAGTCAACTTGATTTTTGTTTGAAGTCTTTTTCTATCACTCCCATTTTCTGTCTGGTACTGCAGGGGCTGAAATGCAGAAAGAACATATTTTAACCTGAATTAAGGGTACAGTTTTATTCATGTATACTTATTTGTTCCAGGCTCAGCCTTGTATTTCAAATGAAACCTCAAAAGCAAAACTGGTGTAAAAATATGGAATGCTATCATATATGCTTTTAGATATTGTAGAACTTTAATTTTCTATTCATCCTCTCTATTAAAGGCTAGTTTGGGTCATTCTGTATTAATATTTTCAAATGCAGTTACATTTAGTTTAAAAACCCTTGAGTCCCAGGATAGATAGTCCACAGTCCTACACTGTGCCTTCTGAGCATCTCATAAGGAGGTGGGGGGAAGGTCTGTTGTCTCCTTGCTCTGTCAATAGCATGGTTTTGATATGTGATGAACTTGGGCATTAGCTCATGGCAAAGCAAGCTGTTAAATATCAATTATGATTAGGAACTATTCATTCAAACACATAACCTGCTTGTAGCTGGGAAGAAAAAAACATAAAGAACACAGGAGAAAAGGTATTTTACTCTTTTTTTCTGTTTCGTTATTGTTTGTTTGCTTTGTTTTGGTGGGGTATTTCGTGTGTGTGTGTGTTTGTAAGTTAGTTAGTTTGTTTTTAATGTATTAAATCTGCTTAGGAAGCAAGATACTTTTCTTTAACTAATAACAGCCAGATGTGCCTAGTTGAAAAGAAAGTCAGCATGTTACTCTTTTATAATTCTTTCAGTTATAAGAAATCCCAGATCAAACACACTTGTAGCATAGCTGCAATGCAATTGATAGGACTCTACAGAGCACTCCAGAAAACAGAATATTTTAAGGCCAGAGACATTCATTAGGTGATATTCAAACAAAGCCTCTGTAAAGCTACAAAACTGTGTGATCACACTATATAACACGTGCTTTTGCTAATAAGCAGCACCTTCTTCCCAGTGTAAACTCATGACTACATCAGATCATTAAATTTGCTGAATAACAAAGGTAGGGAGTTTTGTCCAAGAAGCTCTGCCTTTAGCTAAGAAACTTGCAGGGAATGGATTTCTCTCTAACAGCTCTTTCTTTTTAAACTATTCCATTCTATGGGGAGGGTTTAATTTTTAACAAGCAGCTAAAGAATCCCAAAACCAAAACCAAAACCAATCAACCCCTATAAGAAAAGTGGCTTCCTTTGAATTGATCAAATTCCTCACTGTCAGTAAAAGAGGTCTCAATCAGACTTTCTTACCTATTGAAAGACATTGCATGTCACTGTGATCTGTCAAATGGCATTCTGTTTTGCATTTTCATAATATGCCACTAAGTCAAAAGATTCATTTCTCATAGATACATTTCTAATGTTTTGAATGCAGGGCAAAACCAGCCTTCTGGGTACATTTTACTGGATTCAAGAATGTGCTGCTCATTTATTAGTCTATGCTCATTTAGAGGCTTGAGATGAGCTCCAGAATATGCTTTGAGGGGTAAAGATGCAAAACCCAGCACACAGTTATCTGTAATTAAAGAACATTTATTCATTCCTTTGTACTCAGCCGTAGGCAGATATGCTGGTTCCAAGGCTTTTCCTCCGCAATGCCAGCAACAGTAACAGACAACTGGACCATGAACCATTCTCACAGCACAGAGTGCATTGCACAGTCCTGTAACCTGAAATGGGACATGAAGATCACAGACAGGAAGCACGCTGGGCTTTAGCTCAATCCTTGACATAACCTCTTGTGCAAATGCAAAGGAATGTAGGAGAATAAGGGGATTTTTTTTCAGCATGTATTTTAACTGTCCAATGTAGCTGAACATCCTGCCTCATATATTTTTAACTTATCTGCATATATGCAGCTACACACAGGTATTCTTATTTTACCCTCACTGAAAGCTTTCCCTTGTCTAAATGAAAGCTTTTTATTGTACTAGTGGAAAGGAAGGAAGGAAGGAAGGAAGGAAGGAAGGAAGGAAGGAAGGAAGGAAGGAAGGAAGGAAGAAAGAAAGAAAGAAAGAAAGAAAGAAAGAAAGAAAGAAAGAAAGAGAAAGAAAGAGCTACCAAGATAAACTGAGATTTTCTTTATTCCAAAGAATCATATGAAAGTTTTTTGTTTATTTCTCAAAGAAAATATGACAGTCTTAATTATGACGGCTAATTCATGTAGAGCTGACAAAACTATTCAGTCCTATAGCAGAACTGCAACTAGTGCTGTTTTACTTGGTTCTGGTTTGTTGCAAATATTGCCTTATTTCAGCAAGCCATGTGGAGTGTATCATTATATGCAGAAACACTTCTGTTCATAGACTTTTCTCTTTCAATACCAGATTTGCCTGTGTGTTTTCCTTTTTGTGGAACTATAAATTATGTCCTCAGAATGACCATTTAAACTTTGATGCATACTAATCAATGTAAACATGTCATTTTATAATTAATTCTGAACTAATTAGCAGTAATTAGATGTGTCTGTCAAAAATATCAGCAGTAATTTAGAGTATATTGCTTGTCAGTCAAATATGTTTTAAATAAATTTTGATAGCATTTCTGGCTCCAATTAACAGAACATCAGAAGCTTGCAGCCATTTTTGTGGATGTTATTCTAACATGCAAGGAAGGGACTATATGCATATTTATGTAAGAATATTTCCAACTGTGTTTCTAATATTATAGCAGCTTGAATCAAGAAAACTACATTATCCTCACGTGATAAATTGTAAAGAGTTGAACTAGAAGTATTAATAGCCAGTGAGGGAAATAGAGATACAAAACACTTTATTAATGCCTAAATCAGATTTAGAAAATACAATTTAATTTTCTCTTTTTTTTAAATACAACTCTTATGATACAACTGATTCTTTGGTTCATAAATCAGTACTTAATAGTATCTTAAAATCTGAGTTTCTGTAGCTGGCATAAAATTTTACATGCAAGGAGAGCAATGGAGTTGTACCTGGGTTAGTTTTTGAAGTATATTTTTCCAACCTGTTATAGATATTGGGCTCAGAATTTGATCCCTTCCATGCTGCGGTTAGAAAGGAAGCTTCATTAGAATTATGAATAAATGAGAAATACAGCAAGAAATGACTGACTATGTACAATTATTCTAGATTTATACTGGCTCTTGTATGCCTGCATAGATAGATGCTGTCAGCAAATATTCTGACTACATATCTAAAAATAAAGCACCTCTTCAACAAATAAGTAAACACAATCAGCTTTTTCAAAGACAGGAATTCTAAGGAAGTGAATCCTTTTCCAAGGAATGGTAGCAGAGTTATGGGACAGGAGGCCATAGAAACCTTTCTAACTTGAATTGACTCAATGACACTCACCCACCATTCCTTTTCATCGATGTTTGTCAAAAAGATGCTGTGAACAAAGAAAAGAGATTAAGAAGTGATTCCTGGGTCCAGAATCCATGCTCTAAACAGCATAGAGATGGAATGCATTGTGTCAAATTTAAGATTAAAAACACAGCTATTTTACGGATGCAACAGCAAATTCTTCATGGAACTACACTGCCAAGAACAGTTAAGAGTAGAGCTGGAAAATCAAAAGAAATACATCCCAAGAGGCATCTTAAGTCTCTTGCCATATTGTACTTTTTGAAGGGGCACGTGTGTCCAGCTTTATAGGTAATAGCATATAGGGAAATCTTTATGGTCCAGAAAAAGTAAATGGTTTTGTACCTGAGAGTGCACTCTTTTCTGGATATCTCCTCTCCCACATACTTTTCAGCATCTTCTATGAAATGAGAATGATCTGTTTTCTGACCATTAAGTCATTAATGAACATTAGGTCATTAGACAAATCAGGAAGGCAATCCCCTTTCAGGGAAGACAAAACAGTGACTTGCCAGGTAAACAGACTTTAAAGGCTTCTTCCTGAGATGATACACGGTGATTTTACCTATCAATGCAGAATTATGGGGTTTTTGGTTTGATTTTATTATCTTTTTCCTGCACAAAGGGAATCTCTTGGGGTTTTATTCTGTCTCTGAGGAGTCTACAGCACTCTAGATATTTAGATGAAGTTGAAAGCTTTATTGCTAGGTTTATCATAAATCACAAGAGCAAAATAATACACCATCCTCTAATTTCAACACTTACATGAAATGCCAGTGGTTCTCTTCAGGGATTTGCCATGAGAAACATCCATAAAAATGTGAAATCAGATCTTGAAGGATAAACATGACCTTGGGATATAATTTGTAAAAGCTGTATAGATTCTGGGAGAAAGGTGTTTCCATAAGTAAAAAATACATTTTATTGAAATCTTTAAACATTATTTTACTGCAGATTCACGCTAACAGATCAACTCTTTAAAAGCACATTTTTAAACCTCTTCCTCATTCTTTTTTCAGGTTTTGAATGAAATATTTGTTTAAATACTAAGGCAAATTAAAAGAAATGGCTCAGGAAAAACAAAAAAAAAAAAAAAAGAAAAGAAAAAAGAGTGTCTTATACATACAGTCATCCAAAAAAAAAGAAAGGAAAAAAAGTATCAACCAGCATTTTTTTTTTTTCTTCACACGTACTTCATGAACTTATCTGATAAGCAGTAATAAATCCTGAGAAAATAGGTCAGTGTAACAATGAGAACAAAAAAGAAGCCAGGACACATACAGGTTATCATAACATGTTAGGACTTTTACAGATATCTTATATTTAAAATTCCTGTCTTTCAGAGCTTGCAAATGGTAATATCTTAGGGCTTTAACTTGTGTTTACTTAGCATGGAGTTCTGATAGCTTAAGATGATGCTCTAAGAAAGGATTTTTATTATTTTTCTCCCTTTCTTACATCCTCATGTTGATAAAAATGGTAAAATGAAACACATGATCACAGAACTATGTTAAGTAGAGAATCTCATCTCCTTAGCCAAAAAAGAGAGGAGCATGAATTAACACTACTTTCTGGGAACACCCAGTACAGAACATTTTCCTAGTTTATTGTCTGAATCTTTCTTCATTTCTTGCTATTGATTAAAGAAAAAATAGTCTACATTTTCAAGTTAAAAATTATAATCCAGCAAGCGAATTAACACAGTGCCTACAAGTTTTTAATACAACACATGAATGTCTAAACAATTGTATCTAGATGCAATTAAGAGACTAGACACATATCCCACCTGCAAAGCATCAATGCTGCTGGTGGTAATAGCTGTTTTGAAATCATTGCTTAGTGACTGCTTCTCATGGTGTGTATTTCATTAAAATTTGGGTATCTGTATACACTATGATACTGATGATTTTGGCTTAGAACCAATCCAGTCCTAGTGGAAAATCTGCTTTTCTCTCTTACTGTGTTAACTTAGGAGAAGAGCATGGATCAATCCATCTTCAAAGTGTGGGGAGAGGAGTTACTGCCACATTGCTGAGATTGCACTGATTTTCTTCTTTCATTCTTCTTAGCCCTATGCTGGAGACTACACAAAGGAGAAGAAATATTACTACTGAAAGAACCTCTGCAGACTGCTAGATGACACGACCAATGAGGAAAAAATTAATGGTGTGCAGGAAATGGTAACTAATGGCAGTTAAGCATGCCTTCTGACTTGGGCAATGCTGTGCCAGGGACTGATGAACTCGCTCCTGGAGGGAGGGAACAAATCCACACTGTGGTGCGGGGTGGAGGTAGGGCTCTCTGCGGAGCAAGGTTGGAGCTGGGTTATTTATTACTGCCTTGACCAGCAAGTGTGGGTACAGCACGAGCCTAATCCAGCTGTAAAGCTTTCAGCTCAGGAGCTAACAGCTAAAGCTAAGTCAAGGTATCCTTGCACACTGCTGCATTCACAGTGGTGCCGTCTTCTCACAGTCTCAACCTGCTTTCTCTGACTAGAAACATTTAAACTCAAATCTACAGCTCTGAGCCACAGATCCTTCCCTGTGGATGAGAATGATAGAGACAGTATTAGAACTGGGCTTTCTCTCCCAACACATTCTGTTGCACCTTAGTTCCCTATTTCTGTTATTTTCCTATTATGCAATAACATATTGTGTAAGAAAATGGATCTGGATGAGGGGATCAAGTGAACCCACAATGAATTTGTGGATGAACCCAAGTAGGGTGGGAGTGTTGATCTGATGGGTGATATGAATGTTCTGCAGAGAGATCTGGACAGGCTGGAATGATGGGACAAGGCCAATGGCTCCGTCTTGGGTTAGGTTCAATAACGTGAAGTTCCGGATCCTGCGCTTGGGTCACAACAACCCCATGCAATGTTACAGGCTGGGGATAAAGTGGCTGGAAAGCTGCCCAGCCAAAAAAGACTTGAGGGTGCTGGTCCAAAGCTGGCTGAACATGATCCAGCAGTACCCCTGTGGCCAAGAAGGCCAATGTAATCCAGGTTTGCATCAGCAATATTGTGGCCAGCAGGACCAAGGCAGTGATTGTCCCTCTGTATTCGGCACTGGTGAGGCTGCACCTCAAATTCTGTGTCCAGTTTTGGGCCCCTCTCACTGTAAGACAGACATTGAGGTGCTGGAGCATGTCCAGGTGGCAATGGAGCTGATGAAGGGTCTGGAGGGAAAGTCCCATGAGGAGCAGTTAAGAGAGCTGAGTTTGCTTAGCCTGGAGAAAAGGAGGCTCAGAAGGAACAATATCGTTCTCTACAACTGCCTGAAAAGAGGGTGTAGCCAGGTGGGTACAGCTTCTTCTCACAGGCAGCTAGTGACAACATAAGAGGAAATCGCCTCAAGCCATGCCAGGGGAGGTTCAGGCTGGGCATCAGTAAGAATTTCTTCACTGAAAGGGTTGTGAAGCGCTGGAAGAGTCTGCCCAGGGAAGTGGTGTAGTCACTATTCCTAGAAGTATTCAAAAAATGACTGGACATGGCACTTGTTGCTTTGGTTTAGTTGTAAGGAGATGTTCAGTTGAAGGCTGAACTCGAAGATGTTGGAGATGTTTTCCAGTCTTAATGTTTCTATGATTCTATCAACTTATTCTAAATAGTCCACGAGTCATTATTTCCTATTAAATGTCTCTAGGGAAGCAGTGATAGTGTTTGCACTTTCCGTAATGATAAATTCAGACCAAAGGTCTACATCTGAATAAAGATACAGATTTGGTATTCTGTGTAATTATATCCTGCTTAGATATTACTGAAGTAATTTAAATATGGATCCAAACAACACTTTCTCAATCCCTCCTTCCATCAGACAAACTATGGGTCCAATACCAAAGCATTTTTGGTTTCCTCTGTTTCTGAAACCTTGCCTCTGAAACTAAGACAACTAGTGTGAAAAGGGGCAAAACGTAGGTGACACTTGATAAAATACAAAATCTGCTGTTAGGATGCCTTTTCATGGCTGCAATTCCCATTTTCTTTATTATATATCATATTCTAACAGGTTTATCTTCAATGTACAGAACATTTTGGTTAAGTGCATGGTAAACCACCAAGGAAGTCTAACTTCTCTGAACCCTTTCTAGAGCCGATTGCTTAAGCCTAATTATAAATTGCTATCCTCTCTTATTTCCATTTGAAATTCTTCAACTATTCTAATTAGGCTTCCCCAAAGGTCAGAGAACATTAACAATCTGGGCAGAGTCTGGCTTTTTGAAGTGCTCGGAAATCTACTGTTAGTGCTATTTGAGGAAACATAAGAGAAAACCAGCTGCCCTGGCTAGCATAGAATAATTAATAATAATAGCTATGTAGTGATGACATATCCAGGTTAATTGCATACTAATTAAAAGATATAGTAAAGCAAATTACTGTTTGCATTTGAAATAATGGCTTGTGGCCACAGTAACTCACAGAAATGTGCTGTATCCTCTTGGCAAGGTCTCAAATGGAAATGAAATTCATTTGAGACATGTACACATGATCTAGTTTGAGAAGTCAAAAGTTTTGAGAAGCTATCTGCAGTGAGACAGCGATATTCATTAATGAAGAAGAATTTGATATGAGCTGAAGTTAAGTTCTGAAAGAGTGAGCGGAGAGAGTGGCGGGGAGTCAATCAAAAGATAATCAATGGACAGCACAAAGTATGAGGAGCTATTCAGCATGAACAAAAATCTTTAGTTAGGGGCAAACCAGGAAGGAGCCAGGAGGGGAGTCCCGCAGTTAGCTATTTCTGGATGTTTAGAAAGGAAATTAAGGAGCTTGTCATTTGGAGGATGACTGTCTTAAAACAGAGTGCTGGCCAAATATGAACTCTGTAAGATCTTGGTGCTGTTCAGAAAACTAGTTAGAGGCTTTAGCTCGTGGATTTTTTCAGTGTGCTGTGAGCGAGATGAAGTGAATGGGATAACAGGCTATTTCTGGGGAGGAAGAACTTCTGATACACTGAGTAATCAAAAGCTAACCAAAACTTCTCATGTTAATACAAATGGGGAAATAATAAAGATGTCCAGAAAGACAACATGCAGTCGAGACACTACCAAGAATATAGACCAATTATAGGTTGCCATCCTGGGTTTCTCCTGGGTCTGATTCTTATTATACTTTGGTCACACCCAAACTATATCCAGTCCTTTGATGAGAGGGAGCAAAGAGATATAGGAATGGAGAGAAAAGAAGAACTGGATTCACAACTCATGATTAGGTTCAAGTGTACGGGAAATTCTAACGGTTTGGATTTTATACGGTTCTATTTATGGAATAATTGAATAGAGAAATACAGAGTTTGAAATAAAATAAAACAAAATAAAATAGCAAAGAAATTATATAGTTACCTGATTAGAAAAAGAGAGCTATTAAAAAATAAGATTCACTTGTGCTCCATTTTAGCCTACAGACTCTGACAGGCCTCAAGGACCAAATCTCTCCCCCAGAACCATCCTAGAATGCATAGTCATGTAGTTCCTCAGTTATAATTAAAGTAGGACTGAGTATTCCCTCTAAAATAGTAAACGATTTCAGAGGATTTTCCTGGAATGCCTCATCCTGGAAAAGATATCAACGACCCTGCATTGTGGATACAGATGGAATGAGAGGGAGTTAACTCCCTCCTTTAGTTAACCCTAAAATTCTAACTTGCTTTCCTTTGTATATTATGGCAACTCTCAGAGATCACATATGTGGGGGTTTTAATATTAACCAAAATTAAACTGTATATTGGCTATTTCCTTATATGTATTTTGTTATTTGATTGAAAGAATATAATAAAACCATTTAAAATCATTCTGTGCTACACTGGAATAAGCAAAGTAATACCCAGTTGATTAAGAAGCTGTGAATATTCTATTTAACATATTTCCAAAAAAAAAAAATTGTGGCTAGTTTTCAAAATTTCTTCTATTGAGCAAAATACTTAATCCAAACCACGTTTTGTGAGGATGCTCCATTAATCTTGTTTTTAAAACCCAAACTAATGTAACCTTTAAATACAGAAGTTTTTTTACTTGGCAATAAGAAAAGTAGTAACTGAATTAGAGCCAATAGAGTCTCAAAATATTTGGCCACATAAAATTGTTTATTCAAAAATGGTCTTTAGAAACACCATTTTAGCCAGAAAATAAACTATACTACCTTATCAAGGGGCTAGACCTGCAGCTGATGTTAGTTGACATGATAAATGGACTTCAGCAGTGTAATGGTGATGGATATCAGTTGAAGTCTTGATCCAAACTGATTAGCAAAATAATAAATACCTCATGTCTTATATAAGTATGCTGTTTTGTCTGTAAAACTACAGCACCAACTGCAGCTTTTTCCACTGTTTTACTATGGTCTTTTTTTTTTTTTCAAGATAAAATGAAGTGATTGAAGAATTCTTGCTCTTGCAGTTGAGCTGCTGAAAATATGTTTTAAAATCATTAATAACAGGATATTCAGTTCTTTTAGCAGCTTAAGTGAACTCCAACTATGGGGTCAGAATTTAAAAAAAGAAAGATGACTTCATCTACTTTGAAATCAATGTGCAAATTTCAGAAAGCTTGAATAGACAGAATAAGCTAATGGGGCTGAAACTTTGCAGGACCTGAGATAGATAAATGACCTGCAGCATACAAAGCCACACATTTTCTAATATACGCAGGGACAAAAGATTAGGATCTAAGTGGCAAGCTTATTTAAGTAGAAAGAAAAAGTATAGTTATGCTGTTCAAGGCCTTTCAGGTATATTTTTCTGAGGAATAAGCTATTCACAAAACAAAAAAAAAAAAAAGAGAGAAATGTGAAACCCACTGAGGCAAATGATGATGGGTAATCAGTTGCTGCTAATATTAAGAAACTGCTTTTACAGAACAGGAATTCAAAGACATCACATCTGAAAGATGCAGAGAATAGTACTAGCAGAAGAAAAACGTAAAACTCATAGAATGTCTTGAGTTGGAAGCAACCTAAAAGTACCATCAAAGTCCAGCTCTGGGCCCTGTACATAGAGTAAAACATCAGCAATATCCATCTACCCCCAAACTTTAGAACAATTAAGAAGGCATATTAGAAGTAATGATTTACAAGTCGAGAGACATACAGAGTACCTTCTCCTCCCTCCCTCCTTCCTCCCCCAGAGAAAAAGACTTACAGTGCCAGAATCTCAAAAATATTTGAGAGGGTGAGTTTAACAATACAGTTTTAATTTTGTCTAACAAACAGAGCACTAACCGAGAGATGTGATCCCGGAGCTGTTCATGTAGAAAGTGATACTTACAAACAGGCTAAGTCCTACTCATGGCATTACAGCAATGATACCTTCATGAGTGACATGAGAGAGGTAAAAGGGTCAACTGTTCTGACAGACAGAGGAAACATCTTGTTAAGTGTAGAGAAAACAATAAATCTAAATTTCTGATGGAAACAAGTAGTGAGTATGAAATCCTTAAAATTGTTAAATTTGGGGGAAACAACCCAATGATTTAATGTCAGTTGGTGTCATAAAAGAACATTTTACAGCAAATGAGATACAAAACATATCTGGATTTTCCTGAAGATGTGGAAGATCTATCAAGACATTAAAGCAAGCTATCAGCAGAAGATCATGCCAGAAGAATAAACACTATTGTTAACTGTGATGTTTTCAAACTGGAATACAGGGCATTTTAATAAATTCACTAATAAATTGACTGATGACCAGTGAGGAGTTTCCTCATTAAATATAGTAGAGCGGAAACATTGGTCAAAATGCAAGTTAGCCTAAAAGAAAAATAATAGAACATTATTTTTGAAATAGTACAACATTGATAGCCCAGGTTGACATTATTTGGGCAGCTTTAGGTCTAAATTCCTGCAGTGTAATAGACACTCAGGATAGGTGCCGATCAGACCACAGTAAGTAACTGTGGGTAAATATTTTCACTACACTGCTCCTCACTAGAGTTTTGAAAGGTTGCTCCTCAGTGTGTCACCTGCACAAGGAATATGCCAGGAAAAATAATATTGCAAGCATATTAGGAGAGCTAATAGGATACAAAGTCACTGATGGCATGAGAGGGTATGTAAAAATTCACTTTTGAGAACATGACAGCAAACTGAGAGTTCTCCAGGAGAAACAACCACCCACTAGTGGTCTAAAAATCACCTTTTAAAAGTATTCACAGAAGTGGTATTTTAACCGACAAAATAGAATTACGCCACAGCAGGACCATCTTCATACACCATTTGCAATGAGATGCTTTTACTACTTATTCAAAAGGGATTTTTCAGGAAGTAAGGGCCTGTACCTAGAAGTTCAACTGTTTGCATTAGCTTCACTCTATCACACTACATCAGAAATATGTGCAAACGTGAAATCAGAGAATACCAAGCCTCACCAGGATATTTAAGATATTTATTCCAGTTCATTAAGGTAATAAAGCACGCATGTGAAGCCTCAGGCTCTACCTCAACTAAAATTAATGAACTGCTGCGTGGATTTCACTGCATCTGCTAATAATACCGAGCCTTCTCTTAGGACCTTCTGTTGGACCTGTTCAAAACCTGGGTGCCTGATGCTGCTTTGAATCAGCAGAACAATCCAGACCATAGAAATTACATGAGATAATGTAAGAAACTACTGAGATTAAAAAAAAAAAAAAAAAATCTCCACTGCTCATGGTACTGCAATCCAAAGCATAGTAGAAATACAATTGCTTGTATAATAGATTAAAGAAACTATAATTCTGTTTAAAAAATTCTTTAAACCTGCACTAAAGGGTGTAATGGACTTCCAGCACAGCATGCCAGGCTCCTGCTTCATTATGCTTTTGAGAGAAAGGTGTAGGTTATCAATTTCCTCTCTCTTACTCGGCATACTGTGATTGCTGTTGCAGAATTTGAAGATTTCAATCAATTGCTAACAAGTCCAATGTGTATGAGTCATACTGGATTACCTGTTTGCACTATCTGCAAAACTGATGCAGGCTGTTTATGAATCCTATCTGAAATACTGCATAAGGCCAGATAGGAGTTACGCCTGAGTTTAATGACACAAAAGGATAAAGCCTTTTTAATAGAAAACCTGCTGTTGGCTATATTTTGCACACTACCTTTTGAATCTGGTTCAAACTGTAAGGAAATATTGCATTTGATTTAAATTATGTTATTCTTATTTAGTTTCTGTGATGGGTTGGCCTTGGCCAGCTACTAGACACTCAACCAGCCGCTCTCTCACTCCCCCTCCTCAAACAACAGGGGAAGAAAATAAGATGAAAAGGTCGTGGGTAGAGATAAAGACAGGGACTTACCAGTTACCATTACTGACAAAAAAGACCCAGCTTGGGAAAAGCAAATTTATTATTGCCAATTGAAATTGAGTTGGATGGTGAGAAACAAAGACAAAAACTAAAACAACTTCCTCTTGTCTCCCCTTTTCCCAAGTTCAACTTCACTCCTTCATCCCTGACTCCTCTATCTCCCTGCAACTGTAGTGCAGGTGGATGGGGAATGGGAGGTTGCAGCCAGTCCTTAACAGCTCCTTACTGAGGCTCCTTCCTCCTCATGCTGTTTCCCAGCTCCATTTTGGGACATTTCCAAAGACTGCAGTCCTTCAGGATAAGCTTGCCCATGTGTGGGCTCTCCATGGGCTGCAGCTTCCCTCCGGGCACATCCATCTGCCCCGCTGGGGTCTCTCCCTGGCCGCAGGGCCATCCCTGCCGGGTCTCTCCCGCCTCCGTCCCCGCTCCCTCTGTCCCCTCAGGCTCGCAGGGCTGTTTCCCGCACGGCTCCCCTCGCTCGGCCCTGGCTGCCGGGCAGCGTTTTGCCCTCCCTTGCCCAGGCTTTCCCCGGGGCTCTCGCCTGCCCGCCCGTGGCTGAGGGGCTCAGCCGTGCCCTGCGCTGGGGCCGCTGCAGCCGCTGCCACCGCCCGGGGCCGGGCCCGGCAGCCCCGGCACCGCCCCAGCGCTGCCGCCACCACCGGGGCACCTCGGCCCGTACAGATGCAAATCTGATTTATTTTCTCTATTCATTAATTAGATTGAAAACACATTTCAGATGCAAGGCGCCTTCAGAGAGGCGTTTCCCGGACACTGAGTTCCACTGCCTGTTTAAGAAAGGCGTTTTTTTTGAGCCGGTACCTACGGATCAGCTTCTCATGACGGGCCTGTGGTCCTCTGGAATGGATGATGGCGATAGGTACAGGTTTTCTTTTTGAGCTTGCCACTTCCCGCATGTAAATGTAATGAGAAAATGTTTAATCTCACATGAGTTCTCAATTCAGCTGGATCAAGGTACTAGGCTTTCTTACATACGAACATTTTATGTGGCTTTTGTAAAGCTCTCACAAGGAGAGGGTAGTATTTTCATCTAAGCAGAGCACTTGTCTGGATAAAGAACCACAAGCTCAAATCAGAGTTTCAAATTAAGTTCAGACCTCCACATTCAGGCCTATTAATTACAAATGGCCGGAGCCGTGGTCAGCTGGACCAAGCGAACCAACAGGTCCAGTGGTTTGATGCCTGCACAGCACAAGGGCTCGTAGGTACAGTGAGCACACAAAAGGCTGTGTGAAGCACGCGGACCATTGGCTGCTGCCCCCCCCCCCTTGCTTTATGGTTCATATTTGGGTATTTCTCCAGAAAGTTCTATGTTCCTCAGTTGGTAATTGGCCCATGCTACTTCTCTACCCCCCACTCCTTCTCCCATTTGCCCTAATCCCTTCTCCCCTTTGTAAGACCCCATAACTGATATTTTATTGGCTATTATATGTTCTCCATGCCTATTACGTGGGGATATAAAACCCCGCGCCCGCCTCATTTTATCGGCTCTCCTCACGGCTTTTCTCTCGAATAAACCCTTCCCTGCCCCACGAGGAAGTCCCTCCGCTTTTCCCTTCTCCTTCGCGCACCTGGCCATCGGTGGGCAAGGCAAACCCGAGCTGGTGCTTCACCTGCCCTCCAGCGCCGCGATCGGCTTCCATCCCCCCACCTGGGGCAGGTAGAACATTGCCTGGTGCTAAGACAGGGTGCTAGCCAGCACAGCACTGCAGCAACAACAGAGCCACGTTAACTGATTGTTTCATACTATTGACAAAATACTGCACTGATAAAGTACCCTTGTGGGCCAATTGACCACTAGAGAAGGTTAAAGAGAACAAATATTGTTCTTTGTTCTTAGGGCAGAAGTACTTCATGATTTGGTAATAAATAACCTGCTCAGGATGCAACCAAACCCATTTTCTTCCCTTTTCATACAATCATGGTTTCAGGCTACAGTTTTCTTTCAAACCAATGTTAACAACCTTGAGTACCATCAGTACCTGCACTTTTAGTAACTGCACACGAATGAATAATAGCTGAGAAATGTGCATCCTTGAACACCAGTGTATAGACAGGTTACTTTTTAAAGTGTTTCTTTTCATACACCCTTTGGGTACTGGAGCTTATGGGTACAAACTGTGCTCTAGCCTACATCTCTGTATGGAATGCTTCTACTTGCTTTAGTGGCTCTGTCTGAACCATTTCATAATCTGTTCCTTAGCCTCTTCAAGCAGAGCAGATAAATGTGATTTTCTGACAGAGTCAAGATCTCCAGTATATTTCCCAAGGAATTTGTGCCAAACTACTCAGGAATTCAGAATCACATAGCAAGTACATGTCTGACAAAGCTTTGGTCTCTTTGAATATCGATTTGTTCCTTGAAACGAAAATAGTAGGCTAAAACACTCTACCAAAAAATCCATATTTTTTTTAGGTCTGAGTGACAATCTATTTCATCACTCTAAAAATTCTGAATCATCACAAGTTGCAAAGTGTTACTTGGTTGTCTATCCTTTGTTTGCTGATTAATGTCATGTGAATCTTTTATTTCCTCTCTACAGGTACCACTGCTACCCTCTAAGCTGAGTCTTGCAGCATGATGAGAAGCGTACTGCTTCTCCAGATACCCAGTTCCCGTATTTTATTAGATATGACTCTTCTGACTCATATCTCTTTGGGACTGAGCTTTTTTCACTTTTCCTATCTGAAAGCAAGTATTGTCAGCATAAAATAGTGATCCAGGCTAGAGCTGTTAATAATATTCCAAAATGTCTGCTGTTTGAATGAGAAGTGGCTCCGTATCTTTTAAAGAAATTGCCAATTCGTGTTGTAAGCATGGATCTTCAGTGTTAATATTGCTGTCTATTCCTGTAGATGCTTGCAAAGAAGTGATAATTGTCCTTTGCTCGTTTATTACAAACCCGACACTTCTGTTGAGAAAGAAGGTCAGACAGCTAGAGGAATTGTCTTTTCTTGTTATTAGAGAAGGCAGAAATAAAAGATAGTTTTTTTGGTGTTCGTTTTTGGAGAGGGGTGAGTTTGGTGTTTTTTTAATAGATTCAACACCTTACAGGAGGAATTGGATTTTTTACAATTTCATCTGTATTTCTAGACCAGAAAAATCTGGATCAATTGTTCAAAGGAAATTCTCAAACTTTTTGTTTTGTTTTGTTTTTGTTTTTTTTTTAAATTTAAATAGCCTTAAGTTAAAATCTTTTGTATATCCATACCACAGAGCATTATTTTTCCTGCAGCTTTGGAAATCTCTCCTTTCTTACGCTTAAAAAGTTATACAGAATATTAGTTTTGCTTCAGTTAAGACTGCTCTGGAAATATATTGGCATGCTTCCCTCGAATCAGTAGCTAGAAAGCTGAAGAAAGATCTGTCTGGTAGAAGTATTTGCAGGACTTTTTTCTTCTGCCAGCAATCTTTCTACAACTTAGCTGGAATAGAAGGGTTTGCCGAAGAAAGGAGTTCTGATGAGCATCTTGAAAATACATAGATAAAATTGGGTGCATTGTGAGTACTTGCAAATCAAATGACCTCCCTGAATTTTTCATTTAATATCTTCTGTCAGCAACACATCACTGCTTCTCTTGCTCACCTGGATTTTTTGTCATATGTCAAACCAGTGGACTACAGCTGGATCTTTCTGGACGGCAAATACGTGAAAGAGTAGTTGATGAGACTGAGCTCTGACACAGTATATAAAAATTTTCATAATGGGGGCATTCAATAAATTAGATGTGGAAATGGGGAAGGAACAGCAAAGAAATCTGAGTGCACAGATCAGATTTTCACATGTACATAAACTATTTTACTGCCTGCCTTTGAAAAAAAACCCAAAACCGCTAATACCATAATGTAATTTTCTCCAGTTGTTTCTGTGTCCCAGGAGATAAAACTAATTGAACCATCACCTTCTGATCCTCTTAACTCTTTTACATGACAGATCTATCAAAAGCCTTGATAATTTTTTGTTTCCATTCCTAGTTACTTTGATATTCTTTGTATTCTATCTAATACTCTTAGGGCTTTAGATTATCTGCACCATATGGATTTGATAAACTGCTGAACTTTTGACTAAGCAAAAACAGAATGCTACAGCTTCTCTGGACTGCATATAATGGCCTGTTGGGGGGAAAAAGAAATAAAAACCTCCTAAACAAGCAATAGGCAAGGTTTTGTCCAACTGAAATCGATAATATATTCTGAATTGAGCCCAGATGGAACAGAATGTTCTCTACACTGTCTGTGAAAAATATTTGAACATAAAAGACTTAAAATTTCCAGTTATAAATAAATAGATGTGGCAAACAAAATATAGTGGAAGTAAAGTACTAAATGAAGCTTGATTTTGTATTTCACTGGAGAGTATGTTGAAACTGTTCACAGAGAAAAAAATTAGTGGCATTTTATTAATGTACATTAGTTGATGGATAAATAGATCTAACAATTTGTGCCCTTTGAATAGGCGACAAAGCAGTAATTTATTTTCTTCATCAAAATGCAGTAAAATGTCATTTGCAGTGGAAAAATGTTATTTTAATTAAATATTTATCTAGTCATTTTTATGGTGTAGATTTTGGCCCAAAACACAGACTCTTTAATTATCAGACTAGTTTAATGAATATGTAACATCATCTCAACACATCTTTCTACTGTCTGTAAAGGGCATTTTCATCTATATTTTACTTGTGGGAAGTTAGATGAGAAAAATTACACTTTTTGCATCTGAATTCTTACAATTATAACCAAAACTGTCCTGAACTGTCCCTGCCCAGTGGCTGTAGCTGCCCCCACTCTGGCTGTGGCCCGGAACCCCAAGTCAGGTCCAAGGGGCCATCAGCCCCTGCCTCAGTGATGCCACAGTGTCTAACCACATGTAGGTCAACTCACTATTATTTTTCCGGCCTCAGTGTTCTGTCCTCTCATTTCAGTAATTCCTCACATCAGATATACACACATGTTTCACCCCTCACCCCACCTAAATCTCGCTGAAACCAACTGTACTGTGCACCTGAAGCTTTTACAAGCAAATGACAAAGAAATGAAAATAAATGTCTTCTTGTCAAATGAGATTCACAATGCCACATGTTAAGTCTATATTTCTTAAGGCAATGCATCTAATTGCTGAGCAGTCAGTAAAGCATTATTTAAGAATTGTCCTAAGTAATTAAATTAGGCTACTCTGGTTTGCTTAAACACACATTAATCTTTCATAGTGACATCAAATTTGCAAACACCTTAGGGAAAAATTCTGCAGTAAATCATTCGTAAATGTAATAAACGTTTAACCTGTAAAATTATAGATGAGGTAGAATACTTCAAAACAGTTCCACTTTACTTTTTTCCTTGCTTAAAAAAGTGAATCGGAGCTTCTTAGTAATTTCATTGTATCATTCATGCACATAGTATATGGTGTTGTATTTATTTGATTGATTGGAAAAGTGACAATTTGTATGTGTTTTAAACTTCTAAAGTTTTTTAAAAGTTCACATTTTAAAAGTTAAAATTCTCCTCATGTTACATCCAAAGTAAAATACAAGGAAGCTGCCTTGTTTTCCCACTCCAATTTAAAACTGGAACTCAAAGAAACTTAATTATGATCGGAATAATTACTATTAGAGAAAGTATCTTGATTCTAAGCTACAATGCAAGAAACAATAGTTTTTGGTGCCGTGGCCTAAGACTAAACTTAGAGATATGATCAGAATTGGAAGGTAGTTTGGCAATATTGCTTCTAATGCTTGTGTTCAGGCCAAGTTAACTTTGCGTGCAGTTTCCTCAGTGCAAGGCAGGTGGTGGCATTATGAAGTTGCCTGGAAAGTCTCTGCCATGCCTGTTGAAACTTGGCACAGTGGCTGTACGGTGTGTGAGTCTGTTCCTCCAAGCAGCTGAGCCATGGCCCTTCACAGAGGAATCAGTAGTAGCTGACTGCTCCCTCAGCTGGTGTTCATCATCTCACTGAGTAGGCACTCTGTGAGCAGGAGCATCAAAGTGTACCAGAAACCGAAAATACTAGGATGAGGCAAGTGAGAAATAAACAATATAGAATGGTTTGGGTTGGGAGGAACCTTAAAAATCATCTAGTTTCAACCTCCTCTCCCATGGGTAGGGACACTGTGGGCATGACCATAGATTGAAACCATGTTCATAGTTTTCATACATTTGGTTTTCTGCATACACCCCTATGGAAATCCCTTTTCATATGAAAGTGAGTACTTCATATGAATTTATCTGTTTTTGTTTCTATAACTCAAACACACTGTTTGTAATGCCTGTTTTGTATCACTCATTTGTGGAAGTGATTGTGTGAAAAAGTGAGCCTGCAAATGACTGTGTCTGCATTCCAACTGAAGAGCAGATGTGTGCTACAACTTCAGTTTCTTGTTTTTTGTTTCTCTGGGGATACTCCACGTACTGTGTGACCAGCCCACACCACATTACATGATCTTTCTTTTTTTTTTTTTTTTTCATTAAATACCAGCCTGAAAGCAGAGCACAAACGTGATCTGGAAATGGGAAGAGCTTTTTCATTTCTGGCTATGACTAGAGTAGTGGTGGTAGTTTGGACAAGCAGAAGTAGATTTGTAGCACAAATGCTGGTGCCGAGAAACTGATGGCCAAATTGTAGCTGTCTGCTATAGAGTGTAAAATCTGACATGCTTGCTATACACTTTTCAAGCACTTTATTTTTTCAAGCTTCTAGATAGTTCTAAACTGGTGCCATTAAGTGGCAATAAATGTTCTCCTCAAATTCTTTCTGGCTTACCCTAAAGTGAACCACAGCCTAATAAATTTGTTTAGAATGGGTAAAATTATCTTTTGGATGCAATAAACTTTTTTATAGATGTTAGAGAAGTCTACAACCATGACAAGGTGCCTCATATTTAGGCAGCTTAAAGAAGACAGTGTAAGCCCCAATTCTAGTAACAACTTGTAAGAACAGCCTCATGAGCTTTAAGTTCTCACTGCTTTTCAGTGATTTTATTCTCAGGGTTATATGTATTAAAAAAAAATATCAAACAAATAACCAGTCTGTGGTTTGTAAACAATGTTTACAATTTCTGATTTTGGGAAGAAATCATGCTCTTCTGAATTTTGAGGAGAATGGATGAAGTCAGCCAGAGGTTTGGTAATCATCTAGTGTGCTAGACATGTTTGAATGTCTTGCATTTAGTAAGTAGTTTCACAAGTAACAGAATTAACCTGATCTTACGAGTCAAAGGCTATTATTAAACATTCACACAAAGAAGTGTTTTGGGGCTTCAGATGACATGGAAGTTGTGTCAGGTTATATTCAGTGTCAATAAAATCCAATAACTCTTAAGAAAATGGTATGAAGTAAGCCATTGTCAAAGAGATTTCCTGGGGCTTAGTTTTCCACTTATAATAATGTATAGAGGATTCTGATGCAGTAGTTAATTTCCTATTGAACTGAGTTTCTCATTTCAGATGCCTGTTAATTTTATAGAGGGATCACAATGCTAGATTTCTGTAGGACTCCTCAAACCAGGTTATTGCACCCATGCTTAAGAATTCAATGATTAATCTTTTCCTCCTCCATCTGACAAAAAATTTATCAAAACTGATGTGTAAGAATGTTTCAGCTTCAGTGAAACAGCATTTTTTCCTGTCTGACCAGTTCTATTTATCATGCTCATGTCAATGTTAAATTTGCTGATGAAAAATCCAATTTGAAGTAGCTTGAAGTTTTCTAAAAAGGCCTATCCTGAATTTGTAGCAAAAGAAAAGCTTTGCGGTCTGTAATCCTTCCCATTAGAAAACAAAACCTATTTCAGGGACTGGGTGCCTGTAGCACTATTCATGGGACTATCCACTCATATGTCCAGCGGGAAGCTGTAGTGAAACATCCTCCAATTTCTTCAAGACCTACAGCATGCAAAGAACTTGCAAATAAGAGAAGCTATTTCAAGGGAGTCAGACTGCACCACAAGGGAAGACTAAGAAATATCCTGTATTAGGAACTATCTTTTGGATTCATATAGAATTTTCAGGAGGATGCTCATGAGGTTCTTACTGGTAGCACATTACTGTATTTTAGGTGCCTTACTAAGCATCGGCCCATCATGAAAGAGTTCAGAGCAGGCACAAGAATCCCACACTTCCTTTTTATAATAATTTCCAGACTCTGTTGATTGCATTAAAGTCAATAATAGAACTCCTAGTGTTTTAGCATGAGCAAGATCTGCATATTTTACTTTCCTATGAATTTTGCTTGACTACAGAAGCCAATAAAGGACTCTGTGATTTTTTTTACGTTAGAAGCCATAAGAAAACTTGTTTGTCCAATTAGAAAGAACAGAGAGAAAATGTTCATTTTCATAAATATAACACAATGTTCATCACTTGATGAAAACATTTTCACTACCATAAAAATGGATTTTATGCAATTTTATTGTCATAAGCTTAATAATATAAGGGAGAGGAAAGACATTTCTTCAGCATGGGTCCCAAATGGTCTTGCACTAACACACAACACAATTGTATGTCTCAGATGAGGATTTGATAATAATTGTGACAGACGGACAATGGCCTTGTAATAAATGACTATTTCATAGCCAAAGTACATAAGGGAAATTTCTTTCAACTTTAGGAAAAAAATCATCCCAGCCAGATGGTTTAACTTCAAGAGAAATGAGTGGACAGGGTCGTAATGAATGAATGCTTTCTAAGCTAGTTTCCCTGAGAACTCAGCTGTTCAACAATCTTCTCTAATATGCTGAGATTTAATAATCAAGCTGACTGGCTGTGGAGCATGTTTGAGTCTGTTCTTTTGCCTTTGCCTTCCACTTGCTCCAAAAGTGTAGTAAAATAAGCTATGTCTCCATCTTGGTTACAATGTCAATAAAACTGTAGCTGATCTAGAAGCATTAGTTTATGGGCAATGTAGATCTAGCTACTTTTAGAGAACTTTGTGTGATGCATGAATTTTTTTTCCCTCCCTAATCTTACAGAATATATTTTTCAATTGCTGTATTAAACTGTTCATCCCTACGGAAAAGTTTGACTGGAGAAAAGGCCAAAAGTTTTAATGGTGCATTAATCTGTTAGCTTTGGGATATGGTTACTTCATGTGAGAGTTCAGATCCTCTGAGTCTTTTGAGTTACTGCTAACAAAAAGTAAATTATTACAGTAACATCTGTACTGCAACGCTATTAAACCTTTTTGACAAGGCATCTGAGGGATTTCATAAGACTGCTGTGGAGGTCAAGACTCTCTCCTTATGAATAACCATCTTGTAATGGTTAAAGGGACAGAGCTTCTACTTCTCTGGATGAGGCTATAACAAAACTAACACTGAACATGCACGAACCTCATTGTGATTTCAAGTGCATCTACCTTCAGACAACCTTCTCTTTATTACTCTTCTGAGATCTACATGAGATTTTGACATTGTACTGCAAGTTAAAAGCACCACAGGTAGTGTGGTGTTAAAACATGGTCTTCTTGCAAATTTTCTCCCTCCCCAGCAGAGAGGCAAAACAAGTATCAGTATTATTGCTGCCGTTTTGGACACAGGTTATGAATACCGGAGCCTGACAAGGTAAAAGGGAGATGACAAGACTAAGCTGAAATGCACTGAACTGTGCAGAGCGAGGCACAGCACTGGTACTGCTATAGAGGATGCAGCAAAGCAGTAATATCACCACTTAGTAATTGGTGTCGCAGGCATCTAAATTTACAGTGTTATAATGACACGGGTATATTAGCTATTACCAGTACCATGATGAGGTTTATATATTTGAAACTGTTAATTTAATCTCTTGGGATTCTGTTTTATTTGCTCTAGTTCAATTATTTGCCCTTTTAATAGTTAGATCTCCAGCTACAGTCCTTGCAATTAGCTCACAAAGTCCTATCTTTTTGACAATTAGATTGTACTGTTTTGGTTGCTTACATCAGGGGACAAGGAATCTACAAGAAGCACAGGCAGCTGCATGAGCATATCATAACTATATTTTTTGTCAGAGATACGTTCTACTTCTCGTCCTTGTATTCAGCGAGATATTTACACTAACAGCTAGATAACCTTTTTGGGGCACAGTGCATCCTTACAGTCTTGAAATTGCCCCTCATTCTCTCTGACATTCCATTTAGTCTATGCATGAGCTATGCAAGAATCTTCCCCACTAGCTCCCCAAAAAGCTGTGTAAAATTGCCCTCACTATCATATACAACCGGACTTTGCAGGGCTGATCCTGGTATTATTTCTGGGGAACTGTAGCTTAACTTCAGGGAATCTTGTGTTGTACATCTGGTAGATCAACAGTAGTAGCAAAACAGCAAAACAGTCTTTCTACTGCAAAATGCCACTCACCAAAAGCTGAACAAATACCAATTTTTTGACATTTAAAGTTTTTGTGTGGTTTGTGTGGGCTTTTTTCTTTCTATCTATTGTAGGATTTTCATTTTGTTGCTGAAATTGGACACATAGATAATTATAGGTCTTGGTAGCTCATTAACAGCTCTGCCTTTAAATCAAAACATTTAAATAATGAGTTGGTCTAATTTGATTTCCCTGCTGACTGTCAACAGTTGCTTTTCTTCTCTCTCTTAATGAATTATTCTATTCTTTAATTGGGAAACTAGTTCCTGGGCTAGTCCAAGATGCAGATCTTTCATGATTGTCATTTTTAGATTTGTCATAAATTGTTATTTTATTGTATCTTAATTCCACAGTAAGGTTTAGGGAACAGAAATTTCTATCTATACTTATCATATTTCCATGGATGTGTGTTCCATATGATTACTGTGAAATTTCTTTCAAATAGAGATAGGGAGGCCTATAAAAACCTTTTAGAACTGTATCTGGGGTGAAACAATGATTGGCTTGCAATTTATAAGAGATCAACGCAACAATTCACAATATTTGTTTAAACTGATACATAAAATGTATTTTCACAAATACTGTATATTTAAGCTCATTTCTGAATTCTCTCAAGACCTCTTTTTGAAATTTGAGGACATCCTTTCATACTTTTTAGTGAGGTGAGCAAAAGACGGAGTGACAACTCATCAGCTCTGCATGTTCAGATGTTTCAGAATGTCATGGTACAAGTATGTTGAGTTTACCTGTTCTGACTGAGGCTGCCAGAAATACAGATCATGCTTCAGTAAATCTTGCTGCAAGAGTTAGAGATGTTATGGTTCCCCACTTTCTGCCCTGCCTCACTTCTGAAAATTATTACCTTCATCACAGAAGGGGCAAACATTGTTCCTGAGCCATTTCAAGTTGTCTTTTTAGTGTCTAAACTTAAGCCACAGATATTTGTGAGCTTGAACTGAAACAGTAGGCTTAGCAGCAGGTAAGATACAATTACCCTTCTGCTACCTTTGCTGTATGAGCTGCTACCAGTGATGTGTGGTCAAGCTACAGCTACAGCAGGATATTGGTACAAGTATTGGTACTTGTCTACCACCACCAGGAGAATTCTGTTGTTAAGTTCCCCCAAGATGTCAAAGCTATGGGGAAAGAAAGCATATGCTCTACTCAATGCAACTATGCCTTCAAAACTCATGACGTCAGTGCAACTTCACTGAACACAGAATGCTTCTGTTGGCTTAACTGTTTGTGCAGTTTCAGGAAGATGATGTAGCTGAGCTGGCAGGACATCTGGGAGCACGTATTTCCTCTCCACTAGAAGAAACTCCGTTGAGAGACCTATCTTATAGTCTCCAGTGCAGTTATGTATACTTTCAAGAGGCTGTGGTATATTCTTCTGGCTTTTTGTATCAGAAAAACTAGAAACTAATATCAGAAGTGGGATTAATATGAAAGTCAAAGTAAAAAAATCAAGTGTAAAAGTCCTTATTGTATTTGATAGCAACGTATTCATGAGAGAAATCACAGCAACAAGGAGCAAAATGGAAAAAAGTCTGTAGTCTCTCTCATCTGTTTAGCAGAGCCATCATTTTGAGAATTTTTTCTGTAGGTGACATGACTCATTGAAGGCACCCAATAATGTTCTCTATTATGACAGGATCTGTTTATCTATTTCTTAGAGTTGCCTTCTGCCCATGTGAGTTAACAGGCTGACATTTAAATTATCTTCTCTCCAAGAAGAAAGAATAGAGTGAGAAGCAATGTAAATGTGGGGAATAAGAGAGTGCACAGAGCCATAAGTTGGGATATGGAGAAATGCATGATACAGATCCCTGAAAATAAGGGCCAAAAAATCATGATCCAGTGTTTTGTAACGTCAAAGTAAGAAGAATTCCAAAGACTTCACAAAACCCAACGAATCAAAAAAATAAAATCTCCTTAACACAAGGGTGGGGAAGGGGTTTCAGAAAAATATTTGCTTTGTAACTGAATAAAAGGGAAAGTAAGAGAATAAATTTTGTTTATGAACCGCCTTTGGATTTTCTTAGACCTGGAGACAGGTTTTAAAAAGTCATCAAGAGTCTCACACAAATTTTTCTTAATGAAACACTTTTCCCAATTTTCTACCAGTGCCAAATAGAACTCTAAGTGATGGGTCTTCCAGGGTCCTCTGGTTCATGCAACAGAAATGCAGTGATAGTTTGATGCCCATTATATCCACTGCCTTTCAAGGGTTAGGCCCAGGCTATGAAACGTGCAGTGGTCCCTAGTGGAACTGCCAATTTTGTGATCATCAGGCCCACCTGCAACATATACAATACTAAACAAGAAAAACCTGTGTGAGTTAGAGATAGAATCATAGAATCATTTAGATGTTTTCCTCTGCTCTTTCTCTCTAGTTCTTCATCAAATACAGCTCTGCTGAATTTGGTATACATCTTTAACTACCATGGCTAATACAACTGAGAAATGTCTAACAGTATCATGTTCCTAAAAGTAGTTTGCTGTATTACCACAGAGTACTTTATCTTTTTACACCGTTCCAGGAAACTTTGGAGGGTGTTTAAGTACATGCTAAAATACTCCCCTCAGAGAGAGCAAAAGCTTTTATTTACATTTCTCAATTCTTAGTTCTTTTGATGGGAGGGAAGGGTTATTTTTCAGTAACAGCTACTGTAAACCCTTTTGAGACATCAATGCTTTAATAAGCAAGGGTTCTAATAGGATCTCATGAATAAAGCATTTTGCACTCTTTCCCATGACACGCTGTACAAGTATATCTGCTGCAGCTTTTGCAGAATTCTCTTCTTATAGGTTAGATAAGCAAAACCATTCCAAATGTTACAGACACATTAAATTTCACAGCTCTATTTCTTTTAAAAATTATGAAGTCTAAATTCTTTTTACATTTCATTAGCTTTATTAACACCTGAAGGTGCAGTGATATAATTTTGACCAATAGGACTGGGCAGATACGAATTGGTGCAGAATTGTTTCCAAATGTGCAATGCTCAAGCTAAAAAGGCAGTTAGCAAGAGCAAAATACACGGACAGTGGAAATGGTCAGAGTACTTTTATTGTTCATACAGTTTAGTGTAAGCCTTTTTGTGAAAATTCTATGTGCAGATATTGAATCAGACTCAGGTTTGCCTGGTTTGTACTTTTAGTTCTAAATTCTTACAGAAGAGCCTGGAGAAAATAATTATCTCTTACACTTACTTGTGTGTGTAAGATCAAATGAAAGTCAGAAAGGAGGACCTGGGTTCAATAGCATCTTCTGCTTCACAAAGGTGAGCAGCTGTTTCACATGAAAAGTAAGAGTAAATAGTGCTGCCCAGGTAATCTGACTTCTGTGCACAAAGAACAATGCCCATGAGCCTTAAACGAGCAAGCTTTTCCCAGGGGGGAACAAAACGGAGATAGAGATGTAGAAAGACAGGGATACTGTCATGTCCAGAATCCAGCGTCCCATCTAAGGAAGAAAAAAACTTGGAGAAGGATTGTTTATGCTTTCTAAAGGTAGAAAAAGAGTGAGAGAAACACTTGTTTTTGTTTTTATTTTCTTTAAATAAAGAATCATTTGTTTCTCTGCCAGGACTTGCAGATAAATACTTTTGTGATATTAGACTGAACTTTATAATTGTTAACTTTTAATGGTTTTCTTCATTTAGGGATCATTATAAGGCTGAAAATTAAACATTTTTCATTAAAAAAAAATAACTCCCCAAAGAAATATTTTTTACCTTTGAGCTCTTTGAGTTCTTTTATAGGCATGAAAACACCAGTGACAAAACATATGTTCTTCTACGAGTGGTACAGGAATGAGTTTATATTTAACACAGTACTTGTAATTTTATGGTCACTTCTACTAATTTTTCAGGTTAGAGCTGCTAAAAGAAAAGGGGGGTGACAGCAGGACCACACAGGAGAGAGAACTTGTTTGAGATGTGGATAACCTGCCTTCGATCTAAGAGTTGGAGAATTTTAAATGCTAAAACCCTTAAAATTAAGTGGAACTGTAAATATTTATGCAACTCAAAGTCTTGTAAAGGTTATTTTTTACATCTGACAAGTTCCAAAATCATCAAAATGAGAGAGGACTTTCAGAGAATAGACTGCTAAGAAATAAATGTAGTCTGGTAAATTAATATATTGAGATTTCAGCTCAAAATCATGCTTATTTTCCCCCTCCAGAAGTGGCTCTTTTCTGCTCTGAGTGGGGTTCTGGAGTTTTCTGCCTGTTATTTTTTTTTTCCTGTCTGAATCAGATCGGTTGCCTTATGCATGCAAGTAAGAAAGTATCAGTTAGACTGAACAGAAGTCACTGAAACGGGGCTTTAGGTCCCCTCCCCTCCCCTCCCCTCCCCTCCCCTCCCCTCCCCTCCCCTCCCCTCCCCTCCCCTCCCCTCCCCTCCCCTCCCCTCCCCTCCCCTCCCCTCCCCTCCCCTCCCCTCCCCTCCCCTTTTTACCTTTTCTCAGATTTTTTTTTTAAATTTTTAATTTCCTTTCTTTGTTCATTTTATAATCTCATCTGTGATGCAGACATTAAAAGATCTTGGCAAACTTTCTAAGCCTTGCTGTGCACATTCCATTTGTTATGTCCCAACTATTCAAGATATTTGACATTCACTACTATCTTTCTCTTGTATCTGTGACTATCGAGACGGGAGCAGGAGCCCTGGCAGCTGTGAAAGCAAGCTAAAATGGGGATGTGATGAAAGAGGGAAGGATTGGTGTGTGACACAGCAGGTTTCAGTAGCTCTAGTTGTCCACATATTAATACCCTACAGAGGCCATGACCTTTCTCTGATTTAATGCTGTAAAATTTAATGAGTAAAATTGTTACTTTCCTATTAGGTACATGCATTGTAATTTAACTTTTCAAACTTGACCTAAGGATTTACTCACAAAACATTCATTAATTTCAACAGGAATTAAATCCCATAAACTCATCCTATTGCTTTGGGGTTCAAATTTGTCTTTGGTTGAATGCATAGAGTGTCACTGTCAAGTTCCTAAACTTGTTCCTAAACGTGTTGTCTACAGGAGAGGATTGTCTATTCTAGGCCAAATTTTTGTTTAAAGACTGACCCTAGCTATCAAGTGTCCTTAGCTGCAGGTGAACTGGTAGTGTGCTCTGCAATATCTATACTGACATAGATAAATTTGCTTAACTGAAAACAGAGACCCTAGTTAAAGTATTTCTCTGTAGTTGCTGTTTAGGGAAAAAAAAAATGTATTAACATACTTTGTACTTTCTTTTCTGATACCAGGTGGAGAGATCATTTTCCGACATGAGAAAAAAAAGTACTTTCTATGCCATCACTGCAATGATGTTGCAATGACTAGGATTTAATTTGAATACTTTCTAGAGACCTTGCAGAACTTCATTTATCTCAAATGTTTACTTTTTCGTAGATTCTTAAGGAAAGAATGTATAAAAAGATACCTTCAAGAAAGAAAGTCCTGATTTGAATTCAATTAAATGTCAGCTTATCATATATTATGTAGCACTGTGGGAGGACTGCTTTGTTGTGTAATTAGGATGGATCGTTGTTAAGAAGCAGTATTTACAGAGATATTGAAATATTAGCTGGGATTAAAACATGTTTATAAAGTGGTCTCTTGATACCTTCTCCAAGTTATTTCCTCCAGCAACTGTATTAATTCCTACAAATTTCATTCAGATTGCTAGAATCGGTATTTTCACAGAAAGATGGATCATCCCGGCCTAAATATTAATGCACTGACTTACTCCAGTTTCAAAATTGGGTATTCATCTGGCATTTTATCTTTAACATCACTAACAAAGCAACAGCTTTTCAAACCTTTGGGATATTGGAAACTGATGAGAATCTCTGGAGTCACCCAAAGGGTTGCCCCAAAATCCATTTGTATCTAAGACATGTCTAACTAGAAAGAGAAATGGAACTCCAAACTGTCTGCCACATAAAAGCACAGATCTGAGAGCAAACGGAGATACTGATTAAAGTCTTGGGAAAAGTAAATGAGACAGGGGTATTTTTGGTTGTATAGAAGATTTTAGCGAGGTCCTGGGTGGTGATTCCTCATACTACAGGAAATTTTTAAATATAAATAGTTAATCAGTGTCACCAGCAAGGATAATTGTATCTAATATATATGGATGGGAAATATACACCTTACAGTCTCTAAGTAAAGATGTCTAAAAAACCCAGACTTTCTGTTGGCAAGCCACCATTATCTCTGTTTTCACAGGGTATATTCTGAGATCATATCCATACCTTAACATTTGACTCAGCTTGTTCTTGCAGAAGAAAATCCCTTCACTTAGGTGTGAGCACGACCACATTAGCTTTGCAGAAAATAGCTCTTGCAATATTTTTTCTGGCACTGAATATTGAATGGGATACTCAGTGCAACTGTGGAAGTGCTACAATGCTTGAGACCATGCTACTCCTAGACATTACCAAAGGAATTAGGAAATAAGTGTAATCAATTTTCAGCTTCTTAAATAAATGCCCTAGTTCATCAGAAATGACATGTAAGCTTTGTACTTTGATTCCTGCTATGTTGCTTGGAGATATTGTAAAATGTGTCAGGAAAGAAAAGTCCTTGAATTTCTTCTGCTTCAGTTGCAAGTCTATTAATAGAATGGGAAGAGAATTGTAATGCTTCATTGCTTTTGGCTGATGGAGGGGAATACAAGGACCTTCCTACTTTCAAAGTGGCTTTGAAATAGTATTGCCAGCAACAAGACATCAGAGCTGTTCGGCACCATAAAGTAAAAATGATATTAAAAAAAAATAGAAAAATGCAATTTTCTCTTATTTTACTTTAACAGCAGGAAACTCAGATAACTGTCTCTGTCATTTCCCTCCTCATCTTCTGAAGCTTTAAGTGAATGGGGTCATAAAGATATATTAAAACACATAAAATTTGATAGTAAAAGCTTTCTGGTAATCATTAGATTAAAGTGGCCATTGCATGACCCTCTTGAATAATCATGATCAGTTACTTGCCTAGTGACTAGGAATAAACAGGTGATTATATGATCAGACAAAGCCTCAAAAGTTTCACAGCAGCTGAATTCTCCCAATCTGTCTGAAATGTTTGGCCTGACCTTGAGTGAGATGCTATACAATGCCATTCCTGTTGGCTGATAAGGTCCTGTGGTTTTCTGTTAAGCTAAATGAGAAAGTCTTGACCACAACAATTTGCACCATTGGGTCCATTATCTTTTGCCCTACAGGTGATTTGCTGCGTGCTTTGTTACAGAGGACAGAAGAGTTCAGAGGGTATTGTCCTGCAGACAGAAATGTCAACACTTACCTATATGTGGGTACAATTATACTTTCTAAGTTATACAGCAGATAGTGTTGCATGATTAGCATTCATTCTGGTAGAATGTACATACTTTGATATCAAAAAATTACACTGAAAAGGAGTTAGAAAGATTTTATTGATGAAGCAAAGCACAGAAATGCATACAGCCATTTTTAGTTGCCTTCATAGATTATCTTTGACCCTAAAAGAAGAAAGCAGCTATGTGGCAGCTATGTTCTAACTAGTCACATACCTAAAATACACTGGCATGTGCTGGCAGACTAAAATGTTCCCGCAAGCAGCCTGTATATTAAAATGACTGCAACTGTACCAAGTTCCTCAGATCTAAACAGCATTTCAAATGGCATACTTATTTTTTTTCTTTTGACAGGTACTAAGTATCTCAGTATTCACTGACGAACTGCTATCCTGGGAAAAACCTCGACATGCAGCTCGCCTTCTGTAGCTGCCCTTGATTTAACTCTCGGCAGCTGAGCAGCGGCAGGGAGAGAGAAGATACGGCGAGGAATGGCCGCGAGTTCGTCTCCTTAGCAGCCAGCAGGGGAAGCTGCTGCATCGGTTTTCAGCGCGACTCACAAGCGGAATTGCTGGTTATTTTTAAATCCGCGGATGAAAAGGTGAGGTTATCTTAAAATGAGAGACAGAATATGTATGTTTGCATGAAGAATTTTTTTGTCAAACTATGCCCGGGATGACTATTCTAGTCACAAGTGAGAAAGCAGGGAATGAGTGGTGCACAATAGAAGAAATAGGAGCTATTTAGTGTCTAAATTTAATATGTACTATATCTTTGCTTAGGCTACTAAATACAAGACACTTCAAAAGCTATTAATAGGGATTCAGTTATTTATGCAAATTTTAGATGACTGTAGTCCTTGCTCCATGTGTATAAGGAAAGTATTTCTGTAGAAGGGATGCTAGACAGAAAGAGGCCCGGTTTCTGTTTTCAGGCTCATCATGGCAAGTGTCAGAAAGTCATTTGGGCTCCATTCAAAATATTTTCTTATGCACATGTTTATGAGTTTCACAGAATTTGACTTTTAATCTATCTGATCTTTAGTTTTTCATGTTTAAACAACAACACAATACCTTGCCCTCCCCTTCTATTTCCTCATACTAAAAAGAAGAATGTTTTGGTGGCCAAGAAGATACAGTCCTCCAACCAGTCTGAAATAAAAACAACATCTTAGCGCATACTTTTACTTCATCCTTAAAACATTACAAAGACCTCATGAGACTTCCAAGCTACAAGGATAAACATTGTTAACTTTATTACTAAAGAGAGCTAGAGACCCATAATTTTTTGTGCCAAATTTTTCAGCTGAATTTGAGCTAACTGTATATAGGATCCTAAATCCAGTACATTACCAGTACATATTTCCTTCTCATTTTCTGCCAGGACAGGATTTTTATGAGTGTTATCACTCTGATAAACTGGCAATATTCCCTTTATGCCTTATTAATAATAGATAAGTCAGATAGAGTGATACAAAAGATATTTTTGTCAGGCATGTATAGAAACTCTGCAATGAGAAAGGCCGTTGTCAATTCTAGTAAGAACCTTGCCTTGAGGTTATATTAATGGCCCATGTAGAAAGTTTTTTTTTAAACCTCATACCCTTGGTTTTGTCCAAATTATTTACATAGTCCTAACTCTAATTTAATTCTAATTCAAATCTTTCTGTTGTCATAAAAGTCCCTCAGTAGGAACTTCCAGAATTGCTAGACATCTGAATGGAAAATATTATTTCATTTATAGGAAATTTATTAGTTTATGACTCACTCTGTCCTGTCTTTAGTTTCAACAAATGGATTTTCTTCTTGAAGATAAAGTTTCCAGTTGAAGTTTGTTTTGAAGGTGCTTATATAGGTCTAGTGGGGATCTACTTGTGGTTCTGTACAAACTAAAGTGTTTTTGTAGCAAATAACAAAATACTCTTTATTCAGATATTATGATGCTCATGACCATAAATTACACATGTCTGTACATATTTATAAATTTGGTTCTACCTTGGCAACAGCTGGGGGAATGGCCGTAATTTATCCCTTAAGGTGACAGAATCAGATGGTAACTTACAAGAGGTAATGGGATATTCTACCCTGTATACAATTATTTTCATTAGTATTTTTAAGAATAAAGATTTTTTGTATTACTCATTTATCTTCAAGCAGATTAGACATTACTTTAGAAATTGATTCAACATGTATTTCACATCTAATAAAGGCTGCATACTTAGGTTTCCAGAGAAATCAGAAGCACTGCTGCAGAAAGCTTAAACATTTAATTTGTCTGTTGGGGAAAGCTTTACCAAAAAGGCTGAAAAACAAGCCAGCACACATTCAGCTGGTACAGCTTGGGAGAGTCTACTTGGCACAGTTTATTGCATCTGTTATCTTCTAAGCTGTTTGCTTTTGTTCAGATAGCTAATTGAATGCTGGATGTAGAGAAATAATAGATGCAGGGTGTTGGCAGGGATTTTTCCCCAAGAAAATATCAATGCCATTATTGGGACACTGAAATGTGCAGTGGACTCTTATGTCCAGGCTGCAGAATTAAAAGCAACTTCAGAGGAACCACGGTTGTGGGGAAAATATCTTCACGCTAAACTAAGAGATTTAGCCTCTTTAGTTTAGCACAGAGAAATGACCAAGATCTATGCCTTGATTACAGTTGTAGTGGGTTGACCCTGTCTGGATGCCAGGCACCCACCAAAGCCACTCCATCACAAGTGGACAGGGGAGAGAAAATATAACAAAAGGTTCATGTGTCGAGATTAAGAATTGGGAGATATCACTCACCAAATACTGTCATGGACAAAACAGACTCAACTTGGAGATATTAATTGAATTTATTACTAACAAAATCAGAACAGGATAATGATAAGTAAAATAAATGTTAAAAAACAACTTTCTCTCCATCCGTCCCTACTTTCCAGCTCTACCTCCACCCTGGCACTGGCACAGGGAGACAGGGAATGGGAGTTATGTTCAGTTCATTGCACATTGTTCCTGCCACTGCTCAGGGAGAGGAGTCCATGTCCTGCTCCAGTGTGGGGTTCCTCCCATGAGAGACAATTCTCCATGACCTTCTCCAGCTTGAGTCCATCCCACAGGAAACAATTCTTCACAGACTGCTGCAGTGTGGGTCACTCTTCCACGGGGTGCAGTCCTTCAGGCACAGCCTGCTCCAAGGTGGGTCCTCCACAGGGTCACAAGTCTTACCTGGAAACCTGTGGGCTCCTCTCTCCACAGGTCTGCAGGTCCCTGCAAGGAGCCTGCTCCAGCACAGGCTTCCCACAGATTCAGAGCCCTCTTTTGGGCATCCACCTGCTCCAGTGTGGGTCTCCTCCAGGGGCTGCAGGTGGATCTCTGCGCTCCCATGGACCTCCAAGGGCTGCAGGGGCACAGCTGCTTCACCATGATCTGCACCATGGGCTGCAGGAGAGTGTCAGCTCCAGCATTTGAAGCACCTCCTGCTCCTCCTTCTCCACTGACCTTGGTGTCTGCAGAGTTGTTCCTCTCACATGTTCTCACTCCTCTCTTCTCTGTCCGCAATTAGATCAGTACAATGACTTCTTTCTCCTTTTTAAATATGTTATCACAGAGGCATTACTCCCTTCTCTGATTGTCATGGCCTTGGTCAGCAGCAGGTCCTTCTTGGAGCCAGCTCCTATTGGCTGTGTTGGACAAGGGGGAAGCTTCTGGCAATTTCTCACGAAAGTCACTCCTGTTGCCCCCTGGTACCAAAACCTGGTCTCACAAACCCATCTTATGTCTCTAAATTTAGCAAGTAGTATCACTGAAGAACTAAACTTGACATAATTTTATCCTGAATGTATCAAGGTTTGTAAGGGGTACAATGACTTAAACTGTGCATGTGCACAGAAGATGTCACAGTTCCCAGCTCTAAGTTGTCCTGTGAACTTCTCAGAATTTTTTTCCCAGTCATTTTTGGGTTTGGTATTAGTCTTACAGCTTGGAGCCAGGAAAATATAGTGAATAATTCTTTCTGTTCTTAACAGTCTCTAATCATAAGAGTATTACTAGCAAAAATTTTAGCACTAGCCAAATTATGCTTAGAAACAATTCTGACACTGCTTCCTTACAAATATTCCTATTTCCTCATCCTGCAATAAAAAATGGCATTCCTTTTCTTATTGCCAAATTATAAAATTGCTAGTTTCCAGTCTTCCTTTCAGTATTTACCGACTTTCTGTCACTTTTCTAATGAACTTCACTAACATACATATGGATCTGCCAGCTCTCTATCTTGGATGGTTTCAGAAAATACAAGCTTAAGTATTGCTTTGAATTGACTTCTTTTTTAAGTTCAATGTTATATAATATTTTATTTATAAGTACTGTTTGCACTCCAAAGCCAACTACTTATATCCATCTCACACTGCTTACAGGAATATATTAGCCTTTCTTATTTTATCCCAGCATTCATCTGTTTCCTCCAGTGCTTCTTGCTGCATCTTGTATAACTGAAATAACTTCAGCAGATGAAAATGTTGAAGTATTCAGGTACTCATTATACTTAGAGAGAAATGGATTTTACATACCCTTACTTAGTTCTTATCCTTTTAATGTCTTTGGTTGGTTGGGGTGGGTTTTTTTTTTGTTTGTTTGGTTTGGTTTTTGGGGGTTGTTTTGGTTTTTGGTTGGTTGGTTACTTTATTCAGTTTTAAGCTGGGGGTTTTTTTGGGTTTTTTTAATTTTACTTTTTTTTCTTAGTCATTTAAGCCACTGCCTGTTTTAGAGGAATACCGAAGGTTTCTAAAACATCATATATGTAGTCAGGTTAGATTAAATATGCATTCTTTCCTCACATTCTTCAGCAGTTTGCTTCCTACCTTCTCACTCTTGACAAGAAGATTTTATTTGAAGAAATTTTCAAACTCCTTTTAAATAAATGGTGAACCGTTCCATTTACAGAGAAAATTTTTAGCCAAAGTTGAAAGCTTTAAGTAATAAGAAGTTTTCCTTTGGAGCAAGAAGACCAAATGTCTCACAGGGAAGTAAAAGAAATTATTTTAATGTCAGAAAAGATAGTTCTCAAAGGAACCTGAATCTTTCTGCTAAATTTGAGCAGTTCATATCTACAGGTTCCTTTAAAGAGTCTCA
The DNA here is from genome assembly GCA_014706295.1 of Lycocorax pyrrhopterus obiensis. Taxonomy (NCBI): domain Eukaryota; kingdom Metazoa; phylum Chordata; class Aves; order Passeriformes; family Paradisaeidae; genus Lycocorax; species Lycocorax pyrrhopterus. The sequence goes on from JACSVZ010000002.1 coordinate 73,128,846, forward strand.
AATTCTTACCATTTGACTAACATGACTGATCCCAGCTATGCCTCAGGAATTAGTTCCTATAGACTTGATTTGTACAAATCACATGACTAGAAGCAGGACTGCACCTAGAGTCAGTAAATACCAGATGGTAAAATAGCCAAATACATTTGAAAACAGCTCCCTAGGCCTAAATGTCTGCCTCAACAGCTGGAAGAGGGTATTCAATATGGTTAGTGCCTTTTTCTGTGTGGATACCAACTGTTACTGGACATTTGCTGTGTTTACTGAATACTGTGAAGAACCTTGATGCATATGATACTTTATATATATATATTTAGCTTTACATACATGGCAGATGTTGGCTGAAAACAATTAGGCAAAAAGCAAGTAGATTAAAAACTTCTTTGATAAATTATAATATAATTTAAATGAGAAAATTTGCATTAGACATTTTCTCAGAATAATTATGAAACAATTGCCTAATAATGAAGCTTCCAAGTTCTTTGTAACAGATGGTCAGAAGCCGAATTTTATTGGATCATAGATAATCAGTAAATTTAATATGCAGGATAAATGCTGCAATCTATCATCCTGCTATAACCCTCTGTACTATAAGTATTTATTATAACTCCAAGATCAGACGAACATTCCAGGGTCTCTAATCTAATACAGAGGTGATACAGGGGTTCAGAGACAGCATTCTAGAAAGTTGTCTAAACTTGAAGCTTTATAGCAGATACACATTTGACTTGCCACATACTTAGTTATATCACCTTAAAAGCAGTCTTAAGACAGCTTCAGGATTCATTCTGTCTCACACCCAAATGCTATAGGAGTACAAATTACTTTCTATATGTTGTCATTCTCAGCAATGACAGCTTCTTCTTGTTTTATGTGAATTTGATATTAACTCCTTTATAAAATACTGAATAAAAAGGAGTGTGTATTATGCATTAGCTGAATAGAATATATAAAGTCATGTAGGTGTGAGGAGTGGGTTGACCCTGGCTGGATGCCAGGTACCCGCCAAAGCTGATCTGTCACTCCCGTGTTCTCTGGACAGGGGACAGAAAATATAACACAAAGCTTCTGGGTTGGGATAAGTACAGCAAGAGATCACTCACTGATTACTGCCACAGGCAAAACAGGTTTGACTTAGGGGAAATTTGCTAAACTGACTACAAGAGCAGGATAATAAGAGATATATCCAAATCCTTGAAACACATTCACCCCTAACACCTCCCTTCTTCCTGGGCTCAACTTTACTCCTGATTTTCTCTAGCTGCTCCTCTTGAGTGGTGCAGGCTGTGAGGGAAGAGGGATTGTGGTCAGTTGCACATTGTCTCTGCTACTCCTGCCTTCTCAGAGGGAGGACTCACACCCTTCTCCTGCTCCAGCATGGGGTCCCTCCCAGTGGACACAGTTCTGAGCTAACTTCTCCCCTTCTTCCCCAGAGTCTTCCCCAGAGGCTGCAGTTCTTCATTAACTGCTCCAGTGTGTGTCCCTTCCACAGGGTTAAAAGTCCTGCCAGCAAACATGTTCCAGTGTGGGCTCCTCTCTTCACAGGGAGAGATCCTACCAGGAGCAGGTCCTGCCAGGAGCCTGCTTGAGAGCTCTCTTCCCACAGGGTCACAGCTTCTTTTAGGCATCCACCTGCTCTGGTGTGGGGTCCTTCAGATGCTGCAGGTGGATCTCCACTCCACTATGGACCTCCATGGAATGGCACTGCTGCTTCACCATGGTCTTCACTACGAATTGCAGGGGAATCTCAGCTCCTGAAGCACCTCCTTACCCTCACTTTCAGAGTCATCTTCTGATCACCTCACGTAAATGAAGAGTTCTTATGCCTCCAAATATGTCTCATAAATGACCAGGACACTGAAGAAATGTTTATCTAGAATAGCTCCAAATAGTAGCTACCTATCAATAAGGATACTTGAGCCAACTTCTGTTTCATTTTTAAGTCCTAGTTTGTACCAAGCTGAAGGTAATGTGGCAACGTTCTCTATGCTACCATCTTGATTTGATGTCTTATACTAGTTGTGACCGACAAGGAGTTCAAATTTCCGTGTCTGATTCTGCACTTCAAAGCTGAGAGCAGTAGAGTGTGAGTGAAGACAGCAACACGTTACAAATTAATGAGCAAGTTCTTAATCTGAATCATGTGAAGAACCACAGACAGCAGAAACTTGTGTGAACAAAGAGGAAAAAAACATCAAACTAAAGGGCTTTTCATTCAGTTTTAGTAACATTTCTGGCATAAGGTTAAAAGTACCTTTTTTTTGTTAATTTGATTTTTATCTTCATGTTTTTGCCATTTGAAAAATAGATTAGGTTTCCCCAGCTCAGCTACACAGTTTAAGAGTAACTACACTAGAGTGCCATCCAGAAAATCAGAGAAAATCTCTTAGCTAAGAGAGATGAATTGACATTGCTGGAAGGTATGCCATGCACTTCAATGACAGTTCCTGGTGCAGAACTTAAACAATCACAAGCTTTACAAAATTTAAAAACAATTTTTAGAAATTAAATGAACATTTAAAACCAAACTTAGAAATTCAGTTTAGGTTGTCATTTCAGCACTAAGCTATTAAATATTACAAAAGATACAATCAAATCAACTTCATTACAGGGCAACAAAACCGTCTATGTAAATCAAGCCCACATAAAGATCTACCTTTTACTGTAGCTTGCTTTCATGTACTTTAAGCATAGTCAGAAAATTCAGCATGATCCTTGATGTACCTCCTGCATATACTGATAAACCTTCAAGCTTACACTTGAGGATCCTCTCAATTAGAAGTCAGAATAATCCATTACTTGGAGGAAGGAGTAGAGTCAATTTAGCAGGGTGAACATACAGTAGCATCTATCCGTAGTCAGAAAATACAGGGGTTTGATCTCCTTGAACAGGAAGGATAGTAAATAAACAAACTGACAGAAGTATATCTGGACAGCAGAGCTAGCAACTAGTATCTTTTTGTTAAGACCTGCACATAGGAAGTAAAAATAGATCAGGACTAAAATCCAATGTTCAGTCATGGTATGGCAAAAGATAAATTGCACAGATGATTACATTGATTTATTACAAATAAAAATACGTTAAAAGTTTCTCAATTGTGATTTATTAATATCTATTCTAACAATACATTATTTATGTAATATAAAATTACACACATCAAAATCTGTCATTACTGATGGGAGTATAAATAGTTTTATTTATTCTGCATCATGCAAGATTGCTACTCTGTTCCAGTTATAGAGTCAGTCACATAGTAAAGCCAAATGGACAATCTAGACTTTTAATTTCCATATTTATTTAAAAAGTGGCTCTTAGTAAATCCTTCATTTTATTTTCTTGGTAAACTACACTTATTTCCTATATGGCATTGTAATAATTTCTAGCAGGTGTTATGCCAAAGTACTTGTAGGCTTTCTTTATAATACGAAAAACAGATTCAAAAGTCACACTTCCTAAATGCATTTTTCCAAGTATATGCAATGGAAAATCAGTGAATAAGATATTTAATGCACAGAATTATAGATGGCTTCAGAAAGGAGAAGTCTCAGTCAAAATAATTATGTGTATTTCTTAAAGGGAACACAGGTTGGCTTTAAGCATGTACATCCAAAAAGCCATCTAAAAACCATTTCTTTGACTATAGCCCTCCAAGCACCCAAAACTTGTGGGCACCTAATTTTCACCTTCTGTGTATTGTCTGGAAGACAGCAACTTTCTTTCCTTGCCCTGAACTGCTTTGATATGAGCAATGAGATGTCTTCTCTGATGACGAAATCCACAAACCACGTGGAATGAAGCCGAAGTCTACGAAGAGCGTCTAGTGAGAACATTCAAAGCATAGCTATAGGAAGCTGTTTAGGTAGAGCTCCTTGAAAATGCCATTGAAGTAACTGTATTTTTTCAAGTGAAGACTGTATTTAGCTTCTGTAGTTGAGAAATCCTGTGGTTCAGAATGGTCTACCTTGTGGTTTAGTAACTAGGACACTGAGTAGGTAAGTCCTGCTCTCTCAGGACGATTATTGCTTTAGCTTTGGAAAGCTTTAAGAGAAAATGATCATTTTTATATATGTTAGTAACCCCACCGTAAGAATGCAGAATTACTTTTCTCTATAGCTTTCTGGTAGCATGAAAGTCACCTTTCTGTCTGAATACTGGCCTAGAAAGGAAATAATGAATAACATGCCTATATTGCATCAGCTTCATGAGCTTTCTTTCACCTCTTCAGAAGGCAAAGATGTATAGAGTGCTGCTTTCCTATCTAAATCTTCAGGCATGAAAGCAAATATTCTTAATTCTGAGATGTATCACTGCTTCTGCATAAGATCACTGCCATCCACACAGCTGCAGGGTTGTTTCACATTACTTTCTCACTTAAGTGATATAGTAAAAAAATAGAGTTCAGGTTTTCCATACACTTTCTGACAGTATTAAGCATGCTGAAAAAGCCCTGCTGAAGGACCTCTATTGTATATTCTGAGGAACATCACCACTTTAAACTAATCTGAGCCTTGGAGCTCTTCTTTTCTTGCTCAGTGCCTCATAAGGCAGCTAGCTTTTGGCATTCCTTGCAGCTTACAACCTTACAGCACCTCTGACAGCTCCTTTCCTAAGTGCTCTGCACTGTATCACATTCAGCTGCCAGTCACTTCTCTCCTGTCGGCATGAAGCAATCCCAAGTACAGTTTACCAGTGACCAGTCCTGGGGCTGATCGCTTTCTTCACAGTCAGAAATCCATTTGCTTCGTGTAGGCATCTTGGGCAGAGATGCCCGAGAGATGTAGAGATGGCCATGCTGGGACAAAACCTTTCCACTGGTCATCTAAAATTTTGAATTTAACGCCTTCACAGACATTTTGAATTTCACTCCTTTACAAACATTTAACTCCTTTATATACAGACTTTCCACGTGCCAAGGAAAAAATCCCAATTACAACTGGTCTGGCACAGTTGAGTAGGATCCAGGTTAATATTTCTGTACATTTTCATCCCCAAGGTGAGAGATTTCATGAGTTTGAAAACAGCAAAGACAGAAGGAGACACAGATGAGAAGATTTCAGGAGATGGAATGTTGGGCCCTCATTTGCACTGCAAGCACTCAACACCCAGAGGTGCTGCAGCGTGTGCAAAGAAGCTGCCCATGGAGCCAAAGTGAAGCAACAACCCTGCCGGAACAGGGAGGGACAGAGGCGACACCTGAGGAGGAGTCACACAAACGCTCCAGGAGAGAGTATGAGCCCTCCACCCTTTCTGGGTGCCCGTGCCCACATCAAGGCCCATGTGCCTGCAGGCTCCTCACAGCTGGGATCCCCTGGTCCCCACCACCGGCGACCAGCCCCTTGTCTGTGGTGCCCAAAGGGAGGGTGTCATGCAGGGCCTCTGTGAGGGTTTGCTGGCCACGGATGCCTAGCACAGCAGTAGTGTCTGGGGAGCACCCAGCCCTGCACAGACCCCTGGTTCCCTGCTGCCCTCCTCACCCTGAGGCCCCCAGCCCTCATACCAGCACTGGATCCCCATTGCCCCTGCATTAACTTTCTAGTTACTCTCCATGAAGAGGCAGAGAAATATCCAAGTCCCGTGTACCACCTTCAGTCCCCCTTCCCAGCACCCAGAGCAGAGAATCAGGCAAATTTCTGGTAGGGATTGGGTGCTGGGAGAGGCGTCTCTCCCCACTGTGCAGCACCAGCAGCAGCAGCAGCAGCAGCAGCAGCAGCAGCAGCAGCATGCTGGGAGTCCTTCTGCCTTGGGAGTAAGACCTGCCCAAAGGAATGGGTGGACTCACCCAAGATTGAAGTGTCATCAGTGAGAGAAACCATCAAGAGGAATGGTAGATTGCTAGGAATTTTTTACATAAACAGAGGCATCCTCTGCTGAGGTCATCTGGCCTAACTTCTGCCTAGTTAATGGAAAGAGTTACCCTGGCTTTTGTCAAATATAGATTATTAATTGGATCTTGCTTCAAAACACCACGTCTTACAAGGCCAGTGTAGGTTATGGTTGAACAGGTCCCTGAGAAGACAGAGTGTTTAATTAATATCAGCTTATCTAAATGAAATCCAACTGCTTGATGGTCCTTCCCATCACTGGATTTCTGTGTAGCCCTGACATTGCCATGACCACAGAAAGTCTGCAGTTGGCATTGTCTTTGGAGTCCTAGGAGTGAGCATCACATTTGCTCAGATCCTTCATTAGTAACTTTCATTCCTCTATTGATTTACATGTATTCTGCTGGGACATTGTGATGGAAGTGAAAAGATGCAGGGGTAAAACCTGGAGTTTCCATTTTTCAGTTGTCATTGCACTGGTCTGTTGAAATCTATCAAATAACAAAATGAGACCTCTAGGATTAATTACTAAACAACAGCAGTGACAAAAAATTTTAATGCTGTTTTCTGGGTTCTGCATAGGTTATGGACAGTTGTTCAGAGGCTTTCCATGGCCTCAGTGTTTTGGCTCCTCTTCCATGTACATCATGACTCCCATGACTTAGTGCTTTTACTTACTTCTTAGCTGAGGGGGAAAAAAAAAAGAAATTACATAGACAATGAAATTCAATTATTCAAGCAAAACTAGCTACAACAGCAGAGGCAAACATATCAAGTGTTAGGAACTGGTGCTGCATGACAGGAAATCTGGAGGAAAGAGGATGAGCATGTTGGGTTGAGCACTGCAGAAGCAAGCTTGGTACACCTATTGTAGGCAGGGTTTGAAAAGAGGAGGGGGTATAGATGTCTCTATATAGAAAAGGTTGACTGTATGAACTGGTAGAATATTATCTGAGAGATGTCAATGAAAGTATAGCATTTAAGCTAGAGAATAAATTGCATATTCAGGTCCGTATTTATGCATGGAAAAGCAAGCGGTAGTGTTCAGTTAACATTGGAGCAAGCACTTAAGCTGCTTACTGCAAGGCTTGTGAAAACAGGCCTTTTGTTACTGAAGCATATATAGCTTCTCCAGCTTAAGTGCTTTGTGTAATTATTGCAAAATGTGTGTGTATGGAGAGACGAAGTATATGTAGCTGCATGCAGCTGTGCTTTATCTGACAATCTAAATAGTGTAAGACACCACTTCTCATTATTCCAAGTGCTGATTTCGCTTGTAAACAACAATTCTAAGTTTTGTACTGAATTTTTTTTTATTGGAATTCAAAGATATTCCAGTTCAGGATAGTTTAAATGCTTCAGGTTTCCTTTTGTACTACGTTGCTGAAAATATGTCTAGGTAGCTCAAAGATCAAGTCAGTACTTTAATAACTGCATATTTCATGTCAATGAAATTATTGTATTTAATAAAAATAGAGGTAAGCCAAAAAAGAAAATTTAGATACTTTAAAAAAAAGTTCTTTTTATCCCTATATTCCACAAAACTTTTCTTACTGTGGAAATCACAGAATTTCCACAAAATAGTACCTTGCAGACATTTCTTTGTCTGTTCTTACAACTTCTGATTCTTCATTGTTCGAGAGTAGTTACTTATAATTCCTTTTTATAATCTACAACACGGAATTGTCTAAAAGTCTTAAACTTCTTATAAGAATGATCTCAAGAATCAGAATTCATCAATAAACACTCTTTCATGATGTACCATATATTGGCATTGAATGCAGAAAAATAGAAACAATCTCATTTTCTCTCAGTCAAAATGTCTCTATGAACTGCTGGGGATACTAACATCTTTCAACAGAAACCACATGTCAAACCATAGTGCATAGCAAATCTCTTCCTGATATTTTTTAATTAAAAAATAATGTGTTCAGGTGTTTATTTTGTTTGATATAAAGCTTTAAAAGCAGTGATACTGAAATCTTAATGTTTCCATTACATTATTTAAATCCCATTGAGTTCAGAAGGAGATTTGCAAAACACATCAAAACTGCAGTCAAAAAACCTAAAAATACCTCCTCAAAAACCAAATTTATTCCTCTGCTCCATAACATCATTTTATTTCTTATTTTGTGTTTTGTCTTTTTTATGGATCCTTGCTTGAAGCAAGTGGGAACTGCAATTAGCTAATTAAGACTGAGGCTTGAATATTATTGACCTTTTATGTTTTGCAGTATTGGTTGGCAAGCACAAAAAAGTTGTGTTCTTCTCATCTACTCGGGGCTCTCCAGGACATGACTTCTAATTGCTCTCTCAGAAATCTTTGCCCCTAGTAATTTAAATATAGGGCACATACTGTTATTTCCTCCTTGCAAGGCATTTGCTGAGCAAGCAAGCAGAAAGACACAGAACTGGAAAGGCTTGTGAATGAATACTGACTGCATAGAGACACGTCTTTGTACTTTTTCCACCGGTGTATGCAGGGGAGGAAAACTGCATTTGGTATTCCTGGTATTTTTTGAGGCGTGCAACCTTCTCTTAAACAAAGCAACCACCTCCCACCCTCTAAAAAAATCCCTCAAACTATGTGTCGAAAACAAAGTAGAGACATAGATGGATTTTTTTTCTTCCTTTACAGTGCACAATTGAAAAACCACTTTAATTCTGACTACTTCATTCGCATTTTTATTAAAAAAAAAAAAAAAGGTTAAAATCAAAGGTTATATTGCTGATGAGCTCAATAGCAGACAGTTCAGTTTGCTCTTTAGAATCTGCATTACCTCTGAGGCAAACAGGCTGTTCGTACTTAAGAGATTGTCTAGCTTGTTGCAGGATCACCTGTAAATGTGTAGCAAGCCCATGGAGCTTCAATCATTTTCTTATCTGTTCTATGGCCCGCAGGAGAGTCATTACTGTGGTATTTACAGCTGTCACAATAGTTAATATGATCTAGGCATAGCTACTTGTTTACTCATTGATGTGATGTGACAGTTTAATAATAACCATCATAATCAGGGGTATATAAAACCAGAAATATTTTTTACTCCTATGGAGATGCTGTTTTCAACTTATTCCAAAAGCATTGTATCCAGTCCTTTAAATTATTGCACTTCGCTGTGATATTTTTAGCTTTATCAACAGCTTGAAAACACACTGCTTTTTATTTTTCCCTAAAGTGGAAGAAAAAAATTGACAAAGATTTTATTTTTCCATATGAAATGTGTTATTCAATTGTAAAAAAATAAAAATAAAAGCTCTGCCAAAAGGTGGAAAACAAATAAAATTAGGTATAAGACTGCTAAGTTCTAGACCAAGAAATAAAATAAATTATGATGTACGAGTTTACTCTGACAAAAAAAAAAGCAGAATAGTTTGTAGCATACTCAAATGCAGTCATTTACTGCTACATTTACCTAGCATTTTGTCTGTTTGCTGTCAGGTTCAGATTAAACAGATGATTTTAAGCCACAGTCTGAAAGGAAGATGCTTTAGTGGCCAGAAGGCAAGGTTCCTATGGCTACAGATTTGGATATCTTGTATGACTGATCCCAAACCTCCTCATCCTGCCTTCCTTTTGATCACATGCAACCCTCTAGAGATGAGGAAAAGTTAACGGTCAGACAGTCCTTCATTTCTCTTTCATAGCATGGTAAAGCAAGAAACTCTCGAATGGTAACGGAGCAGACCACTGCTTTTGTTAAGCCTTTAATCTTAGTGTCAACCAAAGCCTCACCAGATGAAATGAAGTTTTTCTCTTGCAGTTGTGTGAACATTTGTACTGTAGAAGCTCACTTGAGATACTGCAGTTGGATATTATGTCTCTCCGTGACTGGCACATTAAAAAGCCAGAAATAAAGCCCTTGTGTGGCTACTCAGAGTGAATGAATTGACAGATCCATCCAGGAAAGAATTAAACTGAAGGCTTTAAATGAAAAGCAATGAATTTATAACAGGATTATACAGCACCTTGAATCAACTTTGTACAATGCTGAGCTGAGAATTCAAAGAAACAAGAGAGGGCACAAAATGTTGTCATTTATAATTGGCTAATGAGACCAGCAACACAGGAATTTTGCAGCTGCAGCAGATTCCCATGCAGTTAGAAAGACTGAAGAGGATTTTAGTTCCTGTGCTTCACCAGTTAGCTTTACTAAAAGACAATTCCTGAAAAGTCAGGTTGCATCTAGCTTTTTATTACTCCTCAAAATTTACAGATATTTTTAGGTTTGTGTTGCCTGGTTTTTTTTCTTTTTTTTTTTGGCTTCTCAGGTGCATTAAGTCTGGCCTAAATTTTGTAACAATTTTAGACCAGTAGGATAGAAGCTATCATCAACTAATCAACCGGCTATAGTTGAAGCATTCAGAACTTTCCTAAATTAGGGGATTTCCATACCCAAAATGTTTGCCTCCTTATGCTTAGTTTGTTTTAAAGGTGAGCTTGGGGCTTCTTTCATAATGGTACAGTTAGATTAAATTCAGTTTTCTACACATAATTTTGTATACAAACCAGACCCCAGATGATGCATTTACCAAATTCAGTGGGAAAATATACCAAGGGAGACCGAAATTGAGAAGTTAGAAAGACAAAAAGTACTTAAGTCAGGATATGAAATGAGATGTTGATGGAAGGCTGTCATTTCATCTATAAGGTACACATTGCTCCAATTAGCAGAAATTTAAAAAAAGTCACGTTTTATTGCACAAGATTTCAACTTCAGCTGTCATCTCAGCTGACTATTCACATACTGGAATAGGCAATGAAATCAGCTCTCTAGTGCTGCAGAACATCTTAAAAAGGTGAGATCTTAGGAAAATACTCTCTTTGGGTTTTTTTACTGCATACAAAAATCTTTACATTGTAATATTTTATTTAGTAGCTTTTTGATTTTCTATTGTAAATATATTTATATATAGTTATAGTAATTGAGTACCTCTGCTTTTGGAAAAATCACACCAGTCAGAAGAGCGGTCTGAAAAATAGTAGTAGTTGCATCCCTAGAGAGTAATCCTTGCAAAAAAAATTACATTTGGTAGTAGCATTTAATCATTAGATTGCATTTAACCATAACCATCCTGGAGAATATCCATCTTTGACTACTTTTGAGTATCTCTCACATTTTTGACATGTCATTTTCCACAATCTGGCCTGTGTCATAAGATTCTTGTCAAACTTAATGTTGCCTATGTGCAGTTGCATTTGCTCAGGTTGTTTGAGAAGTGTTTAGAAGAAGGAGGATGGATTAAACATCTTAGATTGTTTAGATCAATCTCCTGTGTCCCAGTAGTGGACAGTAAACCTGTCCTTTCTCCTTTGACAGTCTGGACCACAGGCAAAATCAGAACTCCAGTCATACCACCATGCTCTCCAAACTGACCTCATCTTCATGAATGTTTCCTAAACCACCCTGCCCTTCTCTGACAGATAACAGTCGTTTCATACAGTAGAACATATATCCCATATTTTCCTCTATCATGGGTCTGTGTTGATCCTTTTTACCATTTTACCTTCATTTGCTTCCTCTCTCCAAGTAACTCATCATCCTTTCTTAGATTAGCAGCTTTCTTCACAAGATGCTTTTTGTCTTCAGTGAGATTACAGTCTGTGCAGCAGCTGCAGATCTAACTCTCTCATTACATTAAAGCTGGAAGCAATCAAACCTAGTAAATGGAAACATGCTATTACATTCTGGAAACACATGCCATTCAAAACTCTAGAGTAACCTCACCACCAAGCATTTTTGGAAAGTTGAGGAGAGAGTACAGGTACTACTGCAAATAACTTTAAGCTGTGGGCAGCTAATTTTTTTTTTTTTCATTTTTATCTGTCTTCTCCTATGCTCCCAGTTTTTCAGAGAACTTGTGATGATTTGGCTACTTGTAAAAATTATCATCTTGAAACTTGGGCGTAGGGAGTGCACAAATGTTCTGTTCAGTTCTGAGAGGAATAATTAGCCAAGGAAATAAAGCTGAGTTTAGAAACAAATCTGTCACTTTCAACTGTACCTACCCTCAGTTTGACACTGGTGAGGAAACTCCTGCTGCGTAGGTGCATAAGTATTTTAAAGGAAATTATTCTCTTGAGGAATTTTAGACCCTCAGCTTTAAATATTGCTTCCCACTGCAGTGTTAATGTAAAGTGTGCTTGTCAGGTTTATTAAAAAAAAAAAAGTCCATGTAATTCCTTTTCTTTTGGACATACATATCTTGAAATCTACCTCTGTTTGCAGTTAGCACATCAATAAGTGATACTTTTCTTTCACTACTGACTGCGCCAAACTTGTATCTGGTGCCATACCAGCAAATAAGCCTCAGTGAAACCAGTGGCATGTTTCTGATGATCCAGTGGCATGAGATTGAGCTTTAAGAATCTTATTCTATGTCAGACTTTATTGTTTGATCATTTTCACAGCACTCAATCAAGCCTCTTTCTTTTTAGTTTGTTCTTTCTTTGTCTGTCTCTGGTGTAAATTGGGAACACTCTTCTCTGAAATTAGTGGAGCTTTAATTGGGTAATGAGAGAATAAGACCACTTTTGTGCTAGCTTAGCCTTCAAATAAGCAACTAGAGAATCAAAAAATCCCACCTAACAACCGTCAACAATACTGAAAGAATATGATAGAAGCAGCCAAACTACTGAGAGTCAGAAACCCTGCCAGTCAGTGTGATGACAGCTACGATTATTTTTTTTTCCTTTGACCTGATACATGGTAATTTTATCATTAACTCACATTACTTGTTTCTGTGTGGTAGAGAAGAATTTTAACCACCTTAATTTTTCCTCCTCAAAAGCAGATATATGGAATACTTGGCTAAATCTTTTACATTTTGTAATTTCTTTCATAATTTGACAGTCCCAGTGCTTTGATTCTTTAATTAAAGTATGTTTTTGATTACATTTTACTGGCTTGTAAGACATTTTTCATTGGTAATCTTAGTTAAACGGATTTATTAAATGCTTCTTTGGAGAATATGCATCCTCTCCAGGTACTGCTCCTCCTCAGTGCATTAGAAGTTGAGTCAGGTATTTAATTACCTTCTGTACTGAAAAGCAAGAATTTTTCCAGAGAAGTGTGGACTGAATGAGCCACTTGCCTATGAAGTGCAGCTTAGTCTTCTTTTTGTTACAACAGTGTCAAATTTTGTACTATAAAAAGATAGTACGGTAAAAATGTCATGTCTATCTGATTGTGATACACTGCTTAGGTATATCTAACTGGAACTTGATCCCCTTTTAACTGAAGTCTGCTCTATTTTGTAATCTGTGCTGCTGCAGACAGAGGAAGGAACATAAAGATAACCCCTTCATATTGTTTTTTAAAACCCTGACTTTTCTCTAGGGTTTAAACTTCAGGGTGAAATTTGCAGCACAACACCCTTTCAGAAAAATACGTCAGCTTCAGTGACCTCAGAAATCCTTAGAAGCATTTTTGGCACAATGACGTTTAATTAAGTGCAGGTGGTAATTCCAAAGAAGCAAACTTAGATTCATGGCCATCCACGTGTTCTCCAGTGCCCAGGTGTTTTCTTCAGGGCTGACCATCTCTTCACTTTCATGTCTTTCACTATTTTTGGTATTCACAGAGAATCTGAAAGGAAATAATTTCCACTGAGCAGCTGACATTATCAGGAAGTTTCATGTTTGGTGAAAATCATAGCTTAAAAAATCAGATCTATCCAATGTCTGGTCTACTGTTCTGCTTTGTTTTTAACAGAAATTATTACCAGAAGCTCCCACGTAGGTGTATAGATGCTTATACAGATCTTAGTCATAGCACCATCATAGGTGGTGACAGCCTTGCCACATCTCTGGAAGGCTCAGATCCATGTTCTGAATCACAGACAGGAATTTCTTAGTTCTTCATAAACTTCAGAAGGCCTGTTTTGTTCTCCTAGCCCTGTAACAGAAAAGCTTCTGGATTTTTTTTTTTAAGAAACGGGAAAAGAGATGATTGTTTACCACATCCTTCAGATCCAAGCAATCCTGTTCCGTGGGCTGCTGTGGAGCCAGGAGATAAAGATTTCAGGGACTGTGCTGCAAAAACAGCATCCTAGAAATACTTGAGTTGCTTTATTCTTCAGTTTGCAGTTTAAGTTAGAAAACAAGGTAAGGCAAATTTTATTCAAGTTCCGTTGCATGAGATGTACCGTCACCAACATTCTGTCTTTGCATTTTGTTATTAAACAGTTAGTAGTTTTTGGTAAAAGTTTAGTTTTTAAAAACTGTTTACTTATTACATAGTATATTAAAATACACTCCCATGATATCCACTTTGTAGAGATATTTAAAATAAATCAACCAAATATATATCAGTTTTAACTTTAAGGATAAGAATGAAATCAAAGAAAGTTCAATATGAAGAGTAAATAAAAAACCATATTTTTCAAGTTAAAAAAATGTAAGATTTTATTATTTTGAGGGTTAAAAGTCTAGTATTGTGAGTTAAGAATGGATGGTGTTAAAAGATTAAAGAATTAAAAATTATTTTTATATCAAAATCCATAAATGGATTTTTAAAACCATTTTTAAGTGGATTTTTGAAACTATTTTTAATCTTCAGACCTTATAGTTTCAGATTTTTCTGAGTACTCTTGAAAGAGAGACTTTTAAGTAAAGTTTCATTCATTCATAAGGATCTCAGATTTAAAAATACCCTAAATTCAAAAGCTTGAGAATGAAATATCCAGTGGGGGCAACAATGTTGTTTCAAGTGTTTATTGGCATCTTTTATGGTTTTAAAACTGTTTTATGCCCTAGGACTTTTCATGCCATAAACAAAGATGGTTAATGAACTTTGGATTTAAAAACTGGCATCTTTAAGGTAAAAAGCAATTAAAAGGTGTTTTTAACACAGTATTCAAATGAAGATTCACTCTTCAGCATGCAATTCACTGAAGAAAGGGTTTCATTGACCTTTTGGGATCTGTAGGACGTCATGAAAATACAAACTTCTGTGAACTTCCAGAAGACAGCAAAGAAGCCTGAGGAACCCAGAGCACTGCAACTGCTGAGTCTCTTCATATCTCAGTTGAAAGGCTATGTAAAAGGTTTCCATGGCAGCAGAATATGAAGACCTTGCAAGACTTCTGTGATCCTTCATCTGGAGAAGTGCATTTACTTGTAAGGTACCAGCAAAGCAGGATTTACAGGTTCAAGGAGACATACTCCTGGTTTGGAGGTCAGTCTTCAAGGGCTGTAGTTCTGCTTTGATGCCTCAATTCTGTGGTCTCTCAAATCTTACTTTTTTTTCTCTGTTCTTGAAAGATTCTGAAAGATATCAGAAAATTCAGAACTGTCATAAATCTTTTGATCAATATTACTTCCATTACTGTTTAGAATATTTTTTTTTCCTCTAGTGACTGTTGTTTCTACACAAAATAAAGAATTGATGCAAATTTTCCTGTGACTCTTGAGCTCACTGCACTTAGAATAATCCTGAAATTAGAAGCCCAGGAGATAAATATTAGCTGACAGGATACAGAATCAGTATACATGTTTGTGCTCCAAAACTGTGCAAAATGGGCATAATAGTTTGAGTTAGTACAAGTTTGGAAGATCATGCTCCATTTTACAGAATATTTCAGTCTCTCTAGTTGAATAATCAAATTTTAAGTCTATGAATACTCAAAAAATGCCAAAAATTTGAAAAATAATGTCTTAATAGCAGAATTTGTTTATAAACCTTTATTGATTTTTACAGAAACACCTTATATCCTGGATTTATGTCAAAGGATAATAACTAAAGATAAAAATAACTCTAATTAAGTCTTGAAATCAATACATCACATTAGGGTTTGTAATTAACTTCATAAAAAGTGCTATGTGATGCAATTTTTTGACTTGTAATATAACCCTGCTTGGGTATCTATTCAGTTATCTCCTCCCATTTCCCATCAGTGGGGGGAAACATTCCAATACATCTTAAAATAGACAGAATTGTATTGCACATATTAGCACAGAACAAAATTGTACTCACTCTCTGCCCTACCTTTAGGCCGTTTTGTTTTAGATCTGGGTTTTCTTTAGCTTCTGGACTTCCTTCCAGAATCCATATTGCCAAAGACAATGTGTACCTGAACCTGAAAACAAGGATAGAAATAAGTAACCCATTCACATTAAACCAAATTAAATTAAATAAATTTCATGCAGATTAATCTTGTTATGTAAACCATCCTCAGACCGACAGATTTTGGAGGGTTTGGTGGTTGTGGAGAGAAGGGGGAGTTCACAAATATTTCAGTCATTCTGAGGTGACACTGCTTAGCAACTTCTTTGTTCACTTCTAAAATCTCTAGAATTAAACAACATTTAGTTTTATATTAGCATTTTTATGTTTAACATTAATTTGTCTTTTCTACATAAAAGGAAAAATAAAATACAGATACATTTTTTAAAAATGTTTTCATCCTGTTTACAAGTAATCAGTTTATCACTGCTCTGAACAGTGACAGTTCACTCCAGATCATCAGTGTACAAATGAGTTTAAAAGAGATTACTTAAAAACTGTCAGGCTGGATATTTAATTTAAAAAAAAGACAATGGGAGCAGCAGAAAACAGTAACAGCCCTATGATACAGTGATCAATTGTAAAGCTGCCCTAACATTTCAAAGTAATAGAAAATTATGGGACTAATTTAAAATCACAGACAAAATTTATGGAAGTTTACAGAAGCTTACATCAGATCAGGGAAATATATTGAATTTACTTTTTTATTTATAATATATATAGATGCAAGTTCTCTCTATAAAGTATTCTATCTGTCCCAGAGAAATGAGTGTACTGGAGTATAGCTATATGCATCTATTCATGGGCATAATATATTATGTGTGTGCAAAGAATTCCAATTGCAGATGTACGAGTCAACACTGCTAATACAACATCCTGTCACATCAGTAAGATGGAGCAGAACTCCATTTCGAAGAATGAAAAGAACGCTTCCAAGACACGTAGGATTTGTGCTCATTTATTTTAGTAAACTGTTAGTCTGAAGTTAGCAGTCTAATTCCTCTAGAGTTTTCCTATAGTTCAGGGCACCACCTCCATTTTGGAAATGCAAAGACCGCCAGAAGATTACGTTGGACGAATTGCCAGTTAGAGTTCTGTATTCCTGGAATGACTTGTATAAGTAGACTGAGATAATGAGACTTCTCTACTTAGGCATCTTATTTCAAATTACCTAGAGTTCAGCTAGCAGAGAACAGCCACAATGTAATGCACAGTCTGTGCAACATTTTGTGTAAAACGGTGTGCAGAGGAGGTCAGGATCTCCACTGGAATCAGCATCGCTGGGCTCCACAATGGGGTGATGTGCCATGGCACAACCTCCAGCACCCAGTGGAGCAACATTCCTTGTAACATTGGAGGCCTTGACTCAAAGTGGACTCCTGAATGAACTCTGGAGGCCTAGGGCTGCAGTGGTGCCTGGGGCAGTAGGAGATGGTCTTGTATGCAGGAGATGTGTCTTGTGTAGGATACGCATCACTAAGGAATAGAGCTGAAGCTGAAAGTCAGACTCTGCAGGAGGAAGGCAAGTGACACAAGTGGGAAACTGCTGCAGGGGGTGGAGGCCTCCATCAGTTGACATGACTGACTTGTCAGTCGTGACTGACTCTGACATGTCAGAGGCTTGCTGCTTCCCAGGGCCTGGAATCTGGGATGTTGTGGAACGACTCCGAAGGCTTCTCTGACCCTCAGACTACTATGCCTTGCTGCTCTTCCATGTTGGTACCAATGAAACTGCCATGGACCTAGAGTACATCAAACATGACTTACAGAGCACTGGGGATGAGAGTAAAGGGCATGGGGGCCCTTCTTGATTTTGATTTTCTTCTTGGTCATGGCAATGATCAGGAGGGGTTTGAGGGAAAATGGGGGATGTTGAGGGTCAGCAAGTCTTTACACAGCTGCTGTTATCAGTTTGGTTTTTTATTACATGGAAATCTATTTGAGGATCAAGGACTGCTAGAAAGACAGTGTCCACCTCTCGAGGTGGGGAAGAAGCATTTCTGCTAACTGGCAGGCCAAACTGGTGAGAAGAACTTTAAATAGGGAACAGTCGAGGAATGAGAGGACGACCAGAAGTCAGGAGACAAGGCTAACTAGGTTGGCAAGCAAAGTGTGCAGAGTGATGTGAAGATGAAAAAATCAATGGCTAATCAAATAATAAAGTTGAAGGGGCCCCAGGTCAAGTGTTTCAGGCTTTCACAGCAAAGAAAGCCAAGAGCATCCTGGGCTGTGTTAGAAAGAGCATTGCTGCCATTGCAAGTGCATTATCTTCCTCATCCGCTCAGCTTGGTGAGACATATCTGGAATCCTGTGTCCAAGCCTGGACTCTTAAGTGCAAGAAAGATATGGACTTCTAAAGTGAGTCCAGCAAAGAGCTACAAAGATGATTAAGGGTCTGGAACCTCTGACAAGTGATGGAATGGTGAGAGAGCTGGCACTGTTCAAAGTGAAGAAGTCTCAGGGGTATGTTACCAATGGGTAAAACAGGAGCCAATTTTTTCTCAGTGGTGCCCAGTGGCAGGAGAAGAACCAATGGAAACAAACTTAAATGAAACAAATTCCATTAAAACAGAAATAACCCTTTTTTTTTTCTGTTATGGTAAGTGTGTTAAAAAAAAAAAAAGCTAATATGCCTAGAGAGGCTGTGAAGTTTCTGCCCTCAGAGCTGTTCAAACCTGACTGGACATGGTTCTAAACAACCTTTGCTAGCTGACTTTACTTTGCTTATACAGGTTGGACTTCAGTGTCTGGATCTTCAGTAGTGCCTCCCAACCTCAAAAGTGATTTTGTGAGTGACCCAAGTTTAACAGCATAGATTTGAGCCTTTGACAAAAAGATATTAAGAGTGAAAGGAGGTAAGAGATCACAGTATATATACCTTTTCACAAATTTACCAAGCCGTTCTTCTGTTTTCATAGACTTTAAAAAACCCCAGAAATGGATCTGACATATCTAAACCATGGATTTTGATCAGATACTTGCCTAGTTTCTCCCTATTTTATGGTTGGATTTACAATTCCCACAATTCTAAATCCCATAGCTACACCACATTTCATAGATGACAGAGATACCAGCCCTGAAACACAGTCTTGGAACTCCAGTCCTGAACTGGGGATTCCTATGACTGCAGTGAGGCCTCCTTCACAGGGGAGCACCTGCATTTTTTGTGCACCTGCTCCCCTCAGAGTATGGGAAACTGAAACCTCCTTGATTTACTGTAGGCACTACTTACACACAGTCAAAACATCAATGTTTCATCAAGATTATTCTCATACTGAATCCAAAACACAGCACTGTACCAGCTACCAGGAAAAAAATTAATTCTATCCTAGCCAAAACCAAGACAGAAATCTGTTAAAGATTCTCTAATAGATAGAAAACTGCATCAGCTTTAAATTACCGTATTTCATTCACATAGAGAATGCAATTTACTGGTACTTTTGCCAAAGCTACACTTCCATCTTTCTTATCTTTGAATCACTTTGTTCAGATAGCTGGAGCCCAGCCCTGGGGAGAGGTAAGGCTGCAGTTTGGGTGTGGAGCAGAGCATGCTGATGATCCACTCAGAAGTGGAGCAGGTACAACTTGCACCACAGGCTGAGTAGCAGCTTGAAACCTAGCCTTGCTGCTAGAGAACATTAAAAATTCCTGTTCAGTGAGGTGTAGCTAAAGTGAAGCACCTGCCTGGCAAACAAATTACCTCGCGTATAAAAAACAGAACTGTGCAATAATTAAAGTTATATTTTAAGAATTAGGAATTGGATGGTATTGTTTTTCAACTTAGTTGTCTCTCTTATTTTCTCCATTAGCAAAATACTGTTAGGTAAGCTAGCTGATTAGTATTTATGAATAGAGAAAATTTGCTCACCAAATGCTAGCAGGTTTAGCTTAAGTTTTCCTCAGCTTCTGGGTAAAGATTCAGGTCACTGTTTTGTCAGCAGATGTTAAACTTCATCCAAGTTGCTGTCAATCCACCTCAGAGAGGTAAGATATCTGGATCTTCTGTAAATCATTAAGGTCCTTAGTTTATGTTAAAAATGCTGATGAATCCTGCTCCCTTTAGAGATTTTGGAACAACAGACAGACTTGGAAAGAAATCATAAAATCATAGAGCAGTTTGGGTTGGAAGAAACATCAAAAGCCATCTAGTTTCACCCTGCTGCCACGGGCAGGAACACCTTCCATTTGATCAGGTTGCTCAAAGCCCCCTTCAACCTGGCCTTGCACATTTCCAAGGATGGGGCATCCACAATTTTTCAGGGCAACCTGTTTCAGTGTCTCACCACCCGCATAGTAAAGAATTTTTTCCTGTCAGTTAATCTAAACCTGCCCTCTTTCAGTTTAATGCCATTATCCTTTATGCTATCCCTACATGTCCTTGTAAAAAAGACCCTCTCCATCTGTCTTGTAGGCCCTCTTCAGGTACTGGAAGGCTGTTTCCCAGAACCTTCTCCAGCCTGAACAACCCCAGCTCTGTCTTCATAGGAGAGATGCTGCAGCTCTCTGATAATAGGATCAAATCCTATGAACATGACCTTGTTACTTAATTTCTACCAAAATAAGTGGGAAGTAGGAGGGTTTTTTTAAATCTACCTGATACTTATTTTTGTTTTTAGGCATTTGAATTCCTAACAAAATTTGTCTTACAGAATCTTCGAAAAAAAATCATCAAAAAACTATGAAGATGTACTTTGCTTTTGATATATAACCAGCAAGGGTCTTTGAAATAAGGTAAGGAAATCTCCCTAAGAACTGCAACAATATGTATACCCCTAAAAAGATGGAAATAGAAATTTATCCAATATCATGAAAAGTACAAAAGATGGGAAAAAGAAGCTGGGAGTGAGAGGTGGGGGAAGAAGTGTTAATTGCAAAATAAGTATTTTTCTTTGGGAGGGTGTACCTGCAGTCTTGCCCGGATTACTGTTGAATTAAAAACTCAGAACAGGAAAAGTTTGGGCAATTTAGCATGCAAATACTTTCTTGGGGCAATTGCACTTGCTCATGTTATGTTTTTTCAATGCACTGGGTAACTGGTTAAATTTAGTTAACAGACTGATGCTTTAGCATACTGCTCCACTGGTTTGCACAGCTTTAATACTTTCCTGAAGTTTAAATTAGAATTTTGACTGCTGCTGAGCTTTTGAAATTACTTTATCTGATATATAATTCCAGTATCTCAATGCTTGTAAAATGCAATATAGTCAGATTTTATAAGTATTTTTATAATGCCCTTTTGCAAATGTCATAAAATTTTAAGATACCAATAATTCTACTACTTGACAGCATTATGAATTATGAACAAGTCATATTCTCCTTCCACTCCCTTTTGAAGGATGTTTTTAATACAAGTAATAAGCAAAAGTTTCAAGTTCTAAAAATACAGCTTCCTTGGTCAAACTGGCTTTAATAAAATCAAGAAAAAGCCACTGAGCTGCCACAGAGTCGTACATTGGACATAAATGAGAAAAAATAAAATGATGGAGAGAGAGAGGATGAAAGTGAAAACAGTAGACATTTTTAATTAATGCAAATTCTATATTGTTATAATTTACAAGAAAAAAACAAGTAAGGGAATTAAAAAGGAGATTGTCTGACTGAGAGTCATAGTGACTTTGTAGCTTTTTATAAAATTTTGTACCAAAAGAATTTAACAAACACCTGAACCATAACAGTGATGGTATTAATCCCTTCTGATGTCTCTATTCACCTATTTATTTCAATTAGACCTCTTCTGGGCTGGACAGGAATTCATGTTGGTGTATGTTGGAGTCCAAAGTGCAGGGAATATTTCTCTGCCTGTTTTGGGGGGTTCTATCCCCCCTGGACAACCCTGTCTTTGACCTCCGTCCATGGAGAAAATTACCTACCCTCTGGGAAGAAGCAGAATCTACACTGGTGTGAATTAGGTGATAGAACATTATATAAGATTGTCACAGGGTGAAAATTTAGAGGTGTTGGGTTTGTTAATATAGTAAATAGATAAGAAGCAAAAACTCCAAAATGGAGGATTGTTGTTGTTCTCTAGGCCTTCTTCTTCCTTCTTTCTTTACTCCATGTTTGCGGCAAAAGTGGATTGAGAGGATTGGGTGAAAAATGCTGCAGTTCCTTTCATGTGACAGAAAGACTTATTGAACATTGGTAGAAAAGTAAAAATATCTTTCGTTTTGGGCTTTCATTGGGTAATTTACCTTTAAAAGCACGGTGTTATCTTGATAACTCGGCTTTTCCATTGCATGCTCTAAGGGGAGTCATGTCTCTGGGTGAGCTTCTTTTGATAAGACTTAATAAACAACTTTCTAAAAGCAAGAAGCCTGGAAAAGTCCCATTCGTCTGCAGAGCCCAGACAAGGGCTCTGGAAATTCCCCCCATCCGGGGAGACATAATTAAGGCGCGGTAAAGCGTCAGGTGTATTTCTGTGTGGTCTCTTCCTCTTCTCTCAAAAAGTAAACTAACATGCAAGGCACTGAACAAGCTTTATGCTTCACAGAAAATGCTCAGGAGCAGTAGTGAAGAAGTTGGTGTTTTATGTCTGGTCCTAGAACATTGTAAATATCTATTTCAGATCTCAAGCCAGTATTGGTTAGATTTTAAAATAAATTTGTATTCCTTTTATTTTTTTCTGAAAATCTAGTTGAGTTTAAACTGTGCATTTGACCAATCTTATTCAAGCGTTCCTCATCTTGCTCCACACTAAAAGAAAACATGGTCATTTCAAGTGTTTCTGGATCACCTGCCTGTCTACTTCCAGGACTTAGGATATACTGTCAGACTCAGTGTAAAGCAATGCCTTTTCTTGGGATGAGACCTTCAGCAATCTCAGCTCCCAGAACACAAAAGCCTCTGACCTTCCTTCCTCTCTCCAGTAATTCACCACCGTTTTCCCCACCATCCCACCAACAATATCTAAGCACTCCAGCCTTCTCCTTCAATCCTGAGGTAACGTGGCAGAAAACAAGGATACAATTTAACAAAAGAAACACCTTATCACTTACCCATTTAACGTAATTAATGTCAATGTATCAGCAATATGCAAATGTCCATGGAGCTCTGTGACTGGGTATGTAGTCAAGAAAAGTTACTGAAGCAATAGATGAGTTGGCATTTTCCCAGCGATATATAGTGCTGAAGGGGTTATCAACAGTAAGCGTGCAACACAAATCTGTGTACTTTACATGTCAATATGTTATCAGCATGAAGTCCAAAATGTACGGTTTAGGACAAAGGAAAGTTTCCGGCGTGTTACAGGCTGAAAACAATCTATCACAACAATTAATGCAGTCAGAAGCAAAGACAGCCTGAATTAGTCAACTTCCATGATAATTCCTGGAAGAGTTAAAATTAAATCCGTCATAGAAATGTAGAATGGTTTGGATTGGAAGGAACCTTAAAGATCACCTATTTCCAAACCCCCCGCTGTGTCCAAGGGCATCTCCCACTACACCATGTTGCTCAGTCCTCCTCCAACCTGGCCTTGAACACTTACAGGGATAGGGCATACATAACTTCTGAGGGCAGCCTGTTCCAGTGTCTCACCACCCTGGCAGTAAAGAATTTCTTCCTAAGATCTATTCTAAACCTATTCTCTTTCAGTTTGAAGCCATTCCCCCTTGTCCTGTCATACTTTTGTAAATAGTCTCTCTCAATCCTTCTTGTAGGCTCCTTTCAGGTACTGGAAGGCCACAACTAGGTCACCCTGAAGCCTTCTCTTTTCCAGGCTGAATGCATGGCAATACTCAGAATAGACTGTAACAGTGAAGAGTAAATTATCTTGACACCAGTAACTTGAAACTTATAAGGAGATGAATGAGCACTAAATTAGTAATTAAAATATTTATTTCCACATTTAAAGTGTTACTAAAGTTGTTTGTTGTCTTGACATGAAATGAGGTTGTTGACATATCTCTCATGAAAAATTAGCCATAAATATTATAGCTTTCAGTTCAAGAGTGGCATTAATTTGATTGTTAGCCTTCCTTTCACATATGCTCTTTAAAATGAACATATCCATAAATGCTCTTTAATATCTTTATTTCCATTAAAATCTTTCAGGGTCGCAAACATTAAGCTTAGGTCAAGCAAGAGATTTGAGTTTTTGATTTGGTTATCATGAGAGTGTCTTGGTTTCTGACAAGTTGTAGCAGATCTAACACAATTCCATAATCTCTCATCCCGTGACAAGGTAAATTGAAAGTTATAATTTTATGACCTGAGAGATACATTATAATATCAGTTTCTATTTTCATGCCTGGAAGAACAAACAAGTATTTTTCTACTTAGTTTTTGAATATCTAAGATGTTTATGAACTGCAGCAGACTACGTATGCCCCAGCTGATATTGTTTTAATATCATAAAGCTGCCCTGGAGTGAAAATATCAATTTCTGTGGCAGATTACTGGAAAATTCTAGTCAAAACCAATTATCTATGGTTATTTTCAGGCTTGTAGATCATTCATTATTAATGGATGAGTTAATTAAATTAATTTCAGTGAAAATGTTGAGACAGAGCAGTCCCTGTTGAGGTAATATGCCAAGATATACCAGGAGATGTCTGCTTCTTCATTAATTTTGTCTTGATTGAGGTTAGGTGAATCCCTCTGAGAGGCTCTTAGCAAGCCTTAGTCCTTTAGGTGAGAATCAATTTCTACTAAAGGCAGTCTTGTGTATAGCAGTGATATATTCTTCTCTTAGCTCGAACAAGAAATTGAGAGTTACATTAAGATTTTCTATACTATAACTGCTTTTAATTTGTTAAGAATTCTTGTGCAAAATGTGTCAGGAGCTGCTGCCTTTGTGGTTTTGGGTGAGCAGAATAGACTTTGTGACCTTGAATAAAGTTTGACCACTGGGTGCATAGTTTAGGTTTTCAGTAGCTCCTATTTCAAGAACAGATGAGTGGAGACAATTATTAACAGGAGACCAACTCCCTTGAGCTCCAGCTGCTCCAAGCCATCAGGAATGTCTGAGCAGTGCAGTGCTCATGATACCTACTAGAGAGCTTTCAGCATTTAAATTTCTCAGCTTGCCTCTTGTACAGCTAGGAAACATGACCTAATTAGTTTTTTCATCTTTTTCACTGTTCATGAGGAAAGACACACTGACAGCAATTTAATTAGATGTTGATATAACTTTTGGTAGTGACAAGAACTGGAGATGTTCACAATGGCAGAGATTTCCTGCCCTCCTTGGTGGGCTCAGCCTGTGTATGGATTGGGATTATATTATGTGGGGTTATGGGGAGGGAGGGTTGCTATTTTTTGGTGTTTGTTTGGGTCTTTGTTTCCTAGTGTTTAGTTGTTTGTTTTGGGGGTGTTTTGTTGTTGTCGCTGTTCTGGTTTTGTGGTTTTTGTTCTTTTTTTTGTGTTTTGGGGTTTTTTTTAAGTGAGTAAAGCATGCCGGAAGTTTGATTATCTGCCAGACAGAACCTAAGACTGTGTAGTCTTATTCTATTGTCCTGACAGTCAATACAATACAAGGAGCTTTAACTCTTGCTTGTCAATAGAGGGGATGAAGGAAGTTCCCTTTTTTTTGATCTTTCTCCAGTATACAGTCTGTTGGAGAAATATGGCCAAATAGGCCTTACACTAAGATTAGTTTCAGTAGCATAATTCCTTTGTGTCACAGAATACAGCATAGTTGAGGTTAGAAGGGACCACTTAAAGCTGCTTGCCCAGGATCATGTCCAGATGACTTTTCAATACCTCCAGGAAGGAACACTCCACAACCTCTCTGGGCAGCCTCTACAGTACTCAGTCACACTCTCAGTAAAAAACTGTTTTCTGATGTTCAGGTGGAACCTTCTCTGTTCCAGTTTGTACCCATTGCCTCTGGTCTGTCACTGGTCACAGGTGAGAAGAGTCTGGCTCTGTCCTCTTTGCACCCTTCCATCAGGTATTTGCGCATATCGGTGATATCCCCTCTGAGCCTTCTCTTTTCCAGGCTGACCAGCCAGAGCTCTCTCAGCCTTTCCTCATTGATGAGATGCTCCAATTCCTTCATCATCTTCATGGCCTGTCACTTTACTCTTTCTGGTATGTCCATGTCTCTCTTGTACTGGAAAGTCCAGACCTGGATTCCAGGTGTGGCCTCTCCAGAGCTGGTAATGAAAATTATTTCTGCTTAAACAATAGCAAAATGTAAATGACGGTGATTTAATTTTCATGTGGCCATACACTAAAATCCTACCGAGGCAGCAGCGGGATCAGCGGCTGCCTGAGGCCCTGAGTGAGTGCCAAGGATTCGACCACAGGAGTCAGGGCAAATCCTGCAGCCAGACCCCAGCCCACTGCCCCAGCCAGGAGCAGGGCAGCCAAGGGTACAGGAGCAGCCCCAAGCCCTGGTATCTGACAACTCACTGGAGATGAAAATGGCTTGAGGCCGGGCCAGGATGTAGGCTCACAGATGAGCCCAGCTTAGCAGGACTCATGGCCAGGCAGGGCAGGGCTGTGGGAAGCTGGAAATGGACCCTGCTGTGGCATCACTGGGGCAGGGACTGATGGCCCATGGGGCTGAAATGGGGTCCTGAGCTGTGGGCAGACTAGGAGGAACCTTGGGGTACTGGGCAAAGATGGTGAGGTCTAACAGTGCTCTCAAGGACATGAAAAATTCTTAGCATTGATTGTGTCTTTATACAGAGTTTGGGTCTATACGAGACTTTGAGATTGGCACTTCTATCTAAAACAATTATTGTGTTGACCTAAACTGTTATATTCCACAGCACTGTGTTTATTATGTAAATATGTTTAAAAAAAAAAATAGCTGACAGTAATGTCTACAATCACCCAAAGCAGCACCCTGAATCTCAGTTTTCTTGTGTGTTCTTGACATATTTAACTGTTTGGTATGGAGCTGTTTGGATAAGATGACCTCTTCATGGTGACTTTTGATTTCTCATAAAGAGAAAAGTGGAAAGTAAGAGACTCTCTGCCAGAAATTAATCTTGCACATAAATTGGAAGACTTTTACGTCCAGAAATAAAGACATAAAATATATTCATCTTGGTGTCAACTTTGACTTTTTTCCTTTTTCTCTTTTTCAAATGAAAACACAATAAAATTTATTTAATATGTAAGCATATGAAAACCTGCTGCACACAAGCAGTTAAAGCTGACAATTAAATATTTTGAGGTTTCAATCTGTGTTGGCCAGAAACTTGGACTGAAGGTGACAGAAGTTAAGGAGACAAGGTGTTGTTATAGGTATTACAGCAGAGGCAGCATTTTTTTCTCCCCAGCGGCCTTCTCAAAAAACCCTGTAAGGAGAAGAAGAAGGAACAGAGTAACTAGAGCCAAGAGAGGAGAAGCACTTTAAGGAACAGAAGAGACTCTGGAGCCAGGAAGTGAGATATTTCAGGAAAATGAATCTGACACAGAGGTCTGCGCTGATGGGAGATATACTAGGGCTTTGTGAAGGCAAGAAGTAACTTCAAAATGGGCAATAAATTGCTGCTGTTCGTAAAAAATCATTCACTCTACTTCCATCATCGTCTGCTAGTCTTCACACGCTCTTCCTGCTCTCAGTCCTTTACCTTGCCAAAACCATGTTCCATTTTAAACCAGCACAAGACACAGTGGGGGTGAAAATGAGAGCCAGGGAAAAGGAAGGAGGTGTTAAGATTGCTGCTTTTGTTGCTGCATGGCTTCCATCTCCTTATTGTGGTCCTGGGAGGAGCTGGGAGAAGACAGTAAGCAGAATAATAATGGGTATGAGATGCTGGAACAGGAAAAATGAGACGCAAAATGAGAGGTAACAGCTAGAGCGAAAGACAGGCTGGAGCAAAGGGTACTGAAGAAGGCATAAGAAGTGCTTACTCCAGGGCCTCAGCATTTCCTTGATATCAGAAATAGTTTAATAGTTAATGGAAAATGTTCCCAGTTTTCATGTGCTGTGTAGTTCTGTTAAACTGTGAGGCTCTTTGCTTATCATCTACTCTGTTTGCTCAGAGGATTAAGTTCTGAGTATCTAAAATTTCCTAGCATCATGATGATCAATTCTTCCTGAGAGTCAGTATAAATGGAAAAGTTTGTCAGAAACATTTATGCCAAGAATTTTAAAAATAAATATCTTATTAAAAATGCTTAAAAGGTATCAAAATTGGGAAGTAATTTTTCAAGATTAATACTCTGATTAAAATCTGCACGTGAAGCACACACGTAATGTCAAATTAAGATCTTCTGTTATTCCTGACTGACTGCAGGATAAACGACATATGTAGGCATACTTGTTTTCTCCTTGCTCAGGTTTTATTCCTGCATTAATACATATTGTTCTGATTCAGCTTCAGTAATGAAGTGTTAATTTCCTCATGCAGTTCTGTGATGTATTCAACAGGTGACTATCATGTGTTTTGGATGTATTCATTTGGTTTTGGTTTACAGAGGGTAAAAAACAGATAAAATTCAGAAGTTGATTTGGGAGTCTCTATTGTATACACACAAAGACGATAAATTAAAGGATTACTGGTGACTATCTTCATCTGGCTCTTGCTACCTTTTCCATTGTTTGGAAAACAACCTTCTGTAAATGTATCTATTTTTCACAAGATCTCCTTGGGCTTTTTATGCTTTTTCTATGCCATTGTCTTCTAAAAACATAGGAGAAATATAAAATAATTTTCCACTCCGTTAGAAGTCTAGCCAGTGTTTGTGGGAGCTATTTATCTGTTTAAAAGCATACTACAGCAGAAGTGGTCATTGAATTAGGTGAATTCTTCTAATTGTATTGAGGAATTTCAGTGCAGTTTCAAATGGTGTAATGTAGCTCTGTGCTCACTTTGAATTATATCTAGATGAGCTCTTTGCACATAACTGTGAAATCAGGAAGTAGCATATAATGCCACAGTAATAATTTACTGAAAACTTGGACTTCACATCTGCTTTTGAATACTGTCACCACGTACTCAATTAATATCGAAAGGTTATAAATATGGGAAATAACCATGAAATGAAAGGCATATGAATGTGTCAGATTTTGAGATCTTCGTTATGAAAACATGTGATGCTGCTTTAAATTGCAGTCAAAATCTCTGCAATTAAGGTATGACATGCTCTTCTGGTAATGAAGTTTTCCAAATTATATTAGAAGCATATGATTCTCTTACAGAATCACATGAGCCCACAGCTTAGATTCTGAAGTCTCATGTTTGAATTAAAGGCTGTTAATTTAACTTTAATTAGAAAATCACCTTAATGTTCATGTCCAGTTTTAATGACAAGAAGCCTTCAAAGCTTCCATTCATTTGGTTTTACTTATTCAGTAGTCAGATGCATTTAGATTTAGAGCTTATAAATCCATTATCACTTAGGGACAGCAGTATTAATCAGTTAAAAATCTGCTGTATATATTAAAAGCCTTTGCTCATTCAGATTGTAAAGTGTTTTCATTAAAACCTATTTTAAACTGATTAATAGGAATTTATGTATGAATTTGCTTATGTGAATGTAGATAACTTTTAATGAAAGTAAAGATCCCAAACATTTAACTTAGATAAGGAGTCAGCTTCTTGTAAAACCCAAGCTACTTTACACAATAATCACATTATAATTTACTACACTTTTGCATAGTTAAGGAAGAAAATCAAGAAGTGATTAATTTATGCTCTTAACTTAAATTTCTTTGCAAAGTAAATATTTTCACATTAAAAAAAAAAAAGCCAAAACCCTCTACTTTAACAGTCAAGATATCTCAAATAAATCCACATCCTACAGAAACTATGCTTATGGTAGCTTGGTAGGTGAAGGTATTACTTGATTGTATCCTCCTACTCACATTTCAGAGGCATCTTATGTGAAGAATAAAGCTTAATACAAATTCTTCCTTAGAGACTTCACAGAATGGTTGCTAAATTGGGAAGGCACCTTTAGAGAAAATCCAGTCCAACCTTCCTATCCAAAGTAGGGCCAACTAGGGAGCAGATTGCTTAGGACTGTGCTCTACCATGTTTCTAGTATCTCCCTGATACAGCCTCCAAACCTCTCTGGTCAACCTGTTTTTGACCACCTTCGTGGTAAGAATGGTTACTTGTGTTCAGAGAGTTTTCTGTCTTTCAGTATGTGCCCATTGCCCCTTGGTCTTTCACTAGACACCACTGAGAAGAGTCTGTTTTGTTTCCTTTCCCCCCCTCTGATATAATTGAATTGGTAAGATGCCCTCAAGCCTTTTCTTCTTGACATTAAACAGTTCCAGCTCTCTTTAGCGTTTCATCATGTATCAGATGTTCAGATCATTTTACATCTTCATGGCTCTTCACTGGATCTGCTTTGGTATGTCAACACCCAAAAGATGCATCTGGAGGGCTTTTCTATGCCTTCTGCCAAAATCAATCAATCAGTATTGTACAGGCATTTTGTGTTTCTTCTAAATTTTCAACCATTTAAGCTTGAAGTGGCTTATTATTATTATTGAATTATTTACAGTTTAGGTTCTGTTGTATGTGATGGTTTCAGAAGGCACAAGTTACCAAAACTGATTTTAAAGCTTCATAAGCAACTTTATTTTGGTATTATTATTGTTTAAAAGATTATCATTGGTTTAAAAGAATAGCCCAAAATCAATCTGTATCAGTGAAGCATTCAGTTTATATAGTGTAATTTATAACTGTTATGATCAATTCATATCTTTGTAGGTACTGGCTTGACCCTGGAAAACATGCAAGTCCCACCACTTTTAAATCACCTGTCTTGTACTAGAGACAGTGAAGGAGTGAAATAGACTGACATAGTGGGGAATAACAAATGTGTTAAAATCTGTGATAACAACAATTCTACACTGTCAAAGACCTGTAATTGACCTTTGATGCTTCTCCTTTCACTAAGTGTGCTTGCTATGTCCAGTGTTACTTTTATTTAAATTATTTGGTAGTTGAAGGCATACCTCTAGTGAATTAAATTTCAAATCCCCAAATATTAATTTATGACAAGGATCACCAACTTTAGCTCAATTTAATTTCAAATCCCAAAGTGTGCATTGAAATTCCAATGAATATTTCTAACGCTAATTACTCAATTTCTATATTTATAAGGGAACTGGCACCTCATAAATATCACATTGTGCTATTATCTCCATATGTTCCTGTTCCCGCTAAATATAGCAAATCAGCAATTAGCACTAGAAATATTCATTAAAGTTTGAAGGTAGATAAATAACAAGTAGAAATGCCATTTATTTATTATAATTTACAAAGCAAAGAACATCTAAATGCTTCTTATTTGATTAATGTGCCACATACCACCAGTTACACTAAATGCTTCAACTGAACTAGCACTAGATAAAATTCATACTGCCTCATAAGACAATATGCTTAATGGCTTGTCTGTTTTGGCATAGCACAACACCTTGTTAAGTTTTGATTAGTCTTACCTCTAACATTAGGATTGCAAAAGGATCTTAGAGGTAGTCTTTTTTTTATCCCCATGTCTAGGACTGTTTTCTGTTTTGTTTTTTTTTGTTTGTTTGCTTTCAAGTAGAAAACAAAGCCATGAAATACACTAGGTCTATCCTCAATGTGAGGAATATTTCTATTTTTGAGAAGTTTTCTGTCAAATCATGAAATCTGTGAGCCACCTGTACTGAGAACTTTGTCAGACTGGAAGGTGCAAACTGAGGAAATTGGCTTCATTATTCAACATAATCTCTCCAAAACACATTCTTCTGATAATCTGTGCACCATGAATACTCTGGGTCACTTCCCTTTGCACATACTAACTGTTGCATTTGGTGCTGCACTGCTTGACATGTAGAGCAGATGATACAGAAAGTTTTCAAAGCATGTCCAGATACCAGTCTTAAGTATAAAGACAATGGGGTATTCATGTCTCCCTTCGCACCAAAACTCAGGGCAGGTGAAAAGTCAAAACAGCACGTGCAAAAAATCCTATAGACAAGGGAATCCTAAAGCTATTAAGCTGCCTTTCCTACTCTGCACTGTTTCCTTGACTGTGCTTTGATTATGACTTGGATGTCTTTCCACATAGCCTCAACTATTAGTGATATATTAGAAATATGAAATTACCCTTCCCTAAGCAACTCTTTAAACATAAACTCAGCAGAAATATTAAAAAGAAACACTGATTTTATAGGTTGAGGAAATAAATTGTTTTTAATGACAATAAGGATAAAGAAACATTTAGAAAATCTCAGAATGTTTTTTATACTCCCTTTAGGTTTGTTCTCTCTTTTGACAGTGTTAAGGCTTAATATGCAGATACTCACATGTTTCTGAGGAAATCGTTCCAATTTAGATTAGTTTCGCATCTCTACAAACCAGCATCTTTAAGAGGTATACAGCTTTTTTACTAGACTTGACTTTTTTCTCTGTGTGTGTGTGTGTCTCTGTGTGTGTTTATGTGTGTTGCAAGAGACAATCACAATTGCCTCAAACAGTGTTAAGCTCACCAAAGGACTTTGCCCACTATGGCAAACTGCAAAGAAGCAACTGCTTGTCTGCAGCCACCTCCCCTCAGAACGTGCCTCTGCAAATACCTGGACTGGAAGTTAAGCCACCTGAGACGAACTTGAAATAAGATAAAGGTGGTACTATTGTCCAGTTATCTCAGGTCTTAGGAGAGGTTAACAAGGCTGGGGGAGAAGAATGTGCCCACTAGGAAAGCCAACTCTGCAGCTGTGCTGAAAATCAGCTCTGGCTGGGTCCAGCGGGGAGAGGCCACACCCCACAGCCCATTCCTGTGGCCCTTCCAGCAGAGGACTGCACAGGACTCATTTTATTGCAAAAGACGGTGAAAAACTCTCCCCACCCACAGGGGAGGTCCTTGGGCATTCCCAGTATGCCTGAAGGAATGACTGACACTTATTACACAGGTAGGAAGGGAAGATTTGCCAATAGCAAAGAAGAACACCACACCTGGGACCAGGAGATCAGAATAGAGATCAGGATGGTTTGACTAGGCCGCAGCAGCAGCTCAAGTTCAATTTTTGTATGTTATTTAAGAATAATACCAGCTTTGCTATAGATGTCTCTCTTAAATTTATCTTCATTTCATGTGCAAGTTACTTTTAGTTTCTGGAGTGATACCTTATGGCACATATCTGATAAAGCGTGATACTTGCATAAAGCAAACATTTCCATACAATGATTTTATTCCTATGACTTATCAATCTTGTACAAGCATGCTTTATATTCGCAACAGATATTCTCACCTCAGCTAGTGAGATTGTGTGATGAGCTTAGCATTTTAAAGTAGGATAAGCAGAAAAATGTACAAAATGGAGGAAGTTTAAGCACTTAGTACCAGACTGTGAAGCTAATCATATTTAAAGCAGGTGGTGACAACAGTTTTTCTGGCTGAACTGAGAGTCAAGTCTACTCCAAAGGAATGCTGGATATGCGTAGAGAAGCTTTGGGGTACATAATGATGCATGGACTTGTAATGTACTGAAACAACTTTCCTTAAAAATAAGACTAAACCTTGGTAGAATTTAACTTTACATCTTCAAAAGGAGTAAATACTTGGAAGCACTGTATAACTTTCACCTTTACACATACTTCATGTGGTTGGATTTAGAGCATTTTACTGTGCATCAGATAAGACCCCCCCTTGACTTTGCTTTATATTTATTGTCTTTTTTAATGCACTGCTGAAGGTGAATAGATGTCAAGAATGATACATTAGCTAATGTCTAAATGTATTCATGATGAGACATTGAAAGACAGTTCTTTAAATGCAGCTGGACAGCAGGAAAATAAATGACAGAGTTCTCAGAGTGTCACTTAGAATTTCATCGTTGTCAGTCACCAGAATAAATTCCAGTATGCCTATAATGAGGACTCTAATTATATATATATATAAAACAGGAAAACTGGTTTTCTATTTTGGCTCTTAAATTAAAACAAAAATAAAAAATCTTGCAGTAACAGCTCTCCTTATAACATTTATATATATAGGAGTCACCTGCACAATGCTCTTATATGAGGGCTTTAAGTATGAATGCTCATGTTTAAAGTACTACTTCAAGTCCATTACATAGTTTAATTATTATTAATTGGTGTATTCTCTCATAATACATGATGAATTAGACTTGTTTAGTCATGATTCTGTAAGAAGATTAAATTAAATCTTTTAATTTTCAAGCACTTATATGATTATTGGCAGTTACCAGACATTACTTTTACTCTAGGTGCAATATTAATTGCATTAGATCTCACAGATGGTTGCGGTCCTATAGACTGGGTGCGCTGAAGTTCCTGAGACAAAGTCGGAGGATTCAGCAACAACTAACCCAAAGGTCTCCAGCGGCCCCATGCCAGGCATGGCCAGTTCCAGCCCCAGCGCAGGGCACGGCTGAGCCCCTCAGCCACGGGCGGGCGGGCGAGAGCCCCGGGGAAAGCCTGGGCAAGGGAGGGCAAAACGCTGCCCGGCAGCCAGGGCTGAGCGAGGGGAGCCGTGCGGGAAACAGCCCTGCGAGCCTGAGGGGACAGCGGGCAGCGGGGACGGAGGCGGGAGAGACCCGGCAGGGATGGCCCTGCGGCCAGGGAGAGACCCCGGCGGGGCAGATGGACATGCCCTGAAGGAACTATGGCTACTGAAAAGCTCATGCAGACGCACGTTTACCTTGAAGAACTGCAGTCTGTGTGAAGGCACCAGGCTGGAGCAGGGAGAAGTGTGAGGTGGAGGAAGAGAGAGAGAGAAGAGCTTCTATGGACTAGCAGTCCCGATTCTCCATTCCCTGCACGGCTGGGACAGAGGAGGTAGAGGAGTTAGGGATGAGGGAGTGAAGATGAGCCCGGGGAAGAAGAGAAGAAGAAAAATATGTTTTAGTTCTTTTTTTCACAGTATCCATCTCTAATCCAATTGGCAATAAATTAATATTTTCCCAACTCATTTCACCCAAGACTGTAACAGATAAGTGATATCCCTCTGTTTATCTCAACTGTTGATAAACTTTTCCATCCTGATTGTGACTCGCTGATCACACAAACAAAACCATTTTCAGGGCTGGGGTCCTTGAACATTTTCTCCAATGACAAAAGCTTGACTGCACTGCCAATTTCAGAGCTGTGAGAACCTGCTTATTCTGCTGCCAGTGCTTTGCTGTGCAGTGATACGCGCAGGGGTGCTGTTGATGAAGTGGGATATGATGGAGTAGCAAGCTATTGATCTGCTCTTGTGACTGCCGGTCAAACTACTGTTGTCATGTTAGGATGGTCCAGGTATTTCTTGTGCCACTGTCTTTCTATGCATGTTAATTTTAGTAGGTGTTGACAACCTTGTGGTGGTATGAAATTTTTAAGGGTTTGAGAAGTTACATTCCACTTTCTCTAGTCCTAGGATTGGGAAGTAATTTGAGGCCTATCTCCGACTGGCAGTAACCGTAAATGAGGAGTTGCTGTATCATTCTGTGGCATAGTGTTTTTCTAGAAAGGTTTTATGTTCAAATGAGAAGGAAGAGAAAAATGTGTGAGGGAATGGTGAAAAACACATCAGAAGGCCAGTAGAGTTTCAGGAAAACATCTGTACTTATTTCAGCTTTCAGAAGGGGGTGATGTGGAGGGACACAGTCTTGACAAAGTTCTGAGACCTTAAGCTGTCAGGTTAGTAGAATGAATGCCCTGTAACCTTACACTACTGGTGGAAAAATCAAATGTACTGTTTTACATCCCTTAACACACACAATGGCTTCTTTCTACCCAACAGTTTATGACTTAGCTATCTTGGTTTTTTTCAGCGCTCTTGATGGTTGTGACTGTGGAAACACATACAATTGAGTTAATGTTCCTAGAGGTCAATGTTGATAAAGATATTTAGGCTCATACAAAAATTGTATAATAATTCTACTTTGAATTCTACAGCTTCTTTCTAGCACAACACATTTATAAAAGGAAGTTCTTTAGCAATGTTAATGTAGAACTCTTGAAAAAATATTTTAAGTCTTAATTAGAGCTTTGAAAAATTACAGCTTTAAATGAAATACGCTTAGCTTTCATCTTTTTGCAGAAATGTTCAGCTCTGAAGTAATTCAGCTGATTTTCAGTGCACAATTTAATAGCAAACCTATTATCATGTCAATCAGGACTTTCATGTTTTCTTTTCTTTTAAGCAAAGAAAACACTCCAAATTAGTTCTACTTAAAATATTGGCAATAAAAGGTGTGTTAAAAACTTGAAAAATTGCAGTTAGTACTGAAAGGTTTGTCTTAAAATTTTCAAAGTTATTATTCAGAAGAACAAAACTACTCCATCTGAGCACTTCTGAGATTGTATGGAATAAAATGTTGAACTATTTCTTCCCTGTAAAATTAAAAGAGGTAACAAAACACTGGTATTTTAACTTCATTTTCATTAGAGTCAACACTAATGCCCAATTGTGTTGGGTTTTTATATTATCCTGTCAAAGTAAGTGCAAAGTAGTATTGCTGATTTTATCAGACAGTCTGATAAAATGCATAAAATTGTACTACTATACTATAGTAGTATCTTTCTTTCAGGATTATCTCCCTATTTTGTACAACTAACTTTGTGTGGTACACACAGGGTAAATTAATTTCTCCTTTTCTGATCCATGAGAAGGCACAGAGGTGTGTGCCTTAGCACAATTCATCAGAGAATCGTGTCCTAACCCTGTGCTAAACTCTAATTTGAATGACAGTGGACAGTCTAACCTGTGTCTAAACAAGGGTTTAGGCAGATATTAAGACCATAGCTTTGCTCATTTTTCAAGCATATGCTTACATTCTGTGTTGCTTTGAGTACCAGCAATTGGAAAATTCTCAAAACTGAAGAGTAACAAACCCTTTAATACTCTCTCCTTAAGGAAGCAGTTGGTTGCCAGGAAATTTTATTTCATTTTTAAATACAATATTAACCATGTGCTATTGAAACACTGCTTTTAGTTTCAAATGAGGAAAAAGATATATGTTAAAAGTTAATGGGCATCTTGGGTATGCTTTTAAATCTTAATTTTCATCATCTGTTCCTCATGGGCTCCCCATGACTCTGGCAAACATTCTGGTTTGCATTTTGCTTTTGTTTGCTACAGTGAACTTTTAGGAAAATATGTGGCTGACTGAAGAACGCAATCTGTTAGATGCCAGTTCATGGCAGGTACAAAGCATTTTGCAAAATATCAGATATTTTGATCTGATCCTGTTTTCTAAAGGAAAAATTTTAGTGGAATCAAACTGTATTCCTTCTGGCTCAAAGAAAAAATATAATAGGTAGTAAGGCTTAATATAACATGTTTAATTCTGTTCACACAGATGATCATTCTACCATTTTTATCACTGACACTGGTCAGTGGTAGATGCCAAAGAAAAGAGGAGGCAGAGCAATTCCATAGTAATAGTTTCCCAGGTCCCAGTTGTGCAGATGCAAGCACTTTCTGACTTAAGAACTTCCTGAGGTCATACTTCTGTTGCCGTTTTAATATCATTAGTAACTTTTTTCCCTCACTGAATGTATCTAATTGTTTGGGTTGAAACTCCCAATAGTTTCAAAAGGTTATGGCTCAAAGGCATGGTCAGAGAATTTACATAATAACTACACACACTTGCTTTGTCTAAGTATGTCCTGGATTATTAGCAACAAAGCTCGATTTAAAACAAAACAAAAAGGTGTCTACTTTTAACAAAACAAAACCCTCTTATTTGCTCAAAACTATAATCTAGAGCTAAGAATCAAATAGCTGGTGCATATTATGCTATAATTTGACTTTCTTTTACCTGACAAGACTTTTTTGGGGAGGAGAACCTTAGTTGTTCTTTCCTATATGGTCTCAGTGGAACCCAGAGCAAAATGGAAATGGGGACATTTAGCTGAAAGATTTTTGCATACAAAATAAATGGCAAAGTTTTAAGGGCACAGGCATTTGAATACTATAATCAAAATGTCATTTAATGCAAATTCCAAAAGTAGTATCAACACAGAATTATAAACTTGACAGTGAAGTGCGTTTCATGAATAAATAGTTAAAGAAAGGTTAGGATATTGCTGTCTCTATCATGCTTCTGTTTGCTCTTCAGAGTTCCTGCTATTCCAATTTGGTATAAAGTAGGCAGTGTTGTAAACCACTTTTTTTTCAGCTACAGGCACCAGTTTTCAGTTTCCTGCAGATATTCAAATATGTCATTGTCCTCTTAAATCTGAGAAATAGCCGTCCATGTAAAAATATACACTCAAGAAATTACACTTAGCCATTAAAAGAATATTCAGTCAAATCACTTTAAGTGGGAAGTGAAAGGGATTTTCTTTTCAAGCTTTATAAAGTGTGTATTTTAAGATTGGAAAAGTAAATTAGACCTGTCTTAATTTTCTGACAATATATTCATTAACAAAGGGCAACATTAACTTTCATCTGTGTTGAATTTTCCTCATTGGATAAAAGATAAAAATAAATGAATCATAGAATCATAGAATAAGTTGAAAAAGACCATTAAGATCATTGAATTCAACCATTAACCTAACACTGCCAAGTCCACCTCTAAACCATGTTCTGAAGTGTCACATCTACACATATTTTAAATGTCTCCAGGGATGGTGACTCCACCACTTTCCTGGGCAATGGGTTCCAGTGCTTGGCAATCTTTTTGGTGAGGAAATTTTTCTTACTATCCAATCTATACCCTCCCTGGCACAAACATGAGGCCATTTCTGCTTGTCCTGCCAGTTGTTCCTTGGAAGAAGAGATCGATAACCATGTTGTTACAATCGCCTTTCAGGTGGTTGTAGAAAGTGGTTTGGTCTCCCCTCAGCCTCCTTTCCTCCAGGCTAAACAACCCCAGCTCTCACAGCTGCTTCTCATCAGACTTGTGCTCCAGACCCTTCACCAGCTCCGCTGACCTTCTCTGGACACACACTGGCACCTCAAAGTCTTTCTTGTAGAGAGGAGCCCAGGACTGAACACAAGGTTTGAGTTGTGACCTCACCAGTGCCAAGTACAGGAGGACAATCACTGCCCTGGTCCTGTTGGCCACACTATTTCTAGTCCAAACCAGGATACTCTTGGCTTTCTTGGCCACCTGGGCACACACACTGGATCATGATTAGCTGGCTGCTGATCAATAGTCCTTCTCTGCTGGGCAGCTTTCCAGTCACTCGTCTCCCAGCCTGTAGCACTGCATGGGGTTGTTGTGACCCAAGGGCAGGGCCGGGCACTCGGCCTTGTTGAACCTCACCTCGGCCTTGGCCCATTGATCCAACCTCTTCAGAGCTTCAGTGCCCTTTCTGTGTGCCGTTCCATGTGAACTACCTTGCCAAGCCCTTTCTGACTCGCCACATCCTTGTTGCGACCAGTATCCAGGGGCTTCTTTTATGTGAAGGTGCTGGTTGTGATTTGACAGAATGAAAAAATATGAACTGCATTTTTTTCAAAATAATTGACATATTTCTGTAGATCACACTAAGAAATTCCCAGATTTTTCTCTTTACAAAACCAAAACTGTGAAAAATATTCTTTCCAAAAGTTATTTTGATAAATTTCAAGTTGAAGAAAAAGCACAGAAACATACATAAAAATGATTTACAGTCTGCTATTTGGTGCTGTTTCAAGGGGTTTCAAGCTTCATGAAGTGACTGAAGCATTCTGAATAAGTCTGAATAGCTTAAAAATAATTAAATTTTAATCTTTACATACATCTACAGCTTTTCATTATTTTAAAAAAGCAAATAAAAAACTGAAAAGTGGGATTTTTGTTGTCCATCCTTGTGTAAGTGTAGCCTGTTCATGGTTCCTCTAAATATTATAAACCATGCTTCTGTTTGAAGATGAATGTGGTATCTGTAGTTAGTGAATGGCATTACATTAGTCAGAAGATAGAAAGCAGTTTTTCCACCAATGGCATATATTACTCTGGAGACAAGATATAGGAAATGTGTTTTGACAGTGATGAGACTATGGAATTCACCTTTATCATAACACATTCAGCTTGGACACTCAGTTCTCATCTTGCCATATTCTTATCTTGTTTTGCTTTTGTTGAACACTTTCAACTCCTCCAGCATGCAGGTGAATGTGATTTTACTTCCATGCAGCCAGACAGAGCACAGAGGTGTCATGCAAACAGGAAAATGCAGTTTAAATATTCACAGAGCATGTGTAGTAAACGAGTAAGAGAACCTTGAAGTTCTTGATATATGTTTTACGAACCGATGCTCATTAAAACTTGGTCAAACACAAAAATGCTGATCTTTCCTCATGCTTTAGAAATACATCCATATCATAATGCCCTGTTAAAGATTTGTCATGAGATTTCTTTATTGTTTTTTCTTCTCTACTTGCACGGTTCAGCTTCTTTGAAAAGTAGTAGTTGCCCATGCAGCTTATATCAATATCTTCAGTCTTGAAAAAACTAAGTACAATTGGTGTTAGAGAAACTGATATCCTTACAAAGATTGTCTTTGATACTGATTATTTAAGACAAACAATTTTCAACAAAAAGTCACCATGGAATCACAGTTGTGGAGTCTTAGAATCGTACAATAACTTAGGTTGGAAAAGACCATTAAGATTACTGAGTGTAACCATTAACCTAATACTGTCATGTCCATCACTAAACCATGTCCCTAAGTACCGCATCTACACACTTCTAAAATGTTTCCAGTGATGGTGGCTCAGACACTTCCCCAAATAACTTCTTCCAATGCTTGACAGTCCTTAAAGTGCAGAATTTAGTTCTAACAGCCAACCTAAACCTTCCTTTGATGCAACTTTATGTCATTTCCTCTTGTCCTATTACTTGTTCCTTGGGAGAAGAGGTGGACCCCCACCTTCCTACAGCATCCTTTCGGGTAGTTGAAGAGAGTGATAAGGTCTTCCTTCAACCTCCTTTTCACCAGGTTAAATACTTCCAGTTTCCTCATCCACTCCTCATCAGACTTGTGCTCCAGGCCCTTCAGCACGTTTTTTGCCCTTGTCTGGACATGCTCCAGTAACTCAGAGTCTTTCTTGTAGTCAGGGGCCCAAACCTGGACACAGTACTCGAGTTGAGGCCTTACCAGTGCTGAGTATAGAAGGACAATCACTTCCTAGTCCTGCTGGCTGCATTATTTTTTATGCAAACCAGGATGCCATTAGTCTTCTTGAGCCACCCAGTCACATGTTCGCTAATGTTCAGCCTTCTGTCGACCAGCAACCAGGTCCTTCTCCACCGGGCAGCTTTCCAGCCGCTCTTCCCCAAGCCTGCAGTGTTGCACGGAGTCGTTGTGGCCCAAACGCAGGACACGGCACTTTGCCTTGTTCTACCTCACACAGTTGGCCTCAGCCCATCACTGCATACTGACATCTCTGTAGAGCCTTCCTACCCTCCAGCAGACCAACATTCCCACCCAACCTTGTGTCAGACTGACTGAGGGTGCGCTCAGTCCCCTCATCCAGACCATAAAGACATTAAATAGGACCGGCCCCAGTTCTGAGTCCTGGGGAACACCACTTCTGACCAGTCACCAACTGGATTTAACTCCATTCACCACAACTTCCTGGACACAACCACCCAGCCAGATTTTCACCCAGTGAATAACATGCCTGTCCAAGACCTGAGCAGCCAGTTTCTCTGAGAGAAGGCTATGGGAAATGGTGTCAAAGGCTTTATTAAATCCTAGGCAGACAACATCTCAGTGTTTCCCTCCTCCCCTAGGTGGGTCATACTGTGATAGAAGGAGACAAGTTTAGTCAAGCAGGACCTGCCTTTGATAACCCCGTGCTGGCTGGGCCTGATCCCCTGGTGTCTTCTGCATTTCGTGTAATGGCACTCAAGATAGTCAGACCCATGGCTTTCCCTGGCACCAACGTCAGGGTGAAAAGCGTGTAGTTCCTTGGATCCTCCTTCTGACTCTTCTTGTAGGTGGGCATCACGTTTGCTAACCTCCAGATATCTGGGTCCTCTCCAGTTAGGCAGGGCTGCTGGCAAATGATTGAAAGTGACTTAGGGACCACTTTTATCAGCTCCTGCAGTGATCCCTCTCCAACCTGGCCTGTGGGATTAACTGAAAGTTTAATGACTTTAAATTAACAAAAAGGTAGGTTTAGATTTTCTATTTGGAAGAAATTCTTACGGTGAGGGTGGTGAGGCTCTGTAACAGGATGCGCCGATTAGATGTGAATGCCCCACGCCTGGAAGTGTTCAAGGCTTTGAGCAACCTGGGCTAGTGGAAGGGGCAGGGATGGGAAGGAGGTTGAACTATATAATCTTTAAGTTCTCTTCCAACACAAACCATTCTATGATTCCATGAAATTCCACCTAAGTATGCCTTTCTAATTTTTCTTTTACTGCTGGAGTATTTTTAAATATCTAAACTATTTAAATACTTAGCTACAACTGACACATAATAAAACATGAGAATCTTGTTTACCAAGTTTACTTAAAAATATCTTCCCTAATAATTTTAGTTGGTAGCACTTCATGGTCTTTTCTTGATGTTTTTACTTTACTAGCACGTTTTAAAGATGGTATTTCTATCTCTTGAATTTTTCATTCATTATTTAGAACAGAGTTTTTTGTATTTAGACCAATAGCAATAACAGACTGTCTTGAAGCCTGATTCGGACATGACGGAGCCCCCAGTCAAATTATAGACAAATATATCCTGTGCCCTCTTTCTAGCTAACTCACAGCCTAGATATTGCTGACAGCATTTGCCCAAAGATATCATACTGATGGTCAGGAGCTTATATAATTAATACATCTCATTTTATTCCACTTTTCAAAATACAGGGGGTAGTAGTGTGTTTTGTTAGATTCTGCTGGATAGCTAAAAGTAGTAGATCTTGGCTTTTAAAAATAATGATTCCGTAATTACTGACAAAATAGGAGGGATTACTAATAAAACATTGCCAGTATTTCACCTGAGGACACAATTTAGAAACTTTTGATAAATGTAGCAGAATATGAGAAAATGTGGTGGCTATATTGTTTGTTTATATACGCATTTCACAAAAAAAAAAAAAAAGGCTGAAACGAAGTCATTATTTACAATATATATGTTAAAACTGAATCAGTATCAACCTGTCACTGACTAAGTAAGACTGCTGTACATAAAGCACTAGAATTCCACAAAATCAAAGGAATCAAAAAGTGTCTTTGCTTTATCACATTATGGTACATTAGCTTGTAAAACCATCACTGAATAATTCAATATTTCTATGTTCAAAAGAAAACAATAATAATTATGCTAACATTTCTTGGCTCTGATACCTGATATACAACAACTCTTCATCACAGGTTTCATTTCTATTTCTATTTTCCTCAGAGAGAAGTGGATGCTCAGTGAATTGTCAGAAGCTATACATAAAGACCATGGCAGAAACAGGAATAGGATGCATTTTCAAGCTCACAATATGGTTCAAGCTGCATCCAATTGAATTTATTGACCTAAAACTAAGTCAGACAATAAATACAACACAAACCTAAACCACATTCCAGCTAAAAGCCAAGGAGTGCTTAAAATAAATCTGACTGCAGTTTTAAACTTCGTCTGTTTCAATAATTAATATTAATTAACAGATTAACTATGCCTTAATTCCAAATGGAACATGCTAAGCCTATCTAGGACATTTATTCAAATGGGTGTACCTAATTGAATCAGTATACCAGTGTTGGCACAAATCCAGGCTCCAAGTGTACGGAATTCAGAGATGAAGAACTGAGTAGGAGTACTTTATGTATTCAGACAAAACTTAGTAGCAGGATTTGAGAATTTGTTCAAAGCTCTTGGTGCTTTCACGCTCAACATCCACAACTTAGAGTTGTTAGATCCTGGTTCCATTCTTCAGAGGTATCTGAACAATTGCATCATACATTCCTATTGAGCCACGTGATTGATATATGAAGAAGAGTCATTGAGTCCTTCTAAACCTTCCCTGAGGGGCAGAAAATATTTTTGCATAAAACATTCAGAAGCTCTCCAAGATGATGGATATGGCATTCACATACAGTGGGAATGCCTGGGTTTGGTGGAAGATTAACAAAATCGAAGCAAACTCAAAGGATATCTGCCCCATCTTCACAAGCACATATATTGGAGTACAACATGGTCAGTGGTTGAGAAGATGCCCTACAGGGGTTGTATGTGCTCAAACTTCCTCAGATGGAAACCATTTTCCCACATTCTTGGCAAACAGAGCAAACAGCAGTGCTAAAAGGAAACAAAGCCATTTTAGAATACTTGGGAGGAATCTTGATAAGAAATAAAGTATTTTATTTGTAGTTCATAAACCTGCATAATTTCAGTTCAGTTTTATGAACTTGATTGGTTTATGCAGAGAATGTAAAAGAAATTACTTTTACACAATCTATTTTTCAAGAGCAATGATAATACAATTCAGGTTGATGGAAGCATCTCAAAGTCATTGAATTGTCAGCCCTCCCCAAAATAAAAATTTTCAAATGGGTTATTATTATTTTTCATGTGCTTATCACTGAAATCAAACTTGGATTTGATTACAGACCATGCACTTATTGTGAGGTTTTTTTGGTTGTTTTTCATTTTCAGCTGGAAAAATTTTTACAAGTGTCCTGTTCTTTACTGCCTGACTTAGTGGAAGGTCATTAAATGGAATGACATCATAACCATAGCCTTTTGAGATTTCAGGGGAGTGAAGTCAGGAACCTTTTCTTTATGTTTTGAAGTCCTATTACGGAAAGCAACACTGGCATCATGGCTAGACATGCTATCAATGACATATAATGATATCTCAGGAA
The DNA here is from genome assembly GCA_014706295.1 of Lycocorax pyrrhopterus obiensis. Classification (NCBI taxonomy): domain Eukaryota; kingdom Metazoa; phylum Chordata; class Aves; order Passeriformes; family Paradisaeidae; genus Lycocorax; species Lycocorax pyrrhopterus. The sequence goes on from JACSVZ010000002.1 coordinate 73,173,318, forward strand.
TGTTCATGTAGCCAGTTCACGAAATTTACAATTTGATATAGGCAGTATGCTTATGACTAAGTTATTTCAGGAGATTCCTGTAGTATTAGAACTTGAGCCTTAAATCACCACCATTCTTCGAAATGTGCAGCGATATTATGCTAATAATTGATGACCATTCTGATCTGAGAGCATTACATACTTACCCTACATGTGTGTAAAACATTGCAGGCACAATGTCCATAACAGTAATGATTAAAAAAGGCTTTACTTATATTTATATTTTCAGGCATCCAAGTTTGTGGGCTTACATAGTCTTCACAAAGGGTTTCTTGCAGACCACACATAGACTAAGAAGTTCTTGATATTTTCTCAAGAATACTGAATTACTTAGGGCTTAGAAATTTCATATTCAATTGCCATGGATAGTTTAAAATCATAAAAAATGGACATAGTTATAGAAAAAAATTATGAAGTAGGAATTCTTTTTCAAGCTATAGCTTTTAAATCACCGATATGAAAATATGCAATAGCCGGAGAGATTACTGTGCTTAGCCTATAATTTTCTAACAAAACCTGTGTTTTTGTCTGAATAATCAATTTGTTCAATCGTTAGTTTCTGGAATGTTTGAATGGCAATGTTTTTACACAAGAAAAGGAAAAAGAAAAGAATGAAAGGTGACGCTCTTTTAGATTTGATGTTAACTACAAGGAAGGAAGTGATAGAGTTGACAATCCTTAGCAAGAAAAAAAATCAGAATAAAAATAATAGACTTCAAAAAGGTGGACTTTAATAAACTCAAGACACTTAGAAACAAATTTAGTGAAAAATTAGTTAAGGAGAGACAGTTGATTCCTAAAGAGATAATATTAAGGGCAGAAGTGCAGATTATCCAATTACAGAGGAAGAACAGGAAGTATATTGAGAGATCAAATGACATAAACCATGAAAGAGATCATGCAGACAATGGAAACTAGGTCAGATACAAACTTGGAAAGATAAGACAAGCAGCTCACATAGATAGGAACAACACCAGAACATATATAGCTTAAAATACAGCCAGGAAGTAACATGCAAGAGTGTTGAGAAGTAATTCTGCAAATATATTTAAGGAAAAAGAAAGCCAGGGGTAGAAATGGTCTATCAACAGGGGAGTATTACCTTGTCTTTCCATCAACATTCCCTGAAATACTCAACTACAGGCATAGCTGATGTCACTAAAAAGTTCTTACTGCCAAACAGGGAACTACTAAGCTGGAGCATACTTGAAAAATACGAATCTGCTAAAATATTTTGGCCCTGATGATATGTACTTTAAACAGCTTTAAGAACCAATAAAAGTAATGTCAGAATTTTTTGTCCTTATTTCTGAGAGTGCATGAAAAATGAATGAGGTTTCAGAAGACTGGAAAATGAAAAATATAACAATGTTTTTAAGAGTGCTGTGGTTTAACCCCCAATGACAAATAAGCACCACACAGCTGCTCTCTCACTCCCACCTCCTTCCCTACAGTGTGATGGGGGAGACAATCCAAAGAGCAAAAGTGAGAAAACTTGTAGGTTGAGTTAAAGGCAGCTTAATAGGACAGAAAACAAGGAATATAATGATTATAATAATGATGATAAAATAATTAGAATATACAAAACAAGTGATGCACAATGCAATTGCACAGCACTGCCCAGGCGATGCCAGCCAGTTCCCAAACAGTGGCCTCCAGCCAGCTTTCCCCTGAGTTTATATACTGAGCATGGCACCATACAGTATGGAATATCCCTTTGGCCAGTTTGAGTCAGCTGTCCTGGCTGTGTCCTCTCCTATGGATGCTGAAAAAGCTCCAGCAGAGAATTTCTTCACCTCTCTGCAGCATTTTTATGAGAGTTCTGTCTTTCCCATGCAAGTAACTCAAAACAATGTTACAGTTTTGTAAACTTCTTGCAGCTGCAGGTTCTTTTGCAGAATTGTTATGGTTCTAACTAGAAAAACATTCAGAGATGGGTGTCTTAGAACTTGACCAATCCCCTTAAGGGGTGAATGGCACAAAACCAATTACCTTATGCCACTTAATACACTTTGGGAACTAACATATAAAAGCCTTTTGAGAATTCATTAAAGCGCTTCCATTTATCCCCGAGCCTGGACTTTGTGTCGTTTCTCTACTCGTCCTTGGGGAAAACAGCGACACTCTCCCAAATTCTTGTGGCCCTCCCACCTTCTAGCTAGCAAGCTATGAGAAGCTGAAAAATCCTTAACTTAGTACAAACGCTACTTAGCAACAACAAAAACATCACTGCTACCAGCACTATTCTCCTATTAAAGCCGAAACACAGGAAATTTGTTATAAATATTCATTGTATTAGTTTGATAGTTTCTCTCTCCATGGTGGTCCACTTGTCTGGGTGAGTTACAACATCTTCCTTAATGCAGGTCACTCAGGAATAAGGATTAGGTGATTTTGTCTCATTTTTGGGTCCTGCCTGTTTCAGCTCCTCTTCTCGTGATGGTCCTGCTTCTTCACCCCTTACTAAATGCGCTGCAGTACCTGTCATCTTGGTTGAAGTATCTGCAGCATTTGTCATTTTGCTGTCCATCCAGAGATAATTTCTTCCCCTTGAAGGTGCTGAGAAGTGTTGAACACGGCTTGGTAGGCCTAGGCCAGGCCCCAGCATCTTGCAGTGGTTTGTGTTTGTCCGGAATTGCCAGAGTGATGACATACTTTTCCCAAATATTTTACTGATTTTTCCAGGTTCTGCACTTTTTCAGGGATGAGGTTCCAAAACATTGGAAGAGTCCACTCTTCTACGTACTTGCCTATAGTATCCCACATACCCTGCTGCTCATAATTATCCAGCCTCAGAGCAGATGACTGGGTGTATTCTTAAATAGTTGTTTAATGTTAAACAAGATCTGGAACACATTCAGAACAGGCAGCAATAGGAACGTTCTGGTTTGAACATCCCAAGGAGAATCAAAATTCTCAAGAGCTATTGTAATTAGCCTGGAGGAGAAGGAGGGGAAGATGGAAGTGTCTCCTGCATGGATTGCATCTCCAAGGAGAAAAGGAAAATCTAAAAGATATAATTATAAATAGTTTCCAATAGATGGCTCCCAAAGTACAGAGATGATGGCTATGCTGAGTACAACTACCACATCAGTTTCATGACTAGCAATTTTATCATATCATAAGCCAGTGCTACAAAGCAGAACAACATGATAACCTTAGCCCAACTCTCATGGGTGATAAACAGCACAATAGGGAACACATATTGCAAGGAAGGTATTACATAAGGCAAGTGAAAGTACAAGCACACCAAATTTGAGAGCAAATAAATTAACATTGTGACCAGAAATTTTTAAACTAATGCAGTAAGTGCTTAAATCTATTCTAATGCCTTCTAGTCAGATTTCTTATTATCTCAACCCATCATACCTCACACTGGGCAACAAAAAGGATTGTCATGGTTTAACTCCAGCTGACAACAAAACACCACAGAGCTGCTTGCTCAATCCCCACCTTCACAGTAGGTTGGGAGAGAGAACTGGAAGAGTAAAAGAGAGCAAACTTGTGGGTTGAGATAAAGACAGCTTAATGGGACAGAAAAGGAGGATAATAATAATAATAACAGCAATTAGAATATATAAAATAATCTAATTGTTCACCACTTGCTGACTGATGATCAAATTATTTGTAAGATTTTAAAAGATAACAAAGTAAGAGCTAATTTGGATTTAATGTTTTATGTGTAGTAGAGAATCAAAATATACTATATTGTGGCCTTAGTAAGACTCCTGACACAGTGTCACATATTTTTGTAATTAACCTTTACAGGTGTGGTATAGATGAGACTACCAGTGTTACAGTGAAACTGGTCACAGATGGTATTGTTAGAGAAACTGTCAATGGAAGGAGATTTACTTAAAGCTTTTCAGAGGAGTCTGCTCTAATTCTAGTTTATTCTTCATTCATATCCTGGGTGATGGAAGAGAAAGTATGCTTATTGCATTGTCCTGGTATAAAGTGCAAGAATACTGGGAGTTTCAAAATAATTTTAACAACAGAGGAAAAAATATTTTTAAAAGAATGATTCAATTCAATAAAGGCAATTACAGTCTTCTACTTTTGGATTGTAATTTCAGGTACATGAATACAGGGATAGCAGTTCTACATGAGTTGATTAAATAGCAACTCCATATCAAAGGATCTGAGGATAATCCTCAGGAGATCATAAGCCACACATCAATCAGTGGTGTCACGCTGCTGTAAAGGAGAGCATTGCACATCATGCTGGGATATGTAAATGAAGTACAGCTCACAAGAGATGCTAGGTAATTCTTCTGCTTTGTCCCTCATACATGAAACCTTTGCTGGAGTATAGTCACCTGTTCTGAGGAGCCTTTAGAGCCATCAAGGAAGCTACACACTAGGACTGCAAATAGTTCAGAGGAGAAAAATGAGTATAATCGGAGATACGGATAATTTTTATAGAGAGGAGAAATGCTACAATTTGGGATTGGTTGTCTGAGAGAATACTAAAGATTTAAGAATAAATAAATTTGTAAAATACTGGTTGAAAGTGAAAAGTAGTTGCCAATTCTCTGTGTTAGCAATAATAGGACACTAGGTAATTAATAGGTTTAAACAACATTTTAATTTACACACTGAAATAATAAATATAATGATATATTAAAACAGGCCAGTTTCAGAGTCTGTGAAGTCTCCACTTCAGAAAATCTTTCAGACCGTAACTATACTTTATGTGTTGCACATAACTATACTTTATATGTTGAAGCAAAGAGGTGGACCAAGGACTTCTGAGATCCCTTCTAGCTCAGTTCTATAATTCTGTACTGACTAATTTAAAAACTAAGAGTTTATAATATTTTTTATATATTTTATATTATGCAAATTACCATAAGGAAAGAAATGTTAGAGCAAATTTCTGGTGTAATTATGACACTCAAAGAAAAAGAGAAACTGACAGTTATTTCCCCAAAGAGCAGGTTTTTAAGTTGCCTAATTGATCTAGGTTTGCAAAGACGTATAATTAAATCTTAGGGCAAATATTGCATTCAAATCCTGTTAGAAAATAATGGGATTCAGATGTATAATTTCTCAACTCCTGCACACAGCTTTGAAAATACCCTGAAGTCTAAACAAAAACGTACCCACAGTGACAAAAGCAGAGTTTAAAAACAAACATTAAACAGTTTTATATCTGTTCACAAAACAAAATGCCACTTTTCATAAAGACCTGCTTTAGATGTAGAAAGAAAGGGGGCTACTTTCATGTCTGAGACTTTCTCAACAACCAGACAAACTCAATAAGCTGAATCTGCCCTGAAGCATATGACACAAATCTTAGCAGTCATTCTTCAGTTCAGTGGGAGACCTAGCCCACCTCTGGTTGTTAATTAAAATGATTGATTAGCTCTGTTTAGCATAAAATAAATTTCAGTACTGTAGAAAAAATTGAAATATCAAAAAATGTCACTACTCTTGTAGTATCATGGTTCTCTGTTTGAACTGATCCAACATATACTGTTGAATGGCATAAAGCCATAGAAATTAATCTTAAGTGTTTAAGCAATGTGGTATTTACAGCAATTAAATCAGCTAATTAAGCAAATTAAGCAAGCAATTAAAATCTAGCAATATTAACAAGTAATTGTATAATAGACATTTATTGAAGTTTGTCCATAAATTCACATTATAGGCATTTTAATGAATTTCCTAAATATACTGAGACATTACATAAATTAGAATCAAACTGAAAATATGGAAAAAGCCCTGGACAACACTAATACAAGCTTCTTAAGCATTTATGCACAGCTTAAAATAATTCTTATCGATTTACCTGATTATACCTGTTACTTAATCTAAAGGGAATACTTAATTGCAGCCTGAATAGCAGGTTTTATTGGCAGTTTTAATACAAAATGTTATGTAGATAATTGGTAGTTATAGAACTGTTGATACAATAAAACGTAAAAAATATTATATACAGATTTTATAAAGCTTTGAGGTTTGAAAACTACTTTATTTGGGTCACAATATTGAATATTACAGCACAATTATCCATGTTTTATCATAGAGCTTAAAGCTTTCATCTTAGTCCTTTGATCATTTTAAATCAACAAGGGATTCATTACATCATGTAAAAAAATCTGTCTGTGCATCTTTTATGTCATGGGAAAGGGATCATATTTCTGTGGGCTAATGAAGAAATTATGAGGTATTGATTTGCGGAAAAAAACAAACGCTGCCTAATCTTTCTTCCTCTGCTAACTCACTTTCCTCTTACTCTTGCACTGCCTGCTATGTATTCAAGAATAAATAGAACCTATTTGTATTCAATATTAGAGTTTTTTCTATATCTTGCATTTTTCTGCTCTCCAAATAGTTCAAGATATGAATTTGTCATTATACTGATATTACTCTATTGACACAAAATTCTCGTCTATTTGAGAGGCTGACGAATATCAAAACAAATAATAAAAGCATTTAGTTATTGAATTTTATTTTCAAATGAAAACATAGTATTTTTTATTGCAATGCAAATAAAACATTAGGTACAAAAGACTGAGCAAGCAGGCAGTAGCCGTTTGGGAGGAAAGACACTGAAGAACTGTTTACCTACAAACTATAAAGAGCACTGGTGTTGCAGAGGTTGAGTCCACTGCAGGGATGACCAAGGAGCCACAGAGCTCCAAAACAGCGGAGGTCCGCTGGTGGGCAGGCTCAGAGGTCTAAGACCACCCCTTTTACCTCTTTTAAGTCCCTGTTCTAGATAGTTCTCCTTTCCTTGATACCTCATTGGTTCCCGGGTCCCTTGTTCCACCCCTCGCCTTCCCCACTGGTCATTGCCCTGTCACCCCACCTCCTCTCCATCCCTTGGCTCCCAGATGATTGGTCTCTGATGTTCTGCCCTCCCCCGGTGCCGATCCGGATAAAACCCTGGACCCCTCAGTGTTCTGTGTTCTTTGTGCCTGGTTCCCTTCGAGCGGGGACCCCAATAAACTCCTCAGAACTCCATACAAAGGACCCTCTCTCCTCTTTGCCCTCGGCGACGCTGCAGAACCTTCCCAGCTCTGTGTGTGTGTGTGTGTGGCTGTGAGTACCCACCTACTATGGTGTGTCAGAGTGTGTTCAAGTGTGTTTGCATGGCACCCCCAGAGCTGCTCCGACAGGGACGCGATCGGGATGGACGCAACGCTCTTTCCACCCCTCCCCACGCACATTGCGTCACATTGTACTGTAAGATGTACCATGCCAACAAGAACACTGGAACAGTGACTGGAATATACTGGAAAGAAACTCAGGGTTTCTCCATGTCATTTGAGAGGCCTGTTCTTCAGAACTAACAAATTAAGCAAATATCATCTGGAAAGGACAAGCCCTTAGTTCCCCCAGGTACGAATAGCTATGGCTAGTATCAGGCATACTTCCCTGAGATAAGTGACACGGGTTTAAGTTCTCTATCAGGTAACTCCATGTCTGTCCCGATTTTCCTTAATTTGTGCTCAGGGATTTTTTTATCCTTCAATCAGTTATGCAAAAGGAGGTTTTTGTAGCTGTGGTTTGTATATGCAGGGAGAAGACTTGAAAGGCTGAAGCTCAGTTGTAGTCGAAGCTGCTCAGTCTTGTTTAAATTACCAAGAAGAGCTTTTAAAATTATGTTAATAGCAAGAAAAGGTCTAAAAAATCCCATTGCATCAACAGAGGTTGAAGATGGTCATCTGACTAATACGGATGAATGAAAAGCAGAGGCATTCACTGCATTTTTTTACCTCCATCTTTACTAATGTAGTTAGACCCTGGGCTTCCTGGACCCCAGAGTCAGAGGACCAGGACTGTGGGAACAGTGATTGTTAATTTGTGGACACTGAAATTGTAATGGACCAGCAGTATCAGCTGAAAGTTCACAAGTCTTTGAGGTTGGACATGATTCATCCCAGAGTTCTGAAGCAGCTAGTAAATGTCCTGGCAGGACTGCTCTCAATTACCTATGAAAGTCTTGGGAGTCTGGGGAGATCCCTGCTGACTGGAGACTGGCAAATGTTATTATGATCTACAAAAAGAGGATGAGGGAAGAGCCAGAGAACTACAGTCTAACCTCACCTCCTGGAAAAATGATGGAGAAGAATATGAGTTCATAAAGGGAAAGTCCTGTTTAAATAATTTGACATATGTCTATTATTGGGTCACCCACTTCATGCATGAAGGAAAGGCAATTTTTTTCAGGTTTTATGCATGCTAGGAAGGTGTTTGATACTGCCCCTCATAGCATTCTGCTGAGGGTTCACGATGCTCTGGGTGAAGAACTGGATGAAGGGCAGAGCTCAGAAGGCTGTGATGAATGAAGCTCCATCTGTCTGGTGACCGGTCACCAGAGATGTTTCTCAGGGTGCAGTTCCAGGGCCAGTCCTGTTCCATCTGTTTATCAGTGATCTGGATGCAGGAGTTGAATGCAGCATTAATGAATTGTATGATGATCCCAAACTGGGAGGTGCTGTTGACTTCCTTGAGGGGCAGGAGGCTTGCAGAGTCCAAATGACAGTTTCTGCACGTAGGATGAAGTAATGCTGGAGACAAATATAAGTGACGAGAGCAGTGGCTGGAGAGCAGCCTGCAGAAAGGGACCTGGGGGTGCTGGTCAGCAGAAGCTCAGTGTGAGTCGGCAGTGTGTGCCCTGCTGGTCCGGATGGCAAACAGCGTGTGCCCTGTCAGTCCTGGAGTGTCAGTCCATCAAGCACAGCACCACCAGCCAGGCAAAAGAAGTGATTATCCTGCTGTATTCAGAGTTGGTGTGGCCCCACCTTGAGCACTGTGTGCCGTTCTGGGCCTCCCAGTTTAAAAAGGTGTGTAGGTCCTTGAATGACTCCAGAGGGGGGTAAAATTGCTGGTGAAAGGCCTGGAATGAATGTCTTATGAGGAGCTGCTGAGGACTTCAAGCTCTTCTATTTTGGACAAGAGGAGGCTGAGAGGTGATCTCATTGCTCTCTGCAGCTTCCTGAGGAGGTGAAAAGGAAAGGAAGGTGCTGAGTCATTTTCCCTGGTATCCAGAGATAGGGCCTGTGGGAATGGTTCAAATTCTTATTAATGGCAAGACGAGGCTTAGTCTGGACATCAGGAAGCATTTATTTATCAAGAGAATGGTCAAAAACTGGAACAGGTTTCCTAGCAAGATGGTCAATGCCCCAAGCCTGTCAGTGTTTAAAACACATTTGGATAATACCCTAACAACATGGGCTCAAGTGGTCAGGCAGTTGGACTAGATGATCGTTGTAGGTTTCCTCCAACTGAGATATTCTATTATTCTATTATTCTATTATTCTATTCTATTCTATTCTATTCCATTCTATTTGGATCTTGAGATGAAAGCATGCTCTCCTGCCATTTTCTTTAAAACACAGTCAGATGAACCCCGTACAGAAAAGATCATAGCACAAAATCCTGTGTGGTTTCAGAGAGTAAAGTATTTAAACAGTAGAGCAGTAGTATGCGAAATGATAGTCTTGTGTCCTAATTTTACTACTGTGTAGTTTACATGGGACCTTACTGAAAAATACTGTCTTTGTGGACTGTAATCTGAAGTAGTCATTACATATTGTGAATGGAAGAAAAATTTAGGTTTATGGATCATGCATATGGCAGGCAAGTGTGTAAAGTTGCAGGACCTAAAAGCCTGCCTGCTGAGGCTCATTTGCCCTTTCTTCATGTGAATCTTACTTTGGCTGGTGCCTTTCTTCTTCATCTGTAAAATGGAAATCAGAAATAAACAAGATATGATGGAGGATGAGAGAGGGGTAGAAGGACCAGTGTGTGACTGCCTGGGAAAGACAGTTGCCTTATGCATTTCTTGAGTTCTTGTCTAGGAGAGATAAAATATGAATTTTATGAACTCTTCCACTATGAAGCAAAACTTCATAGGAAGTTTTCCTTTCTCCTCTCTTCTGCTTTTTTTTCCCCTTACCTCTTTTCCTGAGAGAAACCGTGCATTAAACAGCACTGACTAGTTCTTTAAAAAGAAAGAACTGTGTTTGCATCACAACTCGCAGAACATAAAATATTCTTTTGTCTCACTGAAGACAGTATTTTTGTAATTAAGTCATATAAATAAATAGACTTTATATTTATATACATAAATAGTCTTTTATGTAGACTAAAGATTGATATCATAGTTTCGTTTTTAATGAGGAGGCTGAACTTTTAGCTATAATGTCTTCAATATAAAAGAATTGCAATAAAATACTGGAGAAAACAGCTGCTTTGAAAAGGATTTGTTATTGATTTATTCAAAGTGTTAACTCTCTAAAAGCAAGGAGTCTGTATCAAAACATTTTGAAGGATGCTATATTTTAGAACAAGACTTCTAAAGAGCTACATATATTATAGTTAGTCATGGTTGTGGATAACTGTCAGTACTGTACCTTTCAATGAATTTCAATCTCTATCACTCATGCTGCAGATAACTGCTATGCTGTTGGTTTTTATAGGCATTTGATCTGTGCTTTTCTCCTGAAATTTTGTTTTGGCTTTGAGAAACCTTTCAGAATGAGAATTTAATCGAAGAAAAATAAGTACTTGCAAAGTAGTTCATTTTTCATGTACAAAAATACCACGAAAAAACAATCTGAAAAATTTTAGGCCAGGTTGGATGGAGGCCTGAGCAACCTTGTCTAGAGGAAGGTGTCCCTGTCCACAGCAAGGGGTTGGAACTAGATGATATTTTGGGTCCCTTCCAGCCCAAGCCATTCTATGATTCTATGAAATAAAATCCTTGCTCAAACTTAGTGCATAAACCTGGAAATGTCGACAAGCAAACAGGTTCTGGAAGAGGTACATTTTTTAAAACTTTATCTCCCTTTTCCTGGTCAGACAGTCTTCATGCACCTTTAACAATAACAGGCATTCTTACATGACAGAGGAAACTCCGTAGTTTCCAGGGATGTGAAAGCTCCCCTTGGGCATGCCTGGCACCCTAAACCAGATTATCAGGCTTCTGCGCCATTCTGCATTAAAGAGAATGGCAGTGTAAATAAATCAAACCCCTGCAACTGTTTCATAAAAGTTTGAAAAACTTAAATCTACTTATTAAATCTCTGAATCATCCTGTCTGTTGCACGCTAATAGCATCAGGTAGAAAGAGATCATTTCAGTGTTGAGAAAACTGAAAAAAACCCCTCATCTCATAAAGTGATAATAATTAAATATTTAAAAGGTGACTGTCAATATGAACCAGGAGAGCTAGATCTTAAAGTTCAAAAGCTATGCAACATTCTGTTTTATAGAACTGTGAATTAATGCCTTTGGAATAGTACTTAGGAATAGATGATGAGAAAGAGAAATTGAAAAGATATTACTTAACATGAAATTTGATACACTGTTAATATTGTCAGAGATGCAGAATAGATTTTTCATTTGACATTAGTCAAAAACATTTTAAACTTGAGACCAATTTAACTTAGGCTACATGGTGTCTGTAATCTACTTTGTCAACAGAAGGCAATGGGATCCATTTTATTGACTGGTAAATATTTTCACTTGTGTGTCTGCCCTCACAGGGATTTATCGTACTGTTTCAGACCTTTTTGTACAGGGCAGAGCTTTTATAACTCTCTCTGCTCAGAGGAGAGGTATTGATTATACAAACTTGCAAAATGTTGCTCACAGTTACAGGGATTTGATAACAACAGCAAATATTGGTTGTTTAGCTGGGCTGATATTTTAGTAAAGGTCTGATGAAACTTTAAATGTTGGGGCTATTTTAAAGCAATTTATTTCGAAACCAGAGAATGAAATGGAGTTCTGACTACAGACTGAACTTTATAAATTGACATCACATCCCATTTATATACCTTATAAATTGAAAACAGTTATTTTATTTCTTGGATTATTTCTAAACGTTGCCTGGCATTTCTTTTTAAATATGAATCTTTCTACTTGACTGAGACTCTTATCACTGGATATAATTTTTCTACTTTATTTGACACACAGTGACATTTAGAGGAGATAAATATCAGGATTCTTAATAATTTAATAGAATAATTTTAGTGTCTCCAAGTTGTCAGTATTTGAGGGATACATACTGCCAGCTAGGGGGAATTTCGTCTGCACATTTTGATGGTGTACAGAAAATAATGTCAAGTATTAAGATTTCTCCAGTGAAAAAAAAAAAAAAAAGAAAGAAAGAAAAGAGAAAGGGAAACTTCCAGAATGGCTGCCTGTAAAAGTAAAAACCAGGTTTCTTTGTTTAAGGATGTTGTCCCAACACTAGATCTGGAATTGTAAACTTTATTAAGTGGCACTGTTGCTCATTTTTATTATGATGTTATTATTGTATCAACTTAAGGATATTCTCAAATTATTTAGGAATCATTTCTTTACTAATTTTTTTTTTTTGAAATCTGCAGACCAAGTAGGAGGTATGGAGCTTTGTCTTGGGGTGACTCTATCATGTGTATCCCCTATCATGCTCTATGCCCAAAAAGTAATTTTGTGCCTTTTCTGTGCCTTTAAACTGAGCTTAAAAAAAAAAACAAACAAACTTTTCAAAACAGTTTCCCAAGGACACAGAGATTACACTCCTCTGCGTTCTCTGGCTGCAGGAGCAGGAGGGAGCACCCTGCTCGCTTTCTTCAGCCAGCGGTTTCGGGTTTTTTTTTCTCTTCCCGCCGTGAGACGGAAAGCTGAACTTTGTTTCCTGGGACTTTGGTTTTTCCCTTCTTCTCTTCTGGACTGTTCAACAACATCAGAACACATCGGGAGAATTTTTCCCCGAGGCCCGGGGGTGGGCCCTCGCCGACCCAGCTCCGAGGAGGAGAGAGACCACACCTACAGAAGGACTCTGAAATTTTCCCAGGTTTCTCTCTATAGCGAGAGATTTCATTTCATTATTTAGCATTATTATCCTTTTCCTGTGTGTTTGTTAAATAAATAATTCTTATCTCATTCACTTTCCTTCGAGGAAAATATTTTTTTTTTCCCCGAACCCTGTGGGGGGGAAGGGTGGTTGTAACCTGGTTTCCTCTCAGAGGAAATCTATTGCTAGATTTTGGCCAAACCGGCACAAGCTTGAAAAATAATGTTCCATTTAAGAAACATTATAAAACAGAACAAAATAGTCAACACTGTTCTGAAAATGTCTGACTGGTTTTTTGTTTGGTTTTTTTTTTATTCTGTGCCAAAATACAGGGCAACACAATTTTTTACCTGTGAGCCCTAAAGCTGACTGTTTCAAAAATTGAACAACCCTTTCGAAATTTAGAAGCTTTGGAAGTTATAAATATTTTCAAATAATAGACAGGCATTCATTTCAGTACTCCTTTCTCCCCAGTAGTGATGAGGTTTAAATCCTTTATAGCCTCATTGTTCTACATCCAAAAGCTCTCTATCACTGATTTCGTTATCCTGTTGACATTTGTACTTATTGTCTGGAAGTATGGATTGTCTAAGAAGTCTTAAGGTGGGTAGGTTCTCTGATTACAGATATACAACTGTGTACAATTCTTTTTAGTGCATTTTTTTTCTGCCGGTATTTACATATTAAAATTATTATCACAGATAAAGTGAGTTTATTTAAATTGGCCCCAGCCTGGATTATAACTAAGACTAACAAAATAAAACCAAATCTAGAATATATATTAAGTAATCACAAAATATCTCATATCGTATCTCATACTCTCCCCAGTGGAAGAAGTCCTTCATATGAACAAATTGTAGTGTCTGGAAGGTTTTCCCTGAAGGGAAGTCCTATGACAAGTCAACATTATTTCTTCACTAATATTTATAATTTACAATGCAGCACTGTGTTGTACAGCGTGCACATCTTTTGACTGTAGTTTGAGACATCAATTACACCTATACTGATGCCTTAGGTTTTAACTTTTATATTTTCCAAATTCTGTGCTGCTTAGTGTGTGGCTCTGAGGTTTCTTGTGGCCTGTTAATTTCTGCTCTCTTGTGCTGGTTAGACATAACAAAGCCTCTCCGGACTGCTCTTCAAGGACACCTGGACCATACTAGGCCCAAAAAGTACAAACCAAAGCATCTCTAAAGGGGGTAGCTGAGGGGAATTACATCATTAAACTGAAGCTTTAATTGGAGAATTAACCCTGATATGCAAATAAGCCAAACCTATAAAAGTGTGAAGAACTCGTGACCTGTCGTCCATCTTGGGATCCATCTTGGCAATAGCCTCTGGCTCCCCAGGGTGAACCTTTGAAGGCCTTTCAAATAAATACCTACCTTTATTCCCTTACTTCTGTCTGGTCTCTGTGTCTAGGAGGCCTCTTCAGGCATCAATACAAATGTATAGGTGTGATTTTATAATATGTACCAGCAAGCGTAGTGTGAAGCGGTGAAGCGTGTTGTAAAGATAATCATAGGAATCCACAAAGATTCATACAGGGTAGAACGTGGGCACTTATCTGCATATACATTACCATGACTGATGTGTTAGCAGTACCACTGACTTTCAACAAAATGCATCATTAAGAATTTCATTCATATATTGTGAGAAGTATAAACAAATGCCACTGTTTGTGAGCATCTACAATGCTTGGAATTAAGTTCTTCATTATGGCATTCCTGATTTTTTCAAGTACAGGAAGTTGACTGTGATTCCAGGAGGATGTAGAAAATAATTATATAGACCACCTTTATACTTGAACATTCTTTTAAATTTATTCTCAGTGTTGTGATATTTTCTATTGCAGTATTTGAGGAAGGCCATATCATGTAAATATGTTACAAAAAATACTCTGTGCAAATGAAGTGTAAAATAAGATGGGGCTTTTTGTTGTTATTATATTCCAAATAAAAATAGGGTTGATTTGCAACAATTTTGAAAGCATAGACTTTTCAAGTCAAGTCTTAAAATAATTATAGTCTGTCTGGCATCATATGAATAGTCAAGATAGGCCCTAATACTGCACAGGAGAAAAATGACAAAGCTAATCAATCACCACTTGCATATGGAGAAGACATCACAGATACAACTAAAACATTCAGATTACATAGCTACCAGCTAAAACACAATTCTTGTAATTAATATAAGTCTCTAAAGTAGTATCCAAAAGACCAATAAACAAGACTGTGTCCTGATATATTGCAGCATCCAGGGTAGTGTCTATCTGACAGCAAGGAGTCTTAGTCATTTGAAGAACAGCAAGAGTGGGTATGTAGAATTAGTCTCCCACTTTGCAAAATAAATGAAATTACATGGTTTTTGATATTTATTTTCTCTCAAATAGCTCATACCTCAACTTTGATGCCTTAGGTTTTAACTTTTATATTTTTTAAATTCTGTACTGCTTAGTGTGCAACTTTGAAGCTTCTTGTAGCCTGTTACTTTCTGCTCTCTCATGCTGGTTAGGCACAACAAAGCCTCTCCGGACTGCTCTTCAAGGACACCTGGACCATCCTGAGCCCAAGGGGTGTAAACCAAGGAGTCTCTGAAGTGGGGGTAGCTAAGGGGAATTACATCATTTAACTGAAGCTTTAATTGGAGAATTGACCCTGATATGCAAATGAACCAAACCTATAAAAGTGTGAAGAACTCGTGACCTGTCATCCATCTTAGGGTCCATCTTGGCAATAGCCTCTGGCTCCCCAGGGTGTACCTTGAAGGCCCTTCAAATAAATACCTACTTTTGTTCCTTTACTCTGTCTAGTCTCTGTATCTAGGAGGCCTGATAAGGCATCAACTTGAATGTAAACCAATGGAAAACTCTTGGAGAAGCAATTCTTCTAAGATGCAGTTCCTCTTTGTAGAGAATTTACATCACTAAAATTTCATATACAGGTGAAAACACAGTACCAGAAAAAGCACTGGTAGATTCACCATATTTATGACAGGAATTAACTCTTAGCTTTGCCAATTCTTCTCCTACTGTGCTGGCTATCAACGGTGTCCTGAAGACATTTTTATTTTTTTTTTTTTTTACAGGTGACTCTTTAGACTTTTGTTGTGAAATGAAATATAAAGAGGTTCACTGCTGTTGAGGAACACATTCAGTGCAGGTAGCTCATGGTCCAGCTGCAGGCTGAGCTCTGGGTGGGAGCCCCAGGCAAGGGGCCATGAAGTGCCCACCCTCTGCAGAACAAAGGGCACGGGGACCTGAGGCCCAGACAGGGGATTGAATACTTGGAGGTGCAGCAGGAGCTGAGGACTCTGGACCTTCCTGTACTTAGACTGGGAGGGTATAAAAGCCCAGGGTTTCCTTTGTTTGGGGTCCTCCTCAGAGGCGCCAGCTTGAGCCGATATTTTCTTATTGTTATAGCACCAAGATTAAATTATTTTAAGGATAGAGACATCTGAGACTCTGCTATGAGAAATCTAGGGTCTAAGGAAACCTGGTCTGCCTGTGAGTGTGGGGTGTGTAGAGAGCAAAGCAGGGCACCTGTCAGTTCACTGAAGCCACCCACTCTGAAAGGGCTGTGGTCCCAGTGAGGGTGTGACTGTCAGATTGTCTCCTGGATGGTCAGAAAGGGAAGTTTTCCTAAAAACACTCATAGAAATGAACACATTCCTGCCTTAGTTTAGGCACAGCAAAGATTAAAAGAATCACTATATATGTACTGGAGACCAGTATATCTAGCTGATAATATATTAACATCTATTGTACTAGAGGAAGCACTTTGGAGGGCACAGCCACCATTAATTTAGGGTTTGCTGTATATTCTGCAGTGCTCTTCATTTGCACAAAAGAGTACTGTGCTTGAAATTCCTTGTATTTGTCATGTTTATTTAGGATTTAATTCTGAACTATTTACATGTATAACTCTAAGCTTCTTTCTATTCTAGCATATGGACGATGCAGTATCTCATAGCTCTGTACAGCACAGCTCAGAACTTGGCTTAGTAATTCACATCCCACTTTTAGAACTTCCAATAAACTTAACTGAAATATACCATAGAAACACAAAGTAGGCCATTACTTACTACTGTGGGTAATCCCATCATCTTCAGTGAAACTATTCATGCAGGTAAAAGTAGCATTTCCTGGGCTGGTCTCATGATGAACCAAAAAATCTTAAATTTGGCAAGCCTTAAAGATGAAAAGGGCAGCATAAGTGAGAACAGCTAATGCTACTTTATCATCACCACATTCTCATGGCCAGGGGTTTGTTTGTGCCTGTGTGTATTACACAGAGTCACATACATGTGTATGCCCCTTTTATCTTTAAGAAATGCTCAGTTATATTAGGAATTAGAGAAAGAAGACATGCCAAGTTTTCCTACAAATAGGCAAGATGAGAAATACTAGATTTCCTAGTTCCTAAAGTAGCAATTGTTGTTGAAAGGAAACAACTGCTTTAGCTTTGAAAACAACTCAAAAGCCAAAGTGATCAAGACAATTTATTGTCTCTTCCAATCTTCCTACTCACTCTGGCAAAGTGTATTTGACAGAGGAACTTCTATGCTAACCACATAAATACCAGGAATGGAATTACACTCACAGTTGTACCAGTCACTGCAAATCAATGAGGAAAAATGCTTTGTGTAAACACAGTAAATCTCAACATGTTGTCCTCCATTTCCACTCTTCTTTTGCTTTATTAGAAGTGGAGAACATGAAAGATATCCAGTGAATCGGAGTTTGAGTGATTGCTGTAAGCAAGAATGGTGAACTGCAACAGAAGCCAAAAGAACTTGGTTCTAGTTTTTCTGAAGACTTTTTTGTGGCTTCACAGATCTTTCTGGAACAGAATACTATAAATTATTACTATACAATGTGATCTGTATGACAAAATATGAAATTTAAAGATAAAGATTTAGAATAAAATGAAAAAAAAAGACATTTCAAAGGGCTCAAACAATGAAAATTATAATTTCTTTTCAGAGCAAGTTCTTGGAACTTGACTGGTTTTATATTTAGGGATACAAAAGTTGGCTTTATGCATCCTGCATTAATTCCAAGCCTCAAAATATTTTTTTTTTCTCAGCAAAGTTGTTACATATCCCTTTTATTTTACTTTATCTCTCTACTGCTTTAAATTTCCTTTAGTTTGATTTCTCCATATTTTTACTAATACATAAAGAGAGATCACTACTAGGCAAAGTATCAATTGTATGAACAATATTTCATGTAGTACCTTACTTTCTTACACCGAGGTTTTGGTGAGATGATGTATTAACTACTCTACCATGTTAATACAGGTAAAAGTGTAATGGAGACCTCACCAGTTGTCATTACAGTATCAAATTATGAAGATGTGACATGATTGCTCCTGGAGAAAAAAAGAAATGATGTGTTCCTTCCAAAATACAATATTCTTTTAGCAAGAGTCACATCCAAAATCACACAGCAAGACATGCCTTGAATTTCCGGACTGTGCTACCTGACTTACCACACCTAAATGCCTGAGTATTTGGATAGGAGAAAATATTGCTAAGCTCATTTTTTATGCTGTGCTCTGGAAAACCTGTGGAAGCCTGTAACGAGGTCTCCTTTCCCTCTTGGTTAGGAAAAGGAGGAGGAGGCAGCTCTCCTTCCTGCAGAAGAGCCAGTCCCACTGATGGCTTCTCTTCCCTTCTGAGAAGGTAGAGGGTGGGTCTCATCTCTTTTCTCTCCTGGTCTTTTTGTGTCTCCTGCCAGATGAGAAAAAAAAAAAAAAAGAAAAATAAAGCAATATAGTGGCAGTATATTTTGGACATTTTTCATTCTATTCAGAGGATAATGTTAACCCAAGGATGGCAAAGAAAAATTTGGACAACTATACATTTCCTAGTCACACTTTTCCAGCTGTTGTTTTTCTTGCTTGAGTTGCATTTTTCATCACTGTGGAAAAGCAGAGAGTTGGGAAACTGGAAGTAAAAAGGAAGGATGCATCTGCTGTTAACCAAGAGGAGACAAAAAAAAGGGAGTCCTATTCTGGTCATGCAGAAAGTGATATACATTGCCACAGGAGTGACTGTTTGTTCAAGACTGCTAATTCCTGCTCCCTTTCAGCTGATAGGATTGATTTTTTTTCAAAGTCAAATCACTGTTGTGTTGCCAGATCAGTAAGCAAGCCTTAGATGCTTTGTATTAGCTATTTGCATTCGTAGCAAAACTGGCCTGCTAAGCATGGGGATCTGTCAAGACTAATCCTGTAATGTGTAGGTCACTTTTATTGTTTTCCAATCTTTTTTACTTTTATGTGTATAGAGAAAAAGAAGTTGGAGATCTCTAATTAAAGTATTAGGTACCCTCTCCTTATCAATAGTAACACATTAATGTTTCTAAAAGTCAAGCAAGAAAGAAAAGTATCTTCACCCAATATAACAAGAGCTATTGTTCGATAAAAACTGTAATTTTGCATGTAGTCCAGTCACTATTGTCACAATTTCTGTATCTGCATTTCTTACCATCTTTCATGGGTTTTTTAACTCTCACATTACAGTGAATGTTGACTTACCTCTGTGTTCGATTCAATTTAAAAACGTTAAACTCCTTTCAGCATATGTTGCCCATGGAATTTGTGCTTATGGTTTGCTGCTGGAATAGGAAGTCATTTCCCTCAGGCCTCTTTCACCTTTAAGGTTAGTTTCCTCCAAGGCCAAACAGCTTTGGTAGTAACAGGGGTTAATTAGCACTAATATCTTTTATTTTTTTTTATTCTTTTGAAGTTCTAAAGCATCCCATATAGAACTTAACCAAGAGTTTTAGCTCCACAAGAGAGTAACACCATGTAATTATCCAGCAGACCCATAAGATTTGAAAATACTACAGAACATACACTCCTACAGAACATACACACCTACAGCAGCCCCCACTGTGTGCTCCCTACTGATGTTTCAACAGCACAAGGAGTGCTCTCCCATTGCAGTAGCACTTGCTGATTTGCTCAGAACTTCTCATGACACCCCTCATTGGTGAGGAACAGTGAGCAATCCCAGTGCTGCTCTCACTGCCACACGTGCTGTGTTGCCCAAGAAACAGAGCACTCCACCTGGAAGGGAAAATGTCTGCCATGTGAAAACTACATAGAAATCCTGATAGCCATGCATGACCACATCTGCTGGTCCAATGTCACAACTCCCTGGTATCTTCAGGATGGTAAAAGCCCCTCTCTCATGAGCAATTTGATGATAATTTCCAATACTACAGGCTTTTATTGAGCATTGCAGTTAGTCCAGAGTAGTTTCAGCTGTCTGGAAAGAAGAGAGCAGATGTGGCATTTCAGAAGCAATCTCTTATCCACAGAGCAGGAACAGAAGAAAGAAATGAGAAATTTGAAACAAAGAGAGTGACTTTCAAAGACTTTTTTCCTGTCACTAGAAGCAGCCTGTGTGCCTCCCTCTGAAACAGTTGCTAGAATTTCAGTGCAGTCGTGCAAATTTAAACAGAAATTTGCATCCAGTAAACACAGTGTGACTAATTTTATAAACTCAGCTGGAGACAACACCCATTAGAGAAAGCTCCTATTAATATCAGATTGGTAATTTGTGTACCTTTTCAGGGGGCATAGAGGCAGAGTGTGAAAGCACTCCATATGACTTCAGAGATATGATAACCAAACAGGGTGCAGGATGTGCACAGTTATACCCTGGTATCTAATCACTCTGGCCTGTGAAAAATAGCCAGGTACAGTGATATATATTCCTTGTTCCCTTCCCCAGAAGCAAACTAAGTTATGAGGTTAACGTAACAAGCACAAAAGGTATACCGTGACCTTTCAATACAACTGTTTCACAAGGAACTATTTGTTAACTGCCACTGGGATTGAGTGCTCCAGAGCGTGTTAAGCCTTGCCAGCCCACTGGATTCACCTCCGTGGATCAGAGGCTGAACATGACAAATATGCCTATCAATGTATTCCTTGGAGCTACATGTGTTTCTGTATTTTCAGGATCAGCAACCTTGTTAAGTAAGAAGTTATGGGAACTATGTATAAAGGGTGTTGTAACAAACTATTGCTGCAATATAAGGTTGAATGTTTCATTTATTTATTCATTTTGGGGAGAAGTGAGGACAATTTATATTTTAAACAGCTTGGCTATAAATACACTGTTATGCCAAGATAAATGGTTAAAACAGTGGTTATAAATTTTGTTTTGGCATTGCAGTAAATTGTGTATATTCCTTCCTGAATGTATGTGTGAATTAGCATTTTTATGTATTCATAATGTGACCTTTATGTCTTAAACTTTCTTTAGGAAATAGTCCTCCTGGAATCTGTTTACATTTCACTAAGTCCTTACTGAGATGTGAGTAAGTGAGGTCTATGGCATCTGTCCTCTAATATTTAATCCAGTAGTTTGTGCAATCCTAGAAACCCTTCCAAATTTTCTGCCAGTGCTCAACATAAAATAAAAAAAAAAATCTTTGGGAGGGAGTAAGAGGTGAATCCAACAAAAATACTGAGTTTTTTCCCTTTTTTCTTTTCCAAGTCAATTTGGCAGTGAGCTGTTCAGATGTACAAATGGTTGAGTCCTCTTTTGTTTGTCTTCCATTGGTGGGTGCGTATGGAGCAAACCCAGGGCCTTTTACAAGTCCCCACGTGAAAGCACTCAGAGAATGCACTTTTCACAGAATATTTACTGATGGAAACAGGTAACTGTACCGGACATTAATTTCCTTACTGTATACCATAAATCTGTCACAGAAAGATAATTTGGCTCATATTTATCTTTAGTGATCTTACATCAGACATCTTAATAAAAATAACAGAGTTTCAACTGAGCCTTATTTCAGCATCCATCAAGCAACCAAATGGGAAGCAAATGAATACAAAGATTTTTTGTGTCACTGGGTTTTTTTTAAAAAAATTACTTAAAATTCTTTGCTATACTAAAAAAGGATGTGTTATGAATACTGTTATTTGTGTTACATGTGGAATGTGTTTGAAAGGTCACGTGTTACTGATGAGCTCATTGTTTATAATTAAGAAATATTTGACAAACTGGTAACAAATACTTATTTATTTTCAGAATATTAGCTAAAACATTAATTATTTTCACCTATCAGAGCATCATAATGAGGAACTAATATTAATTCATCTAACAAAGTTCACTTTTATTTGAGACACTCACCAAGTTAATTACTAGACTCCCTTCATTAACATTTCAAATCTCATTAAAATGTAAATGGGAAATTTTTTTTTTGCATATTAGAGGGTATTTATTGGCATTCATCATAGTAAGTACTTTGGTCTTCATTAATTATAAAGAATATAATAAATAGTCATTTACTTTTGTGAAAACAGCTGGTTAAAGGTTGTTGTACTTATGCTTTTTAGCATTGCAATCAAAATGGATGATTCTTTGTACAGACACAATTAATTCTCAGCACTGCACTAAGTGGTGTGCAAAGTGGAGGAGACTGTAAAAAGAGTTCCTGTTTGTCATGCAACCGTGCATGTGCAAGGGAAGTACCTGGAAGTAAAGGACTTTTCCTAACCAAAAAGATACTATTCTACATATTTCCTCCCACAATTTAGATGGACAAGGTTATCATAGGCCCTGATGTCACCAGTCTCTGATGTGCACAATCTACTTGTAAAAAGGCAGTTCAGAAAATTAAAAAAAAAAAAAAAATTAATAATCAGATCTATTGAAGTGTTATCATACAGACGCCCTTTACACCATTCCTCTCCTCTGTCCTTGCCCCCACCTCCCCACCAAAGTTACTAAATAGTGGTGAGCAACTATTTAATCTCTACTATATATTTGTAGGTCTTTCTTATTTTCGAGACTTCCATGGTTGGGAGCATAGGGCCACAGAGTGGCCAGGACTAGGTAAGGGCCAAGTGTAGTTAAAGGCCATAGACACGAGAGATTATGTGGGTTCTGGTGGCAAACTGGGAAACAGAACACAGTCACCAGGTCTCATAGTTTGGACACAGAGTCTCTTTCTGTAGGTTCTGGTCCCAGCTGTAGGTATTTTACTGGCCACCTATTTGACAAGCTATTAAAGGAATTCTACATCAATTTTTCAGTCTTAATCAGGTCATTTGAGATTTGATTTGCATGTTAAGACTTAACAGGATTTTAAAATAAACTGTTTTCTGCTATCATTTTAATACAATAAAGAAACAGGATTTATGTATAATCTATAATGCTTGACCTTCTCATATATTACCTTTTCCAGTTTTGCATGTATCAGATAATTCTATATCAAAGCAAACCATATAAATATGGAGAGGAAGGAAGAAGAAGATAAACAAAAACAATGAACTGAGACACATAAAATTATTAAGAAAGGGATTTATTTACATAAGATACTGAAACCAGTTTTATGAGGTATCAACTTGAGAACCAAAGCACTTTTGGTAGGATTGGTTAAAATAATATTTCAATTAGTGGCTCAGAGTGTGTGGCACTCAGTCACTGAGGGACCTACCACAATTCCAACAACATATTGAAGATTCCCTCCCCTGAAGGTAGACTGTTGTTAGAGGAAAGGCATGAAGCTGATAATGAATTCCCCCAAGTACCTGTAGTAAAGAGATTACACATCTTGCAAAGAATCCCACTGGTGCTCTCTCACTTGTTCTTGTCAGAAAAAGTCACTAACTTCTCTAAGGGAGTTTGGGAGTTGACTTAGAGGGGGATGCTGTGTTTGCAACTGAAAGGAATGGAGCAGAGAAAAATTTATGTTTTTCCACTAAGGCTGAGTTTTCACCACTTATTCTTGCTCTGCAGTAATCCTTTCTTTTCTTATAACTTCACCTAAGTACAAAATACTTTGGTTGCCTGTACCTGGATTTGGTGAAATATTTTTATTTGACACAATTTGAATGGCTATTCCAGCCAGCAAAAATAAGGAAACTGAGAACACAATCAAGAAAGTTATCAAAATCGTGCCATCAGTTTTGGTAATGAAGTTAAAGAACAGTTCACTTGATGTCTGTCTCCTTGTGCAAGACAGCTGCTCTCAGTAAATGGCAATAATGCCTATAAAGTGACACAAATTTTGCAATGACCACACCATTTTCATGTGTGAGCCTTCCAAGCAGGTCAAATCTGGTGTGACTAGATATGGGTCTTGAAAAAGCATTATGTGGACTTGCTTGAGGAAACATTAGCCCGGGAAATTCTGAGTTCCCCAGTCTGTCTGCAGAGCAGTGTCTTACAAAATAGCATAAAACTTCTTTCCATTATCCATGATGTGCTTTTTCCAGATTCTTTGTTCCCTTTTTTACACTGAATAATTGAGACTTTTTTTCTTTTCTTCAAGACAAATCTTCTGCATAATTTTAAAGATAAGATATGCAAATGTTTTTTGCTTCTCCATTACTCAGTTCAGTATAAATCCCAAGGGTATGTATCTGTAAGTATATAAAGCAATATGTTAGATTGAAGAAAACATTTCTTTACAGATTACTAGATTTTTTTTTTCTTTTTAGTACACAGGAAATAGTGGTGATGATTTAATCTGCTTGAAACACAATCTTTTAAAAATTCTTGGTTAACAGAAATTTTGGAAAACAGATTGGAAACAAAATTCCTGCCTCCAGGTTATAAAAAAAACCTATTGGGTTTTTGGGGGGTGGGTTTTTGTTTGTTCGTTTGATTTTTTTGTTGTTTTTTTTTTTATTAATGTGAGGTGAATGGCTAATTAGGCTATCAAAACTTGCCTAGGAAATGCTGTCTGGAAGGATATGTAGAGTGATTCCCAGACCTTAAGCCTAACACAGGCTTTCAAGGCTTGAGCTCCCAGCTTCTGTAGCAAAGAGCCTGAACACCCTGATACCTTTTGTTCTTGTGACTCTGGAGGCACTTCCAAACTGTGGCAAGGCTGAGAGACAACACTGCTGTAACTGTGTGCTCCTTGCCTGGTGGCTTTGGGTTTGTGCGGTGGTTGCTCTAAGATAAAAGGAAAGGTCTCTCCACCCAAAGGAAGCACAACAGGAGGGCTGCCCAGAAATGACTGATGTCCATGCTCCCAGGCACAATTTAAATTGGAGATATTTCAAATGCAACATCTTCGTCTTTTAATAAAGTGAAAAATTTCATAGCATTTTTTGTTTCTGAAAGTTTCCAGCTAGTTTTACATCAGTGGAGATTGTCAGTAGTGCAGTGATCAGACACTACAGTGCAGTCAGTTTGTAGCTGATGGAGAAAGAAGAAATTGTGAAAAGCTGGTACAGAGAGGCTGTCAGATGCTGTTTTCTATGACTGCAGGAAAGAGAAACATCTCCTGTTTGTTCTGGTTTTAATTTTCTTTCTTTTCATCTTCAGTATAATTCCTGAAAAATTGTTTGTTCTTTCTGATTTCTTTCTGAATTTTTGGTGCAGACCCGAACTAGTTTTGTTTCACATTTTGATGTGAAACTCTTATATGTAGAATTTGGTTTTGGAATTTGGACTGCTAATAAGATCTGAAAGCAACTTTGTCCTTACATGATTCCTGTTGTTAATGCGTAGAAAAACAAAGGCTAAGCCACATTCTGCTGCACATATGTGAGGAAAACAGAGCATTTTTTTTGTCCCTGTGCAGTCCCTATTCTACTATCTTCTGTAAAACAGGCAAAGAAGGATAAGAAAGTCAATGTTGCTTCACTCCTAAGGATGAGAATCAAAATATGTGCCTTGAATTTCCAGCACTGTCACTGACCTGCAGTGGGAATTGATGATCCTTTCCATAAAGGGCATCCAGCATGTTTGGAGTTTGACTACCTTTGTGCATTTGTCAGCAGTTCCTGTTTCTGCCCAGCCATGGGCTGCTACACATAGCAGTGACATCTTTTTCCCAGGCTTAGGCAGAGTCTTCCCCTTTGCTTTTTGATTAGAGGGCTTTTATGGCTCCTGAGCTTCCTCTGGGACACAACTCCCAGTACAGGGCTGTACTTTAAAGGCCAAGACACAATTCTTGATTTTAAAATAAACATGATTTCCCTCTAGTCAAATTTTTCAATATCCTGACAGAGCCCAAGGATATTAAAACATAACAGAAGGAGAGTGAACAGCTTTACTCAGACAAGCAGGGTCTAGTGTAAAGCCAAAACCAAAGTACTAAGCATTCACCTATCCTAATAAGAATTGTATCAGATAATACAATAGAAATAACAGCAGGAAAAATTTAAACCAATGTTTTTAATGCCTACTTCTAAAAGGTCCTTTCCTACAAAGAAAAGAAATGCTATCACATTTTAAAAGCAGCTGAAACATGTTTTCTAATCAGCTCATAAAGAAAGGGAGTAATGAGATGAAATTAGGCTATAGCTTTGGTTATGTTGGTCTATATCATATACAGTATACACAATTTTTTTTTGTTTGTAAAAGTAGGAATGGTTACTCTTCCATCTGTCTGTCCTTACTCATATGACAAGTGCTGACAGTCATCAGAAAATGTAGAAAATAGGAGGTAGCATAGTTATAAACAAGAAAAAAACATGAACTTTTATTCCTTAAAGCATTCTACATTTAATGGATCTAAGCGAATTTCATTTCAAAGTACATTTTAGATGTTGACACCACTTATTATAGCAGCTGGTTCTTTGTCAAATTGGATGATATTCAAAACATGATTTTGTTGTTCTTTTTCTTCTTGCCATCTGTTGCTGTTATAGACATTTTTCGAGAAATAGCTTCTAAATTAATTAGGTCATATTGTAAATGTGTTCTTTTTATGAAATGTTTAAAATTAAAAGCATAAGGAAAATTTCGGTGTAACTTAATTTTATAGTATAATTTAATTCCTATACAAATTTTCTATCAAAAAAAATGAAAAACAAGCATTTCTTTTTAGATACGTGTTGAACTGGTATAGCTTGTGACTTAACCTGATAAGAAACCTGATTGCTTACAAACCTGTAATTCAGTTTGCTCTTTGAACACCAAGCAAATTACATAAAACTTAAAATTAGGTGTTGAAATATAATAAAAGAAAAACAAAGGAAAAATATGATCCTGAAATCTCCTTCTGTTATACAACCTGAATCTTATTTCACATGTGTGCTTCAGCCTCATTGAACAAAGTAGATAAATTGCTTTAGGTCCTGAGCTCAGAAAACCTTACCAGCATATGTGTTTCTAAGCATGCAAGTAGCTTGTTTTACTGCACTCTACCTGACTTGAATTCCTACTTAATTTAATTATTTTAAGGATCAACTACTAAATTATGCTAGAGACGAGAATTACACAAGCAGAAAATTAGAGGGTTTTATATTTTTTTCTATCACAGCTAAGCATTTTTTTGAAAGGAGAGATAGGATTAGTCTGGATATTTCGAGCCTGACCAAATATATTTATTTCATCTTCAGTGCACAGAGTACCCTGAGACTTCAGTGAAGCACGAAGATGCAGAAAATGTACGTGAACCTGTTGTTAGATACACTGTCATACTGCACAAACAAAGAGCGAGCCCAAATCTAGTCTGTGCTTTCTAGTTTTTAAACACTTGTCATTGCAACTTTAAACATACTTTTATGGTAACATTTGCAATATCTACCGAAAGAGACAACATGTCTGAGCTGGAACCGGCTCCTTGGAACAATGTTCACATTGTATGCATGACCTGGGTCAGTACCCAAGGCTGCATTTGTAATGCTTTCTGCATACAAAGAAACAAAAGGCATGTGGCAAAGCCCCTATGAGTTGTAACTCATCTACAATAGCTCATAAATGTGATAAATGCCATTAATGTACTCTGAAAAATTGATGCATGTTCCAGATGTTGATCAATGGTTGGCAAATAATTGCTTTTATAGCAAACAGCTGACTGAGGCCAGAGATTCACACAGTGGGCACACCTATGTAGAAGATGGAATATGTTGCAAAGGCAAAAGGACCAGCTTGGTCAATTGCTCCTTTAGCCAGTATTTCCAGCCATGCTCCATTTAGTGAAAGTACTGCTTCTGTAGCAGTAACTAACATTTCTTACCAATTAGTACGTATTAATTATCATAGTCCTTACACAAGCATGGGCACGCAACATCCTTCTAATTTCTGGCTAAGAGTTAATTTAAAGATGGGGGTTGTTTTTCTCCTGCTTAAATAATTATTTGACAACTGATGAAGGGTCAGATGAGTAAATTATTGTAGTAAGTCAGGCAGTATCTAAAAGAGAAGGAAGATGGGTGGCAAACTGCTGACTCCTAGCACCAACTCTGAACAACACCAGAACACGAATACCTTAGACTCACTTGCAAAGCCTATGTTCATTGATTACAGCCTGGACCCAAAAGGATTCATTGAAGTCTTGTTCTGCTAATCAAAAAGTTTGGAAATGCAAAGTCAAAAGACCTGAATCCTACTATTCAGAGTTCAGGTAAAGACAGGTAAGCACCTAAGCCTTGAGATTTGAACTCCAAACAACCTGAAATGAAGAGTGTGTTGTGTCAGGCTCAGTCTCTTGCTCCCCAAACATCCCCCTCATATAATTTCTGCCATACATTGGTGAAACTGCAACTTTAAAGTGCTTTGCAGTTTTTTACTCCCATTTCTCCTGATGGAACACTGCTACAGGAATTTATTACTCTTGTGGCTTTAAATCATGTTCCAATTATCAGCCTAAATTCCTCATGGCCAATTTATTCCCATTTGAGCTGTACCAATGTTGTTCTTTAGCTTAAATAGTTCTCTCTCCCTGGAGTTTTATTGCCCCAATCTATTTATTACATTTAGTCTCTTTAGTCTTTGTGTTGCTTGCTAATTTTCATTACTATAGCTTCCTTATTCCCTGATGATCTTACTAGCTTTTCTCTGTATCCTTACAGAGGTTTGATATTTTTTTTTTGCTAACAAATGATCATCACTGTATACAAAAACCATATCAGCCTGTATTCAGAGGTCTGCAGGTGACACACAGAACAGTCCTAATTAGCAGTCCTAATTTGAACAGTAACATGAGAACTCAGCTCTGTATATGGTTATACTGATAATACAGCAAATATTTTAAGAGCTACAGATAGTATGTCAGTCCACAACAATCTGGATTTTGGATGTATACACCAGTTCATATTAATTTTTAACACCAACTTGAACAATGGCATACTCTCCTGTTAGGCTTGAAACACAACAACTGATTCATGACTGTATATAGTTTTATATATATGATACATATTTATATATATAAGTAAAATACAAATAAACACACACATCTATTTTATATATATAATGACAATTGAACTATTTTAGATTTATAATTATCCTATTGCTAAGGATTTTTATGGGTTTTCCTCATTCACTGACACTTGCAATTGATGAGCTTAACAATGCTTCTTGTTTATCCACATGTGCACAACCTTCCACATAATAATATTGAATTTTGCTGGATTTGGCAGTGCAGGGTTAATGGTTGGACTCGATGATCTTAAAGGTCTTTTCTAACCTAAAAGATTCTATTATTCTCTGAACCTCATCCCATCTATATTACTTCAGTCTTCAAGGTCATCTAGTTCTGTCTGTGTGGTTTTCTCATCCCCTTTCCCACTGGAGAGGACATTACAGCCTTACATTGTCAGCACATTTTATTAGTCTGATTCTTTTTCTGTGTCATGGCCAATAATAAAAATACTAAAAATGATAAATTTCAAGCCCCAAACTTAAGAAACTGTCCTGGTCACCTTCTGTCAGCCAGCCAGCTGTCCTATCACCACAATCTGACTCCCTAGCTACTTTTGTATTTTAGAACTCTTTTTCTAACCCCTAATTTAGAAAATAATGTCCCACGAGGAGCCATATCAGGTAATTTTCTGAAGCCCAGGTAGGTTAGTTATATTACATTTCCCTTGTTACTGTATTGTCTGCTGGGAGTCGATAGCATATTGGCAGTGTAGTCCTTGCATGCACCTTCCTGCTGCCATGGGAGCTAAGGCATTTTCATCATTCATATTAGATGTCCTTTTGGTTTCTTAATAACTCTTGCTGTTATAGGTATCTGGAGTTTTGGGAAGGATTTCTTTTATTCTTGAAACATTTGGAAAACTCTATTCTTTACATAAAATTACCTTACTGGTTCAAAGCAATCAGATAAGAAGTGATAACCAGGGGTAAAAAAAAAATAGGTGTTTAAAATCTTTATTTGATTTTTCAAGGCTCAAGTATGTAGAGTTTCCCAGACTTCTGATCTTACTAAGGGAGGAAGTAAGAATTTTTCAGACAGAATTAATCTTTGTAAAAAATCTTTTTCTTTTCAGAAATCAATTCTTTTATTTTAAGCTTTTAGAATCCATAATGCCAGTTTTGTTTCCCTGGAACAGCTTTTTCATCTGCAATGAAAAGGCTTCCTATTATAAAATACCTAGACTGCTCAGGGCTTGTGGGGGCTTCGGTTTTTTTGGGAGGATGAGTTTTATTTTCAGGAGGATGAGGAGGGAGGTGTTGGCTTTTTGGTTGGTTTTTTGGTTTGGTTTGGTTTGGTTTTTTCCTTTGTTTTGTGGAGTTTTTGTTTGGTTGGTTTTCATTTGGTAGTTTTTGGTTTGTTGGGTTTTGGTTTTTTGGGTAGGGTTTTGGGGGTTTCTTTGGAGTGGTTTTTTTTCTGTTTTTTTTATTTTGCTGTTGTTGTTTTTTGGGGTTTTTTTACCCTGAAATGTAATTCTTGTTTATTGGCATATTGTTTCGTTACAAAATTCTGTTCACACAGCAGGCCTTTTCACCAGGTGAAAGCAAAATTATTATAGCTGTAAACTATTACAGATGCCATAAGGAGATATAAATTGCCTTCTACCAAAGATTTTCCTCTTATGGCGCATAATACTATTTTGAAGAGCAAATGAAATCTATTATCTTTTTATTCTGTGGCTGAGGTGCACTAATAGCCACTGTAAACACTCAGGGCTGATGCCCAAATGAAGCCAGGAAGATCCAGACCCACAGACAGAAGTGTGCAGAGAGAAGAAATATTTTAGGGCAACCAGGAGCAAAGGATGACTTATTTTCTGCACAGAATAAAAAAAAAAAAATATTAACGTGGACAAAATATTATAAATATAGAACACGATCAAATAAGAATAAAAATGAACAGGTTCAATCATTTTGCTTGCTCTCAAACTCAAGTGTGTAATTATTTTGATTTTTCATTCATGAAAGTCTATGTGCTAAACTGTAAATGCAGTTATGTGCTGAATTTGCTCCTCTGGCTGTTTGAAGGACTCACGCACTGGTCTCCATGATGTGTCTATTTATACATCTGGGTGAACATTCACATCTATGTGCTGTTGGTACATACAGTGATAGGTATACATCTGATGTTGCTTCACAGCTGGCTTCATGTATTTGCTCCAATTAAAAAAAAAAAAAAAATTTCTCTTTTACCCCTTTTACTCTGAACTTCTAAGCACTGCCTATGGCCAGACACATGTTGAGACATCGGGATATGTTTAAAGGGGGTCATTCTGAATAATGCTCATTTATAATTTCTTATTCAAAATTTCTCATCATAATCATGGTTCCTTTTGATGGCCAGAAATAATGGTGATTGAGCTAGATCACATTTCTGATATTGAATTTTCAGTGCCCGTGAAACAACAGATAGAAAAATGATTTAAAGGATCTATCTTCTCTCAGCCAGACTGGATGTTTGGCAAGTGCATGTACATGTTTTTGATGTGACATGCCACTTTTCTGACTTTTCACTTCATATTTATGATACAGAGCACTATGCTTAATTGCTTCATAAGAAGCCTTGTCATAGTAAATCTTCTTAATATAAAATGCAATGCAGTGTAGCACGTCTAGACGCAGAAATGCAGAATACAAAACCATAATATGCTACAACTTTGACATGATTAAGTCCAACACTGATAGCAGCAGAGTATGTGAAATGGAATTAAGGATACTATTTATGAAAGACGTTGTTCTTCAAGAAGTTTCATTGATCCAATATATTAGGATGTGAGTTCTTTGTTTCACGGAATTTTGGTATGTACAACACTGGAATTGGAATCAGGAAATCTGACTTCCTGCCATGTCTTCCACAGCATTGCTGGATAATGGTAGCAATATTTAGGGAATGTATTCACTCTCTTGACTCTCGAGTTTTAACTATAGCTATTGAGGAATGTCCTCCAGCAACTTCACTTTAACGTCTGCTTGAAAAAGGTTTAACAAATATATGATTTTTGCATTTGTTACACTCCTAACTCTGGCAGACCTGAAGAATTGAAAGGGAATTCAATATTTTTCCTTAATTTCCTTGAACTTCTAATTTTTCAAAGTTCCAACAGAATAGGATCAATATCATAACAATATATACCAGACCTTGATACAAGTTAAAAACAAACCAAAGACACATTATTTGGGAAAAAAAGAACCAGAAGAGAGTAGAGATATGTTTGATGTGGCGGGTGCAGGAGTGGAGCACACTGTGGCTCTTTCTCCATAGGAAACAGGGTGGAGGTAGTTCAGAGAACTACTCTGGAAGCATCCCACAGTGAGTGCCGACAGTTCCCAAACCGAAGTGAGTGCAGGGGCAAGTCCTCCTCTACTTTACAGAGTTGTAAGTGGGGACAAAGAAGACAGAACTCCATTGAGGCAGCTGTTTGTAACCAGGTAGACTGGACAGATACCTTACTCCTCTCATGCCTAGGAACAGCCCCTAAGCATCGTTCCTGGTGGTGTCTGTGTGATGACTTCTCCCAGCTACTGCAGGGAGCTTTGCCTCTGCTATGAGCTGGAAGAGAGCTCCTGCTGCTGCTGCTCCCAGGGCACATGGCGGGCTCTGTATTCCCAGGCTGGATCTACCAGAACAAGATATCCTGAGGCAAAAGAGAAAAGTCAAAATAATGCCAGTTCATCCTGCTTGTCTGCCTGCTTGGATACAGAAATGTATCTCACGTACAGTTTACTCTGAACCCCCATGGCAAAGGATATTGGATTTCTATGCTGCACAGGAAGCAGGACAAGGGGAAAGCTGTGATCCTGTCACAAATGTTTCTCTGGCTCAAATTTTTAAGTTAATATTTAAAATTTAAAAAATGTATAAAAATGAAAACAAATAAATGAAACCCAAAAGTACAGATACACACACATACTCCCCCCCAGAAAAATGAAAGTTCTGTCACCTCTCTCAGGTGACAACTGAAAATATCTCATTTCTTGTCAAATCTATCAGATTAGGCACATAAGTATGTTTCCCTTAGGCCTTGTCTCTGTTGCTTTCCTACTCAGCTCCTAATCATATGGAAATATTCAAAGATGGGAGAGGATATTTTGAGGAAAGTGAAGCAGCTTAAAATTAATTCCCAGGTATATTATGTTCAGGTATATACTGGCCCTAGATTATACAATTGATTTATATATTTTAATTAAAAGTAATTGATATTACCATAAATAAATGTACCCAGAATATCTCATCAGCAATAGGGAGACACTGAACTGAATTTACATTTCAAATGGAAATTAGTTTCACCCTAAGAACAGTAATGCCTGAATAGCAAAATGTACTGTTCTTGACATGCTTGAAAACCGCTTCACAATGAGCATGGAGGAGAGAGGAAGAGGGGGAGGGTATGGTCATCAAAGCTAAAACAGGAATCAGTCCTTGACTTCTGTGAGAAACCATAATCCCACCCTTAATAAAGATACATCCTTATTTTTCAGGCCTTTAGTTACCATTCATTACACAATTTTGTGACATTACTGCATGCATGTCCTGTGTGAAGTAACTCATTAACATGAACTGGGTTTAGCAAGCCCTGTGTTATTTATCAGCATTGAGTATTGCACTGGTTACCTTTAAACTACAGGAAGAAACATGCTGAATGGTGTTTTGGCCATTTTTGCAGTATTTGTGGCACATCTGCTGCATGTGTTAATGCCAATCACAAATGACCACCTGCCTTTTTCCGACTATGAATTAACAGTTTTCCTTATACAAAGAGACATAAATGTAGATTCTATGAAATAAACAGAAGACATCTTATAGAAAATTAGCAAAAACTAAAAGAGAAAACATTTTTAAAACATTTTCATAGCTCATGTTCAGCTAAGTCCCTTATTCAGGCATTGGATTTAACTATATTGGTTATGCATCAAGTAATTGCTCTTTCATGTAATTTGACTTGACTACCTGTAGCTTTTTCTTGACCATTAGGAAATTTAGTTCTTCTCTTACACATTACTTAAGAGATTCCTTCTTCAAGTACACGGGCTGAGGCCGGCAAAATATCTTTTTTATGTACAGGATTTAAATTTAATTTAAATTTTATCATTTAGAGAAGGTCTAAGCAATTCTTGAGAGAGGCAGAGATCAGAAAGTGTATTTGCTCTCTCAGCTTTAAAATACTTTCTTTTAAATTCCATAATTCTGGAGACAAGAGTTAAAATTATGAAGACATATGTCAGTAAAAACTACCAAGGATTATTTCTTTCAGAGCACCTGGTTTATCAAATCAAGTAAAAGTCAATGTTTCTGAGGCAAAAATACTTGTATTTTAATACAAACAGTTTTTGTGAACAAAACTCCATCACCTCACAATTTTCTTCTGCATTAAAGATAAATATTATTAGCTTATTTCTCTTAATATGTCCAGAAGGAAAATATTCATTTAGTTTGTCCAGATGGATTTGAACAATTTTACTACACCCAATTAAGTTTGCTGTCTGCTTCAGACATGGTGCACAAGGGATACATTATGATTTCATGTTCACAAAAACCCCATTTAAACGCAATTCCTCCCAAAATAGATCACAATAACTAAATATAGATGCTGCTTTAACATTAAACATGTATAAAAAGGTACTCAACCATATTATGTGCAGTTTGTTCTTTCCTTTTTTTTCTTTTAGATCTCTTAATCTTCTGTCCAAATAGTTTCAGGGGAAAGGATGGGCAATATAGTGATTATTTATGCCTTCTACCAGGTAGGCACATTCTGTAACTCGACATTCCTGAACTACCACACGTTGTTTCATTACAGTGTGTTCAGTAAGCATTTAAACCAAATTTTATTTACATCAGCTCAGCTTGTTGTAGTTTTTATACTACAGTAGGAAAGTTTCCATGGATGTAGAACAGAAATCTGCCATAACTAATACTTGCAGTCTCAAAGATACCAAGGGGTAAGCATCTGTGTGATTAAAAAAAAAAAACCAAAACAACAAAAACAGCCAAATGGAAAAATGAAACATTACTCTACACAGAAAGTAAAGGCAGAAAATGGTTCATTTACTCTCTTTCCATTTGCACAACAGTAATAAAAATGCCAAACAGACTGATTTTCAGGTAAACTCTATACTGCAGTAAAGTCAAGATTACAAGAAAAGATTTATTGATACGGCATATATTTCTTGCAATACTGCATTTTTACGTCTCTTTCAAGAATAGGCCTATGTCTTTGTTCAGTTTAGTTTTAACAGGATACTGCCATTTAGTTTTTAATATTTATGAAATGATCTGCCTTTCTGTGAGATAGCAGCATAGAATTTGTATTTCACAATTTTATGTATTAAACATTATTTCCAGAGTTGTTAAGACATTATTGTTAGAAAAATTCCACACTGCTGAAAAGAGGAAAAAATACCTGTTCCAGTAAATAGGTGACCTGATGCCTTGTTTCATTCATCTGTTCTAAAGCTTTCAGAGATCATTTACGTATTCTAAAGCTGTTACAGATTCAAGTCCTCTCAAAGGCAGAACATAGCAGAAAATGTCACTGGCTTTTGCTGTTGGTTTTTTCCTAGATAGATCTCAACTTCATCTCGACTAAAATTTGATTGGCAAATCTAAAAGGAAATAATTTCTTCTTAAACATGTTACAAAGCAAGACTTTTCCCTGAAAATGAAGTTAAAAAAAAAAAAAAAAGTAGGCAACACTCTTAAACCAACCCTCCTGAAAACCAGAAAGCTCCTGTAAGATAACAAAAATTGAAGGATGTAAGAATTATTAGGCCAAAGACAGAGGGTGAGACAGATATAGTAGCTCCTAAAAGTAGCCCTACGGAGGCATACTGTCAGTGAGAGAGGTGATTAGTTAGGATCTCTGAATTGTTCCTCACAGGTGCTTCCATCTCTATTGACCAATCCTAGGAAGACCATAAATCTACGTTCTGAGCCAGTGTGTTTAAACAAAACACCTTCTTTCAGGCATTGTGAGGCTTGGATCCTCGAGATGGTCAGAACTTGCCGCATCACATCTGCCACGTATCAGCTTTTTTGAAGTGCGATGTGACGGAGTCTTCCATGACAAATCAAATTTTTTAAAAATTTTTAATGCTTATCATTCTGCCTAAGCCCAGACTGTGTCATTATTCACTTTGAGGAGTACCTGATTCAACAGTCCAATTGAAATAAACAAAATCATACAGCTATTTTCAAAAGCTAGACAGCAGACAACTTCTAACTGTTACTATTGAGGAGCTGGAATAAATATTTTTAGATGGAAGCCCCTCACTATGTTTGACATTTGTTCTTTCACACTTTCCTTCATTCTAGCAACTGCTCATAGTGTTGTAAAACAACATTATACTCAAGGACATCCCTCTAGAAAGAGACAGGCCAATACTTCTGCCAGAATTGATGGTCCAGAAGTGACCATCCTGATGAAGAGAAACAGCTATCAGGCAAATTGTTTAGCTCATTTCCAAGAATGGAAAGCCACAGTCCTGAACATTTGCAGAAATGGGGGAAATACTAGATCTTTACTGAGACAAGGCCTAAAGTTAGCAGATATTCTGATGAGTACATTCACATGAACACACACAGTCTTACGCCAACATGTATTGTGACATTAACATATTTTATGTAATACTATGAATCAAGCGAATTATGATACAATACTGACCAATGGCCTATCCATGATAATAGACATAAAAATGCCTAATCTAGGCTCTAGTTTGGAAAATGCATTGAATTTTTAACCATGATTAATCTGCCCTTTTTATGACACTGCTTTTTCTTTAAGTTGATAAAATAACAAAATGCCTAACACAGGAAATTTTAACTTTTTAAATAACTCTTTGTTTTCCTTTGAGTAATAACAGTATAGAAATTCATCAGACATATAAAGTTGGCAGTTTTCCCAGAGATAAATCTCTAAACAGTGTAACTTTCTATGTTCATGGACCCTGACATCAGCATACATTCATGTTTTCATGTTGTCCTCTTACTGGAGGCAGACAGACAACTGAATTGCACAAGGCAGGGTCTCTTAATGTAGTAAGGGTATATAGTCAAGGGGAGAAATCATGATTAGTTATAAAACAATACACTGTGTTCAAATCAAATTATTTAATGGACAACTTTAGAAAAATGGATGCTATCCCATCATGCCACTCAGACATACTAAGTAGCTTGACAGAAAACGTTGTGTGTAAGCTTCAATTAATTTCCATATTTGAATCCTCAGAGACACCAAAGAAAAAAAGTCTGACACATGCAGTTCACAGTACACCCAAGTTCCAAGGACATTTGAGGGAATACAGGTATTATGGTGATGAAAAAACATTTTCATAATCAACACCGACATTCTAAATGAGTGCATGTTAAACTATTATTTTATGTGTTTTTCATTGGAATAAATTAATAAAGATTTTTGGGTTGTTTTTTTGGGGGGGTGGTTGCGTTTTTTGGGGTTTTTTTCTGTTTGTTTTTTGTTGTTTGGGTTTTTGTTTGGTTATTTTTGTTTGTTTGTTTTTGTTTTGTTTTGGTTTTTTAATTTCTAAACTCCATTCAGTACAATTTAAGTACAGTAGCTCAAGCTTTACCTTAGTATGTACCAGTGATATCCAGAGTTTTGGAACTGCTTCATTTCTTTTTTTTTTGTAAGGGAGCACACTAAGCCAGAAGAGTCTCATGTCTAAGGCTCCATTTTACTGGAACACAAAAGAATACATTAGAGTAGAGAAACTGTTTAAGTAAGGAAACCCCAGATAAACTCTGTGACCTGAACAGAAAAAGTTGAAATGAATTTTAGTACTGGGAACTGTAACCTTGCAAGTTAAACTTTTCCACCAAACTTGATCTTGGTCCAGCAAAATTTAGAGGTTCCATTGATCCTTAAGACTTCACTGCTGCCTCCCATTAAAGACAGTATAATTTTGGTTTCTAAAAAAGACAACTGCTCATATGCTAGCTGATTTTTCTTATGACATATTCTCTGAAAAGAGGAAAATAATTTCAATGGAGGGGAAGAATAGCTTCTTACCAAAAGCTAATCCAGTGGCAATCTACAGTACACTAAAACTCTGTTCAGTTTTTCCTTCTCTCTCTTTCCATCCTAACTCTTAATAAGCCTCTTCTGCCTCTGAAGATTACATACATCAATGATTTTAGGAGTTTTTAGTTGTTTTCAGGAGTTCTGAAGTTCGAGTGCTAGAAATGTCTTTGCCGAATTATGGCAAAGGTGCATGGAACCTTAGAGGATAAAGACCTATGTAGGCTGGACTCATTCCCTTGCACATTATTCAGAAAGAGAAAAGCAAAATAATTGGAATGTGTTACATATTCTCATTGAAAGAGAGAGTTTAAAAAATAACATTATGCACATAATGTAAATTTCAGTATACTTATTTCCTGGAATTGCTCAGTGAAAGCTACAGAAACAGACGTGATGCTGAAATCACACTGAGAGGATCAGCCCTGTATGTTTGTATGAAACACTTTCATAGAGATCCTGACACCCCTTAGGACTTTTCAGAGACCTGTTGTTTAACATAATGGCACACCTAATGCCTTCTCTACCCTCCAGATTTTTACCTTAAAGTAGAACTCAGTATTAGCTAATATGTATCTAAGCACCAATTTTTTGGTATCATTCAAAGCCTTGATATTCAAATGCAGGAAAACAGAAGCCTGACCATCAAATATATGAATATATCATTTCTTTTTTTTGTGGGGTTTTTTTGTTTGTTTTTAGTTTTTTTAGAAACAAGATTGGCAAGAGTAAAATTTGTAGATTTTGGACCACAAACTCTCTGAATACTTAAGATGAAGTTACAAAATATGTTACTTGTCAAGTAGGAATTTGCTTCTTTCAGGTTTATTAGAATCCATGTTTCTAATAAAGGAAGTTTTAGCACAGCTGTAACAAATCCTCTTTCATTCAGCTCTGCTCATTATTCAGAAAAAGCGTATTTTCCCAAAAACGGTGGAGCAATGTATTATTTTTATTCACCTGGCATTGAAAAGTACTATTGTGTACTATCTCCAAAGTAGTCAACTTCTGTAATATCAGTTAGGTTTCTGTGTCAGCCGTGAGCCATCTAAATGTGCTGAGATTAGGATAATGTCTCATAGCAACTGAGAATTTTTCTATGAATATCTCTAAAATTATCTGTATTCATCATAAATTTGCACTGACAAAAAAAAATATCAAGTTTTGTCAGGTGAAATTTTATCATGCAGTTATTGTGAAATGTTGACCTGTGGTAGCTGTAAGAAAAAAACCCAAATAATGCCCTTATAAATTATTAACTCTGCTACTGAATAAAATTTTCAGTTTGTGTGACTTGTGCAATTGAGTGATGTGCCTTCATCTGATTCAATAAAATTTACGTATTTTGAGGAAAGAGAGAGAGTGGAAACTTAGAAGGAATACTACTAATACACATGACATCTAAACCTGTGAAATGAAAAGCTCATTCAACCTCCTTGGTAAGAACTGAAAATTCTAGGTACCATCTAAGAATACTCAATAACTGGCAGAATTTTGCCCAAGGAAAGAAACAAGAATATGGCTTTACTTGACAGTGAAATAAATTTAAGAATATGACTGTTCAGAAGAGTAATTCAGAAAAGTCATTGTCTGTTCAATCAAAGATAATCTTATCCTCACACTATATTTTAAATACGACAAACTTCTAGGTTTGTTAGTTTTAAATAGCTGAAAAATTAACTAAGTTTTAGTGTCTTGTTTCTGTATCACAGAATGAATCTATTTAATACAAAAAGCATATTTAGAATTACAGATTCCTAGAGTAGCTCAGGACCTTGAAAGATTACCTAGTCCAAATTTTTATGGGACAGGGATTCTAGACAAAATTATCCAGCACCCTGTCCAATTGCATCTTGAAAACTCCAAGTGAGGGGAACTTTATCACATTCCTGAGCATGTTGTTCCAGTGAACAACTGTAACAATTTCTTTCTTCTGTCGAGATAAAACTTCTCCTTGTGCAACTTGTACATGTTGCCCCTTGCTTTCTCCATGTGACTCCTTGTGAAGAAAGAGCCTCTGACCTCTCTGTATTCACCTTTAAAGTAGTGGGCTTTGATGAGGTTCCCCCAAGCTGTCTCTTCTCCAGGGAGAAGAGAGCTGTAAATGTACACACATTGCATCCAAGAAAGATACCAGATAAAGTACAGGTCGTGAAGGAGTTGGGACCAAGGGTCCAGTCTTCATTAAAATTTTGCTTAATTGCTTTCACAGGTGTGATGGACAAAAATATATGATATATAAAGATGTCTCTTCACTCAATGTTTTTTCTTGACAGTATTTTAGTGGTGTTAAAGTTTTAAGAAATCAAGCATAGGAGATGTCTGATGTCTCCGTTACTTTGAACGAGGTCCTTGAAAAGAGATCAAAGAGTGAAGAAACGCACAGGAAAACACAGATGGTCATGGCCCTCTTGACAGGTCATGGGTCGGCCCCTGTAGGGGGCTTGCTCACGCGCCTCTCAGTGGGGTGAAGAGAAGTATGGGAACTGCATTGATCTTACAGCAATTAGGCAGAATGCATACGTAGAGAGATGTATTTTGTAGCATAGAGAAGTATCCATAGAATTAAAAAAATACAGTGCTAAGGATTCCATAAGAATTGTCACATCGTGATTATACAGCAAGGTGAATGATAACTTTGTTATGGAGGTATCAAGATCCAGTTCCTAAAGAGCAGTGATTAGATGTGACTTTTACTTTATTTGGGTTTTTATTCTGTTTTCATTTGGGTTTGTTAGTTTTGGTTCAGTTTTGTTTTGTTTTAGTAAGGTGTTCTTCTAATGCTCTTGGTTTTAAGCAAAAAAAACCCCAAAATTTTGACTGTAGTGTCCTCTTACAGGCTTAAATATTAAACAAATATAAAGATGCACCATGCTTTTTTAAAAAAAAAAAACTTAGTTGAGAAGTAGCCCTCAATATTTCAATTCAGATTTCTTGTATTTCAAATTTTTGATATTTGAATATTCTCCACTGAACGGAGAAAATATTTAATATTTTATTCCAGGCAAGGATTTTACAAGGTATTTTAACCACACATCACGTTCTCTTAAGCCATAGACTACATTTGGCTGATTTGGCATTAGGTCTCATAGATACGGTGGAGAGTAAGAAACTTTCGCATACATGGTAATTATGAATGCTTCTGAATTTTATTCTATTTTTTTAAACAAATTATATTTGTATTAAAAAACTGGATGATCAATATCTGAATATCAAATTCAGCATAACGAAATTGGAGAAATACTTTTCACCTGTGATATAGATGTCTTTAGACTTTGAGAAAATATACTTTGTGAGGTGATTTTCTAAGTATAATTACTTTGTGTAGCTCTTACCCCTTGAAGCAAATAAATCATTAGATTGTGCTTATTATTATAAAGCATGCAGTATCACCATGAACTGATTCATTTTTTTTTATTATTATTTATAAAGAGCTGTAAATAACACCTACATATTGCCTTACTTGATTTTGACAACTACAGAAATAAAAAAAACCAAAAAAACCACCTTCCCCAAACACCAATGACTCCACCAATCTACTTTCATCCACATATCCTGAAACAACCAGGGAGAAAAAGGACACAGGAAAATACACACAGTCTTCCCATGGGAAAAAATCTCATCATCAGTCTCTCTCCTCTGAAAGGTCAGAAAATAATGAAATCTGCACAGTCTCTTAAAGTTGCCTGGGTCCAGAGTCATGGGAAAGCAGTGTACTAGAAAACACTGAAAGGATTTGAGCTCAGAACAGTTCCTCGATTATAAACGTGACAATATTGTGCAAAATGGGAAATCCTCTTTTGTCATCATGCAGAGTTTTATGCTGATGCTACAGTTCTGCTTCTAGAGTTTGATCTGGCCAAGTTTTTCAAATCATTTTTTACCTTTCTATCAATCCTTTTACCTCTTAGGAGTGACCTTGACAAGGTTTGTCAGGACAGCCCAGTGGCTGCTGCTGCATTTGCTGCAATTGTGCAGGATGCTGGGCAGCCGCTGGCAGCATGGGCAGCTGGAGCCGCTGCGCAGAAGTCCAGCACAGGATGGTCTCAAGTGACATCACAGAAGATGGGAAGGGCTTTAAAGAGACACAGAGTCCTAGTTTACGTGTCTGCGAAACAGCTTTTATTCTAAATATAACTTTAGAATTTTCTTTTCTTTCTCTTTTCTTGACCATTCTTTACTTTCCGTTTCCATTCCCTCTCCTGTCTTTTATTATCTTCTTAGAACATTTCTTCCCCAACAACGCACTTTTTCCAGCCTATTGAGGCCACAATTTCTAACTTGTTTCAGTTTGTTTTCTGCTTTAGGACATAGCAGTTAGGCCTATGCATTGTGTGTTCAGATATAAAATAAAGAAAAGGGTATATACACTCTTAAAGGCTGGCAAAGCATTTAATTAAAAAACATTAAATCAGCATGAAGCATTTCATTTAGGGAAACTCCACAGACACTCCTCTTGCTCCCTGATATAATTTTGGTGCAACAGGAAGCAGGGATACCCTGTTGGCTGAACTGTTCTGTAGTGCTGCTCTCTGCTAATAAACTGAACTGATGCAGAAAACTCCTTCTTGCCTCAGACACAAAAGGTACACAGTTGTATCACAGAAAACTGCTTGTGCAATTTTGTTTTATTATAGCACTCACAATGCCTTGTCAGAAAAACTCTTTACAGTTCACAATGGAAGTAATGGGATATTGTTGAGACCAACTGTAATCAAGAAATGCTACTC
Organism: Lycocorax pyrrhopterus obiensis; assembly: GCA_014706295.1. NCBI lineage: Eukaryota > Metazoa > Chordata > Aves > Passeriformes > Paradisaeidae > Lycocorax > Lycocorax pyrrhopterus. The sequence goes on from JACSVZ010000002.1 coordinate 73,216,055, forward strand.
CACTTTCTACCATTTGTCAAGCACTTATGTCTGCTTTTTTGGAAGCAGTGCTTTGAAATGTACTCTATGCTTTGCCATTTAAACCTTTACTTTCGGGATGGACAAAGCAAATTATAGATTTGTGAAGGAACATTCAATTTACAGGTTTCAATAAGACAAATATTGCCAGATAAAAAAGGCATATGGTACAGCTAGGAAAAGAAATAAAAAACCCCCTGAATATACAGGAATGTAACTTTAAGAAAATGACTCAAGCATTCTATAAATGACTGAAAAAATACAAATTTTCCTGATACAGACATGAAAGGAAAAGACTTAATGTCATGACCACAACTTTTAAATTGTTTCAAGGCACCAATGATAAAGAAAGGGAGTGACTCACTGAAGGTATAGGGGACTTTCAAAACATAAGACAAAATTCAAAATGAAAACAAAAAGAAAAGTAATTTATGCAGCAAACAAGCATGTAGTTTACTACAGGTTAAATACAAATATCAATATGATTTTACTTGGACAACTTTTAAATAGATTTCCCTATAACTCTTCTACAAAAACGTAAAATTATGTCTAAAATATAGCAAAATAATTCAAAGAAGCTTGTTCACCATATAAAAATAAATTAATAAGTTTTCCTAATTCAAACTGTGAGTAATAATTAATATTTCAAGTAATAAGACTGTTTTTGATGCAATGTCCAGAAAAATTTTTGCTACTTTTAAGTTTACCTATGAACAGTAAACAATATCTTCTGCCATATTTTTGTCTATGCATATTTTAATTAGATATTTGGTTGTTAATCCTTTTTTTTTCTATTTTAAAAAGTACTGAATGTAGCATCTGAAAATTTTCCTTCACTTTATTTGGAGAATAACAAAGCAATTTATCTATTTCGTACCTAAACTATGACTGTGACTTCACGTAAAAGCATAACTAACCTGTTCATTTTTCTGCTCATTCCAGTCTGTACTGTCCTTTGTACCCAGCATCATGAGGATCCAGTATTGAAAAGTCTTAGATACATTTAGCCTCTCAAATTTGTGCTGTTGGACTACCTCAGATTTGTAGAAAAAGAAGCAAAGCTCAGTCAGGTTAAAAAAAAAAGCAATGGAGATTGAGGTTCACTGAAAATTGCATCACCAGCTTGTCTGCATTAGTCAGGCCTGAAGAAAGGAGGTCAAAACACTGTCTGGCACCTATGTTCACCATCAAAAGGCTGGGAAGAGTTGCATGTTACATAGCTGGCTGATCATTTCAGATCCTACCCAGTAAGAACAGAGCAGTTAAGGGTAGGATCAAAAACACAGTATTAAGGAAAGAAACCCTGAAAGATAAGAAAAAAAAAGCACATGGTAATTAATCCATTGAATGATTAGGTGGACAGGAGAGATGTGGAAAACTGGGTTTATCCTGCCTGATAGATAACAGATGCACTTCTTCCTGCTCTCAGAGTGCTGTAATAACCAGAATATGAGCCATTACAAGGGGAGAAATGAGGCTCTGCTCTTTCCTTCCCATTAAAGCTGTTGAACTCTGCAGAAAAGAACAAAAGATTGTGCAAGAAAGTAGTAGTAAGTTACTTGGATTTAGAGGGCTTTTTGGTCACTGTTGTTGCTCAGCCAAGAGGATGGTGTGAGAATGCCCATGGAATTAGCTCTGCAAGGAGAGGAATGTGTCTTTCTGGCCATGACAATATGTCAGCCGTGTGCTAGGACTGTCAAGACTGAGGGACTTTTATGCATGCTCAAGAATGGGTTCCAAGGCAACATTATATCAGTGTCTGATGCACTTAGACTTGTCACATTATTTGCAATTATAGTTTTGATTTTATGCACTTAACTTCAGCTTGAGATCTTCTTTGAGAGCTTGAGTCTGGACCTAAGCAATTTGCCCAAAATGATATTGAGAGGTTTCCCAGGGAACAGATTTGAAACTCCTAGAAGTGCTAGATAAAAGCTGCAAGTAAAAGAAACATCCTTGTTTTCTTGCTCTGTATGGTAAGTTGTGCTGTGTTTACACCACAAAGATGAGGCTTGTATGTGGTTATGCATTCACTAGGAATTAGGAATTCAAAACATTTATTTCTGCCAAAAGCATTCTGGCCCCTACTGAGATTTATGTAATTAACGTAAAAAATGCATTCTTTCTGAAATCATTAACTATTATTATTGTTACTTCCAATATTGTTCCAAGTTCTGCATGTCTCAAAATATAGTATGGTGATATTGGGAAGTGCTAATCATTTCTGGCTTTAGTCACGTAACACTGAGAATTATTATGGATTGAGAATTGTTAATCATTGCCAAGCAAAATATTATCAGCCAAAAGAAAGCCTTTCTTTCTTTCTTTCCAGTGAAAAATCTAATAATTAATGATCAGCTGCTTTGCACTTTCAGACACAAATATTCTTCTCGGATTCTTTTCTCCTTCAATCACAAAACGTATTTGGCTTTAAGCATTGAGATAATTTTGTGTCCACTCATAGGAATACACATTTATAGCAGTGGCAAAACAAGTCTAATATGAAAGAGACATTTTGAATCATTAACATTTCACTTGAGAGACAACATTTTCACAACAAATCGGGCAACTGACAAATGTTTGGTCTCCAGATCTCAGAGAGTAAGTTAAAAATTGTGATCTCGGGATACTAAGGAAAAACAATTAACAGTACTTGGCTTAAAGCTGAACCATTTGTTATAAATGCTTGTTATGAAAATTCATGTAGAGGATTCATTTTTCATTCCCTATGGGTATTTTGCCACTTTTCTGCAAAGTCTTGCTTTTTACCAGAATCATATTAGTTCTTTCCCCTGAAAATCCTTTGAAATACAGACATCAGTGTTTCACCTGAATGAGTTGTTACAAAATTCCTATTTTTTAACTTGGGGAAAAAAACAAAGGTTGGGGTTTTTTAAAACTTCTACCAAAACAACTTTAAAGAGTACTCAGCAACAGAAATTTTATTACAATATTTTTATAAATTTTCCGTAAATTGCAATGATGCTGTTATTGCAAAACAACAGCAAAAATATACACACTGTAAACTAACAAGGTGTTGATGTTGGCAAATTAGAGAAAAACACTTTTTGTCAGTTTCTTTTTCTGTCTCTTTTTCAATGAACAATGACTATTAAAAGGTTTGCTGGTTGCTTTTTCTCAACATTAACAAAATAACTTTGTCATAGATGGTGCAAGGTATGGGAATAGACAGGTTCAAGTCTCAGAAAATCTCTACAGATATTTGTATCTTACTCTATGCATTAAAATCCTGTACAGCTCTTTTTATCTTATTCTTTGATCCTTGGTGAAATACTTCCATACTCTGCCAACATTTGGTGTTGAAACAGATGCCCATCTATTTTATACTTGCTGTTAACTTCTGGCTGACTTGGGAATGGAAGTAGATAGAAATTCCATTGCTGTAAACTGATTTATAATACTTTGTGTCATAAATATCTGCAAGCAAGCTGGAGGATGGGTCTTTAGGACACTAAAATAATCTTTATTTTAAGTGTTCACTGATGAAAAATCTAACACTGATTTGACAAGATGTTCCAAGGACTTATGGTCCTAAAAATGTGCCCTTATCTGTAGTGTGATTTGTTCTAATTTTAGCTTTCATTATCTTCTTTTATCACTCTGCCTGCTAGATTTGAGAAGCATTGTATTATAGAGATACTCTAAGTCCAATCAAAATTTTCTTTGATAAATTAGTAAGATTGACGTCCCTCGGATATTTGCTAAAGAAAAGTTTCCCAAAATTTAAATTATTCCTGTGGACTTCTGAGCAGTATTTCACTTCAGCTGTGAAATTGCATTTGCAGGCTTATAACAGTCACACCATTGCCAAAGGTGAAGAAAGCACATTGTCTCTCTGTTTCTACTTCTCTTTTTCTTTGAATTGCTGGAACACAGGAAAACAAATACCTTGTATGAGAGAACATGATTTTCATGTTTTCTTCTAGGGATAAAAAGACTTTTATAGCATTTTTAATGCTCAGATTTCCTTGCTTTGACGGAGGAGGGATCAAGCATTTCAGAGTTGTATTTTATAGAAAAAGCTATCCAAAGCTGAAACTCTACATCTAACTTTAACTATTTATTTTTTTTAAGTGTCTTCAATCTAAATCTAAAATAGAATTTTAGGTCCTTTAAAGACATGTGTATCAGTAATCTTGTTTTTCACTATAAAAAATTTGTTAAAATCCATACTTTATTCCCTGTTCTTCTTCCTTCAAAAGCTGGACTTTAAAAAAAGCACTACAAAAATATCCAGAAAATTTTAAGTTTTTTTGTCACAGAATTTATATTAAATATTTAGCTTCTACATAGAAATGTGTCTAAACTGACCACAAAAATCTATCTTTCCTTTTAATCCTGCCAATTATTGTTTGGTTTTTGTTTTGTTGTTTTATTTTTTTTTCCTGGAATCCCTCTCTTCCTCATCTTACTTCATCAGTTTAAAATCCTATTTATTTTTATTACCATCAAAATATTTATTTTGATTACCATCAACCACTTTTCTCATTTGCAGTGTCTACAGAGGTGGCAGAAAAAAATCACCACAAAGCATGACCAAAAATCTTCCATGCTCACAGTTTTAGGTTAATGTTACAGAATAGTTCTCTGGTTTAGTGCTTGCTTTCTAGGTCATTTTGAGCATATCATCAGTGAAAATTCCCTCAACTTCTTCCATCCTTAATCCAAATCTAACTTCTGCAGTTAGACTGGGAAAAGCAGTTAAAATTGCTTTAAGAACTCAGATAGTCCCTGAAAATTACGAAAGTGTGTTAGAGTAAGTATGTGCTTTAGAGGTATGCTATGTCCCAATTTAGTCTGATGTTCCTCCAGCAGTAGTTAACTAATGTGAAGTGACTATATGGTACTCTAAAGGGACATCATGTTCCTCAAATCTGCCAGAAGTTGTTAATGGGAAGTCACTGCAGGGGGGAAAGTTCCTTCCTAGGTGTGTTCCTCTGTTGGTTCACCAGAACAGGAGCGGTCTGCTCATGCCTGGGCTGAAGCTGAGGAATATTGCTTCCACTCTCAATACCCCAGTAACAAGTGTTGTCCCTCATGGGTCCATAGTGGGACCAGTGCTACTTAATAACTTCATCAATGACATAGTGGGGCTGGTGTCAGGATAAGGGACAATGTTTTTAAACTGGAAGAGAGTAGATTTAGATTGAGGAAGGAACACTTCACGGTAAGAGTGGTGAGACATGGGAACATATTGCCCAGAACAGTTGTGGATACCCCATATCTGGAGGTGTCAAGTCCAGGTTGGATGGGGCTTTGAGCAACCTGGTCTAGTGGAAGGGGAGGTTGAGCAGATGATGTTTAAAAATCCCTTACAACCAAAGACTTTTCTATGATTGCATGGTCCTATGAAAACTCCATGTGCATTCAGGGCTTGTACCCAGCCCAATCACAGCGATAGTAATTGAAACAACTATTTCATATTTTATTCCTCCAGACTTCTGTATATGCTTGTGCTAAACTCCAACGCATTTCCTTGATATCTTCCTGGCTCTTTAAATAGGCATAAAGAGGAACGTGCCAGCAAGTTGCATTGAGTCAAGTGCTACTTTGGTACGTCTTTAAAGCACATTGTTGAGAAGTCTTGCCCTTTTTTTTCAGGCTGCAGACCATGAGCTAGGTGAGACTCTCAAAGCCAGATTTGTCAGGGCAGTTTACATTTTTTTAAGCACTATGATGATCCCTGAACTGATAAATACGCCGTACATTAAGATTACTAAAATGATTCTCTTATTGCATCTAAATCTGTACAGAAACATGGAAAGGATAAAAATGGAGTTTTCTGATAGAATAAGGGAAGAAAGACAACTTGATTTCATGCTGAATACCTAGATTTCTGGATGAAAAAACTGCCTCTCCTTAAATATTGACGAGATCGTTCACAAGATTTAAAGTAGAGATTACTTCTAATCTGGTTGCATTGTCAGCAGTTTAAACTGTGTAGCAGAAGGTTTTGCTCTGGTGTACACATCATTTGCAAACTGAAGTTCCTCTCTGATTCGTTTTGCAATCTCAAAACAAACAGCAAAACATCTCTCACACAGGTTCACAATGATCTTGAAGCCCATTTTAAGATTGCAAATCTTAGTTATGATCTTCAGGTAAACCATGAAGAGAGAATAAACCTTTGCAATATCAGAGAGAAGAGATCAGAACTGATCCAGACAATCTCTGCTATGCTGTGCACAATATATTTTTGTTTAGACGAAGCCGTCAGAACAGCTGGCTTGACTATGTCTTGACTGCAAGCTGTTTCTTGACTTTTGCATCAGAAAACCCATTTCCTTCCATCCATTCAAAATACAGGTCAACTCACCGTGTCAGTGTCCCTTTTCATATCAGCAAAAGTTAGGCTTTTTGGTCTCAACCCTTAACTTGGATTTACTGAGCTGCAAAAACAGTTCAGGTATCAACATGACATAAATGAACTATTCTGCCCCAAATATGCATAAAAATGCTGAATATAAATAAGGACAATTAGTTTATTTTTCTTTGACTGTTACAGATTATTGAAAATGTTATATATCTATCCAGACACCTACTAGTCAGGAACTATTCAAATGCCAAGAAAAATAATAATGACATGACCATAATGAATTCTGAAGGGAAAAAGAGAATGAAGGTTTCTTAAAAAAAGACGATAATGCTTAAATAGAGGTTTTCATTTTAAAATAATCTGAAATGGAGTTCACCCAGAGGCATTCCATAAATTGGCACTAGATCATGAGAAAAGCAAAGAGTTAGATCTCCCAGTACCCACTAAGGAAACAAGAGCCGCTATTAAATACCTTAAAGCTCAAAAAAGGCTCCTGGGCTTGACAGTCCTCTGCCTGTTTTGCATTTTCTATAAGGATGTGTTTTCTCTAAACTCGTTAGGTTTTTAGTATCAAACCCCACTTGGCTTGCTCATTGAACTGTTAATTATTTCTGTGAGAAAAACAGCCAGAATACATTTAGCAGACTGAAAAAAAAATAAAGGAAAGAAAAAGAAACACCATGTTTTTCTATAGAAGATATGTGCTGTGGTTTTTGCAGTGATGTTGGATGCTGCAATACAGAGTATTTTATATTCAGATCAATTTATTTGATGTATAATTCTATGACTCTATAACTGCATTCAAAAGGGCAGCTTAAGCTGGATAAAGGCTTTGGCTATGTTGTAAATGCAAAACCACCATATTTTTAGATTTTTTGACTAGAAGCAAAATTTCACTGACCCCATTGTCATATAATTGCAGTAGAACAAGAGATAATGGATGGGATTTATCTTCATAGGATACTTATCAAATCATTCTCTTCACATTTCCTATTTACTCAGGAGTCACTGGATTTGGCAATTAGTTACAGGATGACTGATTTACTCAGAACAGACTAGATTTCTGGTGTCTTTGTTCTGCTGGTGAGATTCAAGTGACACCTCGGAATAAACAGGGGAGTGGAGCTGTCAGGACTACGGAAGAAGAAGGTACAAGAGAACAACATCTTGAACCATTCCAGGGGGATTCAGTTTCTTATCAGCGTTTGTCTCAAATTTTGAGTAACCCACAAAAAGACACTGAATTTTCTCACATGCTTCCAGCTATGCAGGTGATAAAAGAAGTTTTTCCAAAACTTTTTATAAATTTACAAAAAATAATTTTAAAAAGTGCATTCTGTATGCAACATGAAAGTCTAAGGCTCACTTTGTTTTTTTTTTTTTGCTGAATATGATCTGTTCATCTCCAAAGAGGAGGTATGTGTTATCATTTAATACTCAGAGGGATTAAGTGTTTTGCATTTATACACCAGGCGAACTGAGATGATTTATATCAGATGTTCCAAATTGCATTAGTAAGAATAACAGTGTCTGGCAGCATTATTTGGTATAAAACTATGCCCCCTTAGGACCAAAATAAATATTTTTTCTGACTAAATAGTGTGGAGAAGGTTGCAACAACTTTTGAGAGATTCATAAATCTACATTCTTAACCCATTAGAATGTATATATTTGGGCAAACTGTACTGCCTTTTTTTTACAGTGCAATGTACAATTATACTAGCATAAAATTGTTTTACAATTAATTACCTAGGCCACTAATAACTTTTAAAAAAATGGCAATTTTTCGGCTTTATAGAAAAGTTTATTCCAGTTTTACATCTGCTCTTTCTGACTTAAAATTAATGCATGTTAAACTCAAAAAACCCCCACATTTTTGGCCCTGAAATAGATTTTTGTGCCTGAAGTCAGCAAGATATCTTGATGCACAGTTAAACCAATCAGAAGAAGGTAAAATAAAAAATTGTACCAATAATATTACATAAGGTGTTTCTTCATTGTATCTACCAGCATTTTGTCAAGAACAATTTGATTATTTTCTTTATTTAATCCCTAGCAGCATATTGTATCATTTAATCTTAATTACCTTGTCACCACATGGAAAATGTACAATACTTCGTGCTAAAAACATTAGCTGATTATCTAAAAGTGCCAAAATCTACCACATACTACATTTTTACAATTTCACGTTACTTCCTTATTATTCTGTGACTGTGTATTTGAGAAAGTTAATAGAATATCAGTTTTCACCTAAGTATCTTGGAATAGTTTTTTGTTTTTTGGGGTTTCTTTAAATAAATTTAAAAAGAAGACAAGACATACAACCTCCAAACCAGTTCATTTTTTTTTTCATTTGAGAGTTCCAGTTATGGATGTTTGTGTACCATAATGACAAGCCACTTAAAGCAAATTATTGCCTTTCTGTGTGTATAAGTTACTCTGCACTCACAGAGGAAAGCTCAGGAATCAATAACCAAGCCATCAAAAAACCTGAAAATAGAATGTTTGTTTTAGCTCTGGGTATGACATTTTACTTAAAGTGCATTTGTGGTGTATATAAAGTTTTTTGTATATGGCTTGAATGTCTTTTTTTTCTACTGCAATTTGTTATGTTTTTTGTGAAAACAGACGAAAAATTAACTGTTTGCTGACAGCTTATTCAAGGTATTGTTTTAAAGTTAAGTTCAATACATGTTGACACACAGGATCTGTGTAACTTATATGTTCAAAAGAAAAAAATATTTTACTGAATGCCTACATATAATTTAGTTGCTCGCTATGTTCTTAATTGTAAAATCTCAATAAATTTCTACATGGTGTGATAGAATTAAAGTAGGCCATATGAGAAAGCTGCTGTTGCTGTGAACAACGACCTTTAATGTTCAGAGCAGAGATGTAACATAACCCAGAACTTTAAAATCTTTCTCCCTCTTCTTCCTCTTGACACATGACTGAGAAAAGGGATGAATGAAAATAATCACACCTTGTAGCATAATACACCTGAGCCTCTCTCAGACTATTAGTAGAAATTAGTCACATTAGAATTACATACCTAAAATCATTTTAGAGTCAAATGTAAAAAAAAAATATCTTTAGAGTTGGACTTCACCTACTTCAATACATAAAGAATACAGATGCATTTCAGCAATTGAGTATTTTAAGTAAGTTTTTACCTCTAGGTGAGCAAAAGTCCATGTCATTCTTGAGGGATTGGTGAAATACATAATTTGAAAAATAATTGCAGCATCCTGTTTTCTGTAGAGGTTTGGAATATTTAAAAATATCCAGTAATCCAGGGAAGAAATTTAAACTAAAAGAAGTGCAGGAAGAAGTAAATGCCAACAAAAAGACTAAAAATATCTGCAGTTGCAAAGAAACTTCCAGAAAGTGAACATCTTTCCTGGAGATTACAAAAAAATTCTTCAGCAGTGAAAACAGAAGCATTTTGTTATAGTCTTAGAAATGTCTTTCTAACTAACATCAAAAACTTCTTTATCTCTTCTCACATCACATTGCTTAGCTTTTGAAAAAATAAAGGAGTGGATTTACCGGAGCCTCGCAATATTGGACTGAGGAACATCGGAATTGAGATGTCATGGAAGCTGCCTCCATGGCTATTATGAGTACAGGAAGGAAAGAGCCTGCACAAGGCTTGATCACTGTTCTCTGGAAAAGGAGGATGGTGAGGGAGAGGAAGGTTAGAGATACTTAATGGGGAGCGGGAATTTCTCCCAAGGCCGCGGAAGAATCTGCAATGCTCAGAGTCCCCCTGTCCCCGCTGCCGCTGTCCCCTCAGGCTCGCAGGGCTGTTTCCCGCACGGCTCCCCTCGCTCAGCCCTGGCTGCCGGGCAGCGTTTTGCCCTCCCTTGCCCAGGCTTTCCCCGGGGCTCTCGCCCGCCCGCCCGTGGCTGAGGGGCTCAGCCGTGCCCTGCGCTGGGGCCGCTGCAGCCGCTGGCACCAGCACCTTGACATGTAACCCCAATACACTGTGTAAAGGCTCACAGACAGATTAACAGGTATCAAAGAAAAACAGCAGGATTTTCAGGAAGGTGCTAAAAAGGGAAGAAATATATAATAATAAGCAATGGTGTGTAGATCATTGCGGTATATTAACATTTAATCTTAAGAACTGTCAGAAGTACTTAATGTAGAACGACAAAGTTAGACAGGTTACACAGAGAACGAAAACAGTGGAACTTGATGTTGTATTACTTTATGAAAGCATCTATGTCATCAGTTCAGAGCCTGTGCCTGTTCCTCGTTTCTAGGGTTTTCAAAATTCACAACCTCCAACAGTGTTCAAAGTATTAAAACACTGGGGTTTGTAATTTTTCCAATGGCCTACTCCATAAAGACACTGTTAGCAGGAAGGAAATGACAGGTAAGTAACAACCCCCTAAAGTGAGATCTCTAATGCAATGTGGGAATCTCATTTGGAGTTTCTCCAAGGTGCCAGGGAGGAGTCTTTAAAGTGATATTCAGTAGACTGGGAGATTTAAGTCGTTATTATCCTTGTACCAGTTTTGCGAAAACAAAGTTTTGTGTTTAAAGACCTTTGTCTAAAGAGTTGTTGAATTAGGACCTTGGGATACCACATGCTAGTTTGCATATAGTTTTCAAATTTTCTTTTTTTTAATGAACGAAATCTTCATATGCTGTGCTTACTGTAGATGTAAATGTGTTTCAGAAATCCCTTACAGGGGTGAAAACATTTGACTTAGAAAATTAGATTTGAAAACATGTGATGCAAGTTAGAAATGGATTTATGGTGAGAGGACAGTAAGTATAAAGAAGAGTTAGTGAACAAACAGAACTTGTAATACAATGTCTGTATTTAAAAGAAAAAATGACTGTCCAAATCTTCATTCTACTGAAAAGAATTTAATTTGCTTTCTGAATATTTATTACGGTACTGTTATTTGGAAAATGGAAACCTTACAAAATCCAGCATTTTAATTGTTTCTTAAACTAAGCACACATGTAATTAATCTGTTTTGGAATTTCTTTAAGCAGTGCTAAAAAAGTAATCCTATCTGAATGATAATCATTACATTCTGGTTGTACATGGCCCAGCTAAGTAAACTGAAGACATTAAGTTTGAAAATTCAGTCCTGTCCAATAGGACATTTTGTACTTTTACATTTATGTGTTTAGAAAAGATTTCAACTTTGTCATTCTCTGGTTCACTGCTGGAATTTATTTTAGCATTTTTCTTAAACTGTTGCTAGTATTTTCAAAGGTGCTAAAGAAAGATAAATACTCATTGAGGTTTAGTGTTCACACCTGATTTGTATGGGGTCTTTTAAAATTCCTGTCTTTAGATACTACAAATTTTGTCTGCGGCTATCATAGGAGTCCTGGTGAGATCTTGAAAACCAAAATTGTGACACCCATCATTAAGCTCCATACTTTAAAAAAGGAAATTATGTTTTTCCTGGGATCAAAAGGCATTAACTGATTGAAGTAAGTTTTTACAAAGAACAGTGAAAATGGCATTTACGTGAGTGCTACATGAAGGAGTCTGTACATATGACCATTTCAAGCCAGCAATCATGGTAAACAAATACACAGTTTGAAAGAGATGGAAGAAGGAGGGGGAGTAGTCAAATGACATCTACAGAGCTGGGAATATTAAGTTGAATCTGTAGCTGTAACTCTTGAGGGAATTTATGATGAGAAACAGCAGTAATTATTAAAAAGGCTTTGTAGAGTGTGGGATTACATTGAATGAAAAAGTGATTATGTTAGTGGAAAAAACAAGGTGAATTTCACAGCATAATGTAAGCTGTCAGCTTTCTGTTATTTATTTATTTGGTTTGTTGTTTAAAATAATGCATTTTGCACTCGTTTCTAGGAATAATTTAGTATATTTTATTACATCTGGCTTTTGCTGTGTTTTAGTAATGCAAATACTATAAACGCAGGTTTGCCCTCATTTCCTTTATAGATTTCTGTTTTCAATTGCTTATGACTCGAGTGAATTGAAAAGGAAAAATTCTTCACTCAGACTTCAAGTATTGTGCAAATAGGCTTTTGCTTAGTCAGGGACTTCATCCTGTGGTCCCTGCCATTGTGCTTTCTCAGTGACTCGTGTATTTGCTTTTGCTGTACACAAGAGTGTTTTAATGATAGGCATACACACTTAACATTCCAAGAATTCTCCTTGCACATGTAAAAAGGCACAGACAAAAAGCAAGCAGTGTAAACCTGAGTGTATGCACACTTGAATAAAAGTCTTACTTTAAAAAAATCTTGTGAAGGATCAGTGAAATTTTCAGAAGAAAGTAAAAAGTTCATTTTTTTTTCTCCCAGTTTTAAGGCACCATGGTAAAGTGCCCCTGCAGCCCATGCAGGTCCATGGGGGATGCAAATATCCACCTGCAGCCCGTGGAGGAGCCCACGCTGGAGCGGGTGGATGCCTGGAGGAGGCTGTGACCCTGTGGGAGACCCTTGGAAAGAGGGGCTCCGTTTCCAGGCTGGAGCAGCCTGTCCTGGAAGGACTGCACCCTGTGGAAGAGTGAAACCCACACCGCAGCAGTTTTGGGAGGACTGTTGCTCATGGGAGGGACTCACATTGCAGCAGTTCACAGGGATTTGCTGCCTGTGGGTGGTGGCACTTCAGAGAAGTTCATAGAGATCTGTCTCCTGTGGGAGGGACCCCACGGTGCAGCAGGGGAAGGTCTCGTTTCTCTGAGCCACAGGAGAACCTACGGGTGATGAACTGACCATAACCCCTATTCCCTTTCTCCTTGCCTCACTGGGTTAGGCGGTAGAGCTTGGAAGGAGGGAGGGGTGGGGGGAAGGTGCTTTTAAGGGCTTAATTTAGTTCTCCTTGTCCTGCTCTGATTTTCTTAGCAAAAAATTTACTTTGTATCTCTACAGTGAGCCCGTTTTGCCCTTGATGGTGTTTAGTGAGCAATCTCCCAACCCTTACCTCAACTCATGAACCCTTCATTATATTTTCTCCCCTCTGTGCAGCTGCAGAGGGAGGTGAGCAAGCGGCTTTTATGGGTGCCTGGCACCCGGCCAGCCTCAAACCATGACACAAGCAAAAGCTGCACACACAAGCAAAGCAAAACAAACAATTAATTCACTATTTCCAATCAGCAGGCAGGTGTTCGGCCATCTCTAGCAAAGTGGGAATCCACCATGTCCGATGGTGATTTGGGAAGACAAACACCAAAACTCTGAATGCTACTTGCTTATTCCCCTTGCTTGCTCCTTTTTTCCCCAGGATTTTTTTTTGTTTTGTTTTTGTGTGGGTTTTTTTGCCTTTTTTTTTTTTTTATCATATGATGTGAGATATCCCATTGTTCCTTTGGGATCAGCAGTCCTGGATGCATTCTCACCCAACTCCTTGTTCACCCCCAGCCTCCTTTCTGGAGGGGTGGTATGAGGAGCAGAAAAGGCCTTGACTCTGTGCAAACGCTGCTCAGCAATGATTACAACATCCCGTTGTTATCAACACTGTTTTGGTCACAAATCCAAAACAGAATCATATCAACTTCTGTGAAGAAAATTAACTCTATACCAGACAAAATGTGTGTATGATCAATATGGGTTATTTCCACATTTACCTGCTTTACATCCCAATGCTTTAACTGAGACAGTTTCTACAAACATACCAGTGAATAACCTGTGTGGAGTATGACTGGAAACATTGTAAGACACTCAGCACATTAATAATGGTATCCTGAACTGTTTACTGTGGCATGAGGAAGCTGTGTGCTCCGTATGTCTGTGTTTCTAGGTTTGATGTCAGGATGATAACAAATATAACCTTGAGATCATTTGCAGGGTGAAAGTACAGACATTCTCAATAACGACATGTTTTCACTAGCTGTGGTCAGTAAATATTGAAGACACATGATTTCAAGATATGTGGCCAATTAATTGAACAATCTGTTCTGCAACTCTTTTTAGGGAAGCAAAGCACTCCTACTCACTTATTCTATCTCCGTCTCAAAGCACTTCGGGCTGTAAAAACTGTCAACAGTGTTTCTTTCTTCCTTTCAAAAAATTAAATCTTTAATTAGCAGAAAAAGTGAACCAAATACTGTGGTTTGCATTAGTCTTCAATATTAATAAGTCATTTAACAGACATAAATAAAAGATGCAAATAAAAGCTTTTAGATGAAAAAAACTATTGAAACTATTGCACTTTAAAAACATGACATTTCCCTAACTTTTAGCCTTGACAGGCTTTCAAGGCACTTTCCCTTTTTTTACCATCATAAAAGAGCATTGCCAGGGCCACTTAGGTTTATTTAAATTTCAGTGACCAAGATTTGATGGTCAGGGCCTCAGCTGCTTTTAAAAAACTCAGTTGCACCACAGCTGATATTTCACTGTATTTACTGATCCTGGAGAAAGAAAGATCCTTTTCAGATATATTATTCTTTATCTTTATGGACTCATATAGAGAAAACAAGTTTAAACTGAAGTTAAACAGAGTTCTGTATATCTTCCAGAGAAGAAAATAAAATGTTTGCTACACGGTACACTATAGATTGCATTGTTCTTAATTTGGGACTAAAGCATTCAGCAGATTGTATAAACTACAATATCCTTGAATGGAAGGTTGCTGACTCCTGAGTGTCACTCTGGAAGCCGAGCTATAAGTCAGGAGGGGTACTGAGAAGAGAGACTCTTGGACTTGTTTCTTTGCTCTCAGGAAAGTGTACACCTAAGAACACCTCTCAGAGATGATATGGTTTGTTATGTTCCATTATGTAATAACTTTTAGCACCTGTTAGGAACAGATAGAACTTCAGTTTTTGTCTCTGTCTATCCAGGTACAAAAAAATAGATTAGAAATTAAAGTCAAGTGATTGAAATATTACTCACCTCTGTGCCAAATCAAAAGATTAAATAGATGGCAAATGTTTTTATATTTGACCACATATGGAGAAAGATATCAAATACAATCTCTTTGCCTTTCTGTCTTCTTTCACTGTCATCATTGTGGCATGAATGTCAAATGTTATGTCAATGTGCCTCACTTCAGCAAACACAGTCTCCAGTGGCTAAAATTTTAATACCATGTGCAGGTGTCAGTATTTTACAGGTGACTGCTGCTGTATCATCATCATCATTGAAGTCAATCAATTGTTTTCCCACTCCGATAATTCAGTTCTTAATGAGTTCATGGCCAGCAAAAACAAATGTTTGAGATGGAGCATGAGATAGAAAATGACACTTATGACTGTTGAGCCTTCCCGTTACATCTCATGTCTGAGACTTTAAATTAGTAAAATTAATGCTGAGTGCAGTTTGAACAGAAGTGGAGCAGTTCATTATGATACTCACTGTGGGATGAATTTTGAAAGCATGCCAAATCTATTCCAGCTTGAGCAAGCAGTGAGCAAAATGATACATCATTTACATGGCCCACAAAATCCCAGGAAAATAGCAGTTTCCAATTACCTTCAAATGGTTTGCATCAAGCCCAGAGTGCAAAAAACAAAAACAATATAGATAGTGTTTTATTTTTCTTTTACTAGAGCTGAAGGACTTGCATAACTTATTATGTGAATTAAAACCAAATAATAAATTAAATTGTCTGAGCAAATACTTCATTATGCAGAAAACTATAGAAATTCTTGCACCATTTATTACTATTTGTGCATATGTATGTCCTACAAACATGCTTAGAAAAGCTTCAAAGTTTTTTTTTCTAATTTGCCCATATGGTACTACAATTTTGGAAATAACAGTTATAGTATAGAACAAAAAAAACCCGAAACCTCTGTGCTTTTGGTGTTTGAGCTCTTGAAATAAACATAGAGTTGTGAAAGCTATTCAGTAGTGCTTTTTGTGAGAAGATAATTGTCTAAATAGCTGTTTTGAAGAAAAAGGAAAGGAAAAGAAAGAAAATACTTCTCATTTGTGGACACTGAAAATGAAAGGTACCAGCTGTGTCAGCTGAAAGTTCACAAGTCAATGGGACCTGATGGGATTCATGACAGAGTTCTGAAGGAGCTAGCAAAGGTCATGGCAGGACACCTGTTGATCATGTCCCAAAGGTCTTGGGAGTCTGGGGAGATCCCTGCTGACTGGAAGCTGGCCATGGTTATTCCAGTCTATAAAAAGGGTGTGAGGGAAGACCCAGGGAACTATGGACCCATTAATTTGACCTGAGTTCGTGGAAAAATTATGGAGAAAATATGAGTTCATGAAGGGAAAGTCCTGTTTAAATAATTTGACATTTGTCTACTATAAGGTCGCCCACGTCGTGCATGAAAGGAAGGCAATGTTTGCAGGTTTTATGCATGCTAGGAAGGTGTTTGATACTGTCCCTCACAGCACCCTGCTGAGGGTTCACGATGCTCTGGGTGAAGAACTGGATGAAGTGCAGAGCTCAGGAGGGCTGTGGTGAATGAAGCTCCATCTGTCTGGTGACCGGTCACCAGAGATGTTTCTCAGGGTGCAGTTCCAGGGCCAGTCCTGTTCCATCTGTTTATCAGTGATCTGGATGAAGGAGTTGAATGCATCACTATCAAGTTTCCTTATGATCCCAAACTGGGAGGTGCTGTTGACTCTCTTGAGAGACAGAATCGCAGAATCTATTAGGTTGGAAAAGACCTTTGAGATCTTCGAGTCCAACCTATGACCTAACATCACCTTGTCAACTATACCATGGCACTAAGTGCCACATCCAGTCTTTTTTTAAACATCTCCAGGGATGGTGACTCCACCAGCTCCCTGGGCAGCCCATTCCAATGCCTAAGCACCCTTTCTCTGAAGAACTTCATCCTAATGTCCAACCTAAACCTCCCCTGGCACAGCTTAATACTATATTCTCTTGTCCTGTCACTGGTTACCTGGAGAAGAAACCAACCTCCACCTAGCTTCAGCCTCCTTTCAGGCAGTTACAGAGAGTGATAAGGTCTCCCTTGTGCCTCTTCTTCTCCAGGCTAAACAACCCCAGCTCCCTCAGCTGCTCCTCATAGGACTTGTGCTCCAGACCCTTCACCAGCCTTGGTGCCCTTTCTCTGGACATGCTCCAGCATCTCGGTGTCCTTCCTAAACTGAGGGCCCCAGAACTGGACACAGTACTCAAGGTGAGGCCTCAGCTGTGCTGAGTACAGGGGAAGAATCACGCCCCTAGTCCTGCTGGCCACGCTGTTCCTGATACAGGCTAGGCTGCCACTGGCTTTCTTGGCCACGTGGGCACACAGTTGGCCCATGTTCAGCCTGCTATTAATCAGCATCCCCAGGTCCCTTTCTGCCTGGCCACTTTCCAGCTATTCTGTCCCCAGCCTGTAGTGCTGCATGGGATTGTTGTGGCCAAAGTGCAGGACCCGGCACTTGGTCTTGTTTATCCTCATATTGTTGTCCTTGGCCCATCTATCCCATCTGTCCAGGTCCCTCTGCAGAGCCTTCCTACCCTCCAGCAGATTGACACTCACTCACAGCTTGGTGTCATCTGCAAATTGATAAATGGTAGGCAGGAGACTTGCAGAGTGATCTAGATAGATTGGAGCATTGGGCTATGATTAATGGGATGAAATGTAAGAAGTCCAAATGCCAGATTCTGCACCTAGGATGAAGTAATGCTGGAGACAAATATAAGTGAGGAGAACAGTGGCTGGAGAGCAGCCTGCAGAAAGGGACCTGGGGGTGCTGGTCAGCAGAAGCTCAGTGTGAGTCGGCAGTGTGTGCCCTGCTGGTCCGGAGGGCAAACAGTGTGTGCCCTGTCAGTCCTGGAGTGTCAGTCCATCAAGCACAGCACCACCAGCCAGGCAAAAGAAGTGATTATCCTGCTGTATTCAGAGTTGGTGTGGCCCCACGTTGAGTACTGTGTGCCGTTCTGGGCCCCCCAGTTTAAAAAGGTGTGTAGGTCCTTGAATGACTCCAGAGGGGGGTAAAATTGCTGGTGAAAGGCCTGGAATGAATGTCTTATGAGCACCTATGAGAAATGTGCTGAGCTTCTCTCCCTGGTGTCCAGCAATTGGACATATGGAATGGTCACTCAAAGCTGTCCCAGGAGAGGTTTAGACTGAACATTAAGAAGAACATTTTTTTTCCAAGAGAGTGGTTGAACACTGGAACAGGCTACCTAAAGAAATGACCAATACCCTTAACAACATCCTTTAATTTTTGGTCAGGCAGTTGGGCTAGTTGACCATAGAAGAACCCTTCCAACCAAAATATTCTATTCTATTCTATTCTATTCTATTCTATTCTATTCTATTCTATTCTATTCTATTCTATTCTATTCTATTCTATTCTATTCCATGAGTGAGGTGAGGACCAGCTTTGTGTTTGATTATTACCTGACACAGTAGGGCTTTGTTCATGGCTGGAAACCCTAGGCACTAACACAAATAAATAAACCGTGGTTCTATGCTTTCACCTCTACATGAAGATAAAGGAAATTCAAGTCTAATCTCTATTTCAATGTAGTATTTCAAAAATCCCTTTCAGGTCTTTGCATTTTTTATAAAATAATATACATAATGAGTCTTTCCAATTGCTGCCTTGCAGTGATGTTATAAAGGTTCATTCATTAAAGCTTTAAAATACCACATCCATTCTATATATACACACACACAAGTAATATCTATAATTTATACAGAAGAATATGAATGACACGGGGTCATAATATAGCTTGATGAAGACTATGGCAAAAGTGAAAGTTAAATTCTATATTCCTATTCTGAGAAACAATTTTATGGCCATTAAAAACATTTTAACTTTAATGAGACAGTGAATACGTTTTAATACTTTGAAAGTACTTTAATGTACTTCTGAGTTCTAAAACATTTTATAAGTGAATCCCAGTCAAAACTTAAAAAGTAATCTTGACTGAACTATTGGTCTTAAAAATATTAAAAATAAAATGCTCTGCCTGAAAATTAAAAAAAAAATGCTGTTGTGTGTTTTATTTCTGTGGATAATGGCCTTACAATACTGAGTACTTTATTTTATGTATGATATACTGGGCTAATTAATTAAGTGGGACATATTTGAAAAAGATCCATAGTAATTGAATAATATGTTAGTGATAGACAGATGCAGAGGTCACAGTAGAGTATAAAATTTTAATTGAGATTCATTTTGAGACAATTATATTCCTTTTAAATTGAATAGTCACAACTGAGTTCCATCTTTTTCTAAATGTGTGAACTAAACACTCTACCACATAAAAATTCTATGTACTCTCTTAGGATTT
The DNA here is from genome assembly GCA_014706295.1 of Lycocorax pyrrhopterus obiensis. Classification (NCBI taxonomy): domain Eukaryota; kingdom Metazoa; phylum Chordata; class Aves; order Passeriformes; family Paradisaeidae; genus Lycocorax; species Lycocorax pyrrhopterus. The sequence goes on from JACSVZ010000002.1 coordinate 73,235,587, forward strand.
TTTTGTCAGAATATGTTTCTGAAATTCTTTTAAAACTGTTTAAAACATTTCTATTTAGACTCTTATACACACATGCTTTCAATTGGATAGCTTTACTATAATGAATCCAAGCTGACAGGTCTTGGAGACAGAGTAAATAATTAAATATCAAAATCTCAGAAAGAACTAAAAAAACCTCTGGTGACAGTAAAATATGCATACTAGAATGTTCTGTCCCTTTCTCCCACTTTCCATTTACTTGTATCAGTTTTGAGACACCAGACAACATATAAAATGCTCTCTTTTTGAAGGTTCAGTGTTCAACACTGACCATGCTGCACTGCAGGGATTGTGTCTAAAAAAAACCCGAAAAACAAAACAGAAAAGATTAGATTTTTGTGGCTGCTGTCTCTAAAAATACAGAATATTAGTGAAATTTGCACACTGGAAATTGTGTCTGAGTAGCTGAAGAAAGAAGCCTTTTTGTTAGTGGAATGCAAAACAGATGCTCAAACAGGAGAAAAGTTTACATCATTGCATGATCCCATTAGGAAGATAAATGAGGAACGCTCTAAGTTGCTTTATACACTATGAAGTGTCTTCTTTTGCCTTCTGCTTTTCAAAGGATTTCAAATATGATATTAAATGCTTGGAGTCTTCCAGAGAAGCAGTATTACGGAAGACATGAAGTTAGTTTTCGCAGCTGGTTTTGAGTTATATAAGTAGAAAAGGTTTGACAGAACTCTTTATAGTACATTTCAAACATGGATGCTGTACATAGGAATAAATAGGATGTGCTTTTAGGTTTTAAATCCCTGATCATTTTTAGATGTCACGCAATCTAAGATTTAAGGAATTAATGAAGAGGGAAAAATTCTTCTAGAAACTTAAAATACTGAAACTTTATTGAAATTAGATACATTCATGACTTAATTCAGTGTGTGCTTTAGTGCTGATGTGTAACAATGGATCAATTATGTAGATTTATATTTATTGGCTTCTTTTGTCATGTCTGGTTTTGTTCATGCAAGTCTATTGTAAAGTTGCAAAAGAAAATGTAAAAGGGACAAATAGCAGGAGACAGAAAAATGACTAGTTCACTTAGATATTAAAATGAATAGCAATCAAGAGGATTTCTAGGCACCAGAATAAGTGAGTACAAAGTGAGTGACAGATTTTTGATGTGCTAAAATTCAACTGCATGCCTTCCATATCATTGCATTTTAGCCAAATACACATTAGGAAGCATAGTCACTTGGCTGAAAATGGAATATGTTTATTTGATAAATTAAAAAGCGTATGGATCCCAGAAGCCTTTCAGTTTATGTAATAGCCTGAATCTTATGATATTTAATCTCTAACACAAGTCAGAGGCCAACATCTGATCACTTCAGTATCTACAAATACAAGTACCGTTTACACGCCTATTGAGTTTTTGGACTCTGAATCTGTTTTCTACTAGAGGCTATAGATGTTAAGCAAATACTCTCAATTATGAACTAAATTTTGTTTCTGTAATGTCATAGAATGAATAAGATTTATTGGGAGTTCTGGAGATTTTCTTGTTCAATAATCCCTGCTTACTCTGTTCAGTACAGCAAGTTGATCAGCATTGTCAGTTGTGTTTCAAGTATTCCCAAGTACAGGCATTCCATGACACTTCTACATATCTTGTTCCAGTGTTTAACCACCATCACATTAAAAAAAGAAAAAAAAAAGCTTCTTCCTATGTTTTAGTGGAATTTCTTGTGTTTCGTTTTTTGCCCATTCCTTTTTGTACTGTCGTTGAGGACTCCTGAGAAGTGTGACACTGTCTTCTCTACTCTCCCTCTCAGACATTTATACACATTGATAAGATTTTCCTGAACCTTCTCTTCTACAGACTGAACAGCACTCTCACTGTCTCCTCACATCTCAGATGCCTCAGTCCCTTAATGATTTTTGCAGCCTTGCACTGGACCTGTTCCAGTATGTCCAATTTTCTTGTACTGAAGAGCCCGGCACTGGAAACAGTGCTCCAGGTGTGTGTCAGCAGTGCTGAGCAGTGGGGAAAAAACACCTCCCTCGACTTGCTGGCAGTGTTCTTCCTAATGCATCCCAGGTTGTTACTGACCTTCTTTGCTGCAAGAGCACGCTGCTGGCTCATGTTCAACTCAGTGTCCAGCAGGACCCCAGGTCCTTCTCTGGAAAGGTGATTTCTGGCTGGATGACACTTGCCCCCCTGCCTGTGACTCTGTGTTCCCCGATGCAGGAGTTCGAACTTCTATTTCTTGAACTTCCTGATATTCTTGTTGGCCCATTTCTTCAACCTGCAGAGGTCCTTTTGAATGGTAGTGCACCTATCTGGTATATTGACTCTTTCATGCAGTTCTGTATCACCTGTGAACTTGCTGAGGGTTCACTGGGTCTCATGATCTAGATCATGATTATCAACTAAAGGAAGTTGATAAACTAAATCAGCCTTGCTATCATTCCCTGGGGTTTGCCATTAACGACTTCATGCTACTGATCATAACCTTTTGGCAGCAGCAGTTCTGTCAGCTTTCACTCTTGTAAATGTTGTTTCACATGATCTGCAATCCATCAGTTTGTTAGTGAGGATGTTATAGGGAAACATTTTTAAAAGCTGTACTACAGTCAATATAATCAACACCCACTGCTCTCCATGCATCCACCAAACCAGTCATTTACAAGGCTATCAGGTTCTTTACCACTCTCTTAAATGAGTTTTTTCCATAAGTTATTGCTGCTTTTCTACTGAGATGCACAGACATGGCCAGATCTTTGCTTAATTATGTGAACAGGCATTTAAAATGCTTAAAAGTAGCATGCATATTAGAGTAGGCTTGTGAATCTGAGAAAAATAATACCTAAGAGGACACTTGAAATGGGAGCTTGGGAGCAACTAGGAAGTAGTTTATGGAAAACAAATTTCCCATAGCATGATAGACCCAAGAAAAACAGTTTGTGGAATAGTTGTGGAAAGGAGAATGTGAGCAGTCCTTGGGAACCCTCTGTTATTGGTAGGGAGCAAAATAATTTATTAGGCCAGAAAGATGGAAAGAAGTACCTGAAATATCACCCCAAATCAGAAAAGACATATTCTTTGTCAAAAAAAAAGGCATATTCTGTAACGAGTTGCCATCAATTAAAAAAAGAAAACAAAACAAACCAGAACCCGAACCAAAACCCAAACTAAGATCAAGCAAACAGAAAAAGAAGCTATGTCCAGGAAACAGGAACCAAGTCAGTGGCTGTATAAAACCAAAGAACAGTACTGTTTATGTGAAACTTGCTCAATGAAAAAAAAAAAAAAGCCCAAAACCAAAACCAAACCAAACCTGCATTAACCATTATCCAATTAAAGAAGATTTGAAAGCCATTCCAGATAAAGACAGTTAAAACTGCTTGTCTAGGTTAATAAACATAACATGAATATTAGCTGTTTTGCCATGGCTGTGCAGATGTTTCTGTGCATTTACAACCTGGTTGATTTTTAGTCCAACATTAATTTCAGTTTCCTAACAAAAAATTAAAAATTAGCTACATGTTTGATAGAATAAAAAGTAATCAGTCTTGAGGCACATTTCATAAAAATAGAAGTTTTTATATAGTACTCAATTTGTTTCCTCTTAGAAACTTGGCACAGATGCAGTAATGATACAGAGAAGAGTAGAAGAGAATATAACAGAAATATGTAGTGCATAAGAGTTCGATGTGTGACCACTGCCTCGTATTAGACCACCATCTCAAGGGTTTGTAAGAGACGATCCGAAGAGCCCTCATCTGCCTCACGATCATCGACTAGGACCAGACACTGAAAAACCCTAAAAACCCCAGAAAGAAAAGAGGACTTTTGCACAGGAGTCCTGGCCTGGCTGAGGTGAGATGTTTGCCAAGTGTTGCCTGCAGGTGTGCCCGCAGAGGACTGGTATGCATTCCTGAGGAACAGGTCGTGCTGGTGCCGTTCTTGCTGCCTAGGTGGGAAGGACTGCACTGAAGCGAGAAGGAAGGACCTGTCCTGTACGCCTGCTCCCGTATCCCAGCACAATGGGCCTCACAACACAATGGTTGTAGATTTCCTCACCTGTTGGCCAGTTGCCCCTCGCTTTCAAAAGGACTATAAAAGGACTCTCTGAGAAGACCCCTGTTGAGATCTCCCCACGGAGGACGATGGATCAAGAGGACTCCGTCTGGCCGTTGGTAGCTATAACCCCCCTTTCCCTCTCTCTCTATCCTTTGTTTCCTTACATCTCTCTCCCTCTCTATCACAATTACACCGCGTTGGTATGCAATAAAAAACACTGTGCTGATTGAAATTTACACTTCTCCCCGTTGGTGTTTCTTTTGCACTCTGAGATTCAGGTAACGAACCATCACGACCCCCGCTCGTCTCGAGCGGATCGTGACAGGGTTGGAATCAGATTACTATTAATTCTCTCTTTGACATGGCATGGAAAATATCCACAGGTTGCTGGATTATTCTGGCAAAGTTGGTGAAAGTTTGGCATTTGCTTTGGGTATTTTTTTTCTTCAGCATATATAGAGTCTTCTGAGTTAGCAAGGGCAGTTTATGATATTTTTTTAGAAATTATTTCCTTGCAATTTTCACTGATAATGAAGAAGCTGGCAATGCAAGTTATTTGCATAATGGCAATAACAATAAAGAGTAGTAAAGTAATAAAAATATAATGGCCAAATAAAATGGAGTAAATAGTGGTAGAGTTATCTATTCAAAGTTCATAACAATAACAAGGAAATAAATAATGTATGATAGTAATTATGATCTCAGGGCATCCAGACCATGTTGTTAATAGTAACTATGCCCATAGTTGTAAATGTATCTTCTGCTAGTGTAAATATTCTTATCATATTACTGTATGTGGTGGACAGTTTTGCCATAAATTCTGACTAGCAGTCTAAATGCTTGTATAATCCATGTACCACATGTATTAAATCTTACAAAGCACATCCAAAATGTATTTATAGAAATAAGATAAAATGAACAAGGGAAACTGCATGAATATTAAGTATCTCTCAACTTTCATAGTTACATCAATAGAAAGATCTAAACACATGAATTCCTAGTGAATCCTTGTGTCTTGTTTGATTATCAATAAGGTCTGAAGTTTGAGAAATTTTCTACCTGAAATGCGAGTGAATTACAAAGAATGTGATCTAACACAACTTAGGGAGACAAAAGACATTGATGTCTTGGGGAAATGAAAAAAAATATGGACAGCTGCCAAAGAGCAGGTGGGAAGATGGCAATTGTGTCTTAGTGGTTGTGAACTGAGCTTCTGCTGAACAGCATCTGGATGGACCTACATAAAAAAGTACTGAATTCTAGGAACTGTCACAGCAGCTGGGAAGAGGCATTAACAAAGATCAGAAAAAGCTTTGAGAAAGGAACTTCACTTTGGGGAAAAGATTGAGTTTTATAGCATTTCTTCAGGATGTGGCTGAACTGAAGCAAGTGCATATAAAGTTGGGCCTTATTCTTAGTGCAGGCTCATGATCTATCATAGAGCATTGTGCAGACACAAGTGACGATTTTCTAATCTGCAGTAAACTGCAGGAGTAGGAAAGATAGGGCATACTCCTTGTCTACAATTACCAGTTCCTTCTCTATCCCTCTGTCCTTGTAATACAGAGGGAAGAAGCTGAAGAGGAAAATATGGCAAGATGGAAATCCAGATAGCAAAACTGATCATTGCCTATTTCTCCAAACTCTTCATGCCATTTTGTTTTTTCACAAAATTCATTGTGGTTTTAGGGTGTTTATTTAACTTTTTTTTCTTGTTTTACTTGGAACTATGGTTTTATTTTCACTTTGGTTTGCAAATCACTGTGATGTTTAGATGCCCATTCCAGTTAGCTACTCTTCTTAAATGGCTTAGTATATTGAACTTTCCTGTTTTGTAAAGGTCTTACTTTTATCCACCAAAATTTAGAGAAAGGGAAAGCTAAAATATTTAGTTGAAATACAATAGTAAATGAAGCACCTCACGAATCCTACTGAAGTGATGCCCAATCAGTCAAAAGTAGTTAGCATAAAGAGACACAATTAAAATCATTACCCATGTCAGCAGACGAATCAATATGGTACCTATAAAATCAGTTCCTCTCAATCCATAAAATTAATCAAGGACAGAATGGCACTTACTTCACTCAAGAGATGCACTGAATGTTTAGAGAAAGTAATTTTTAAACAGCCAGAGTGTCCAAGCAATTACTCTGCAAGACTGTCATGTGTGACATGAAGGTAACAGTACTTGGCATGCCTTTTCCTTCAGCTTTCTTCATCAGTGGTGCTCCCTGCTTGCGGGTCAAGCTCACCATTTTACTCTAAAGTCTTTTCTAGCTTTGTAAATAGGTCATAGGAATAATGTTTTTCATACATTAGCTTTCAAGCTATTTTTAAAGCAAGATTTTTGTCATCTTCTGTTTTCCAGATGCTCATTTTCAGTCAATACAAGCAAAATGAAGGGTTTATAGCTCTTTAAACTGTAGGAAGTTATTTTCACATGTACCAGGAAAAATATCTGCTTCCAAGAAAACGGGGGAAGTAAGGGACATCTGGTGTCTTTCGTTCTGCCTTTTCAGTATTTTCCATTATAATTACCTGGCCCTACTGCTGAATGCAGAGGAAGTAAAAAGAAACAGTGTCATATATCATTGTGGTTCTTCTGATTCATCCAGAGAAATATATTTTTTCTAGAATATAGGTATAATATAGAGTTCAGTATGAAAATCTTGGATTTAGGTTGAAACAGGAAGCCAGAAGTGATACTAATTCCAATGGCCAGCATCTTCATCTGTATGACAGGCACTGAATCACAGAATCACAGAATATGCTGAGTTGAAAGGGACCCACAAGGATCATCAAGTCCAGCTCCTGGCCCTGGACAGGACCATCCCCAAGAGTCACACCATGTGCCTGAGAGCATTGTCCAGATGCTTCTTGAACTCTGCCAGGCTTGGTGCTGTGACCACTGCCCTGGGAAGCATGATCCAGCCATCAACCACCCTCTGGGTGAACCCTTTCCTAGTATCCAAACTAAGCCTCCCCTGACACAGCTTCAGGCCATTCCCTTGGGTCCTGTCACTGGTCACCACAGACGAGATCAGTGTCTGCCTCTCCTCTTCCACTCACAAGGAAGTTGTAACTGCAATGAGGTCTCCCCTCAGTCTCCTCTCCTCCAGGCTTAACAAAAGATCTGATTCATGTAACATTCATGTAATGCAGAGAATAGTGCCATGTGAACTGGGACCTGAGGTTTGCTACTGCTGTTCTTACTTGTTGAGAGCTAGTACAGAGGGATGCCAGAAAGAAGCTTGCACAAGTGAGGTTCACAGTTTTCCTATGATAAAGGGAATCTGCATTTTTCTCTTGTGCCCCACTCCATGCTCCACTCCTTGCTGATGCAGTCTCTGCCTATAGAATCTGAAATCTGGAGTGCATATGTGGGAAGTCCGTCCTTCCTGGGCAGTCAGCTCACAGGAAACTGTGGCCAGAGTAGGATATCTGTGGCAGGGGAGATCTCTCAGAGGACTACCAGCAACATTACTAGTGGAAAATCTAAATGGTAACCTAGAAGGAACTCATGCAATTAGGTTGCACCAGTTGCTGGGACTACTGAAAAAAGCAAAAGCAGCATTTCTGTCTAATTCCTTGGAGTCACCATGAGGCAAGTCATGACCAGCACGTTTAGAGTTAAGAACCTGTCAGCACAGAAATTCCCAGCAAGAATTACTTTCCTCTTCTCCTCTTCTCTGTGCCATTGCAGCAGGCTGGCTAGCTCTCAATCATTGCCTGGCCAAAGGGAGCGTAGAAAATGGGTAAAACAAGATGAAGCATTGCCTTCAGTGAAATCTTTACTTGCAGGAGACCAATCATAATATTAGTCTGCATGCTTGCTTTATTGTCTTAACAGAAGTACCTCTTAAATTAACTGTTAAAGAACAAAATATGTATATAATACTGAGGTCTTACAATAGGTGTATCTACTATTCTCATCAGTGGTTGTAATATCATGATAGGGGAAGGCATTCATGAGCACCGAGGTAATTTAGGAATATTTAGGAATAAGACATTCCATTGTCTTTTTCTTTCTTTGCTCAATTCTTGTCTAAATATTTTTGAAAACCACGTTCAGTTATGCTACAGGCAAAAGTGGGATAGAAATAGTAAAGAAAAAAAGGCCAACTAAAACACAAAAATAGGATAATAGTAAAAAAAATGAAGTGGCAAGTTTTAAAAGTCTTTGATAAAGAGACTATATACAGCTTTGCAGGAGTCAATGTACATACCTAAGCATACTAAGGAACTGTCTTAGGAATTACCGTTCATTTACTGTGAGCATGGATTAAAATTGCAAATGTTGCTGTGTCAAATGGCTTATTTAATAATTTACCTTCCTTGCTTCACAGTGAAAAAGAGACATTTTTTGAGAAGATAAAGGGTGATAAAAAGGTTTCATTATACAGAGTGGTCAGTATAGAGGAAATCAGTATCTCTGAGAAAGTAGACAGGTATTTCATTATTTATCTATATCTAGTTTTAGACAATGCAAAATCATATGCTTTCATCTCTGTTGTTCATCTTTTTTTTGAAAGATAAGCATATGACCTTTAAATCTACACACTCGGTGAGAGAGGACAATTTAGAATACAGTATGAAAGAGATTAACAAGGTTATATTCACCATATTTCTAACAGGACAAATTTCTCAAAGAGGTTTGTGCAATTTTTGCCCTAATTTTTTAATCTTACCGAAACGTATTTATCCCATCAAATTGGATTAACATGTTTTTCTTTTATTTTGCTCTCTACCTTGTCGACCAGAATAATACCACATTCATATAAATAAATTGTCTACCTTTGCATTAGCACTGAGTAGCTTTTCTCAGCAAAATTCTTCTTTGGAACAAGTAGAAATCTACATCAGTGGCCTCAGAGCAAAAGTAACTATTAACCACATAGTTGACATGCTGTGTAATAACAGTGGCATCTCTCAATGGGGATATTTCAGAAAGCCATAGGCTACATCACCCCTCCTGCATACTAAGCATATATTCATGAGGACTTAGGGCAAAGAAAGTAGTGCTCTTTAAATTCATATCCTACCTTTCTTCATGGTGATTCTTCCTGCATATTTCTCTATGAAGACTCAAATCCTCGTTGCTGTGGAGTCCCACAGCAGGTTTGTGTCAGCTTCAAGTCAAGTTACATGACTGATATTGAAGACATTTTACTTGATGGAAGGAGATAGATGTAATTTGAGCTTAGAATAGAAATATTATTAATGAGAATTAAATTTCTGCCTCAAAACCCCTTGTCATATTTATTTTCTGTAAATATTGTCTCTATTCAACCAGTGAATTCTTCTGATTTAACATCTTGAAAAAGAGAATATTGAGGGGACAGAGGACAGACTCTGGAGCATGAGACAGAAATAAATAAAATCAGGTTCTGAATGAATTGAAATTAAACATATTATCCTAGAGAAGTTTTGAATAACCCTGAAGACTTCTGTTTCTTTATCTCACTTGTCTTGAACTCATGTAATTTATTGGTTGTTTAAGCATTGTCTGGAAACAAATCACTGCATAAGAACAAACCCTAGACAATCTGTACAGGATTTGTGTTATGGAGTGTGTTGATATAGGTGTACGTGCATACATACACATATATAATGATCTACAGACACTTAGCTTAATTTTTGGTTTGGTTTTAGCATCTCCTTATATATCAGTAAGAGCACAGGAACATGAAGTGTTGCAGAGGAGGAAAGCACCACAAATTCTCTGTGAGTTTCAATAGGATGTCTGTCTTCTTTATGACTAAAAACCTTCCTGCAGTGTATAAAACTCTGTCATCTATTCAGTGTGCTCCTCACATTGGCTTCTTGTAGTACTAAAATTCCAAGACACTGCAGTAATGCAGTAAGAAAGGTTGGGGTGTCATGGTTGTTCTTTTTAATGTATCAATATATTTGTAAGTCTGACACTGATTTGCAGTATGTACAATCCTCATAGGTAGCAGGACACTATTTAGTAAAGATTTTTCCCTAGTACATGATTTATTTTTCAACATAAAAAAAACAATGATAGATTCATAATTCTCAAGAGATTTGTTCTTTTTGTTTGCTGTTATATTTTAAAATGACAGTCTTTTGTGTTCTTAAATTGGCAATATACTCTAATAGTTCTGTTAGCACTTCTTTCATACAATTGTATGGTATCCTGAGTTTCTTATCACTGGAAAAATTGACTACTTAGGCCCTGACAGATGAGTTCTTAGAGCTTTAGTCTTACACTAGTTCAAACAGTTTTATTTCCACTAGGTGGAGCATTGTCATCACACCAGAATTTTTTTACATTAGATTCTTTTGAAGTCAAGGAAGAGAAAAAAAGAGATTGAGCTGGAGAATTTGGATCCAGATCTAGATAAGTTTTTGTGAAGTGTGTGAGGGTTAAAGTATGCAAACATCTGTATTCCAATCCAGTTTGATTGGTCTGCCTCCTTATCTTGTGAATTCTGTCTCCCTACTTCATCATTATCCTTTCAGGCTTTGACTGAAAAACTTAAGGTAAAAGACATGAGGTTCTTTGACCATCTCACCAGGGCAAGTGGAGAGGCAGGTATCAATCTTTTCACTCTTATGACCAGTGACAGGACTTGAGGGAATGGCATGAAACTGAGTTGTGGGAGGTTTAGGTTGGGTATCAGGAAAAGGTGTTTCACCAAGAGGGACAGAACAGGCTCTCCAGGGAAGTGGTCACAGCACCTGTCAGAGTTCAAGAAGCATTTGGACAAAACTCTCAGGCACATGCTGTGATTCTTGAGGTGTCTGTTGAGGACCAGCAGTTGGACTTGATGATCCTGATGGCTATCTTCCAACTCAGCATATTCTATTATTCTATGATATCTATTAAAAAAAAAAAAATCAAGGTGTCTGCTATGGTGCAGATTTCTGTGTCTAAAGGATGGATTGGCAAATTATGAAATTATGAAGTTTTAGGCGACTATATTTAGTGATTAGTTTAGTAAAAAACATAATTAATTGCATACCATTTGGGGTCTAACAAACTCCAAAGTGAGTAAATTCAAAGATAAAAATTCACAGCTAAGAGGTGCCTTTTTTGAAACTGGGGAAAGAAGAAGAGTATTTTATAGAAGAGTAGCCTGACTGAGGCTTCTCAGTCCAAAATATGGGTGTTCAGAGGCTTAACAGATTGCAATCAACATTAACCTCACTCGGAAGCACAAAGTGCTAAGAAAATTGCAACAAATGTGTGACAAAACACCAATGATACATTCAATTATAGCAAGAATTCTGTATCCATACTCATGGTTATCACTGTCCTCTTATGTTTTCAATGCTATTCTTAACTGAAATCCCACAAATAGAAGCGGTAGATCAGTTTTTCCTGATGTCTCTGATGAATCTTCATATTCCCAAGAAAGTCTTGTTTAGGCTTGTACCTTTTCCTGCTTTTTCTTAATTGGTTGCTTCTTTCTTAATTTTTAGCCAAGTATAGAAGAGGTAAAACACTTTACAGATATGTAGAATTCTTCAGGTGCATCCAACCTAACACTGTCACACAGGAAGGTACAAAAGGGTCTTCAGTGCTATAGTTGGGTCAGTACAGAATTTAAAAAGGGCCCGACCACAAGGGCACTTTCAGTTTCCAGTAGTTTCCATCAGAAATGGCACCTGTGGCAGAAGAGCAGTCTAGAGCAGCTGTTTTGAGTTGTCTTTGTGTCTGAGCTGTTCTGCGTGCTCAGGTGACAGGTAGGCTGTTACAGCTGAAGCAGGCTGTGTCTGCTCTGCAAATGAGAGAACAGGTATCTGCTTGTTAATACTGGTCATATATATACAAGCAGCTACACTGCACTAAAATATCAGTGAGCAAATGTATGCAAATTAGCTTAAAGGCAGTTAGTTCAGCTCTCAATGGCAGTATGGACCTCAGCCTTGTTTAGCTGAATGAATGCAGTGTCACTGGGGTGCATCTGAAGGCCTGTGCTGATAAAGATTGAAGGCTCTTATTCTTTGACCTTGTGGCTTTCTGAGTCTAAGTTAAGGCATAATTTACTCTGATGTCCATACTTTGTCATGCTTATGAAGTTCTAGATGTTTGACATAGGTTCTAATGTTAAAACTGAGTATCCTTTTGAAACTGGCTGTCTATGGATCTTCTTAAGGTAAACAAAGAGTAATGAAATAGAAAAGTGAACATTAGCGGACTGAGATGTAATGATTTGTAAACTCAAGCAACACAATTTACTGATTAGATTTCTCCTGCACATTCTTGTGTTGGTGGAAATGCTTCAAATATGTCTTAGAACAGGCAACTTTCACCTGCGTTATCACTCTATGCGTAACACAGGTCCACTCTGAGGGGTAACTGACTAGATTGTCAGTACTCTAAAAATAACTTCTTTAAAGATAGCTATGTGTTGTCATCAAAAGGTTGACACAGTAAGAGATAGCAGATTAAAAGTCTTTTTTTAGCTCCATGTACTTTTTTGGGATACTAATTTCCACAATTTACCTGACAGCCCAGCATAACAGAAGGCTGTTGAAAAGGAGAGCAAAATTTTCAAATGGTTTCTTTAGTTATGGTTTTGTAGCTCACCTAAATTGTCCTAAATTGCAGGAAAATATCTATTATATATTTTTTAAGTAATAGCAAAAAAAAACCCAAACAAGATGTAGATGGAATTCAAAATTAATGTTTTGCCAGATGAGAGAAGCCCAATGTGAAAAAGATTTACTGCAGCAATCCACAGAATAAAAAGGTTAAGAATACACAGCACTCCAGGAACTTGTTTAGTCCCTGGCTTTCAAATCAATCATGCTATCAAATCAATAATATAATTTTTATTTTTGTGAGACCTAATGAATAACACATAGTAGGTTAAGGAAAACACTCCAGTTTCTGTAGCCAGTGGGTTGCTGCATGCATAGCATTTTGCTTGTTATCTAATGAGAATTGAGAGCTATTTTTTTTAGTGACATGGAATACAATTAAATCAATAAAGTGTTTATGGGCAGTGTTAAAAGAGTGAAGTACCTTCCACCTGTTGAAAAATAACCGAAAAATTAAAAGTTAAGTGTGAAAGACAATAACAAAATACACTGCCATTAATTTTTGTCCGAACCATTTCTAAATGTGCCTTAAAATGTGTGAAATCTGTGTCATCTATCCATTACCAGGGCAAGCCAGATGATAATTTATACCATAAAGATATCATATAAGAAACCACATCAATATATAGTCTAAAAGACTTAAGTCAAACCCATTTTTTACATAGAATGACTAATCAACTACAAATTTTACTATGAGGTTGAAAGATCAGGTGGAGCTGCTGAAAAGTGTTAAGTGTTACAGTTTAGGGGGGACCATAGTAGTCCTTCTTGGCTTTAAAATATGACTTTATAGGCTGTCAGGTGTGACTTAGTGTTGTGTATGGGGCAAGCACTATCAGTAATAGTGGGTTTTTTTACTATCCTGGGCCCTAAGGGTACTCTGCTTCATCCCAGCTCCATGATGGAAGGAAAAATTGACTAGTATGTCCAGCTTCTCTCATAGAGACATGAACTACAACAAGTGCAACAACAAGGGAAATGTGTTGCTCCAGTAGATCCCCTCTGGGATATGACAAGAACATTAGTATTTCAGGACGCCCTAGAATCTGGAGACTGAATCATCATTGCCATTTTCCCTTTTCCTCCACCCATAGTTTACGCAGACTTAATTATATCTTATATTTCTGTTTCTAGTGAAAAAAAAATAAAATTACTCAGTCAAAGCCATTCTCTATTTTTTTACATTTTGGGTATTTAATTTCATAATTTTTATTCTCAAGCACTTTACATTTCTATTTCCCCCTTTACCTTAATCTTGATCAGGACTGTTTTCAGCTTTTAAGTGATGAGTACTTTAAAGAGCAGGAAACAACTCAATTACCTCTGGGTCCCTGACCAGGGGTCCCAGATCACTGGCAGGTAAAGGAAAAGGCTGGCAATGAATCAGACATTTTTCCATGAGGTGCTTTTGAGGCTAGGTGAGAAAGACATGAAGATGATCAGAGAAGTCTTTCCATCTTAGTGCCTAAAACATGGGAGCATCTTGAATTTTTTTATTTACCTTTTCTTCTGGGAAAAAGAAAAGCTTTTCTCTCCCTTCCCTTCCCTTCCCTTCCCTTCCCTTCCCTTCCCTTCCCTTCCCTTCCCTTCCCTTCCCTTCCCTTCCCTTCCCTTCCCTTCCCTTCCCTTCCCTTCCCTTCCCTTCCCTTCCCTTCCCTTCCCTTCCCTTCCCTTCCCTTCCCTTCCCTTCCCTTCCCTTCCCTTCCCTTCCCTTCCCTTCCCTTCCCTTCCCTTCCCTTCCCTTCCCTTCCCTTCCCTTCCCTTCCCTTCCCTTCCCTTCCCTTCCCTTCCCTTCCCTTCCCTTCCCTTCCCTTCCCTTCCCTTCCCTTCCCTTCCCTTCCACAGAGAGTCACAGTCACAGTTGGCATCAGTGGTGTAGGTAACTTTTTTTTCTGTAGAGTCAGAGACACAAAACTTGAGAGTATCACTCCACTTGGCTATGGTAAGTCAGTAGAGGGCAGCAGTACACGTGCCCACTAAGCAGTTATTACAGTATAATGTACATTTTATTGATGTCTTAAAATGGATGGCTTGCTATATTTATGATAACATTTATTACAGGACATAGAGTTCATCTTGCTGGAACAAACCATTTAGTTCATCTTGTCCAGTAAGCGCTTGACAGTGGCAGTGAATAACTGATGTCTCAGAGCAAGCATAAAAATAAACAAGACGCACTCAGCCAATTGTGCAGTGCCAAACCTCTGCAGGCGATTAGATAACACCCTCAAGCATGAAATCTGATTACCTTATTATCATTTTAGCTTGCATAGGCATGGATTCCAAGCAATGCTATTAGTTATCCACTCCTCTTTAGAATGTAGCTGTAGTGTTTTGCTTCAATGAGTTCCTGTGGCAACAATTTTCACAAACATATTATGCAAACTTTTTTTCCTTTTGATCAGTCTTGTTAACTGAATTTCAGCAGAAGAAACATATGTTGATTTCTAAAATATAATAGCAGATACTTGAATAGACAGTTTAAATACATTTTTAGACTGAGAATTTAGTCAAGCCTTTATTAAAAGTCATAAAATTATGAGTTTTCCTTAGCATTCATGATTTTACAGATAATAGAATGTGGGGGTTCTTTTCCAAAAGGGAGAGAAAGAGCTTTTCCCCATTACCTAAAGGAACTGAAACTCATGCTACTTTTAAAACAAATCCTGAGAGTATCATATACCCACATGGAAGTAGGAGCTGAGGATTTAAGATAATGATGAAACAGGATAAGACTTGCAAAATTCTGCAAGTTGATAACAGTGGGTTTATAATAGCTGCATAAAAGGGAGCCCATCCTAAGCTACAATGCCCTTGACAGACCTGAATTCATTTATTGGTGCTAAGAAAGCTCGATTGGTTAACTGCTGACAGACCTACCAAAGCAGATATGATAAAAACCTAACAGGACTCACAGTCTGAACAGCTGAAGTGTCTTGACTTCAATTCCTTCCCTCCTCCCCTTTGCAGGCAAGCTGGGAGAAAAGATAGGGTTTGAAGAACAGCTTATAAGAAACTAAGACTTCTGTGTTATCAAGCTTCTCACATTACTGCTGAAGAAATTTGCATATTAGGACTTTAAAGAACGTGACTTAGTGTCTGTCTGCTCTTTGTACACTTTGTTGGCGTATGCCCATGACTCAGCAACCCCCACTCTAAATCACCCATGAGTCTGCTAGGAGTTTGGAATCACTCATGATTATGTGGTGGCTAGACCCTGGCTGGACACCAGGTGCCTACCAAAGGTGCTCTATCCCTCCCCTCCTCATCTGGACAGAGGAGAGAAAATATAGCAAAAGGTTCATGGATTTAAAGGCAGAGAGAATCACTCCCTTATCTTTATTTTTTCACCTGACAATTCACTTAGTTCATGTGACAATGAATTACTGTCACAGGTAAAACACACTCAACTTTGGGAAACTTGTTTAATTTCTTACCAATCAAATCAGAATGATAAGAAGTAAAACCAAACCTCGAAACATCTTCCTCCTACCCCTCTCTTCTTCCTGGGCTCATCTTCACTCCTGATTTTCTGTACCTCCTTCCCCCACAGCAGTGCAGGGCGACAGGGAATAGGGGTTGTGTCAGTTCATCACACGTCTCTGCTGCTACTTCCTCTGCAGGAGGAGTACTTCTCATACTTTTCCTCTGCTCTGGAATGGGGTGTTTCCCATGGGAAACAGTCCTCCATGAACTGCTCCAACATGATTCCTTCTCATGGGCTGCAATTCTTCATTAACTGCTCCAGCGTGGGTCCTTTCCATGGTGCGGAATCCTTCAGGAACAGACCATTCCAGCATGGGTACCCTGCAGGTCACAAGTCCTGCCAGCAAACCTGCTCCAGAGTGGGCTCCTCTCTCTGCAGGGCCACAGGCCCTGCCAGGACCCTGTTCCAGCATGGACTTCCCACAGGGTCACAGCCTCCTTCAGGCATCCACCTGCTCCAGCGTGGGGTCCTTCTTGCAGGGGGATCTCTCCTCCAGTGTGGAATCTCCACAGGCTGCAGGGGGACAGCAGCCTCACCACAGTCTTCACCACAGCCTGCAGGGGAACCTGTGCAGTCTCTCTCCTTCTTCACTGACCTTGGTGTCTGCAGCTTTGTTTCTCTCACAGATTCTCACTCCTCTCTCTGGTTGCAGTGGTGCAGGGTTTTTTTTTTTTCACTTCTTAAATATGTTATCCCAGAGCTGTTACAACGACTGCTGATGGGTGCAGACTTGGCCAGCTGCAAGTCCAGCTTGGAGCCATTTGGCATTGACTCTGTTGGACGTGAGGGAAGACTCTCACAGAAGCCACCCCTGTAATTTTATTTCCCCACCAATATCAAAATATTGCCATGCAAACCCAACAGTTAATTACTCTTTTCACAGGTTTACATATGCTATATCCTCTCTTTCAAATACCTGTGAAATCACACTTTACTGTAGACTTTACTGCATAAATCTGGCATCATTTTCTGCTGTAAAGTAGCAAGGAAGTGTCAGATGTCAGATTGCATTTAATGTTATAAAAGGACCATGCAGAAAAGACAACAGTGAGTTAAGCATCTGGTTATAAAAATCTGGCATTTTCATTTTTGTTTCCTTTTATTTTTTTCACTTTTCATTTCTCATGGAAGTACTGCTCAGACAGTTCAGAAAATAGGTATGAGAATGAAAGAGGAAGCTCTATTTGAATTGCCCAGGGAGAAAGGGCATCAGCATGCTGAAATGAAATCTTCCCCTCATTGTACCGCACTTCACAGCAAAAAGAGAAGCTGACAAGAGCAGTGTTTGCAGTATCCCAGAAATAATGGAGATATTCCCAGATGAGAAGCTGAGGCACATTAAAGAAAAGGGAAAATGAACAGTGTACATCCCTGTTTTACGTTCTATACACCACTGCTTTCAGCAGCACAAATATCATAAGAAAAGAAACAGTCTTTTTGCTTATTTTTCTTGCTACTGCTTCCAGGACCATATATATTTCTCATTAAACTGTTGTGGATTAAACACAAAAGCAATCCTGGGTGCTGGAGTCTCCTACTCTTTCACCTCTGTGTGCTTGGCTCTGATATATGGAGTCATATGCTCCTTTTCTCAGCTTGCCACAGTGAAGACTGTGCTATCTTCTGCATATCCAGATATTTGTACTACAGTATGTTTTTTGGTTGGTTTTGGTTTGGTTTTTTGCAGTTCTGAAAGCATATATTACTGTGAAAACATAACTTTCTAGTGGCCATGGGGTAATTTCACTCTGTTCTCTGTCATTATTTTCGATATGTATATTGTTTGATTCAGTCCTTTTACAGCCTGACAGGTAGTATTACATCTGTTGCCACAGTAAAATTCCATGCCAGCATGAGGTCTTGGTTTCTATAGGGTTTTGTCAGCTACATATATAAAACTTTGTCCTTTGGTCTTTGCCACTGTGCCTCAAATTGTAATTAATTTATGGTCTTTCCCTGGAATGGTTTTGATTCTCAGGAGGTGATGCGTAAGGGTAATGTTAGGGTTTGGATTTTTTTTTTAGGGGTGTGGTGGGCAGGTAGCCCTTCCAGTACCATAGAAATTAGGAGCTAGATACCATTAGGATCTTTCCTATTAAAGACAGACTCTGGTTGCTATGGAGTTACTTGCTGCCTTTCAGTCTGGAGAGGTCTGACTTCCTTGGCCACTTCTACCTGTGACATTTCATACACATGCTGATGCCTTTGCTCTCAGCACGGTGACCCTGAACCTCGTGTCCTGGCTCCTTGCTACTGCTCCTTTCCAGCTTACAGATCCACTCTATCTCACTTTTTAGTGTAATGACTTTATTAAGCAGCACTCAGCTGCTTTAGGCTGCAGAACAGCTGTTACAAGGGGATCCTGTTTGAAAGAGATATGCATTCCTCGGGAGATAAGACCATGCATTTCTAAACAAGGAAGGATTTATATAGAAACAGAAGTTCATTTTTAAAATACTGGGGTATTTTTTTATTTCTTTTAATGATTTGATTTCAAATAGAAAAAACTGAGAGATAGGAAGGATATAACATACAAAACAGAAAAACAAGTGGGAACAAAGAGGGTTATTCGAGAAGAAAATTGAAAGCTTAGTTTTTCACTTCTGTGGCCTTGGTAATTGTCTTCAAGAATGTAAATACATTTGCTTACCTTTGAGGGAAAGAGATTTCTTTTTTAATAAAATTTACGCCATGAAAAAAATCTTTTTTATTTTTTAGTAAATAATGACTCTTCAATACTTCAATTTATGTCTTACATACCAAATAGTCTCATCTTTCCATTATATTTCATACTTGTGCTGAATGGTTTTCATTTGCTAGCTTGCTACTGTAAATGGAATTCATTAATCTGAGGCAAAAGTAATTATAAAAAAGAACATAAAATATCAGATTATTAGGATGATATCTTTCTCTGTCGAGATGGGTTACTTCAATCCATTCATCATCTCATAGAAACACTAAGTTACTTTAGAAGGAATGTGACCTGAATTTAAATCTGAGGACACATATAAGAGTATGTCTAGGACTTTAAAAAAAAAAAAAAAAGAAGCACTCAATGCCTGATATATTAAAGTCTGGTTGTTAAATGCCCAGATATTTCACTTCTGTTTTTAAAATGTGACTCTCACATTGAATCAAACTTCACAAAAGTGAATTTCATGCCTGTCCAGAGTACCAAAATGAAGCATGACTGATGTGAATATATTCAATGGACTGTGGTAGCAACTGTTTCCAATGTGGGAAATGATCAGTATTTCAACCTCTACCTTCCAGTGAATGATAGAGAATCTTCTTTGCAGTCCAGGAGTGTCCAAGGACTGCCTGATTTCTTTGAATTGTCTCAAAATTAAGCAGTGGAGCCCACTTAACTTTTTCTTCCTTTCATGAGTGTTATAGAAGCAATCTTTTCAACCTCCTTGCTTTTGTCAAAGTGAGGACCAGGAGACAGAATTCAGCAATACACAGAGGCAGATTTGTTTTCCCAGGACCTTTAGACTCTCTGTGTCCAGAGGGAGGTGGATCTCTTTCCTGGGGCACAGCACATGTGGAAACTGTTACTGCTGCTGGTGCAGCACAAGCAGCATTTGCTGTGGGTGCCTTTTTGCTGTGATAGAGACCAGCATGGGCATTTGCTGTACACCTTCCTGCAAGATGGAAATTGTTCCCTTTGTCACAAAATATTTTCATCACTAGAGCTTCTCTTCATGGCAACCACCTCAGCTGAAAAAAAATCACATACAGTATAATTCTCTGCAACCTTTTTTCTCTCTTTTATTTGAATCCTAAATAAATTGCATATATAAGCAGGGCACAAGACTCTTCTTTTTCTTCTACTTGACAGAATGTCAATACTGGCTTGGACTTTCTCACTGCAAATGTGAACTACATGTTTATTTCAAATATCCCATAAAATCTCATAAAAACCCCCTGATAAATCCTTTGCAAATATTTTTAATTGTAGTTATCAGTAAACCATAAAAGCTGTCTATGTACTGTGAATTTTAGAAGTAAGAAATAAAAGCCTCAAAAATATGCTGCTTCTGAGAAAGGATAGCTCTGTGTTTTTACCTAAGAATGGATAGTTCTGTGTTTTAACATATCTGTACATATTCAAGCATATTGTATAATTCAAATGGATGCCCTTGAAATGTGTACCTTTGAAATTGTTGCTAAATGTAACATTGCCAAGAGAATAGCTTCAGGAATGCTTGACTCAACATTTTATTGAAAAATCTTGCTCTTTTTTCTAGAAATGAGGCCTGGTTTTTAAAATTGAAGAGCCTATGGAAATAGAGTGTTCTGCCCTGTCACTTGGCTTAGAATTAAATCCTTTTGTAGAAACATGTATTTATATGGAGCAGACTGATAAAGCCACGATATGAAGATAAAAGTATCTCACTTATAAAAAGATACTCAAAAGAATATGAAGTGCAATGCTGGCAGAGAACGTCTTGTTTGTCATAGAATATGTTTGTTCAGAAATGGATTTACAATGCTATAGGAAGCAGTGTTACATTTCCAGCTAACAGGAATCTTGACTATAAAAGGAAAAACTTATCATCTTGAAAAAAAGCCCTGCATTTGATTTTTTAGGTGAAATTCTAAATTTTCATGACATATCAAACAGAACAGCAAGTATCATTACTCTATCATTAAATAACAAACCCAAACTCTGTGGAGTAGGTTAAATAATATAAAACCTAGGTGTTTTGTTCTTTGGGGCTTTTTACATTGCAGTTCACATGCTCTTACAAATTCTTGGAAATATGTTATGGATTTAAGGAATGGTTTCACTGAAAAAAAGAAAAAGGAAAGTAGCCATATTTACATTTTTATAGGTGTTCAGTTTATGGTCTCTTAATATTAATTGTCTCTGTATGGAAAGTAAAATCACCATGCAGCTAGCGTGAAGTGTTTTTATCTGTAGGCAATGGTCTGTAATCTTCTATTTTCTGTCCCCAGTTGTCAAGAATAGACAGAAAAATATCAACAGCTTCCAGTGATAGTTCAGCCAGGCAAAAATCAGAGTATAGTCCCTTAGGAAGTCCTGATATCGTGACATTTGTGTCAGCCTAAGTCAACTAGACAAACTTTTTTGTAAGGCAAAATATTCAGAGAGTTCAAAAAGTTTACAACTTAAAAATGATAGAATTCCTTGTTTTAATTGGGTTTGTTGTTCAGCTGAATATCCCTGTGCTGACACATCAATGAGTGCATTCTTTATGCTTTCCACCTCCTTTTCTTGTTCTACATGACTTGACTTTCTCAGACAAGGCATTTATCAATGTCATAACCTGTCATAACCTGTCCAGGAAGGTATGGACCCATAGGAAATCCAATCAGCAGTGTATGCATAACACCATGACATCACTAGTAGATACAGCTACACAGTGAACTACTAATGAGAAAACTGTACTTGAATTGGGCAATTTAAAATGTTTTGGTTATATTCAAATTTATTAATCGAAATAAATTAATCAGTCAGTTTCACTGAGAAAGACAAATTAAACCTCCATGGAATTTCCATAGAGAAATTTCACTTAGAGAAATCTTTATTTACTATTCCTTATCTAAGTGCAATTTCTTTGTCCAGGTCATAGGTATCATAGTACCTAGATGTAAAATAAAAAAATAGTAAATTGAAAGCTGTGATTGGAACTGAGATTTTTATGCAATCTATTGGAGAGAGGAGGGAACCTCCATTCATTTCTGGCATCAGAGTCTGCTCTGTGCTGGATATCAGTAGAATTATACTGGTACTCGCAATAGAAAGGGAGGCAACTGTCAAGCTGGAAGGACTTCAGAGACAGTCAACTACAGTGCACCAGGAATTGTGGTCTGTAAACATGCTGTGGGCCAGCCAAATCCATGCCAAAGCAAAGGTCGAGATTCTCCTTCTGTGTAAAAACACTAGCTGTAACAGGTCTCTATAGGATTTTCTGAGGATAGTGTCTGTGCCAAGTTACTTAGCAAAAGGATGGTTGCTGTTAATTTTGCTGGAAAATGGTTTTAGCTACAGTCCATTGACCGGACCAAAGAAAAAAATCAAAGTTGACTGTCAAAGCTTGACTCACTGCTACATGTGCTGTAAACTTATGCTGTGTTACTGAAATACATCTTCTAAATTAACAATACAGTGTGTTTCCTTTTAGTCTTTCTGTCACAGATATATCTTAAGGAAAAAAGACTGAAGAAAGAAAAGATATTAGCTGAGGAAAATTCATTTGCTGCTGTGATTATTTTGAGAACAATAGAACGTTTTTTAATTCCTTTTTTAGTTGAACAATCTGAAAAACTCATGCACCTCCCCATCCTAGACTGGTTCTAGAGCCATTGAATTCAAGTCCAAATGTTGATATTGATATGGAAAATTGTAATATGAAGCTTAATTTTGATGGAGGAATATTAACAAATATATTTTTTAAAAAATCATTCCACTAGATAAAAGTACCACACATTTAATAAAACCGAGTACACAATAAGATAAAAAATTGCAATCAGCTCTATTCTTCTGTAAATATTCAAGAAGGCCATTATTTTTAAGCATGATTTGGTATTATTGCTAAACCATTGACAAATAATTATTGAGCTCAAAACAACGAGGAGCATTTGCAGTGAAATGCTGACAAACATCTTAATTGTAAATCTCTGAAAATCTGATTCATATTAATATGGAAATTAAATATTAAAAGGCTAATGGTGGACTTTGCAGTCTGTTATCTTGCATCCTGAGCACTTGCAGTTTCACAGATCAAATGTTTCTTCAGTATTCTAGAGGAAATTGCCTTTTTTTTAGTTCAGAAAGTAATGACCTATTTGCTTAATATATGCATATTAGAGGTATTACTGTTTCAGTAAAACCCTGGAGATTGCACCTCTGCTTCAGCATCCCTGGAAACACTTACTCACACCTGGGGTATTATTCAGTGTGGATGTGTCATACAGGGCACATTGGGATTCTGGCAAAGGGGTTACCTGTGCTTATGGTTAGCTGTGTGCCACTGGGGTTTCTTCCTCTAATTCATACTGGATGGATGTTGTTACTCTGAGGGATTACTCTGCAGTATGTTCCAGATCCTCCTGGTCCCTTCCTTCGCTGGGTTGAGTACTTGGCTTAACAATGCAACATGGTGGTGATAAGACCCTCTCACCCTAAATCTGTGGTGTACCCAGCAATTAGGATGCCCTCCCAGTTCCCACTCTTGAAGTTGTAATTACTCATAGGTTAGAATAATTCTGATAATTGAATTTAAAAATAGGAATATTTTTATGCAAATCTGTTAAGCGAAGCTTTCACCAAAGTAGTCGTTCACCTGCATATTCCTAGGAAATAGTCCAATCCAGCCTTCTAGCACCAAATTCTTTGCTAAAAATATTAAAGATACCTTGCTAGCAATAGGATTCTGGTGTACTTGGTGCTTGTGCCATTTTGAGACCATTACCATCAATGTATATATTGCACCGTGTAGGATCACAGGTACAAATCATCCATGCGGACTTAGATGGCAATGGCCGGCATAGTTTCACACTGGAATGCAGATTTGCTAGAGGCTAAAATGTCTTCATGTGGAAACACTACATCTCTGCAGGGAGCTCAGACCTTCTGTGTCAGAAATGGTGCTAGATGAAAACACATGCATGCCTCAAATGAGTGCCAGGTATTTCATGCATCACTATTATGTACCAAACAGTGAATCATATTCCAGAACTCTTTCTGTGGGTTAAGGAGCAGATGATATTTTTACCCCTAAAAATATTCAAACATTCTAAAGCCACATCTTCTAGAAAGGACTAGATTTTACTTGGAAATAAAAACCCTGGAGAGATGTTTTTCCAAAAAGAAAAGCATTGTCATTTGAATTCACAACTTCATGGGGAGATACATATTTCAGAAGGAGATGCTTTTAAATGTTCCTCTTTGACTGAAACTTTAAGTACTCTGTAGATTCTGAAGAAGTACCCGTAAAGAAACATCAAACATAGTCATTCAGGCAGGTAGATAATATACACTTTTTCACGGCATACGCAATTTTCTGCCTGAAGCCAATCATTCCTTCAAGATAGATTTATATTATAATTCAGGAAATCCTACTTGAGGAGTCATTTTAATTAGCAATCCTGAGCTGCACACTTGTCAAAAGAATAGTTTTGCATTCACCTAAGTCAAGACAAGGTTTTTTTTTCTCCTCTCAATTTTCCTCAACTGAAGCCAAAAATTTCCAAGCAGCTTGTCATTAGATGTGTGTAAAGTACAGATATCCCTAATGGATGGTATCTGATAAATTCTTTTCAAATATCTTACAGTAAAGGGAAGCTACAGCAAGCAGTTGCAATTTGTTTGGTGTTGTTCATCAAGGTTTCATGGAGAACAGGTGGCACATACCCAGGATGAGTGCATATTATCTGTCTTTAAATATTGATAATAGTGCATATTTATACTCTTGGATGACATTACATATAAAGGATGATTATTTGAGTAATAGGATTTATATAAAAATATGCTAAGCTACCTCTTCAACTTAAGATTTGTCTTGTGAAGTTTCTTTAAATATTATCAACTGAAGTAAGATTTTCTGTAGAAAGACTTAAATAAGCAGTCAGGACTTAGAGGAAAGAGCTTATTTTCCTAATGGGAAGCTTAATAAGAATTTGAGTTATCTTAGTGTCTTAAAAGCTTTGCAACCATTATTGATGAGTGCCGTTAACCAGATTTTCCTGTCTATTTGCTTGTATGCGAAGTGACCAGGAAAGGTGCATAACAGTAAACACCTACAATACATAGTAATAGCATTCTATGGTGTTTTTTAAAACAAAATCAATAACTTGAGAGCAGAAATTTTACTGAGATGGTAGTAAATGGAGATGAAGACCTACAAAGACGTGTGCCAACAAACTCTTTAAAAGAGATTCTTTGATCTGAATCACTGCTTAGCAGCAGATATTTTCTTACCTTCCTGTTTGATATTTTTTTCCTATAATGACAAGCTTGACACACTTACTGCTCAAAAAGTAATACTTAAAATTAAAAACTTACATAATTTGCTTAAACGTATCATCAATAAGGAAAGCAAGCATTTTTGTACTTCTAAATGTGTGTTCAATGGACTGGGTGTTTCAGACAGAATTACTCTTTTCATCTTCCTCTCTCTGTTCTCCAGACCTTTACCTAATCAGTCTCTTATACTCTCCTCTTCATTACTCCTATTTTTGCTGGCACACAATTCCAGCTTGATATTTCTATCACTTAATTACATTACTAGTAAATAATAATTCATTATTAATCAGCACAGATATGTTTCAGAATAGCATTACATATGGATGATGCAGTTTTCCATTGTAAATTGACATTTCTTCTGGCTTTAGCCATGACTTCTTGTTGTACTCAGTATGATGAACTCACATTGTCCTCTTGACAATCCATACGTGGCAATGAACTCTTAATGGCAGAAATTGTCCAGAGTCAGTTGTGGCAGTTTGTCACAGAAAATCTAGCAATACCTTTATGGTTTTATCCATTGCGATGGTTCTAGGAATAAAAAGATGAGTAATGAGTTCCTAATTCTTCCCCAAAAGGTTGTCCAAACTTAAAAACGCCTGTTTTTAAACTGTATTCTCAAGCATTTTTTTTTTTTTCCCTGCAGAAGCACTCACAATGTCAATCTGGAAAAATGTGCTCTATGTACATAAATCCTAAAGGAAGTCCTCTGTTTTGTTAATGTAAAAACCTTGACTGGGTCTGTGCTCTAACATCATTACTGCTGACAAGTTTAAAGCAGTAATTATGATCGATTTACTGTTAGCATTTGTGTCATGACATATATGCAAAATAATATGAGGTCTCCTCTGCCTAAGATTTAGAAATTCAGTTTTCCAAGATTAGTCTTTTGTTGGTCTACCAGTCACATGTGAAAGGTCCTTGACATGTAAATTATCTCTGTAATTTATTATTTTTTTATCAATCAATAAAGAATTTGATGAAGCCTGCTTTGTTCATGAAAATGTAGAAATTATTTCACTATTTCTGGATCTTTTGAGTCACAGCTTTTTTTCCTGAAAATCAATGGCCTTGTTGGCTTTTTGTTGCACATCTCAGCATCTTCTGTTAATATCTCCCAGTGCATGCTGAGGTCTATACTCATTGTTTGACCTACGGGATGTTGGTCTCCTGCTAGTCACCAGGCATGTTTCAAAAGTTATGCAAGTGTTTTGCTAGCATTCCACAGCTGATGAACAAAAGGCCAGGGAATGGTTTCTATAGGGTTCGCAATCCATACTGTCTCTTTACCCAGAAATGTCTTGTTTGTTTCTCAGTGTTTCACCTAATATTGCTGATGCCTAGAGAAAAAGATAATGCAGTTTTTTTCAAATGTCCCACCATCTGCTTTGAGCATCAACAAATGTGTTTCTAAATATATTCTTATCTGCTTTGAGTATAACTTTATTTCCTGAGATATTTACAACTTTTTGAGTTGATGACTGAAAACATTTTAAGGACATCTGGTCATATAGTTTCTGCAAAGAGGATGAGAATCATCTCACATTTTAGATTATTCTTTTGAAAATCATTGTATGTTTATATGTCCAATGACTCCATTAAATCATCAACAACATCTGGTGAGTTTAGTTGACCAGTTGATAGACTGGCAAGGACTTTCTGGTAATACTCACTGGATTATTGTTTTCCCAAGTATTTCATGTAAGATATGAAAGTGTCCTTGAATTTTTTAAGTAAAAAAAAAAAATATAATTATTGCAGAAATTATGAAGACGTTTTTCAGTTATCTTAGATTTCCCAGCAGTCTCATAAAAGGACTTAATTGCTTAGGAATTGAGGTGCACCTATTACAAAATTCTGTTTAATAACTGTAGTCTGAGTGGGTTTTTTTGTGGTCTCTTCTGTTGCCAGATGTACTGTGATTCTCCACTCTGAGCCAACAAGCTTCCAAACTTGAGCTAACAAATACATCCATCATCTCTTCATAGATGGCACATAGTTTGGATTACATGTAAAAATTCGAGCAGTCATGACACAGAGCATCCACAGCCTTTTCTAACTTCTCATAAACCTAAACAAAATGTCAAATCAGTGTAAGAAATCCAAAGTAGTGAAAGGCTTCCATTAGCATACTCTCTCTGATAACTGAGGTGCCCTTCAAATAGACACATGCTTTGTGAAAATGAGTAATTATAAAAGACTTAATCAAAAAGCACTTAGCAGATGTTATCTCAAGCACTGCCGATATTTTTAAGTGCATCTCCAAGTGGGCAACATCAGAAACGTAATTATCTTGTAGGCAAGGGGAAAATTCACTCAATGTTAATCTAAGAAGTGTTTTTTATACAACTTCAGCTCTTATGTGTTCTCCAATGACTGGTTCATAACAGGTGAAGAAGGACAGGTTTATTTTAGGGGACTGAATAGTGGAATAAATAGAATCTTTTATCGAAGTTCACTAAAACAGGACCACAAACCAGCAGCGGGATTATTCCATAAACTATTTTAGTTTGGAAGTAGGCAAACAGACATAGGAAATAACATGTCAATTTTTCTTTTTTTCCTTTATTCCATATATTATGCTGACAGTGTTATTTACCTGTACTGGAAATGAAGAAGGTTCAATCATTTCTGAGCACTTTAATAGGACAGAAACAATATAATTGCATTGATTATTTTGTACTTACTTCTTGCCCTATCAGCTAATGTATTTGCAGATGCTGATCTAGTAAAAACAGACAGAAAAGCAACTTCCCCTAAATGAGACAGCATTCTTTCCTCAGATCTGACAATTTTATTCCAAGATGAAGTTTCTTCTCTATAGAAAAGTTTGAATATTTCCTGTGGAATGAATATTTCTTGTGGAATGAAAAGTTTGTATCTGTCCCTGTAATAATCCAGTGACACTAAAAATGTTTCAGATGTCTGAATGTTCACAGTGTTCAGAACTGGGCACTTCCTCTGTCCTTTCTCTGTCCTTACGATTTCCTCTTTGTCTTTATGACAAAGATTCCCTGTTGAATCGTTGTTGAGTTTTCAGAGGAAAGGACACCATGACTCCTTCGCTCTTTCTACTTAAGCACCACCTTTCAGACATAAACTTTTTCTACCTAAAATTTCTTGTATGTCTTCTATTTTTTATTTTGCTTATCTCAACTCCATATTTCATACTTTCAGAAAGCTTTCTTGGATATGCACTGAAATCCCTTCTTTTGAACATAAGAATGTGAATGTGAACAAAAGAATGTGAATGTGATTCATGCCTGTAACCTTCCTTTTGGTTTATGATGTGTATTCTTGGATATTTTTTTAATTCACTGACTTTCATATGTCTTCTAACCAACACTAATCCTTCTGTAAGGTTTCTTAATATTTTCAAACTAGAAAAGAGATTATTTCTAAAGAACAAAACAATTTCTTCACAGACAGTGTTTTCCAGATTGTTCACAGTCTGGATTTTATCACTCTCTTCTCTGCTGCTGTTATTTTGACTTCTTCACTTCTGCTGCACAAATGGGCCTTTTTATGAGAAAGAGGTTCTTCACCAACAGTCTGTTTACTGTGTAAGTTGAGGAACCCATCTACCTTTTTCTTTGTCATATAGTTTTGCCTCTCTTCACCTGCACATAAAGTATTTTCTTTAACTGCGTTCTTGTTCCTTTCCATTTTATTTAGGTACTTCCTTTTCTTAGCCAAAACATCTCACTTGTTTTAAATCACTTGGAGCCTCACTGGCTTTCTCTAGCCAGCATAATTTTCTAGTTGCAGTTTTGACAGAAGAGTATTCAAAAACTGGTAAATGTGAATATGCCTTTGCTTATACCATATCTGCATTATTTCTCCCTTGCTGAAGTTTTCAGTAATGCTAAAACTGGAATATGACTGTGAATCTCAGAAGAGGATGCTGTGAATTTATGTCCCTAAGTGACATTCACTTGACATATTCATCTTCTGAATTTCTGTCAGTATTCATGTCTTTCATGCACATTTAAAAGGATCTATCTTCACTGCCTAATTTCATAAATGAGACACTTATGCTTCAAATTTGCAATAAAATATTGCATTGATTATAACTTACATTATGCAAATGAGAGAGATACTAGCAATATATAAAAAGCCCATTCTAGTGTTGTGACATCAAATTTTAGTTCACATAAAATAGAAACTCTATTCATACATAGAAATAATCCTGCCTGACTCGGAGTTTGCCACCTCCAATGATAGTTGTTTTGATCGCTTCATTGCCTATAGCTCTGAGTGAGTTAGAGAGCTAGAAATGGCATAACCATAATGAAATTATATTAACATATTCAACTCAAAAACATGTTAACAGAAGCAATAACCCTCCTTCTGAAAAATTCCTGGGATAAGATTCTCGAATTCAATTTATTTCTCATGATCTAAGGAAATATAAAAAACCTGGAAAATCTGCTTATCTGAATCTGAGCAAGTATGGTTTCATTATATATTGGAAAGAGCACAAGCTCAAGTAAGGTGTTTTTCCCTTTTGCTTGTAACTTGTATGATGAAGGGATAGGTTTTGAGCATTGCAGTAACAGATTTTTTAATGTTTGGCCCAATTACAGTTTGTCTTGGCAGAACACTTCTATTTGACAACAAATACATGTTTTCCATGTCCTAAATGATTGGTTTCCACCTTCCAAACATATTACTTCACAAGGCATCATTTTTCTTTGCAGTAAAAATTATAGGAGGTAGAAATGTTTACATGGTACAGAGGAAAATAGTCAATAAAAGGGGGCTTGCTGGCTACCAACTTGCAGAGTACAATTGCCTGAACAAAAGACTTAGGCCTATTACAGCCATCTGCTGACCCATTATGTAGCAAGGCTTTTCCTAAAGCGTCCAGAAACATCTTTTAGTTGCAGTATCTCTTTTCTTGGGGACCAAAAAAAAAAAGAAAAAGTTCCAAATCTGTTTGTTGTGCTGTTTCTCTGAATTTCATTACTCTGAAAGCCACACAGTGAGAGATGTGTTGTTGGTGACAGCCCTGCCAAAGCTTTAGGCTTTTGCTGCTCTAGGTACGAAAAGTAAGCCCACAGTGAGAGCTGCCAGGGGCATCAGGCCTCCCTGTGGACAGCAACTGACACACAGCAGTTCCCTCAGGAACAAGAGCCACCACAGTAGCAGCATGTTCTCTCAGGGCTCTGGCATTAATGTTTTTGCAACTCCTGTTTCTCAGTGTCTGGCCGCCAGCTTGCTCTGATCAATTACTTCTTATTTTGCCTGTGTGTAAAGCTGGCACTGAAGTGGATCTGCACATTTCTGGCAGT
Organism: Lycocorax pyrrhopterus obiensis; assembly: GCA_014706295.1. Taxonomy (NCBI): domain Eukaryota; kingdom Metazoa; phylum Chordata; class Aves; order Passeriformes; family Paradisaeidae; genus Lycocorax; species Lycocorax pyrrhopterus. Next base: position 73,266,003 of record JACSVZ010000002.1, read on the forward strand.
ATAATAGCAAAACAGGTCTACTTGGTTGAGATCCAGTCAGGCACAAGTCACAGACAATGGGGACTTTCACTGTGTAAAGTGCATATGCAGGGTGACGAACTTCACTCAGCTAAGCCACAGAGATTTTCCCTGGCAGCCTTCTTACGGCTGAGCTTCCAAGTTAAAAGACGTCATGGGCAGCTGCTAGGGTTAATGAGATCAACCATGGAGTAAGTGGGGTTTTTTTGCTTGTCTCAGGATGTGATAGCGAAGAGCAATCTGTAGGTTAGTTACGAGTACAAGCCTGGGCGAAGTGAATAGGGGAAGAAATTCCACATGGAGATCATTGAGAGGTAGGTGGGCACTCTCTCTTTTGTATTTAGATCTGACACTAACTCAAAGCTTCCACTGCAATGAATGGAACCTAAGATACTGTGAATTTGGGGATGAAAAAAATCCAGTCATTCATTTTAGGAAACCAATTAAAAATAATGATTACATCTACTCAGACAAAATGTGGCAACATGCAGCCTGCCTGATTAGTGTTTCATAAACCACTGTTGTATTTGATCATAAACGACTCATAAAAAATAAATGATGGTTTAATACTTTGTTCCTAACTTACATGTTGCATGTGAGGTTCCTATGAAAGAAAGCAGAACAATAATGTCTGGTTACTACCTCCACAACAAAAAGTGAGCTCATATGAAATTCTAAATCAAGAAAACAGATTTTATCAGCAGCTGTTTGTATGAAGTAATATACTCCAAGAACATAGAATTCCTTATTAAGGATAATAAAGAATGTAAGACTGTAAGTGTCGTATTGGTCAAGAGAAATGTAAATGTATCTGAGAAAAGGATGAAAAAAAAAGTTAGAACAAATGGATCAGTCATGAAAAATTTCAATATTATTTGGGTAAACAAAGCTCTTGTAAGTTAATTCAGGTGAATGTTCTCGCCTTTACATATTATTGTAGCTTTATAGCTCAGACTTTAGAGAACAGGCTTAGCTCTCTGGTGGTGACTTGCATTTGAAAACTAAACTAAACCATATGTTTAATGCAGAAGCTTCTTTTATACAAGTGAGATTTTCAACTTTTCACATGATATGTTTGAATCACTAATTGCTAATTGCAGATTCCCTCACTGTTCTTTTTAGTGACATATTTGTACCAACCACTGAAAGATTATATCGAGAACATCAATTGGTGCATAAATATTTATGAATACTTAAGTGGAATAATCAAGTGTAATAAACTCTCCAGAGACTCCTGGTATCTGAAGCGAATTTTAAGAATCATATAATGTGTACATATATGCTGTGAAAAAGGTTAACATTTGCCTTGCCAGAATCCCATGGTTATTAGAGGAATTAATTTGCTTTTGAGCTTTCCAAACAAACTTCTTACTTAAAACAGTAATTTTTTTGGTGGGGAAGAGACCTCTAGGCTAGTAAGAATGATTTTATTCCCAGTTTACTTCTCAAAAGACAGCAGGGCAAGATAGTTTGTGACTTAAAATTTATTAGCACTGTAGTTTTTTCCCTTCAGAAGTACAGAACTTCTTTAATTTCTTATGACTTTATTATCAGCAGAGGCTGAAAGGGAGCCCTTCTCAGTAAGAAAACTAAGCACAGCAATAGGCACCTATAAGGCACCTTGTTCCACCCTGTGCAGCTTTTCAAGTGGAGAAGCCTCAAAAAGTGCAAAGGGAAGAGAGGTGTTCTCCATTCCTGCTTCCCTTTAGAAGGACAAGATATTGCTGCCGGATATCTAGAGGAATTTGCCATTGTTGTAGCAAATTTTGTGAAGTTTCCCTATTTCTCTCTTTGGACTGAAAAAGAAGTACTGATTATGAAGTTTTATATTAGGATGTCTCTGACAACTCACTGGCTTCTAGGAAGGATACTTACAGCTAATATGTGTAACATAGAAAAAACTGATTCTGCATAATGGTGACATTTATGGAGATTTTTATGGAAAAATAGGTTTTTTACATATTTTGACAGAAACTAAGACCTGGAATGCAGATATAGCCAATACTACATGTTCTCTTTTGCTGTCAGGATGCTAAGCCTCTGCAATTTATTGTTTTAATACTCCAGTCATTCCAAAATCTTTCTATTTACTCCTAACTTCCAGTCAACTTAGTCTCGACAGACAAAGCTGTATCATGTCGGCCTCACTGGAAAGAGAGCATTATCCAGGAATCCTGGCTTTAGGCTTTGTCATCACCGTTCCTGGACCACAGCTTGGTGTAAGGGTTTGGACTATAGCCCTTTACATTTCTTGTGTTAGCAGAGTGGTATGTTAGACTTTAAATCTAGAAGATATTTAAGAATTTAAATTATTATAAGTTCTTATAAAATTCTTATAAATGAAGTTCTTAATCTAAATTTTACTAGTGATTTCCTCCAGCTTTTTGGTATGGCAACTGGAATTTTGATTCCAGAAACAAATACTCTCACCTCACCCCTTAATGCACAGAAACTTCCATGAATTAAATATAAACTAGAAATTCATTCAAATTAATCCTGTGTTACTTTTTATGAATTCTATTTCACTGTGGTTTCAAGGCTTCGAGCCTTGAACATTATTTTTTTGATGGCACATAACAAACCTGATGGCCCAAATACCCTGATTCAATTTTGGCAGTTCTAGACTATGATCTTGCAATGAATTCAGTGATGACAGACATCATTACAAAAGTCAGGGATCAAGACTTGACACAAAGAAAAAGCTAAACAGATCAGGGTCAGTGATGTGTATGCACTGAAGAACTGATTCATGTGCTCATATCCTATTAACTGTTATTTAATGCTGAAGTGATTTGCTGAGTATGTCCCTGGAAGATTTGCATTTCAACTCATGCAAAATGAGAAGCACCACTGGATATTTCCAATAGTCTCACAAGAAACTGGCAAAATATTGTCATTCCATCTGAGGCAGATCAGTAAATCAAATTAAACATAAAATGCTGAGGGTTTTTTTGATAATAACATAATCCATTTTACACCACATCCCCTCTCTCTATTTCATGCAAGTAGTTATTATAGGTAAGGAAGGAAGGAGGAAAGGGTGCTATCCCTGTTTACTGAATAAGAGAATTCATCATCCAAAGCTTGGTCTTGCATATTTCATTACCATTAAACACACAGAGATAAATAAGAGTTCTGATGTTCCATTTTGATTTTAATTTCCAAAGGCATTTCATAAAGCTCTATAATGTATATTCACCCAGTGATAACATTCTCTTTAAATAACTTTCAATATTAGTAGTGACATGATGATCTTTTTTTCCCATTAAAAATGTTTTCCGCAGTGATAAATAATCAATGTCAATCATTTTGATTCCATTTTGTGGAGAGATGAATAACCAGGCACAGCTAAATACTGCTGCAGAACAGGTTTATGTAGATGTATACTTTATTCTATTAGTATACATTCATAAATAATAACAACAAATGTATAACTCCTTTTTTCCTACTCTTCGTGTAGGAGAAATGTTATTTAATGTGTTGCTTTAAAAGAAAGGAGCAGAACTACTTACTAACTAGGGTTTTAAGCCTTCATTTAATTTCCTTTTTCTCTTGGGCCATAAAATAACTCATGAAATATGAGATATTTAGTATGACTAATTAATCCCCATCTGATGTTTTTTCTAATATTATTACCATATTAATTAGCTAATTACCCTAACATTGCCAATGGTAATAAAATGAAAGCAATACTGGAACCACTCTTGTTGAGTTGTAGCCTGGCAGACCTCATTGCATTTAAAGTATTTCTGAAACAAATTGCAGTTCTAGGGATGGAACGTAAGAGTTGCACCCTGTATCAAATCTGACACCACCAGAAAGTCTACCAGGCAACTTCAAGGCAACAGGCCTTTTATACCAATATGTGTAACTTGAGATACTGATATTCCCTTTCCTTTCTATGAAAATAAAACAGTACTAAGTAAGAATTTTTAAGACAAGGAGGAAATGGTTCAAAAATTCAGCATATTTCAATTGAATACATAGATAGGTAGACAGATAGCAGTTAAGTAATCAGACATTATCGTGATGGAATTGTTTAGAAGACTGACAAACCAGGCCAATTTTCAAACTTCACTAAATGAATTAGTGATATATTTCTTGCTAAAGTTTTACTTGCGAATTATTAATCGCTGTCACTACAAATGCAAAACTGTTAGTCCTTTATACCCATGTTCTGAATTATCTCTGAATATGCAATAACATAGAGCCAATGATCTACAGTTGCTAATAGTGGCCATGCTTCTTGGTGTTATTAGTCATTGACATCAGAGTGATCAGGCTGGAGGACTCATTGATCAAGGGCCAAAACCAAAGGGGTTTTCTCATCTTTCTTCTCTGATTTTTCTGTACTTATGTCTGATGGTTTTATGTCATCTTCCTCTCCTCAGAAGGGCAGTCTAATCTGTCCCAGTCATGTTTCTCTAGTTTCCTTTGTCTTGTCCATCATCCTTTTGTGTATCCAAGGAATCCTATTTGTACTCCTTTAGACTTACCTTTCTCTGTCTTGCACTTCTACATTAATTAGACACGTGCCTTTACATGCCAACATACACCTCTTTGCTTGCCACTTTGGTGGACATACTGCCCATATACTTACTAAAATGGTTATACTTTTTTTCTGCTGACACCATGATACAAAATATCATCAAACAGTTTTTAAACTGTTAGTTTGCGTGTAATCATATTAAAGGCAAGTTAATATTATTTATATCCTTATTATCACACTGTTAATTTGTAAGTGCTTTAGTTACAAGGGTTAGGCAGCAGAGTGCCAGCTCATGTTGATTGCAACTGAAAATTATTACTTTGACATTTTTCTATGGTAGCTATGCAAAGCGTGTTTGGTTAACTCACCTCAGTGAATAATGAAAAAAATGTTTATGTATATTCAGGGCCTGAGTTCTGAAATATAAACTTGTTTTATTTCAGTACAGCACTGGCAAAATAAAGAGGAAAGGAATAAAGTTTAAAAACCTCACTTTTCTTTCATTAATAAGCACCTCTTAAAAACTGCTTTCTTGTCAGATTACATCAACACTATTACCATTAGACTTGGTTGGAGTTTTAAAGTTGTAGCAATAGTAAAGAGCCTCTCTGATGAGCTCGATTTGTAGTCTAAAAATCTAAACTAAGTCCACGAAGGCAGTCTGATGCAATCCTACAAAAAGGAGGCTGTGTCAAAATGAGGCTTGTCCTGGCATCAGTTAATGATTCCATGCAATCTTCAGTCAGTACTCTCTCCAAGCAGTTCCTTAGATGTGCTCAAATTGCTTACACAAACAAGAGCTCATCACAGTGTAAAAGGATCAAGACAGTGGAAAAATGTTCAGTATTTACTTCCCGATTTTATAGCTGTCCTCAGAGCAACCCAAATCTCAGCAGGACCCCCTGAAGTGGGTGATACCACATTATCACCATAGGACACATGCACTCACATTAGTCATGCTACAATGACATTTAAACTGTGCTTGCTTATCTGAAGAGAAAGAAATCATAAATCCTATCTTAAGCTTTCCTAGAACTTTCTGCTTGTAGCTTTTTCTCTGCAAGTTCACCTTTATTATCTTTTTTCCTCAGGTGCTTGTTCCCACTGGCTGATAATCCTAGGACCTGATATACCGCCTCCACAAGCGCCTGGCAAAACTTGCTCTAAATCAAATGTTTTGTTTGGATTTCTGTTCCATTCTTGAGGATAGCTAAAGGAAAGTATTTGACTAAAAAGTGTTATTTTCTTTCTTTATGTTCTACACGACACCTTGAATTATACTCTTCTGTGCAAATGAATGCATTAAAAACACCACAGGAATGAAGAAAGCAGCCTGTTTCCTGAGTTTTCTCTGGGATAACTTAGGTGAAAACATGGGAAATCTTGACTAATTGTTTGTGCAAAGCTACTTTATATTCTCGTCACAGTTGAATCTCATTCATTTATAGCATTGAGAATTATTTGTGAATACATCTAAGAACCAGGAAGTAAGGGAAGTTAGTCTTATAGCATAAGATACACAGATTATGTCTTTACAATATATTTAGTGCTTTAATCAATGATGGTGTTTTGCAGTTTATAAGTTGTTGTTGAAGTGCATTGCTTTTGAAATGTAGAAATGGTTTTCAAAAATGTATTTATTAACATATTTTCTCTATCTTAAAAATGAAAAAGCTATTACCCATCCCATATGGGCATTTCCAGAGCACTTGCCATTTCACTCATCAACAGTATAGTAAATGCAAATCAACTTATAGATGAAAACCAATACTTTAGCTAGCACATATATTTCTCAAACTCACATCTATTGAATGTCAGCTCCGTGTTATGTTTATTTCAGTACAAGGGATTTCTAAAATGCTTTTGAAGTTCTTCACCTTGTTAGATAACTTTTGAAGTTGAAAGAGTTTTTCTTCTCTGCTTGTTACTGAACAATATTTTTATGTTTTTCAATGCAATTAATGTAGTTACATACCACATGTTTGTTGATTACACCTCTTCAAATTTTCTGATGTCATGGAGAATGCAAAAAATATCTTTTGCAAATGGAGGGGAGAAGGGAAGTAGATATTACTAGAGCTGTTAATCAGAATATTGTTCACTGTCAAGGTAAAAATTCACTTTTCTATCTACTTGAGGAAGGTCTGTAATTTACTCCCATGCCATGTTGGAAGCCATTCTCTCCCGACTCTCTAATGCCAGAAAAAGTCCTGGAAAATATCTCACTGGCTTGGACAAAGGATCCATTTAGCTCAATATCAAATCTCCACCAGTGGCAAAAGAAGTCATCACTACTGTATGCATGCTCTGTATGTAGTTGTCACCACACAGAGCATAAAAGCTTGAAGGATGTGTACAGCCCGTTCCCATCAAAATTAATACTATCCTCAGTTGTTGAATGAGAAATCAGAGGGCACGTACCTGCCTTTGCCTCTTACAACCTATTCATGGGCCTGTTGCTGTGAAGTCGTTCAAATGATTGCTGAACCTGCTGATGCTGCATGCCTCCAAAATTTACTGTTGCAACAAGTTCCAGAAGATTGCTTGTTGTTACATAAGCTTTAAACATTTGTTTAAAACAAATCTCCTATTAGTTTCCATTGTCCTCTGGTTTTACTGTTACATTTTCAATCTACAAATCAATTTATGATTTTGTAAATGTTAATACTCTCCCTATCAAGCAAAAATACAGGCTGGAAGAAGAATGGATTGAGAGAAGCCCTGAGGAGAAAGACCTTGGGATGTTGATTAATGAGAGCTCAACATGAACACTTGCAGCTCAGAAAGCCAACTGTATCCTGGACCTCATCGAAGGAAGCAGGTAGAGGAAGGTGGTTCTCCTCCTCTACTCTGCTCTCGTTAGACTGACCCCACCTGGACTACTGCATCCAGCTCTGGAGAACCAACATAGGAAAGATGTGGACCTAGAGGTCCAGAGGAGGTCCGTGAAGATGGTCATAGAGCTGGAGCACCAGTTCTATGAAGACAGGCTAAGAAAGTTGGGGCTGTTCAGCCTGGAGAAGAGATACAGACACCTTACAGCAGCTGGAGAGGGGCTTTTTACAAGACCATGTAGTGATCAGAGAAGTGGAATGACTTTTAACTGGAGGAGGGTAGATTTACCATGAGGGTGGTGAAGCAAAGGCAAAAGTGGCCCAAAGAAACTGTGGATGCCCCATTCCTGGAACTGTTCAAGGTCAGGTTGGATGGAACTTGGAGTGACCTGATGTAGTGGAAGGTGTCTCTGCCCATGTCAGGGGCTTGGAACTGGATGATCTTCTAGGTGTCTTTCAACCCAAAGCATTCTATGATTCATTTCTTTGGCTTTTTTCTTTTTTTTTTGTCTGCTCAGCATACTAAATCAATGATTTCAACAAATTGCTAGTGACAGCTCCAAGTTCTCTTTCCTGAATTGCAATTGCCAGCTCTGACTTCAATCTTACTTACATCTGACTTAGATACTTTCTCCTAGATGCATTACTTTTTAATTTAATAAGCTTAAGTGAAGCTTACTTGCTACCATTTTGTTGAAATTCTGCCTGATATCCCTCTGACAGACAGTATGGGTCAGTTCCACATACGTTTAATGAGAAAGTTGACTTGTATTCTTCTTTTGGATTAGATTTTGATTGTCTGTTGTTTAAATGATGCAGCACATACATTTAAGGTGGGTTTTTTATTGCAGCAGTCACTAATAAGCTCAATTTTAAACAAACAAACCATCCCTAGCTAACTGTAAGAAAAGGTATTTTACATACTTTCTGTAGGTGTGGTATAAAAGTCCTGGTTCTTCCAAATAACAAAGCAGAAGCTTTGTTTAACTGTAGGCTTGTAATGTTCCTTGTTCTTAGGAATAATTGGCGTTGGAGGAGTTGGAAGAGTTGGAGGAACGACATAATTTTTACATGATGATAATGCTGCTTACAAGCCAGGCTCTGGACAAATTGCCCTTCTCAGTCATTACAGAGAATCTTACTAAATCTTCATAAACATATGTAATCCAAGAATTTCTGATGACTATGAACTCTTCAGACCTTTTCACACTAAACATAGAGACTCATTTGTATCTGTGATCCCCTTTTCTCTTAAGCTATTAAAAATTTATCTAAAAAGCCACTCTCAGACTTACCATATATTGCAAGTCCACCAATGTCAGGTTGTTACATGTGCTTCAGTGTGTAAAAGGCACTATGATAGAGGCTGTTCAGTGACCAGTTCCTCTTTCCCTGGGGAGGTTGTATTTTTCAGGACCTGACAAGTATCACTTACTCACAGGACCATACAATCCAGAAGTGCTCCAGCTGAAAATTAATTTAGCAGGGATATAAGATACCTGCAATGAGAAACAGGATGATAAGTGGACCTAACCTTAGTTACTCCAAGCGTGTTATTTAGCTGCTGCTAATGTTAGGAACCTAGGCTGGCCAGGAATCATTGAACTCCAGGCAAATCTGTCTTAACAGCGAATACTAGTGCTGCCACTCAGTATGAACAGCCATTCCTCCTGGAATTGCCTTTGGACCAGAGGAGAGAATAATTTTTTATCTAGTTCTTCTTTACAGGATAAGTATGTTCTCAGATCCAGCAAATATGCATAGATTTCCCTCATTATCAATAGCAAAGTGTCTGGTTGAAGCTGCTTTGTTATAAAGCAAACTTCTTCTGTACACTGAGGTAAATCCAAAGTATCACACACAGTAAGCTCCTTGAGACCAGAATCTGACCCATGCTTTCAATTACCTAGTATTTTTTTTCTAGTGGAGACTGTACAACAACCTTCAGTATCAAAAATGAGCATTCCATTATTTCATTTTTCTGAGTTTATGAATTAAGTTCTCATTCAGTAGCTCCAACTACCTGTAAATTATTGTATGAATGAAGAAAATATTTCTAAATCCTTTGAATTCACTAAAAAGAAATTCATTAAAGTTTAGAAGACAAGGCCATTATATCTATGAGGGTAGATGAAATCTGGGAAGCTGAGCCTAGACCTCTCAGCAACATCATACAATGCTCTTCGTAGAATCACAGGATCATAGAATACCAGGCTGGAAAGGGACTTCAAGGATGATCTGATTCAACAATTCTTGGAAAAAGCACAGTCTAGACAAGAGTACCCTGTCCAGCCAAATCTTAGAAGTGTCCAACACTGGGGAATCCTCCATTTCTCTGGAGAAATTATTTCCATGGCTGATTATTCTCGCTGTGAAAAATTGTCCTCTTGTGTCTAATTGGAATCTCTCGCCAGATATAACTTAAACCTATTACCCCTCCGTTGCCGAGTCCCTTCTGGCTCTGGGGGCTCATGTGCATGAACACACAGGCACAGGGATGACTTCAGTAACATAAACTCGACGGCAAGAAGCTGAGAAGTGTCCTTGCATAGAGCTCCACAAACAGCAGTTTATTGGTGCTGCTCGCAAAGGTTTCCATAGGCAAATGACCCCGAACACGTGACAGGTCGATCTTAGGTACAGGGGAGTGGCTAACACCAAAGCCAACCAGGGAATTAGAACTGGGGTACAGTACCATAACCGAGCAGGCATCCCGGGAGAGGCTTCTTTCCCTCACCATAACTGATACATCTTTGGCAGCAGAGACTGTCTTATCAAGAACACTCTCTGTCTCTTGTACCACAGGTCAGTTGGTCACCACACCCCTCATCTGTTCCACATGACTCCTTTTAAAAATGGAGTCTCCATCCTGTTTGTAGTCACCCTTTAAATAGTGGCACATAGTGATATGGCCTACCTTAAGCCTTCTTTTCTAAAGGCTGAACAAACCCAGTTCTCTCAGCCTTTCCTCACATGTCAGGCTTCCCAGTCCTTTGATCATCTTTGGGGTCCTTCTCTGGACCCTTTCCAACCTGTCCACTTCTTTTTTTGCCCAGCAGGGACCAAAAGTGAACACATTATTCAGGTGTTGCATGACAAGTGCTGAGTAGAGTTGGATAATGACTTCTCTATCTCTGCTGGTGATGCCCTTGTTGATGCAGCCCAGCATCCCACTGGAATGGTTTGCTGCAGCAGCACACTGTTCACTCATATTGAGCTTTTTAGCCACAAGGACCCCTAGGTCCCTTTCCAAAGAGTCACTCCCCAGCTGGGTAGATCCCAGTCTTTGCAGCAGTCCTGGATGATGTTTTCCTAGGTGCACGTTCCTTGCTGAACTTCACAAGGTTCTTGTTGGCTCACTCTTCCAGCCTATCCAAGTCTTCCTGTAGGGTGGTTTTCCCTCCCAAAGTATTCATTGACAAACTTTAGAATAACCTCTGGTGGATCACATGTGGCCCCATAGATTTGTGTGGGACTACTTGGTCACTGATCATTTCCCCTTGGATATGGGGGGTTCCATTCTGCTCGCTATCTCTGTCTTTCTGCTTGGGAAACTGGATACCCTGAGAACCACTGGTCTTGCTATTAAAGACTGAGGCAAAGGAGCCATTAAGTACTTCTGCCTTTTCTTGATCCTTTGGCACTATGTTTCCCCGTGCATTCAATAAAATGTGGAGATTCTCCTTAGCCCTCCTTTTGTTGCTGATGCATTTGTAGTAACAATTTTTGTTATTCTTAATGACAGTAGCCAGATTAAGTTCTAGCTGTGTTTTGGCTCTTCTAGTTTCCCCCTTCATAACCTCACAGCATCCTTGTAGTCCTACTGAATTGCTTGCCTCTTCCAAAGCTCGTCAACTCTCTTTTTTTCCTTGACATCAAGACAAAGCTGTCTGCTCCACCAGGCCAGTCATCTCTCCACCAGTTCATCTTTGTCTTCTTTGCTCGGATACACTTGATCCCATCTTGCAGGTCACTTACGAATACGTCAAACTTTCTTGGGGCCAATATCAATCCCTGGGGGACCTCACTTGCCAGTTTGAAAAGGGGCGTTTGCCACCACTCTCTCACCCCATCCACCACAGAGACCCCTTGTCTAGACCACAATACCTCAGTTTCTCCAGTAGGAGGCTGTGAGGAACTGTGTTGAAAGCCTTGACTTAATTGCACTGGATAAAAAAACCTTTCCTAAAAGGAGATAATGGATCTGTTTGGATCTGTTGTTGGTTTCAGAACAATTCTTGGAGGCCGAGTGTCTTGAACTGTCACAAAATGTTGCATCCATCTTATCTATTAACAGCCTAGGGAAAACCATTTCAGAATGCAAAAAGTTTGAGACTGGAGTGCGCTTCTCAGGGTTACAGATTCTAATGGACTGACTGTCACTGATAAGAAAATGATGGAGGAGCACAATGTTCTTGCAATCTCATTAGCTGGATATATTGTGTGATGTTAAAGTTACCAACCTGCAGAATACTAACACACACCAGCTGCAAAAGAGTGTGAAGGAGAAAGCAATTTAAAGTTACACATGAAACTTTTATACTCTAGTTGTTTCTCTAAAATAACAGTTTGCAGGGCTTTTTTGTTTGGTTTTGTGTCCTTGCTTATTTTGTATTCTGTGCTTACGTCTTTTAAGACACAGTTTAGTTGGTGTTAATATTAATATTAAAAAAAACCCCTCAACAACAACCAATTGGCAAACCAACCAACCAAAAACCTGCCAATACAAACAGAGTGTATTTCTTGGATGTGTTTTCTTGTTTCAAGGATTTTTTTTTCACTTTTTTGTGTCCCTTATGCCAAAGATTTCAGTGATGTTGCCTTCTTTTTCAGAAAAGGATTTGAAAATACCCAATAAAGTACAAATGGGATTCACTCCTTACAATTGCTTGACTGTCTAATACAGCTACTAGAATGTAAATGTGACATTTCTTACCTAGGGGAAAATCTAAACAAAGAGGCTGACCTTCAGTTATTTATACATTCATAATAAGCCCACCAATGCTATTTTGAAATTGGATGTCACATGCATTGCTAAATATGATGTAAATACCCCTCCATACATCTTCAGCCTAATCAATAATTTTCCTCTTAAGGTAAAACACTTTTGATGTAATAGAAACTATCATTCATAAGTCTTTCAGAGACAACTCTGTAGAAGAAATGCGGACTGAGAAACAAGAAATAATGAAATATTTTTGGCTTTTCCTTCACACTGGAGTTGTATAAAATGGGCTAAATCAGATATTTCAGGTCATAATACTTTTCAATTGTTAGCTAAGAACTACCTGTGATAATCTTGTCTCTGCTGTAGCTTTAGGACAATTTTGTGACAGGTTTGTCTATGTTCTTAAGGACTTTGTTTCTGTGGTCTTGTTGGATCCTGTTTCATAGGTAAGCTAAATTTCCTCAAGAGCCTGGAATCATTTGATTATGGCTGTTCCTTCCCCTGATAGGTGTTGTCATCTCCATCATATATGTACCTTTAATGAAAAATGAACATGTGCTAGAGATACTGTTCCAGATACATCCGAGTGCTTTCCCAGCAGCAAGAGCTAACATGATCTCTCCATGTAGTTCAGGAATGACCCATGGGAACATGCTAGAATTACGGGATAACACTCAGGTTAGAAGCAGGTAGGGGATTTTGTGTTCTTTGCTGGTAGTTGGGAACTCAGAGTCACCATGAGGTATATAAACTTCTCTTGCCATAGAAGGAAAGGTACATACATTTCAATATGCATCACTTGAGACATCAGGGTAATCTGTACATCCAGGTCTTTGTGGGGTTCCTAGCATGGTCAAGTGCTGTTTTTGACCAAGGAATTTTAAAGACTTACCCATGCATTTTGCAGATGATCCCTCAAAAGCATTTAAGTATGTGGTGGCAAATTTCTTTTAAGAATGTTGTATTCCGCTGTCTCTGGGGTCAGCTCAGATGTTTGTAAATACTAGTTTCATTTTCCATATGTAACAGCACAAATTGCACATATGCATGCTAATCTTCATGTCACTGAACTGTAAAGATGTTAACTTTTCTGTAACACAGATGATTTTGATAAAGAAATAGAAAAATGCTGCACTCAAATTAGTGATATCAAGCGTGAGGGTACACAAGAATGTACCAGAGCACACAAATATTTCAAAGAATCATAGACTACTCCAAGTTGGAAGAGGCCCACAGAGATCATCGAAGTTCAGCTCCTTGCCCTGCACAAGACAGCCCCAAGAATCACATCATGTGCCTGACAAAGTTGTCCATACTCTTGTCAGGCTTGGTGCCATGGCCACTTCCCTGGGGATCCTGTTCAGTGGCTTGTTCGAGTTCCCTCTGGCTGAAGAATCTTTTTCTAACATCCAATCTAAATGTCCCCTGACACAGCTTCAGGCCGTTCCCTCAGGTCCTGCCATTGGTCACCACAGAGAAGAGATCAGTGTCTGCCGCTCCTCTTCCCCTCATGAGGAAGTTGCAGGCTGCAATGAGGTCTCCCCTCAGTCTCTTCCAGGCTGAACAGACCAAGTGACCTTAGCTATCCCTCACATGGCTTCCCCTCCAGACCCTTCACCACCTTTGTAGCCCTCCTTTGGACTCTCTCCAATAGCTTCATATCTTTTTTATATTGTTGTGTCCAAAACTACACACAATACTCAAGATAAGGCTGTGCCAGCTTGAAGTGGGAAAATCACCTCCTGTTTCCTTCCTTTATAGTTAATGAAAGATCTGTGGAACCACAATTTAATTTTCCCTTTTATTCTCATATGCATCACTGCACATTCTATATCAATGCCAACAAGGGACTCTAAAGCTTAGCTTTCTAGAATAAAATTTCTCTACCCTTTGATTTAGAGTGAGGTGACTATCTAATTCTGTTTTCTAGAATATTCTTTGCAATATCTGGAGCTTTTGCCACCAAACCCATCATACTGAACTAAAAATAACCACCCTGCTCCAGTACAGTGTTTCTACTGGTATTTCTAAGGTAGTAAGTAAGGAGTCATTAGAATAATTTGCAATTATCTGATGACAGAATTACCAGCAGAATATACCTCTTAAAAATATTGCATGTAACTTGTTTTTTCGTTTGCATCTGTTTTATAGCCAAGTAGACATGGTGAGATGGATTACTGTTCTCTATAGAAAAAAAAATAAAATGAGAGGTCTCTAAGTTATGGATGTCATAAAAATCTTACCAAATATATGAGAATTTTCAAATCACCCTTTTCCTCTTTAACTAGAGAAAATCCTGTTCCTCAACAGGCACGGTAAAGACATAGGTAAAATTTAGGAAGCATTTCCATACCTGTAACACAATGCTCTTCTCCCTGCAGATCCTTTGGTTGTCTCATGCCGCTCACCACACATTTATGGAAATGTCATGGCATACATGGCATATTTGCTTCCCTCATTCAACCGAGGACTGGAGAAAGGGTTTTTCTGACAGAAACTAGAATCTCAAGCTTTAAGTATACAACAGAAGTAAAGAGCTAGAGAAGCAGAAGCTAATATTTTCAAAACTGATTTTTTAAAATTTTTTTTAGCTATGTTCAGATTTCAATACCCAATTCAGGGAAGGTTTCCATGGTTTTCCTACACAGAATGAACATGCTGTGATCTTGAGCAGAGTTTGAGCTAAACAGAATCAAATATATTAAGCCTTCTGGAGGTAAAGCTAATATGTAAAAGATGTTTACTCTGCATCATTTGTTTGATTTCATTGCAAACCTTAATGTTTCCTTTGAATATTTTGAAAAGTTACCAAATTTCCTGGATTCCCCCTTCTTTTGAACTTGCCTTTCTGCCTTCCTCTTTCAACAGAATTTGATTTAAGGTTTTCAAGGGCACATTCATTCTTTTCTTTGAAATGAAGCCAAAGTCCTTAAAGTCTCTAGTGAGAGAATATATTAGTTAGAAAGAGTGGGAAAGAGTAAGAGTTTTTCGATATTCTAATCAGAAAGAGCTATAAACCATTCCCCAAATGCACACTTCAAATGAAATATTTAATTTAAGTTTTAAATTTGAAAAATGCTGACAAGTCTTATTCTTAGGATTCAACATTTGTATATGTGCTCTTGTTTGGTTGTTTGCTTGTTTGTTTGTCTGTTTAAAGGAGCTTTGAAACCCTTGTGGGATTAAGATGAAATGCCTAAACTGAATGTTAATTGAAACTGGTCACTGCGTTTTGTGGAGTAAAAATCCCAGCTCAAGCATGTGATTAAATGTTTCAACTTTACAATTGCATATCTGGATGTCAATAAATACATTTTGAAATCAAACCCTAGGTTGATGATAGAAAGCGATTTACACCTGTCACATGTGATTGGACTTTTATGAGATAATTTTGTCTCTAGCTTTTGAAGTATTCGCTCTCTTGAGTGCTTATTATCTTTTTGCTTGTCTATTTTTGCCATGTAGAGTCATTTAATTCAGAAAAAACATGATTGGTTATGCTGGAAAATGTAACAAAATTCAGTGTCATATTTTAGTACATGGTAGATGTCTTTTAATGAGAGATGCATGAAAGAGTATCTCTGTGAAAATTGTTCTTTAAAGCATTTTTGGTTTTATTCTTTGTATTCTAGATTGATTACATTTTTGAAAATATCATGCCATTAAAAAAAGGAACTCAAAAATTTTCTGAGATGTTTTTGCAGGAAGTACAGCTGCAATTCTAATTTCCCACTTAGCCCTTTTTTTTTTTTTTTTACAGTCTTGTTAATCAGTTCTTCCTTTGACAGAGAGGGGAATAAATTCATCCATTACATTGTTTCAAATTTTTGTAAGAGCTCACTGTATATGTAAAGAATGACCTATATATGGCAATTCTACTTTTTAATCTCTTAGCTAGACTGTTGTATCTTGGTATTGTAGGTCTGTGCCAGCTACTGGAATAGCCCAGCACATTCTGACATTTGGATTTCCAGCATGGCAGCTATTTTATATGCTGCATGAAGTGTTGTCACAAGCTCTTGCTGCTTATGAGACCTCACGTCACCAGGAACAAAGCAGCCCCTGTCAGATACCAATGATGAGCTGATTCCTTGCCTCTTTCCTCAGCTCATCATTCACTTGCAAGAAAAGTGGAATTATCCCAGCTATTTGCTGCTCTCCAAGTCACAGTGACCTAATTGACTAGGATCGCTGTGAAGAAATATCATCAGTGAGTTGTTTATTGCCTTTAAAACCTCATTTTTGTAAACCTGCAAAATATTTGGGAATAAAGAAAAGTATATTGTAGTTTCATCTGAGGGAAAAACAAAATTTTAACCTTCCATATACATGCTTGAGACACATTAAGTTGTTGTCGGTAGGACCAAAGAAATTCCATTTTTAAGGTATTGTTAATTATCCCTAGGCAAATACTAGTAAGAGCAGCTTCATCTACCATGATTATTAAATGTTGATTTTTAATTAAGAGTTATTTGCAATATAAAAGGAGCTTTTATCTGTGTAGAAAGGATACTTAAAACATTTTAATTTCTATTTTTTACACTGTTCCATTTTTTAATTGCTATATTTTCTTGTACAGTGATTTTTTGCAGTATATAGAATTCAAGAGGTACTTTTTTATAACATCTTTTTCATATTTGCTATTGTGAAAGCTGGGCACTCTGACCCTAATTAACATTGTATGCTATTTTTCACAGCCTGAAAGGACCAGCTAAATTTTTATTGCTGATCATAATCAAAAACCTGTTTGTTTAGCAATCATTATTATAATAAAAAGAGAACGAGTGAGAAGGAGAGAGAGACTATTTATATACGTGCCTGTGCCCATACCACAAAGAGGTCTGCTTTCAAAGCAGAGCACAAAGAAGAAGTCTCTCAGTTCCCAGTGATGTTAATGGAAGTTCTCCAACTAAATCCCTGAACATCCCTTTGAAAACATGCTAATGTAGAAAAAAGTGTAGGCTTCTTCTTTCTTTCAGCAAAGAGAAAATCTGGTCAGATTTATTTTGCCCCTCCTCTCATTCTGATACCCTATCTTAGGGGGGCTTCGTGAAAACTCTGCTGAGAGACATAAATACACTCTTCCTACAAAAACAATTCTCTTTAGTTCAGAAATAAAAGCAGGCTTCATCAGCTGGTTTGTTTTTGGTTTTTTTTAATGCTGGTTAATTGTCTTTTCTTCTTGCCCTGAAGAGGATATCTACAAGGGAGAGGTGAAACTGTGATATAAATTGCTGTCGTGCTTGGGGGAAGGGAAGTCACCCAATTTGGACCTTGGAGGCTCTAAAAGGGAACACTCAAGGGCAAAAATCTTCCTGTGTTTATCATTCACTTGCAGATAATGTCTTCAGTAGGTTGTTGAAATGAAGCAGGGCTTAAGAGCTTGCTCTTCATAACTCGTTGAGGTAATCTGCAGTGTCAATTCCTGCATAAGGGGAAGAGCAGGCTGCCCACTGGGACTGGCCTCTGAGGAAAGGCCGGGTCAGAAGCCAAATGTATAACCAGAAAAGAAGGCTTACTTTTCCTGCTGCAGAAAGGGACCATTTGAAAATAAGATTGCACAAGAAAGTTGGAACAGGTTTTCACTAGTGACTCAATTTGTACTCTGTTTTCCACTCAAGAAGGTTTTTAAAAATATTGTGCCATTGTTCTTTTCATGTGTTTAATAAGGTTGTATAATTTCATTTCTGGCATCAAATTCACTTCTTGTTATAATACATTTATTCAATTATGTTAATATTTTATACAAGTATTCATATCTTATATGTGTAAAGCAATCATTTTGATATTTTTGTTTTCTTTTTAAGAAGACATATTAAAAATTCAGCTTTCAACTCCATCTTGGAGCCAAGTTAACCTTCCAGTTGCCAAATTTTCCCTGGAAAGGTAGTTCTGGAGTTTGGTCTAGTTCTATTCTCTACGATGGAAGTTTGACTATCTGTGCCAAGAGAGTGAAGTTCTAGCACTTATAGAATAATTGATTATCTCTGCTAAGAAGTCAGAAAATGTGTAATGATTGTGAGTGTCAGGAAGGAAAACAAAACCAAAACATTATTTTCCTTAAAATTAACAAAACTATTCATTTTTAATGTCGTAGAGCTTTAGAGGAGCTACATTTTTGTAAGATAAGGGCTGATTTATTCTGTTTACATCTCATGGTTAATTCAGAAAAACTGAAGTATTACAGAGGAGTTGTAATTATTTTCTTTTTTTTTGTATTCAGAGTTAACTTCACAGTAGAAGGAATATGGAGACTATATTTTCAATTCGAGTTATAATTTACTGTAAGACAAAGCTCGTGTATTTAAGATAAACTCAGATTAAATGTATAGAAATAAGTGTGTATATATATAATATCTGATTTCCTTTTATTGTCAATATTGTGTGGAGGTGGAAACCTTACTGGAGACAGCTGGGTACAAAAGGCAGCATTTACAGCCACTTTCTCATTTCTGCTTAGAGTTTACAGAAGACAGCCTGTACCTTCCACAGATCACCACTGTAATAGAAGTGTCTTTTTTCTTTGTTTTTATTCATTTCCCCTTCATTAAAAAGAACATGATCTACTCTTCAAAGTGAAGAGTTATATTCATTTTTTTCTAGTGATAGCATGTTTGCCACTCAAACTTAGTTGCAGATCATCACCCAGATATGTCAAACTACTGAAGTTTTACATTTTTTTAATTATGCAAACTGTTCTTGATGAAAAAATATTCACTACATGGTTTAAGAAGCAATTTTCTATTAGAAACCCTTTACTGTTTTCTATCAGTTTTAAAGACTTCCTTGATCATTTACAGTATATACAAAAAACTTATTTAAAAATTGTAAAGACAGTAGGAATATTTATAACAAATGTTCCAAAATACTCTAAAAATATTTAAAGAGTATTAATTCAGTATATTAATATTAAGTATAAAAACAAGAAACCCAAGAATACTTCAGAGCTCTGATTCCAGCTATGGTCTGACCTGTATTAAGCTGAGACCTCACAGTCTTTTCTTCCCTCCTCCAGGTCTCCACCTTCCACTAGATACAGTCAAAGCGTCTTACCTTTGCTTAACTCTGACCACATGAAATGACAGCTGGCTAAAAACTATCAAAGGTATACACAGAGATAAATGACACATAGCCAATGGCATATGCTAACTTTAAAAATTTTCCTCCTCCAAAGGCACTAGAAGGCTTTTTAAATCATAATGAATCCCACGTATCCTAGTGGACCATAAGTATTTACTAAGGTTAAGGAGAGATGGTGAATCAAAAGCATTCTCAAAGGCAGTTTAGGTCATGGCAAACAGTATGTTATCATGGACTTCAAGCATTTCATCCACTATGTTAGCTTTTCAGTAATTTTGCAAGGAGGAAAGTGTTCTTCAAGTTTATATTTTTCTTTTATTCTCTGGTAAACAATGATGAGTCAGTCTGATAAACTGAAACAGCCCAACATTTATGGCCTGTATCTCTAAGTGGAAATATGCCCACTTTTAATTTATGGAAAACTTATCTCTATTGTTTTGATTGGCTTTTCTTAAGATGAAACTCAACATACTGTGTGAGTAGTGCATAAAAACCCCACCTGTTGCTTTCAATCCACTGAAATTTTTATCAGCCTTTCTTGAAATTTCTCTGAGAACTAAGAACCTTTCAAAATGCATAAGTATTAACATTCTAAACCTTCTAGCACCAGAAACAGTAACAGTCTTTCACCCCCCCACAATCTTTGATTCTATAAAACATTGCCTAAAACAATAATGCACTCACCACTAATAACAGAACCCTGTTTTCTTAATACTTCTGCAACTGCAGGTCAATGACTGACAGAATAAGACTACTAGCCATGCCTCCTCAATACTCATCTAAACACTGCCAGGACCTGACTGCAATCACTAGTAATAACAAACTCCAACACCTGCAATCTTATCAGGTGGCAGAAACACCACACCAAAAAACCCGGCTTGACACCATCCCAGCAAATAAATGTGAAAGGAGGAATCAGACTCTTCTCTGTTCCAATTCTTACAGGAACAGTGATAATTTCCTTCTCAAGTTGTCAGTCCAGCTTTTATTACATCACTTTTCAATTCCTTTGGTTAATGTAAAGGTGTAAAGGAAACCCACCATTTTTATGTAGGCAAAAGATGAAGTGTTTTGGATCTAATTTGATCTAGGTTGATCCTATCTCAAGAAATAGCCTCCCTTGAAACCAGAATTAGTCAATCTCTGTACCTTTGCAGCTTAAATATTTCTTAATTAATCAGTCTCTTCCACTTCAGGATGTTTGGTTTATTTTGTCACACAGTATTTTCCTCGTTTTCCCTTCTCCTCTTTATATCTTACTTGAATATTTAATGCTTAAATTTGAGAAGCAACCACAAAAAAAATCTTCCTTTGAAGGTGATATAGATATAAATTAACACAGCAGCATTGTTCAAGGAGTACAAAGAAAAAGTCTGACCCCTATTATTTTGGTTTTTATTTGCTAAAATAGAATATTATGTTCTCAGCACAAGTAAATTATCTCTATTTTCCTCAGTTTCTGACTTATAATTAACTCCTTGCAATTTCATGCAGATACAAATTTCTAAATTATCTACCTTATTTGTATAATGGGAATAAATTTAATTTGTACTACAGGGGTTCTTCTCTGCATGCAAATCTATTTCCCACAAGATTTTTAATTTTATTATTTTTTTAAATTCCAACCTTTTAAATACATACAGCAGACCCAGCTAAATCAAAAGGAGTCTTTGTACAAAGTACTGCCACTCAACTCACTGGAAACCTTATAAGACTTTTCATAAATCTAAATTGCAGCATTTTTTGTCAATGCTTCAACATTTGGAAAACATTTTCCTTGAAACTTTGTCTTACCTTTTGCACTAAGGACAAATGGTACCAATAAAGATACATGGTATTACAAAAATGCTACATGGAACTGAGCAGGATCATTATGAAAGACAGCTTAATACATATCCTCTGTTCTACAACAGTGGTAGTTTGGTCTCTTGCATGGTTAGCCCTGCAATTTTCCTTTATGTCCTCAAGCAACTTCTAAAATTCTATACTGCTATTCTTACAGACCACAGGCACAAGGTTGTCCCTATCTGAAATAATGAAGTTGAAGAATTTTTTTTACAACAATACTGTTTACAAGCCGATTTTAGAGCTATATGAGGTTATTAAAAACTAAATTTGTCCTTAGTTACAGTGAATATGAGTAAATACCTCTCTTCCTTTTTCTGTATCTCTTCCATTTCTTATATTTAACCAATTTTTGTCATGAACAATGAACATCTCATTAAATTTTACTAGAATTTCACTTGTTGAGAGAAAAACAGAGCGGTGAGGGAGGAAAAAGAAACTTTGTTCATAAATTTCAAACCTGTTATTTTTAAACCTCCATAAGAAATCCACAGAGAGAAATTGAATGGTTTTTCACTGTGCTGGATTGCATTTTTTTTTTTCAGTGTTTGCCATTTAAAAATAGACAGTACCAGTTATGCTACACATTTATGCATTTGTGTTTCACCTACTAAAATCTTGTCAGTATCTACCTTCTGATTTGCCATGCTTTTGATTTCATGTAGCAGGTCATGTGTTTGGGTTAGTATGGTGGCTGCTCACAGATGAGTCCATGGGACATACTCTTATCTGCTTATTTCTCTGTAGCTGACTCTTTTTTCCCAAAAAGTACTGTAAGAAGCATTCAGTGAGACTTTTACTGATAATGTCATCTGGAGTCTGATCGGATACTTGGTTGCATCAGCACCAGAAAGGCAAGGTGTCTGCCTGATTATCCCATGTTCTTATGCCGTACGCATAAATAACGCTGCTTTTCTTTCCTCAGTTATGTAGTTAACTTCTATAAGTGGAGCATATCCTTTTCAAAAACAACAGTGCAGGAACCCTAAGCAGGATCTTAAGACTTATTGTCAGCTCTTCCACTCTTTCCCTTCGTTTAAGTTCCCATAATATTAGGACTATTGTATTTCATGCCTACATTTCATAACGTAGTTTTTAATTTCTTTGACATTTTATATCCTCTTTCCATACTCTGACTTTTGAGTGGTTATAATATTGATTGTTCAGGTCTTTCTTAGTAGTTCTACCAGAACAGAAAAATCTCAACCTGAATTTGAATATTTTCAACAACTCATTTGCCCATCCAAAGAGATGGAATTCTCTTCTTGCTGCCATCTTATGTTTTTATATCTCAAAATATCGAAATGGCAGTGTAAGGAATGAATAGCCTCCCTAAATTGTAATCTGTTCAATCAAACAGAAGCAGCATCTCCATGGTAAAACAATACTTTTCTTCAGAATCTCAGACCTTTATTCATCTAATTTCTGTAATAACTTATGACAAAATTCCATGTCTCTGATGACATCTACAGCACATCCTTTTCCTGTCACAAAAGTGCTTCTATTTTCTTGAACTTTATCTGGAATATTTCCTGCTTTCATGAAGGGAATATTTAGTTGAACAATTTTTATTTTGCTCTATGTGAGTATATTATGGACCTCACTAAAGCTTAGTAGAATATCTTCAATTAAAATTATTAACTTTTCTGAATCATAATTACTTTTCAGTGACCCTAAATCATGTGTTGTTTTAAAAATAGCTCTCATGAACACTGCAGCAAATTCTTCAAACCTGTGTTTGTTGCACTTCATAAAAAAGCTACAGTTTCTCTTCGCTCTGTATGGCTGGTTTTATTCTGATTGACTTCACTGTTATGCTCTCGGATCAAGAATGCAATTTCTTTAGGCATGGCTGCTTCCCTCATTACCTAGGACACAGTGTCTTAGTACAGGGCAAACCAATGTGCAAACCCAAGTTAGCTAGGGAAAAGCTATTGTGGATGTCCTGGTCTAGAGATAGACCAAATATACTTGAAGAACAAAGAACAGAGAATAGAACATGTCTGCAGGGAATTTCACGCATGAGAAATCTATATGCAGTAAAATGTTTTCGCCATGGAGATGATCTTTTCTACAGTTTTACAAGACATATATGTTACATGAATAAAAATAATTCCTTATTTTTCAAAAATAGGTAAAACAAGTCAAATGAGTAAATTAACATTTCATTTTTGTATTTTTCAACAGAATAGAAAGTAAAATCAAAAATTTGAGCTATGCTAAAGAGATATTTCTAGGAAAAAAGAAGTCATAGCTAAGTACTAAAACAGAAATGTTTTGGGATATAAACTAGAGTGATTTCAGTAATGATGAAAGAGGTACAACTGCTAATTTAGTGAAATGATGGCAGCTTTTATAGGTGGTATTTGTTTAATCACCTGGATGTTGTTTCAACATTTCTCAGTGGACAGCTCTTAGGAAAAATCCTTACTTGCCTATATGTAATTGTGTGGAAGGAGAATAGTTGTAAGCAAATTCCTTTCATATCTTTCAAAAGAGTTAGAATTCTTGTGTAATGTGAACCTGAGGTGTGTGTGGGGTGGTGGTGGTGGGCACTGTTAAACAAACAAAAAGGGTAAGAAATTAAAGGAACCTGGGAAAGCATGTGTTTATTGTTCATCTGCTTGCTCCTGTCTGTCTTATTAGTCCCTTGATATTACACTGACAAATCAAGAAGAGAACACTATCTCCTAGAAACTGGAAAAAAAACTTAAATTGATGAGTAATTACTCAGAAGAATGTAAAGCAGAATATAAGAAATAGTCTTCTGAGAAGTAAAAGCATCAACCTGATTTTTCTCTTGTATGAAGTTGCTTTCTTTCCTCTGTTGTTTATACCATGTTCCTGGTAATATACCTTTTGCTGGAATTCCTTTTTACATTTCTCAGCTACTCAGGTTTTCCAATTCTGTGTTCCAATTTTCCTTTTATTATTGGACGCTAGATCTACCCTGTCAAAATTATTTATTTTATAGATTATTCCAACTCTAATTATAGCATGGGACACATGAATTTATTCTATTAAGACTACCTCCAAATAATACCTTCTGTATTCTCTGGAATAATAGATTTTTGCTCATCTGTAGGCATTAATCACAATTACAGGTTTTTATTGGCTAATTTTCTCTCATTTTACAGTAGAAAACAAATAGGTATTGGTTTGGGGATCTGTTTCTTCTAAAGCCAATCTATTTAAAGAGCCTACAGCTGCAAGATCAAGTTTAAATTATTAGCCAGGTGACATCTATTTTTCAAATCAAATATATTACTGAATGCTTATAAGTAAATAATGAATGCAAGTTTGCATAATTAATTATTCTTTTCTCTACTGTTAAATTATTTTTTCTTATTATTTTCATACTTACAGGTTCCACAAAAAAGTGTTCCAGGTAGAAAAAATTCTTTAAATGCTTATCATAAATTATAGCTTATTCCAATAGATTAATTTATTGAAACTGAACAAAAGAGTTTATTAAATATTAATTTTCTTCTATCTGCACTGATATTAGTGATTTAAGTTTGGCTATAGTATAATCAATTACAGTGAAACATGCTGTGAGAAAGTGAGCCTAGCACATTAATTTAATCTATTTTAGCTAGTCCTGCTGTCTCCAAAATCATTTCTATGGTTACAAGGCATTTGTCAAAGATTTCTAAAAGAAAACATCCTGTGCTGCTGATTCTTCTCTAAATAAGGCTAGCGTTTTATTATTCTCTCTTGAAATACCTAGTTTTGGATTTCTGTATCTCTAAACATTTCTTCCTCAGTAGAAGAGAATTAAAACATTGTCATCAATTGACATTTTCTATAGACAAAATGCATGGTAGCTGCTTGTAAAACAGATACATGAAACATGCAAATGTTTATAAGTAGCTAGGAGAACTTGACATGTCTCATCTGAGATATCAAAGTACTCAGTTTCTTTTCACCCTTTCAGGAGACATGCTGACAGAATCCACCATGGGTTTGAGCTGTAAGACTTTAGTTGTAGGCTGACATGAATATAAATTGATACCTATAATATCAAAAAGGCAGGAAGGAAAGCACTGTAATTGTAATCTCTTAAATATGAACCTATACCAACTTTGATCCTGAATTTGATATAGCTCAAGTGTGGTCCCAAGTGGTGGAAACTTTTAATAGGAAGATTCAACTCTTAATACTTGAATGCAACTGGCATCACCCTTATATGGTATAGATTGGTTTTGGGAGAAACACATTCTTTTCAATCATCATTTGAGAGAAAATAATACAAGTTGCTCTGAGACTTCAATATGAAGTATCACCAGAGCTTGGAAATTGGCCATGACTACGGCCTACTTTTATCTCGTATAAATTTGCACTGCTACCCAAAGAGGCAAACCCTGCCTCTTCCTCTTGTTTCCTTCCTTATGCCAGAACAACGGTTCATGAGTGTCCATGGCAAACTGGTTCTAAAGCCTTAGACTCCATGGTTAAAAGTTATGTAGCAGTCGCCCTCACTGACATCCACACTGGAATGTGGCTCTTTTGTCCTTTATTCCCAGAAACATTGAAATTCCATTCTGCAAAGGAGTATCTCTGCTGGCCATTCAACACAAAATAAATAGAATTTATTTTTCTTTGTGAAGAAGGCTAATTTGATTTGAGGTATATATATACACACACATATATATAACATATGCTTATTTATTTCTCAGAGAAGATTGCCAGGATCCTTATTTGCTGGCGTGATGGCAATGCTCAGAAATCCAATATGTGATGAATTCTGCAAATAAGAATTTTGAATTATTTCAAATAAGAAAATATAGCATAAACTTCATCAGAAGTTACCTCTGCAACACCTAATCTATCCCCTGTTCAAAGCAGTGCTAACTTCAAAGTTATCTTGGATTGTTGAAGACCTTCCTCAGCTGAAATACAAAAAGCTTCAAGGATTGAGATTTCATGGCCTTTCTGGGCTCTTGTCCCAATCTTTAACCACTTTCATGGTGTCTATTTTTTTGGCTTGTTGTGGTGGTTTGGCTTGTTCACCCTGACTGGATGCCAGGTGCTTAAGAAAGATGCTCTATCTGCTGGACAGGGGAGAAAAACTATAATGAAAAGTTCATGGGTCGAGATAAGGGCAAGGAGAGATCCCGCACCACGTGCCAACATGGGCAAAACAGACTCGCTTTCTAAAACCACCTGAAAGGAGTTTGCAGGGAGATGCAGGTCTGTCATGACTTTCTAGTAACAAGTGCTAGAACAAGAGGAAATGGCCTCAAGTTGTGCCAGAGGAGGTTTAGATTGAATATTAGGATGGATAACAACCAAAAGTGTTGTCTAGTGTTGCAACAGAATACCCGGGGAAGTGGTGGAGTCACCATCCCTGGAGGTATTGAAAAAAAAATTTAGATGGGTCACCTAGGGGCATGGCTTAGTGATGGACTTGACAGGGCTGGACTAACAATTGGGCTTGAGCATCTCAAAGGTCCTTTCCCACCTGAATCATTCTATGAGTCTATGAATTAGGACAAAAATATTTTAATTTATTACCAATCAAACCAGAGTAGTACAATGACAAATAAAAACAAATCTTAAAAAAAATCCCTTCCCCTCACCCCTCCCTTCATCCCAGGCTCAATTTATTCTGAGTTATTTACTTTCTTCCTCTGAGAGGTGCAGTGAGACAAGAAATGGGAGTTGTGGTCAGCTCATTGGGCATTACCTCTGCTGCTCCTTCCTCTTCATGAGGAGAACCCTCACACTCTTCCCCTGCTCCAGCCTGGGGTCCCTTCCATTGGACACAGCCTCCCACGGACTTCTCCAACATTGGTCCTTCCCATGTGCTGCAGTTCATCATGAACTGCTCCAGTGTGGTCCCTTCCATGATGTGCAGTCCTTCAGTGTGAGTCCCCTGCAGGGTCACAAGGCCAGGAAACCTGCACCAGAATGGACTCCTGTCTCTAAGGGGCCACAGGTCCTGCCGGGATCCTGCTTCAGCACAGGCTTGCCACAGGGTCACAGTCTCCTTCAGGCATCCACTTGCTCCAATGTGGGGTCCTCCAGGGGCTGCAGGTGGATCTCTGCTCCACCATGGACCTCCATGGGCTGCAGGGGCACAGCTGCCTCACCATGGTCTGCACCACGGGCTGCAGGGGAATCTGTACTCTGGTGCCTGGAGCACCTCCTCCCCCTCCTTCTGCATTTACTTTTGTGTTTGCAGGGCTTTTTCTCTCAAATACTCCTCCCTTCAGATACAGTTTGTTGCAGATTTTTTTCTCTTCTTACGTGTGCCATCACAGAGGCACCACCCCTGACAATGACTGATTCAGCCTTGGCCAGCAGCGGGTCCAACCTGGAGCCATTGGCATTGCCTCCATTGTACAGGGGGGCTGCCTGAGGCAGCCCCCCACAGAAGCCAGCCCTGTATTCCCCCCACCGCCAAAACCCACCATGCAAATCTGACACATATATCTCATTGCAATTTGCCATTTACAACTAATATCTGAAGTCTGTTGCTTTCTTCTTTGTGCCAACTCATTATGGTAGTTGACTGTAGCAAGCCGATCCTGTCCTGCCTAGTCACATTACCTCTGCACTAAACAAATCCATTTCCCTTTTCCTCTCCTCATCTATCACATGCTCCATTCCCCTAACCATCTCAGCAGTATAGTACTAATGAGTATATCACTGTAAAGCAAAGATGATCAAAGAAGAAAGAGAAAACTTAAAAATAAACAAAGTGATCAAGGTAGCTCTAGTTACATGTATCTGGTTGCAGTGAAGAACTACTAATGTAGTATTTTTCTAGGGAAAAAAGGGTCAGACACTTCAAATCTTTTTCTGAAGGCAATCAGCCATGAAGAAATTAGGCATTAACTCCCAGATTCTGGGCAGCATGCTCTCTCTCCTTCTCTAAAAGGTGTTGAACCCTCAATTTTGATATAAAGAACTCACTATTTTCTCAGGAAATCTATATGGAGCTCAAATTCCTTGAAAGATTAGGAAATTGGAATAATGATTTTCCTAATTGTGGTGTGGTTATAGATTACGGTAACTGCTTTTCAAAATAGAAGAACTAGAACTTTTTCATCTGCTTCTTAAATTTCAAGTACACAGTTTGCAGGAAAGGAGCAGTGGCAGTAAAATAAGAAACTGATGAGGATGAAAGTAAACCCTTTCAATATGGGTGACTTACAAGATTTGCTTCTTTTCACTGTGCAAATTCCAATTTAAATAACAAAAACAAAAACCCAAACCAGCCCTCCCACTATTATGTCTCATGAAACAAGCACAAAATGTACCTTCCACATGTTAACTGGCCTATTGCCCAGATTAATGTTTGTTCTAGAGATGTAAATGAAAATTAAATTTTTAATGAAAATTAATTATATCTTTGCATAATGCACACAGACCTATGGCTCTGTTTTGAGATCAGGTGACAGTAAGCCAATGAAAAACAAAATCAATCAAGAACAGCGAAGAAAACTGTAGCCCCTTTATAAAATGGAAGTTTTAAGTGCTCCATATAATGTTTTCTGAAATACATGAAATATGGAAAAGGAGATGAATTCCTGAAAGAAAGCTTGCAATAATGACAGTATTATCTTCACTTAATATTATTTTTTTTTGAAATGCAAAGATTCATGCTTACTAATTGTAACTGAATGCACATAGCCCCAAGGAGAGGTAAGCCATGACTTACCCTTCAACTCTGCTGCCTTATTCCGTATGATAAATGTATTATTAAAAGGCAATAAGAACCACCGCTCCGACACTGGAATTTTAGCAGCAGCCACTGCAGAATGCACTGTCTTGGCCATATATTTTCTCTAGGCTTTTTAGTTTAATTTTAAAGGCAATTTTCCAGGGGAATGGTTAAGATTAAAAGTTTCCACAGATGCAAATGTTTCAAAACCTAGCCAAACCATTAAGTTACAGATTTTCACAGAAGTGGGATCTAAATTTGTTCATCCTGGTTATTCAGAGCATAAACCTAATAATCATAGATTGAGATGAAGAATTTGTTGAGATTTTCACAGTCTATTGCAAATATAGCTCTACTATTTGTGTGAATAGGACATATACTGGACATCTCTGGCACTGAAAGAGAGGAAATTAAATATCAAACACTTTGGAAAATACTATAAAGTATAGTTCATTTAACATTTTTCTTATTTGTGTGATTTGGATGCATTACCAAAAATCACAAAACCTAGGCCCTGCATATTTTCATTTAGAAAGACCCTGGTTCCATGCAAGGGAGTTTTGCTTGGGGAATTAAGTCAGACCAACTCTCAGTTCTCCAACATAAATCTGGTTATTTAAATCTCTGTGAAAATAAAGATACTTTTTTTTTAGAAGTAAACAGAACTGTATAACATGCAGCAGAATAAATCAGAATTCTATGGTGGAGTAGAACTTTTTTTGTCTAAATATCTAGATTTTCTACTGTGTTATGATTTTAGCACCTTTTTCTTTCAGTAAACAGTTACACTTATGAAAACACACGATCACATTGAATGCTTCACCACAGTACCTTGATCACAGAACAGATTATTTCCTTCTGTCTGGTCATTGGCAGTGAAATGCAAGCTGAATGTCAAGGCAAGCCACTGCTTTTACCAGTCTCCAGGTGCTGCACCAGAGACTCTGAGGTTGCTGATCCTCAACTACCCTGTTTTTTAGCAATTCCCTACTTTCTACTTCAGTTGGTATTTTTTTTTTTTTTTAAATTTCCTTTTGGTCACTGAATCACTTGTAAAGTAAATTGACATTTGAGAACTGATGGAGAACTCACGGATGTCACCTAAAGGCTTTTGCATTGGCCCCAATAAGGTATTGAATTCCTATATGGATTGACCCATGAATTATCAAGAGTTCTGTAAAACAGCCTGGCAAAATATATTTTCTTTCAGTTAGGATGCAATCTTCAAAGAAGATGTAATTTTCTGTCAATTTAATGTAAAATGTTCTGCATTTTTTCAACAAAAATCCAGAAATTCACTCATCGAACTTGACCTGAATGCAACTAGGAATCTTGATTTAAGATTGTTAATTGCTTTATGACTCAAAACTCAATATGAAAACACGGCAAAAACAAGTTGGGATTTTTTTGGTTTGATTTGGTTTTGGGTTTTTTGCTTTTTTCCTCTGGCATTTAAACACTGTGAGAAATAAACAGCTGGGGTAAGCAGCAGGCTTTTCAATATGTTTTATTTATTTATACACAGAACTTTAAGCATATGTCATATTGATGGCATTTACATCATAATATATGTTGTTCCCTATAGCTGTGCAAATTCATCAAAATTGTCTCAATATCTACTGAATGTTAAGGGAGGAACAGCTTACCAAACTATTTTTCCATCTGGTTCTTACCCCGCAGGCTCAGCTTTTCTGCATAAAGCACTCAGAGGAGAAAATATATGTTTTAAAATGCAATAGTCTGCCTCTGAAAGAAAGTGGTTCCTTTTCTCGGTCCAAAGGAAAGAAGAAATAGACATAAGAATTTCATTTGTTCCAGCCAGGAGAACAAAAATAATAGAAGGGAAGCATCCACGGGGAGAACGAAGTAAGAGGATTACATCTAGATTAAATAAATTACATTAGAAAATGGGGGTTTGTATGACAGCTTGTACAATGCACCTCTTCACTTGTACAATTCCATTTAAATTGATATGTATTCGACATAGTTACTGATGCAGAAGTTCTGTTCTTTAGGTTTATGCTAACATTTTAAGACTTTGTCCTTCACTGAATGGTGATTCTAAGAAAGGTCTAAGATGCTAACCCTTATGTGTGTCCATAGTCTAAGATGTAATATCAGGAAAAATTATCCAGGAGGTTCTCTTGATATGTAGGACTGTAGTCAGTCCACACAAACTTCACTCACAGGTTGCAGGCCTGTTAGCTGTTCTATCAAGGCTATGTGCCCCAATATGGAAAACTGTCTACCCACCCAAATTAGAATAAGCAAGTACTGATTTCTCTGATCTTTGACATTGTTACAGTGTCTGATGATATCCACCAAACCTTTCTGCTTGATTTGTTGGGTCTAGGTCAAGCCTGCTCCACATCTACCCAGGTTAAATAAACTTCAATAAAAATTGCAGAATTTCAAAAAAGTGAATGTTTTCCGTTCAAACCATAATGTATCCAAATCCAGTGTTGTATTTATTTTTTGCTCTAGAAGATTCACAGAGATCTACTGTCTATGTATTCTACTGGACAGCGAGTGGAAATTTATGCTCCATTTAGTGGGCTGCCTCCAAAGATGGAAAAATTAGCTCTCAGTGACTTAAATACTGCACTAAAGTACTAAGATCTTTTATTTAAAGTAGCAGATATACTTGAAATATACTTTACATAGCACCATAATACTGTCTGCTGCTGGTTTTCTTGCATCAACACCGCAGCAGTAATGGTCCACTTACTACTACAAACTGTGGGCAGAAAATATTCCGAAAAATAGAGCCAGTGAGGAGTACTGTAACCATGGCAACAATTGTCTGGTGTCTTGCACATGCAGTATGGAATGAGAAGACACATGCCTTTGGACTCAGGGGGATACACTGTCCAAACACCAATGACTCACCTTCTGCTTTTTCCCAGCACACCCAGAGGAGTGATGGGTACTTTTTGTTGAGAAAAATGTGACAAGTGTGAAAAATGACAGGTGAAATGGAATCCTAGATAGGATAGAATCTTGACTTTATTCCCAATAGATAAAATCTATTTATTTCCTGGCAATGTAAAGATTTTCAAGACTGAAGATAGCATATACCCTATTTATTCTGTGTAGCCTGGAACCATGAATTTTCTTAAGATATTTGTTATCTTCTAAGTATAAGTTAGTTTTGTGATATGCCTACCACCTAAGCTGTAACTAACTGGTGTTAAAAAAAAAAATAATTTCTTCCCACAATAACTTTTAGAAAACATACAAATCCTAAAACATCTTGATTTCTGAATTTATGGCAGTTTCCTGTGCCTCCAGTAGCCATTTCAAGAGTATATACTTTTTACATTACTCACTCACTGGTCATATTAATATGGTTCAAAAAAAAATAAAAACTACAGAAAAAATTGAGTTTGATTACATTGTTGGCACCTGAAGTTTTCTTCCTTGGGCAATGGTATCCAAAATTATGTGCTTATCTTGTTAAACATTCCCAAGCTCAGTGGGAAAGCTGAACACAAACATGCCATTTTATCCTTGGAAAGGCCGTTAATAAGCCGGAAGAATTTATTTTTATCATTCCAAAATCATTATTTGTTCTCTACCTCATGTTTCTTTCTGAAAATAATAAAAAGAAAGAACTCTGGTTTCAAAACCATCTAGTAAAGTATAGAACAAAATGCCAGCAGCCAGAGGAAAGATACCAAGTCCTTGAGCATAGTCAGTCCTATAGTGATGTAGCTGACTAGAATCCTTTCAATGATATGAAAGAGGGCAAATAAATTCAGACATAATATGAAAATACATATATGCTATAATTCAGTATCATCATCAGAAAATTATCATGAAATTGACTTCTCTGATGAAAATTGGCTGGTATGCTACCATTTAATAGAAACAAGAAGGTATTACTGGATCTGGTAAAGCTGGAGAAATGGGAAAATGCTGGCATGTGAATTTTTCTGTTCATAAATGCAAGAAAGCATCCAGAGGAGAGGAAAAAAAAATGACATTCATATATTGAATTTTAAATATATCAAAAGAATTATCAGTGTTCCTGTCTATATTGCTCAGCAAAAACATTTTTGCACTCTGCAATGGTGAAAATGAACCACAGAAGGATTAACAAATAATAGATAAAAGCTAAAATGAAGAATAAATAAATAAATAGGTCTGAATACAGTTTACATAATGTATAACAGAAAAAAATAGCATATTCTCACTCAGAATATTGAATTTTATTGTGGAACTTAAATATATGTATTCAAATAATAGAAATAACATGATTGTATCAGAGGCTTGATAAGGACTGCCATATAAAAAGCAAATAAAATGACTGAATAATTTGATTTGAAACAGGACAGGAAAGAAGCAAAAAAATAGACAATTTCAAGAACATAAATGGAATCTTGCTCTCCTGGAATAGTAATAATAAAACATTTCAATTAAGTTGATCCTTCAGAAATTTTTTTAGAAATGTATGCTTGTGGCACATAATTATTTTGTGGAACTTTCTACCACAAAATTTCATTAAACCAACAAAATTTAATAGTATAGCTGTACCACTGAAACACGTTATATTAAAATTTCCATACTTATACAATACTGAGTGAAATCTGAATTCCCTGAATTCCTATGATTCAAGTTATGTCTTGCCTTCTGATTGTCAGAGAAGCAACTTCAACTAAGTTCAACTATAGATGCCTATTGTGAATTTTCCTGTGCCTTTCCCGGAAATAAATCCTGCAGACTGTAAAAAGACACAGAGCCATAAAAACCAACACTTACTCTAAATAGCAATTGCTACTATATCCTATTTTCATTTTCTTAACTACTTTTTCTAGGTAAAGTATGTTCATTCAAACATAATTTTAATTTAAAAATGCACTTTTGTTGATATTCAGATGCTACATAAAATTAGCTAAATCTTGCTCTGTTGTGCATTTAGACAAAACAAGAATCAAGATAAAATCAAAATCAGTTTACTTTGGTTTTCAGCATTAATTTCATTTTACTGTTATTATAACAATTTTGACAACTGTTTGAGGCAAAAATGAAAGATCTCCCTTCTGGTCTGAAAAAAAAAAAGCAAACCAGAAACAAAAATCCCAGATCCAAATAATATTTTTTTAATTGCCAGAACAATTATCTGACATTTAACATGGTAAATGTTTTTCGTGGGTATTTATTGCCATTTCTAGCTGTGCATTTACTCAACCTGTATGGTAAGATAACCACCATAGGTGAAATTATTAGAAGTGAGCAAGTAACTTCTCAAATACTTTTTCCCATAAGGGCATTTATATATCCATGCAGCATTTTTTTTGTTTCTAGTCTCTAAAGAAAGCCATTGCTTCTTGTGTCTATGGCAATAGACTAGTGAAAAATATTTGTTTTGGATAAGCAGTCTGTAGGGATTCTACAGGAATGATTCAACAGTAGCCAGAAAGCAATTAAGCTTCTTCAGAGGCATGAAAATTAAGCTTAATCATACCTTGATTTAGTTTGTGGAATTTTAACCAGGGGCTCCACACAAATCCCAGAGGTACCTCACTGCTTTAATTGTTTAATTATGATTTGTGATATGAAACAGATGCTTTTCTTGGTGACCTCATCTACCTGAATATCACTTTGAAACATATGCTAAATGACCACCTTGCAGTTAGGTCAGGCAATTAAGAAGACAGCCAGATGGGTGTTTAATCTAAGTGAATACTGTTAGGAGATATATTTTTTTTCTAAAGTATGTTTTGTAACACTTATAGTTTTTGCATATTATGCTATTTCAAAGTCTGACCAGTATCCTGTTGGTGTTGATGGATTTTCAGTGCACTAGGAGAGAGTTAATAATAGTTTACCTGTAGTATGTCCTGTCTGATATGAATGGTTTTTCTCTTTTTCCATTTTGACTTTTGAAATGGTGGTGGAAAAGAACAGCTCTAAGAAAAATAAGTATATTGATACATTATTTTAGAAAGCTAATGAGCAAAGTTCATCCCCTTGAGCATGTGAGAGTAATAAATATTCTGTTTTTTCGGTAGCAAAGAAACTTATTACTCACATGAACATTGTAGAGTTATCAGTCCTACAGATTGAAAAAAATCATTACTCAGACTGTATCATGAGGTTTGACTCAAAATTAGGAAGTTAAAAATTATTTTCAAATATTTGTCTAGGAGTTTTTGTTTTTATTCAGTATGTTTGGGGCTTTTTAATGGAGGCATTAATTTCATAGGGCTTTCAATCTGAAATTAATTCTTAAATAGTCCAATAGATTCAAGTTTTTAGCACTGTCTTCATTACTTAGTTTATACTTTCTTAACCTGTGGACTTGTTGCTTTTGTATTTCTTTCAATGTTGCTCATGGCTACTCAAGACTCAAAAGGGCTGTTTAAGTTGCCTGACACATTCCTTTATTCAGGCAGATTTTAAGAACCTTCTATCCATATCTGGCATTTCCAAACATGCAGCTGAGAAATTAACAGCAATTCCAGACAACCTGCAACTTCTCTGGAAGTGACAAATATGAATGTGATTGATGTGATTGCCAATTATACAAGTAACACACAATTGCTCTGTACATTTGCAGTGTGATCAGCATTTCCTGAACAAAGCACTAGAGCTGTCATTCTCGAATAGGATCTACAGGCATATGTGTCCAAATGAACCAGAATTTACTGAACATATACTCCATTACACCCATGCACCTTTATCTGCTGAGGTTTCCAAAACAGTTACATTTTAGCACTCTTGTGCCTTTACTGTGAAAACCATGGGGGAAAAGAAAAGTAAAAGAAACACTGAATTTGATGTAGTAATGACTTTTTCTCTTTTTAATAAAAAGTAGACAAATGAAGTAATTATGCTCTCTCTTTTTTTGAAACCAATTCCCTACTCTTTCTGATCTACCAATAATACAGTTTTGTCCTAATATGTAAGTAGAAGCCTGAATTTGTGAAGCAGAAATTGTCTCATTGTTAATCAAAGCTGTAGTTTAATATGATTTAGGTCAAGGAAATAAACTTTCTCTGTGCAGCTTGATTGCTGGTACTGACATCACCACTTTTATTACTTTCACTGCTTTGGAAACCAATTGACATTCAGTTCAGAAATAACTCTGTTTGCTCAGCCAAACTGACTTCAATGCTCTCTGTGTGCGCTGACAGCTGGCTTGCAACAGATGATGATGAGTAATCAGCTGATCATGCCTGAAAACAGAACCATGCACCTGGAACCATCTTAAATTTGCATTTCCTTTGCATTTGGAATAGTTATGGAGGCCTCAAGAATTGATATAATATCATCATATCTCTGTTCAATATTAGTTTTTGCAAAATTGGTTTCTTCCAGCTGAATTTGCGTAGCTGAGTTCACCTGTGCATATACGTGAAGCTCTTTTCTAGTTCTGTAAATTAAGCATTCACACCATCTTTGACATCCACAGAGTTTTTTCCCAGAAAATATTTCCTCAGACTGAAGTGAAATTAAGATAGTTCAGAGATTAAAATAATCAGAGATTAATGTCTCTATGTTCAAATATAATGAGCCTCCTGTAGGCTTCGGCCACCAACCCAATCTTTTGCTTTCAGGATTTTTTAATCATTTTTCACCACGTCCTCCATAACTATAAAACTTGGTGATATTGGTATAAAAGTTTATGCTTTAGCCACAGAAATGCTCACATTGAATACCTTTTTGTAAGAGTTGTACACATAAAATGGAGAAATTATTGGCTGATTTTGCTTGTTGACATACCAAATGAAAAATGGAATAACAAGCTTTTCATTCTGTGAGATCATTGTTCAGTGTTTGTGGTCATATTGCTGCAGCTTGTGTCTAGTCACAGGTTCAGAAAAAGTAGCAGCTGAAGATCAGAATACATGCCCCACTATGTGATATAACAAGAAATATCTTTGGATATGTCTGAAGTTAGGAAGGCAGAAGTCTACAGAGAAATGAGCTGTCTGATCTTCAGTTATCCAAGGACATTATGACTGAGGGAATAGTTAACTGACATTATTGTTACTACATTATTCAGAGGGTTTAAACACAGGCTATTATAGTATATGATCCCAGGGTCCTATGTATAATCTCCCTTTGTAAATAAGCAGTAGGTCTGTGTCTTCTGAAAGTAAAGGAGCCTTGCTAGAAATTCTAACTGGAGGTTACACCACAGGTAGACTTTGTAAATGATTTTTATCAGAAAGTAAAAAGATTTGTGGAAAGGATTTCTCTGACAGGACACATGGCTTCTAGTGAAGGAATTAATTATTTATATTTGAAATTTTCAGATAAGATCTGAAATCAGGGTGTTTTAAAGGACTTGGGAAAACAAACAAACAAAAAACCAAACAAACAAACCGAGTCTTTTATAGCATCTATATTTGATTCTCAGTTGTCCCCGCTGGTTCCCATTGGTGTTATACTTCATTTATAGTAGTGAGGTTTTGTGGCATGGTGACTTTGTCTATATACAAAAGTACCTGATTAAAGAATAAGCATCCAGGCTTTTTACAGTGGTACTGAGTGACAGTACAAAAGACAATAATTACAAACTGAAATAAAAGAAGTTCCTTTAAACATAAGAAAATTATTTTGTAGAGTGATCAAACAGGTTATTTAGCGTGACTGTGAAGTTTCCATCCTTGAGACATTCAACTGGACCCCGTCCTGAGCTGGAATAGACAGTCCTCAGAAGTTCCTGCCAACTTTATCACTGACTGTTTGGCTATTATGGAAGGACCTCTGCTTTGGAGGAAGTTGTAGTTTTCCTAGGAAGCAAGTGGGTCTGCTCATGAAGACAAGCTTGTAAGGGATTGTAGGATGTCAAGAGAAGAAGACATGAGATAGACAAAGGTCAGCATCTCACAGAGGACATGTGAAAGAGAAGGGAGTGAGTGGCCAGTAGCCAGGTCTCAAGGACTAGGGAAAGGAAACTCCATGGAGTTCAAATACTGGTACTCTGGGCTTGGTTTGGTTGTTATAAATAAACCTACACATTTCGTTTTAATGAAATCATCACAGAGATGATTTTTTATAGTTGTTCACTTTCATATTTATATAATCATCTATTTAAATTCTAGCTGCTTGTGCAACAGCTACATTATGTATTCTAATCAACTCTTCAGACATGCATATCATCATCCATACATCACAAATACAAAACTGCTTGCTTTCTGTTGACCATCTTTATTATTGCTGCTTTATCCATTATCATTGCATGCCATGTATAGAAACTTTCTCAAAAAAATCCCATGAGATTTTTGAATTTGTCTTTTCTCATTTTCAGTCAGTTTAAAAAACCAGGATGTGTTTTCCATGCAAACAAAGGAGCTGGAAAAAGTCTCAATCAACCTCCATAATCAAGGGTGTGTGTTTTGTTTGTTCAGTGCAATGGGCTCACAGTGACAGCAGATAATATTCACTGCTCATTTTTTTAGCGTATTCCTGTTTTCGTCCTTGTTTTGAGAGTAGATTAAAATTTAGCCTGTCAGCAGCATACACTGCAGTATTTGGAAGAATATCAACTGTTTTGTAGTGACAGTGGAGAAGCTTTGCTCTCCCTCAAATTTATCTCAATGCTTTTTTAGTGAACGAATCCCAACTGCGTGAAAACTTCCTTTTTCTACTTAGTGGAGAGTAGATTGCATTTAAGAGCAGAACAAAGAGAGGAAACACAGTGCGCTGTCACAATCTTTAGAATATAGGTAATCACTGTAATCTGGCAAACCAGGAAAAAAAAGGTCATCTTTTCCAAAGATATATTTAGGCAAGAATGTAAATTAGAGCTGATGACAAATCTCAAAAATACGAATACTCTAAGAAATGAGCATTATGTCCTTGCTGTGGGCAGTACCAGAGAGTGCTCAGCATTGGAGCTGCACAAGGTAGGTTCTAAAGTATGACATCTCCATTCTAGAACAAACACACTTTACCTGTGTTTGTTACTGCTTAGCGAGTAAGAATAGCACAAGATTGCAGAATTAAAAATGCATACACATGAAAGAAAAAAGGTGAAAATAGCTAAAAGCAATTAGCAACTGCCTTTGCTTGGTAAGCCTTCAGCAGCAACTCAGAACGGGGCAGAATATTACATATATTAGTTTGGAAACCAATTGCCTCTCACTCTGCTGTCTCAGAGAACCACAGATATTTCTCCTCAATTTTATGCAGATACTGGGGCAATAGTATTGCCATAAAAAAATCTGCAGTGGATGGCTCTGTACTTTCCAAAAATCATGGAATTCAAATCACAGTCTTTCGAAAAAGAGTTAGTGTCATAAGATCATTTTGTCTAGCCTCTTTACTCAGCCCCTTCTTTTTCTCTCTTGAGAGTTACAAAGAAAGTGGGTGAAAGGTGCAAAGAAGATGAAAGAAGTGAAGAAAAGAGGTGCCCTTGCAGAAAAGTCACTAATCTCAGCAGGAAGGTGGGATGGGACTGAATCAAGAGCACAGACATCTTTTTCAGAGGAAGAGGATCATATTTGAGCTTTTCCTGGGTTAAAAAAAAAAAAAAAAGAAAATAAAAAAGAAAAATATGAGGAGAAACTTTAACTGTCTTAGGTGTGTTAGCCACCAAAGGAGAACAGAAGAGAGGAAGACAGGGATGTCAAGCATCTGGGGCTGTCAAGAAACTAAGGATAACAAGTTGTAAGTTAACAGAGGGGCTCACCTTACCTAGAGCAGCCACCTTCAGTGTCTACCTAGTATGAATGTACTTTCCCCTCCAATAATGGCTCTCTTGCCTGTTCCTGTCAGAACTGTGAGTTCAACTTTGAGACATGGCTACTCTTTGCCTGATTTTCTTCCAAATTCATGCCCGCAACTCTCTTTCACCTTTAAAACTATCAGTCCTGATCCTGCTTCTTGTTTTCTGCAGCACTAAGTCTCTTTCCTTACACCTTTAGAATTGCTGAAATAATATATAGGAAATCATAACTTTAATCTTTAATCAGTGCCTGGATATGCTACTTTGAAGTGTATTCTTCAAGACTTTATTTCTTTTATCTGAGAACATGCATACATATCCATTAAATTGGAATATGTACAGGAAAACAATTTTATGTATTATAATTTCTATTGCTGTAAATTCTTTTTATAAAATTCTTTGCAGTATTTTTTTAATTTTTAACTTTTTTCTAGGACTTGGAAGTTAGCAAGAATTGTACCCTCTCAGTGCCTGTAAAGTTTAACTGCTTATTATAATTACAGTACTGCCGTAATCTAAATATTTAGAGAAATACATTTTTGATTGTAGAACACTGTTTAGCATGTCAACACGTAATCCAAATTCAGGTTTTTAATGAAACTTAAGCAAACTTTTTTCTGTTTGGCATATTATGTCAGACAATATGCGTTTTTTATGCAAGATCCACGAGGAGAGCACAACTATTTACAGTATGCAAATGATATGTAAATATGACCTTGTTTTCTGACAGAATCATTGATGCTCAAGGATATCCTGCCTTCCTCAAATGAGATGCAAAGAATGAAAAATTCTCTCAAGTTCAGCAACTGCCAAACTCCATGTCTAGTACAGCGGTGTCTAGCTTTCCTGGCCTTGCAAGCTGCATACCAAAACCCCTGCATGTCTGAAAAGCACAAGACATTTATTCTGTAACTAAGAAGGGCAGATAGGTCTTGTGAATGGTTCAAAGGTAGAAGAGAACAAAAGATAGGGGAGACCTCCCCAGGAGATCTCACTGTTCTATTACTGGAGGGAGGATGGACACACACCTTGATTATTGAATGACCTTTTGATTTCAGCTTCAAAAGAGCTTCGTGTCTCCTCATAGTCAGGGATTTCAATCAGGCAGAAGCCCAGGTGCTGCGTGATATACACTGCTGCCATGGAAGCCTCACTTGAACTTACATACCGCTCTTGATCCTTCTCCAGAGGTAAGACTTAAATGAAAGAGGTAATTACATGGCCAGCCAGTCAGCAGGTGTCGGTTATTTTTAAAATCAAATTTAAAAAGAAAGGATACTATAATTTTCACTGTTAGGTTTATTTATCGCAGGTTTTGTCTTTCAAACCACAATTATACAGGCAAAAGGTAATTAGCCAATAGCACTATAAGCAAAAAAGTACGATTTTGAACAAACAATAGAGACATCAAATTTTCAATGTCCGTAAGGAAGTCTAGGAGAAAGGTGGATGGGAATAGTTGTGACTCTTCCATGTTTAGAAAAGCAGTAATGTATAGAGTACATGAAGTGTCCATGAAATATTGTTTTTCTTTCTGACTTATAGTTAAGAAAGCAAGAAATATGAGTTTATAGTTTAGGGAGCAGATCCTGTGCTTGTATAGCATTGCTAAAGTTAATAGAAGTCGGCTCATTAACCTCCCCAGGGGTTCTTGTGCTAAATTAGGGGTTCTTGTGCTAAATATTATATGAGGTGCTTTATGTGTTCATCTTCTATGTCTCACATACTTCATACAAAGAAAATGTAAGCAGTTTCTTTTTCAGATTGTATTCAATATTTTATGTGCTGAACAGAGACACTCTGTTTCTTCACTTTTCTTCAATCTTTTCTGTTTTAATATAGCACCATTTGAAATAACAGGTAATATGGGGAGTGGCTATATTTTAAAAAGGTGCTTCTTTTTCCAGCAGCCACATATTACTTTAGATTGTATAAGCAATATTTTCTAATCATTTCCAAAACTGTTTCAACTGGAAAACAAAATGTAATTATTTTTCGTGCATAAATGAAGGTGCAGTAATTATTAGCTACTTATTTTCACAATGAATTGTGCATAAAGATATTTACTCATTTATCTTAGTCAGTTATTAGTCTGTATTCTATTCAATTTCCACCTAGAAACTACATGGAATTGTGTCTCAAATGTGCATGTGATTTGACTGTGGTGTTCCGAAAAATGCTGCACACTGAGCAATGCCCTGATTACTGCAGCCACACACTATGCTAAATGCACACTCGTCTTGGGTCAACTGTGCCCTAGAACTGCCTGCAGCTTGCAAAATGTTGCATATCCACAACGCATTTCTGTATAACAGACTCAGCTGAACCAGGTACACACCCAAGTTCAGTGGCTATTCATCTCAGTTGCACACCAGATTTTGGGAAAAAGAGATGGATACAAACAACCCACCCAACTACTACCACTCTCCTAGCTGAAGAAACACATATTCTCTGAGTTGTTCCATCTAATTCTTTCTCCCTCATATTCCCGCCCCAATATACTTAATCAAGAAAGAAGATTCAATTCAGTTTAATCTCCACTTACTCACATTTTCTTAGCCTCTTCATATATTTTCTTTTCCTGCAAACTTAAAATACTGGTGCTTTGCTGTCCACAATACTGGCTTTGCTCCTCAGTGGAATTCACAGAATCACAGAATGGGTAAGTTTTGAAGGGATGACAGTGGGTAATTCCATCCTCTGTGCTCAAGCAGGATCATCCTAAAGAACATCACGCAGGATTGCATTGAGATGGTTCTTGAATATGTCCAGTGAGGGAGATTCCACAGTCAATCTCTGGGCAATCTGTTCAGTACTCAGTCACCCACACAGTAAAGAAGCTTCTCCTCCTATTCAGGTGGAATTTCCTGTGCATCAGTTTCTGCCCATTCCATCTTGTTCTATTGCTTGGCACCACTGAGCAGAGACTGTATACATGCTATTGACACCCTCCCTTCAGATCCTGATAGACATCGATGATGTTCCTTCTCAGTCCTTCTTTCTTGAGATTGAACAGGCCCCTCTCTCTCAGCCTTTCCTCATAAGACAGATGCCCTACACCCCTAATCATCTTTGTCACCCTCTTCTGGACCTGCTCCAGGAGCTCCATGTCTCTCTTGCACTGTGGAGCCCAGAAATGGACACACCAGGGCTGAGCAGAGGGGCAGGATCACCTCCCTTGGCCTGCTGGCAATGCTCTTCCCAATGCACCCCAGGACACCATTGACCTTCTCGGCTACAAGGGCACTGCTGGCTCATGGACAGCTGTTCCAGGGAGATGGACCCCCAGGTCCTTCTCTGCACAGCTGCTTTCCAGCAGGTCAGCCCCCAGCCTGTCTTGGTGCTTGGGGTTATTCTTCCTCAGGAGAGGAAGGACACTGCATTTTCCTTTGCTGAATTTCAGAAGGTTCCACTCTGCCCATCT
Organism: Lycocorax pyrrhopterus obiensis; assembly: GCA_014706295.1. NCBI lineage: Eukaryota > Metazoa > Chordata > Aves > Passeriformes > Paradisaeidae > Lycocorax > Lycocorax pyrrhopterus. The sequence continues at coordinate 73,308,994 of JACSVZ010000002.1, forward strand.
CCATCTCTCCAACCTGTTGAGGTCCCTCTGAAGGGCTGCAGAGCCCTCTGGGGTATCAGCTACTCCTCCCAGCTTTGTGCCATCAGTGAACTTGCTGAGGAGGCATCTGGTCCTTCATCCAAGTCATTGATGAATAAGTTAAACAATACTGGGCCCAGTATTGAACCTTGGGGGACACCACTAGTGACAGGGCTCCAACTAGATCCTGTGCTGTTGATCACAGCCCTCTGGGATTTGCTGTTCAGACAGTTCTCAATCCACCTCCTGTCCACTCATCCTGTCCACACACTTCTTGAGTTTGCCTGTGAGAATGTTGTGAGAGACAGTGTCAAGAGCCTTGCTGAAGCTGAGGTAGAAAATACCCACTACCCTCCCCTCATCCATCCAGGTAGACATTTAATTGTATAAGGCAACCAGGTTGGTCAGGCATGATTTACCTTTAGTGAATCCATCCTGACTGCTTCTGATCACCTTCTTGTCATCCATGTGGATAGAGATGGCTTCCAGAATGAGGTGCTTGATCACCTTTTCAGGGATTGAGGTGAGGCTGACTGACTGGTAGCTCCCTCTGTGTCTGTTTTTGAAGACAGGGGATAACATTTGCTTTCTTCTAGCCCTCAGGCAACTCTTGTGATCATCACAACCTTTCAAAGCTCATCTGTAACAAAACCATCTCCGTATTATTAACCCTGTGTGCAGCAAAATCCAAAACACAGCCCTGTACTAGTCACTGTGACGGAAATTAACTCTGCCCTAGCCAATACCAGCACAGAGCTTTAAGAACCCTTTTGGGACAAGGCACTGTAATTTGCCCCTTCTGCAAGGTGAAATCCCCATGCAACCTGCTGGCTTTTGTGCAACTTTCAAAGAGACAATTCAGTATCGCCCTGCCACTGGAGTGTTGTAATTGTCCATTATGTTGTAGATGAGTTTACAGCCAGGATTAATTTACTTTCCATTTAATCTGCTTCTATAACCTCTTAAAAAGAAATGAACAAAAAAGATCTCAGTGCTTAATGAAAAAATGAAGTACGAGCTTTGTCAGAGAACTATAAGCCTTTCAAATTTTATATTTTATGTCTAGGAAGAAAAAGTATTTTTCCTTTTTATACCGCATTCTCATTTCCATATAAAATTTACACAGCATGCAGTAAATCAGCTTAAAGATAAACTGTTAATATACTTTGCCTGCAAAGGGCAGACCATTAACAGAAAGTTTACTTTAGGCCTTTAAAATTCTTCTCCTATCTTCTGCTCTCTCTGGCTCTGTGACCTCAGGGGATGTAATCCCTTAAAATGCAGCTCATCTTCAATTAGCAGAGAGAACATATGTACGTTCTTCACTGAAATCCCCAGGTATCATGCAATGCAGCTCACTTCAGATTTTACAGTTAATTAAAGCCTCATACACATTTTCTGATTCTCCAGCTGGCACTGGAGAGTTTTAAAGCTTAGACCATTTTAGCTATTACTCTGCTAAAAAGTTTACTAATAAACATAAATGTCTATGTGCCTTTCTTGCTGACCAACACTCTGTAATGCGAAGTTTATAAACATTGGTCTCTTCCTACAAAGAGAATGAGTAGAAACTGAGGTTGCTGGAGGGACCAGAGTTTGAACTGCCTGCGTAAAAATAATCCCCCATAAAGATCAGAATTCTCTGAGAAAACATACATTGAAAATTAGGAAATGAACATTGAGAAGAGGTTAGAAAACATTTTCAGGTTATAACCTTGAAAACCAGTAAGGGAAAAGTCACCTATTCTGAATAATATGCTCAGATCTTGCAGTAGGCAGATGTAACTTGCTGATATGAGAATAAATAGCATGCTTTTTGAAGGAAATAAAGCACGTTTTCTCTCCAACCCCTTTCAACAGTCATTAAATTTACAGTATGTTTTCAAATCCTTCCTTTTCATTTAGTGTCCTATGTAAGGAATATGTATGTAATAGTTGCCTGACAGATGGCTTGTTCTCATAGGATGAAGATTTAGTACTATTTTTTTTGTTTTAGTAAACAATTTCCTAATCCTATTTCTCTTCAGAGTAGTAATTCTTACAAACCCAGTGCTTCTTCCTCCTTTCTTTTTTCTTCCTCAGCTAATATTGATCTTTCTTTTACCAGGTTGTTCCAATCACCTTTTTTAATCTGTCACCCTCTTTCCCTCTTCTGATTACTGCTTCTCTTTGCTCCACTTTTCTTCCACCTTCCTTCAATCTCCTACTTTTATCTTCTTAGCATTCATGCACTCCTCCTGAACTTTCACTGGACTGAAGGCCCTTGATCATGGCATAATCTCATGCTTCATGAAGTTATTATCTGAATACTGACTATAAAAATGTCACTGCACTCTTATTCTCCCATGCATCTCAATAAGAGGTTGAACTTATCAGATCAACAGGGCTTTACAAATGAAAATATTTTTATTCCTTATGTTTAAAAATATCACAATAGGCCAGGGGATTGCAGACACCAATGTTTATGAAATGAATTTTTTTTTATTTTATCTTTTTTTGATTGAAGTTCTTAACACATAAATTTTGCCAGGCACATTTAGTGATTGAAGAACATAATGAAGACTTAAATCTTCATTCTGTTTCTGATATTATTCATTTGCACCCTTGATCCTTGTCTAAGAAACTACTTTGAGGTCAAAGAACATACAAAAATGTCATTAAAAGCAGAATCAGGGCTCATGTTTCTTCTCACCTAAGTGGCCCCTGGGCCCATGAGAGACTTTTTTGTTTGTTTTTTTAATTAAAATGCAGTTGGAGAAACCATTAGAAAATTAGCCCAAGCATACTGTGCTCATGGGTATTTTGCTCATATCTGTTGAGGTACCAACCTACAACAAGCTTTCTGCAAAGACCATCGGGAGAGAAGTCACCATCTGCCAGCGCTTGTTGCAAAACAAGGGTTCTGCAAGAGGAATGTACACTGCAAAATAAATTTGCATTCTTACACATCCCACAAGATCCAGGGGCATACAAAGCTAGACCCAGCTTAATGTTCAACCTCTCTTGAAGTTTTGAAAGCTTATGACAAAGGAATGAAGAGGATTTTTTCATGTTTGAAATACTTCTATTTGTGAAAGTGTCAATTATAATGTATTAATAATTGTATTGATACCGGAGCAAGATGGTAATCTACATTACCCTTTCCCAAGGTTAACATTTTTCCTGTGGTAAAAGGCATATAAAAGGATGTATGTTCCAGAAGGAATTCCTTTTTTGTCAACAGCATATACTTGACTACTTTAGGAACATTGTTCTTCATAATTTCTTCTCAGGTAAACTGGCTGTCTGAAAAATACCTTAGCTTCCTGGGTGTTCTTTCTTGACCATTTTCTGGATCTTCATTATTTTCATACTATTTCTGTGGTTCTAATTTTAAATAGTTTATGATGGTTATTTTCTTTAGTCCCTGTCTCTTATTCATTCTCTTTCAGAAGAGAACTGCATGTATTTCCTTGATATAGAAAGGGAATCTGCAAAAGCTAAGAAAGATTCATGGCTAGAAATGTTGGATGATATAAATCATCATATACCTATTAATTTGACTAGGTCTGTGCACATTTAACTTGACCTGTTTCTACATTTGTAATAACATGATCTCATTTAATATTCTAGATATTTTCTCATTACTTGTGGTGGATTTGCATTTCTGTGGGTCTGTTTACTTTGTGGATGTATTTGAAGTTGAGAGAGAAAAATTACATTATTCTATAAATTTGAAACTATTTCAATAAGAGCAATTCTTCCACAGAAAAAACGACAGTACTCTGTAATCTCCTCTTTTATGAAATCTTATAGCTCTTGTATGTTATCACATAAATGAAATTACTTGGCCCACTGCTGGTCACGGAAATCAAAGAAATAACTCTTTAATTTTATGATCACTTCCTGTCAGAATAGCAACCCACTGTAACTTGACAAAGTGAAGTAGAAATATAGGTGAACTGTAAATACTCAACCTTAACAAAATAACAAGCTTGTAACACAGGTGTTTCCACAAGGTCAGGGGGAAAAAAATTAAAACCACAAAACCTTAGATTTCCTGATAATATTATACAGTAATATAATTTCTTACAACTCCTCTGTCACAGATTAAGAATGCTGAGCAGGTTTTTTTACAGATTTTCAGTTAACTGCCAATAGGGAAGGACGACAATGAAAGGATATACTGTATTTTCCATGAAAAAGGGTGTATTTTTCTGCTCACTCACCTATAAAATTATTGTTGAGTAAAGAGAAACTGCAGAAAAAAATATATTACTTCTTTATCAGTCCATGTCAATATTTCACCCATATAGAGAGCTGGAGAACTTTCTATACAAGTTTTCCTATTAGTCATCTTTGAGTTTTCCAGATTCTGGGGAAAATATAAGATTTTTCTTTAAGAATACATTCAGAATTTTATATTTTGGAATTTCTTTAATAGAACATAAATTGATAAAAATCTGTTTAACTTGGTGGTAACACCAGATAATGGGCTAGATTCTCAATGCTGCAAATAGTTTTAGAGTCTTGGTTTTTTGTTTTTTGGTTTTTGGTTTTTGGTTTTTTTGCGTGACATACATAGAATTTTCCTTTCTCAACAGTTTTTAAAAATTAATATATTCATTTTAGAATTTTAATCTCTTTTTGTAATTGAGTGAGAAAACAGTAATTACATTAGTGGAATTAAGAAAGAGGACATGGGTAAATACTAAATGATGAAGAAAAGCTTAATATCATTACAAAATTATAAGACATGCAGTACATCAGGGTTAACAGAGAAACACATTCAGATCATTAAATTATGCTTTATTAGAGTAAAATAAAATCAGGGATCACTGTACATAAATTCTGCATAATCTATAGAGACTTGTTTTAAGGTATCTTTTAAAACCAGTAGTTTTGTCAAGAAAAACTTGCCTATGTTTTTGAGATACACAGGGGAGTATTTATGATTTAAGCTTGGATTGATCTATGTCAAATACATTTGTGAATGATGACCTTAACAGCTCAGTATTTCTCTAAATAACTATGATACGTTTAGTAATGTACCTGGACTACACGAGATATTTTAAGGGGGAGTATGTGATTGCCAGCGTGAGCATCAGAGAAATGTTAAGACAAATTTGTGCTCTAAAAGAAACAGGGATTTTCTATAGTTTGCAAAAGCATTTATACATTTTGGAAGGGGTGTGGTGGTGTTTGTTGTCGTCATCATCATCATCCATTCCCCCCTGCAGTAAGCTCATACCAAAACAAAAATATACCTTGGATCTGGAAGGATCTTGGGTGCAAGAGAGGGAAAATGTGCTTGGAAAGCAGTAGCTGTAAATGGCAGCGTTTGTCAGGGGCAGACAGCCATCTGATAAAGCTTAGCTCTACTCTGTCCTTCTGACTTCTACTTTGGTTCTTAATGTGTGTCTGCTTGCCTCTTTTTTGTATCTATGTTTAAGAATAAAACAGCACTGTGACTTTAATAAATCTGTTTTTTCGTTTTTTTTTTTTTAATCTAGGGTTACCTATAGATGTGTGCTATACATATTTTAAGATTATCTTTAGAATACAGCTCACAGAAGAGCAAGGCACAGGCAAATTCCTTTAGCGGTATATAATAGCCCATATACTGTATGATTTATACCGAATCTCTAATAAACAATATGTTAGAACGTATGGCTCTTTATAAAAAGATTTTTTTTTTTTTGCTGGTGATTTCTTTTTAATTTTTACTTTTATGCCCTGCTTTAATCTTCCCTCCAGAGGCAGATTTTTGTATTTTTTAAAAAGGATTACAAATACTTTCATCTGCACCTGATTAAGCATTTTAAATCTCTTCATTTTGATTATACTGTTTAACCATTTATCACAGCACTTTCAAGAAATCATAATCTATGCAGAATGAAGTTGAAGGTATTTTCAGATCATCTCCCATTATATTTTCTCTTAATCAGTTATTTAATGTAGAGAATAAGATTTTATTTCATAGGGAGACTGATTTGACAGTGTTAGGTCCTAAAACGTACAAAAATTTCCATATGGCATATGTCAATGAGAACTTGCATATCTGACAGATAAAGACATGTGATCAAGTTTCCTTTGCAGCGGTAATCCAAGCATGCTCTCATGCTCCCCTTGCAGTGCTATTCCTTGAAGGATGTAGGATAATAGCTGAACTTAAATATGTCAGTCTGTTTAGATCCTAAAGATTAGTTACAGTGACTAAACAGAGATTCTTATAAAAATTCTGATGTTTTCTTCATGTAAATGTACCAGATGTTGAGTCAGCTAATATAGGAGGTATTTTTATTATTTATTTAGATCATTTGTCTCTCATTACATTCCCTTATGCCATGCAAATTTGGAGGTAATAAAAAAGAGTGTTAGATGAACATCGTTTTTTCTGAGAAAAGCAACTTCATACCATCTTTTTAAAAATCTTTTATGAAAATAGTCAAATCAAGGATAGGGCTTTCTTTTTCCTAAGATATACAAATGCTTGATAAATAATAAACATATACATATTGTGCAATTGGATGAAGATGTCTGCTTTTTTCTGAGAAGTTTTTTGATGGCATTTCAGATTGAAGGATTGATCAAGAGTTTCCTTATCTCAGAGTAAAGATCACTGAAAAAGCCAAGAGAAACAAAGACCTGCCCATCACTGAGAAAGAAATCTCAGCCACACAGGGTGTTGGGAGACTGCAGGGGCAAGAACAAAGTACTGTGTTTCTCTGATCCGTGTCAGAAGGTTTAGCAATTGTTTAAAGAAAATGGTCATAGACTAGACAACATTTGGAAAAGAATAAGACTAGGGAAAATTACATGATGGGAAAAAGTGAGAGATGGTTGCTAAAAGAAATTACTTGTCTTAGAACCAAGTTATTACCTAAAATATTATGAACTCAATAAGATTATAAACTGTTTATTAAATCAATTTTATGTGATAAACTATAAAAAACTGCTTTCTAGTCTTTTTTTCATAAACTACTTCCATAGGATTATGTCCCATAATGGGGGATGGGGAAGGAGAACACAAATAACCATTCCTTTTGGTTTGACCAGGCATCTTATTTAATGGAAAATTCAGGATTGGTCTTTACTAATCCATCTATAATAATTACTCAACAGAAAATGATAACAGTGAGATTTCCAGCAAGGAAAAGAAAAAAGAAAGGTTTAAATGACAAGGCATGTTTATAAGAAGATTGACCTAATATTCTAATAAGCACTACTGCCCGAAGATAAAGATGGAAAAAAAGACACTTTAAAGATGAGCTCAGCCTGAAGGGGGGGGGGGGGGGGGGGGGAAGGAAAAAAAAAAAAAAGAAGAAAGAACATTCTGAAGTCTGCACTCAGTTTTTGCAGTCTGTCTTCTAATTTATACAGTGTGAGCTAAAGTTACAAGTGTAAATAGGGCACAAATATACCTTTTACAGAACATATCAGTGTTCCGAGGAAAGCAGATTTAAGGCTTATACAAAGATACACAGTAATCTATTTCTGAAATAGTACTCGGTTTCCTACTTAAAGGCAAACAAAAAAAGCAAACAAATATTTTCTGAAAATGAAAAAGGTGATCCATTTCCTGAGTAGTAGTGTCAGCTGAACACAAAACTTGCCATAGACAAGCCTGATGTTCCACACATATTCCAGAAATACATTTCCTGAATGTGATGGCAATGATGACAAGAGTTTGTCCAGCTAAATATGATGGTACAGTAGGCATATTGGAACAGCTAGGTGCTACAATGAAGTATAGAGAAAACTGCTATGAGAGGAAAGTGAGGAGAATCCTGAAAACCTGGAATAATAAAAAGTTAATTGCTACACTAAGTTTTACGTTGAGCTCAGCAGTTCTTAAAATAAGGTTATGGACAGTGAGGACCCACAGGAGCTGCTTGTTCTTCAATATTCCATAAAAATCTTTGTGGGTCACAAGCTACAATGTACTAATAAAGTCTTTCTGCCATTTCTCCCCAGTAGAAATTAACCATCTTATATAAACATCTAGTATTCCTATTGAATTTAATGAATTTCTTATTACATTATTGAATTATACCTGTAATTCTCTTCCTCATTATTTCAAACACTACCTCAGAGATTATTGGGGTTGAAGGTTTGCTGGAAGTTATATTGGTGGTGTTTTCAATGAACAAGAATGAGTCTTGAATTTCCTTCTGCTAGCCCCAATGGGCTTTATATGAATATAATAAACATATATTTGTTTTATAAATTTTATAGTAGTAGTACTAATTTATTTTTCCTTAATGTCAGCAAGATCTTCCCAGAAATATTGTTTGTGTCTTATTTATTGGTGTCATTCATTGGGGTGACATCCTGATGAACTGCATGAGAAAAAAATCACATAAAAGTAAATGCAACTATTTGTGTTTTTAAGAATCACTCTTTTACTAAGTAGGTATGTAATGGGAAACTTACATGGTGAGGCCAAATATATATGAAATGTGTTTCAGATAAATATGAAAAATAAAGGACTGAAAAAGTTCATTCATGGAAAATGCAAAACTTTTAATTAGCCAAGGTGACTAAAGAATGCATAGAGCTCTAAATTTCTCACTGAAAAATCCTTGATTGTCAAAATGAAAAAGAAAAAAAATTACCAAACTGTAGATTTGTCAATTCCTAAAACATTACCATTTTACAAAATAGATTACGTTTCCTCTAATTAACACCATGTTCTGATGACAACACACCATGCTGTCCATAAGCTGTATTTTGACAATAAATGAGGCACTATCTCCTCCTGCTAGTATGGCAGATGCTCCCTTCCAATGCCTTCTCGTGCTGTCTTCAGTTTTTGTTTTGTTGTGTTTTTATTTTCTTTCTTTGCCTTCAAACGGGTTTTTTTTTTTCTTTTTTTTCTAATCAGAACATTGTGATTTGAATGCATAAATAGGATAAGGAAGACATAAGAGAAAGGGATGGGGAAAAGGAGAAAAAAAATTGATAAGGAAAGTGGAAAGGGTAAGTGAATGTAAACAGGAAAGATGATGATGAGTCAAGGCAAGCAAAAATTAATTCCTTGTTCCTGCATTTTCTTCCTAGTGCCACTAGAAAACTTAATGATAATAAGAGTATTATTAGACATGTGGCTCAGTTCAATTTAGAGGTTTTGGTGGCTTCCTTAAAAATAGAGATTCCTTGGTTTTTGTTTGAGATGTGTCCTTTATAATAATGCATAACACTTACGTTTCTCGAGTGTGAAAACCTCCTGACTCAGAAGAAATGAGGAAGACATGAACTTGGACAAACAAAAAAGATATATGAAAAGATGGCAATGAGGAATGGTAGGAAGATAATGACAGGTCAATATAAGGTGATTCAGATACCAGATCACTGACAAAACTCACTGAAGGCTAGGATAATCTTTCCATTCATTTAAAGGAATTTTGGATGGCATCCAGAGAAAAAGAAAATTAAAATAAAATACAATGCCTGGAAAAAAGGAAAGTTATGTTATCATATATTGACCAGAAAGTTAGGAAACATTGTATAACAACAGGAAAAAAAATTGCAAACTATACATGCACACTAACACTTATAAAAAGTCAGTCTAAAATCCTTAGTGCTTATTCCATCATTTCATCTGTACCAGCACCAGAAATAATGATTATAGTTTTAGTAATATAAACATGTCTTAGCAATGTCATCACTTCTATAACCATGTTAGCTAGAAAATTACTACTGATCTCATAGATAGACTGGAAATCTTTCCTTTTTTCCTTTTTAATTCATTAAGCATCAAAATCAAAGGAAATATCTCAACATCTAGAAAGAGAAATTATAAAGGAAAAGGCGGAACAAGAACAACATAAAAGATAATGAAGAGGAGATACTCTGAAAAACTTGTGTTCAAGCTAGGGTATTTTCGACTCTACTGGTGGCTTGTACATTTGTTTCTAGAATCCTGAACAATAGCTCGGACTTTCAAAAGACAAAAGGGTGTGAGGGGGAAGCATTACAGATCTTTTTGTTGCAGTCTTATTTTTAAAATATTATTCACAGATTTTAGACTTTTTTTATGACAAAGTCACATTTAGAATCAATTTGCCCATTTTGTTAAATTTAAATAGAGAGATAATATAACTTTAAATCTATATATGAATAATTTCTACCTATTACCCTATAGTGATATTTTATGGAAGAATTAACATTACAAGAGGTAATGGCAATATTTCTACTTCCAAACACTATCACACTGCTCTATAGTCCACAGGGAATTTACAAAAAAAAGGAGTAAAGGTCAATGATATCAAACTGTCCAAATGACAGCAGGTGTTCGGTCCCAAGGTGTGATTCCACATGGTACACATGCTTGCAAAAACAACACTTTTGTGTTTCGGGATTTCTTCCCTTCTGTGGGTGCTCCTGCCTGCAAGCTGTGGGCAGAACTGATCTGAAGGGCTGACTCCTGACTGGTCAGGTGAGGCAGGTTTTGAGGCCAGTCAGAGGGTTACAACATGCTTTGGGACAAACAGAAGGGATGGAGCTCCTTGGGGCAGGCAACCACCCCGCTGATGCTGCACAAAGGCTTCCTTGAATTTGGGCTAACCAGCAAGACCAGGGCTGCCCACACTCCAGAGCCACTTCTACTGGCAGCCTGTTTCTGTCATGCATCTGAACCAACTCCAAAGGTACAGCAGGAGGAAAACAGAAGTAAACGTACAATGCTATAAAAGTAGGTAAATTTTAGTTGGTGTCTGTGTAGATGAAATTATCAAAGAAGCAGAAATATACAGGGAAAGATATCTTATCCTGAACCAATTGGTACTGTTCTGTGGGAAGACATCATCAGAGACACTCATGCCCTTTGGAAACTGAGACAGTGTCTAGACTTCAGCACAGGAACAAGACAGTAATTCAAATGGCCAAATGCAGAGTGCTTCTCCTGTAATGCTGTTCAAATCAATTAAAAAATGTAGATCAATAACATCAAATTGAATTGCTTTGAGATTATTTAGAGGTTCCAATTTTCCCAGCAGTCACATGTTTAAGGACTGTTACAAATTGTTCCAAGTATTAGGGGTATCAGCTAGACCAAACAAGTTTATTATTTGCAAAAAAATTAAAAAGTGCTAAAGTAACAGCTAAATGTAAGCAATATTAATTCATCATCTGACAACTGCATAGCTCAAAAATGAATAGAGCTTGTTCTCTTTTTCCCTCTGTTCCAAACCTGCCCTCAATGTAGATTATTCCGGAAAACTTGACTCTGCATGGGGCACTTGGACAGTCTTTGATTTTCTCAAGGACTTTAGTGAAACCAAGCTTTTTTAAGCTGCCAGAAGTATTGGAAAGGGTTTCTGTAGCCTAACATCTGACCTTTCTTCTGACCTCTGGCTTGTTGGTTTTGGTTTTGTTTTTTTTTTTTTATATTTTATGTTAGTCTTTCGAACTGTTGTAGTCAAAATACTTGTATTCTTTCCAAGTACAAAACACAGTTCCTTCCTTTTCCTTATTCTTGTCAGAGTGCTTTCCATATTTATCCGAGTTTATATCTCTGCAGTGCTGCCAATTATTATTCTCATTGTCATAAATGTAGGCATTATGGAGTACTTTTTTGAGTTTTATGAAAGGCTGATACAAGCTGTCAAATTTTCTTCACCACGGATGCCATCTCGCTTTAATTCATAAAAATGCTACTACCTGCTTTTATTTTCAATTGTGCTAACATAATTCATGACCATATGCAAAATGACTCTTCCTCTATGCAGGGCAGGAGGGGGAGGAGAATACAGACTAGAACGCTTATTCTCTAAGAGTTAGAGAGAAGTACTGCTGATGCTGCAGGTGAGTGTGTAAGAGGAGGAGCAGAGATGATGTCCAAAACATGAAGGATAGTAAGTATTGCTAACTGAATGCCTAAAGTAAGAAATGTCGGGATGTTTTTGCATCCATGTTTAAGATGGCACTTGTCCTTTAAGAGATTTCATATGGCTTTAGATTCAGAAGTTTTCCTTAAAACAAAAAGACAGAACAAACCAAAACAAAAACCTGCAGAAAATAAAAGGTCTGAAAGGAATTATTTTAGAATATTTCATGATTTTGATTCATTTCAAGTCTCACAATACTACTTTAGGTTTCCTTTTTGGATAACCTGTGATTGATGTTCATGGCACTATTTCTGTTCTCTTAAGTTAAACAGCATTTGTAGGAGACAGAGATAAATGAATCAAATAATTTTGAACCAGAAGCACTGCAAGAGGAGCGAATATCTTTCAACAAAAGATAACTCCTGCAGTTACTATTTATGAGTCAAGATTAGATATCATTCAATCTCGTGCCAGTGTCTCGGAAATTCTGTTGGCAGGTCCCTCACTCTAGTTCAGACTTCCAAGGGATCACAAATACATTAAATAGAAGGTTATTCTTCTAACCTGAACCTCTGTGCACAATTACCACAGAGGCATGACTCTATTAATGTAATTACATTTCTACCACTCTAAAATCTCCATTGTACCATATGTTCTGGTGCAGAAAACATTTATGTAAAACACTGTCCCTTGGTAATCAGCCTTCCTGCTTCCTTCTGAACAGCCTTGTAGCACTCAGTATTTTTAAAAGACCTGCTTCAAAGGATGCCCTCTGAAGCTGCATGCAATTTTGCATCTGCATCTCCTGTTTTATGTAGAAACTTTCATGTTAATCCAACTGCTTTTCAATAAAGCTTTCCAAACTAAGAAAGTACAGTGCACAGCACTTAGGTTTCAGGGGGATTTTAAGACACCTGTTTGGTTTTCACACTTTTTTTTTTTTTTTTCTTTTTTCTGCAGAGAGCCTCTGCTTCAGATAGGGACACAGGCCAGCTAAACACTTTAAATAGGTATATGCAAATGTTTCCTGTCAAGAATCAGGCAAGATATTCAAAGGTCAGGAAACAATCCAAATCACAGAAATTCAGATAATGACATTAGATTTTAATAATTATATTTATTATGAAAAAAATACTAATACACTTCTAAATTAGGAGACTAACCCTGGTACACTGAAAAGCTAACTGTCCTTTTTTCATTTTCTCAAATGTAATATCCAGACTGTGGAACCTGATACAGTGAACTCGAATCTGACAGCTTTTTACAAGAGTTTTGATTATGTACAAAAGTCAAATTACTTGAGAAAGCCATTCTTCCACTGCTTTTTTCTTTCCATTTGCTATACACTTTTCCTTTTTTCAGTTCTTTACTTAATCTTTGTAAATGGTATTTGTCAATGTACTGACCAGACTTGGAATAAATTGGATGTTACTAAGCAGCATCACCTTGTCAAAGCTGAAAATGCTCCCAAGCCATAACATGTTGGATGGTTGGTAAACATGGAACACCAACTTCATTCTGTGGGCTGTTTCTCACACTACTGCCGTTCACTCAGTCAACCTGCAGGGAGTAATTAAGAGTGAATACAACTGACAAAGGCTTGGAAAGTAGGCAGAAACCCTTTTGCCAAGCAGGTTTTTTTCATTGTTATTACTATATTTATTATTTCTTTCCTCTGTGTTTTAACAAAATAAGTTGCTTCACTTCTCCTCCAGCGCTGTTAGTCAAAAACAGTGAGGTGAAGGCAAATCAAGTAAAGGTCAGTCCTGTTAACCAGAGAAAAGCCTCGGGTCACTCACTACTGTGATCATAATTAAGCAGTGTATCTTTGTGCTTGTTAAAGGTTAAATGAGTGGAAAGTAGGGGGATAAGTGTGATGAAAACAAGGAAACAGAAAGCAATGTAATCTTTTCAGCAGGTTAAAGGTGAGACATGGCATGGTTTATTGTATGAGTGCATAGTCACAGGGTTAGGGAGCCCTGGAATACAGTGCAGAAGTTGCCCCAATACTTCTGAACTAGATACAGAAAAGAAACTAATTCTACAAAAAAGCAAATTAATGTGCATTAATACATTAGCACACCAGTCAATTAGACTTGCTAAACATTAGCCAGTGGAAGGACATCTCCTTTTACATGCCTAGCGGAAAGATACTTCCTGGAGCTTTAACTAACAGAAGAAGGCTACACTGAGTTAAAAATATATAGATTGCTAATGCAACAGCTAAGGACACTGTGGATTGTCCCCCTACACACACAAATAGAAACACCCTGTTTTGCATTAATGCAATTTGGTATGTACACGACCTCCTAAACCTGTGAGATTTTAGCAGGACTGGATTCCTAAACACAGTGCAACCCTCACAGAATAGCTGTGTGGTTTACTAAAAATACTGGGAGGGAAATAGCTATTGCTTGGTTTTGAGGTTGGGAGTCTTTTAGTTTGGGCGCTGTTGGAGTCCAAAGTGCAGGGAATATTTCTCTGCCTGTTTTGAAGAGTTCTACCCCCCTGGACAACACTGTCTTTGACCTTCGTCCATGGAGAACATTGCCTACCCTCTGGGAAGAAGCAGAATCTACACTGGTGTGAACTAGGTGATAGAACATTATGTAAGATTGTCACAGGGTGAAAATTTAGAGGTGTTGGGTTTGTTAATATAGTAAATAGATAAAAAGCAAAAACTTCAAAATGGAGGATTGTTGTTGTTCTCCAGACCTTCTCCTTCGTCTTCAACAACTCCATATTCTGCGGCAAAAGTCGATTGAGAGGATTGGGTGAAAAATGCTGCAGTTCCTTTCATGTGACAGAAAGATTTATTGAACATTGGTAGAAAAGTAAAAATATTTTTCGTTTCGGGCTTTCATTGGGTAATTTACCTTTAAAAGAACGGTGTTATCTTGATAACTCGGCTTTTCTCTCGCATGTTCTAAGGGGAGTCATGTCTTTCTGGCTGAGCTTCCTTTTCATAAGACTTAATAAACAACTTTCTAAAAGTAAGAAGTGTGGAAAAGTCCCGTTCATCTGCAGAGCCCAGGAAAGGTCTCTGGAAACTCCCCCATCTGGGGAGACATAATTAAGGCGCGGTAAAGCGTCATATGGTGCCCTGTGTCATATGGTGCCCCGTGTCAGGCGGGATTGGTTTTTTGTTTGACTTTGTTTCTGCTTCAGTGGAAATAGAAAAGCCCTAACCAATGGCTTCTTTGAGCCCAACATGCCAATCATATCTTCTTTTAACTAGTCTCCTGCTGCATGCTAACTCTTTATTGTGCATTTGCCACAAAACAAGCCTCTGTTCTAAAGGATAATCCTAGTGGGCCAAGGAACATCTCTGCACATTTATTTAGTCATCCAGACGTATATGTGTGCTAAGAAGCCCACCTGACTGATATGCTCAAATTCCCATGTCATGACAAACAGACAAAAAAAAAAGCCTCAATAAAGCTAAACCTACCTAAGGTACATCAATGTAAATAAACAGAGCCATCGCTTGCAAACTAAATACTTTCATGACTTTCTCCCCATGCTAGCAGTACTAAGTAAACCTCAGATGAGTTGGAGCACAAGATTTGCAGATGAAAAAGTGAAAGATATGGTTGACATAAAATTTTCTCTGCTGTAGCTGAAGTGACAGTGAAAAAAATTTTGTCCATGGAGGGAAAGGAGGGGAGCTATAGAGCTGCTGAAAGCAGCTGAAAGAATCCAACGATAGTCTGTGTCTTTGGGGTAATCTCATCCTACCGGAGCTGAATAAACAAAGTCTGGGATGTTGCAGAGAAGAGTTCAAGTTCACTCTTCTGCTGCCTGCAGTGTTCAACCTTTTGCCATTCCCCATTTCATCTTAACTACTTCCTGCAGACCCATATGCTGACCAAGCCATCCTTTCCCAAGCATATTCTATGTTTGACTTCCAAAAGTTCTTTCTACCAGTGCTAAGGTTATGTATCTTTCTCCTTCATGTCTTCCTGATCTTGTAATAAAAGTTAATTATGATTGAATTCAAGGAAAATCTGTATCTTTAGGTCTATACACAAGCAGTTTAGACCCACATACTTTTAAAGCAGAGAATTTGCATAGGTAAATTGCACCTACAAAAGTACCTTTAGGATAAGGATCAATTTTTTCTTCTCTCCTTGCAATTTAGAAAGTTCGCAGTACAATTACAGGGGTACCTTGTTAAATAGACTGTTGTTCCTCAGAAGTGGATGAGAAAATTCTTTCCTTGTCCTTTTTTCCCAGGTGATTCAGTTTTACCCTGAAGTTGTCACATCTACCTATATCTTTAAGTGTAGTGTAGACTTGGCACCTGTTAAACTCTGGCGTGCTTACCCAGTGAATGGCTACCACTGGAAAAGAATGATTATTTGATTAAATTCATGGTGTGGACATGAGTTCAGTGTTAACAGGGTGGCCATAAAACATTCTACAAAGGTCACTAAAGAGCCAACTGGAGAGATTAAGCCTTTTGATTACTATCAGCTGTATCACTGCTGAATACATTTAAATTGTTTTTCTGACATGAATGGAAAACTTTTTTTTTTTTTACAGAAAAGCTTTCAAAGACTGCAATGCATAAATTATCAGAGCTACTTTCAGCACATTTTAATTTACTCCTAATTTAAATGTAACAATTAAAAAAAATTAAGCCTCTAACTGGTGCTCTTGAGATTTGCATAAACCTGTTAAATACACAAACTGTCTCTCAGCTGAACTCCTGACTTTTAAGCTTCTCTTAACCTTCCCTTTTTTAATGATAGCTCTATTCTGTAGGGAAAAAGAAGTTTCCAAAATTCTTGTATTGCTTTTGAAGATCATTTTGAAAGGGGCTATACACTATTCATCCCTGCTAGTAAGAGTACAGAGACACTGACTAAAATGAACTTCAAAATTTTTCAGAAGAAATTTCAGAGCCCATGTCTTGGTTTTAGACCAGTTAAGGGATATGGACACTCCAACATGCACCATCTCCCCTTTAAGTTTTAACAACTCCCTTTTTCACTAATAAGGAGAGATGGATCAGAGTAGGTATAAGTGAAAAAATAAGTTTACTAAAAAAATGAAACAGCAACATATTTCAGGCAGAAAATACCAGTAAATAATCAGTAGGTACAAAGTCGCTAAATCTCACAGACTCCCTGGGAACAAAGAGAAACAAAAATGGTGGAGAAGCCCCTCCCCCAAGATGGCTCCCTCCACGGTGACCTTGTGGAGCGAGACAAAGGGAAAATGGCAGACAAACCCTACTTGGCTCAACCTTTCCCCTGGAACAAAAAAATTGGGAAGATAGCAGCTTACGAAGAAGTTCTGGTGGCAGATGGGAATTGCTGGAGTTGCCCAGGGAGCTCTGGCCCCAGTGTCAGCCTCTGATTCATTTGGTGTCGGTGCTGCTGTCCCAGGTTGCTGTCCTAATAGGGGAGGAAGAAAATGTCCCCTGGAGCACTGAAGAATGGTGGCCTGATCTTGACCAGCTCTGGCTTTGTGCTGGGGACAAGTGTTGCAAAATTCACTATGAAACAGTTTGGAACTTGTGAAGTGCAGCTTCTCGGATTGTTACTCGGAGACGTGCTTGAAGCAACTCCTTCTGCAGCCCAGAGAGAAACGAAAGAAGGCTCCTGCCTTGCACTGCCTCAGCTCTTCCCATGAGAATGCCAGGGAAAAGCAAGAGCCAAAAGGACTTCTTCTTGAATGCCTCAACCTTAAAAAGACTCCGCACTCCAAACCCTGGCAGTTCCATTTTCGGCTGCACAGACAGCTATAGAATACCATAACATTTTTGGTTACCCAGGGTATTTTCCACCCCTTATTCCATATCATGCCCAAATTAATACCTTTCAACTATACACATATATACATGTAACTATATACAAATACAATTATTATTTCAGTAGCCACTGACCATTGCCCAGGATATGGATTTAGTTCATTGGTCCATGCTGGGTTATGTATTTGTTGAGGGCGGAACTTCCAAACTGTTGGGGCAGAGTATTTCTTCAGAACCTGGCCTATATCCTCCCACATTCCATGCCACTCAGGATTTTCTGCCACTGGGGCAGCTCTCCAGGCAACCTGTCTGGAAATCTCAGCCCTGATTCTAAATGTGTTTTAGGCCATATAGAGGAGACATAGCAGAATTAGCAAAAAAAATACATTTTTTTTTTAAAATTCAGAGGGAAGTGAACATTCTCAAAGGGTAATGTGTCAGACCTGAAGGGGGAGAAGGCGGTAATAGGCTAGGAAAAGTCATTCCCTCTTTGTCTTCCAACAGTCTGGAGGTGATTATTAATAAACCCCCAATAACATATTGTGTTACATATACAGCCCAGTATAAGGTAGCATTCCCTTTTTCTCCAGATATGAATATCCCTTTTTTTTCTCCCTTCCATACAGCTGGGGTTCAGAGCAAGAAGAGAACGAATGAATAAGAGAAACCTACACTGTATATAGGACCATCAATATTTAATCCTGGATTAGTGACAGGTTTAAGTTTTAGCATTTCATGAGCCATCTGACTTCAAATAGATGATTTATCACATTAGAAAGAGGAGAGTCTTCCCTTGCTATGAGAGATGGCAATCCTTCCTAGGTCTGGCAGGCTGGAGGATATTGGTTCATAAAATCTTGACACTGGAAAGCAATCTTAGGTAATATTTAGAGGTCTGCATGGCTTGTTGCTTATAACTTTTCTCTCCCTCTCACCCTGCAGAGTTCAATTCAAGGTTCAGTTTTAGCCTAGAACAAAGAAAAGAATAGCCCTAAGATTAAAAAAAAAAATTAGTGCTATTCTGATGAAATATGCAGCAGAAGAAAATGAACCACAATGACAATATAGGGGACTTATTAACATTTATGTTGTTTTATCTTTCCTCTTTGGTATAATGCTGACTTAACACTTATCTTAAGGTGTACAAGAGTAAAACCAAACACACATACCTAAAAATTATATGCCTCCAGCCACTAGCAGTCAAAAAATGTACCTCATAAAAGATTCAGACTTGAAAGCCCTACATTTCATTTCAAAATTCATGGAGCAGCATTTAAAAAATATTAATGGTTCACATCTTATATTCAAAAGTTAAGGAGGAAAAGTATCCTACAATGAAAAGAAAGGGATGTAAATGTGGTAGCAAGAAAAAAGATGAGACATGAGCAGAAACAGAGCACAGAGGGAAATAAAACATTTTACTTGTTAACTTGAATTAGTTCTGGAAGCACCAGGAGATATCTAACAGGTCTCTCTTGATTTTTTTCTGCAGCACTGCTTTCTAATTGACAAGCACACTGATCCTTATATGAAATCTTCTTTTTCAAAACTGGAGATAACCAGGTGTGAACACTAACAACTCAAATTTTAAAGTAAATTTCTGGTTTAACAAGAAGCATCAGGTACTTCACGGCAAAGGATATTTTATTAAAATATGAAACAGACATGAAAAAAAGGAGATTTAAGGAAGTGTTTTCTTAGCCAGAGCAACTCTATGATTCTATGAAACTGTGGTGTGATTACAAAATTTAAAATAAATATATATTATGATAAATTAAAAAAAAAGAACTGTGAGTTCATTTGTACTTATTATTTATGCAATTGAACATATCATCTATATATATCAAGTACAGGAAATACAAATGTATGTATAGTCGAATCAGTAAAGTTAAAAGATTAAAAGTCTAATCAGTAAAGTTAAAAGATTAAATATTATTAGTTATCAAATTGTATATGTTTGAGTAGGCACTCATATGGACACTATTAGATATATGTGTAAAAGTATTAGATTCAAAGACCATTATATTTATAATGTATTTTAAACAATATTTCAAGTGCACAGGTTTAGATAGTATTTCTTAGTCAGACGTAAACAGAGAGACCAAATGTATTTGAAAATGCAGTGGACCATGTACTGTTCTTGCTAACACTGACACACTTTCATTTAGATAAATCTGAAAAGATTTTCACCCCACTACTATATCTTTATTCAATCAAATCTCTTTAATAGCATTATGTCTCATTTAGAAAGTTCACAATCCATAATTAGCTGTTTCTTTGAAACTGGTTGCTAAAAATGCAGTTTCAGAACATCATACAGTTCAAATAATATATATGCATGGAATGATTGATTTGTCCAAACTTGCCAATTTTAGACATTACTCACTAATTAACATTAAAATTCACATGATTTTACTATTTGTTTTAATAAGAGCACTAACTATTAAGTAATACCCTTACCTTTAGGAAAAATTGCGTTCAATACCAAAATTAAGCCCAGGTTTTAAGATTCAGTCACTAATCTCTATAAAAGGGCAAAAAGAAAGCAAAACAAAATAAAATCCCTTGAAGTCACATTCTGTCATTCTTTTTCAACTATTCTTCTGTGTTTCTGCCCATTACATTTACTTTTATTTCATTATATGTAACAAGACTAATTTTTCAACAATCCATTTTGATTCTGCTCATTCATTTTACCCGCTTTGACCATTACCTTTTTTAACCTTGAGGTATTTTGTAACAGAATTAATTTTAATTTAATTTGTTTCATTAAGCAAAGGTTTTCCAATATTTCAAATATAAGTAATATTAAATGGTGCTACTTCATCTTGTGAGTTCCAGACATCCT
This sequence comes from Lycocorax pyrrhopterus obiensis, assembly GCA_014706295.1. Classification (NCBI taxonomy): domain Eukaryota; kingdom Metazoa; phylum Chordata; class Aves; order Passeriformes; family Paradisaeidae; genus Lycocorax; species Lycocorax pyrrhopterus. The sequence goes on from JACSVZ010000002.1 coordinate 73,329,428, forward strand.
GCAGAATACTTACATTTTACCAGTGGTATGTGAAAACCAGACATTTTTTGGTATGGAATACTATGAATTGATTTATTGCAATACATTTTATTTTTTCTAATATTTATTTTTTTAAATGTTGCAATGAGTGTAGTTTTCTCCTTTGCTCCATAGAAAGTTAATTGTAAGAATTTTCAAGGAAGAAAACAACTCCTGTCACCTGAAAATTCTCATAATGAAAATATCAGTCTAGAACTGAAGTTAAGAATAAACACATGAGAAAGTGTGACATGTATAGAAAGGGAAGAAAAGCCACAACTGTTAGATCTAGAAAGAGTAAACTGAAGAGCATGAGGAAAAGCCATCATAGCAATTTTCAGAGACATGACAGGATCCTGCAAACAAGGATATCCTCTGTGACCTTCCTGTATGGTCCTCTACAGTGGTTCCATGTCTGTGATTGAGAAGACTTGGGATTCAACCATAGCAAAGGTCATTCAGGTTAGAGTAGATAAAATCTTCACAGCAGTAAACCACCATTACAGATTTCCTGGAAATAGCATTACTACGTTAGATGAACATATCTGAAATGACATAGATATATTTCATTTTAGCTGGTACAGAGGGCCAACAATGTTGCTGTTGATGTTATTACCAAGTCAGTATTCTTGCAATTTTTATGGATTTACAGAGTTTTCAAATGAAATAAAACTATTTCTATATACATCAAATCTTCAAAGATATAACAAAGCAGAAAAAAAAATGCTCACAAATCTCACTGAACAAGATCCTACCATTTTCCAAATGATTGTATCACAATTATAGATCAAGAAGCTACATGTATAGAGTACAAATAGCTTAGCTGAATAAAAAGCAACCAAGAAATAAAGTCAGTTTTGGGATATGTAACAAATTAAAGTTTGGATTGTAGAAATACATAATGAACTATTGAGCCAGAAAGTCTAGTTTAGGATGAAGTGAATCATACCTGCACACAAAGGAAATCAAGCGTCTCAGCCAGTATCGGGTTGCACGGGCCTCTGTAGTTTGCTGCAACAGGTTTAAAGATGGAATTGCTCTTTGGAAACTTTTCTACACTTACACATACCATACTGCACCCACTTGTTTGGCTGTGGCTGAATCTTCATTTTACCACAGTGGAAGTCATAATTTGCTATCACTATGTGCAGTCACTGGTGCTTTGCATCAATGAACAAGAGTGCATTCAGGGAAGAAAATGTGACTTCAGAAACACTGAGGTCTTTGAAGTGCCCCGAATTCCTCTACTATTTGTTCTGATGATGTGTTGCCTTGGGAATACTCAAAAGCACTAAAGAGGTTCTCTCCAGCTCCCGTGATCTGCTTGACACAAGGAGCACTGATTAGCTATCAGGGAGCTATGAATCATCTCCCGGTTCTATTGATCAGTTAATATTCACCTTAGGGGAGGTTACATGCCACAGGAGTTCTAATGTACATGAGAAACTTACGACCTTCCCATTCAGACTGCAGTACTCCGTCCCCCTCCTATGCCCTGCTTTTGAAACATTCCCTATTCAGGAGCCAGGGACTTGGTTCCATCAGCTGTAGAAGTGATGGCTTTTCCACAGGGAGGATACTTTGAGTTTGCTCCTTTCTGACCCAATTACGCTGCTTGAAGGCAACTGATATGGCTGCATGTGTCTAAAATGTACCCACTGATCTTCTCACAGACCTTCAAGAACTCTGAGCAGTCAAGGTCTGCTGCTAATGGTTTCAATAGGTAATAGGTTCTCCATTTGGCCTGTCACTTAAAGGAGGGAGAAAGAAAGCAGGTAACATTGAAAAAGGATACTTATTGGTGCAGGAAAAAGGAGAATTGCTCTTAAATGGGAAGAGACAGACTGTAGCTAGAGGGAAAATCTGTAAAGTGGTCCTGAACCTGGATCCAGCTGCTGCAACTGGCAACATGGGTCCACCCTGCTCCAGAGGCAGCTTTGCTAGAAAACAAGGAAGAAATTATTCCTTAGGGACAGGAGTTCATGGGTACATATTATAGTTACCTGCCTAACAGCTAAAAGTGTTACAGTTAACTGATGCTCCTGGCTTTTAGGCTACATGGTATGTCTCTGAAAATCTAATCCTTATTCAACACTGGTATTTGATCTTGTGAAACACCAAATATATGAAGCAAAGAAACTGGGGCACATTGTATTTGTTGTGTTTAACATACTTACAAATGTTGTAATAATTTCTAATTAAGTTGTAGTAAATTGAAGAGTGAGAAGAATAGAGGCTCAATGACATTTTTCACATAATACACAAGTCTTTTGTACTTAATACTTCAGTTTGCTCTAACTTTTTCTTTGTCCCTGCTGTCACCAATATTCATTTTAAAAGCTTGCATGGGATTTATTCTTTTTGTTTCCATGGCAACAATGAGACTGATCCCTCAGATATGAAAATCTCCGTTTATTCTGAAAATTGTTGCCTGGCAGGATTGTCTTGGGTCTGAATCTTGCAACTGAATATACATGAATTTTATCTTTACACATATCATGTATATTGTATGTAGTCAGGGATAGAGATATCTGGCCTGCTTCCTGGGCTATCTATTGTACTAGCTGATGGTTTTGTTGGGCTTTAATTTCTATCTGGAATTAGGAGTTAACTATTTTGCTGGCCTTTGAACTAATATAACCACATTTTTGGCTGTGAAGCTTGTGACATTTCTGCTTCCAGAAAAATGAATGCAAATTTTGTTACTTCAACAGAGGAAAGCAAGAGCACATCTGCTACTTAGCGTATTTGATCATTTTAGTTGAATGATGATAGACATTGCAAAGAATTGTTTATCTGGGTTTGTGGATTCATCTTCCAATCAGTTATTCAAAAAGTTACAGATTATATTTTCACTAAATTTATGTCGGGACCCATTTTATTTTACAAAGCTCTTAATTAATCTTGCAAATCAATAGGAAAAAAATCCCTGTGCCTTGTTTGCTGAACCATCTACTTTGTTTGTCATTCCTTCTTATCCTTGATTAAATTTGAAATCAGATAGGTTTGCCTGCAAGCATGAGGAATGTCAAGCTCAGACACCTGAGAAGAAGTGAAATTGGACCAGAAATAAATGCCTCAAGGTTTGTGACTGCAGTGAGACAAATAACAGAGCTGGCGGTAAAGAAAGTGAAGTTCTGTGATGACGTCCTCAGTGTTTCCCACATTTAGCAGCTTCAGCTTTTTTTCCTGTTAGCTCTGCACCCATTCAACCTCTGACATAGTAACAGGTTAAGCTATGAACAGCCACTTATTTACATGGGAGTCAAATATCCAAATGTCTTGCTAAAGGAGCTTAAAGTACTATAATTAACCCATCACAAAGTATAATATACCAAAAATGCTTTTTAAAGTTTGATCTACTAATGATGCTCAGCATGCATTAACATTTTCCCCATTTTTTCATATGTCATACATCAATGGTTAGATAAATTCTCTGATTGCCATCATTTTTATGGCACTTTGAGAGTCCAAGTTGATAACTGCCATTAATCACAATCTCAGCAGCACAGCACTTTGAACATATCTACCACGGAGCTCTGACAGTGGTGACCAATAAGGGACATAGCTTGTTCTGTTTAATACAAAAAACATGTGCTTCATTGTTTTATATCCACATACCATTTCAAGCACAGAGAACCTCCAAAGCCCCTGACTGTTAGGGAGGTTGTTTGTATTCTTTGTACTCAGGACAGTTTTTTTTTTTTCCCCGTGAGAGCTAAAATACAAACTTACAGTGATTAAACTAAGAGAGGCTTTGTTCATGGTCATTCTTATTGTACTCAACTATGATAAAAGCCCTCTGGCCTCTGAGGCTGTGTAGTTTCTGACTGAGAGTCACGGGGAGATAAGCGGTTGCAGAAAAAGTGAGCTATGGACTAACAAATAGGAAAAATACCAGTACTGGAAATATCACTATCAGGAATTGTTCATGAGTTGGTCCTGATTTAGCAATTTTACAGTATTCTCTTTAACAATGAAACAACTACTGAACATAAATTTCTGAACAAAAGGCAAAATTCAGTATAGATAATACCAAGCTTCATGATTTTGGTAACTTGTCTGGGATTCCTTTTTAGGGGTAAGGGGAGGAACTAGTTTATGCATCTTTGAACTATGACCTGATATTAATGAGTTTACAGGTTACATATACAGATGTTCTGAGTTATCAGATCTGCCATGCTTTTTCTATAACAAAGTGTTAGTTCATTCACACGCATTTTGGTGGTTACCTGTATGTCCATATGCATGCTATAATTCCTTTAATATATAAAAAATCCATTATATATTTAAAATACTTTTTTTTTTCTTGTTCTCTAGTCGTTTCAGCAGTTCAGCTGGAACATTGTCCGTTAATAGATCACTAAAGAAGTTACAAACTGAGGCAGTTAGACTGATGTTTCTGTGTAAACCAGATATATTAACATCATTAGTCAATCATTAATAATATAATTGAAAAATTTGGGGGTGGAAGATGAAGTAAGGAATTAAACTGTATTATGACTTAATACACATTGCTAAGGAGATTTCAAGTGTAAGGTGTGTAAGAAATAGTATATTTAATGATAAATCTTTTTATTTTGTTGATATTAACTATCATTCCTTAGCTTGAACATTAGTGCTCATGTAAGATTAATGTTTTTGCACACAACATGAGCACTTAACACAGAAAGTATTTGAGATAAACTTGCAGAGTTCAGTATCTCATGGAATTAATTTATCGGATGTATAAAAAGGCTGAAGAAATAAGTGAAATTGAAAGTCATTGTCCTTGGAGGTGTTTAAAATTGGAATATATGTCACTATAAACGGAAGCTGACTTAGCCTATATTCAGTCTTCTTATTTTTAGACAGGATATTAATTTTTTAATTTTTAATCTTTACGACCGTTCTTCTCCAATTTAAGTGACCAGCCTTCTTCATAGTTCATTAATATAGAACTTTTTATTGTCTTTTGAACAGACCACATTTTTGCCCTAACATAAAATGATAACAATTTTTGTGGCCTGTGATACTGAAGAGGTCAGACTAGATTAACTAAAGGTCTCTTTTGGCCTTAAAAACCTTCTTATGTAGTAGCTTTTTTGCTGAAAATGTCATAACAGTCCTGTCTGACTGCATGCTATTAAATTAAGTTATATGCTTATTGAAAGCTAATTTGTTTCTTAAAAAGCACAATTAAGTCAAAAATATTGCATTTAAAAATATGAGGAAAATTCTAATCCCTCTCCCTTATTATTTTCTTACTAGGCTTTTACCTAGTATCCACAGTGAATGTGCTTCTTGCAGGCATATGCTAAGGCATACATTTCATACGTGAATTAACTCTCCAGGCAAAGAAAGGTATGTAGTGTCTCTACTGGAGTAGTTCCTTGATAAACTTTTACGGTTTTGTGGGGTTTTTTTGTTTGCTTGGTGTTGTTTTGTTTGGTTGGGTTTTTTTTGTTTTTTTTTTTTTTTAATTGGAGCTTCTGTATTCTTGACTCAAGTTCGTATGTAGATATCCAGTTTAGCTAGATGGGTAAAGTTAGATAAACCCCACAGCCATGGTGCTAAGATATGTAACAATTCTTAGCTCCTAGGGCATTTGGGCTACCAGTAAGTTTCAACTCCTTTGCAAGACAACTATTTCTTCCTTGAAGGTGACGCCACTTGTGACCTCTGGCCTGGAGGAAGTGTTTTAACTATTCTGCATGTCATTTTGGTGGTGATAAAAGCAAGACCATAAATTCAATTCCAAAGAAACTACATAGTAACAGCCACTTTCTAGATCTCTGTGATCCTGTCTTACCTTGCACTGACTTCTTTTATTCATGAGTATATCTCATACAAACGCTGAGCCAACCTTGAAGTAAATCATGTGTTTGCACATTGCATTAGGGAAGCAGGCTGGGATGTCACATTCCCGGTCTCCTGAATGTTACATGTAAATTTTACAAATATGTCAGTATTTGTTCCTTGTTAGTAGCCTAGGAACAGGGTATACAGGTTTCAGCTACAGCACAGAGGATGGGCCTTTATGGGGGGACTAAAACCATTTTTAACATACTTTTCCTTTAAAGGGTGGTACTAGGATATGCAAATCAGTCAGATCAAACACTGTAAAGAGGATCAGGAAAGGAGAACAGATGTTTGCCTTTTTCTACTCATTGGATGGATCATCCAGCAGTGCCATTCTGCTTCATTTTCTTTGTCCTGGAATGAATCCCAGTTGCACCAGATGCAGATAATTAGGTGACTATGTATGTAAAATATATATTAAATAATATCCTAAATGAGTTTATAATTTTCATACAATATGAAAGGCAGACATTTGTCTATTTTCTATGTGATTATGCTCATTCTGCACCTGAAATCTCCTCGGTGTGCATTAAACATACTCTTTGAGCTATGAATTCAGTGATCCTACAACCGAATACAGTGACAAAGGTATGGGTTCCAAATTAGATGTGAATAGCTCATTCTCTATCTCTTCCCACTACAGCACAAACTGTGCTCTTGGAAAGCAAAAATACATCAAATGGAAGGTATTTTAGAGATATACTTACTCATTTTTTCTCCTGCATTCAAAATATTGTTAACTTTTCATTTATAATTTTGCGTTATTCTGAATCATAAGGTAGAAAACATTATATAAAAGGCTAGATAAAAATAAAAGGTTATTGCTATATTTGTACTGGCTTCAGCTTAGAATGCCTCCTGCTTAAGTTTTTCCAAAAATTTCACTTTACACAAAGATGGAGAATTCCTATATTATTTAAGTTCAAGTTCAGACACTCATAAATGTGGTATTTAAATTATGGGTAGGGAAAAACAAAACATAACTCATCAAAAAAAAATCCCACCCAAAACAACAAAAGTCCCTTAGATGTTGAAATTCTGATTCAGTGTAAAAATAGAGTAATTTTTTCCTGAAGTTCTCAACAAACTGTAGGTCAAGTAACAATGCATTTCCTTCACACAAAATCATAAGAAAAATACCATTTTAAAGTTTTGCCAAAACATAATGATTTTTCAAAATCTTTCTACTTTCTTTTTTTTGTTTGTTTTTGTTTTTGACAGCTTTTGAGACATCATATTGTGATTATGGCACTATTGGCATGTGGTTATTTTTTTATCCTACTACAGATGTTTAATATAAGGACTAATAGTTTTAATTTTAGTCTGTCTATGGTCAAAGACCCTTAGATGTCTCATGTAAGACTATTTTAACTTCACTAAAGACGTGCAATCATCATTGAGTCCATTCTGTTACGCTGGGTAATTAAACACAAATATTTGATGTTAGTTTATTTTATTCCAAATCACCTTACATGTATGAATTTTCAATGTCAAAAAGTGAAAAATATCCTCAGACCATCATTCCCCTTCTCTCTAACTTGAGTGCTGGTGGATTTACTGAAACCTGCTATTAGTAAATTCTTGGATTATATACTTGTGCCTCAGGTACTTCTATCCAGTTTTCTACACCTCTAGGTGCTCTCTCAGAAAAAAAAATCCAAGTTCAAAGGTGTCTTATAATACCTTAGCTCATCTTAGTTGTCTGAAACAGATAAGTAATTCATAAACATTAAATTAAAAAGTGACATTTTCTAACTTCTTCAGTCTCTGTGCTACAGATTGCTTGAGTGCATCTTTGTCAAAGCAGGGAATTTGGCTCACAGATTTTAAATGGTTTGAGCATTTTAGTTCTGAATATTACTATTGATTTAAGTCAAATTGCTTTGAAAGGTAAGGTTTCAATATAGGGTTTCCTAGGTGAACATGATAATTGCCTCTGTGAAACTGCAAAGAGGTGTTTGGATTTATTTTACTTTATCAGCGTTGTCCAGTACTCTGCATTGAAACACAAAACACTGAATGAAACTTTGTGTAGAAAACATCAGAATTTAAGATCACATAATGAACTGTACTGTTGGAAATACTGTCTATGAAGTGATACATCTCTTACCCTTCAGCTTCCCTCTCACAGCTACTATTTTTAATATCTGGGATCCTCTGCAGAATAAATTAGGGTTTTTCAGTCAAAGGACACTCCTGTATGGTCATTTCACCCTAACCCTAGCAAATTGTTTCTCAAACTTGGTATGGTGTTTCACCTTTGAAATAACACATGCTGCAAAGAATTGAAAAGAACAGGTTTTTGTGTTTAAGCTGCTTCCAACCAACCATTCATTTTTGATTCTGTAGAGTGTGTTAGATTAATAGATTATATACCACATTTTCATTTCTTCCCGTTGGAGTAACCACCATTTGGTAAAAAATGATAGAAACCCTTCTGTTTTAAGAACAGAAGAACACTAGTTTTACTTGAGCTTATTTGAAGAACCAGTGCCTGGATAGGGCTGGTAGGGCTGTAGCAAGTCATCAAAGGTTTAGAAAGAAATTATTAACTCCTCAACTTACCATATCTAGTGGAAAACATTGTTAAATGAAGGAACTTCTATGGCTTTTGCTCTTCTTGGGACACACATGGGTATTTCCCTACTTCCCAAGTCTCTCTCATTTCTGGATGTCTAAGTTATTTGTAATGTATGTTTCTAATAATACAGCCAGCAGAGTGGATAATGTGAAGATAAAAGCTTCACCTATGTTTTTCAATATAGAAATATGGTATGTGGTGGCAGCATACATTAATTCATGTGTTTTCTACATATGTGTGTAGAAAAATAGACAGTGGATATCAGATATCATATTTTCATAATGTAAAGATACAAATCAGTGAAGTTGATGCATTTTCACGTTTTCATATTCACAGGCATTATTATTGCACATACATTGAGAGCTGAACAAAACTATTCATTGTGTCTGAAGGATAAATTACCCTATTCCTCTACATATACATTTTTCCACAGAAATCATCCATGGAAAAAAAAAATCAAATAACTTTCTTCTAAACATTGCAGAGGAGAAAGTCTGTGATATCAGCTTTGTCAAGAGACAATAAGTTAAAACATGTTCTTACTTTACTGAGGGATAATGTTATCACTGCAGCACTCTCAGTCAGAGTAAGATGATTCATCCTGTGGATCCTGGAGCATTAATAGTGAACATCACACTAGCAATTCTTCTAGCACCTGAACTTTTACAACTTAAGTTCAAAACTGATGCAAGTTTAGCAAAAAATACCAACAATCTCTTTTGAACATCATTCTATTCTGGGCAGTTATACAGTGACTGATTCTGAGAAATATATAATTGCATTAAATACAAATAGAAATGTAGAGGTTAAAGAAAGCATAGTTGAAAAGACTCATGCACACTGTGTTTTCCTATCACAGACCTTATAAAATGTCACCATGACTTACCTTTGTCATTCTGGTGCTACCTGGTCTTACAGACATTTACCTGAAAAAAACCCAAACCCTGCTGAAGTAATTAAATTCCCCTGAGATGTCACCCCCGGAAATAAGGACTAATAAGTTTCTCTTTCATTGGTAATGAACATACATTTATAACCCCTACATGCCAATATTAACGCAGACACTTCACTGTATTTCTTCTCAAATAAGTTTCCTGCAAAACTCCAAAATTTACTCTTTCCTTTTTTGAGGCACTGAGAGATACACATGGAGGTCATGTTAAAGGAAGAGTGTACAGTAAAATCTCTTCTCCAACCCAGAAACAAAGGTAATTGAGCAAAGGTGCATTTACAGAAGACTGACAGGAAAGATTGCAATGTGAGACAGACCCATTTTTTGCTAAATCCTTTTTTTCCCTGAGATATCTTGCTCTCTCTGGCTCAAAAATGTTTTGATTTGACTAAGTTTTCTAAGTTACTGCAATTTGCTGTCTTTAAATCAGTTTGGAAAACACAGGGTTTCTATCAAGTCCATCATAGCTTAAGAAATAAAATGTCAGAGGACAAAGAAGAGTAGTATCTCTTGCCCCCATGATTGTGTTCAGTGCAGTGCGGAGTGACAGCAAAAGCTGTCACTGTGGGGCTAAGGCATAGCTTTCCAAATTACTCCCTCTCCATTAAAACAAAAAACAAAACAAACAAAAAATTCTCAAGCCCAACCACAAAACCTCAAGAAGACTCATAGAGAGCAAGGGGAGAGAATGGACAAATGACTTCCCATCAGTCACAGTAGGGCAGGTAAAACAGGTGTGTGAATGCAGGTCTGCCAGGCCCTGGAGTTAGAAATCCCACTGTAGGAGAAGCCATCCTCTCTGCAAGAGACTTCATGTAATGTTGATTGAACATCCGCACTGTAGAACACCTGCATTTTATAGTGTGCCATGAGAGAATTTTTTCACCTGGCTTTTATCACAAAAGCTTGATTTTGAAGCCATTGTTCCCTTTATTATTTGCTTTTTGATTAAACATCACCCATTGTTATATATTCTGAGAAATGCTGGCCCTGCAGCGATTGTAAATCGATAGCTAGATGTGGAGGAATAGGAAGGGAAAGGGGAAAAAAAGAAAACGAGAAAAGTTTCTTACTGCTAAGTGAGAAAGAAAGTTAATAAAAATAGGTCAGGCAATTTCAGCCTTTTTTCATATGAAACAAATGGTCTAATCTTAAGTAGGAGTCACACATCAGGATCTCCAGTGTATCTGGGGCTCATCAGGAAGCGGCATACGAGTAGTGATATAAAAATCCTTTTTCACGGATATCAGGAAGTTTGCAGGATAATAGATTATCCTGCAAAGAATTTGTATTACATCTATCTTTTCACCGAGGATTGAATAAATATTGCAGAAATTAAACTGATATGTTATCCAGTTCATGTACTCAGCAATGATTAAGCTGAAGAAGCATATATGAAAATATCAGAATTTTTTCTTAAAAATGTGTAGAAAAGGACTCTAAATGGATGAAAAAGGAAAACAGAAGGTAAGGAGTTTTTTTCATCTCAAAGGACAATCATTTTAATTGTGTAGTTCCTGGAAATAAAATCTTCCATAATGTAATGAAACCATATTTCAAGTAACTCACATACAAAATCTACAGATTGAAATCCTACTGGAACTCCTATTTATCTGTCTGCTGTAATTAAATTTATCATGCAATCTTGGGGGAAAAAAAAAAAGGAAAGTATTTAAAATACAGAAGGGGAAGAAACTTCCAGATTCAGGCATAAAAATAGAAGACATTCAAATGGCACGAAGTTACAATTCAGGAAAGATTTTGTTAGTTGTATTTGGATCACAACTATAGCAACTGTTAGCATGTGTCACTGCCTCTAATGGTATATGGGTTCAATCAGAGCACACAGAATACCAGATGGGACTGGAAGAAGCTGTCAGCAGAAAGAAACTATGCTCTCTGGTTTTTGCATTCCTGTGCAAAAAGCCACTATTATCAATTGTTTTTATCTGTAAAACCAGTGCTTTTGTTATAAATCTTGGCATGGTCTGGGTTTACAAAGCCAGCAAGTACCAGATGGCTGAAGAGATTCAGGCCAGGTCTAGAGCCTCCTGCCAGCCTTGTTTCTGCAATCAGGAGTATGCAGTAATATGATCCATGTTCAACACGTCTGGGTGAGCAGATGCTCTTCACATGTAGACACAGTAAGTACACTGGCAAAACTGTAGCATGACTGGTAGACAGATGCCTGATGAAAGTAAGGAAGAAGATTATTTAGATGAGTGCAAAGCGCAGCATTGTTGGAATACAGTTAGGGATAGAGTTAGTATCTGGTATGGGTCTGTGTCTTGGATTTATGACCAAAACATTGCTGGTAACACAGGGATATTTTGATTATTTACACAGTGTCAAGGACCTTTCTGTTTCTCACCCCACTGCACCAGCAAATAGGCTGGGGGTGCTCAAGGAGTTGTGAGGGGACACAGCTGGGGCAGCTGACTCCAACTGACCAGAGAGATATTCCATACTGTATGTCATCATACTCAGCATACAAAGCTGAAGAAAGGAGGAAGGAGGGAACATGTTCAGAGTGATGGTGTTTGTCTTACCAGGTCACTGCTACATGTCACGGAGCCCTGCTTTCGAGGGGGTGCCTGGACACCTGCCTGCCCATGGGTAACAGTGAATGAATTCCTTGTTTTGCTTTCTTTGTGTGTGTGGCTTTTGCTTTACCTATTTAACTGTCTTTGTGTGTGTGGCTTTTGCTTTACCTATTTAACCGTCTTTGTCTGAACCCACAGGTTTTCTCATTTTTACTTTTCTGATTCGTTTCCCCATCCTGCTGGTGGAGGGAGTGAGTGCAGGACTGTGTGAGCCTTTGTTGCCAGCTGGGCTTAAAACACAACATCCATGATGAAAAATTAGTCTTAGCATAGGCATTGCTTTAGATGGTAATGACTATCAACACCATGTCAAGATTACTTTGCCATTCAGTAGGCAGCTGCTGATATGAAATTGTGTCTTTGCTCAAGCAGAAAAAGAAATTACGTTGACCACTGGGAGATCTGTCCTTTCCCCAAAAATTTGAAGCATAAATTACTAAGGGCCAGAAGAAAGATTAAAACCACTCCATGGTGAGCACCCTGATGATACTGTGAGAATCTTCTGCAAGAACCTGGAACTGAACTGAGGTTACCCAAATCTTGTTCAAGTATCCTCACAGAAGGCTGCTTGGCCTCATATACTGACATGCAAAAATGTTGAAATGAAATGTTTCCTTCATCATTTTTGTGTTCTTGTAGTTCTTAATTCCATCATCTGTGACGATTATTTCTCTTTAGTAGAAACAAAAATCTAAACTGTTGTTTCTCTGAGAGTCAAGTTGCTGTGCTATGCAACTACATACCTCTTTGGCAATGATAAATGCCAGCAGAATGAGCTCCCCTTTCTCTGCAATATGTCAGGCAGTCCATCCTGTAGCTGAAAATTTCTGATGAAATTTAGCTTTTCCTTGCACTTTTCTTAGCTTCTTCACAGAATCCCATTTATTCCCTGTCGTGGATTGCTTTTAGGAGATTTTGTGGGAAAAGTGCAATGAGGATGCAGAAGGTGATGGGAAAAAAAGTATTGAGTGCCAAATAAAAGCATCAGCTGTGAGATTTGAAAGGATTCTTCAACTTTTGCGTGTTTCTTTATCAGAATCATAGAATATTTCAAGTTGGAATGGACCCTCAAGGAACACCAAGTCCACCTTCCTGCTCCTAATAGGACTACCTTAAAACTATAGCATATGATTAAGAGCACGGTCCATACACTCCTTGAACTCTGACAGGCTTGGGTAATTTCCCTGGAGAGCCTGTTCCAGTGAATAACCATCTCTTTATGAAAAACCTTTTCCTGGTATCCCATTTGAGCTTCCCTGACACAGCTTAATTCTATTTCCTATCACTGGTCACATGAGAGAGATCAACACCTCCCCTATAACTGCTCTCCTAAGGAAGGTGTTGACTGTGATGAGGTCACCTCTCAGACTTTTCTTCTCCAAACTGAACAAACCATCATAAAGATCAAAGAACAAACCACCATAAAGATCAAAGCATCTTTAGCTGCCCCTCATAAATCTTGTCCTTGAAAGTTTTCACCATGTTGGCCCCTCTCCTTTTGATACAGTCTAGGAGTGTAATGTCATTCTGATATTTTAGTTCCCAAACCTGAAACCTGCACACAGTCCTCAAGGTAAGGCTGGACGTGTGCAGTGTAGAGTGCGATATCACCTCCCTCGACCAGGTACTGATGCTGTACTTGATGTGCCCAGGATTTGGTTGGCTGTTCTGGCTACCGAGGCCTACTGTTGACTCACATTCAACTTGCCATTGACCAGGACCTCCAGATCTCTTTTTACAGGGCTGCTCTCTAGCTTCTTGTCCACCAACTTGTATATGTAACTGTGATTTTTCTATCCCAGGTGGAAAAAACCCAGAATTTGCTCTTGTTAAATTTCATACCGTTTGTGATTTTCCAGCTCTACAGTCTATGCAGATCTCTCTATAACATCTCTCTAGCCTTAATGGAGTCCACAGCTCCTAGTTTAATATGATCAGCAAATTTAAGGTACATGCATCCAAATAATTTATGAAAATATTAAAGAACATGGGCCCTAAAACTGAGCTTTGGGTGACCCCACTTGTATCTGGTTGCCAGCCTGATACAATGCCATTTAGCATATTTCTTTGAACCTCACCTATCAACCAATTGCTCACCCAAAAGACAAAAGCATATGGAAGTGACACCTCCAGCCAACAATAAGGTATTTGTTTGAGAGGCTTCTGAACTGAGTAGGCAGAAAGAAGTGAGGCTGCTGGCAACCTCATGTCCCCAGGTCAAGTCAGAAGTAAGGATGAGGACAAACGTGGATAGACACAGTCACACTGTACCAAATACACACAAATATACACAGCTGGCCACATAAATTAAGACAGACAAAAACACATACAAATAGAGATGGCACAAGTGGACTAATCCTCTTCTATGGCAATTCATGGTAAAGGTCTAATAATGAGAAACATATATATATAACAAGTGAATATCCATGTTGTATATGTAAGTATAGAGTACGTCTGGACCAAGATACTGCCTAAGCACCTGTTTATGTGTGACCAGCGCCTTTCGTAATTTTACCCCTTTGCCCCATGCTTGTTCCTTGCCAAACACTTTGACCTTTCTTGCCTGTGAGTCTTCCTAATGTGACACCTGGACACTATTGCTAAGGTTCTCCTAGGACAAGCCTAACAGCAGCTGGGGCCAACATCTCTTATTGGGGATCTCCCCCTCTTCACTGTGCCTCTGTCCTCCTTTCTGTACCATGATGAACCTTAAATCACATAAAGACACTTTTTAAACTTAAAAAATATAGGGTTTTGTCTGTAATGATGGTTTGGCAAGCCCAGACTAATACACTTTATAATCCTACAACCATTTTACAGAACTCATCATGGTGCCTGTCCTTCCAAGCACTGTTTTACAAGGCTACTTTTTTTTTGTTACAACTAACTCTATCCAGGTTTGGTAGGAGATGTGGAAATACTGTGGAAGTACCTGAAAATACTCTTTACCTTAAACCAGTGTAATACATTGAATTTCATACAGGAACACACTTGTGGATGTATGTGCTAGTCTCCTTCAATAATCAACTGAAATGTTTTAGACTGTATTTCTCTTGTGCATTACATGTTAGTACAAGTAATAGCACTGACTCAGTAACGGGTTCATAAGGGAGAAGAGTCAGAAAATCTTACTGAGTTGTCTTTGCAACTCAGAATTAAGCTGTGGGGGTCTCCACCCATTCTTATCTCCTGTAAAAATTGGAGATGATGGACTATCCCAGCTATGCATTAATAACAGAGGTAGCAAATATGCATATATTCCATTAAATTCATCACTTTCTTTCCACAAGAATATAATTCAGGAGGATGAATGTCCTGTCCTAGTCAAACGAAATATCATTTACAAAGCTTCCTATGTATCCTATCTCAAGGGATAAGGCTGCTGCATTGATTAAGCTTTAGAATATTTAAATACAAAAACAAATGCATTTCATGTATAATTTGCATTTTCAAGACTTAGAGAAAATCCAGTCTTGCGTAGCTTAGCAATGAAGACTAATTTTAAAATTTTCATTTAATTATGTGATTATTCCAAAGGAGAGAAGAAAATTTTAAAAATTAAAAACATTTATATAAGTTCATATAAAACCAAAAGAGTCTATTGGTGTCTGATTCTTATACTTTAGACAATCTGTGTATGTTCACAGGTTTCATACTATAATGTACCAGAAAGTATTCAAAGCAATAGCACTGCACAATATAGGTGATACATAAACCAGAGAATGTAATTCTGACTCCACTGACACCTGCAGGGAAACTGCCAGGTCCAGAAGAGCTGAGGCTCCACCCAGCTCATTCAAGAGTGACAGAACCTCTTCAGCATGGCACTTTTCAAAGTAACCCGTGCAAGTCATCACCACACTGCTATGTCCTTGGCTACCTATTTTTTGTAACAAGTGCCATTTTTTGAAGACTGCCAGAAGGTAACAGAGAGGAAACAGAGCACCAAAGCATTTATTGAAATCTCTCTTTAGTGTCCCTGGAACTCCCTAGGCTTTTCAACAAGGCAGTGACATTCCAACAACAGCACATTTCAGAGAAAGCATGGACCCTTCTATGACATATCACCATTCCTATGGGCCCTATACATGTCAGAAAGCTACTTACAGAGAAGCAGCCAGTTAGAGAGTCCTGCCCAGCTGTCTCCACCAGTCATCTTTACTGCTTCTCAAAGCTTCCCCATGCCAGCCTCAAATCTGACTTCCCCTCATTTTACAGAGATACAGGGTTGTTCATTGAAAAGCCTGGACTAGGCTGCACGATTGCATAAAATCAGTGCTGCCCAGATGCCATCCATTCTGTTTCCTTCAGGAAAAAAATGTTAAAAAAATAAAACTGATCAGCATAGTGTAGCCTCAGGGAAATATCTCCTATAGATTCTCATTGAATTTGGTTTCTCTCTAGTTATTACAAAGAAAAATAATTATCTAAAATATTTTTGAGCAACAAAAAGTGACTTCATATTTCAAGAGGCGTACACAGCACGTGATTATGTTTCTATTTAATTAAGGTTATTTTCCATTAGAGAAAGGATAAAGCATAGAATATCACCATAATTAAGAAAATAAGTGCATCAAACTAATATATATTAGTCCCAAATCAACATTAATGAATCTTAACAATTTTTTGAGAACCTTAGTGCTACTGGACTAATAACACCTTATTTAATCTGTGCTTCTGGAAGTCAGTGGAGCAGTGGCAATTTCTACTAGCTGGAAGCATGGTGCAGCATGTTTCAAGTTACTGCTTTCTATATCTAAACTGTTGCCAAAACATTTCTATCAAGAGCTTCTGAAATGGTTTCAGGTAATTGCTACCCTTCACAAATGGTTTTAGGTAAAACTAATGGGAAGGCAATGTGACAATCATTCCTTGCTCATGTTAAAAGAGAAAAAACCCAACTTTTCCATCGAGTCTGTCTTTTAGGAAAATATTCTTCATTTCTATAAATTGCTTTCTAGATGGAATGCTGATCAAGCTGTATTATTTATTCTATCTCATTTTTGCTTGGGCAATTTTGAGTTCAATTTTCCTTGATTTTCTTAATCATCACAACAACTTCTCCTGAACACTTGTTTTATTTTTTAATTTTTTTTTTTTTTAATGGTGACACACTTGCGTCATGGTCATCATGTAGACAAAATGGGAAAAAATGTGACACTTATCAAAGACACATTCCATGTCCTGGCAATGCCAGTGAATGAGAAAAAATTCAGCTGAACTGATGTTTGCTTGCATATAAGGAATGTTTCTAAGGCAGAACATCAACAAAGCGAATTGGAGAAGATGCTGACAATCACAGATTACGCTATACAACTTCATACAGAAGGCACCTCTGGCTCCATCATCAGCAAATTGATAAAATTAATGAAACAGAAGGGAGATCTGTGGACATATGCACATCCTAAAAACTTTACAGTTGAATAAGTTGTGTGACATGGTAGTCATATAGTAAGTAAAACTTTTCAAAGAAATTCTTAGAAATAAAAAAGTTTGGACGTGTATCAAGTAAGTACTGCCTATACCTATATGAACAAATTAAATTCTGACAAGGCTATTTCTATACACAAGAACCCAGTCACCTAAGTTGCTAAAATGGTTCCTGACATTGTTTTGGCCTAAACTTTCCCAAACAATGCATAAACCTGTTTAGAGAATTATCAAATTGTAGACACTTTTTTGTGGCTACTCCTTGCCTATGAGTACCTCCTTTTGGATATTTTTTTGGGGTGAACATGGGCCGTTATGTGTCAGTTCATCTCAGGAAATGGCCACTGGCAGATTTCATTTAATAATACAGTCACACACTCTATAATCCCTATTTTGTTCTTTTTTTTTTTTTCATACTCAATTCATCAGGGAGCAATCAAATTATCAGCCTGTGTGTCTGTCTGTTACATCCTACAGATTTCAGCCAAATTAGGTATCTGATTGAAAAGCAAATTCCTTCAAGTTTAAAGAAAACAGACAATTTGTAGAGAAGTAGGACCTAGAAGTGCCCCCTTTTATGGAAAGATCACTATACAAGTTTGCCCATCACTGACAATGGAGAATGTGCATAATAGACCAACTTTGAGAAACACACTCATGCAAAATTTGGCTTCTTTTGCCTTTCTGCCTACTGAAATATTCATTGATTATTTGTTCCAGTATCCTTGAAAAAAGCAGATTTAGACTCTCTAATGTTTCATTCCCAATTTCATTCTCTCTGGTTTTACCACCTCTAGGCATTTCCATCTCTCATGTTGTTTGGGATTATTTCCAAATCAAGACATGCTTTGAGATTCTAAGGAAGTGGCATTTTAGGGAGCTATAAGCTAATAACTAAGCTCTTGTGTAGACAGTCCTGTGGTAATTTAAGGGAAACTGTGACAATGATTGAGTTGTGGTTCGTCCTTAAGATGAATGGCACTGATAGTGCCTGTGCTGTTCCAAACAAATCTCACAGTCTCGGCCTCTGCCTGAGTTCACAAATTATTTTTTATGGATTTTCTCTCATAGGAAAGAATCATAGAAATTTTCGGATTGGAAAGAACTTTAAAGTTCCTCTAGTTCCAACCACCCTGGACAGTGTCACCTTCCACAAGAGCAAGTGGCTCAAAGCCCCATCCATACTCAAGGTCTACGACTGATGTAATGCTTAATCACATAGAGCATGGAAAAAATATTTTAAAAAGATAGCAAGAGGGAATCTACTTCATTTTACTGTCCTAACTTTACCTGTGTTGATTCTCAGAGAAATTTAATTCATCTATTCTTAGAGACTTTCAACAGCAGAGATGGTACAACCTGCTCTTCCTCTATCAGCTGTGCTGAATGACTTCTGAAATGCTTTCTAAGGTGAACATACACATAGCACTGCATATGCTGGGGAGTCTTACTATTTCTGTCTCTCAATTATTAGCTCAACAGAACTGAGTTACTGATTTTACTGAATATATGCTCTCTGTTGGGGAAAAATAATATCCTTTAAAGTTAATAATAGTGGGATAGCTATTATATTGTTGTAAGTCCTGAGTAACTCCTGTAAGTTTGCAATCATAGTATAATAGAATATTTAAGGTTGAAAAAGAACTTTAAGATTATCAAGTCCAGCTGTCAACCTAGCACCACCACCATGTTAATCATTAAATCATGTCCTCATGTGCCATATCCCCACATTTTTTGAACGCCTCCAGTAATGATGACTCCACCACTTCCTTTCTCAGTCTCTTCCAATGAGAGGTTGCTCTTGCAACCCCTTCCATGAAGACATTTTCTCTAACATCCAATCTAAACCTCCCCTGCTGCATTTTGAGTCCATTTCCTCTTTTCCTGTCACTTGTTACCTGAGAGCAGAAACTAACCCCCACCTCACCACAACCTCCTTTCAGGTATTTCCAGAAACTTATCAGGTCTCTTTTGAGCCTCCTTTTCTCCAAACTGAACAACCCCAGCTCCCTCAGCCACTCGTTATCAAACTTGTGCTCCAGACCTTTTACCAGCTTCACTGCCCTTCTCTAGACACACTTCAGCGCTTCAATGTCCTTCTTGTTGTGAGGTGGTGGAACTGGTACAATGACTTGCAGAAGTACAAATGAGAAAATACTGTGGCCTGAAGCTCTAGAATGTCAAATTTCTTTGTAGGCAACTATTTGAATGCATGTTAAAAAAGCTTGTCAAGAAGTTATAATTGGTATCAAAGTGCTGTTTTTCACCTAATTTGCCTCACTTTAGCTATTTACTATGAATGTCTTATCTATGGGTCCTTATATTTAGGAAAAAGAATTAGAAATGTAGATAAAAAGCTGCACAGCATTCACATTTTGGGGAAAAAATACATTCAACTTGCATTTGCTTTAGCCTCTGTGGGACACTGAGACACTTGTCAAAACCCAACAGGCATACCGAGCTTCAATGATTCATGGGATTTAAATTATTTGCTCTGGAGGAAATCAAATGTGCAGGAGACCCCACAGGGTCCCACCATCTAATTAAAGGGAGCTTTCTTCTTGATCATCCTCATGTAAATATGTAATAAGCCATCAGACTAGAATCATTCTGTTTACACATCATCTGCCAGTCAGGAAGATCAATGATGAGAGCAAGCACTACTGTATATTTATCTGCTGAATATGTTGCAGATCATCTAACAGATTTCTTTATGAAGGCTTGGATCTCCATATGCAGGCTGAGAAGCCTGGAGCAATTCTGAATTGTCTTAAGATACCATTTTGAACAGGGAGATAGATGCTCAAGTTAAAATTCTCTAGGAAGATTAATTTTTGGACATAAACTGTTTTATTCTGTAGAATTCTTTTTGTTGTAGTACTGCTTCTTTCCAGAATCAGATATCATGAAAAGTACTGCTTTATGCACAACCATAAGTGTGATAAAGACTTTATCATTAGCACTATATTTTAAACATGATGCTATCAGCACCAGCCATTGAACTAAATGAAAGCAGACCACTCTCCCGCCAAATGAGATAAAGCAAATGACTTTACAGTGCCAGGGCAGTACGATCTGTTCTCAAACAGTGCTGCTGTAAAAAAAATTACATTGATTTCACAAGTCAGCGGAACTGTATGTGTTAGCATATTTTCCTGTGTTTGAAAATTGTGGCTTTAAACTCTTTAGAAAAGAAATAAAATGTTTTTGTGATAAGTCAGGAAGAAAATAGATCTAATGTAGAATTTTATAAATTTTGTATTTTTTCTTAATTTCTTATTTTGAGGTAATCGCTCTACATAAAGCTACCAACAGCTAATATTCATTTGCTTTTTATTGCTTCTCCAACTGCCTTCTTGTTTCAGTTTATTAGTTAAACTTTATTTCTGATTTTATCACCATCATCAGACTTCAAGCTGGTTTTTGATACTCTTCCCTGCTTTTTATATTCTCCTTTTCATATAAACAGGAGCTTTTCTCTTTTCCATAACAGCCAGAATTTTCTCAAAGGCATGGAAAACCAACAAGTGAGGCCGCTTTTGAAGTAACTACAAAGGATTATATGAAGTATGAATGATACTAATTAGATCCTGTAACTTTAAAACAGTTTGAAAATCCGTGAATTTCTAAAGGCAAAATAATCGCCTTTCTTCCTAGTCTGACTTTTAACCTTCAGTGTTTAGTCTTTATTCTCTGTCTGTAACCAAAGAAATAAGTTCAGATGAATAAACACAGTATTTAGCATTTTTATTTGGGAGAACTGCCAGTTCTTTGATGTACTCTGTTGTTAAATTTTTTGCTTTGGTATTAGAAGATGTGATTCTTACACCAAACCTCCACTCCTGCTCTCTGTATCCTGCTTTGTTTTAGCAGAAAGAGTCAGCTAAAACACAAAATTGTTTCATTAGTGAAGAAATTTCCTTAAAGGGTATGAGGACCTACATTAATATCATCAATGAAACAGGAGGTACACTTACACATTTTTTCTTACGAAACCAAAAGGTTGTTTCTTCTTATCTTCCTCTGGAAAGCAGAATTCTCTAACGTAAAGTAGACAGACCAGACTGTATAAACAAAATTTTCCCTTTAAACTCCTATGCATTTGAGAAGACAGCTCAGACCAAGAGATCAAAAGGAAAGGAAATGGTATAAATTGAAAAAGGGGAAATTTATGTTAGATATTAGGAAAAAAATTCTTTACTGTGAGGGTAGTGAGGCACATGATTACTTTGCCCAGGGAGGTTGTAGATGTCCCGTCCCTGGCAATGTTTAAAGCCAGGTTGGACAAGGCCTTGAGCAACCTGGTCTAGTGGGAGGTGTCCCTGCCCACGGCAGGGGAAGTTGAGACTAGATCATCTTTAAAGTCCATTCCAACCTCCTGACATTCTCTGATTCTATGAACTATGTAAAATTAATACTTACATTAAAAATAATGGCACATATCTTCAGTCAATTCTTTGCAGCAGTCAGCATGAAGCAATGAGTCTTGCTATCTTTTGGTGCCTTTCTATCTAACTTTAGAGACTGATCCAGTTTACAGGATCAGTCCAGTGACAGGTATCTAAGGGGAAAATGCACAGTTAAGACATTCAGGAAATATTACCCCAAAATAAGAAATATGATATGACCATTTAACAAATTCTACATTAGATCTGTTATCTTCCTGACTGATCCCAAAAGCTTTTTCTTTCTTTTCTAAATAGCTTAAAGCCACAATTTTCAAACACAGGCAAACATAAAATCTTTTTTCCCTGAATTTCCTTATTGTTCATTTTTCCCCTTAGGTGCCTGTCCATTCAACGGGATCAGGCTCGGAAGGTAGATGGGAAGGCACCACAACCCATTGCTTCATGCCAATTGCTGCCAAGCATTGATTGAATATAATTACTTTTCTCCTTCAAGTTAGATTGCTGACATATTCCTAGCATTTTGCTCACTTCATACCACTTCAGAACAATCTGTAGCACCCAAACGCATGAGCTCAAATACATTCCAAAATGTGTTTCTATTTCAAGCTGCAGTCAGAAGTGGATGAACAGCAAAAGAAAGAGCCATGTTACCACAGCACTTCTCACACCATATCTGAGCTGATAAAACCTGCTGAAAAGATGTACAGCCTTCATACAATATCACACTGGATTACTTTTGCAACTCAAAATACAGCTGGGTGCATCTGCTAAACATATATAATATAAATCATATTCTTGATTTCAGTGTTAAAGATGTTCTTGGTAGCTCTTGGAATTTCGGATGCAGAGTCATTAATTTTCTGACTCTCTTGATTCTAGTGTCACTCTCAACTGTGTCTTCATTAGTGGCTTCTTGCTGCTGTGACGTGTTGAGCCAAACTTAACTCTGTCTTAGCTCACCTCTTTTGATCTGGGTTCTTCCCATATTACCTATCTGGCTGACTGGGTCAAAGTATCATCATTTTGCCTTTCATATTCCAGTTCTCATTTGCTGGTCTGAAGGAGTCTTCTGAAATCCCTGTTTTCCTAGCAGCCTCCTTGTGCACAAATAGTACTGGAGGAAGTTTTACTTCTTCAAATGATTCCACAGAGCACTGACTTGTGCTGTCCTATAAACTTCTGATTAACCTTTCTTTCAGAGTTTCATTTTACTGTAGGCTTTTCTGATGCCTCCGTATTGAATCTGGTCTTTTGTGCTACAGATTTGATCCAAGCAAGCCTGATGTTTCTACAGGAGCCCCCCAAACGGCTAGGTTTAAGAACAGTGTTGATTTATGTGAAAGAATTTTTCATTAATTCTCTTGAATAACTTATGCAAGCTAGCAAAAATCAGAACAAATATTTCTGGTTTACTTACAATTTCTTCTAGATATAGTTAGCAAGATAAACCATCATACTTTCTACATCATGCTCACAAGCCACACATTTAATTTCCTTGTACCTGTGCTAGCAATGCCAAAAGGGTCATTGGTTCATTCATCCATTTCATGTTCATGAAGAAGGTAAATGTGATGAGGGGAAGGAAAAAGGGATCCTGCTTAAGACACAGAGCATAAGTTCAGTTTAGCAAAAATTCACAGGTAGATAGGTATTTGCCTACATTTCCTGAACCATAACATAGATTCAAGGCCTAACTGGAGCCAATGAGAAGCACTATAAAAACAACATGTCCTGAAGAAACCTCAAAATGGTGTTCAATAAATCAGAATGTTGAAGATGAAACCATTAAAGCAATTGAAAGCTGTCATTAAACCATAAAACAATTGACACTAGGCTTAGAACCTCTTATTATGCATGATCGTTTCCCAAATAACAAAACTAATTTTACACATCATGCTGCTGCATTTAAGTCAGTTACTGACTGGTAGATATGAGGAACTGATTTAATGTGCACATATTATTTCACAGCTGTTTACTTAAGGAGTTCTTTTATCTTGCTACCAGCTACTGTCAGACAGAATATTGGCTGTGGGTCAGATCCATTAGGCCAATCTGTATGGGCCTAATTTAACAAACATTAATTTATAAATGCATTGTATTTTTGTTTACAGGAACTTAGATTAAATATTTATTTTCAAATTTTACAATAACTTTGCCACGGAGGAAAATGAGCAATAATGATTAATGGCACAGAGCATGAAACTTTTAATTGACATCTCCAGTCTAACTGATTACTATTTTTTTCATTGAACTTCAGAGCTCTGTGAGGACAAAAAATCAACTTTGAGCTCACACACTTTGTTGCAGAAATGGAAGATATATATCTAGAAAACTCGGTGGAATGGTATCTCCTTGTGTAGACACTCTACAAGGACAGAGGACCGTCCCTGACCCAGACAGAAATATACGCTACAGATGCAGGAAAAAATATGACGGCAAGTTATTTAGTATTATTATTTAATTTAAAGTCCTGCCAACAGACTGCTAATCTTTCTTGAATAAATATGTCCAATGCTCATATAACTAGAGGCGATTAATTATATGCTGTACAGGCTGCCTCTATGAAACACTGTTGTAGACTTTCTCTATCCAGATAGCTTCCAGCTCCCTCTTACATGTCAAAAACATGAATGAAAGGCTCTCCATCACACAGCTGTCACAGATATGGGAATAAATTACTCTTTGCCCTGTACTGATGTCCCATCTAGGGGGACAGACATTGAAGAAAAACTCAATGGTGTGTTGGGGCCACCAACCTGGTTCAAGTTTATCATGGTCATTTCCAGGTCTTGAGGGCAGGCTTGCCTCCCAATGCAGCTGCACCTGTGCAGCTTTGGGAGTCTGTGAGACAGGATGTGATTGTTTGTTCACATAGACCTATAAACCAGGTGAAGTCTGACATTCACTGGTCCAGATTATAGGGTCCAACTTTACAGGCTCTGAGACGTCCCTTGATCACCCGCATTTTTGAAAGTCATGACTTTCCCAAAGATTGTACTATAGGATCCTGAGTTTCTGTAACTCTTATGAGAAGGTCTGACTAAGGCTGTGACTCAGAAGAGTCATTGTCTGTATATTTCCTTGTCTGAGGAGGACAATGTTAGTTTGCTTTCTATTCTATGTAGAATTTTGCTTGGTATGTGTCAAAAGGTAAGTATAATTAATTGATCTAATTTTCAGACTACCTTGAAGGTTCTGTTATGTTATTCTGTATTAATTACAGCGTTTAAATGAAAGCTGATATCGAAAAACAAAAATTTTATATAATTTAGTTACATTGGCCTTCGTAATTTTATTCATGGTTTGAACCATTTTCAGCATATGACTGGCTTTATCATTTTAATTGCAGGCGACAAACTGCTGCAGTAGACCAGGAGTTGGCACAGCTAGAGCATTGTCTAATGTTTTGGCCAACAATGCATGAATATTAGTAAAACTGAGCTTTCAGAATTATCTCTCTCTCAAATAAGTGTTTATGTATATTTGGATATATAAACACAAACATATAAACATACACATGTATATATGTACACTTACATATGCATAAACCACCTAACCATATAGTTTTAAATGTTTATAAATATATAGATATATGATATATATAAGTATGATGCTTTCAAAAAATAAACAATCCTAAATACACTGAGGACATTTCATATTTGAAGAAGTCAGTTGGAAAACTACCAATAAACATCCAGATGCCTCCTTCAATCATAATTCAGATATTAGTGGCAAAGTCTGGCAAGATTACAAGCTTCAGAGATACTGTAGTTTTAGTGGAAAAAATAAGACACATCAAGCAACTTTGTCCTTGCATAATCTATTTGTTTGTCTCTTTAATTTAGTCCAGCTGTTGCATTCTAGCTACATTGTAAAAATAAAAAATAAATAAATTCGAACTTAACCTTTGTTGAATTTCGAAAGATTTTGGATCTTTCTACATGCCTGGTAAACACTTTCTGCCATAAGAATTCAAATTGTGAAAAAGCTTAGTTAAAATTTAAACAATTAAAAAAATAAATAAAATTTTAAAAGGCTTGTGTTTGCAGTGTGCATAGAGGATAAAAACCCTATGAGACCTCTTACGTCAGATGGAGTATTTGAGAAGTAGGAAAGAGTCTCAAATCCTTACTGCCGGTGAGATGGGTGCTTCTCGGTGAGGGTATGCAGGAAACAGCAGTGAGAGCAGCCATGCCTTTGCCACAGCAGTTCTTTCTTGCCTCTCACAGGGGAGAAGAAGGGTAGGGACATTGAGAGGTCCTTCAGCTCCCCTTCCTACTTCCCCCACTAGCACCCACTGCTGCAGCAAGAGCATGTTTGCATCAAGCACTCTGCTGGCTCATACGGGATGGGGATGGGCCTGCTGCTGCCAAAAAGTACTCTGCCAAAGTCTGCTGCTGGGGACACAGTGAGAAAGGAGGTGTACGGTACGGGGAACCAGCATGCAAAATCTGGGCCACCACACCGTTCCTAGGGCATACTGCAGAAGAGCTTGGCTATAACAGCTCATGAGCTTGCTCAAGGTTGGGAGGACACAGAAGTTATTTAGACCTATGGCACTTCTCATTTGGCAAGCTGCAACATTCAGGGAGAACTTCAGTCTTTTACAGTTATTTCATTCTGAAATCTCTGTGCCAGGATGCTCAATAACTCTTAGGCAGCACTGTGCTGCAATATAATGCTCTGCAATATAAAAGAAAAAACAAAGAGGACAGTTAAATAAAATGGGGTTGAAAAGAAACCATATGGACAATATAGTCAGTTTGATTTCAGATTCTTTATTCTTTCAACACTAAACTTAGCAAAATTATTATCCTCTTGAAAAGCAGTAACTATGTTTAGTAGGAATGGTGCTTTGCTTTAAACTTGTAGTGGTGGGCTGTTTCAGCCCCCACTGAGGTAGAGTAACTAAGGTTCTTATTAATAGATACACTTAAGAAAATAGATAAGGAAAAGATAGTAAGAGAAAGAAAGAATAAGAGTGGGGAAGCCACAAATAAAAGATTTGACAGATTAATATACAGTCAGGTTCAGGTGGGAAAGGCCGGGTACCTCCCCTGGGAGGGGAGTTTTACACTGTCTGATGTGACACTATCGATCATGCAGATTCTTTTGCTGGAAGGCTACAGATATGAGTCTGGGGGCACTTTGAGGGTCTTTGATGGTTTATAACCCTTTGTAAGATATGACAGCTGTTTCTCAAGCCTGTGTAATTAAGCCAGCTATGCCTTATCAGAAGACATGAATACCCTCAGGCCTACATGTGCACGTCCCAATACCTCCTGGGGGAAGAGGGAGAGAGGGTGGGCCTTAACAGAAAGGAGGACATTGGCATTATGAAAAGCATTATCCCACTTCACAGGATCTGCTTTTTGCCAGCCTTTTCCCTTAGGTGGTTTAAAAACCTGCCTGTTGCTAAAGTTGGTTTGTCCTGAGCATCCTCCAGTGATGGATGCGCACGGCCTCTGCACCTGGACTGTTCTTATGGAGATCAGAGCTTTTGCCACTACGCATCCAAAACCCTCTTCTTTGGCTGAGGGTTGCAAACCTGGCCTCAGCAAAGCACCTGCTGCTTTTGTCAATGACCAATTGTTCGAATCATTAACCATTAACATTTCAGTCTCTCACAATGGGCCAGCCTGCAAAGTCTTCATTCTGAACACAAAGATGTTCAGGGAGTTGAAGAAACACAGCCCCAGGAGTGGGTTATGGATTGTTAGCTGCTGATGTTAAAAATAGTCGTATGAGTGTTTGGGATTCTTGAAGAAACTGTAAAATGGCAATTCTTACATCACAATATGTCCACTAGGAAATTCACCTCATATTTAGTACATCTTGTTGATGGTTTTGGTTTTCTGCACTTAAACTTGTAGATGAATGTGGAACTGTTTCTTACACAATCAAAAGTCATAGTTCTACAGAAACTTGAACAGTTGTTGGATTTTCCAAAGGCAAGGAGTATCAGTGACATCAGAAGGAATACTAAAAGGGTAAAATTATACAATGTGTATATGAGAATATTGCTCTGGGAACAAAAGTACTTCATAGGTTTGGGAATGTCACAACTGACCTAATCCATGAACCTCAAAAGCAATTTCAAACTAACATTTTTTGACACTTGTATTCCAAAACTCACATTTAAAAGGAAAAAAAATTAAAATATGTGATTGTCACAGATTCTATAACTCCTAAGGAGCTCTACCTAGTGATAGATGTTCAGCCCTCCTGAAAATCAAAAAAATAAGTGATCCCTGGTGGGTGTAAACTTTTTTTATGGTTTAATTTTGAAACAATGCACAACATCCTTTGAATTATCAGAAGTCAGCTAAAAGAATCCACTGCCCTTTACCTCAGCCTTTCCTCCCTCTCATACTAATGCTTTGATAAATCAGACTCATTTAAAGACCAGAGAGGAAAGTGGAATTCATGAGGACGTCTCTGTATTTACAATCCCACATCTTCACGCCCTGGCAGCTCAATGCCATTCTTCAGAAATAAGACAGCAAAGAACAGATTGATTTTCTTTTTTTAATTGCATCCCTGCCAAGACTCTATTGGCAGGAAAACAGAGGTATGGACTCAGGGTTTTTTAGATGCACTGACACAAGCTTATTTGTCAAAGATCAAATCTCCAGTGAACAGCTTGCTGCAGCTTTTATTTCCAAGACTTTGATAATAACATCAAATTGATGTTGCATTGGTGTGCACTGAGACAGCAAAGAAAATTTTGAAAGATGTTTGGAAAAGTACAGAAAAGGACAGAAAGAGAAGAGGGAAGAAAAGTGATGCTTTTAAACAGCTTAAAGACAAATGTGTAATACATTTCAAGATATAGTGCTGAGCAATATGCTTTATCAGGCATAATGAAGAAAAACTA
The DNA here is from genome assembly GCA_014706295.1 of Lycocorax pyrrhopterus obiensis. Lineage (NCBI taxonomy): Eukaryota > Metazoa > Chordata > Aves > Passeriformes > Paradisaeidae > Lycocorax > Lycocorax pyrrhopterus. The sequence continues at coordinate 73,358,139 of JACSVZ010000002.1, forward strand.
ATTTGAGAACAGCTATACTCTTGATTTGTTTCTTCTAAAAGTTTAACTTTCTCTCTGTAGAATGCCATTTCAAGACATTAATGAAAGGCTTGACACTCAAGAATATGGTTAAAAAAATCACACACTTGCCTGGATTTCAAGCAAGATGTCATCTGTACAAAGGCAAAAAAAAAATCTGTCAGCAAGAGTTGTTTTGGCAGGGATGAATGACTAAGACCTGTAATTCTTGATAATGTTTTCAATCAGAGGGGAATATTTTTAAGCTTCTTAAGTATGATTCTAATAGCTAGAGCATCTAGCTAGTCTTGAGAGCACTAGAAAGCCAAATGCCATGTCCCCTAGCTGCTAGCATTTATGAAATATGTAATTCCTATCAAACATATTTTATATCTCTCCTCTCTCTTGCATCTCCTGCCCTTTTAGAAAACAGGGACAACTACCAAGGAAAACTGAAACTCTCCTCTCTGCAGTTTCAAAAGTATGTTATAACCATTAGGCCATATTTCTAGACCACTTGACTTCCCTCTCATCTACATTGAGATTGTGCTGCTGCTAGTTAACAATACCAGTCTCAATGGGTCAGACAAAAGCAAGCCTGGAAAAACATCGTTATTGCTCCCAGCTTCCACTGAAGACTACTACTGCAATTATGAACCTCCAGCCTTATTATTGTATTCAGCATCTTTGACAGGTTTCTATACCTCACTAATACACATAGCACTTAACAGTGAGCAAGAGAGGAGCAGAGGGACTGTAGCCCAGATGTGAAGAGGCAAAGACAATAAGGCATCTCATAGCTCATCCCTTTTTCTGCCTACTCTACACTCCTCCTTTTGTCCAACTTTCATTCTGCAAGTGCCCTTTGATACAGAGTGTGTACCAGAAAATGCTTATTTTAGAATCTGTAAGTTAAGATAACAATAATACACCCATCTCTTAGCTAAGGGACTCTCCGTTTCTCTGAAGGAAAGATTTTATACTGCAAAACTAAAATTTCCCACTGTATTGGTTTTGCATGGCCAGGTTTCAATAGTGAGATGAGGAGGCTACAGGGACGGCTTCTCTGAAAAGCTGGTAGAAACTTCCTCCATCTCCAACAGAGCCTCCTGCAGGCATTGACCTGTTTCTATCCAAGGCCAAGCCAAACAGTGATGATAGTAAAGCCTCCGGGATAACATATTTAAGAAGGAAGAAAAGTTACTGCGCAGATGCAGTTGCAGCCAGAGAAGAGGTGAGTGAGAACATGTGAGAAGAATAACTCTGCAAGCTCCAAGGTTCGTGCAGAAGCAGGGAAGGGAGGTGCTGCATGAGGGGTAACTGAGATTATCCTGCAGCCCGTGGTGAAGACCACGGCGAAGGAGCTGCAACCTTGCAGCCCATGGGGGTCAGTGGTGCAGAGATCCATGTGCAGCCCATGAAGGAGCCCCACTCTGGAGCAGGGTTTTGGATGCCTAAAAAACAGCTGTGACCCGGTGGGAAACCTGGAGCAGGCTCTTGGCAGGATTTGCAGAACCATGAAGAGAGAAAACCACACTGGAGCAGCTTTCCTGGCAGGAATTTTGACCCCTCTGAGGACCAGCGCTGGAGCTGCCTGTTCCTGAAGGACTGTACCCAATGGAAAGACACCCACAACAGAGCTGGTCCTGAAGAACTGTAGCCTGTGGGAAGGACTCACACTGGAGAAGTGGAGGACTGTCTCCTGTGAGATGGACCCCATGGTGAAGCAGGTAAAGGACTGCTCTCCCTGAGAAGGAAGCAGAGGCAGAAACAACCTGTGATGAACTGACCATAACCCCCACTGCCTCTCTCCACACATCATGCGGTTGAAGGAGTTAGAGAACTGGCAATAAAGTTCAGCCGAGGAAAGAGGGAGAAGTGGGGTGAAGGTGTTGTTAAGATTTGTTATACTTCTCATGATCCTGGTCTGACTTTGACTGATAATAAATTCAACTCATTTTCCCAAGCTAAGTCTGTTTTGCCTACGACAGTAATAGATGAGTGATCCCTCCCTGCCCTTACCCCAACCCATGAACCTTTTGTTACGTTTTCTCTCCCCTGTCCAGCTGTGGAGGGGGGGTGATATAGTGGTTTTGATGGGCACCTGGCATCCAGCCAGGGTCATCCACCACACCCTCTAAGTCTATGCACTGACCCAAGTAGGTGTGTAAACACAAGTGTGTATGCACACAAACCACACACACTCGTAACTGGTGACCCAATCCAGGCAGATGTATTTTCTCAGCCCTTTTCTATAAGCATGAAGACCACTGAAGCAAGGAGAGGGACAGTCGAAGAGAAATAAATATTCAGGAACTGTCATCTAGCACCTTGAGAGCTTTCACATGCTTACATAGGCAATTCAAATGTGCGACAGTATTACAGATATGATCCCTTCAACCTATAGAAATAAATCAAAAGACAGATGAGTAGTTCACCTCAAACACTTCAAAAATCAATTTAAAAAATCAAATTCAGGATAAATACTTAAAAAAAAAACCATTAAGAAGTGCCATTGGAAAGAGGTCTGTGTGACCTCAGGACTTTAAAAGATGCTTGTAATTCACTTTTGTCCAAAAGACTCTTTGTTGGTGGTGGTTTGTTTTATTTTTTTTATTTTATTTTATTGTGAAAGCTTAATGGGTCCTTGCCATTTTGTTTTACAACACTGCCATTAAAATTCATGAAAATGTAGGCATCATCTGCCAAATGTGACCCACATTTTTTTTCACAATCTTTACTTGAGTGTGATCCAAAGTCAAAACCACAGCATACATGATCCACTTAATAGAGGTCCTGCATAACAAAGCTGACAATTTATTGGTAGATCAGTAGTCCTGCGGTGGAAATATAATCCTCTATGAGTTTTCCAACTACAGAAAAAAGCTGTTCAGAAATATCAAAGTATGCTTTAGTGTTTATCCACTTACATGCTTCTTTTTGTTCTGAAACCAGTGTTTTCTGATTTTCTAAAACATACTTCCTCTCTCAGCTTCAGTTTAATTACATTGCTACAGGAAAATTGTCAGATCATTCAAGCAGCGGAAGAATTATGGTGGATTGAAGATTAGGCTTTTCACTCAGGGAGCCTGTCATCACTGATACAAGCCTGAAAAGATGAGGTGCCCACATAGGGTTGAAACAATAAAGAAAATAAGATCTAAACATAAACATACCAAATGACTCAAATTGGCTAACTCTGACTAAATAAAGATTTTTATGTTACTCTGATTATTTATCTATTTTCATAGGCAATTAAGTAGAGCAATGCCAGTAAAGGGAAACAAGGACAATATGGTTACCTAATGATTAAGAAAATGAATTTAAATTGCTTTTCATACAGTGGGAAGAAAATCAGATTGTTTTACACACAAAACTAGATTTTCTAGAATGAAAACTACACTCAATATTTCAATTCTTATTTAAAAAAAAAAAAAAGCTCCTTGCAAAAAAGGTAACCAAAATTATTCTTCCCATCTTTAGCCTAGATCTGATTTGGTGATGTACCCGCATACTGTCCTAAAAGTTGATACCTGGAAATTAATTTATCTTCAAAATAAAATTAATGCTGAATTTTGCAGAAGACTGGAAGTAATTCTTTGCTCTATCTGTATACTTAGTGTTTCAGCATAAGTGAAAAGTAAACCAAAACTGAGTCTCAGACGCAATATCTCAAAAAACTACATTGCTTAGTTCAGATGAGGAAATGTTTTAGTTTTATCATGTGCTTTGAGAGATCTTGAGTAGGTCAGAGGACTGTTCTACAAGTAAGAGAACATAAAAGAGATTCAAAAACTTTTTTTATGTAGAGAAATATTTTCTCATCTCCATACTCAAGGGTTTGTAGACTTAGATTTGTAGAGATTTCATGAAGAGGAGTCTCTTGAGACACATTCAGAGATGTCTGAGTTAGACAGCCATGTAGATTCATATTTACCCTTATTCCTAATAATTTAACATCTAGTTACAACAAATCATTACTTTGTTTTGCAGACAAGATCACTTCAGGATCTCAGTGTTTGTGAAAGTTGTTTCTTTTCACCTAGGCCTATTGCAGTATCATCCTTCTTCAGATGACATTCAGGTAGTAACAGTGATCTGTGACTGCAAAACATATTTCAGTGGAAAAAACTGTCCTTGTCTGCAACTATTTTCTCTGTTGGTCCAGAGAGCATGCTTGTTGCAAGCTGGGATTAATAAGCAAAAAAAAGAACAAATGACTGGCATTTAATGTTTTGTTTCCATCAAGTTGATTCCAACAAATTTAAAAGTTCTATTTAACCTATTATTTTTTGATCCCTGTAAGGTTGTCTAGAGATTTCTAAATGTGTGTCAGCTGTTGCTGCAGACTGTGGCGCCCAAATTCACAGACATTAACTGAGTCTTGTCTCCAACATCATTAGCAAAACTTTATTGTTGTAGCTCTGCAGACCTCATCATTCAACAAAGGAAATTATAAGATAACAGTTACATTTCATATTGATTTTGATGGGAATTGGATCAGACCTTGACTGTCTGGTAGTTAAAGTCTCATTCTCGTTACATACTTTGTACCAGGAGCTCAGTTATTTTCCTTCCTTTATTGACTTACAGAGGCTTTCACAGACTGTTTAAATACAAGTCAGCAAATATGTCAAATAAGGTACTTTTCGCAGTGCACCTTGGCTTTTTTTGGCAGACATAAGTCACCCTGATGTTTAATGTTCCATGCCCTTTTTATTTTAAGTTTAAAATTTTATGCTTCCCAGATAGTACATCACAACTGCATTAGGCACTCATTCAAAGTCGGCTGTGGTCACTAAGATGCTTTTCATTGACTTCATTAGAGTCTGAAATGGGTTCATAATCTCGGGTTCTGTGTCATCTTTTTTGTGAACAGGCTTTTGAGGTCTTATAAGAACTCTTAAGCATGAGTACGATGTAAATGAATTAAAAAAAAGTAGATTGGGATGCACTGATACAAACTAGACATAAAATTACTTCTAAAGATAAGCATTGTGGATTGCATCCTCCTGAATGCTGGAGAAAACAATCACATTTACTTAGGAAAGCACTAAATCTATTTTTTTCCAGTTTTCAGAAGGGATTGTTTTTTTTTTTCCCTAAGGGGTACAATATCTTGTTTATAATTTATTTTGGAAAGGTCTTTAAGCAGTTAAAAGGTCTAAATAGCATAATTACCAGAGTTGAAAACATGTTTAATCACCTTTTGAAGAATAAAGTGTGCTTAGTGGATTTCCTTTAATTAAGCTATCTAGATGACTCAGACAATATAAATATTTTTGGAAACTTTTCTTTATTACGTTCTGCAGGAGGTAAGTTAGGCCAGTAAATATTTCCAGAGCTATTACACAGGGAAAAAAAAATTGTGCAGCCAGCTTATTATCTCTTTATATTAGAGTATATTCCCTTCTCCACCAAGATGAACTGACCTCAAGGATCCTTCTTATTAATGGAAAACTCGCAAAGATAATGAGAAATGGCATTTTGATGACATAACCTGGAGGAAATGAAAAAAAAAAACAAATGTAGATCTGAAAGTGGAAATGGCAGCCTAAAAATCACTAGCTCATTACAAAAATAAATTTTAAAATGATTTTCTACTTTATGAACAATGCTTATGTTAATCCATCAAAATGAGTATGGGCATCATTTTTTCAGCATCCAACCTATTTGGCCTGGTGAAATTTGATGACAGGAGGTCAAAGATACTGTTATATAAATATTTTGCACCAGCTATTCACTCAGTAAGTGGCCAACACAAACTTTTATACTCTGATTTGTGAAAGATCTGTGACTACAGCCAAAGTTATTTCCCTGATTCTTTAGCCTTTTTTTTTTTTTTAAATGTGGCATATTCCATTTTTAGACTGACGCTTGCTTTATAAACCAGTGACATACTTTAAATGTATATCTATGACTCAGTTTTTGGATTAAAAAATAACATGCAACACTCAAGTGCATTCAGTAGGTACTAAAACCAAGCATTAAATGATAAATGCATATATTTGAATAGAACCTATCCATAATAAAGAGGATCACCTTCTTTATTTAAATTAAAAAAATATTTTGATGACAAAATATAACAGCCAAAGTATATATCTCAAGTATTTTAAGACCACTTAAAAAATCAATATAGTGTGTACCATCATGGGACTAGCAATTATGTGGAAATGATTAAACAAAAAAACAATTTTAAAGAAAAACTTAGATGATAATATAGAGTAAGGAATACTTTCTAGAAGATTATATACTTGATAAGTAAATTTGTTTTTCTTCTTATATAATTTGTGAGCTGATCATATACTTCCCTAATAAACTGTAAATTCAAATATCTTCAACAAATGTCTTTCTAAAATTTTTGCTTTATAGATTGTACATTTCAAGATGAACCTGTTGATTGTGATTAACCCAAGAGTCAAAGTAAATTGATTTTTTTTCCCCGAGTATCTCCAGAAGACACTTTCTCTGAGACAGGAAAATCCTGGTAAAATCTGAAGATAAAGTAGCTGTTAGCTATTGCATTTAAAGGAATAGCACTGGAATAGGGGGGGGTGTGTGTATATATATATATATATATATATACACACATATATATACATATATATACATATATATACACGCTGACTGTCTGACTTTTGACTTTCAAAGGCATGTGTATGCGTCTGGAAAACTTGCTTTCTGATATGTTCCTGCAATTTAAATATCAAAATAAATATAAGAATAGAATATTTACTTTATTTTACTGTTTAATTAGAATTTGAGAGTTTTTTCTCTGCCTCTTAATGAGTATTGCAGAATTTTCTCACTTTTTCAAGAACATCTTTAGAATTTTATCTTGAATATTAGTAGGAAGAAAAGAATAGCAAAACCTCATCATATTTAGTGTCTGAATTCCCTTTTATTTATCACAATAGAATAGCAAAAACACGAGGAAAAAAGATTGACGGAAGGATTGCACCTATCTGCTTTTTATCCAACCACCATAGATGACATGTAACTTGATAAACATTTCAGTTCTTATGATATATTTCTGCGTTACACCACAGAGAAAAGTGTCTTAAAGACAATTATAATCAAAATGTGAATGTTCATAAGTAAATATTATTTTCTTCCAGAAAATGATGTCTTGGAGGCACATTAGTCAATCACCAAAAAACTACATATAAACAGATTAGCAGCTCTTACAATCAAAAGCATCTACTATAATGCAAATATATACATTACAAATACCTGTTTTATTAGATTCTTCTCATGTGCTACTGAATTCACAGTCACTCCCTGCTCTTATCTTGACAGAAGCCTGATTTATTTGACTTGTTGAAGACTGACATTAGATGTGCAATTTCTACTGAACATGCCTCAAACACACAGGCCCATGTCCTGGACTATGTGTAGAGCAACCATTTTGTACAGCAGAAAAGAGCTGTGAGGGACAGATGAAGAAATTACAAGTAAACATTATGAATTTAGACTATAATAACTTTTCTTTCTTATACTTTTTGGTTTTTATCAAGATCAATATAGTTATATAAAAGTATGGAAAACCGTGCAGAATGACATTCATATCAAATACAAGGTAATGCTCAGTTGTTTTTATTAAAATTTGAAAACATATCTTCAACCTACTTCATTTTCTATTTTATTTCCACCAGAAAAAGCATTCAATATTACTTTTCCTCAAGCAATCATTGCAAAAGAAACCGTGCTTTTTCTTATGAAGAATCCATTCAGTCCATCCATTTCTGTGGGTCCTAGAGTGGTAGGTCAGGTTTTCTGCATAGTTATACATTTTGTTATGAATGGCACATCTGCAAGACTTTTAGTAGAGCCTCCTTGCCTTCCCAGGTGCCTTCGTACAACAATTACGGGGCTTTGGATGTGGAAGGCCCATCAATAAACGATGTGGATAACTGTCCATCTACACCAGAGATGTTGCCATGATACGCCCAGTATCACAACCACCTCCATGAAGATGCCCCCTTCAGAAGGGAATAGAGGGTCAAATATTCCTGACAGACTATCCTCTTAGGGAAGTCTAATGACTTCCTGGGGCCCAGGTTATGAACATGACTAGCAAACTTCCCAGCCTGGTACAGCCTTTTGATTGCTATCCATTACTGCTCTTCCATGTGGGTGGTGATGAAGATGCCACTCATAGTCCAAGATGCAATCCGTAGTCCAAGGACAATCAAAAGAGACTTCAGAGCCTTGGGATTGTTGGTAAGGGAATCTGGAGCACAGGTTACTTTTTCCTCTCTCCTTCCAGCTGCAGGGAGAGACACTGGGAAAAACAGGCTGTTCAGAATGGACAGGAGAGGAAGGAGAGGTGGAGGGGTTGCCCTCTACATCAAGAAATGGACAGTGTAAAGAGCTGTGTCTGAAGAACAGAGAAGAGCAAGCCAAAACCCTGTGGGTAAGAATCAGAGACCAAGGCAACAAAGGGAACCCTGTGGCTCCTGTCACCTGCAAGCTGCCTGATCAGGAGGAACCTACTGATGAAGTCTTGCTCCAGCTACAGGAGGCTTTTCACCCACAGTTTCTGATCTGCCAGGGGGATTTCAACCACCCCAACACCTGCTGGGAAAGTAGCATGGTGAGCTGTAGGCAATCCAGGAGAGTCCTGAAAAGCATTGAAGATAACTTCTTAAGCCAGCTAATAGACAGCCCTGCCAGAGGGGATGCAATACTGGACCTGATGGTCACCAAAACGAGTGAGTTAATCAGTGCTGTAGAGACTGGAGGCGACCTGAGCTCCAGTATCCACACACTGTTGGAATTTTCATTCCTGAGGCTTATGGGTCAGGTGAAGAATAAAGTAAGGATCCTAAGTTTTACAAAACCATCAATCCAGCTGTTCAAGGATTCAGTCAATAAGACCCTCTGGGAAACTGCCTTAGGGACAAGGCAGCAGAAGAGAGCTGGCATAACCTTAAGTATGTTTTTCATAGAGTGGAAGAGCCCTTGATGTTCATGTGTAAGAAATCAAGAAAGGAAGGAAAGAGAGTGGTATGGCTGAATCAAGGCCTGCTGGTCAGACTGAAAGGCAAGAAGGAAAAGAAAGTGGAAGCAGGGACAGATCTCCTGGGAAGAGTAAAATATGCTGATAGCTTGTGTAGGGATGGGGTCAAGAAAGCCAAAGCACAACTGGAGCTGAATATGGCGAGGATACAAAGAAAGGTTTCTACAGCTATGTCAGACAGAAAACAAAGGTCAGAGAAAGTACACTCTCTGATGAACACAACCGTCAAGCTGGTAACAACGGAGGAGGAGAAGGCTGAAGTATTCAATAACTTTTTTGCCTCAGTCTTCACTGGCAACCTCTGTTCCCACACCCCTTACTTGGATGGACCTCAAAGCAGGGAATGGGAGAGCAAATTCCCTTCCACTGTAAGAAAAGATCAGGTTCATGACCACCTGAGGAAAATCTGAACATATGTAAGTTTATGGAACTTGACATGATGCATCCCAGAGTCCTGAGGGAATTGGCTGATGCAGTTGTCAAGCCACTCTCCATCATAATTAAAAAGTCATGGCAAGCAGGTGACGTCCCAGGTAAGTGGAAAAAGGCAAACACTGCACCCATTTTTAAAAAGAGTAGAATGGAGGACCCTGGGAACTACTGACATGTCTGCCTCACGTCTGTGCCTGGAAAGATCATGGAACAGATTCTCCCAGAAGCTAGGCTAAGGCACATGGAGGAAAGGGAGATGATTTAAGAGAGTCAGCATGGCTTAACCATGGGCAAGTCCTGCCTAACCAACCTAGTGGCCTTCTATGGTCGAGTGACTACATCAATGGACAATGGAAAGGCCACAGATGTCATTTATCTGGGCTTTTGTAAGGCCTTTGATACGGTCCTCCAAAACATCCTTTTTCTCTAAACTGGAGATAGAGATTAGATGGATGGACAGTTTAGCGGATGAGGAATTGGCTGGATGTTCACATCCAGAGAGTAGTGGTCAAAGGTTCAATGTCCAGATGGAGATCAGTGACAAAGGGTGTCCCTCAGGAGTCTTCATTGAGAACAGTACTGTTTAATACATTCACCAAAAACATAGAGGGATCAAGTGCACACTTAGCAAGTTTGCAGATGACAGCAAGCTCAGTGGTGCAGCTGACACACCTAAGGAGTGGGATACCATCCAGAGGGACCTGAACAAGCATGAGAAGTGGGTCCATGTGAACTTCAGGTGATACAACAAGGCCAAGCACAAGGTCCTGTGTCTTGGTGGGGGCCATCCCTGGTATCAATACAGTCTGGGGAATGAAGGGATTGAGGGCAACCCTACTGAGAAGGACTTGAGGCTGCGGATGGATATAAATTTCGGCATGACCTGAAAGTGTTCTTGCAGCCCAGAAAGCTAGCTGTATCTTGAGCTGCATCAAGAGTGGCCAACAGGTCAAGAGAGTTGATTCTGCCCCTCTACTCCATTCTGGTGAGACCTCACCTAGAATATTTCATCCAGACTCCACAGGGAAGAAATTAATCTATTGGAGCAGATCCAGAGGAGAGAATCAAAAATCATCAGAGGGATGAAACACTTGTCCTGTGAAGACAGGGTGAGAGAGTTGGGGCTGTTCAGCCCAGAGAAGAGAAGATTCTGGGGAAATATTGTTGGAATCCTTCAGTATTTACAGGAGGCCTATAAGAAAAATGGTGATAAATTTTTTAGCAGGGCCTGAAAGAGGGCCAATTTTCACTAGATATAAGGAAGATATTTTTTTAATGCTCAGAATTGTTTTCCAGATTTATACATGAAATTCCGCATTCATTGTAACCAATGACAAAAAAATTCTTGTTTTCCTAAACTCCTAGCTTTAAAACATTTTAAGAAATGAAACAAATTAAATGAAGCAATAAATGTTTTGCCATTTTTCATTGAAATTTTGATGATAATCTGCTTTAGCACCCTGATGAGGAGCTATAACATTGAGATATTCCACAGAGATACCTTCACAACTACATCTTACAGTATTTGTTCAGAGAAATTATTTATTTAATTAATTTCACTGGAAAGACTCTTAGGGAATATAGTTCAAAAAAACTTCACTCCCCAGTTTACAACTTTCTGATGTCTTACAGCATGAGACATAGATGGATCTTTTTCAGGGAATTGTACATAGCAGTTTGGAAATCGTACAGAGTTGACTCGGTGAGAAATATGTCTCTATTACCCTATGCACCACATTACCTTACTTCAGTTTCCTGAAAGAGGGGAGTAACTATCTCACTATTATCACCTTGATGCCACTCAGTAACTTCAACATATTCTTATCAGCAATAAGGTTTCCAAAATACAACCACAATGTTTGTTGTGTTAGTCAGAGAGTCTAGTAAGTACTGAATACTTGAATTCCTAGGATAAATTTGTAAATCTTACTACCCAGGGTTCACCAAAACCTTTCTTTTTATTGTCACTATTTTACCCTATTAAAACAAATAGACCTGAAATTGTCCTCTAGCATATATCAGAACAAATAAAACGCTAAAACTTTTTTTGTGCAGCTGAGATGTGCAGGTGTCCCTTTTACTTTTTGTACCATGAACTTTCCACATGAGCTTGTAGTTTTTTAAACTGATCTCCCTGAGATTTGTGCAATTATTTTTGAGTGAATTATAAGCAGTTGGTATGAATTGATTCCATTTGTTAAATTCAAACACAGAATACCTTTCATTATTTTGGTTTGATCTTACATCTATTTCAGCATTATTTAGTTGTTTGATTTAACCTTCAGTGATTAGTTGTTTAAAAAGTTATACTACTAATTCTTAAATTCATGAAAGTCCCTTAAGATCAGTATTGTTTAGTCATTCTGTGAATAGTACATTAATAAATTTATTGATTCTAGTTTAGCACTTAGCTAAAAGATTTTTATAGTGCTGACAATATTTCAATAGGTCAATAAAATAAGGAAATACAGGGTAAGTCAGTCAATAACTTTAACAATATCAATTTGTTTGTGTGCCAAAGCTTCAAATCAATCAAACGTGCATGCAAATAGCTCTATTAAATCTAATCTGGACTGAGAAGATACTTAAGCGTATAATGAAAATGAAAATTGAACCTCTTCTTTAATTATCTGCATAAACTGCATCCCTATCAGCATGAAAAATACAGTTAATGCTCTTTTGGTAACAATCAACTGCTTAACCAATGGCAATAATACTAAATTTCTTTTAAGATTTAAGGTCCTGGTACAGCCAAGTACCTAATTTCTTGTCTAACTTCAAGTAAAAGCCTGGTTAAAGAGAATGGAGCGAGCTATATAGTGTTAAAAAGATGAATGCTTAAGGAACTCACTGAAATGTACTCCATATGATGAAGGAATGCACATTCTTCCCTTTAATTATGTATCTTATCAATAAATGAACTTTAGAAGTCAATGTAGATAAACATTTAACCACTGCCTAAACATAGACCTCAATCCTTCAGGTGTATCTACTAATTCAAACCTGCACCATTTGAAATGTAGCAGAGAGTAATTTTGAAACAAGAATTTAGGTGGGGAGTGGACAAGAAAGGTGGAAGAGAGGAAGAAAAAGTAAGATGATCTAAGAAGAATCTGAGTTTATACTCTTTATTCTATTGTTTGATGGTATCCTGACTAGCTTTGCAGCTTTTGAGTATAATTTTCATTCACATTTGTAAAGTGCAACTCCTTGTTTACACTGATTGTGTAAATCTGGAGTGGCTACATATTTTATAACCAGACAACTATAAACTAGTTCTCGTAGTCACATGGATTTCATGATAGCTTGCTTTGCAAATACTCTGAAACAGCTGCTGGATCAGAAAGAAAAACCATGAGCAAGAGGGTCTGTTAAGCTATAGTTTAATGCAGGATTTCAGTGCCCAGGAAGTGAGGAAACCAGCTCAATTTTTTTTTTTCTACATGAGTCATCTGAATATCTAATGCATATGTTCTCACCAACAATCTACAAAGTATTTTGAAGATGGGGAACCGGCTTTCTAATTCCAATTTGTTGAAATTTTAAGTATGTATATACAATTAAATATGCATTGGATTGGAAATAGACTGATGCAATGAGAATTACTCTAGCCTTCTAGTAGAAGAAGAGACCTGACTTACAGTTCCTTTTCCAATGAGTGCTTATGGGTTTCTTATTAAAGAATTTCATATTAAGGTATTATTGGAGCAAAGGACTAGACTGCAATTCTTATTATTCTTCTCTAACCAGAAGGCAATAAAGTAATTCTTCTTCTATTTCTGCTTCAATGAATATTTAATTATTTCATGCAAAGCTGAAAACTTCAGCAAGAATATGGCCACCCTTATTGTATTCCATAACCATGAGTGTTTGACTGTTCTACCCAACAATTACATAGAAGGAAAAGTTATCCATAAGAGATGTCCATAAAAGATGTGGGTTTTGCTTCACTCTTTCATGTTTGGAAAAGCGTTTTACCAACTGAACTTTAGTATAAAAGCATGTGCTATCACACAGTCTTGTCTCACATTTTTCATAAGACAAATTCTATATCTCAGCAGATTTTAGTTGACATAACTCCCATGGAGAAACGTGCTTCTTTCCAAAAGGGTGTGCTATTTTGTAGGAAATGTGTAAATACTGAAAAAAAGATAAAACTAAAAATATGCTTTGTCTTCGCCAATTTTCATGAAGGGCTTCTTGCCAACCAAATATTTTGTGATTCTGTTCAAGTTCTTTCTTTGCCTTTTTAATAATTTCTCTGGACAAAGTAAAAGATACTGTTTCTTCGAAGCACCACAAGATCCAAACTTCTCAGTAAAGTGCTGCATAACCTGACTTTAGGCATCTTGTTCTCTTTCTAATAGCACAAAAGACATTTCTTTCAATAACAATAATATTGAACACTTACTGTCATCGTAAGGTTCACATTCAACTTATTGGTAGCTGAATTTACACAGCAGGCATGGACTTTATAATGTACCTCAAGCCCCTGCATCCCAGGCGCATACTGCAATCTTATCTTACCTGGATGTGCCCCTGCTTGTCCTGGTCCTTGTGGAAGGATGCTTAGATTCAGAGGAGAGAGCTGATTCTGACTTGCAGCTGTAATAGCTTCCAGTGACTATTAGTAAAGCTGTTTAAATAAAAAGAGACCCAGAAACGGCAAGAAAGAAGAAAAGAGGTAAGCTGAAGAACTGCAAATATTTAGTTATAGAACTGATGAGAAGTGTAGCAGGTGACTGGAATAGATTCATAACAAAAATTACATCCATGCATGAAGATTACCAGCTCTACTCAGAAAGGCAATGAACAGAAGGGATCTCTTTCACCTACATATTTCTGGGAAGCAGGGTTAGATTTACCATTATAAAACCAAGAAAGAAAAAAAAATGAGGTAGTTGTAAGACTGCATTACGAATATGCCACGTGTTGTTATACTAAGAGTGCTTAGAGCTAATGACGTTCATGTCACTGTTCCTATGACCTAAAATGGAGGGAAACCACTACACCTCAGTCTCCATAACAAAAACAAAGCTGAACAAAGCTTCTGATGCTTCAGAAACCGCAAAGCAGTGGACTTCAACTACAATATGACTTATAATTTTGATATAATGTCTTGGACTGTGAGCACAGGGAATGTCTTCCCACAAATGGAGAAGGTACTCCATTGGGTGACTGGCCTTTTAGGCATTTGTGCTGAATTATAATACTCCCCATTGAACACCATGAAGTGTTCTAATTGTTCTCGGTGCTAACTGTGTGATAGACTATTAAAACAGAAATTTAATGGTGTGAAGATCACCATTTTGTGAGGATAAAAGCTATCATTGTTCTCATAAAAATTGTGTCTACATTTAAAACACAATTGTTTTGTTCTATATAAGAAAATGTGGGGAAAGGTTGTCCAGGATCAAGTCCCAAGTGACATGTCAACAGCATCACTTTCAACTCTCTCTAATTTAGAAAGAAAAAAAAAAAAAGGGAAGCACTGTGTTTAGCATGTCTGATCAAGCTGAATTTGATTCTTTTTATTACTATTATTATTATTATTATTATTATTATTATTACTATTATTATTATTATTATGGATAACTACCAATGTCCTATATTTGGAATAAACTGCACTGCTTCATTTAAAAACAAAAGTGAAACAAATATAAACATTTGAATTAGACCTTAACAAACACTAAATGGCCTGTAGATCAGAGAGATAATTACTTTTATTACAACTTCATCACATTTTTTATTCATAGAAATTGGAAAACTTATTACCGTTTGGGACAGGTTAGGTTAGTTGCACTCAGTTCTCTTGCTGCTAAAAGAATGCACTGTGGTATGAAATGCCTCCTAAAGCTTTTATTCAGTGAAGTGTAGTTTTCTGATAATTACCTTTAGCAATACAAGCTACATAAATTTTCTACATCAGTACACCATACTTCAGTATCTGAGCCTTTGATGACAAATTACATTTACTTTTAATATGTTTTAGTCTGTCAGATCAGAAGAGAACTTTCTGATAAATCTGAAATTTCAAGTTTCTATGCTTATTTATGTATGAATATCTTCAAGACTGATTGCAACGGTGGAAAAAAAATTAGATATAATGACAGTGTAACTGGTGACCTAAATTTTATCTTTGCAATAAGATACGCCCTAACTGATTATTCCTGAACTACATCTACTAGCTAATATCTGTCTTCCATTCTGCAATACTGTCAACATTTACCATTGCTTAGATATTCTTACACGACTAAGATTTTATCAAGTATTTAGTTAAATTGTTTTCATCTGCATCTTAATTTCTTTGTGAATGTTGCCTTTCTTGGATCAGAATCTATCTTCTAATGAAAGTAAAAGGTCTTCAAACTTATCTGTCTATAGGGCTTAGGAGCTGTCCACCACAGAAGAGCTTCTGTGTACAAGAGAAGGATTTTACTGACATGGTGGTAAAAAATTGCAGCTATTAAAAGACTGGAAAACTAGGAGACTTAGCAAATGTCATTACCATAGGAGGCCTAAATGGGGGCTCAGATGACAGACATGAGGTGGGCTTGTTCACTGTTCAACATCTTCCCTTTCTGGGTTCACCCTCCACTTCCACGGGTGCAGAGGCTGCAGACTGGTTTCATCCTTCTGTGTTGCTCACATCAGAAGTTACTCCCCATTCACCTTTGTATAAGTAACAATGAACAAGTGCCAGCACAGGAACCTTTTTAATATACAGACCATATTATCATGTCTAGCCACTAACAATATATATTAACTTTTCTAACAAAATTGCTCAGTGCCATTAGCAAAAAACAAAGGACTGGTGCTTTATTCTACATTCACACATTTACTAGAATACCTGATTTATAGACATGATCATCTTTCCAGGGACTTTTACATATTTAATATTTAAAATATAAATTTCATTTAAAACATATCACTTCTGTTCAATTCAATTCAAGACAAGACAATTCTCCTAACTATATTCTAGTGTATTTGAGTGTCAGTAAATGGCAAAAATATCTGAGGTGAAGTTGTAGTTTACCTTCATCTCATTTAATCCTATTGGATGTCTGATTTTCACGAAGTATCCTAGCAGTGGTAAAAAAGGCCAATTGAATAGTTAGCTGACATCAGAGCAGGTAATTCAAGTTATAATTTATCAGATTTGACCTAGAAACCACATAAGCAATAAACTTAGATCCATTAAGGTAATTTTTAACTCATATTCCTAAAATGGGAATTTTGGCTAATATTTTAAACACACCTAAGGGAGTTAGGGACACAGATCCCAGTGAAATTCCTCATCCTGAATATATTGAGATTAAATCCTTTAGGCTGTTTTGGAGAGCTTAATCTTGATGTTTTAGCTTAAACTACAGTAATTGAATGTATAATACATGTTGCCTGAAGACATGATGGTGTTCACTTCAGTTAATAAAGGTCTCCAGTCTGAAAAGAAATGTACATGGATTATTTAAGAACCAGAGGAATATTATCTTTCCTTACTGTATGTTAGAAATATGCATTAAACCTGAAATGGTTTTGTGCTAAAAGTATAAAATTCTAAGAGGTTTCTCCTACCCTTCTTCCAGATATTGACAAAGAACTTAAAACTGAAATTATATAACTTTTTGGGGGTAAAAGGTGAGTTCTGATTAGGAAAAAACCTCTTTGCTTGCACTGCAGAGCATGCCACTTATCATATACAGATGGGGATTCATCATTTTCAAACAAAAATGAGACATAGCCTGCGTCTGGACTGGCTGAACTCTTGAGGAATTCCTTTAGCTGAAGAGTATTAATCCTTTATTAAGAGTACTTCTGTGTCTCCTGAGTTATATTTTACTTTTGTAATCAAATGGAAATGTCAAATTTCTTGTGCAAAACTAAGTACCAAAAGTCAAAAGCAAGGCTTTTAGTGGTTTATTTAACCATTTAGCCCCTAGAATGACAACCCAGTTCTAACCTATCTATCTTAGAGTTCAATTTCCCATGAACCACTCATTTTTGTAATCCCCCTCAGCTCCAACCCAACTCCTTTTGTTTTTACCAACATTTATATAAACTC
Source organism: Lycocorax pyrrhopterus obiensis (assembly GCA_014706295.1). Lineage (NCBI taxonomy): Eukaryota > Metazoa > Chordata > Aves > Passeriformes > Paradisaeidae > Lycocorax > Lycocorax pyrrhopterus. Next base: position 73,375,652 of record JACSVZ010000002.1, read on the forward strand.
TACAAAATATTTAGGAAAATGATCATACTTTGGTGTGAATCACAGGTGGATGTAGGGCTGTTCAAAAACACAAGGAAATTAGCATGCAGAAATACATAGTGTGATCTGGGCAAACTAAGATTCAGAGAACACTTATTCTACATGTAATATCTTGGTCTATTAGTACAATAATTTTTTTTGTCTAATTAATTCTATACCAGATTGGCTGTCTTTTGAGCTATTTTCTTACCTAGACAATCATGTTAAAAATTATTAACCAGGAATAAGTTTGCTAAGTTGCTTTGCCACTGTTTATTCCCTCCCAGAGTTGTGCGTCATAGCTCACACCTTGGGGACTGATTGCCTTTTATAGAATCATAGAATCATAGAATGGTTTGGGTTGGAAGGGACCTTAAAGATCATCTAGTTCCAAGTCCCCTGACATGGGCAGGAACACCTTCCACTTGACCAGGTTGCTCAGGGCCCTACCCAACCTGGCGTAGAACACTTCCAGGGATGGGGAATCCACAACTTTTCTGAGCAACCTGTTCCAGTGCCTCACCACCCTCACAGTAAAAAATTTCTTCATCATTTCTAACCCAAACCCTCTTCCAGTTTAAAATAATTTCCCCTTGTCCTATCACTTATGGGATACTTATGTGGTTTTTGACGAAATCCCACACTGAAAACAGCAGCTTTGAGGATAATGGAAAGTGCCTTTTTTTGTTTTGTTTTGGGTTTTTTGTCTGTTTGTTTATTTTTGCTAAGTGGACGTACTAACATTAGTATATCAGTTAGGATTTGAATTGTGCTTTTGAAATTAATGCATAACATTACCTACTGTGTTTTAAGCCATTTTATAGAGAAGTCTCAGTCCACGCAAACTGTTGAATGTATTACTTTTCCATCTTTCTCGATGAAACTAAACAACACAACAAGGTTCAGGATACACCCTAATGCAAGCCACCTGTTAGTGGGCATTAATCCCATGGTACCAGAGTTAAGCTAGAAAAACAAACCAAAAAAACGCCATGAAATTTAAACCTAGAGATGATGAGTCCTCAGAACTGTCTGGTTTTCTCGATAAAAATTTTGTGTCGTACTCCTTAAATACTGCTTCACTTAGGCCTATTGGTTCCATAGATGATCTATCACATTGAGTTGAGTCCACATTGCATGCTAAAGAAGTGAGGGAAAGGAGCAAAAAACTTATTCTAAGAGAATGGATAAGTTCATAATTACAAAAAGTCAGAATCATTATTGCAAAATAAAAGCATTAAATATGAAGAAATAATTAAGGCAGATGTAAAAATAATCTGTGATGCACACTTTCATAATAATTGGGCTATGACAACAGAAGTATTACAGAACAGAAGCAAATCTTGAAGACTTTGTTTATAGCAAAGACTGGTCTTGAATATTGCTTTTACCAGTATGAAACCTGGATGAGGAGAACAGAAGGTCATGGTGTCAAATCAGTGCATATGAACATGCATGCACCATCTACATCTGCATGGTAGCAGCTCTGTCATATTTAGGTATAAATTTGTGAATATTACTGCCTCTAAGAGTGAGACCAGGACAAAGCATGTGCAGACTGCCCTAGAAGAACAGTGTTTTCTCTGTGCATCTTTGCTGTTGCTACCCTGTAGAGGTCTGTGATTCTTAAAGAGAATGTGTGAACACTGAAACAGCATGGAAAGTGACCAAAAACCCACTAGAAGGCATTTGACAGAGTGAAGAGAACTGGTAACCAGGACTGTATTACAGAAAAGCTGCTTTAACAAGAATGTGAGAATGCTTCAAGAAAGTACTGAAGCACAGCTAGAAGCCTGTACTGCTTAGGCCCTCGACAGCTAAAGAGGAGAAAACACTTGGCTGCTAGAGGAGCTTCTTGCTGTGGATTTTTTTGGAATGGAACGATGCCACAATTAAAGGAGATGGATAAGCACTTTGATAATGAGCCATTAGAAAACCTTTAATGACACTTTTGAAAAGTGCTGCTGATAACTTTACACTTCTGCTATGACTCATGGCACTGCAAGGTGAGAGTAAGACAACTGAGCAGTCATAAAGTATGCCACATACATCGAGCAAGACAGCCTCAAGTAACTCACAGATGCTTACCAACACATATAAAAGTCTTTGCATCTTTGCCTCGAAGCCTGAAGAAAATTCAGCTGTATTCAGGAATGCAACAGAGTGGGCCAAAAAAAAGAACTAAAAATTGCATTTCAGGATTTATCAGATCACAAGAAGGAAGGGACACAAAACATCGTTTCCCTATACAATATGTATATAGTACAATAGGAAGAAATGGGTTTGTGTGAGACTGAATTTTTATTAAATAAGCATTGAACAGCAATCCCAGAAGATTTTAAAGCTAGTTTCAAAACCTGGATAAAGTTCTTGATAAAGTCTGTATATCTAAGTACAGGTTGACAGAAACCTAAGCACAGAATGTGCAACTAATGCTGATGTTTGATAGCTCAGCTGCCATATATTATGATTATAATTAGTGTAGAAAATGGAAAGTGACTGATTAAAGTACAAGTTTCTACAACCCACTGAAATTCCAGACCGGATAATTAGAAAAGGCAACATCATATTTAGTGACAAGTATTGCATAGCTACTGTAGATTAATACCTCATTTATTGAGATGGTGAACATTACAAAAATATTCAGGAAATGAAAAAAATATTTTTCAAGTATCTAACGTGAGAGGAAAGATGCATGTAGTACATGACAGTGTAAGATGAGTACCAGATGTTTTCTTCTGGCCACTCAGAGAGCAACAGGAAGGGCAGTCAGCAGAAAAGCTGCCTGGTACTGATGACATAAGCAAAATAAAAGAAAGACGGTAACAAGTGGTGATACCTAATCATGTCTCTAGACATCGTTCCAGAGTCCAGAGAGTAGGATAATGGGTAAAGAAATAAGAAAGAAAACTTTGTTTCCTGAGTGGAGAAAATGTTGCCAGGCTAAACTAACTTCATTAGTTTCTGATTTTAAAGCTCTTGTACTGCATTGACAATTTTTAAGGCTCTACAAAGGGTGAAGCTTTGCATATCACACTGTCAGGTTGTTGATGTCACTTGTGCAGTCCCATTTGCCAGCACTTTACTTCTTTCATTCTTTGCATTTTTATCCTGCTCAATAGAATTCTGTCAGTCAGCAAATGTGCTGGGGCTGAAACTACCTCTTGGACCATACGGTCACTCTATCATTGAAGCACCTGGCAAAGTGCTGGCTTTTACTTAAGCAAGGCTTAGAACTTCCATGCTATACATCATAAGTACAGCTTACCCTTCACTTTACTTATATTAGTTTGAGTAATAAATCATAGTTCCTTTACTGAGACAGAACTCAAGCCCATTTTCTCATTTAATAGCTTTCATCTGTATGATGTTCCCTATAATGGATATCACAGTACACTAATGAGTTTGCCAGCGTTATCGGAAGATGTATCACCATTTACATAGTTCCTTTGTATCCCTGGAATGACTGTATGAATTTAAGAGTTTTATAATTTCTCTTCACTTATATAGGCAAAAAACCATGGTCCATTAAAAATACTTTGAAACATTTGTCTTCACAACTTTCTTAGTGTACAGTTACCATTATGCTTTCTCATTAATAGTGATTTGCTCTGTCTCACAGAGTAGTCAGTATTTGTTTAAGGTGAGTGTGACCACACACAAAATTATTTAATTTTAAAAAATAGAATTAAGAACTGATCTACAGAATATGGTACTTCCTTTATTTTTTTCATAGATGATAATGTCCATGTCTGGAATGCATTATTAAAAATTATAGAATGAATTCTACTATTTCTGTTTGAGAATCATCTGATGTTTCTGTAAGAGTACAGAATAAGATTTTTTTTAATGAAAAGGTGAGAAACACATTAACACATTTGAACTACAGAGGAATAACAAAAGATGGAAGACAGATCTTCTGCAGCAGAACTTTAAATCAAAATGTTTGTTTTTTTGAAATAAAAAAAAAAAATCCTGAAAAATTTATGCGGGTTTGCAACTTTTTTTTTTATTGTAAATCTTGTGCTTAAAATTGCTATCAAAACTAAAACTAAAGATTCTATAGTCTCAGTGGCATAACCTGAGTGAAGACTAGGAGAACTGATGTGTGGGCCAAAAATTGTTCAATATTAGCTGACAATATCCTCTAAGAACTGTAAGGCAAATGTTTTCTAGCACTGGCATTCTTGGTACCTACCTTGATAATGTTCTGAGTTTTTACACAAAATTTTGATTTCCACATTAGACAGGACAGGGGAAAAAAAAGGATGGTGCCTCTGAAAAAAAATAAAATAATCCACAAGGTACATGGTACATAAAATGCTTTGAAAAATATTTTCAAGGTTTTTTATTAGTTTTGTTTTATACAAGCCACAGAGACTGATGCACCTTCAGTACAGCAAATCACTCTAGCCACCAGCCTCCACAGACTTCATGCATAATCAGCTTTATGTACTGTGAATGACTTTATTACTTTTTTCCTTTACATCAAGGTGTGTCTGAACACAATTGAGCAATCATGGCTTTAGGAAATACTATTGCATAACAGGGAAGCTGCGAGGGTTCATACTGTCTTTTCTCACTTTCTACTGCTATCAGCTATGAAGTTGCTATCTGAGCAAGTAGATTTAGTAAGCTTTTCTTGAATGAAGACTGTGAGACAGGAGACTGAGACCCTTTACTCCATGTGCCTCTGATTCAAAGAGGTACTTAGGAGCTGGAATTTCAGTGTTTAATTCTAGGAGAACAATTTCCCTCATTTACCTACTACATACCCAATTTTTCCCAGACAATGTACTCCAAAAAACTGGAATTGGTATGTCCACAGTACACAGGCCATTGTGTAAAAAATAATTCATGAAGTAAGAGTTAGAGAGCAATAGAGCAAGTCCAACTCTGGAGTCTACTTATTATACACCAACACCTATGTCTGTTCAAAAGGGGACTTCTCTGAACTACAAAGCCACTTCCATTCCTTTCCCCTCCACATTCCCTTTAATATGAGATACATGCTTCTCCTCAGCAATTCCTGGTTACTGCCTTAAGCAGTGGAGATTGACATGTATCTCAGGTTTGATGGATTGATTTTTTGAGTTAATGATCTACTTCCCAGCAGTGGCATGACTAAACTCCCATGTTTCCAATGTAGAATAGAACTGTTCTAAGGGCTTTTATATTAGAGGCAACAAAAGAAGAGAATTGAAAGGTTTTTCCTTTGCAATGAGCTTTACAAAGAACACTAAAGGACTGGGCAATACAATTTGGAAAAAGAAGGCAAAGGTACAATGTACCTTACATGGACCACATTGTGGTTTCCCCAAGAGACCTCAAATTAAGCAGCAGTTGCCTTCTGGCTTTTCCAAAGGGAGGGAGATAATGCCATGATGACTCAAAGATAGCCTTTTCTCAGCAGTATTCAATGAAGATTTAGGATGCCACAATTCAATGAAGATTTGCAATGCCACAAAGATAGTTGCTGCTTATTTTCAAGGTAAAAAAATATATGGGAAATAATCTTCACACTTGAATTTCCAACTGTTCCACTATAAGGATATCATTGTATTGAGACAAAACTTTATCCTACCCACTAAACATTGCAGTTGATTATTCACCAAGAAATATCTAGACAACAGAATTCTGAGAAAAAAACCTGGCAGCAATCACAGTCAAATACTACATTTGTGCTTGCACCAGTGTCGTGGTTTGACTTGAATTGACAGGCAGTTCTTCAGACCAATTGCGCTTTTCTCAATTCTACATATAAAAAACCCCGTAGAAGGTGGGATTTAGGGGAGAAGTTTTTTCCCTGTTCCGGCTGAGTGCAGGACGGGAGAGGGAGAGGGAGAGGGGGAGGGGTGGGCCCCCGTTGCCCGGCCCGTGGGGCTGGGGACGGGCGCCCCTGCCCCCTGCCTCTTGCCCTTTCTTTTAATGCTGCAGCACGGACTCTAGACTGTGGAAAGAGAAATGATTTCCCTGAGCCACGAGTGGCTATAGCTGGCCACAGGGCTGAGGTCATCCAATGTGGTATCTTGAGGAAGAGAAAGAGCCGGCGGAGCCGTCAGTGCAGCCAGCAGACTTCGCGACGAACAGAAGAAGACACCCTTTTCCACATAGTGCACCCGGCAGCGCAGAAAGAGCAAGGGGAGGCTCTCTCTCCACCTTAGAGCCTGATAACACCCTACAACATGGCGGCTTTCAGAGCCAGAGAGAAAGAAAAACGGAGTCACGTGAGGCGAAGCTACAAGGGCGGCGCTGCGTGGTCCCGCGCGGAGCTTAAAAATCTCCTTTCCTCGCCGTGGTATGAACTGTAATATTGCAAACTGTTTGTCTCTTTAATCCATGTCAAAGTACGTGGGAGGATGAGCATTTTTTCTCGAATAGCTTGTAAAAAGTTAAAGAATGCCAATGCCAGGCTATGTATATAAAGCAGAGAGAGGCTTTTACAGCCTGGTGGCAGAAAAAAAGCCTTATGTTCAAGCCAAAAAAAAAAATAATTCATCCTTAAACGAGTAGTAACCCCATGTGAGGGCCTGTGTCTTGCAATTAAAAGAGCTGTAAGAGGGCTCATGGAAAAGAAATGTGTTACACCTTAGCAGAGATTGTTAATTCTAAGCAAACCTGCAAAATAGTGGCAGTTTGTAAAACCAGGCAAAGCAAACGAGAAACCCTTTGTTTTTTTTGCCCTTTCCTAGAATTGTAATACTAATTGGGAAAGAAAAAAGTGGGGGAGAGAAAGAGTTCTAAAAGTTTGTTCTGTTGTAGCCTTTTCCATCTAAGTCTGTTAATAAATCTCTCTATATTCTGTCAAGTTGTGTGCCTGCTTTGCTTTTTCTCCTAATGCTTATCTCACAGAAAAAACATCAAGAAAGTATGTATATCTTTTAGCTTAAAAAAAACCCACTACAACCAATAAGACTAAACGAAGGCTCACGTTTGTCTTAGTGATGGGTACTCCCTATTGAGCAAAAGTACACAGGATGTTTCAATCAGAAAATGCAATGAGATTTACGTCCCCTCCCCCCCCCCCAAAAGCTCATTATGGTGTTGTTATTCAGATAAGAGCACACAAAATACATCATAATCCTGTATACTTTCTCATAAAAATCCATTTCTAACACATAAAAAACTGGCAATTCCTCTGCTGAAGGATTTTTTCCCTACCTTTTGGGAGTAAAAATCTCTAGGTTTTTTTCAATTTTGGGGATAAAACAAAGATTGTCAATATTATATGCTTTAGATATCTGTTTGTTTGGGGTTTTTTTTAGTTTCATTTTGTGTTAGAGATTGTTAATAACATTTAGATAAGCATAATACAAATGTTAAAAGAGCACCATTTCCTCCAGGTTTGTTTTAGGCTATCCTGCTAATGTGACTCACGAAAATTTTTATAGCATAGTGAGTATATTTTGGGATTCCTGAAGAAAAGGCAAGCTTATAGATGACTGTGCATACCAAAAATATGTGTTTGTTATGAATGGATGATATAGGTTTAATTCAGTCTCTGCCTTTTGCCCAGGCCTCTGGCAGCAGGAAGTCGCATTATTGAGGTGGCCAGCACCCCAAGACCCACTCACATTCGTAAATTCTTTAATAATGGCTGATTCAGTCTATTATAGACTGAATTATTTATTAAATAGACACAAAACTAACAGACATAAGACTTAAAACAGACTATTACTACACAGGAATAAGACAAAACGGAACATTAGTATTATACATGCGGGATTAAAGGTACCTATTAATTTTACAGCTAGCAAAGAAATAATATAACTTAGGATCCAATGATTCTTACCATCCAATTCCTGATGGAGCACACATCAAAATCCTTTCCCTCAATTTCCAGGAAAGTAACTGTGAAATCTGCATCCAGACTCCGGGAAGAAATCTCACCGTTCTCAGGGTGTGTGTAGGAGACTTCTGCCTCTGTGATAAACTGTAGTACTTTTATAGTGTTAAAAACAGGCCTTTTGATCACCTACATTTTTTCTTTTATCTCTTCCCACATCTGTTCTCTATACCAAGATTCTTGGTTAGGCTGGCAGACGTTTTTGTGCCAGGAGATGATACCCGCGGGGCCTTGCCTGCCTGGGTTATCTCTCCTATCTGCACGGGCCACCCGTGGCGGGGAGAGGGGGTGTATGCCCTGCCACAATGTTGAAGGATTAGAATGAACATGTCTAGAATCAGACATTTACCTTGTTCATATAATTGCAAACACTCTTCTTGCAACTGGATGCCTCTCAGCCTAACATCATCCTTCTTCTTCCTTTCCAGTCTCTCCATTTGCATCTTTTTCAAGCCTGGACCAGCAGATGAGATTGTGCCTGCTCGACTGAGTAATGACTATTTTTTCTTACATCATAATTTCATCTTCCCTCGGGGACTGAGCACATAACCCCGTTTTAGTGTCACTGATTTGAGGAAAACAAGACCTAAGTTTTTCTTTAAAATTACTGAGTTTGTTCAGTCTCCTATTCTGGTGTCAGTAGAGCAAGCACTTTGAGGAAAGTGGATCTTATTTCACCAGGCAGTTATGAACTTGGTGAAATACAATTGCTTGAAGTCAGGATGTTAATTTTCTTTTTTATGCCCAAAGACACCACCTGAGCTGAGGGCTAAGTGCTTATTGCAGCCACTTTAGATGTCATAGCTGAATAAATACATGCTCTAACAAAAAATGGTGGGAAGAAAAATGGGCAGAGAGGTGAAATGATTTCTTCAAGATTCTCGGGCTAATTATATTTACAGTCATTCATAGCAACTAGTATTCGGAAGTTGGTGTGTGAGACAGTAAATATTACTATCTTCTTTCAGATTCCTCTCACATATATCATAAAACAAGTTCACTCACAGCAATTTAAGACATGGAGAACAGCACCAAGAAAAACTTTATGTTACCTCTGCAAAAGTTAACTATTCCTCCACTATCACTAAAGATCTATTCACAAAAGACCATAGTTGAAATGTAATTCTTTGCTGTCACTTGCCTTACATTTACAATACATCCAGGTATTTATCTCCTGCATAAGCTTTCCCTTACCAAGAGGAGACAGCTTGTAAGAAAGTATTTTAAATGAAAGTGATATACATTTAAATATAACAGTTTTCTGAAAAGTAATTTACCCTTCTTTCTTTACTAGCCATAGAATTCAGTAGTTCTGAAATGCTGTACATAATGAATGCTAACCCCACAGGGCTAAGCAATAATTGCCATTTTTCTGTCTTAAAGATTGCAGCTATTATTTATTTATAGCATAATAAACTCAAGTTGTCATTCACCCCATGACCACGCCACCAGCCACCTTTATTCCACAGTATAAAAGAAAACTGCTCAAGGGATAGATTTCTATATGCTAATTACATGAAAGCTATTAAAGGAGCAATTTCTCATAGTTCCAAAATATTGCGGATGGTGAGGCAAATGCCATAGAGGACAATGGAAGAACCTCAGCTCACTTCAGTGGGCTCTGTCTCAGATTTTACTGTGACTCAAACCCACATTGAAAAAGCAATGCTACTCTTCATTTAACTGTCCTGGTCAACATTCTGCTTTTTTCAGTGTCTTTTCACCAGCTTCATTCCTGGCTCTGGTTTACATGAAGAACTGGAAAAAATGGCACAGATCCATTCCTGCAGGAGGTGATAACTCCTGGTGCTGCAACACTTCCAGGCCACGTGGGGCAGGAGCTCTTGTTCCTCTGGGAAATAATAAAATCAACTACTTAAAATCTGTTGTTTAAAGCCTTCCCCCTGCCAGCTCCATAAAACACACAAATATGAACATGCACTGCAAGAGGTAACTGAGTTTTTTCATGTATTGTCAGAGTTCTCACCCTGGGAACTTTGAGGTGATTGCTTCAACATTTTTCTGTAAATGTGTGTGTGTGTGTGTGTGTGTGTGTGTGTGTGTGTGTATCCATGTGTATTTTTACATATCTGTGCACAATACAAATAGTGAGTTGCTATCTCTAGTAGAAGCTATCAGTGGAAACCATGTATCACTGAAGCCATCTTGATGAAAAACTTTTAAAAAGAAACAGAGCAACAACAATCTCAGATTCTGTACAGAGACTGCGCAGCCAGTTCAAAAGCATTCTGAGGGGCTTTAGTACATTTTCAGAACTTCAGCGGTCTATATGACTATTTCATTGTTCAAATAAAGATAATTGAAAGAAGCAGGCCAAAAGTAAATTTTTAATGCTAATAGATCTTTGATTCCTAGCCAACAATTTTTTTACATTTTATATGAATATATGTATTTTGCATCTATTATTGCTTAGAATATAAGAATTTAATGTTAAATATATTAACTTTGGGTGTTAAAATTTAACTATACTGATTCTAATGCTGCAAGTTATCTAAACACTGAGCTCATAATTAAGTAATGAAATACCTAAATAATCTTTATAACTTGCATCTTCTAGTCTGATTTTCATCAGCACTGAGCTGAGTTTCCAACTGGATCCAAAAATATCCAGTATCTTGTGAGACTACTCTATGTCTGAGATTTAGGTACTTGGGTAAATTTCCTTAAGTAAAATTGATATTAATTTACATTGATGAAATAATCTTGCTTAGGAGCACATTAATTCATCACACAGAGCATAAGGCCTTTACTTGGTATTTACTTAGGCGCGTGTCAGGAAACTCACTCATCTACTGAAGTAAGCATGTGATTTATGTAGGCTAATTAACTTCCAAACCGAAGGACAAGAAGCCCCTTTCTCCTTTAGGAAATTTTGATCGAAGAAAGCTTCTCAATGGAAAATATCCCACTGGAAAAGATTTGGCTGAATCTCCTGGAGCAAACACAAGAAGCAGTGAAATCCATTGCTGAAAAAATGGTAGGTTTCTCCAAATTTGTTCTTCCAAGCTGAATTTAAATCCCTGCATCAGTTCACGGAGCACTCAGCACTCCCAATTTCATCATCGATCCACCGATGTTGTAGCTTCTGACTGGCTTCAGATCTCCTGTCTCTGCATACTCACTGAAGACCAACTCCCCAGAAGGTTAATTCTCCTTGTAGCCATTTCTGTCAAGAGCCTTTGAGGAGATCCAAGAAAATGCCATTCCTTTAATCTTCAGTGCCCTCGATACTCTAAACTGTTCAAGGCAGGGTAAAGGCAATGAATGATTTTTAGCTTCCTCCTTACCATTCCAGCTCTGAAGATGTGGGACCCCATAATGGGGCAGCCAAAACATCACTGTTCTTTTCAGATGGTTTTTAAAAAACTTATCGATTATTCCGTTGAATTTGCATTTTAACTGTAGATGTATTTTCTTAAAAACACATACAGTTAATTTGCAACACTAAGGTCACAGACCAAATTTGATTATTAAACTACAAATTCAAAGCATTTTAGCCTTTTATAGCCTACAGGACAATGTGACCTTCAAGAACATGAGAATAGGAGAAAACTTTGCTCCTTTGCATATGCACTTTCAATCACAATAAGCAGCCTATACATGATAATGCTCCAAGTTCTGACAAATGATAAAAGGACTGATTATTGCTCTTCCTCCTTCTTCTTTTCTTACTGATTTGGTAATGGTAACTATTCAAATGTCTTTGCATGTTTCATTGTCATCATTTTTAGCTTTTCCCTGTCCTCTTCTTTTGGATAAGACTGTCCTAATTATCTACTCATGATGATACATGTTCTGAGTCTGAAAAGAGAGAGATCTGAGAGCTAAATAAATCAAGCTTCCTCTGACTGTGACTAGTATTGACATGGGTTGTGAATCATATATTGCTTCAACAAGCAGCACTGGGTTTCATCTCAGGCTCTCTTTAATGTGGTTCTCTTATTATTTGGAGCAACCATGCAGTGGCCAGCAGTACACACAGTCATTTCAATATCAGAATATGGTTTAAAATTATCTTGCCCAGATTGTTTCTTTTGTATTAAAAAACCCTAAAAGTATTTTATTCCTTCATTACTTGGCAAATCTAAATTATTTTATTTGATTCTTCCTGGTAGGTGGGTCCAAGAAAGTTATTTGAAGCATGCTAGCTGGATATTAAGGAGAGATGCTTTAACTTATGTCATTTCAGGCCAGGGGTGAAGGGGGAAGTAAATCAAAATTTAAAAATTTAAAATTTTCCAAATTTATAAGATGAGCCTTAGTCCATTAATCCATTAGTGACAATATGTCTGAAATTCAAAAACACACGTGGGAGTACTCACTTGATCCACCCTTGGCAAATGGCCTGGATAACAACATTGGTTAAAATAATAATATGGGTGTAAATGGTGTGGGTCAATTGAACACAAAAACACCTGAGCAGGCATTTACCTTTACCTAATCATGTGAGCAGAATACAACCACCTGACAGATCAAAAAGTAACCTCTGAGTTATAAAGACACTTCTGAAACAAAGATGAAATCATGTTGGAAAGATCTATCTATCTATCTATCTATCTATCTATCTATCTATGTGTGTCTGTGTCTGTGTGTGTGTGTGTGTGTGTGTAAACAGAATGGAAATTGTAATGAAGAGAAGAGACTCTGGACTGAAAAAAACCCAGCAGTCAGCCTCTGGTTTGACACTGGTGGCAGTCATCCTATCACAATCTCTGCCTAGGACTGATGGTGCAGCTTCCTCATGGTCACCAGGAGCAGCCTGAACTAGCCAGGGCAGCAGGGAGTCTGAGGGGAGACCTTATCACTTTCTACAGCTTCCTCACAAGGGGAAGAGGAAGGACAGGCAACAATCCCTTCTCTTGTGAGCAGTGACAGGACCCAAGGGAATGACTTGAAGTTGTGTCAGGGGAGGTTTAGGTTGGATATTAGAGAAAGGTTCTTCACCTAGAGGGTGTTTGGGCACTGGAGCAGGCTCCCCAGGGCAGTTGTCAGAGCACCAACCCTAACAGAGTTCAAGGAGTGTTTGGACAATGCTCTCAGGCACATAGTGTGACTCTTGGGGTATCCTGTGCAGGGCCAGGAGTTGGACTTGTGTTTGTGAGTCCCTTCCAACTCAGTATCTTTTATATGTACATATATATATATACATGTAGAGAGTGTAGGGTGCAGCAAGCAGGGAACCAACATGTGGGGGCACGTGTGTTGGCACTCCTGAGGTGATCCCTTGCCAGCGTGTGCATCACCAGATGATAGGAAGCAACAGAAGTGTATGCAGAGCTGGGGCATCCAAATCTCTCACAGGAGGGATGTGCAGTTGGGGAATTCCTCTCTCCCCGCAAAAAGGGAGTGTGCTGGTGACACACAGGGCTTGGAGTCAGGCAGGAAACATGAGTTAAATTGTGCGCATGGGCACCATTAGAATATTTTGAGATTAGCTATAATAAATCTTAATGTTCAGAAATATGCTCATAAGTCTTTAAATCTATATTAGCATTTCGTTATTATCTAGTATCATGGGTTAACTGATGTGGTACTGATACCAGTCCTGCATGTAGTTCACTTGTTGCCAGTTAATTACATTTTGTTAATAAATCAGTAAACTGCTTCAATCCTAATTTGGCTTTCATTATATGAGCAGAGCTGCTTTCCCACGAAACGCGCACGAACTACCTTATTTTTTAGATTATTGATGACTAGTGAAATCCTTCTTTATGGTTGTGAGGGCAAGCATTTCAATTAGGTACAGTCCAAATTAAGCTGGCTTGCAGAATTTTTCACCTTTGAGCAAGTGAAGAAAGGTCAAAACAGAAAACAAAACTGATGAGACACCTACAAAAGACAGGCCTCTAAGAAAAGATTAAAAAAAAAACCCCAGGCTATGTAAATGAAGGAGGAGAAGACTAATGGAGAAGATGTTAATATTTTCAAATATATAAGAGCAGCTATGAAGAAGCAGACAACATTGTATTGCTGGTGTTGTAGGCAAATAAGTATTTAAGTATTTAAGTATTCTACAGGTAGTACCAGATCAGTCATTAGAGAAAAAATTCTTCAGGTTCCTTCTTCCCTTCTAAAAAATAAAACACTGCAGGAACTAAAATGGGTTCCTGCAGTTTGTAGTTTCTCTGTCTTTGAATGCCTGGAAGAACAGGCTTCAGAACAGGAGGATGGTTAGGTAACCTTCTAATGTCCCATCCTTCTCCATGATTTTATTCTACTATAGTCTAACAGGTTGCATCATAAAACCCAGACTCTGAATTTGGACTCACAATCAGGTAGAATGCGATTATTTGCTGAACTTAAGGTATGATGGATGCAGTGGGGAAGACAGAAGACTGCAAGGTGGGGTCACATCAAGGATGACCTGAAAAGCTGTCGGCTTTCTCCTCTTGTGGCACAGAGGTCATCTCTAATTATAGGTAAAATGCAAGGCTTCCTGAATTGTAGTCACTGACTAAAACATTAAGATTTCTGCCTTCCTTCCTAACTTACTGAGCTTCTTGTTGTTTTCCTTTTCTGTAGGTTCCCATCCCATAAGCAGACTCAGCAGAACTAAGTGTCTGCTTAATATCTAAGCAGCCCAGGCACTCTGGCTTACATTGGTAACACAAGCCCACCTTTCTCAGAAATTTAATCAAAATACCTGCACTGTGATTGGCAATGGATGAGGCAGTAGCAGCTATTTTATTCTGCTGGCTCTTCTCTGAGAGAGGGATGTTTTGAGTGGACAACTTGGTGGACTAAAATTTTGCTGCTCATCTCCTGAGGTGAGCAAAAAAATCAGCCCAGCTTATTCATCAAGAATCCTGACATTAGACTTCTCACAGTTGTGAGCAACTGCATAGTCTTTATCTTCTGTTTACTCAGTCCAAGGCTCAGTTTTGACACCAGTGGGCACTATATGTAAACCAATTGGTGACTTTTCTTATGTCCTGTGAAGTAGGGCTAATATCACTTTCTCTTCTGTGATCAGACTGTATACCATGCTCCAAATGAGGCAGACATTACAGTGTTACCATGCTCTCAAACAGAAATAGAAGCAGATAATAGGAAACTGTGTTTAATATGGTGTTTTTAAAGATTGAGTAAAGACATCCCCTCTGAGCATAAGAGGGAATAGGTAATTCATACATTTATTTGCCACAGGGCTTTACAATTTATGCTTGTTTCCTGAGAGCAAGAAAGTTGTGCGATAGTTTTTCTATTCTCAATCTAAAAGTGGTGTTCTTCCATTAAGAAAAGAAAAAAAAACTTATTCGCCTTCTCCTTGCCTCATCTTTATCTCTATCTCCCCTCCACCTTGGAAATTCTTTATTCTCCCTACTAGCCTCAAACTATTATTTCAACTTTAGTGTCTGGTTTTCCTCTCTGTCTGTACTGGAGCCCAAGCTTTCTCTTTCTATGTATCTTTGCTACTGTGTTTTTCTGTCACTTCCTCACCGGCATTTTTATCCCCATCTTTACTTTCCTGCAGCTTTCTTTCCTCAATCTGCTTTGTCCTTCTGTCCAGTGGAAAGTTCCTCTGAGACTAAAAGTGATGGAAATTCATTGATTTCAATGTATATGTTCAAAACAAGAACGGGACAGACAAGGCACAGGTCTGTTTCAATGGAAATCTTTTTGAGTACCAGGTGTAAGCACATGCAGGTTAGGCACAAACTTAGAGAAAATTTATAGCTAAAAGTTAAACCTCTAATCATGCCTTATTTCTTAAATTTTTTTTAGTCAGGGTAGATTTTATTAGGATAACAACATGGTCATGCCTGATTTAACAACACTTCTCTAGCTCAGAACATTTGATCCTTAAAACATTTCAAATAAAAAGACAGGATTTTCTCTTTAAATGAACAATACAAAAAATATGAGAGAGCATTTCCTATAATGCTACTGCCTTGTCATGCCTCTTTTCTATAGGATTGAAACGTTGTAATGAATACATGCCCGAATTCAGTCAAATCCCTGTCTAGAAAGGAAAATTGCAGGTAAATGCTTACAAGTTTTTCAATTGAAAATTTTAAAGATAAATATTTAATAACTGTAACAATGCTTGTCCAGCCTATGTGAAATACCATTTTCTATGGGGTTATTAGTGTCCCTGTTATGGTATTATTCACCTAAGCAGAGATATCAAGACCAGGTAGTAGCAGTGCATGACTTTCATACTCCAAAATTAAGATGGGCAAAGGCAACTTCAAATTTTCCATGACATTATAAAGGACCTGACTAATTTTAACAGGTCCATGCAATGTGCACTCATCCACTTATGCTATGTCTGTCAGTGACATTATCTTTCTGAGGGTAGTAGTAGTGCTGGTGGCCATCAGTCACTAGTAATTCATTTTTCCCATCTCACTAGATGTAGCTTGTATTTTATAGCTGTTCTCTGTCACCTACAATAAATTATTTCCTATCTCTACTACTGGCTTAGGATTGTTGGATGTGTTCAGGTCTAATTTCATTAATGCATATTGCATGCTGGCATGTAGGAGGAAAGAGGTCTAATAATATTAGCTAAAAAACTTACCTCTGGTTCTCTTTGCTAATGCTGTCTGGCATCTGTGAAGACAAATTCAGCTGACATCCACAATGTTAATCTTATTAATTTTTTTCAAAAGATTTCTGAGAAGGAAATGTGCATTGAGGAGCTATTGCCTCTTTTTTTTGTATACAACGGCAACAATCATTTTGATCCCTGTCTGATTAGATAATAAATTGTAATATTTAACTCTGCTTTTTATTGCACAGGAAATTTTTAACATTTACAGTCACATACTGAGAATCAATTTATTGATAAGAGTACAAATAGTAAGTAAGGTCCACAAGCTTTGATTTACAAAGGATTTCTTTGATGGGAGCAGGAAGGAAACAGAAGGTGAAAAATTATCTGACACCCTTAGCACCAACACGCAAACTATAGATCCCAAGAGCCTCCACTGAAATGTTGACTTAATCACCAAACCAACTATGTTCCACAAATAATCCAATTTACAGCATTGTCAGGTCTCTAAATCCAGATTCCTATTACTTCTGCCAGCTATGCTTGAAGATAGCCTTAAGTCATCTGTGAAATGGAAGGAGTTTTATTGTCTTAGACTAATTTCATTCTCCTGGTGAGATAGGTAGACCCAGTAGCTTTAAAATGTGTATCTCACAAGTAGATCACAGACATGGCTCTCAGCCTTTCCCTTTGTAGCCTGATATTCAATCATGAACAAGAAATTTCTAAAGCAGGGTCAATGGATGGGATGTGCTGGCTTTCATCTGGTATTTGCCCTTTGAGAACATTCCCTATTTCCTTAGGGGTATGTACACAGAGTGAAATGACTTCTGCAGTGCAGCACTTACAAAAGCTATTTCTTTGTGTAGAAGATTGCTGAAAGAACAGTAGAAAGGCATCTAATTATATTTTAAACAGTCGGTGACGTATTTTTCTGTACTCTACTTTAACCGTGTGCACTTTCATTCTTCAAATATGAAAAAAAATCACCTTGAATATGTACAGCTATTCAGGTACATTCTATAATGGGTTTTCAGTTTTATTATTAGTGAAGGTCATACAAGAGTTTTGCTTTACCCAGTTGGCTTCTCAAATATTGAAGGTTAGAATTTTCCCATCTAAGAAGTTCAAGAACAGCACACCAGGACCAAAGAATACTCTAGTCTCATTAATTAATCAAGTCATGTCACAGCAAATCTTGTTAATCCATCCTCAGAGGAAACTCAAGTGATGTTTCAATTCTCTATGCAAGAATAGACAGAATAGCGAATAGTGATAGTGTTATACAATTACAGAAAGATGGGCAGCATTTGAAGACACCAGAAGCGAAACTATTTTTTCTCTCCAACACCAACTAAAAGAATATTTTAGATGGTATTTTTTCAAATTAACCTATTTAAAGGGCATAGCAAGATTATATTTTCATGCTAAATATTGTAAGGTGTTAACAAATTTTAAAAAATTGCATTGCTGTATAAAACCAGACAGATTATTTTGACTTCTTTTATCTATTTGAAGTCACAACAGAAAAATGCAGGTGTTCACAGCGTACTAGGAGAGCAACAATGACTGGGTATGCAACAATAGCTGTTACATTACTTTTTCTTGGCTAGTACCAGCATTTACTCTCTAGCCCTAAAAAGAATCAAATTGCTTACTCCAACTATCAGGCTTATAGAAGTAGTTTATGTTTTTTATAGGATAACCAAACATGTAAAGTCTGACATTTACAAGCAATTCTCTTCATTTAGTTTGATTGAATATCTGGCCTTTGTCTTGAGAGTTAATGAACACCCCCGCCCTAATACCACCAAGAGTCTGAGCTGTACATAACTGTTTACAGATGAAACACCTCTCAGAAGTCAAGGGATCATTCTGGTACTCCATGTTCAAGATGTTTATATAAACAGCTGAGATTAGATCAGTGACTCTTATGAAAATGATGTTTGCATGAAGATTACATATGTTACCTATATGAAAGGAAAGCAGGAATACTCCACTTTTAACCTCATAGAACTTAGGTAGGGTACAGCTGATGCAGAAGTTCTCCAGCTGGATTAACTCACAGGAAAAACTTTTACTTTTTCTAGTCAAGATGGCTGTTAAGAGTTAAAAATAAAGAAATATATTTGTTTGGATTTTTAGACCAAGAAAAATCATTGTAGTGTTCTTAAAATCGTTGTCCTGCTTGCATCTCAAGGTCTCTGTCCAGATGTAGATGTTCTTTCCCAACTTTGCCTGAGGCTCTTCTGATAGCTCTGACAATTACATGTGAAATTACACCTCAGATGGAAGAATGATGTATCTGCAGCATGGGTCTGATCCAAAGGTCTGTGAAAGCAATGGAAAAACTCCAAGTGGTGCAATCACTTGTGGATCAGATCCCTGAATTGTTAGTGATGAAGCACTGTATAAAATGTCAGCCCCAATTAAGCTATGGCAAAATTCCCACTCTGTAGGGTCAGGACTGCAACTATAAAATTTTTTCAGTTATCTATACTCCGTTGATTCCAGTTACTTTCCAGCTTAACACATCTAAAAAAGTGAAGCTTATTTGCAAAATTAGTCATCCTTTTCCCACTAATCCTAACGCTTCTACAAATGCTGTTATGTAAAATGATTTCCTCTTTCATTTTAGTTACTTCTGCCTCTTCTTAAGGAACAACAGTCAATATGAATGTGTGTTCATATTTGCAATTATGTGCTCTTTCCTTAAGTTTGCATCCCTTTTTGATTTAAGTTGCACTACAATTCATGCAACTGAATTATATATTCATAATTTGAGCTCCAGAATTTCGAACCACAGATTTTTAATAGAATGTGAATATTTGTATCACAAGCATGTGTGTACTACTTTAATCAGAGGTCAGGAAAATATGCTGTGGGATTTATTACTGGTGTCTTACAGCATTCCAGATGAAGGATCCTGTGGGCTAGGTCTTCAGATGGTGTCTGGGGACATGGCTTCAGTGATTTCGGTCAGCTCATCAAACGAGGATCTCTTTTTACCTGCCCTTATACAATTCATTATGGACTCTGTATGGAATTAAAACATGGAGAAAAATAAAAATCAATAACTGTCAAACTGAATATATATGAAAAGATTTTGATGCTTTGTGTTTAGTGAAGTAAGAAATAGTTACTGCAGATATTCCCACTTCTGATCTATACTTAGCACATTATTTACACTTAAGCGCCCTACCTGCTCCTGTTTAGAATAAAATCTCTGTCATGACTAGTTAACTAGCTCACTCAGGCACTCCACTTTGGCATAATTAATTTTTTCATCCAGTTACTTTATTCCTAAGTCGCCATTAACAGGTTCAGAACTTAAATGCAGAGTCCCTTCTCAGGTTCACTGACTGCCTAATCTTCCTGTGCCAGGTTATGACCCTTGCAGTCTCCGCCTAAGCCTCACTCTGGAGATTTCCCACAGAAACCTTGAGAACTGGAGACTGCAAAGAGCTATGCTGTAGTTGTGGCTGGAACACTTTCACATGTGATCAAAAATAAGCAAACCAGGATGAGCTGATGCCAGGCTGAAGAATGTTCTCCCTGCGACCACCCTCCTGACGACGTTTTAATATCACACACATATTTTATTCTAACAGATAACCATGCCACCACTCTCCAGCATCTCCTCTGTTAGTTGCAGTTAAGTAAACAGGACTGAAATTACTACTAACCTTTTCATCAACAAGTTTTCCGCATCAGAACATTGACGATAATCATTTTACACTGCACTTGCATGCCAGCTTCCAAAGACTTACTATAAACCTGCCCTCAGACTCAGATTTCTTCCTGGCAGAGTCTTGAATGAAGCTGGGAGAGATCTACACAGTTCCACCTGAATGTACAGTCGAGGAGGCTGTATGATGGATTTGCTTTTCATCCAGTCTCCACTCCCTTCAACTGCACTCTTTCCTATGTCTTCACTTATTTCTTAAAGCTCAGTGCACACATAAAATATACACAGAAAATCTCTTTGTTTAAAGATTAAAATAATAATAATAATAAAAAAACCTATGGGTGAGAGGAAACCTTTATAGCCTGCACCACGTTATATACACTCATCTTGCTTGCCTATTTCCCACTTGCTGTTTTCTGTTCTAAAATTTTGAGGAAGGGTCCAGTCTTAGTGGCCATAACACAGATTTACACAGTCATTTATCAGCAGTCACACACTGGAACGGTCTTTGAAATTCTCTTAAGTACCACTTGTCCATGGCATGTAGTTGTACAGACACCCAGCATAGGTTTATATAGGTTTATGAAATCATGACTAAAAATGCATCCCTTATCACTTAATGCTTTTAAGATAGACACGACTTTCCCTACTATACATCAGTACTATGCAGATTGCAGAATGACCATTTAAAGCACGTTATAGAACATAAAAATTTCAGGGACCATAAAAGCCTTATAAGAAACACAAGCAATCTGACATATTTGAATGGTTTTCAGTACTAATTTTAAAAAATACCTCTCATCCCTACAAGCAGCAATATTGGATGGAAATTCAGTGGGATCAGTGAACTCTATTTTTGGAAAATTGTTAATAAGGGGATTGAAGAAATGTACATCTAATGTAGAAAAAAAGAACAATAGAATCCCCAAACACTTGCTAACCAACCATCACACAGTAGTATTTTTAATCAGTAATATCAAAAAGAAATCTAATGTTTCACAGAAAAAAAGAGAATTCATTGAGGAAATGGTAGCTCATAACAACACTCCCCAGATTTGGATTTACTTTTCTTCCCTTGACATAGCTGTTACATTTATGTACTGGTGCTAACTATAAACTACAAAAACAGGAAAACATAAAGAAGTTATTTCCACATCATTTACAGTCTGCTGGTTTATTGATTTTCTCTACACCCTCTACATCTCACATTTCACTTGAACCATTTGTTTTAGATTTTAAAAGGAAAGCCTTCCAAACAAATTAACTTTACTAAGGCTTTAACATGTCATTGGCTAGTCAGTATTATATTAATCTCTGTAATGCTAATGTTTACAAAGCAGGGGTATGGGGCCAAATCTTGATTGCCCTATTCACACAATCAGTTACACTGATTTTAATGGCACTGTTAACATTGGTAAAGCTAGCAAGATCTGGTTTCTTGCAGCTGTCAGGATGCTGTTTTCCAAACAAAATTCTTGTAATTCTTCCCTGTTTATAAAAGCAGAGATTTTATAAACTGCAGTCACAATGCTTAGCTCATGCCCTTCTTTCACTGAGCCAGGCATTTTGAGAGAATCGTAAATTTCTTAATACACACATTTTCAGTGTTAGCAGTTTAATCAGAGTATTCTAGAAAAACAGCAGGCATTTTTCTTGTCTGAGCAAGCCCATATCTCAAAAATTGTATGCTTTTAATCTGATTTTACTTTTGCATGTGTCAAATTAGTCATTTCATCAACAGTTTCGTTGCCTTTTCCTGGTCTTAAAATTAAGACCCAGACACGGTTAAGAGTAAAAGGGGTTTTTACTTTGATGTTTATTTAAGGATCTTCAAGGTGCACCACTTGGTCCAGGTGGAATGCGCCAAAATGCACACTGAAAATGCACCCACACGGTAGATCGCGTACACAATTTATAGGCCTTGCAAATTAGCATATCTATCAAAGATTCCACAGTGAGAGGCTCGAATGAACCCTCCATCCTGAGGAATCCCCCCCTGGATGGGCCTATCTTTGTTTACAGGATGTTCTAGGGAAGACCTTCGTTTCTCAGGAGAGCATAGGGCTTTCTGGCCTCCAGCTGCGAGGTCTCCAGGATGTTTGGTCTCCTGGCTTAACAGAATATTGGATCTAAGCTAAGTTATCAGACTTAAGGAATTACAAGTATGCATGCTAAAAGCACTGGGGATACATAAAAGCTATATAAAAGGGTATATAAAAGGTATATATAAAAAAAGGCAAAAAATCATCCTGGCATCGGTTATGCGGCAGACCACTGTCAGGTATACATGCTGGAAATCACACAGTGTTTTCCATTTGGTGACTTGCCTCGCAGGCTTGCTGTGTTTATCCTTCCTGGTGCTGTGCAGTGAAGTACATACGTACACAACTTGGGATTTAATTTAATGTTCACCATTTACTCCATAGCAGCATGCAGAACTAACTACTCTGGGAGAGCCTGAAATAGAAGAGAGCTGTCACTGCCCCAGACCAGGAAAAAATTAGTGGGATGAAGGAAGAATTGTTTGCTTACCATGTCTGTGCATCAGAATGTGCTGTCCACTGCAGAAACCAGAGACTCAGCTCTGTCTCCTCCTTTCCTATCTTTGCCTGATACGGGGATAGAAAGAGAATGTCATGACACAAAAAATGTATGTGTGAAAAAAATTATTTGCTGTGCTTCCAGTTTCTAATTCCACAACAAAACAGCAGCTTCAGTTCTGAGTTCTAAAACCTCAAACCCATAGGTATGCATCAAATGGCAATATTGATCACTCTGCTCTAAGGCAGAATTAGAGCCTCTTGTGACAAGCTTCTTCTTGTGAAATGCAATGACCGGGTGCACCCATGTGCCCTATGGCAGGATTTCCAAAAAACCACAAAATTAAAATATCTTTTTCTTGGCTTGAGTGCTAGCTGCCTTTTGTACTTTATGTGATTGCACCCAGCTTTCTCTCTGCTTGAAAGGAAATTTGGTATTTTTTAAAATAAAAAGCGACATTATTTTTAAATGGTTTTTTTGGCAAGTACAACTGGAATAAAAATAACCCTGTAACAATATTAGAAGTATTATTGTGAAGAAAATGTAACAAATGCACTCAAAAAGACATTTGTGCAGTTCATAATAAATATGAAACCAAAAGTAATTACATTAGATACACATATCTAATGTACATACATTAGATACACATACATTAGATACACAATAGTGAAACATTTTAGAACAATATTCTTAGCATTTATTACCTACATTGATATTATAATACTATTACTTCTACATTATACACAAAGAAAAGTCAGAATATGTGCTTACATTCTTCTTTAGATGCCCATATATATTGTAGAAAAATGGTTTCTCAAAAGTACTTTTAAAGTTTAGAATAAAGGAGAAATGTCACAAGGAAACATTCCCAGATGCCAGTACTCATTGCAGCAAGACTTGCTGAATTTAATTACCTAAAATTCAGTGCCAGTTTGCTGAAAGATGTGTGGTATTGGAGCACAGTTAATTAGCACAGAAAAGCTCAAGGGTCTTCACACCAATTTATATCACATGGGTAATGAAAAACACAGGAATACGAGACTTCTTGGGTCACTGTCTACACTCCCGTGCAATCACAGACAATTAAATCATGTATCCTTAACATAAACTGCAATGAGTACCTCCTTTAAATTTCTTGGTGAGTCACTGGCGTTTTCTCTTCAGATACTATTTTCCAGGTGTATTTGCACTCTTTCAATCTTCTGAGGGTTCTCTACATTCACTGAGTAACTTCAGTCATGGCCTGTTTATATACATTTTCTTTTAAGTCAGTGCTGCCCTTTAAGCTTCAAAAGCTCTTTTCTTTCTAGTGCTTTTCCCTCAGTGCAGAGAAATAAATCATATCCACTCTCAGTTTTTGGTTTTCTATGATAAACAAGCAAGGTTCTTTTAAATCTGTCCCAAGAGATGGGCTTTCCATTCTCTTCTTATTTTAGTGGACAGTTTCTTCATCAATTCTAGTCTGCAATTGTTCTCTCTTGAAGGGAGGTGGGCAGAATTTTAAGCAATCTTCCAGAGATCTGATCAGTGCTTTGTATAACAGATTCAAAACTCACCTTTCTCTGTAGAAATGCCTCTTCAAAATACCTAAGAACTGTATTCACCATTACTATGTCATATCACAAGGACAACTGGAAAACATTCAAAAATTGACTACCAAGCATTGCAGTTTTCTCTCTCCTTCATTTCAACCCTGTAAAGTGCTATGGTATAACAGATGTTCTTCTCATTAGTCCCTAAATGGATGACTGTACTTTGAATGATTACATTTTTCCCATTTTCATTACTTCATTTCTCAAAGTTATACACCTCATTGCAATATTCCAGTTCTACCTCTATGTTTGCAATGGTTTTCAGGTTGTGCCATGAGCAAATTTTGTTAGCACACATGTACCTTATTTTCAGTCTGAGAGTACTATCCCTGGCTTCTGTGAGGTTTTAATATTTTAATTCTTTACTATATGCATGTTTTCATGTGCTATTTCTCTCTTTGCAGAATAATTTACTCTGTTTCTACTTAAGCACATTAATTGCACTTTAATTTTTCCATGTAAATATTTTTTACCTATTGCCCTTTTTTTTTGTTCCTCTGTTCATCCTAACTTACACAACTGAAGAAAAGGTTTAATTTAGTTCTGAGTAATAAAACTCTTTCCTTGACTGCAATTTCACTGCAAGGTGGCCTTTTTGTCCTTCTCCTGAGTTTACTGTAATTTTATAAATAACCTTTTCATATGTCTTTAACTTTCCTCAGAGAAGGTAACCAAACATAACTGCACTATCTCTGACTTTAAAAACTAACAGATGAGATCAACAGCTTGATGAGGATCAGTACATGCATCTATTTATGCTGTAACAGGTCTGAAGACTCAATTAACCCTTGAGTTCACAGCAACACAGATACTTCAAGAAGGAAACTCTGCAACCCCACTAAGACAAGGACAGAAAGGGTCTGTGACACAAGGAACTGGTGATCAAAATGGTAATTATCTAGGTAAACATGCTATCATAATTTCATGGCCTGTTGTGATGATAAGCTGTAAACAGGTCCCCTTTGAAGCCAAAAGCATCAGAAGATGGAACTCCTAACTGAGATTTGCCAAGGGTTTTGCAGGATTTTTCATGCCAAGCAGAGAAACTAGAGCTGTCTCTCTCCTTTAAAAGGATTGCTTACGATCACCTGGGACCACTTATTTTTTGAAAATTGTTGGTGTTGGCAGCAGGAAATGAAGGTAAAAAAACTGCAGTGAGCAGAAGTACATGCACGTGCAGCCAGACACTGCGCTCATGCCAAGGTTCAAGGAGCCAGCCAGGACCAGGCTGCAATGCAGCCTCGCTCAAACACAGAAGTTTTGATCAAAACATGAACACAACAGTGCAAATCACACAAATCAGCAAGGATCGCAGTACTGTACACCAGTATCTTACTGTGACAGACATCACTTATATGGGCTTCAATTTGTCTGGAACTGAAAGATTAGGTTTGGGAAACTTTGAAGCTTCCCTTGACTTAAAGAGATCTATCCTATCTATTAGGCAATAGGAATGCATTTTATAATTTCTGGAAAATGTGCATGCATTTGCACAGGTCCTTCCTAAAGTATTTTCAACCTCAGCTGAGTGTTTGCTTCTTTGCAGATGAGACCATTGCTTCATGTATGAGTCTAGCATCTTTTTTCCAGAGGTTAGTTTCTAACTTCTTCAAAAGCTATGGAAGATAAGCAGGTTCTCTGGACCTGTCAATAATGAAGGTTTATTCAGGAATGTGGACTGTCTAACATAGGGAATTTGCTTCACTAACACTGAGATCCCTACTGCAGCTCAGGGTTAAAACTCATCTGCCGTGTTGAGAACTGAGCTTTCCAGTCAATTTATATCAAAGGGTGTACGGTATTGTTCTTGCCCAAATGGTTTATCCTGTCTCTGTATTCTGGAAATTAATGCTATTTCTTTCCTCCCGTCCCCAAATTAAGCCTTCAAAATAACCTCTCCTTTCATTCCACTTTCTCCTTCCCTAAAACTTTTGGAGGCATCAAGAAGAAAGGCTGCAATTTGTAACTGGCATTCAGCCAGAGTGCTTTGGCAAACAGCCCTGCCAGAGAGCTACAGGATCCAGAGATGTTTCAGCATGGGGTAGACTCCAGTGTGATGGTGGCTCAGTACCATTGTGAATGTGTTCATGCTCTTCAGCCTCATGATGGGTAGGATGAGGCATGGGAGACAGGAGAAAAGGCTTTAGTGAGAAGTCCTTCTGTCATGGGTAGTCCTCCTTTGGAAATTAAACAAATTTCTCCATCAGGTGGAGTGGATTCCTGCGTGACTCTGCACTGCCTCTTTGCACATCTTCTAGCGGACACCTGCCAGGCCACTGACTGCAGCATGGCTTCAGTAGCCACAGAAATCACGGTCTGGCAAACCCTCACAGCACCCTTCACATCCCCTCCTAGCTTGGCCTTGGTCCGTGGCCCTATGATTTTATTTATTTCTGTGAAGAACTCTGCCATATCCTGCACATCACCAAGATAACAAAAGACACCAGTTCCCATTCTACATGCTCTTTCTTTCATATTCTTTATTTCAAGCACTGATTTGTTCTCCATGTATCAGTAGTAATTATTACTCATCCTAGCAACGACTATTTCGGCTTGAAAATATGGTCTTGAAAAGAGCAGTGTGATACTCTGATTTAAGGGCCCTGTCAGCAACATTAGCATTACTAGTTTACATGAGTAATATGAACATCATCTTCTTTAAAGAACTATATCTCTTCTGTCCTCCACTGGAAAGGCTACACATTAAAGGAAAAGAATGTGTCAGAACAAATGGAGAACCTTTTTGGAGATTTATTGTATGTGCTAGTGGAATATATCAATTCTATAAATAGACATTAACATTGATTTGTTATATCCAGCATGTTAGAAACTGGAATGAGAATTAAAAATATAAATGAAACAACAAATAATTTAATTCTTGGAATTTTTACATATACTTTCTTCACTTCCTCAAGTCTTGTATCACTTTCCTTAACCAGAAGCAATATATATAGGCTGCACATATTATTTTATATCAGTTGTGTTCTTCAAATGAAACTGACCCAAAGGCTAAAAAGAGGAACACCACCTTTTCTCCTGATGAAGGAGAGAAAATATGTAATTTAGCTTGTTATTCAGTGCCAATATTTGGGGGTTTTGGCTTTTTTTCTTAGTACAAAAATCTTGTAACATATAAAAACACTCAAAATATAGGCTGAAATACCTACTCCTCTGAAGCAATCATACCATAGCTATTGTTTCTACATCTCTCTCTGTTATTGCCCTTCTTTTTGGCTCACACTGTTGTCTGTCTTTCTCTGGTTTCTTCATTAATTCTCCTTCCCCTGCTTATCTTTGAGGCTAGAGCCTGGAGGCAGAGGAGAAATTGGTCAGACTGGGAATACCACGACCTTGTACTTGCAGCCTGTTGTGCCAAAGCCATTGAGTTCTTTGCAGAGACTTCATTCACTTGCATACCATTTCTTTTGTTACACGTCTCTTGTTCCAGTACCCCATTTTCAAGCTGTGCAAGAACAAATCCTCTGCTTGTCCCTTCCTTACTATCCCACCTCTTTGTCAATTTACTCCTTCCACTGTGAGCAGCCTTAGAAGACTGATATACACTCAAAAGCCTATTCTGATGAATACTGATTTAGCATTCCCTTTTTTTTTATTCCAGAGAAGGCTGATTCCATCCATGTTCTCTGTTTTCTGAGAAAGGTGCATGCAAAGCTTTGCAAGATATAACACATGACATGTTAATAAGGCAGCTCTTAAATTTTTGAAAATTGCATATAAAAATATAGAAAACAAACTGAATGAATGCTTTCAATATTCAGGAAGACTTCTTAGTTCAGCACTAAACCTGGATCTATTGCTTACAGGTGCTCACAATCTTTTCTTTGGAGTTCCACAGCACAGAAGCAATGACTGTGGGTGAGACAACAGTTAATATACTGCACAGCTTGTGACTTAAGTCATTTCAGAATGAAGGCAAAATTAGAGAAGCCGTTCTTTTGACGTCTGTAGCACTGAAATCTTCCAAATAAGACAGCACATTCTCTTTTTTTTTTTTCCTCCTATTCAAACAACCTCAAAACTTCTGCAAATATAGCAGAAGCAAGAAGGCTTTCTTATAAAGATAAAACCAGTTTCCCTCCTGAGCTTATATCCAGCAGGCTTTTTTTTTTTTTTTTTTAATTCACTGGAAGAACCAGTGTATGATTGAAATGGGAGGAACTGGTGAAAACTGCAATACCTTTTCCTATGAATATAAGAGTTATCAGATGGAGACTGTACTCACATCAGTCTTTTGCAGTAAGAAGGAATAAGCAGAAGCTTTCTTCTGTGCACAAAATTCAGGATCAAAAGAATTACTTTGTTACACCATCACTTCTTCCCACATACTCCATATCTTTAAGAGGGTCTGCAGCAGATGTCTACACTGCTTGAAAGACAAGGGTCATTTTTAGTGTAATTTAGATACTTGAACTGTTTTCTTCTAATCTTTTACAAACAGGAGTTAGATCAGTAATTTTTAAAAAGCAAAAATATAGGAATAATTCAGTTTATGCGTATTCTGGGACCATGCACTGAGAAAGCCTTGGTTCCCACCCTGCCCTGCCCATTCCTCCTAAACTCCATGGAAGTCAACTCTCAGATTAGGTGTAATTTAATTATAGTAAACTGATTCTCGTATCAGAGTCTTTCAAGCTCAATACTTTCTTGGTTTGTAGCAAAGTCTTTTACGTGGTAAAATTACATTCCATTTCATAACAAAATCTTTACTTCTGTTTCTGAAAACTTTCCTAGAGAAATGGAAACAGCTGGCTTTCTGTATGGTTTTGGCTTCTTTCCTTTACCTGTTATTTCATTCTGGCATTGTGTAACTCTGTGCCAAGGTAAGGAAGAAATCTATTCTGTACGTTCCCAAATGCTATTCCCTTCAGCTTTCTTGTGCACTCAGAATGTGGAGTACAGCCCATGATATTATCACGAATTTGCAGCTGTGTGTAGTTTCCTCTTCTTTAAGGTGTGACTGACCCATGCTAGGGATTCAAGTAGGAGTGCCACGCTAATCCAGGCACTCAAACAGCTAGAGACAGTGTTGTTTATGGCTATGGTCTTTCAGAGAGATTTCAATCCACAGAACAGCATACTTTTTCGTGCCAATTTCAACTTTTTTCTCAGTTAAGAATTCTCACTTAAGGGATAAAATTCAACATCAATTGCATTTTCTCAAATAAATTACCAAATATGTAACAAAAAATCCAAATAAAATACTATAGCCTTTTGTAACCCACACACACACTTTTTTTTCCTGACAAATAATTTACCAAACTCCTCCCTATCTCCCAGGAAATGTTAGCATTTTCTAGCCAGCTAAATGCATAAAATGTTCACAGTTTCACTTTTATGTGTGACTTGACTTTGGATATCAACTATATCCCAGCCAATGACAAATGACCTGGTTTAGACCTCAACATTTTGTCCTCAAAATAAGCCATAATGCATTATGTATTTTGTATAACAAACACTGAAACAAGTGTCATGAATGTTCCTTACTTCCATGAGAAATCTTTCAGATTTTTTTTCTGGATCCTTCCTAAATTTTTCAGAGGAGCTGGAAACAATATATAAAGCTATTACCATCTGGACACCTTATATATAATCCATCAATGCATGATTTTAGAAGGGCTGTTTCTAAGTAATTACACTGTTTCTGCCAATGGGAAAAAGAAACAAGAAAAAAACTATTTTTAAACAACATAAGGACTGTACCAGAGGATAATTTATCATCAAAGTACATCTACATAAAATATGGAAAGAAATTTCATTTAACAGTGATTTGAATGTAAGGGAATCAAGGTTCAGTCTCAATATTTTCCACTGTCTTTTGTACAAACCTCAGAGATGATCTGGCTTTTTTGACCTTCCCCTTTCATTTCAGTGTTGTGAGAATGAATACCTCAAAGATTTTGAGGTACTCAGATACTACACAGAGAATGAAATGTAAGAGCATTGAGAAAGTATTCTTTAAAGGAAAAAAAATAAGAACAGCAAATCACTACAATGCACAGATCCTCAGTAATGCATTTTTTTTCTCAACCCAGAATTATTTGAGCAGGGAATTTCAAAAGCAGAAGGGGTATCTGACAAATAAATGTAAACTGGGCAAGGAAACAGACTGCCTTTGAAAACCCACTCCTTGTCCTGCAGTTTGGATTCAGTATCTGAGTGCAGACGTTTCTGGATTCAAACTTTCATTCTTGAGTAGTGTTAGCGGGCTAAAAAGTCAGTGAAACCTCCTGTTAAAAGAGATTTTCCATAACTTTCTCTGTCTTTATTCTGCAAATTAAGCATTATTTCTCACTAAAAACTATCTGCCAACCACATATTTACGATTACTATTAGGACTGGCTTAATTCTGTACTATTGATATATGAAATCCATATATAGCATATAGCATTGATATCCAAACTCCAGATCTTAGATTGCATAATAAAAATGTTCTTATTATATAAATATAAAAGTACATGTAACTTTCTTACCAATTGTTTAAAAACAAATTCAGTGTTGAAATTCTAGTATCAGTTTGGAGCAGATGTCACCATCTGGCTGCCTTCACAAGTATCTCTGTGAGACCATTTAAGTCTCCTGAATGGCTTCTACACAGAAAGTAATTAGAGTGAAGCACAAGGGATAGGATACAACTGTGTAAAAATTAAGGTGTTTTCCTTTATTAAACTGAGAAAAGATGATAAAAAAAGGATGGAAAAATGAGCAGACAATTTCAATTTGAGGAATGCTTCATTTTCTTCCTCTTCACTAAGTAGAAAAAAAATATTGGAGATTTTTTTTCCTTCGGCAATTATCTATATTTTTCCCTTTTTTTCCCTTTTTTTTCTTTTTTTTTGTTTTTTTTTTTGTAAAGCAGTATTATCAACTTTCATTCAATCCTTGAATTTTTTTCTCTATTATATTGTCAGTTGATGTTATACCCATTTCTATTTATTTATTTATGTATTTGGTAGCATTTTCTAGGATATAGGCCATCTTATTTCCTACTTTCTTGATTATTTGGACCGTGCTGCTACGTGATAAGTATCGTAAAATGGAAACATATTCAGGCAAAGTAATCAAAGGATTAAGCTGACTTAAGAAAACCCCTAAATCTAAAAAGAAAATTAAAAAATAACAGCTGCAATTTTGAGTATATTTGTCTTGAAGAGCCAAAGGTCTCTTCAATTTTTCAATGAAGAAGGAAAAGTGCAATTTGTGAAAGAAACTGATGAAAAGCTTTGGGCATAGATAACACCACTATGATCATGTATTCCATGTAAAGGTTCTCCACTGGATTTTATAACCTGTATGTATAAGAGTACAGTACATGGGTACAGATGAAATTGCATACAGATGTATCTAGAGAGACACTCACACATATACAAACAAAAAGGTTTATTTTCTTAAATATACGTTGTTTTTTTTTAATAGGAATGTGTGAGTCGCCTTACACATTATTGCTGCTCCTTAAAATCTATTAGAGTAAGTATCACCAACTGTCTTGGTTCATTTTTTTCTCAGTAATATGTTTCATTATTTACCTTACCTTCCTCTAGAAAACAAGGTATGAATTTTCACAGTAACTTGCTCAAGGGTCTGGTATTTTAAATTATGCAAGATGGATTTTTTAACTCGTGCATTCCACAGAACAGCTCTATCAGCTGTGATGGTGTTTCTGTGTTTCTTTACTTATTTATATATTTTCTGATTGGTACTCAGATAAAATCTTCTCAATTTTTTCTTCACTTTAGTAGAAAGGGAGGTGTAATGCATTTCTAACTTGTTGCCTTTTGTTTTTAATTCTTGGAAGCATTCAACCCAGTTCTATAAAATTGAAGTGTTTTGCAGTTAATAATGTTAAACTGAAACTAGAAGAGACAGTAATCATAAACTTCTGTAACTTTCTTCAAAGATAGAATCAATAAAGTTTTTTTTATTCTGAAGAATACCGAATGCTTGGAAAAAAAATTTTGTGAAGGTCCTCAAACCAAATGTTTTTTGCCTTTCACCTTTATTCCAAGCTTGCATGAGTCTGTGCAAATCACCTATACCATGCTGGTTACACTAATAAAGAAGCAGAAGGTAACAGTATTTTCTGGCATCCACTACAAATCTCTCTCAGGCTATCCAGTCAGACAAACATACTCCTTAAGTTAATAGTGCAGCACACAATTATGTCAGTTATGATTTTTTTATCTTTTTCTGTTAAATATCTTATCACAACTTGTTGGCAAATCATACTATGTTTTTAAGTCAGTGTCAAATCTTCTCCACACATCTTAGCAGATAATTCACCTCTCATTATCTATCAAATATTGATGGTCAGTGACAATTTATTCAGTTACAAATTGCCAATATCTGATAGTGCTAGGAAAACATTTCTTTCCAGTATCCAGATAACTACAAAAGTAGGGATATACATTAATTAAAATTTCCAATGCGGAAAGGTGCATCCAGCAATGTATATAACATCAATTCCATTACCAAGTGTGGACAACTGCAGTACAGCTGATGCATAGTTGTATATGTGCACATGTACAGGGCCAATGACTTACAGATACTGTAAAATAAATACTTTTCAATATGTGTTCATCATGTGTGAATGTGACATATTTGAACACGCTGCAGCCATATTTTTTCCTGGCTTGTTATTGCAGTATCTCTAATTTTGAGTAAGAAGGCTGGAGAAGAAAATACAGACTGCTTTTTAAAATTCTATTTTAACTTAACCCAGTTAAGCAGCGTTTCATAATATTCTATTGATGTTCAGGACTTTGATCACTGATCTGAGCACAATCAACAGTCACAAAGTCAAAGCCAGAAGACAGGGATAGTAGAAAGAAATAGTTAACCGAATTGTTGCAGAAACATTAGTAAATAAATAGTTTAGGACAGAATATTAATGAAGTTTGGATGGTTGTGTCAAAAGAATTGTACTCCACTGGAGAAACACAGCCAATGTGCTGAAGGCAGTGTAAACACTAATTCACAGCAAACAAGAAGATGATAAACTTATCACAGTCACTTGCACTGCTAATAACCATATGCCAATGATTACCATGCTTATCTGGTCCAGATTTGATTACAGTTAACTGGCAAATAGTTATTGAATTAGAATTAAAAGTACAGGTGGGAAACAAGGCTGAAGACTCTGTTACTAGGAAAGCAAAGAAAGCCTACATTTTTTAGCTATAAAGACAAGAGAAGAAACAATAATTTAAAAAGTATTGCCAACTCTTTTTTTTTGCTTGTTTTTAATACATTTGATAATGACTGTCAATAGAACAGAGTTGATGCCACTAGTACAACAGAAATAAATAGGAAAATCTGGCAGTTAAGTTTATAGCTAGAGATGAATCAGCACATTTAACATGAGATAATGGTGCTGGCAACACATACACCATGCAAACTGTCTCTGAGACATTATCCTGCTGTGGTATAAGGTGCCTACAGTGCTAACCATTATATCTGAATTTCAGTAGTGCCAGTCACATTTTTCATTTTTAACACTTCCAAGAAACTATGTAGTTTTGCCCTATTCATCTTCTGTGATCAAAATATTATTAAGACTTAAAGATATTATTAAGACTTAAACTCAAAGAATTACAAAATTTAATATTATGTTATAATTACTCTGGGTTACGTTGATTTTCAACCATCTGGACTTAGAATATCTTGCTCAGTTTGGGTTAATATTTTTTAATCAACACAGAGTATGCTTTTGAAATAAGAGACTTCTGTCAGTGATATAGTGTTATTTTCAGCTTCTTGAAACACAAACAGTATTACTGATTTATTTCAATCATTTCCCATAATCCTCAAAGTAGCGGAGGTAGATGAACTCATTATTTTTGTGATCACAATCAATAATAGGAGTACATCTATCCCCCTCTGAAAGAAACAAGGTTTCTCTTGTTTGGAGATGAAGACATTTTCAGATTGGATCAATTTTTTCTTATTGCCTCAATTTGTTCCTGTTATTCTGCTTTCTACCATCAGCTACTGAAACTAGTCTCAAAAAAGACATCTTCCATATTAATTTAAAACAGCAAAAACAGCCAAGCAACATATATTAAACAGTATGGTCAGAATGAACTACATACTCTGTTGTGCTATGAGAGACACAATGGCAAAAAGTGGTATTAGCTGTCCATAAGTTGTAATTTCAACATGTGCTTATTATCCATTTGGTTTTTTCTTTGACAAGAAAGCAGTTTTGTCTGGCTGGCAACTGTAAACTGTCCCTATAATTTATTATCTAAATTATTTTGTCTGTGTGTTAATCTCACAAACATAATAAAACCTACTATATTTTATAAATGCACGTTCATAAGAATAATTTTTTTTTTCTACCCTTTTCATTTGCTTGTTCTTAGTTTTTTTCCTTACAAATCTAACTGCTTGTGTTGTATGCTGGTTACCCCAGCATCCCCTGAGCCCACTGAATTCTTAACGTGGAAGTGCAGTTGAAAGTGAATGATGAGGTTCAAAAAGAGCCACTAACTAAACAACTTTTACTTGTTAATTTATGCTTAAACAATTAGCATACCAAAAATATGAATGGGAAGATTATGTTCTGACCATATTGAATGATCCCACTTCTTTATTAACCTGATAAACTTCATGTAGTTACTAGTGCTAGCATTTTTACTTTAATAATCAGTCCAGAAGTTTAGTACCATTATATATATTTTATTCATATGATTTCAAACCATATTGGTGCATACGTCTTACTCAGGGAAACGAATACTTTCAGAACACAGGGTTTTTAGGAAAAAACTAGCCCCGTTTTGAATTACAGACAATATTCTCCCTTTATCTTTTTCATTTTGAATGGCCACCAAACCTTGTATATGACATATAAGGTTGCAAAAACCCAAAAATTTTTAGTTCTCAACCTGTGAAATCCAAAATACTTGAAGGTGAGTATCCCCAAAATAGAAATAATTTTTTTTGCTAATACATCACAATAACCCTCCATCATTATTTGCCATGTGTACACTTCTTCCAATTCTAACTACATTAGAATTAGAACTTTTTTTCAGGAGATTAAATGGTCTTAGTTTAATAGTCAATATCTTTAACCAATATAATT
Organism: Lycocorax pyrrhopterus obiensis; assembly: GCA_014706295.1. Classification (NCBI taxonomy): domain Eukaryota; kingdom Metazoa; phylum Chordata; class Aves; order Passeriformes; family Paradisaeidae; genus Lycocorax; species Lycocorax pyrrhopterus. The sequence continues at coordinate 73,410,953 of JACSVZ010000002.1, forward strand.
ACATGTGCAAAAGTTCCAGCTATAATTAATTCTTGCTGAACGTTCTACAATATGTAGTACAAGACAGCATTTAAGTCAACATATGAGGGCATTCAGCAACACACACTCATAGGCAAACATTCACAAAGTTCTCTCCTAATCTGCATTTAAGATTCCGCTTCTTATTCAGGGTTAAATAAATTCTGAACTGGGAAGATGATCTTCAAATCTTTTTTATCAGGCCCACAGCTGATTCACCGCATATTTGAAATAAACTTGTACTTTGTCAGCATCTCTTACAAAGCATAATGGCTTCATTGGGTCCACTACTGAACCCAAATATGTTCATCATATCAGGCAGCCAGGCTGACCTTGCAGTAAAACTACTTTATGGAACAAAACTGAAGTAAAATCTGGAAACTGTTTATCATAAAGGAGGACTGGAGTTAAAAAAGTAAAAAGCATACACATCTCATCAGTACCTGGGCATTTTAGCACAGATATTGTGAGTAAATCCATCCCAAGTGACTGACAACTGCCCTCCTGAAAGTTTAATCTGGTATGCAAAATATATCTTCCCAACCCATCAAACAGCATTCTCAATGAACTGCCAATCTTTTGAAGATTTTTCTATTCCTTTCTTTTTGGTATGTTTCTGAGCTGCTTGATATACTTTCGTATTAAGGGCAAAAGGGGAAGCAGTGAGCAAATCTAAAAACAGTAAGACTAATATAATGTTTAGTCCCAGGCAAAAAACACTTACATGATCCAAAGCCTGTTGAAGATGTCAGCAGAAATGGTCCCATTCGTTTCAACACATGCTGAATCCAGCTTTCTTGAAAATTCCTCTGTTTTTTATTTATGGAACTAAGAGGAAATAATTACCAGATCAAACCAGAAGGAATGATACATTATCTTCCTGTCATGAAGGGAATAAAAAAACATCAGTTACTTCATCACAGTTCTCTGGCTACTAGAGAATGCCAGAGAGCACGCAGCAATACACAAAGATCAAATTTCTGCTCTTACACCAGCCTATCTAAAGCACTTCATGATTTATCCGTCTTATGGTTGTTATTACGAAACATCCCTAGGCAACCGAAAACCTGTGTTTGTCAGTTTTTACCTGTGATAGCCTTTGCCACTGCCCCGATACTCCTCCTCTAAAGGAATGAGGGGTCTCAGCTAATGATGTACTTTTGAAAGATAGTACCTCAGTGGGCAGGCCAGTCTTCTGCTAAGCCACAGAGAAGTATGACTGAAGAGTAGAAAGCCTAGATGGGATATAAATGTTTATCATAGAAGAAAAGCGAAGTCATTTACTAAGTAACAGAGCTGGTGAAATCCTTTCCCACAATATTCCATAGTTGCTTTTTTAGAAAACACACAAGTAGCTGATACACATCTTGATCACTAATTTGTTTCTTTAAAAAAAGGATCTTATTGGTCTGTGTACAATCACTGCACAGGTTGTTTAAATTGTTGGATTGTTCCCCTATTTCTTTCACTTAAACAAATGGCTCTGGTGCTTTGATACCTCCTGTTCGTTGCTCCTGACTTCTGCTTTGCAGTCTTAGAGCTGATAACAAGCAATTCATCATCTCTGCCAGTAGAAGAGCTCTAGTCATTATGACTTTTTGACTCCTTTGTGAGGGTCTGAGCCAGGATGGCTTTGTTGCATTGCCAGACTTCCCATACAAGGCTAATCTAATGCGAAGGACCTCAGATTTTACTATGTGGTACTTGCTTCCTATAATTTTCCTGTGATTTCATGCATTTAAATAAACCATTCATATTTAGTGACAGAAATGCACTGATGATCCTGTTCCTTGCTGATATGCAAGCTGAGCCGTGCCAATTCATGCCAGCTGAGATAGCGCCTCACAATTTAGAAGTTCTCAAACATGTTGTGCAAAGCTTGCTTGCCTTTGATTTATGGAGATCATACTCCACTCTAACAACAGCCTCCCTGCCTAAATTCTGAGTTGTCAAGACTGTATTACTGCAAGATGTACTTACGGTAATTTTTGTTTTAATGTAAGTTTACAGAATGCCAACACAAAATCTTACAATAGTTCAGGGTGGAAGGGGCCTCGGAGTTCAGGTTCCAAAGCCCCTGCCATGGAAAAGGAAAACTAGACCCGCTTGCCTTAATCTCCATCCAGCCTGGCCTTGAACACTTCCAGGGATGCGGAATTCACAGCGTCTCGGGCAACCTGTTCCAGTGACTCATCACCCTCACAGTGAAAACCTTCTTCCTGATATCTAATCTAAACCTACACTCCTTCAATTTAAAGGTATTCCTCCTCATTACTATCAACTTCCAAACTTCCTCTTTGAGGACTGCAAACTTTGAACAGTCAAACAAAAATAAATTGTAGATTATTGCTCCTTATTTCTGTTTTGTAAAGCAAACAAAAACCTGATTGGCACCACAGATATGCTACATTTCAAATAATGATACCAGGATCTTGCGGGGGGAAATGGATGGCTACATAGCCCTTTGAAGGCAGGCATGGAATTAAATTCTGCACTACCTTGATCTTAATTTTGTTGGGGATAAAAGGAAGACAAGAAACTATCAGGAATATTAGAAATCTTGTTTTATTTCTTGCTGCTGCAAAGATGCTATTTTGAGAGAGTTTCTGAATTAATGAAATAATAAAGTTAGGAAGTATAGGAGTTTATATTTTGGTTTGGTTTTTTTTCTTAGTGAAAGAAAACAAGTGAGTTTCAACACACTGCAATGGTCCTGGTGTATAACTAAAAGTCAGAAATACCCAGGTAAATTTAATTCAAAATTTTATTCAAATTTAGTCAAAATTTATTTAAAAAAAACCCCGCTAAACTATTCTCTACCTCAGTCTACAGGGCATGAGGATGGGTTTTTTTCTGAAGATGTGATACATAACATTATGGTCCGTTTACATTTTGGTTTACATCTATTTATGTAGACTGACACTGTGATAAAGTATGTAGGATGTTTCTTAGAATAAATTTTAATCTTAATTTTACATTAGTGTTATAAAAAAAGAGAACAGGAAGTCAATATGGAAATAATAGGTCAAAACTGAGTTTTAATTTTAATTATGTATTTTGAACATTTACTTTGGGACATTTCATAAACCTTCAAGACATTTGCCAGATTATAAGACATAACATCTGAATAATAAAATATTAAAAATACATTAATGAGTAAACAATCCACCATGCTGAGGCTTAATCCAATGTTACTATATTGAAACCATAATAAAGTGGCAATATTCAGCACAATAAAGAAGTTTACCTAGTGCCTTGTTTGATGGACTCACAGTTAAAAAATATAAGAACAAGATAAATTCTGTGGCTAACTTGATTTATCCAAATGTCCTGGCTCTGGAACAGAGACCACCGGTAAACAATCATCTCTTTCAGCAATCTCGTTTCCAATAAAATGCTTTGTTTCTGTTAGGCAAGTCTGTTGCAGGCATTGGCTTCAGACAGAAAGTCTTCCATTTCTCTCCTCACAGAGTTTCATGTTTTCTAGACAATAGAAACTATAAACTACATTGTCTTTGGAATTGCAATTGTCTCTGTACTGTGAGAAAATATAGAAGATGCCCATGCAGTCCTGTCATATATTGATATTTCTCCCAGGAAACCAACTAGGACCAAATTAACCTTGAAAACTTACATCAGCAAGACTGTTGATATGTATGCAGGCACTAGTCCTTTCTGCTTATTCTCTTAACTGTCAGGTATCCTCTGTATTTCATGAATTATGCAAACCCAAGTAAAAGTAACAGTTGAACCACTAATAAGAAAAGGACAAACTGTACAATTTTGATCCTAAAATTAGGGCAGTGGTTCCAATGTTCTTCTGGGTCCCTATCACAGCAAGAGTAGATCTTGCCAAGAAGTCTAGGTGCAAAATTGGAACCTGACACTAAGTAATCGATAGTGCCTTCCCCCAAGTTCTCTTCTTCCCTATGTTAAGCAAGCCTTGTCGATAGCTGCACAATGTTTGGCAACTAGGTCATAAAACAACTCATAACATCACTATTTTGACCGTGTCTACATTACAAAGTAGTGTAATGCAACAGAGCCACAGGTGTCAGAGAAACAATTGGCGCTGAGGATTTAAAATCAGTACTGCATAGATATTGGGGTGGGAGGATGAAGAAGACTGGGAAGGGTACTTCAGACTTGCTCTAGAATGCACTAAAGGAACTCTTTGTATCAGTTGAAATTCACCAATCTCATTCCAGTAATGTCTCTTTTGCTTTAGATTCAAACAAAAAAACAAGCACAGTTCAAGAACTCCCAAATTATTCTGTGATGAAAACTAAAGCCCAGTAAGTGAAGACATCCAGGAAATCAATTTCAGCAGGACACTCCCTGGCAAAGTTGAATTGCTAATGTAGGTTCACCCCTAGCAACATTTTCCCAAACCAAACCACTCAGCAGCTTGAGGCCAGATGCCAGTCCAAGAGACAATAAAACTCTCCAGACCATCAACATCTGGAAGAGCTCCACTGTTGGCTCAAAAGCTGAGTAAACACATGAACTCTGCCTTAAGCACAACCTAATGAGTCCACCAGAGAGATGCAACAGTTCAGGCCAGAGCTATACTAACAGTTACAATGCTTACAGAGTGAAGTTTCTTTCTGACTGACTGAATTAGGTATGTATCTCCCCATTCACTAATGTTGAGGCACTCTAACCTGCATATAGGGAATGATCAACCAAAAAAGATAAGACAGCCCGCATATATATATATACATATATATATATATATATATTTAAACTGACAGACTCCCTTCGTGGTAACACAGAGACCTTTACAATATAGCGTATTTCTATTGGAAATTCTTACTTCCTAGCACTGCTCAGATGGATACCATGCCACCCCTGAAAATGTAACAAATGGAAGAGCTATGGATAAGATTTTAAAATAAAATATGAAAACCGAAAATTCAACATACCGACAGCATTGCCCAGGCAATCACTTAAATATTTTTTCAGTCTAAGTTTCCAAGCACTGGATACTCTGATTTTCCACAAAATAAAAGAGAGATGTCTCTCAGTCTCCTTCTACTAATTTTAACTAGATTAGTCATAACTTCACAGACCAAGGTTTCTCAAAAAGAGGATACAGTGCACTGATTCTGTAACAGTAGGAGATCAAAAGCTATGAGGTGTGTTTTTTGGCATCTTGAGATCTAAAAAGTCTTTTTGCTTGTGACAGGAGCTATCCTCAATGTCTGCTGTTTCATCTCTTCTTCACTACCTAATGCTTGTCTTCATCTGCCTTCGTTTCCCAGGAACACATGTATTTTAGAAGTGAAAATCCTTGGGAAAATAATCTGCTTTTATTTGTCTTTAAACGTGGGCCATTCACATAACAGGAGTACAAACAAAACAGTCACTAAGTTGAAGACCTATATGAATATGGTGCTTCAAAAGAGGTGAGGTAATCACTTGTTCTTGACCAGTTGTTAAATTGAAAAAGTTCTAATAAGGAAGATACAGTAAGAAATAATCAAAAGGAATCGAATAAGAGCTACCACAGCCTGTTACACCAGGGAGAAACTCCCAATGGAGGCCATCACTGAATCTGGAGGCTTCAGATACATCTCTGCCGATGGGAGATTAAATGGTCTTGGTAAAAAAGGGACTCAGGCACTAACACAGCTCCCAAAGTCAGAAAGAGAAAAATCTATAACCTAGTGTTTGTACCAATACCCAGAATAGCCAAAAGCATAGAAAGATAAATGTTAACCTTTATATAGGTAAACTGGCTGTCTTCCATCATTATTTTACAGAAAATAAATATATTTTGGTGTATTTGAGAAGGCTATTAATATCAACTGAGCTAATCACACCAAGGGAATAAAGTCAGGGCTGCTATACACGTTAGTCATGATGAATTAGCTAATGTCTCAGGCTAGTGGGATGAACCATCAATTGTATTGCTACTAGAAGCACCACAAAATATTTAAACTTCAGAATTCTGTCTCCTAATATTTTCTCATTTGGTTATTTTGTTAGTTACCAAAAGAAAAAAAAATAAAAAAATACTTGTGGGAAAAACATTGCATCTGTTGCAGATTTGTAATGGAATAATGCAACATTTGGAGAGTGATTTAGTCATTTAGGTAGGCATTTAAGCCATAACAACTCAATAGAATTAGAAATTTCCCATACCAAAGTAAAAAGCTAGGCCTAAATGACACAAAAACTAAAATGGTCTTGAAAATAATCTTAATTTTTAAATAACAAAAAAATCACATCTCTAAAAATATATTTCAGAATGATGAAGTGAGAGACTGATCAAAATAAACATACAAATACCATGAGTAAGAGAAACTATTTGAAAGCAGATTCCTTCACATGAGATTTCTTTAGACTTCAAGAGACATTTTGCCAGACGTGTCTTACTGTTTACATGAGACAACAATATTAGCTTCGGTGATTGCACAGATTTACTTCTGTTTATTCTGGATCTGTACTGCAATGACTGCAATGCCAACAACGCCAACAGTGTAGTTTGTGTGTTGCTTCTGAAAAAAACCCTCAGATTTTTTAATCTTTTTAGTATTATTTGACTAAGGAGCAGATTGAAGCCACTGAACTCATTATGACATAACATCAATGAAAATCACTCACCAGGAAAAAAGAACAGAAGTCACTTCTTAAAATAACAAATCAACTTTACAAAAAGAACTCAGAAACCTCTGTTACAACCTGAATTTTAGCCATTGAATCCTGACCTCCCCAAATGTAAAAAATATCACAAGTTCCTCTCTTCTGCTCCCATCATTCATTATGCGTGGAAATGGCTGAGATGCACAGAAAATCTTCAACCCTCATCGCAGCCAGAAGGGATCACGTGATGGAGGCCTTGATAAGTCTTAACTTTGAGCGGAGGTAGGCAAGTTAATCTGTGTGTCATCCTGACCACCTCATATAATCTGAGGAAAAAGAAATGTTTCTCCCCTGGTGAGCTGGAGTGCCAATAAGGTAAATCAGTCTGTGAAGGCACCCAGCTCTATGAATCAGCTCTGGAAGATTCTCAGGGAATCTTTCAAGCTCAGTTTGGTGCTTCAGGCTAAGTGAAAATTCTAGCCTAAGACCACAGAGGAAAATTTTTCTGACATCATCTGACAGCCACCTATATGTTAGCCAAAAGGCCTTTTCAAAATGTTTCCAAAACCTTTCTGTCTCCTTCCAAAATCAACCAACACCATCAAAATATCACCACAACCCTTAGAAGAACGCCATTTTCAGTGTTTCTTATGCTTTCATTTTTTAATATTCAAGCTACAATAGATAACATAATTACTTGCTTTCACAGGCAAGAGTCAAGAAAATTCTGGAATTTTGGCCAACCTACAGGATGCAACTGAAAACCAAGAAAAAAATTTCTAAGTCCAAAATGCATTTTTAGTATTCTGTCTGTTCTTACCCTAAGTGCACATTTAACTAAAATGAACAATTTGGTGCTGCATAATATGTCATAATCTTTATTCTGTATTTAGAAGCCACTCATACATGGAGATGAAAATTGCATTTAAAACAAAAGTCTACCTAATGTAAGCTGAAGCATCACAAGTGATGAGGAATTGCACTCTATAAGCATTTTTCTCATATTGGAGAAAAAACTCTCAACTATTTATCTTTAAAAATAACAAATAATCCCATGTAATGGAAGCAGTCTAACAGCGTCAGTTAGATGATTGCTTACTTCAAGCCAGAGATAGCAACTTGGATTTGTTCTCCTCAGGTTTTTTCCAAGTTTCAGATACAGATAATAAACTATCCATACTATGATGACTTCTTTTGAAGTTAATCGTTATCATATACTGCAGTATGCTGCATGTCATTTGTGTAATACAGAAAAGATTAAAAAAATGTTATGAGGCAATGATTTAATAAATTTACAGTGTTTACTGCTTGGGGAATACTGAAAAATCACTTAAGAAAACAGACAATTAATAAACATGATTGCAATTTGTAAGACTGCAAAGACTTACTGTTTTCCAAATGAATGGTGAAACTGAAGGAGTTGCATTTGGTGTAGTCCCTGCATTAAACATAACTTGCATCAAGAGGAAAATTGACAGCTATTATACTCATCAAAGCAAAGCAAAGAGTTGCCTTGCAAAGTGAACACAGGAAACCTCATTCGAGAAGCCAACTCATGTTGCAAAGTTTTATGTGAAAACTGAGTAGACTGCTCATACTGCATATTCTTGACATATAAAGTTCATAACAACTGACACTTTTAAACCCCTTTTAAACAAAAAGGATAGATTCATATGTTCTACAATGTGAATTCTGGAAAGCCTGTAACTTAAGACCAGAAATATTTAGGCCATTTTTTTTTCTATAAAAGGGCAAACAATTTTATACAATGTTCCACTGCCAACTGATATTTTAGACTCTGTTAAATTTCAGCAAGAGTATATTTTAATGATACGTGTTGAATGTAATAAAAATATATCCTCAATTCTCATTATGCAACGCATTACTTTGTGAGCATAATGCCTCAGATCAAGCCTTCATTTAAATAAACAGGAACTTCAGTAAGGAAAGGATCTATTTGCATATCCAATTTGCATCCAATGTACTCTGTGTTCTGATTTTAAGCATATGACTTATTGGAACTGACCGGCTGGAGGACAGGCACCAGCTGAAATACCATTCTGGACCAGAGATGACAGCCATAAGAGTGAAGGTGTCACACTTACTAGCAGAATCTGCGCCTAACACTACAGACAAGTAATTCATCATCAATTTACTTGCTCAGACAAATGATGAATCATGAATTGTGCTTCTACTCTTTTATGGATCACAACTGGTATCACAGGAGCTACTGTATTAGTCAAATGCATACACATGTACACTCCCTCTATGGCTGCCTGTAAATCATAAAATCCTCATTCGTCAGTATTTGCAGGGATACCATGGGAAGTGCTACAAACTCTTACTAGGAGTAAAAAGAGAAATCAGGGTCATGAGCAAATTGTGTCAGCACAAGTGCCAGAGAAAACAAGGCAAACAGAAGAAGACCAAGTTATGAATGTGTTTCCATGGATCAATAAAGGACAAAAAAGGAAGCTTTGCTGATGGTTGGGAAAGAAGTATAAGGGGTGAGGGAATTTGTTTAAGAATAAAAATTGGAAATAGTATTAATTATAACGGTTTTGAACACAATTAAGAATGCTTTATTTGGAGTCTCTTTCCTCTGTAAAGCAAACAATTTATCCTCTAGTAAGAGCTTTATAACATGTTCAGTGCATCTCTGTTTCACAGAAGAAAATAGCTAACCTAAGTCATTTAAAAAACATGTTAGGATCACCGAACTGAAGGATTTTGCTTTGAAAAAAATTAACTAATGCAACTTGAGTAGGATTTAGACCACAATGCTTGCACTTCCTATGTAGCCAGTATTTCAGACTCAAACTATCTTGCTCTGTACAGGATGTGAGGCCTTCACACTTCCTACTTTTGAAAATCATCTGTATTTCAAGGGAGTGATCATCAAACTAGGGATAAAACACAATCATTTATTTAAAGGAATGAACTGCACAGCAACTTGCTCCTTGCATGAATTCTTTTACTTGTGTCTCTAATCTAAAGCCTTTATTACACACTGTGCCCTACATCTGGGCCTCAGCAGGTTCAGAGGTACAAGAAAGCTACAACTGGTATTTGACCTGAATAAATGCTATGAATAATGCTGGAGAAGCCCAACCCCAAATGAACACAAACTGTCACATAAAAACTAAATCCAGATAGATTAATTTAAACCTGCATTAGAACAAAAATAATAACATTCCTTTTTTCTTTTTTTTGCTTTGTACTTTCATTGCTGATAACAGTAAGGGCAGTATTTTCCTTTCATTATATTCCCCTTTTATGAACTCACCCATTTTTCCCTTTTCAAGCATTTTTAACTATATTATATTTATTTCACATTATAATGTAGTATAGTATAACTTCTGAGCTGTTATCTCTGAGTTAACACCTTACATGCATACAGCAAACAATATTGCACTTGGACAGAATTACTGGATGTATTAAAACTTGTCAAGCGTTCTATTGAAACAGATAATTATTTGTCGTATACTATTACAGAGACAAATGCAAAACAATGGTTTTATCTTTTGCAAAGTTTACACAAATAGAAGGAAACAGTGAGAAAGAATGATAAATCAATAATAATGCTAACAGAATATTACATTCTTATTAAATTATTATATTTCTAATAAAATTAAATCTCAGGTTTAATGACCAAACTGTATACAGTGGTGGTATTGAAAAAAGTCTAGCACATTAAGAAATCCACATTGCTTCACAAACAGGAACATAGACAAGGCAGAGACATTTAATGTTTCCTTTGCTGCAGGGGTTCCAGAACCCTGAGCTGTAGGACCATAACTCTGAGAATGATAACTCCTAGCCAATCTTGAACTTGTGCAGCATTTCCTGGTCCAGCTGGATCCCTATGAGTCTATGAAGGCTTGTGGGATTCATCCAAGAATACTCAAATAGCTGGTTGATGTCATCCCAAGACCTCTCTCAATAATTTTTGAACAGTCTTGGGAATTTGGAGAGGTTCCAGCTGACTAACATTGTCCTGATTTTCAAGAAGGGCAAGAGGGATGACCCTGGAAACCATAGGCCTGTCAGTCTCACTTCAGTGCCTGGTTAAATTATGGATACGATTATTCTGGGACTTACTGAAAAACACATGAAAGTCAACACATTCATTGGTCACAGCCAGCACGGGTTCATGAGAGGAAAGTCCAGATCAATAAACTTAATTTCATTTTATGACAGCTACCCACCTAGTTGATCAAGGGAAGCCAATTGATGTAATCCTTTTGAATTTCAGTAAAGCTTTTGATACTGCCTCTCACAGTGTCCTTCTGGACAAAATGTCCAGCACACAGCTGGATAAACACATCTGGCCACCAGTCACTAGTGGGGTTCTGCAGGGCTCCATTTTATGCCCAGTTCACTTCAGAATCTTCATAAACTACTTGGATGAAGGATTAGAAGTTATACTAAGTAAATATGCCAATGATATTAAACTGGGGGGAGCTGTTGACTCCCTCAAAGGCAGAGCAGCGCTGCAGAGAGACTCTGACAAATTAGAGAGATGGGCAATCACCAACCATATGAAGTTTAACAAGGGAAAATGATGGATTCTGCACCTGGGACAGGGCAAACCCAGGTGTCTATACAGACAGAGAGGCTGCAGTGCAGCCCCGCAAAAAGATCTGGGAGTCCTGGTGAATGGAAAGTTGAACACGAGTCAGCAGTGCCCTGGCAGCCAGGAGGGCCAACCATGTCCTGGGGGGCATCAGGCACAGCATCGCCAGCCGGGCAAGGGAGGGGATTGTCCCGCCCTGCTCTGTGCTTTGTGCATTTTTTGGGCACTACAATATTAGGAGAATATAAAGCTATTAGAAAGTATCCAAAGGAGGACTACAAAGCTGGCGAAGGGTCTGGAGGGGAAGCCATCGAGGGATGGCGGAGGTTACTTGGTCTGTTCAGCCTGGAGAAGAGGAGACTGAGGGGAGACCTCATTGCAGCCTACAAGTTCCTTGTGAGCAGAAGAGGAGAGGGAGACACTGAACTCTGTGGTGACCAGACCTGAGGGAATGGCCTGAATTTTTGTCAGGGGAGGCTTAGGCTGGATATAAGAAAATGGTTCTTCAACCAGAGGGTGGTTGGCCACTGGAACAGGCTCCCCAGGGAAGTGGTCACAGCACCAAGCCTGGCAGAGTTCAAGAAGCATTTGGACAATGCTCTCAGGCACATGGTGTGACTCGTGGGGTGTCCTCTGTAGGGCCAGGAGTTGGACTTGATGATCCCTATGGATTCCATCCAACTCAGGAAATTTTATGATATGTAAAGCAAAAGCCTTATTCTGCAAATACTTCCATGCAAGAGCTATTTATTCAGATAGACAGTCCTATTAAAATAAACTGGGCACATCTGTAAAGTTATCCATGTGCGTAACTGCTTATTAGATCATATACCCTGCAAGATGAAGCAGGTATCTTCATACTACCTGAAATTCTCCCAGATCATATTATTTCCAGCTGAGGTCACTGAATTTCTGGTTCATTCACTGATGCTTTTAGAAGCTGTCACACTGATGACTGCAACGTATTCCCAGCCAAAAAAGGACAAGAGCCTGTCATTTGTGTGGCAAAGTAGCAACCCTCTATCAGACTGAGCACTATACACACGTACATATAACATCCATCATCACCATAAAATTGAAAGCACAAGAACAAGCATTAGCAAAAGCAACAATACTAGAGAGACCTATTTCATGAAAAGGACGATGTCAGGCAGGTAGATTAATGAACACTGCCGGTGGCAATGAGTAAGGCCAAATGGCACGTTCCATAGAAAGTACACACACCCCGCTTGTTTCATAAGTGACAGTAGTGCCTCTGGAAGGGTTGTTTCTTTAGTGTAAAGTGGAATGCATCACTATTTCTGTGCTCCACTCCTTTGTTAGTTTTGTTCGTCCATAAACTAAATAGGACAACAAAACAATGTATGAGGGTCAGCATATTTTGAAAAAAGCATAGGTCAGCCTTTTTTTTTTTTGGCAGTTCTCTCTGTGAAAAAAATTACCTTCAAGTTAATAACAGAACCATCTCAGACTGTATTTTAATTTAGACACATCAAATGTAGAAACAAAAAATGGTACACTGAGATAGGATCACAGAGGTGTTACCACCATTTCTATTTGACCCAGATTTTACCAGTGGCACATCTGTCTTTGGAGCTGCCAGGCAATGGCTCTGCCAGACATGGAGGAAGTTCTGGCAGCTTCTCACAGAAGCCACCCCCTGTAGCTGCGCTGCCACCAAAGCTTGGCTGTGCAAAGCCAATACAGTTTGTTAAGATATTTCTCTAATAACAGCCCTATTCTTGCCTAAGGAGCATAAATTATGTCTGAGGATCTCCTGGAAGGCTTCATTCAACACCTTATTCTCAGAGAGAACCAAATCTTTTTAGCCTTCCTGATGCCAGTATGCAGTTAAAAGAACTGCCAGAATTAAGAGTTGGTCATGCTCTAGTAGGATCTCTGTTCTTCTATGGAGAAAACATGCAAAAAGGCTTCTGCCTCCAGCACGAAGGGGACAAAGCATTAAAAAGGTAAAACAAATTTGTTACATGGAATGACAACCCTAAAGGGACTGAATCTTTAGTCTGTAATTTCCCACGTCACGTAAGATTTCTGGATGTGGCTACTTAAATGATACCATCTGCATTTAGAGAAGAAAAGTGTCTCTTTAGACTTGGATTCAGTCACTTTTATTCAGCTCAGAAATTCACAGTGAATAGGACTACCTTTGACAAAGTGCGACCTACCAGAGTCACAAGACCTTCTCAAAGTAAGTTCAGAAACAATTCTCAGCATTACAGACATTATATCATCACCTTTAGCAAAAGCTTCAGCAGCCCACTCTCCAAAAACAAAAGCTTTGTCATCTTGAGGTAAAAGACAGCATATTCCATGTCATAAAAGGCAGAAATATAAAAATATATCAATTGGTACAATTCACCAATATTCAATCCATTTGCAACAGTTCATTGTTGTAGCATAGCAAAAAAATCTTTGGTCTGAGAGGTTTGACAACGAAATTAACCACACTGTATATAAAGCAAATAATGCATCTGAGATGCACTACCGAGCTATTTTCCTGATTTTATTAGCCCTTGAATTGAACTAAACATGCTTTTCTATTCACTACAATTTTGAAACTCAGCTTTTAAAAAACATGACCCAATGAGTCATAAAAAAGTTTGATATCCAAAGCCAAAAATAGCACTTAAATTTTATGAAAAATCTGCTGGGATTTTGAAGCATGGAAATGGATTTTTCTGCTGTGTGTTAAAGGTAATAAATTGACAGATGTTCCATACATACAAGTGTATGTATAGAAGTTTCCAGAAAAAAAACATGCTATGATGAAAAAAAATATAATCGCATTAACTATACCAATAGCTTAAATTTCTCTTAAGTATGGCCTTTTAAAAAGCTTAGACTGGTTTCATTTTCTAAGAAACTGAAATATTAGCTCTTCAAGTGTCATTTAACATCAGTTTAAGCTCGTCTGAAACAGACACCGAGCAATTGCTTGTTTGAAATACTCATTCTCTACTGAACAACTGCCTTCAATTCCATATCTCCATGTGAAACCTTCATAAGAAGCAGTGAAGGCCCTGAGGCAAAAGCAGGGGAGCAGCTGCATAGTATATATTGCTTTCTGTACCATGATGCAAAACGTACACAGCACTTTCAGAGGTCCATGGAAGCTGATGCAGTTGCACCCAAGGACAGCTAGATCAGTATTTTTCAGAGAGCATCAGCTGGTGGCAAATATCTGTAATATGAATGTTTTCATTTGCCTAAGTATCTATACTACAAGGTAATAATATTTATCTTTTATTTTAGTCTCAAAAAGTAATTTTTACATACCTGGTGATTTATGCTGAGGAAATAATAACATTTAATTCGCCAAACAGAGTTTTCGCTAACCTTTTATCTTACTGTTACTTCTTAATATTCCTAAAGGCTGGAACAACTAAAGCAATCTGCCAAGCAGCCACAGCACTACAACAAAACCAGTCCTTCATGACAATAAGAACAAATAATTTCAGAGTATTAAAAAAAACCTAGAATAAAAAGGTGACAAAGCTTAGAGTTCAACGTAAAGAAAAAGACAGCGATTACTCTGTATACAAACACCCTCATAAGAAATCTAATTTTTGCTTTGAACCGTTTGTGCCAACAAAATTTCTATCTGAAAAACAATGACAGAGAAGGAATAGCTGCTTACTCTGGAGCTGTTGAAGTAATTGTCTTGGATGATTCTGCAATTTATCATACAGTTCCAGCCTCCAAACTGTCTAGTGCAAATGTGTGCAGATATCCACAGACACATACCACTCAGAACAAAGACAAATAAAATCAAGACCTCCAAAACCTTGGTCCTTATTTCTGCTAGGAGAAACAATTAAATAACCAAACCCACAAACATGCAATTTCAGGAATGCTTTTATATGATTGAAAGGTTCATATCACATGCAGATATCATGTTCCAAATGCACAGAATTAGAGATATATTTATTTATTTGTTTGTTTGTTTGTTTGTTTATTAACTACCTGTGAGCATCTGAAGTACAACACAGTTAACTGTATGTGGCAATTCTCAACACTACTAGGAAAATGCTATGACATAATGTTTGCATTAGGAAAACCACACAGACATTTCTAGTATTAACAAATTACCTTCAGAAATGTAAGCAAACTAGAACAAAACTGAGCTATTTTATAATATAAATCCTCTGCCTTAATTACTTTAAGGAAATACTCTTGATAATTTTAGATATTGTATGTGGGGGTTTTTATACTGAACTCTTCTACCACCTCAAACCTGCAGATAAGATGGCAGAAAGTTCAAATCTAATATAGTTGCAAAACCTCAAAGTGTTCAAATATTCTTGAATTACAGAGAACTTATATTTCTGCTAATGGAAAAGCTGTATTCGATTCATACATTGCTAAAGCCTTTGTCATCTATAAATTATGAATTACCAATCAGGACATAATTAATATAAATGTGTCTTAAACCCAAATACATGCATGCATTTTGCAACAATGTGATTGCATAGCCAGACAAAATTTTAGTAAAGTATGTGAGCAAAAGGAGTAGACGCTGGTATATGCAGTTGCAGGTAGGAGGCACTCAAGTAACAAAAGTTGTCAGGAAAAAAACAGATAAGCAGAGGGAGTTGAAAGCAGCAGAAATCCTGCTGAACATTCTGGAAGAACGATTGGCAGGACAGAAGTAAACCAAACAATCAGGTAAGCAGACTCCCCTTCTAGGGAGGAGCAATAGCATAAAAACATCTGGCATGACAGCAAACCTTTTTCACTTCAAACTTGTCTCATCAAAGAACTCTTAAGGCTGATCATTCAGGTCTCTGAAAGTAAGGACCCACAAGAACTGCAGTCATCATTATTAAACATGGAATTGTATAGTCAAAGCTAATTCAGAACATATATTTTAAAAACTACATATTTCATATTAGCAATAATGATTAATATTGTGTAAGAGTGGTCATTAGCAGGAAGTATACTGTTCGTGAGAGAAGTTAGTAAAATTCAGTTTTAAAGCTTAAAACTGGCCTGATTTTTCAGTTTGCAAATGTTCCTATTCCAGAGTTCTCGAATTCCCTAGGTAATACATACATCTATTCAGCTGTAACACAGCATTCACTTCATTGCTACTCAAATTACTCAATTTATCATACGAGCACCACAAACTTATGGCAGATTGGCTAAATTTGAAGAATTACCCAAAATGTAATATTTGTGGAATTACAGAATTTTGGACTTTTTAATTTCCCACATGGGTCCTTCTGGCCTTTTACTTTAGTTTAAAAAAAATTTGTTCCACATATATTCACCCTCTCTCTAACAAAACAATAGGTATACAACAAAAAAAGTTGCCCAAATAAATTTTCCAGAAGTTTCACCGTTTGTCCAATACCTTCAAGAAGCATTGCATCAGAGCACAGTAGAGACCCAACTACAGCTTCTTGTGGATTAAGTTTGCTAAGTGCTAGACTCTGCCAGCAAAAAAGCAAACTAGGTAGTCATGGAATTTAAAAAGAAAACAGAAAGCATTTCTCATAGAAGAGACAGAAGCCACCTTATGAAAATCTGTGTACAGCAACAAATGGATCACTCACCGTTTGTGGTGGGACTCTCATATTCTTCCCCTCCCTCTGCACATCAAGACAATCTCTAAAGGGGGTCAAGGTTCTGCTTTTAAGACTGACAGATTGTGGTAGCTTTCAGATATGTTTGGGATGTTGATTCCTTTTGTTGTTCATCTTTTGTAAAAATTTACATTCAGCTTTTTTTGATTTGGTAGTTTATCATGCTGTTTTCACCATCACTCTGCAGAAACGGAAATGAATTCAACAAAGCGAAAGGCAGTCAAGAAAAGCAAACCTATTTTATGTCTCAGACTGCCTTTCAACTCAGAACTACTTTGGTATTGCTGCCTTAAAATGCTTAATGCCTCTGGGCTTATGTTGTCTGAAACAGTTTGTCTTATAATCAAGTTTATATCCTCAACAGAAAAATCCCATCTGACTGAGAAATGCACTATTTATAACTTTAAGAAATTGTACTGGTTCATTAAGCATTTCCAAAAGTTATTTTCCTCTTAAAACAGTTGCTGCTGATTGCATTTTTAAAGTAGTCCTCTTACCCAGCCCTTCAAAGCATACACTTCTGCTCCTGTAACTATTTAGCAAGTGTTACACCATTTTTACAATATGGTAATATCTATTGGAAAACATCTTTCCAACTACCTCACAGCTGCAATGGCTTTGAAACCCTGCTTACAAATGTTTTATTTCAGGTATAAACTTTCAAGCTTCCACTGATTTTAACAACACATGTCAAAGCTAATTAACTTCAAACCTGTAGATCACTAAAATGTCACTATGGCATTGGCAGTATAAAGTAGTACCACGAATTTCTGTGGCAAGAGTTGTGCCAGCTGTTCTAGGTTCAGAGATACCCACGAATGAAGCTGTTTCACCAAACTCTCCCTTTCCACTTTGCTTTTACTCATGCTTCAATATAGCTGTGTCTTCACCATGGTCTTCAATGCAATTACCTCACAAACAGAAACCACAATTAGATTCTATGTTTCCTACAAATAACACTGGGGAAAATGAATACATACTGAAATCAGATAAGCTACATACCTTTCTGCTGAATTCAAAAGATCTTGGAACTCAGCAGGGAGCATACCAATTATTTCAAAGGAAACCTGTGTATTGCATAAACTGTAAAGTTAAATGCATGGCAAATATGAATACACAACCTTTCTCTAGAGGCCGAAGCTCAGACATTATCCTCATGTGATGTTAATGTTTCTGTCCTTCAAAGACCTTGCCAGTATCTTCAGGCAAAAAGGAGGAAACAAAGATCTAATGACAATTTTATTTTTTTTTTTAACAGCAAAAACATTTGTGTTGTGGAGAAAAAAATAAGCCTTATTATACATCATAAAGGAAAAAGAAACTTTCTCCAATTCCTCTTAAAGGCAATAACTCTAAGTAACTGAATGTTGAAATGTGTTTTTTCCTTCACATGCTAATAAGCCTAACTGAATATGCTTGAGGTTTTTTCCGCTCCAGGCCCCTAAGCAGATTTTTTTCCAGTATCTGCAGAGCCTGTTAGCTGTCTGTTACAGTTATAATATGTTAGATATTTTAAATTTTCACTGCACAAAGAGTTCCTGCAGTTTGTTAACCTTTCCAACCAAGATATTAAGGTTTCTTAACAGGCTTTTAAGGATATTTTGAACACCTAAAAGGTTTTCTAAAGAAAACTGCTAAACAAAAACAAAAACAAACAAACAAAAAGAAATATAATAAAATAATAGATGTAAGTGAAAACTAATAAGCAGCAGTTAAGGTATGAAACAACTTCTTCAGTAGCAGAGTTTTTAAACTGTAGTTACTTCAAATAAAATAGCTAGATTAGTGTGTCAACAAACATAAGAACATGATCATCACTGAAGAGAGCCACTGGACAAAAAATTTGTACCATCCATTCTACAACTCACTTAGCAGATGTGATTGTTGATTCCCTTAGCATAAAATATGAAGGGTTTGCTCTTTAGCTATAATTTTCTCTGAAAACAGCACTCTTGCTCACTATTGAACTAAGTTTTTCCTGAAGAAGCATTTTATATCTTGAAGGGAATAAAAAAAAATATTCTGCTGTTTATTTTGACACACAATGCACCTACCTGTCAGTAAGACCTTTATCAAATTCTCAAAGCACCCACAATATGAGCAATTAAATAAAGTGATAACTGTGATTCAATTTTGCCTGTTCATATCATAAGAAATTTGTACAGAAAAATGGTTTTTAACACAGAAGTTAACTGTCCTTTTCAGTGTATCGAAAAAGGGAATATATTACATACTTCAAATGTGTGAAGGGTTCACAGGCCAAATCTCCACAAATATTCCTGTTGTTTTCTCTAACTTACATAAATACTTGGTAGGACTGGATAGGACAAGGGGAAATGGCCTCAAGTTGTGAGAAGGTATCTTCAGGCTGTATATAACAGGCTCCACAAGAGTGGTGGAATCATCATTCCTGGAAGTGTTCCAAAAACAAGTAGATGTGGCACTTTGTAAAATGGGTATAGTGGGCATGGTGGTATTTGGTTGAAAGCTAGACTCAATGATCCTGGAGGTCTTTTCCAACCTTAATGATTCTATGATTTTAAGACATTTTACAAAGACAAAAAATATCTCCTAGGCTAGGCCTGTCAGCTGTGCAATCCACACATGGA
This sequence comes from Lycocorax pyrrhopterus obiensis, assembly GCA_014706295.1. Lineage (NCBI taxonomy): Eukaryota > Metazoa > Chordata > Aves > Passeriformes > Paradisaeidae > Lycocorax > Lycocorax pyrrhopterus. The sequence continues at coordinate 73,430,350 of JACSVZ010000002.1, forward strand.
ATGTGAGTTCAAAGACTCATGAGTTTCAAAGTTCCACACTGGTAGTACCACCATCACCTCAGACGTCACTAAGAGCTATTAAGAAAGCCAAGGAAGCATTTCTTAATCTCTCTAGAGTCCAGTAGGCTACAATAACATTAATCTACTCAGGCAGAAATAGTCAACAGGCAAAAGCAAGCAGACGATAAAGTTGTCAGATGTTTAGGTAGAAGACAGTCTGACAGAATTAGATAGGAGTAGCACACCTGTCAAAATGAATTTAACTCAGAATCCTTAGATAAGGTCAAGGCAGCTCAAACGGACAAAGATTATAAGTAATTCAACAGCTCAAATAGACTGCACTGTTGTTCGGTCATAAAGTAGGAAAGAGATTAGATACAGGGTCCAGGTGCTACTTGTCCACAACAGACGTCCAAGTGCCTTATTTGGCTGACACCATACTGAAAGTCAGAGTTTTCTTCTGGCTACCTACCCAGAAATGGCTGGAAGGCAATTGAAGATATTAGCATAGAGATCATTAAACTATATCACCCAAGAATGACATGTCTTGCCCATTATAAAACGAAGTTCAGGTAGACATTTAACATCATTAAATAAGTATTTAACTCCCCTATATTACTCTGAATGCACACTCATAAAAATACAGACTATACCTATAGAAATCACTGCTGGAGTTTTAGAGACTTTCTAGGGAGAAATAAACTGTTTTTGCCCAAGTAAAATACTCAAAAAATTGCAGTCTATTGTGTTAGATTAGGTAATAAAAGCCCATCTGCACGCCTGAAAAGGAGCCTTACCCTGGCTGCTCTCACGTCCATCAGAGGAACCATCAGCCCATATCAAGCCCATTTCCAGAAGATGAGAGGCACATGGATTCAGAGTGGGAGGCAGGAAGCCAATATGGATCCAGACAAATATCCTGTTCAGGCCCCTCTCATGGCTGTCCCAGAAGACCCTCAGCCCCATTTTGAGGGTGTGAAAGCCATCATGACGAGTCAAGCATGAAGGGTCCTGCCAGCTGAAGGAGTGATGCTTCCCAGGAGAATGGGACATGCATGGAAATTGCATAGGGCACAGTATGGGATGATAGGAGATGGAATGAAAGACAGGGAAAGGGATTGGTTTAGGCAATTTGTGGAGGACAAAGTGTGTGGAAAGTAGAGGGATAAGGGATAATAGGGCTGGTTGCTTGAAAATAAATAATGCATGTTCACTGCACTTTTCGAGCCACATCTTGCACTTGAACAGTTTAATCTGGTCAAACTTCTTATTGACTTTCTTTCTCATTCTCTTCCTGCATGCATGTGTGTACTGGAGGATCTGAGTGCAGTAATTGGAGTCAGACCACAGGCTGGAGGTCTGTAATGTCAGCAACTGCATCTGTAATGTCAGTAACTGGAGAGACTAAAATGAGAAAATTTTGTGCCAAAAACTGGAGGTTCCTGGGGCGTAGGCACCTGTGTGAACACAGCACCAGCAACGGGAACAGCAGAAGAACCGGATGCCACCAACTGGACTGGGAACGCAGGTTGATTGGCCTACATGCCAGCTGAAGATAGAGTGAGTTCGAGTGCCAGGCATAGGGATGGGACCAGGCATCAGAGTCCCACAAGCTCATGTTGCCAGCAACTGCAGCAAGTGCAAGTCCTAGCAAGAACCAAAATGGACCAGCTGGCAGGTACGCAATGCAGCCGGGGGGCCAAGGAGGGACACGTGTATTTAAAGTTAGGAGCATGTTAGAATCCATGAAGTTAGCCATAGCCCTGCATGTATGTATACATGTGGTTTACACACATATTGTGCCTGTGTGTGCCTGCTGGGAATACAGTTTCAGTGTCACTGATGGTTGGGCCTGGGACATGGAATAGTGTAGCAGTTATGCCTCTCTTGGTCTGTGAGATTCAGGGCAATATATTTTCCCCGGACATCTTCCAAACTAGATAAGTGCAGTTGGGTAGCTACAGTCATAGGCTGTAGATTTGGAATAATTCTCTTGCCAGATTCAGGCAGAATGATCTGAAGAATGCTCCATTCTCTGGAGAACAGAGGGAAAATAAAAGGCAAGATGGTTTTGAAAATTATGTCCAGTACTGTCTCTTCTCTTTTTCTGGTTTTTGATTTTTAAAAATGTCAAGCTGAATTTCAGCACTGTCTAGAAGAACCGTAAAAAAAATATAAGTTTTTTCAGATTGGTCATTAAGGTGTTACTGGCACATGTGGAGGGTATTCTGAAGTTTTTTCTAACCCTATTTGAACTAACCAAACAAAATGTTTATCATAAGTCAAATTTTTATTTGGGAAAAAAAATAACTACCCACAAACAAACAATTACATCTACATTTTTGTAATATGGACATTTACCTTTTTTGGGGGAGAAAAAAAAAAGATAGAGATCATCTAAAGACATCATGTTATTAAACAAGGAATCAGAGATGCTTATGATATATTTGTTTCAGAAGCACTTGCTCAGCCAGAGAGAATCATCCAATAAGGTGTTAAAAAGTAGTTTGCAGGGAAAGCTGATTCACATATGTATATTTTCCAAACCTTTATTTAAAAATTATTTTAAAGATTAGTCACAGTGATCATTGTTAGGTGCATTTTAAAATGTTTATGACCTTTCAGGGCAAGAACCTAACAAAATTTGCCTTTATAGTGCAAAAAAAGTGATTTCATAGGAAAAAAAAAAATCTCTCTCAGAACAAGGACCAAACCAGTAACACTGATCACTTACTGTAATGAACCCTGCTGAATTTATCAGTAAATTCATAGCATCACAGAATCATTGAGGTTGGAGGGTACCTCTGGAAATTGCCTAGTCCAGCCTCCCAGCTCAAGGCAGGGGTAGTCAGAACAAGTTTCTTAGGAACATGTTAAAATGTCTTCACATATCTCCAAAGATGGAGACTCAACAAAGTCTCTGGGCAACCTGGTCCAGTGGTTGGACAACCTGATAGTAAAAAAAGCTTTTTCTTATGCTTAAAAGGAATTTTCTTTGTTTCAGTTTGTGCTCCACTTCTTCTTGTCCTTCAACTGTGCACCACTGAGAAGATGCCATCTCTTCATTACTCTCCCCACCACATATTTCAATAAATAGATAAAAGCTCATAAGAAGGTTATTATCTATACCTTATTATCTATATTCTTAATGAAGATGTTAAACAATAGTGGCCTCACTATTGGTCCCTGGGAAACACCACTAGTTCATGACTGGCCTCTAAACTGAACTTCACAACACTGATCACAACCTTCAGTCAGTTTTCATTTCACCTCGCTGTTTATTTATCTAATCTGTACTCCATCAGTTTGTCAATGAGGATATTGTGAGAGAGACACTTTACTAAAGTCAAGTCAAATAAAATCCACGGTTCTCTTCTTGTCCACCAAGCAAGTAATTTTGTGGTAGAAGGTCATTAGGTCGCTCAGACACAATTTCTCCTTCGGAAATCCAAGCTGACAACTCCCAATCACCCTCTTGATATGTTTGGAGTACCTTGGTTATTTCCACATCCTTTATCTTCAACTCTCCTAACTCATTTAACAGTGTGCCCTCATTTTCCCCTGGGTTTTTTTTCTTCCACATGTAAAATATCTTCCTGTTGTCCTTCATGTCCCTTGATATGTTTATATGCAGGTGGGCTTTGGTTTTCCTAACCTCATGTTGGCGGTTTTAGGAGTTCTCCTGTTTTCTTTTTCTCTTAAAGAATTTTCCCCATATATGTTGCCAGGGGGACAAGTTACTGGGTGCTTAAGAAGAACAAAAGAGCTGGCCACAGAGGGCAGGGGGTACAACTAGCTACTGGTCCTTCACCTGGGGGGTGGGGGGAGGCGGGGCAGCTGATGCTTGCAGTGTTCAGAAGGAGCTGGTCAGAGCTGGAGATTCCTGCTTTTCGGCTGCTTTCTTTCTACCGGAGAAACCCGGGATTCCCAAGCCCACCTTTCCCTGCCCTGCTGGGAGCCGGGCCGCAGCCGCTCTGCTTCTGCCGCCGCTTGGATCCTTCACTACACTGTAGCCCTGTACACCCTGCGGGCTGAGACCTCCCGGAATTCCCACTGCAGCTCCAGAGTCTGATACATCTCGTCTGCCACCCGGGATCTGTGATCGTCTCTGCTGTTCCAGCCTGCTGCTCCCGAGGGTCCGGCCGGGCACCGGGATCAGCTGCCCAGAGGGTTTGTGAAGCTGTTTCGTCCATCCCTTCCCAGGACCCCGAGCCGCCATCACCGCGTGCTCCCCGAGCTCGCTCTGGAGCGCGCCCGGCTGCCACGGGGGAACCATCGCACCCACCCTGCTCACCGGGAGCTGCCAGCGCCCCTGCCGGCTGTCACCGGAACTGCACCGACGGGGAAGGTGCCTGACAGCCGAGAGAGGCTGGCACTGGGTTTGTGGTTGTGTTTGCTGTTACTGACACGGTTATTGTTGTTTGTTTGCCTTGTCATACATATATATATTAGTAAAGAACTGTTATTCCTACCCCTCATATCTTTGCCTGAAAGCCCCTTAATTTCAAAATTATAATAATTCAGAGGGAAGGGGGTTGCATTTTCCATTTCAGGGGAGGCTCCTGCCTTCCTTGACAAGACACCTGTCTTTCAAACCAAGACACCTCATCTCTGCACATTCAGATAGTGTCTATAAATTCCTGTTTTGTGTCCAGATCCTTCTTCCATCTCTTCTATGCTCTCATCTGAAGTTTGTATTTTGTCAGAAGCATGCATGTAAGCCTCCTGACACTATTTCTTGATTATAAATTACTACCTCCTAACATACTAAATGCAATCTGGAAAAAAGGAAAAAGAAAACAAAATGAAATTCGTGCTATAGTTACTGCTAGCCAAGGCAGACACAGCAAACTTGTGTTTCAGCTGTAGTGCATGAAGATAAATTACATGTAAAAAGGAAGCATTTATTCTCTTTGTAAAACAGAGCCTTCATCTGATAAATTACTGCTCTTAGCCCAAATTCTTAGGTGGTATTTATTTACACAGCTCCGCTGAAGACAAAGCAACTGCTCTCATTTGTACCTGCTGAAACTAGAGATCATTAGAATCTTTTTTACTCATTAAGTTTGAATGTTAATGATTTCTTCCCTGTTAAGAAATCAAGCATCTCTAGACACTTTAAATTCTTTCCAGGATAATCAAAATCTAGGTATCATGTTTGTTTAGCAGTTTCTGCCTCAGAAAAGTAATTTTCTGAAAGATTCTCCCTCTCTTCAATGGAAGTAGGTGAAGAATTAGTGAAACCAGGACAATTACTGCCCCCACCACTGTACCCATACAATGGAGAAATGAAAGTAGAAAATTTTATGTGTCACCATAAATGTTTGCTGGATGAAATCATATTCTTTCACTGAAATGTGAAAGAGAATGTAATGAAAATTGGCACTTGATATTTCTTACAGTATTAAAAAAACCTGAGTTTAATCCGTAGCAATGAGGAAAATCACATTTCTTACAAAAGATATAAGAGTATATCATTGTGTCAACACAGAGTAGACAAAAGCAAAGGAATTAGCTATCAAATTCTCATGGGGCTTTAAATATTTTCAGTGTATGGTTAAAGATCATTTCTTACAGCTATGCATCATAGTAATAAAATGTGAGGTAGTTTTCTATAAATAAATTTTGTTTAGGTAATATTACTGTCTCAAAGTTTCTCAAGTGAAAATGCCTCTATTTTTGCATGGGTGCTCATTACAACTCTCAAAGTTCTATTTTCTATTTCTTTTTATTAGTCAGACAATGAACAATCAACTAAAAATACTTTTACTGAGGTTTGAAAGCACAAGACAGAAACCCTCAATCAAAGTTAGCTACCAATAGTTAAACCAATCTGAAAAGTCTGAGTGACAGACAAGGGAATAAAGTATTGCCTCTCAAGGATGAACAAGATTAACATAAAGACCAAGTGATAGACAGATCCCATCAAGACCAAATCTGGAAAAACCTTTGAAATACTAAGAATATGGTGAATGTACAGCTCAGGAAGCTGTAATGAAATCTTTGTAAACATGTAAGTGCTACACTGGGTTTTGAAGGATGAAGCTTTATTTATCACAGAGAGCTGATACTACCTACTTAGAAAAACACTGAAGAAGGTCACTTCTAGTTCCTTCAAGATTACTATTTAGTGCACGACTAAAATTTCAAGAATGTGAGTTAACTATACTATATCAATGAATTTATTAAAAAGAAACCACTGACCCAACCTTAAAATACTAGTTAAAATATTCAGAAATTTTTCATGTTTATCCCATTTAATGGGAACACGTAGGGTTAAAGAATATTGGAAAGGGACAATTAGAATACCTACATTTGAAAATGTAAAAGAAGAAATATAGAATTATAGTAAAAGATCTGTTTTAAAATAATAGCTAGGAGACTACAGATATTATGATTTTATGCAAGGATTTTGACACCATTTTGCATGACATTCTTATACACAAATTAAGAAAAAATAGTATAGACAGAACTTTTATGTTTTACGGCCTGTAGCTCCCTTTTGTGATATAATTCCTCAGGGGACCTATCTTGTCTCTGGTTGTGTGTAGTGTTTCAATTAACAATTTGGCTGGTGATATAAATACTACATGCGTGAAATATGCAGTTGATAAAAAGAAGTTGTGATGGTTTACAGGCATGCTGAAGATAAAGATCAGAATTCATAATCTCTTAACACCTTTTTTTCCTCTGACAAAAACAGTCTTAGAGGAAAGTAAAGGGTATGAGTCAATAAAGACAAGGCAAGGTTTTCCACATAAGTAGAAATAATTTTCTAACCAAATACAGGATGAGAATAACAGCTGTTCAGAAAAGGTCTTTGGGTTCATAGTGGATCATAAAACTAAATGCTACTCAATTATGTCATGACACTACTCAAAAGGCAAACCATAGTAACATGTAAAAGCATAAAATTCTGCCTGAAACACATGCAATTACTCTCTTTGCTTTCTGCAGAGCTGATAAGGCACCAGCTGGAACTCAGTGTTCAGTTTGTGCACTGATTGTCAAGAATGATGGGGACTGACAGGGGAGAGTTCAGGGGAGATCAATATGAACTTTGCAAAGAGGAATGAATGACTTTGTTTAGCCAAAAACCAGAAAGATCATAATGTTTATTACTATGGCTTTCACACATAAATACTGTTGCACTGAAGAAAGAGGGACCAATCTTTCCTTTGTGTCTTTGATGAATAGAACCTAATGAACTGAAACTATAGCAAATAATCAGGTTAGGTATTAAAGCAAAATTTGAAGACAAGTGTGACAGATTGCCTGGGAATATGATGGATCTCCATATTTGAAGGCTTTAAAAAGTAACCATACAGAGGATTGACCCAAATTCTTTTCAAGCAATTCTTTCCTTCTAGCCCTATTTTTGATATATTCTGTGAAGGTTGTGAAACATTGTCAACTGAGAGAAACACTGAAATGTCATGCAGAAAGAATGAGCTGCTTATGATAACTGTAAGAAAGAAAGGGGACTTAAAATCATTCTCAAACTCTTGGATTTGGGGACTAATAGAAAAACCTTCAGTTACAACCTAGAATTTTGCTATCCAGAAATGAAACTATTAAAAAGATCAGTGTATGTCTGGTAATCTTACAAGTGTCTTCCATCATCACTTTTTGAAGTGATGAAGCTTTTTTGAAGTTTTGAAGAAAAATGCTGTGTTTTGATATTAGTATAAAGGCCATTATGAAAGGTCCTTGTGATAGGCTCTTCTTCTAGAGAACTGTATGTGGCATCTCTTGATCATCTTTAATATAAGAAATATTTCATTTTCACTTTGACACAAGCATAGAGCAAGTATGAAGATAAACAGACAAATGAAAAGCTTTTATTACCACATGGTCCAAAAGCAGTTATTCTGTACAGTATTTGCCAGACTAAGAGCTGAGACAAATAATAATTAGATTGAGGATCATAGAATGATTTGAATTGGAAGGGACCTTAAATATCAGCTAGCCATTGCCATGGCAAGGGACACCTTCCACTAGACCAGGTTGCTCAAACGAAACAAAGAAAGAGTCAAAATGGTTTTATAGTACTCAGGAACAAACAGAGGTTAGATCATCAACAAACTTATGTTAGAAGTTTTATAAAGAAGTTTTTATCAGATAGATTTGCAAAAAACATCCAAAAACTCCCCTGTCAATCTGAGAAGCAAAAATTCCCTCAATATAATTTGATGTGCTTCTGACAGTGGTTCAGAATAATAATTTTACTAAAATCATAAGATATTTTTCAGTCATACATCGACATGTGTAATTCATGTTTCCTGTCTACTCAAGGATCTACATGTACGAAAATGTAAATAAGTAGACCTTTACAATAAGGGAAGTGCAAAATTATTTTATTATACCTACACAGGCACACACACTTTCTTGTTTTAACTTACCATGACTATTCACAGGTCTCATTTGATACCTATAGCTTTGATGATAGCCTTGTTAACCAAGCAATGATGTTAACCAAGCAGTCTTAACCTTTTCCAGCTCTCCATCTCTTTGCTTGTTGGTTCTCTGCTAACACTGTTTAGGTGGCTTCTCACTCATTTAGTACATACAAATACCATCAGTTTGCTCCCTAATTCATCCTTCACTCACTAGCATACTTCAAATTAATTTTTGATGCAACAGTCTTAAAATAATTGCTTTTAGCTAAAAACCTCAATGAAAATAGTATAGAAGTAATGCAGAGTATTTAGAGAAAAAAGTTGAATTAGTGACCTTCAGTATGACAGTGACGGCCTGCAAATTCCTCTTTCTATATTTCATGAATGAGAAGGATTACAAGACACCTTTTTTTTTCTGTTACCCATAGACTGATTTCTAACTTAACCAACGGAAAGGAAACTTGTGATCTTTTCCTATATTATCATGATTATGATGATGATGATGATTATTATTATTAAAGTCACGTCAATATAGTTTCAGAGAAAAGTTACAATTGCTCTTCTAAATCAATTCAAGCCATCTTTCAGTTAAAATAGGGTGATTAGATTTATTTTTTTAAAATAAGAATATTACATAGCCAGTCTTCATTATTTCTGGGAATTTCTTCTAGTGCTTTGAAAAATATCTGGAATTAGAGCTCTACATTATAAATGCACTTCATTTGAACCAATATGAAAATAGTATTTTAAAATTTCACACTGTATCTCATAAGTCACTCAGAGAAAATATTTTTGTACTTTCACACCCTCATTATGAATAATGTACAGAGCCAATTAATAGAAAATGTTCTGAATTATGAATTAGGACCAAATTAAAAATGCAAAATTACAGAAAAACAATGACTGCTTGTTTTAAATTCCCCTCCCAGACAGGTAACCATTTTTAACTACATCTGCTATCCACAGTTGATCTATATCTTTATCTATTCCTATGGCTAATGAGGAACAAATTACTTATTACTCATGAATGACACTAACTACTCACTCTTGCACAGAAGAAGAATATTACAATTTACATTTAAATGAGATTTGAAATGTTAATGAACAGAGACAGTATTCTAATTATCTATAAAACTACTAATTACTTCAGAAGCATACTCTATATTTGCTCAGCAGCAATGAAGTACAGTTCAGGATTTCTAGAATAATTCCCAATAACAGAGGGTCAAGAATGGGCAAAAAATGCCAGTATGTGTTTAATAGCATTTGATAGGAGGAAGACGGTTGTATGTGGTACATATACAAAAGTACAAAAGTATCTCAAGAAATCCCCTCAAAAACATTTGATATTTTCTTTATGTTTATGTACAACCTTAGATTTAAGGTGTGTTTCTTCCATGTCCATCTGGGTCAGCTGGGCCCAGATGGACATGGAATCTTGTCTTCTATCCCCATTTGCAATGCTTAATTTCCCTTTGCCTGTTTTTTGTTGTTTTTGTTGTTCTTGTTGTTGGTGTTGGGTTTTTGTTTTGTTTTCTTTGTTTTTTTCCATAACTGTCATTTAAACATTCAGGAGCAGGATGGTAAAGAATCTCACAGAAATGCTTTGTGCACACAACATAAAGATGCATATTTTTTTTCAGCTTAAAAGGTCAAATTAACTTCATTTTTTTTCTGACCAGTGATACTGATTTTACTGCATTCCTATTGCTATGTCAGGAGAAACCAAGAATCATTATTAAGTTTTTCTGATAGAAGAAAACATTTTCTTTGCTTAGCAAGCCCAGGTAAGGAAGCTGGTATTTCATTCAGAAATATCATTCAGCTGAAAACAATTGTCCCCTGAGTTTTTTAAGTTTTACTCATTTATTTCAACTCTTCTACACACACTCACATTCCAGATATCTTTAAAGGTTTGAGAAATTAACAAGAAAAATTAGTTCTTCAGAGGGATATAATTGAAATAATTCAGTAAGCAATATAGTGGAGATGTAGTAGAATGACATCTCAAACTTTGCATGATAGTTCAAAAGGAACTTAATACCTTAATTTTCAATAGTGTGGAAGCACAAAGTTGCGACAAAGATAGCAAAGTCCAAAGCGATTTAATATTTGTATTATGCAACATTACTGGAAGTACTCATTACTATATTTTTAGTCTATGTTATTTGATATTTAAATAATAGAAAATGTCCATGCATTAGTTTGAGTCACTTTTCTGATACTGAAGTGATTTTTCCCAACTTCTTTCTGGCAATACACATATGTGTTTTCATACAGTTCTTCCACTAACTTAACAGACTGCTCAGAAATTCCAGTTTCATTTTTGTTGCACCTCTTGCTCATTTGCAGTCTACTCTTTATTTCAAATTCAGCAACAATTTCTGATGCCTAGAAACATTTTTTTCACTGAAGGTCTTAAGAACATTGAAATGAGTAATTGATACTGAATTATGCATAGATTTAAACTCTCATCTCAGTCTATGTTTTAATCATTATCACTATTACTATCTTCTGTTTCTCTTAGTAACAAGTTAAATAAAGAAATAAGAAGACAAGAAGCTCCCAAGATTCATTTTTAAGAAGGTTAAAAGTTCAGCAGTCTCCAGGTAGACTAGGTCAATATCAATTCCACTTGCAGCATCCACCAAATGAGCTTTAAGAAAGGTTAGCAGAGTTGCTCATGATTAAAAATTAGAATAATAGTTGCAGATTAACTGCTAATTACTCATAGCATTTGGCTCAAATATTTTGCATTGAATGGAGGCAGATGAGAGCTCTCTGGCCATGCCAAAATAAAAGGGCATACTGGCAAAAGGATTTCAAACATTACAGTAAAAGTCAAGATTTTTGGGGAACTCCTTAACTGACATTCTATTCTAAGCAGAAGTTTCCCATCACCCACAGCTCACAAAATTAACGTAAAAATGAAAATCCCTTCCTCTCCTTCATATTTCTGTAGACAACATCTTTAGTGCAAAAAATGAACACTCTCTACTACTCTGGGTTATAACATGAACAGGCAACAACATATACCACAGCAGGTAAAGGGCCAGATCTCCTGCATCTTAGTCTGGGTAGTAATGATACTTTCTTTTAAAGACTGCCAGTCTGTGTGAAAGACTCTGTAAAAATCCAGGAACCTTGAAAAAACTACTGATTTGGGATTAAAAATTAAATGTACAATTATCAGGAATATCTTGAAAAGGATTCCACAAACTGAGCTTTTAAAACATGTGAACTCAACAAGCTAGGCATTCATGTTCATATTGGGCTAATAAACAAGTATCGTACAACTGAATTAAAAAAGGTGGAATGTTTTCCCTTTAATATTTTGGTATGCACTTTTAAAGTAGAAGGCACAGGAAACAGCCTAGCCAAAGGCCAACTCCTGTTTTTCAATGCAAATCTAATGCAAAATACTCTGTGGAAGGAACACTTACTTGTTGCTGAAGTTTAGACACAAACCTTGTTGCAGCAGCTGCTCCCAACTATACACACACAACCTATTTGCATGTTATATATTGAATAAAATGCACTACTTCTCCTGTAGCACGTGGCTTTCTCCTCTCTTTTTTATTTTTTTGATTTCGCTGTTAGCCCTTCTTTGTACCTCCTCTTCATCTCTCTTTAATTTTGATGTTTTAGTCAGGACCACTTTAGTCTTAGAGAGAAAAAAACAGGAACCAAGATGTATCTGTCTGTCTTCTTTATTTTGTCTCTGAAAATTCATTTCCTGTGAAATACCATATTCTGGATGAACTGTATTCTGGTTTTAGACTATCTCCATATCTAGTTTTCCATGTATAATTCATTTTTATTATTATTTTTGTTATTGCAAACTTTCCAAATTTGTCTCCTCTTCCTGAACTCTGAATTGTGTAAACAGGTGGCACTATGTACAAAACAGATTATTTTTTCTTGAACTTTCAAAGGCTATGAAGAGTATTTGGAAAGACTTAATACATTCCTTGAGTTCAGGATTTTATTTAGACAGACCAGGTACTTTTATGTCCAATGTGTATGTGACCTGTACACCTGATCTATGCAAAAAAATTGAATTGACAGGCACAGGAGACCTATTTTTTTTATATTTGCATCAAATTACACTCTATGTACAAACACAGAAGTCACTAGCAACATTTCGTATTGGAGTTCACAGTTTTAAATGATGCTTGAGTGTCTAGGTATCACCTTTCCATCCAAAATCTCTTTCCAGGATATTTGGAAAACTAACCCAACTTTTTAACTTCTTTCTTTATGAATGCTTACAATTAATTTTAAGTATTCTTTTTTTAAGGAGACATAAAAGTATCACTCTGCTCTAGACTGCCCATATAAAACTGAAACTATTCAGCTAAAACAAGCCACTAAAAATCTCTTCAGCCAGCAAGTAGGAATGAAACTTTCAAGTCTCTCTCAGTGTCAAGAAAAAATTCTACAAGCTTCAAAATGGCAATGTTGCACATGAATAACCTGTTGACAGAAAGTAAATTCACAGCATAGTCATTCAGTCATTCATTCTTGTCATCTCCCTACAGGCCAACAGTAGTCCCAATTTTTGTGGCTTTCCTATGACTACCTGAGAAAAAATGGACTACAGGAGCTTTCATTCCATATGAAAGAAGATTTCTGAGTTAACCTCATCCACATATTACCCAAGAGAAAATTTAGAGTTCAGGTAGACCTTCTGTATACAAAAGAACAATCCCCACAAGATAATGGTGCCAGCGTCTGTTCTGCATGGTGAATTTTAACTGTTTGTATTTTTCCTCTGATACTTCTGTAACACAATGAAGAAAGTGCAGACATTTTATCTACAACAGCTATAGGCTTTACAAAATATAAATTTTTTAATGATGTGTACAGCTCCAAGGTGGAAAGAAGCACAAAATAAACTGGTTTCTATACCTACTGTTACTTTTAAAACCTCTTTAAATTTTGTTTGATGACTTATAAAAGTCAGCATATCCAATGCTTTTCTGACTTAGTCCTGTAGAAAGTATGGAAAGAACATTTGCTTGTTTTCAGCAAATGCCTTCTCTTATCCAAGTTCTACATACCTGATGATAATCCCAAAACATGGGTTAGGGTGGTATCATTTCCACTAAAGCTGTTTACCCTCTCTATCTACCTGCCAGAATTAATTGTATTTCAAAGACCTTGCATAAAATATAATCACTTATCACAAAGGTTCAGGAGACTCTACTGATGAAAATCTGATCATTTAAGAGGAATTGGGTCTGACTGGTGTGGAGTCAGCTTTCTACATAGCGACCCATAGGGTGCCGTGCTTTGGACCTGTGTCTACACCACCCTCAATAATACACCAGTGTTCTAGCCATTGCTGAGCAGTGCCTGCACGTTGTCAAGGCTTTTTCTGCTTCCCACTCTGTCCCCTCAGTGAGGAGGCTGAGGCTGAGCTGAGGCTGGGAGGGGACATAGCCAGAACAACTGACTCAGATTGATCCATGTCATATTCCTTGTCATGTCATGCTGAGCAATAAAATCTCAAAGGAAAGAGGAAGAAGGGGAGATGGTGGTTGTGACATTTGTCTCTCCAAGCTAGCTTTATGAATGCAAGGCCTTGCCTCCCAGGTGGTGGCTGGACATTTGCCTGTTGATGGAAAATATTGAGTGAGGAAAATATTGAGTGAATTCCTGCTTTGCTTTGAGCGTGCAGATTTTACTTCGCCTATTAAATTGTCTTTATCTTGATTCATAAGCCTTCTTGCCACCCTTATACATTCCACCCATCCCATAGGAGAGGGGAAGGAGTGAGAAGCTATGAGGGTTTAGCTGCTGGCCATAGTAAACATATTACAAGGCAAATAAAATAAAGTGTATTTAAACAAAATTAATTTCACAAACTTACAGAGTTGTGGATTATCTTGTCCAGATATATCTTCATAGATACTCAGGTACATTAATTCCAGAAGCCTTTGTGGACAGAACATTGCTCTAACTTACAGAAGCCAGTGGGCTTTACATAAAATGCCTGTGGGTTCCTTAGAAAGCCAGGAGCAGTCTGGAAGCATCGGACAGGTAACCTACTGAGATATTCCCTCACATGCTCCAAAAACGTGTCTTTATTCAAGTTCCACCCTTGTGCTAGTCACTAGGGACTTTAGGAGGAAATAACTGTAGACCTGATACAGTCCTGCATTTCTCTGAGCTGCAAACCTTTTTTTTTTGCCTGGAAGAGTTGTCTTGGAAAAAGCGTGAAACAAATTCAATGTAAATAATTTACTCAGTGTAAGAAAGCAACACTGAAGCTATGTGATAATGGGAGGAGTAAACTGGGTTAAAGCAGCACGCCTCAACAAACAGTGGACAGTGGAAAAAAACTGGGACACAAGAAATACTCATCTAATCTGAAAATTTTTCACTTGACCATGTTTCCCAACTCTGAGATTTGCTTCCTGTAAACATGTGAATATTAGAAATTGACTGACATCACTGCTCAGATCGGTGAGTTTTAAACTTAAACACCCAAGTAGTTATCCAAAGTTAGTTTTGAGTTATATGTCCACTCAGAAATTACAGTAAGTTTCATACCGTCCAGTTAAATCAGTCACTCAGACTCAGGCAATTGGAACAAAATAGAAAAAAGCACTTAATGGCTTTCAAGTACCCAAACCAAATTTCAGCAGCTATCTGCAAAGAAAGTACACAGAGATAGAGGTGCATCCATGCGAGAAATGTAGAACTCGATCATGTACAAAGGCTGCATTTGTTGAATAGCTACATCAAATACGTGCACTATTGATAATTATCCATTGTCAGAGGCTGATGCAGTATGGTACACTCCCCTTCATACTACAGAACCTAATGTCACAAATTTAATTTATCAGATGTTAGGGCCACATCTCTAAGGTATTAATTAACTGAATACCAACAGCTTGTACAGTTATATAATCCTTCAGAAACACATAATTCTTTCTCTCAAAACTTGGAAGCTGTTCAAAAATGGTTAAATAAACAATCATTCAGCTGTCACTTAAATTACATGAGCACTATCCTTCTATTCAACACTCTATGCAAAACCTGTACTACAAACATGAAAGCACTAAAATAAATTTAAAATATCTTGAATCTTGCGAGCATCTGGCTATTCCTTATCTTGCATGTCTTAGGATGTACCAGAGCTGCTGCTTATTTTATCAAATGTGTCAACTTAAATCACATAAGCTTGTCTTTTATATAGAAATTTCAGTGCAACCGTTTTACCGTATCTCATTATCTTTTACTTTTTTCATTTCACTGCATCAAATGTTTTTCAGTTTTCCTGCCATTATAAAATACCATCCATAGCAATGTAAGTATTTATTATTGAGCTGTAAATGGTGACAGAAACTTGAATCATAACTGCAACCATGAGTGACCAGGTGCAGAATTTAGCAGACTGAATCTGGGGTTGTGGCCCAGCAGACTCCAGGAGCCGGGAATCGCTTCTGCCCAGCTGCTGGAGCCTGGCCAGGTTCATTCAAAAGTCTCTCTTTCCAAGACCAATAAATGAGGCTGATGCTTTCCATGTTGTGTGGTTCTACCAGAAGAAAGGCTGTGTGTGATTCACGGCCAGATGCTGTGCAGTGCAGACGGCTACATAGGGGGCTGCCTTTCGACAACACCTCCAGAATCTGCATGAAACCTTCTCCCCAGCTACCAAGGCTGATGCTCACTACAGGAAACTCAGATTCCTTCAGACTGTGCCATAGTCAAGTCTGTTGACTTTTCTGTATGTTGAACTACAACAGTTCTCTTGTACAGGTTCTGGACTCAAAGCAGTGAAGCATGAAACCTGTGTTTTAGCATAGAAGCGGGGACATAGCAAATGCTGGTAGTTAAACCATAGAAGAAAGCAGACAATCTTGAGGCGTCAGATACCACACGGGGACAGCAAATGTCAGATCTCTCTGAGTGGAAAGCAACGAACAAATATCTTGTGAGCTAATGGTGGGGTGAAATAATGGCAATAAAGATGAAGAATGGGCATTTTACACAAGCACTGCTTTCAAATGTCTTCCTGGCTTTTCTCTCACATCCTTTGTCCTGATGAAGATACTTCAAAGTTCAAAACAGGAAAGGTAATCAGGACTAACTTTAAATTAGACTTACTCTTTATTTGCATTAGAGTACATAAATTATACTCCCTGACTGTGATCAAAGCTACACTGAGTCTGTAAATACCTTCTGTACAAAGAAGAAACAGACTGCCCTGGCTACGCAGCGTATCCTATACTTGTGCAGTATGTCAGAACATGTGGGATAATGAGGGGAGCTCAGGATACTGGAAATATATCAACTGTCTCCCAATGACAGAGGAGAGGTCTAAAAGTTCAGTGCATGAATCTTGATGCCATCCGCTGGAAGTGACTCTGCTTTCAAACAAATTTTAATTTGGTGTAAGTACATTGACTACAGTGGAAATACAGCTAAATACCATAAAGATGATAATCAGTCTCTGTATTTGAAATAGTAAAATTCAGCAGATCTAATAATGTAGCACTGACTCTTCTGGAAAGGTCATGAGTGTTTAATGTATATGCAACACATGTTGGTTATCTAGTTGTAGGAAAAGGTAATTCTGTGCCTGATAATTCACAAACTCATAAAAAGAGAGCATAGTGTATATCTATAAGCTTTTGTTACACCTTCCAACATTTACATTTAAATCTTTTAAATTATTTTATATACTGTGTCTTATTGAGACAGAACCGGTAACGGGAATATACAGGCAGTCACAAGCCATCAGTGAACATGAGTGACATGCAACAACCTTTAGCCTTCTGACTTGCTCTTCAGCTGAACAGACACGGCATTATTTTGTTATGATTACCAATTCAGAACATATTCATAACTAGCAGATGTTTTCCTCTTGGTTGCTCGGCAATTAAGGGATGTTGCTGCAGCTGAATTTTGCACCTGGACAGCAAATGACCAAACCAATTCTGTAAAACCTTTGACTTACAAAAATTGTCCCTTAGTGCAAATGATTATTTTGAAACTAACGCTAAATCTACATGTCAAAGATAATTAATTAATCACAAATCACTGGTGAATGTAATCAGATAGCACTTAATTTCCAACCACTATGTAAGTATATAAAGAACGCAGACAGAAGAAAAAAGGATAGCATTCTCCACTGCTGCTGCTAATTTTAAGAAAACTCAACCATATGTTCAGGTTTTAGGTACATTGTCATTTTTTTTCTCTTCAACAATAAAACAAAAAAGTGTGCATCCATTAAGAAAAAATAGCATGCAACTGGCTAGCCAAAGGCTATTTCTTGTTAAATACCTTCAAAGAATAGCAAGCAAGCCAAACATCTCCTGATTTATAGCTTCATGGTTTAACCACGACATAGTGATTATGAAAACACAATAGCAAACTACTTGGGAGGAACATGCCTTAGAAAGTGAAACAAACAAAGCTGAGGTGAACTATTTGCAAAAATAATTTAAAAAGCACCAACTTGTTATACTAACCAGCTTCCATAAACACTTAGCAAATTCTGGAAGCAAGGATTTATATGTGCCAATCTGACAGCAAAGACATGTACAAGCCAAGTTGTTCTATTTGATAATAAAGAGAGAACAACAACAACAACAAAAAAAGCTAAAGTTTCTGATAAGAATCACTACACAATCACAAATTTCTGTGCTGCACTGAAATACCTGACTATCAGACAGTAGGACCTTCAGACAGTGCTCCGAGCTATATTTCTGCTATATTAATGAAACACTTCAAGGTCTGAGAACAAAATTCTTCCTCTTTACCCTCTCTCTCTATCCTAAGACCTAAACAAGCAGTCTCAATTTTGTTTTATTCAAGGGGTTGATGGTAAGAGAATTACTCCCTAGTATTTTAAAACGAAAGGTCGGAATGTATAATTTAAGATCTAATAAGGTTTGATGGAATTGAGACCTTTGGAAAGTAGTTTAATACATGCATACTTAATGTATATCCAACATATATATTGCAAATATAGGTTAGTCCCTTTCTATCAAATAAAAAAACCCAATAATGAAGTAAGAGCTTGAAAGAACAGGAATGGTCGTTTCTTCATGAAATAGCACAAAGCACAGTTAAAGAAAAGGTGACAGCCCAACAGTCAGTACTGAGGCAACTAAACACAGCCTGCCACATGCCATCACTTTAAGATAATTCCTTCATTATGCTAGTTTAAAAAAAACCCAACACATCACTAACACTCTCTGTGTCCAATCACTGCAAACTCATTTGTTATTCATTGAAACATCCATCAAGGATCAAAATAGATTCATTTTCTATTCATGATGCTCCCATATGCACTTCTGCAGGTCTTGCACTGTATTTCAGCATTTAAATGACAGGTTGTACAGTGGGAAGTAGCATTATATATTAACACTTTGAATGCCACCTTGTAACCTAGTCCAGAAACACATACAAGTATGTTTTATTCTGAACATTAAATTAAACTCATTGCTTCCTCTGGCACTTTCTGAGCATTTTAGTCTAGGATTCCAGGTGGTTTCCGAAGCCCTGAATCATTCACTTTAGTATTTAAAATTTACCTAGCTTTACAATTTTTTCTCACAGAAATTAGTAAAAGATATTTGTAAGACATAAATGCCGTAACAACAATCTTACATGCTACATTAAACTTTGTGGGGAAGATAGCATGCTTTGGAAAAATTGGGGGAATTTTGTTAAAAAGGGATATCATGAAATTCCATAGAGAGCTGGAAACAGATTTTTAGAGGAATGGAATTATAACCTGGGACTGTCTTTTCAGCATAACTAATAATTAGTACAAAATAAAGGAAGGTATGAGAAAACAAGGACAGTAAAACAAGTAATAGCATCATCTGTGATTGCTTTTTTTGTGTGTTGTCTGCCTGAGGTTTTCTAATCTGCAGCAGGACATAAAGGTCAAGCACTTTTTTATATGATGCCATATAGACAGAGATAATTTTTCATCTTCTCCACATAAAGAGGGCACTAAACTGTGTTCCCAGATTTCTAGGCCTATATAGGGACCATCCCTATTGCAGACAGCAGCAACCACCACTCTGGACAAGTAATGTACCTCAGCTCTCTTCCAAAGGCAGTATGAAGACTAAATAAACTGCTGCACAAGCATCTCAGATGTTATACATAACATTTTGAGGTGTCTTAATTTTATCACACATTTCACTCTGAGACCAAGGGCTTAGCACAGTATTCTGGATTGTAGCTCAAAGGCCAGGTGGCTCAAATTATATCCCATGGGACTCAAGCACCCACAAGTGTGCTCCTTTCCTTACAAACTGCAAGAGCAAAACAGATGTACAAAGCGACTAATCAGAAAGGCAGAATTTCTAATTCATTTGATATTGCAGTAAATCCCTGCAAAAGTCATAAAATCAACACATTACAGAAAGCCTGATGTCTGTGGTATAATCTTAAAAAGAAAGATATAAGCAATCTTTATTTTTCTTAGCAGTCACTATAAGAAAACGCTGGTAGAAAGTTTAATGAATAAGCACCTTGTAACAATTTTTGACCTTATTTAAAAGTAAATCTCTAGCGTTCCATTTACATAAGAATTCTTATATTAAATGACATAGAAAATATCACTTATTCATATTTAATATACCTCAAATTTGATATGTTGCTGACTATTTTTTCAGTAGTTTGCCACTGAATTGCACATCTGAATCTTTCCTGTCCTTTGTACAATGACAAGTTTTCAGTGACTTAATTTAACAGCTTAAGTGACAGGAACTCAAAATTTTGAAATATATATACCTACATAGACACTGAATTTTTAACTTCTTTGAATTTGAATAAAGCAAGATACTAAATCTTTGCATGCAATATTTATTCATATTAGAAACAGACAAAAAAGGAAGGGTTATTTCTTGACTTTCCTCACATTTCATAGTGGATTACTATTCCTAAAACAGAAAGGACAAACAAAATAAAATAAATATTAAATCTTTGTCCTAAGGTGTTCTGACTTTTGTTTATGCTTCACCATAATGTGATTTTGAACACCTCCTATCCAAGAATAATTGCTATGCTATATAAATTTTAAAATAAAGTTAAAATAAGTTTTATTTTATAAATTGAGTGAAGAACTTAGTGTAGTAGAGAAAATACTGTCAACCCTTTTGATAAATGAAAATTAATTGACTGTATTAACCTTTGTTCTAAATAATTCTTATTGAACTACTGATAAGACTTACCAAGCTGCCAGGTTGTTTCTATGAGGTACTAGTAAATTCAAATTTAAAAATGAAGAGTTAAAATGCAAAACAAGAAATATTTTGTCTTTACCAATACTTTTAGGCCTGAATTCAGGAAACAAACTTTTTATGCCAAAACACATCACTCCACACACTAGGTATGCAGTGGTTTGCTGCCCACCAACGCTGTCCAGGAGGCCACATTCTTATGAAAATGCTGGTATTTAAGATAATTCGAAGACTCAGGTTACTGCAACAATATGTCTATACTGGTATCAACACCCAAGATACCCAGTTTAAAGCTGAATTAAGCCTGAATGTAAGATCCTAAGATACACTTTAATGTTTCACATGATTTGATAAATTCTGAGCATTTTCTCTGAGGTTTTGACAAGTATTTGTTGATGACATACACACCACAACTGCTTTTGCAAAATTTCTCCAGCAGGAGCTCCAGCTGCAACATTCCTTGCTGAAGCTGTGTACCGCTTGACCTGCTGCCTGACCAACCTATTCTGCTGCTTCTACTTCTTGTATGCATACTGAAATTTAGTTTTTCCTATTCTTTGCCTATCCTATAAAAACATCTTACCATTAATTGCTTTGCCAAATATAAATTTAGAGGAACAGTTACACGGCCTGGTTTTTGGTAGTGGGGGGGCCACAGAGGTGGTTTCTGTGAGAAGCTACTAGAAGCTTCCATCATGACCAACAGAGCCAATACCTGATGGCTCTGAAGACGGACCTGCTGCTGGCCAAGGCTGGGCCAATTAGAGATGGTGGTAATGCCTCTGTGACAAAATGGGCAGTTTTTTCTAGCCAGAAAAGAGAAAGTGAGAACATGTGAGGGAAAACAACATGGATACACCAAGGGGGAGGGGGTGCTCCAGGTGCCAGAGCCGAGGTTCCTCTGCAGGCTGTGGTGAAGGCCATGGTGAAGCAGGTTGTCCCCCTGCAGCCCATGGGTCCACGTGGGATGCAGAGATCCACCCGCAGCCCGTGGGGGAGGTGCCTGTGCCGGAGCAGATGGATGCCTGGAGGAGGCTGTGATCCAGGGGGAGACCCAGTGAAGAGAGGGGCCCTGCTTCCAGGCTGGAGCAGCCTGTCCTCGGAGGACTGCACCCCGTGGAAAGAGAGACCCACAGCACAGCAGTTTTGGGAGGGCTGTGTGCCCGTGGGAGGGGCTCATGCCGCAGCAGGTGCGGTGTGGCTGCTGCTCCTGAGAGTGGGCCCACGCCGGGGAAGTTCATGGAGAACTGTCTCCCGTGGGAGAGACCCATGGCCTCACAGGGGAAGGACTCCTCTCCCAGAGCAGTGGAAGGAAATCTCGGTGATGAACTGACCAGAACTGCCATGCCCTGCCTCCCTGCACTGCCGGTGGAAAGGAAGGAGGGGTTGGGGGTAGAAAAGGTGTTTTTTAAGGGCTTATTTTACTTCTCATTATCCTCCTCTGATTCTTTTAGTAATAAATTCACTTTGTACCTCTAAGTTGAGCCTGTTTCACCCTTGGAGTGTTTTCTCCCGGTTCTTATCTCAACTCATGAACCCTATGTTAATTTTTTTTCTCCTCTGCCCAGCTGTGGCAGGGGAGGGTGAGTGAGTGGCTTTCACGGATGCCTGGTGTTGGGCCAGTGTCAAACCATGACAAACAGAAATGGCTTTGCATACAACTGAAAGAACTGAAAGTTGGTTCACATCACCTATAAAAATAAATAACTTTCATCTTTGAAGTAGATGCAATTAACTCATTGGTTTGAGCTACACAACAATATTCATTTAATGAAAACACTGGTAAGTTTCTGTGACTGTTTATGCATTTTGGCCAAGTTTGTCCTGATGGTTCAGTCTACTGGGATTTTGAAATATTTTGTTTGATTCTTAAATAGAACAATAAATAGATAATGAAAAAGTAATGTTCATTTATAAAAAAAATTACTGTATGTGTTATTATGAGATCCTGGTAACAAAGATACTTTTTTGAATAAAAATATGATGAATCCATTTCTACTTGATTACACTGAAGCCCAAAAAAATATCTTAAGAGATACAAAATTGTATTGTCACAGAATTTTTAACTGAAATAGCTCTTTTTCTAATGAATTAGCACCTCCAACATTGCAAAACCATTTTAGATCTTTACAGTTGTTGGTATCTAAGAAAAGACATTCTATATCATGTAACAGCTAACAGAAATCAAAACTATATTGGTAGAACAGCAAGTAAGAGATGTCTTAGGATCTGTTTTAGTGTGAAAACTCCAAAACAAATGGGGAACATAATGAGACAACTTGATAATAAATTCAGTTCAAACTCAAGCATGCAGTAGTTGAATACAGTTGGAGCTGTATCAATTAATGGTTTGTCCCCTTAATACCTTTTCTTTAAAAAAAAGAAAAAAAACCCAACAAAAACAACAAAAAAACCTGCACTATTTAGCAGCCATTTGAATGTCACCAAGTCTGAAACAGATGTTTATAATGCTGACAGTGCAATGTGCAAATTTCTGTTTATATATATATATACACACACAGAATTTTTAAACTAAATGTTAGAAAAATTTTGCACCACTAAGCTATATTCACATAAACTCCAGAAATTTATTACTTTGAGTAAGAAGTTAGAGAAGTTACAGAATACTCTGAGTTGGAAAAGACCCACATGGATCGAGTCCAACTCCTGAATGAATGGCCCATACAGGGGTTAAACCCACAAACCTGGCATTATTAGCACCATGCTCTGACCGACTGAGCTAACCTCAGAGTTGAGATCAACAGTAATTAGTTTTCCTAGGAGAAGGTTGAATCAGAACAAAAGAGACAGGCAATCCTCCGATATGGCCAAGAAAAGCATCTAATGGATTCCTAGGTATTCCTCCATCCTACATTTTTAACTTTGTTATAAAGCATATAAACTCAGGGAAACTTCAGGGGCCTCATGCCTAAGCATGAAGCTTTAATGACCATCTCATTTAAGGAGTGGTCATGCTTATGGAAACAAATTTTATTTAGTCTGACTCTGTCACCAGGGAGATGGAAGGTACCAGTAGGAGAGAGAGAGAAAGGAATAAAAGGATGATGCAGCTCCCTTGTCCCCTGAGGCAGGCTGGAATCTTTGAGATACAGTACCTTTAGCTATCCAAGGCTGAACCTCAGCAGAGGCTCCTCTGCATCCAACATAGCTGCAGCAAGACTCTTGAGTGGGCCAGGATGAAATAAACACATGGAAAACAAAGTTCTTAATTCTTAGTCTCCTCAGTTAACACTGCTGCACTCCAAGAAAATATGACAATGCTACAGATAGGGATGTTTTTCCATCTATTTCCATTCTTGCTCCAGGTATGAAATAAGGGAATTCAAAGTTAATGGATGACAGTTTATATGATGGGATTCCACAGCACATAATCACAAGTGATAATAATTTTCACCAATAATATTAAGGACTCAAATACAAACCATTAGAATTAAACAGAAAAGAATGTGTGCTCTAGAATGTGGGCTTTGCACTGAGCAGCTTTGCCTGCCATTGAGCAGGGTAAAGAAGCTATAGCCTCCTCTAGGTAAAGATATATTAAAATTAAAAACTAGCACAAAAGACTGAATGACTTTTGCAAACTTCTGAAGTGCAAGAGAAAGATGCGAAGTTTATGTTGGAGGACTACTAGGATATGGCAAGACCAAAAGAAAGACAGTAGTTCCTTTCTAGCAAGAGACACCTGACAGATAAAATATAATTCCTACTTCAATTGCTGGGCCACCATCTGCCTTTGCGTCCAGTGTCTCCAGGGATTTTTTTTGTTGTTTAAATACTGGAGTACAAGCTTTGGTATTATTTCCATTTTTCATACATACTCTGTCTTGCTCCATTTCTATATTTTGAAATCACTATGATATTTAATATTAAGAACCTAAACACAGAACAGGATTACGTTTTAGCTGCTGTGTTACAGCAGTGAAATTTCACTTGGTTCAAGAATATAGCAGAACCAAAAAAAAAAAGGGGATGTGTGTGTGGTGAATTAGGTGAAATAGAGTGGTAAAAAATTGTCTCCTGAAAGAGCTTTCCCTTCTGCAAAGCATCATTAAGCCTCCATGCCTTCATACTTTCTTCCTCCATCTACATAATAACTGCCTACAATATCGCTGGAAAAACACATATTATGAAAACTGACCAAAATGTTACCTCTGTGTGCTGAAGAATCCTCTTTCATTAGGAATCTGTCCCAGTTCTGCCACTAAAGTAATCCAAGAAGTTATAGATTCTCAGGAGATCATAACCAATGGAGTCGTGACTAAGCTGCCTTGTTACCGGAATCATCTTTGTCCGGTGAGGTGGGTCTTTGTTGGAACTCCACACCTATCGGTGTCAACATATCTGTGAAAATCCTGTCTGTAGGGCAAAGACCTTGCAGAAAACTTCCTGGTATGCTTATACTTGCGACAATGCTTCTCAGTTTCAGCCCATTCTATGACGTCTTTAAAGATGTGCAAAGGGAATAGTAAAAATAATGATATAATAGGAAGAAACAGCAAAAGTGACAGACAAAGAGCAAGTAGGGAGGAGCACAGTAGTATGAGCTGAAGGGAAGAAAGCCTGCCTGGTGAGAGACAAAAACACCAACACTGATAATGGAAAGAAAGGGTCAATAAAGTCACTGAAAAGAGTCTCACACATGGCTGTGGAAGCTTCATTTCTTTGTTCAGATGGTTCCTTGAGGCATACAGGAGGAAAGTGCAACCAAATACACAGCCAAAATTTATTGCCACCCTTTTCAATATCCAGTCCCATATAACCTCTGACCTCTGGCTTCAAACAATCTTTAGGACTGATTTCAAAGTTGTGTGCGACATTTCCTATTGTTTCTCCTTTCAACCGACAGCATTACATTCTCCTGCTTTGCTGAAAAACCCACATGACCAAAGACTTAGGTTCAAAATACCACTGCTTTATGCCTCATGCATTCCAGCTACACTATGACCTGGATTACTTTCTCCATGCTGTACAGCAGTCTTAAATCCTACTCACTGAACAGTCCTCAAGGACAGTGTAAGACAGAGATAGACCAATAACACAAAGCCTGATATGCCCAAGGTATGGATCAGCAGCAAGAGCAGTTATTCTTAAAGCAGAACACTGCCTGGCAGGGATAAGTAGCTAGCAGTATGCCATGCACAATTAGAGAACACACATAAAATTGTTAGCAATGAAGCTTCAAAGTTGGAAATGTTTTAACTTTTTTTCAGTTTATAACTGAAAGAGTACTGTAGGCCTCCATGAATCACTGCTGCTGTACAGAGCAAGAATGTCATAGTGAAAATGTTTTCAATAGCAGTGTAAATAACTGAAGGTGCTACTACCCTCTTTGCAGAATTGGTGTGTGTATTTCTGGAACAGCCTATGTACATGGGAAGTTATTACAGACATTGAATTTCCACTTGCTAATGCTCTTCCCAGATATTTAAAATGCTTAAATATTCCTATTAAAATCCCTTTCTTAATCTTGTCTAAAACTTCCTAAACAGCTGTTCTTTGGTCTATACGCAGTACTGAAACTAAGAGCAAGACCACCATCATAAGACCACTGAGTTAGAACAGATGCCTCAGGCTCCTAAGCAAAGTCCCTTGCTATGGAACATGCTGTGTGATTTAAACCCCTTTCATAATCTAAGACATCTCCAAATAAAGTTTAAAAAAACATCACAGCTTCCTTCTTAACAACTTTATTTGGACGGACATTCCAGAATTTGTTTGCTCAAAAAAATAGGAATCTTCCAATGTATGAATTACATTTATTCAGAGTAAATCAATACTCACTTATTTGGTGTCAGCATGGCTCTTTAGACAGCTAGTCCTTTTCTTCACAGTATTTACACCTGACAGGTTTGTGAATTTCACTCACAACTCTTCTTAGCCTTTGGTCTGGTAGAGTAAACAACTCAAGCCTTTTCAGCTGAAGGGGGTTTGCTGGCTCACCATTTTCTTGACAGCATTCTGCACTTGCAGCTGCTTGGAGATCCAGTTTATCTTTCCTCTTTGTTCCTGAACATAATGTTTCATAATTTGTTTCATCAAGATCTTAATAGCACCAATTGTCTCTTTTTCTTTCCTTTTTTCTTCTTTTTTCTTTTTTTAAATAGAACATAGTTCTAATTGCATTCTGCCCTTTTTGCAAATGCATCACAATAGCAGTTTATAGCTGCACCAGCATACTAAGACCTACACTTAGCCACTTATTTCCAGATTAGGAACTCTCAGTGGAAAAAACCTAAATGACAACAGGAATAAGAGCAATGAAAACAAAAAATTAGTGACACAGAATCTAATAGCAAACATTCTCCCTGCAATATATTAGTCTGCTTTTGTGTCCTCCAACTTCATTTTGTCAGCAGATTATGCTGAAAATGTTTCCCTGCTATTAATGTAAGGGTCATTAAGGAAAACATTTAAGAAAATTACTCCCAATGCTAACCTTTGAGAAACACTAATGATTTCCCTTTGCTTGATATTTCTTCTTTCAGCATGAATAGTTGCATTAGCCAATACTTTATCCTCCTTTTTAATAACCTATATTGCTTTCTGTAACTTCTAATTTAAGACATAATCATGTAAAATTTTCTACTGAGGGCTACATATAGGTCTATCTTATTTTTACCTGGGGAAAACCTCTACACTACGCTATATCACATTAACCTCCAAACCTTTACTTTTTCTCCCTCTGCTCAGTGTCATGATGGCACCAGTGGCACTCAAGTTTCTTAAAGAAGAAAAAGCTTAACTGAAAAGCAGAAGGAATGAGATGCAAACCAGCGGTGGAAGGAAAGAGCAAGGACTAAGGATAGAAGAAGAATTAATGACAGTGTTAACTCAGCTGTTGATGTTCTACTGGAACATATGAGGTGCCTATTCTTCAACCAGCAGGAACACATGCCTTGATGTCCTTTCTCTTGTGATCAGATTATTATCAGCAGGAACTTACTGGGGTTGATAAACACTTGGGTCTCACTCCTGTCGGGAAAAGAAAATCACACTGCAATCAAGATATACATTTGTAGCTGGATGTTTTACCACTGTGTAGTAAAAGAAGAATCCAATGCCCACAATCTCAGTTAGCTTTGAGAAGGAAAGGTAGGGGCATTGAAGTTAGAGGATGCTCCAATAGGACCTTCAGTCTGGACATTGAGGGAAATCAGCACTGAGGATTACATCATGCAGAGTTCATGCTCCATAACTGGGAATTAACCAGAAAGAGTGTATATGTAACTTGATATGGACAGCCATCCATTCATCCATCAGGACTGCAAGGGAAGCCATAGGTATAGAAACAACAGCTAATCAAAGGGCAGGGAACTGTGCTTTGGACTTGGAAGTCACAAAACTGATCTTACAGGTGTCACTTGTTTTTCTTTCAATATGTTTTTTTTGTAGCCTAGATTTGTCAGGAAATGATGTAGGTGTGCATACATAGCAGGTACATGTCTGTCCGGCAAAGAACAAGTAGCACATTTAACTTCTGAAATAGATGACCAAATTGGTTAGAGTTACTATGCAATTTGACTGGTGCTCCTACACAATGAATGAAAGGCCAGAGCATGGGTATAATCTTTAGTAAAAGCAGAAAATGCAAATGAAATTTAACCCTGTTTCTCTTTCCAAGTAATTCTATTAAAGCTCTACTATTTTTGCAGTCTTCCACTCCAGATTCAAGAACAGTCAGAATCCTAAGAAGAGGGAGTATCTACCAGAAGGGAAGTGCACATATATACATGTGTGTGCATATATATATATATATATATATAATTTCACTTTTGCACATACTCCTGTAATTAAGCATCTATAAATTTAAGACTGCAATGTTATTTTTACACTGACCTTCCTTAACATAAAAGTTTGATTTAAAACCTTAAAAATTCTTTAGACATACAAGACATTAGTTTATATTTTTTATATAAAAAGACTCCAAAAATGCAATCATCTATGGAAATAAGCAATCAAAATAAATTGTATGAATTAAAAAAATGCAGAAGCTCTCTATATAACTCAGTCATCAAGACAAATGGCAATAGCTCATTTGTAGTACAATTGGAATGCTTATTTTCCCTGGCATACATTTTGACACATTGTTATTTCTTACATTCTGTTAAACCCTGACATATTTCAACCTTCTTAAAAGATATTCTTACTTTTAAAACAGAATTTGTATTTCCTAAATAATATACAGGTTTGCTTTCAAATTTCCATTTCAAAGGTTCAATTAATTCAAGTGTAAGCTGCAAAAGCTACTCATCATCCAATCTGACTATCAAAATGTGGAGGAAAAAGTAAGTTAATTTTCTTCTATTCAAGTTTTAACAGAAGAAACAGAGGTTCACATCAGATGAAAGCTTCTATTCTTTACAGGTTTTTCTTCTTGCTGTCCCTGGCATACAAATGGCAAAAAAACCCCAAAACCCAAAAAACCACTTTAATAGCTCTAACATCAAACTTAAAAAAAAAAAAAAAAAATCAAAATTATAGTTGCTGAACCTAACTATGACTTTGATGAATGACTCAGAAAAAAATCCAAAAAATAAAGCTTCTATTTTATAGATCAAATCCTTCTGGCTCAATGATAGACAATCTTCAAAGGTAGCAGAGCTTTGGTAAGGTTTCCTCTGGATTATCCTAAGCTTCTTTGATTTACCTGAACTTCTGAAGGTCCAGTGGCCTGGAGTTCCTTGAATATTCTTATTTGGCACAGTTTGTTGTAGAGGGCACAATTATGGGTCTGAAAAACTGTCTGTCCTCCTTTGTGGACTGGCAATGAGGAGAAACAGTAGTCTTGTTTCTTGCCTACATTTGGCAGCTCTAACAGGAATCTCAGTTCTCAGCATAATCTAATTTCCCTTAATAGAAAAAACCTCCCAAGAAAAAAACCGAAAAAGCAACACCACAAAATCACATAAATACAAACCAAAAGCAACTCAATGTACTGCAAGGGGAACTAAATAGTTTCAGTCCTATACTTGATATCTTCCTTTCTTGATATAGATATTTGTATGAAAAATACGCCAATCAAATGAATGTTTCTCATGGAAATGAACAAAAAATTTAAAACAATCAGTCCTTAGCAAAAAGATGAAATGTCCACGTGTATGCTTATGACAACTGGAGAATTAACAGTCAACAACAGTAAGTCCCTCGAAAGGTGACAATAGTTATGAGAAGAATGTCTGGTCAGAAGATATGCCAAGCAAAAGTGTATTTCTCAGATCAAGGATGTAGCAAAAAGGGGAGAGAGATATGTGGACTGGAATCCCACTAGCACAAAAATTTGGAGTGTCTCTTTCCTCTTCATGTTACTTGAGCCCTTATCGTGCTGTTCTCTACTTCCTCATCAAAAACTGAAAGAGACATATCCTGCACCACAGCTCTATTTCTGAGCTTCAAATAATCTGAGCAACTGGTAAAGTTACGAATTATATGAATATGTAAGGCACAAGAGTCAATCACTTACATTGCCTCATGTTTTAGAAGTCTCAAGTGACTTTCCATTTCTGGAAAGGAAACTGGTGAAAATTAAACTAGACCACAGAGAAAATAACTGCTGAAGTTTCATCAAGGCTTAATTTGCCTGGTTATTTTCTCTGCAACTCCATGAGTTTAAGTTATGACTCAGTCTAATTCAGCTGTAGAAGTGAATAAGGATACTATTTAACACTTGATGGAAAATTCCCTGAGCCAGCTGTAAGGTTAAACAATAGAGAATATAATATAATCACAGCAGACAATGAACTTCTTTATATAATTTTCATATGTGGTCATCATATTTCTTTTTTAATTAAAAATTGGACTAGCCAAATTCCAAGTAAACCAGAAAGCTCTGGTCTTAAAATTGTTCTCATGAGTACTAAATGTAGGCGTCTTACAGTCTGTAAATACTTAAAACAGAGAACTAAAATATTTAAAGAAGGACTGGTCCAGTATGATTACAGTATAGATACAGAGAGTTCTGAAAGTTGACATTTTAACTTGTGTCCAGGTGATCCTTTGGCTAATCATCAAAAGCATTATGCAGTTTAATACAAGTAGACTAGAGGCTGAAACTACACAATGGTTTTGGATTTTTTCAAGCTAAATTTAGCTATACCTCTAATGTAAGTATTGTACTTAATCACAATTCCTTTTGAGTGGAACATGAATAGTTTTTTCTAAGCATTTAGGACTACCAATGCCCTTATCAATGTTTCAAATCCTAACATATGCTAGTGCTGTTAGTCATACTGATATCTTTCCGTAAAGGGTTTGAAATGTGAACATAACTAAGATGAGCTCAGATCGTCCTTCTCCAAGGACGATGTAAAGAACAAAAAGCAGAATTAAAATCGCCTCATATTAGAATGCATAAAGAACATAGTAAGTGTAGAATAGAAACAAAGTTCTGTGATACACTGGAGAAAGATGGATCCAAGCTCAGCTGTAGCTCCTTAGGGTAAGATTTAAAATGTTCAAGGAGAGTGGATCTTTCCTCCAGTATTGTATCATTGTTCGCATATCACAAAATCTGCAGTTTTGTCAGCACCTGAGCCAAGCATATCACGGAGCTTCAAGGCCTGTGACACTTTTCCTCTATGTTATTTCTGTGGGAGCTCTTGTCCCCTCAGACTAATTCAGCATCTGTCTGCTGGGAAGAAGGGGAAAAAAAGAGGGCAAGGAGGGATACAGGGAGGGAGGGCAGAAGGGAGGGAGGGAGAGAGGGATCTTCTATGTTAGACAAGTTTTCTCTTTTAATTTCCTCCCTTCCCTGCATCTTTTCTTCCCTTTTTCTTTGCCTAAACTGCAATGCTTACATATGACAAGACTAGAATGGGAACTTCAGAACCGTTGGCAAATAACATATTAAAACAGTACTGTCATTAATTAGTTTCCTGAAGATCATGTCCACTACATTTTCAAAATAAAAGAGAAAAAAATCCCTTCAGCCCAAAGCTAAGGAATCAGATTTTCCATAAGCTACTTTCCATGGCTAGTAAAAATTGTCTAAACTAAACATATAACAAGATGGCTCTTGATCTGCTGCTACGTTCACAAGATAAAGCTTTGATTAAAGGACATAAAAATCCCACATCTTATCCACAGGTTTCTCATAGAGCCAGCAAGGTTATAAAAAGACTAGTATCATGTTAGGTCAATGGACACAATAATCAAATATTACTTTTAAATAAAGGGATCTCAATTTTTTTATATGTGTGGGCTATTTAAGAATAATTTATCATTTTTCTTATATGTATAATATATTCCTAAAGAAATTGAATGGCAAAAAAGGTTCATTCTTTGCTGTTTATATTAGGAAAAACAAAGTAAGAGAAACTTCTCAATCTACTGTCCTGTAATGAGTTATCTCATAGATGTGCACTACCTGTGTATTATTTAACTTCCATCAATAAACACAAACGCTGAATTAAAAATTTAAGATCCTGATGGAATATGCATTTTCTGTCTAGAGTTATAACTTCTGAGCAGCAACTGGCAAACCAACAATTTTTTCACCAGCATAGAAAATAAATTCAGCCACGGACGGTAACTTGCGAACCATGAAATTGTGCACTTAAGTGGACTTCACACTGACAACAGAAATGCTAGATGAAATTTATATAGGCCTCCTAGTATCACATCTGCTGAGTCTTATTCTCCAGAAGCTTCTTACCCAAAATACATTTCCAATGAATACAGAAGTCTAACCATTTGCTATATCAATGCCAGTTTTCAGCATCATATTGATCAAATTATTTTTCCCTGAAGTTTCAACATCAGAAATTATTCCCTTCATCCCAAACTTTTAAAAGGAAGGTGTCAGCTAACATTATGTATGAATGTTAGGAACAAAATAACTATCTGTACACTGTCCAATTTTTTGGGATTTGTTAAAAAATAACCAAGGAAAAAACCAAACAAAATATAAAACAATATGGTATGCAAAACTAGACCGTGAGGGAAGATTTATTCCAAAAAACCAAAAAAATATTCATATATACATTATACTGATACATCTCTATAATTAGCAAATACTATTTAGAAATAGGTAAGTATACTTGGTTTAGAAAAAGGTTTGATTCTTTTTCCTTTAGAAAAAATGATGATTGATAGCATTGGATTTATTTTGTGAGTTTTTATTGCTCACTTTAGCATTCACTTGGAAAGAAGGAAAACTTCACATGACTCCTAGATGAAATGCTAAAGTGGTATATGATTCATTAATCTGAAATAACAGCAAGAAAATTATCAATGCTCTAAAAACTAGTGTTTCTTCAATTCATTTATACTGGATTTATACAAGATGTGGAATGCTTCATGGAAAACTACACAGAAACCTAAGACATGATTTTGCAATACAAATTAATAATGCAGATGATGCGAGAACACCTTAAGATAAAAAAAGCTGCAAACAGATCAATTACAGAAAACAAATACAGATTGAACAAGATCTTCTCTGTTCATTGCTCCCTCTCCAATATTTAATGCTTGTAACAATGGCCAGTTTCACTTATATGTAATTAAAATTTTCTTCTAGAACAATCTTTCCCCACATAAATTCAGTAGTCACAAATCCAACTACCTGTACTATAGTTGTACTGCACAACTTTGACATTCTGAAAGATAAACACTGAAGAGAGCAGAGCACAGATTTATATGTTTATAAATTTGTAGCATCTCATCTGGGCAACCACTGTGACAGCAGAGTCTCTTGCAAGCCAGAGACTCCATCCAGAGACAGAAATCCACCATTTCCCTCAGTCACCTGCCAGTAAACGTGCACATAGATTCATGCCTGTGCACACCCATTTTGTCAACTGCCAAAGCAAGGTCACAAATCCAGAAAATGCTGCTCCAAATATTTGACCCAGGGGACCAGATCAAGTACAAATGACCAATGAATTCTATTAATTTAAATTGGTTTATGCTGATTTATATCACCTGGGACCCAATCCATTTTGAAAATATTTTTTAGAGCAAATTTGGCAGAAAGTTTCCAGCCCCAGTAAACATAGAATAATGTTCTTCTCAGTGCATGTCCTCTCAACAAGTTGTCGTCTCTGTACATAAAGATCCAAAATATGAGCTCTAGACAAAAAAAACAACAACAACAACAAAAAAAAAAAAAAAAAAAAAAAACTGGGAAGTAACTTCTTAGGTTTTCAAATTAATCAAAAGTAGCTTGGATCACAGACCAGACTTAAATATTTTTTGGGGGTTTAGGAGTTCTCCTGTTTTTCTCTTGAAGAATTTTTCCCGTATGTGTTGCCAGGGGGACAAATTACTGGGTGCTTAAGAAGAACAAAAGAGCCGGCCACAGAGGGCGGGGGGGGGGGGGGGGTCCGACTAGCTTGTTTTTTCACCTGGAGAGTGGGGGCGGCGAGGTTTGCGGGTGCCCTCAGTGTTGGGGAAGGAGTTGGTCAGAGCTGGAGGTTCCTGCTTTTTGGCTGCTTTCCTTCTACCTGAGAAACCCGGGATTCCCAAGCCCACCTTTCCCTGTCCTGCTGGGATCTTCTGCAGCCGCTTGGACCCTTCGCTACACTGTAACCCTGCACACCCTTTGCCGGCTGGGACCTCCCGGCGCTCCCACCGCAGCCCCAGAGTTTGCTACATCTCGTCTGCCACCCGGGATCTGTGCTCGTCTCTGCTGCTCCAGTCTGCTGCTCCCGAGGGTCCGGCCGGGCACCGGGACCAGCCACCCAGAGGGTTTGTGAAGCTTTTCGTCCATCCCTTCCCGGGACCCTGAGCCGCCCCTGCCAGCTGTGACTGGAACTGCACCGAAGGGGGGGAGGGGTGCCTGATAGCCGAGAGGGGCTGGCACTGGGTGTGTGGTTGTGTTTGCTGTTACTGCCATAGTTATTGTTGTTTGTTTGCCTTGCCGTACATATATATATATATTAGTAAAGAACTGTTATTCCTACCCCTCATATCTTTGCCTGAAAGCCCCTTAATTTCAAAATTATAATAATTCGGAGGGAAGGGGGTCGCATTTTCCATTTCAGGGGAGGCTCCTGCCTTCCTTGACAGACACTTGTCTTTCAAACCAAGACAATATTCCATTTAGAGACTTTCTATCTCTTTCTCCCCACTAGGCAGGTAGAAAAGCCATCAAAGTGTCTTGGTGCTCTTCCCAGCCCAATAAAACAAACTTTTTATTAGCTTTTCATTCTGATAAATAGAAACCATGACAATGAACTTTTTTCACACTTTCACACGACAAGGACTGTCCAAGCTATGGGCTGAAACACTGTTACCCCTACAGAGTCTATATTTAGCCTGTACTTTTCCTGTAATCCCTTGTTGGTGACTACAGGCAGCTCTCTCATTCAGAGTATGACAGCTCTGTTCCCTGATTCAATAGCTGTTAAATCTAGTTTGTTTCCTCAGCAGATTTTGCTATGTTGCTAGGTGAATTAAATGTGGAAAGCACTGTGAAGCTTTCTCTCTCTAAGTCCCAGATGATTTGCAGGCAAGACAGGATAAAATCTCACATGGACTGCACAGTAATCCATCCTGTGAACAGTTTGAGTGCCCTTTATATTACTCTTGCCCCCTTAAATAACCAAAAGCAAGGAAGTTACCATGGCCTCACTCCAAGGATGCTACTAAGCAACAATCTCTGTTAGTCTCAAACGTTTTTCAGTATACAAATCTTCATAGTAAACTTCAATAAACCTATTAATCATATGTCAACACCAGCAGAAAAGTATGCAAACTGTTAAATTCCCTCCTAGCACATTCTTAGTAGTGAGGACAGGAGCTAGCTGGCACAGCAAGAGCTAGGCAAAATTATTTTCAAGAAGAGATGTCATTATATCTGCATTACCCTCTGCAACTGATCACAATACCAATATTTTTTATGGCCTCATTCTGTAACAGCAAAAATACTGTTCAATAACATTCTATACCAATCTAAGATAAGAGCAGGAAAATATTCAGTATGTATCTATATCGGGCCTGCCAGTTCTATTGTTATTTTTTAGGACTTTCTATTTACACATTCATGTAAATGGGACACTGCAGCCAGCAAAGAGATACTGATGTAAATGAGGCCACCGTCCAGACAGTAAGTAGCCATTATGATTCCCATTATTACTCACTAATAGAATTCAAATCTAAAACTACAAAGAGTATCTTTAATCCTTCTAACTCTTTCACCTCCCCAGAACCTTCAGTAGAGTGTGTATTTCTCAACTTTCTTGGCACAGTCCAGTGCAGTCCACTGCTGGCTGTCAGAACAGCTCTCTAATTTTATTAAGTAGGAGAATGAGCTGCCAGATTCCAAAGAGACCAATAATTTACAGCGCAGTTTCCTGCTAGTTAGCATGTGTTCACACCATCAAAATGTTACTAATGAAATTTGTGGGGGTACTTGGACAAAAAAAAAGCAAAAAACCACAACAACACACAAGCTACCCATGATTTCAAGTAAAAGCTAGAAATATTGATGTCTACTGAGTATATATTAAGGGGAATATGTTCCAGAGCTTTGCAGAGTCCATTTTCTCTCTCATTCATAGTAATATTTTAATACAGGAAAAAAAACAAGTAAAAAAACCAAGCACTCCCAATTAATATGGCATAACTTTACAAAGATATGTGTCTTGAATAAAGCTAGTTTTTACATTTAAATTATCACTATTTAAAATAGAACTAAAGTGATAAACAGACAAAAAAATTAAACAGATATGCTAATTTATATTAAATATACTTTTATGTTCTGATTTCATAAATTTGACCAAAACAGCTGTTCATTACTGAGAATAACATAACCATGACGGTGCTATCACTATTTCGCAAGAGAATTAATGAAATTTCATTGTACGTAACATTTATTTTAGGAAAATAATGCCTTCGAAGTAGCTGTTTTCCTATGACAGCACACATTCATTTACTTTATAGCCAAGCATGCTTGCATTCAAACTCTTGAAACCATTACTGTCTAGACATCACTAGCATTCTTAACTGTGTCCCTTGAGAAGTTCAACTTTCAAAGTTTTCAAAGTTCAGAATTGAAGTATTTAATTGGACTTAGACCAAAAAAAAGTTGTATGTAATGCTAAGAACTCAAAAGAAAAAAATAATATTTTGTGTCAAACCTGATGCCTAAATTTAAAGGATATTTATTATACATATATTAAAAGGATGAACAGAAAAAGAAGAACCACTTCACTTCATAGGAGTGTTGTGAAAACTAAAAAAAACCCTTCAGTTTCATATTTACAAGATATAGGTGGGGGCTGAATCTACACGTGAAAGGGAATTAATAACTGTTTTTATAAGAGAAATAAGTTTTATGAAGATCATGTGTCAATTTCTTGCGCAATAAGAACACTCCTCGTTCACTAACTTGAAACTGCCCAGCAAGATTACTGAGCAAAGAAGAACCTCTATTCCAAAGCTAGTGTGTTGTCATGAAGTTAAAAGCTTCTCATAATTTAAAAAAAGAGAAAAGGTTATGGAAGTTACATTTATTAAATATTTATGTGCATCCCCTTTGAAACTGTACATAAACCTCCAATATTCTTCAAAAAAAAGATTTCTAGGTATTTTTCAAACACAGCATCCTGCTTCATAGCAAATATCACAGAGATCAATGAGAAATTTTTTGTTACAAATCTTTAACATGGCTGAATTGCCAAATCAGTCTGCAAGGCTAAAGTGCAAAAAAATGCTGATGCTTGGATACATTCAGAACAGTGTGTGGATATATTGGGACAGTGTGTGGAGTCCTAAACAGAGTGATTCCATAATCCAGACTGAATGACTGTCAAATAAATACACAATAACTTTAAGGTAGTTAATGTAATAAAATGTGAATATTTAAAGGAAAAAAAACCCCATAAAGTAGAAGAGAGACAGCATTTAAAGAGACATAAAAAAAAAATAAATTCAGGTGTAGCATACATTTTCTAATTCTAGAGTCACTTTCCATTGTCACCCTGATAGTTTCCTACAGACATGCAATTGATCCACACAGCCATATGTTTAATCACTGTACATAAATTTAGGTCTTGAACCACATCTCCACTCCTACCCATGGACTTTTCCATGCCTCTTCTTTTCATTTATTTAATTTGATATTCTGCATCTTAGAAGGTCTCAGAAATCCCATTCAGATTTCTAACTACCCAAAATTTACCCATTTTTTACCTAATGTGGAAGTTAGTCTTGAAACTTCATGC
This sequence comes from Lycocorax pyrrhopterus obiensis, assembly GCA_014706295.1. NCBI lineage: Eukaryota > Metazoa > Chordata > Aves > Passeriformes > Paradisaeidae > Lycocorax > Lycocorax pyrrhopterus. Next base: position 73,468,153 of record JACSVZ010000002.1, read on the forward strand.
ACTAAACTCTTAAATCTCACCATGTCTTCAGAAATACAAGCCTCTTATTTACATTTCGAACAACACATCCTGTACTTGATTGGAAGATTAGCAAATCAGCCTCTCATTGCAGGGGAAAGAGAGGGGAAGACAACAGTTGTTTTTTTTCTCTGAAGTGAAAAGACAATGATTAAATTTTAGTTTAAAACCTTTTGAATGTATCTGATTGCTGCCAATTGAACTGGTATCCTATTTCCAGGTAGAACAGGGACTGGTGCTTCAGATAAAGAGGTGAGACACCTTTGAGATTCATCCAGCATATGTCCTTGTTTGCATTTGGGGAGTCTTCTGACCCCTATGCAGGCCAGTGTCTGAATCCCTGAGGCATATGATTTGATTTTCTTTACCATCTTCACTACAAAGAACTACGTGTTAACATTGTAGAATTAAAATGGAGGTCAATGTTCCACTACTGTGTGTAAGCATAAAGGAAAGGCATGAAGTGAAAGCAGAATGAGTTTATACATCATACTGAGGAAGATTATACATCCTTAATCACCTTGAAGAGCACTTCACTGAAAAAAACATGAAATTCAAATTTGCTACAGAGTAGAGACATAATTTTCTCTATAAGAGAACAAGAATATTCTTTGTATAGCACCACAAACATCCTTTTATATCATGACGCATTAAAGCAAGTCTATTTTTGTTCTCTAAATGTTGTTGGGAGGAGGCAGTTTTTCTAGAAATACTAATGAAACTACCTAGTATTTTGCTGTGATGCGTTTTCCCAAACCACCGTTGTAGCGGTTTAGTTCAAATTATCCATTACTTACTTATTTTCTTTCTGTGAGATAAGAATCAGGAGAAAACAAAGCAGGCACAAAACTTAAAAGAATATTAAAAAGTTTATTAACAGACTTAAAAGAAAGAGAGAAAAAAAAGCCAGGCTAAATCTTTAGAACACTTCTCCTCTGCCCACCTTTTTCTCTTCTTCCACTGACAACGTAAAAAGACAACCCTTGAGATTTCAGTCAGTTTACCACCTCTATAATAATCTGTTTCAGTTCACTTAGGGAGAGGAATCTCTCTTGCTCGTGCTATGGAGACATCTCCACAAGAAACAGTCTCTCGTGGCTTTAATGTCACAGCAAAACAGCCGCCCGGGATGGTTCTCTGCTCGCGGGTGAAAGTCTCTTCCCTTGACTTACAGCTTTCCTCACAACTGCTTCCAAGGGTTCTATCTTAGCTAATGGGGTATCATTTTAAGGATGAGCTGTTCAGAAGCAAAAGGTTCTCTTCACCTATCAAAGTGCCTGAGAGGGGTAAGAACACTATCCCTGAGAGCACCTTCATCTCTAGGAACAGAGGTCTTCTTCTTCCCTGGGATCTCTGTTCAAGTTTCTCATCAAATCACAGTTACTTCAACATTTGCTTATTTCAGCACAGGTACTTTTGCTCACATCAAATTACAGCTACTTCAACATTTGCTTGTTTTAGCACAGGTAATTTTGCTCATAGTTGCAGTTTGAACGCTCTACCCCCCCATGCTTTCATGAAATTACAATGGGTATTCTGATGTACCATAGTCCATCACCGTAGCTTTACAATAGAATTTCAGCTTCTAGGATTGAAGCATCTCCTCATTCCTCTCTCTCTCAGGGTTTCAGCTCTTCTTTCTTGCTGACTTTGGTGCCTCTGTGGTGTTTTCTTCACATGCTTTCACCTTTCCCTTTCTTTTGACTTGAGAAAGGATTGATGTCTGCAGGCTTCATCTGTTCTAGAAGAAACTTACAGCACTAGAAGAGTTAATCTCACCCGGGCCTTGCAGCTGGAATTCACTTGTCTCTGTTGGTAACATGATCTTTTTCCAGGCAGTAACTTCAGATGAATTTCAGCTGCACTAGGTGAGAGCTGGCCTGGCTGGCCAAGCCGCGCCGCAGGCTGCCTGCACGGAGCAGGGCCGGTCGCGGGGGGGCGGCCCGCACGGAGCAGGGCCTGGCAGCTCCAGGGCGGCTGTCTCCTGGCTGGCCCGGCCTGCACTGAGGGGCTGTGCCGAGTGTCCAGCGAAGCAGGAGCAGCTAAGATCTTAGCCAAGCCACGCCGCAGCAGACCCGGCCGGGCCACACCGAGCAGGGCCCGGCCCCACTGGGCTGTGCCGCGGGCCCCCAGGTTACCTGTCTGAGAACTGGAAGCAAGACTTTCCCAGGGTTTGTTCGTTCTTAAAATGTGGATCACAGAGGCGTGTCAAGCTCTTTAAGTGGCTTAAAAAATTTGCCAATATTCAAACTAGCTAATTGATTGGTTCTGTCAGGTCTAGAGGAAGCTGTAAGCACCTCTTAGCAAAGAATCACTTCCGTAGCTGATGGAGCCCTCCTTAACTACAACTCCCAGCTATACTATACCGTGACAACCATGCAGAAAGAACCTAGGATGATGTGTTCTGTACAATCTGCAGAAAGAAATTCTATTAACTTTGTCAAATTGAACCTTGCTGTTGATACAACTAATTTTCTACCTTATTCAGCCTGACTTTAATAGCAGGTCAATTTCATTAACAGAAATAGGAAGGGCACTAATAAATATCTGTCATTATTCCACTGGGACACACCAGTTACATCACACCTTGCAGAGACAATCTTTCTGAATTCTACTTAAGAAACAAAGATGAGACATTTGTACCTGTTATCCACCCAAAATAATATTATTTGGGCCTATGTAATATACCCAAATTTCAATACTTGCTTTTGACTTTAGAGTATCAGGTGCAGTTAAAGAAGTACTAGATTATTTAATATGCTGATGTATCACAAGCTGTATTAGTAAAGGTAAAAATTACACCAGAAAAAAGATAATAGAGAGTGGAAGAATTATGATATGGGAGATAAAATCATAAAAAAGGCAAAAGCAGAAATGTTGCAGTTTGAGTTCTATGAAATAATCATGCTTTGAATATATTTTTAAAATTATAAAAAATCAGCAAAAATTGTCAGTGACTTCTACAGTAAAGGTAGTTCAAATAAAACCAAAATAAAACATCTGACATAAGTTCTGTGTAATGACAAGGATATACAGCAACCAAAGGGATATTTTGAAAAAAGTAGCTTGTCATATCCTCTCATTTTAGAAAGCAATTGGAGTGAAATTCTTCTACTTGTCAAAAATAATAGCACAAGAAGGAGCAGAGCTGAGATTCAAATTTTAGGATCTTACATCCAGCAAGAGTTCATTACGTCCATTTTTCTGCTTGAAACTTGCAGTTCCTTACAGTTTTAGCTTCTCACAGTACCTGCCAATAAAGAGTTTAAAACTGTTTTGAGATTCTGAGATTCTGAACTGTTTGTTTAGATCCTCAAGTACACTATGAAGCTGGATGTATTTCTGTATAAACTGCACTGTCCCACATTCTTAAAAAAAAAAAAGAAAAAAGATATTGAATTTCCCATATGGAGGCAGCTTACATGCTGGATTTCTGTCAGTGAATGAATCAACAGGCCTGGGAGCTACAGAGTGTAACATATTGGAAGGGGTATTAAGTAGATTTTGCCACTCAGCAATACAATGATTATTCAATATGAGAGATTTTCTTGTCTTCACTCTTGGTCTCTATTTCTGAACCACACTGGTACATTTTTCTGCTTGCTCTAATGCTTCTGATTCTTATCACATCCTTTTTTCTTCAACACTAATAGTAGAGCAGAGTTCAGCATGGAAGTACTTTTATGAAATAAAACTACAGTGCAAACTCCAGAACAGAAGAGAGTCTAACCACCTCTGGCTGTAAGCAGTTACAACATATAATGCATTATCCTCTTCCCAGGTACAGAAAGAAAATCCTGCATTTTGTAAACACTCTATGATTACATGGAAATACCATACAAATCTAATGAAGATCAGGAAAAAGCTCACTGGGAGCAAAGTAGGTATGGAACATGATGGGGAACAAAAGGATTCTTTGAGAACACTGGCCAAAAAACAGGACCAAGGAAAACTTGTGTTTGCTGCTAATAAAGGTAGGAGATCAAGGAAGAACACATAAAGACATTAGTATTCAATTTCCTCTTATGCCTTTACAGGTGAGGTCTACTCTCAGTACTCCTAACTGTACTTAATAGCAGTCTCAGGGTCTGAGGGAGTGAAGTATTACCCACAAGAGTAAATTAAGGTAGAGAGGAGGACCATAAATTGATCAGACTGGAAATACCAAGTCCATAGGACTGCATGACACTCAAGGACATTAAGAAACAACATTGCTTTGAGACTGCTTTCATTTCTGAGATATTGTACCTTTCTAGCACTGCTACTGTTGCTGCTACAAAAAACTAGTTTGTTTTCAAAGAGGGAAGGTAAATGAACGAGTACTAAGAGTAAGACCCAAGTCCATAGGACTGCATGACACTCAAGGACATTAAGAAACAACATTGCTTTGAGACTGCTTTCCTTTCTGAGAGATTGTACCTTTCTAGCACTGCTACTGTTGCTGCTACAAAAAACTAGTTTGTTTTCAAAGAGGGAAGGTAAATGAATGAGTACTAAGAGTAAAACCCAAGTCCAAAGATTTCGTGTATGGGGCCAGATTAAGCATTTCTATCTCTCAAATGTCTTTTCCATTGTCTACTGGCAGCTCACTACCACTAGTCTTCGTGATTGCCAGAAAACATTGCCATGATACAAAAATAAAGCACTGCAGAAATAAGTGCTCAAAGCAACAAAGGGTGGCCTTTGTTCTGTAAAACAGCCCAAACAAAATGTTTTCTCAACACTTTCTGCTGCCAGGGCATTAAGATTTCAGCAGCACAGAAACCTGTGTAACAACAAACCCAGGTATGTGTGTACAAGATTTTAACAGAAAACGGAACCTTTCTTAACAAGTGGAATAAATCTCATTGGGAAACAAGAATTCCTTTAAACACATATAGGAAATTTCCAGAAATTTTGAAAGTACTAGGGGCTGAGCAAATAGGCAGAATCCCAATCATGTATGCGTTCAACATTCCTCCTATCTCTTAGATGAGATCGCATGCCTGAAGTTCTGACAAAAACTGGAATATGTACAGTACTGGCTTGCTACTGAAACTGAATTCATTTACTTCTCTCCACGTGAAGATTGTAACGTACATAATTTAATACTAAACTTTCATTAATAATGAGACTGTGCTGCACATTAAGGTACTCCAGAGCTGTATCAGTGGGGTGGGGCAGGGGCTACAGCACTCTTAAGTGAGAAAGGATGGTGAGAAGAAGAATAAAATGCCAAAAATGAAAAGCATCAAAACTGTTAAATTATAAATAAACAGAAAGGTCTAGGAAATAATATGAAAATAAAGACCTGCTGTTTTAATGCAGACACAGGAAAGAAAAAAAACTTCTTTAGAGAAAAAGTGAACTTGATACCCATCCATATATTATGCATATCACCACAGTGTTAAATATCACAAAAGTGGTATACAAACAGCCAATCATTAAAAAGTTCAGATTCTTGAATGCTGCTGCCTTGTCACCCTACGTAAAGAGTAAGTATTATATATTTGGTAACTATTTCTACAAATTCTGAAATATTTATCAAAAGTTGTTATACCTTTGATTTATATGTGACCCAACTGTGAAGTGGCAAGTATCATGTTAAGTATTTGGGTTAAAAAAAAAAAACAAACCTTTGAAGAACTAAAGCACAAAGTGAACAATCTTGCATTGCTCTAAAGGGATTTCAAGGGTCATCAGTGTTTGCCATTGAGACATACTTCATATAAAAAAAAATCCTGTCTTGCATGCCTGAGGACTAAGGTAAAAGAAAAAAAGTGTATTTTCATATGCCAGACTGTATACGCAAATATTTCTGATAGAATGCATGAGGCCTAGCCACGTATTAACTGGCAGAGCTGTATTTTGGGTCTTGATTCCTTTTCATTCAGTTCAGACAACTATGGAAGTTTCATTTAAGTATTATGACAAAAAAGTGTATATATTTTATGTATAGGAATCCTTTCACCTTTTTTATCCAATGATTTTCTGGTCTGTACTAACTTATGTCAGTTGACAATTTTACACTTTTGACAATTCCACTTCATTAATTAGGAGTCAGATATAACTTCGGCTTCTTAAGTGTAAGTGTGAGCAACTTGAATAACGTTCTAAATTTAATAATTAGACTGAACAGATAACACACAAGAACAGAAAAAGAAAAAAAGAGTGATTGTTGCATACCTTCAGCCTGCTTAAACTTCAGCAAGGCTTTCAAAGCAGTGGTCTACAGCAATCTCATAGCCATGTCCTGGAAATGGGGTCTGAATGGATGGGTTGCACAGCATAGGAAAGGCTTGTTGGATGAGTAGCCATTGACTCAGGGTCAGTACTGGAGCATATGCTGTTTAACTCCTCCATCAGTGATCTTGACAAAGGGATGAAAGGGATGGGCTGTTCAGCCTGGAAAAGAGAAGGCTGTGGGAGACCTTATTGCAGCCTTCCAGTACTTCAAGGGGGCTTACAAAATGAGGGAGAGTGACTTTTTACACAGGCAGATAGCAACAGGACAAAGGAGAATGGTGTTAAACTAAAAGAGAAGAGATTTAGAATGGATGTTAGGAAGGACTCCTCTACTGTGAGAGGGTGAGACACTGGAACAGGTTGCCCAGGCAGGTGGCAGATGCTGCATCCCTGAAAACATTCAGGCTCAAGCTGGTCAGACTCTGAGCAACCTGATCTCATTGAAGATGCCCCTACTCAGTGCAGGGGTTGGACTAGATGACTTATCTGTTAGTTCTACTTTTGTTCCAACTTCAGTCTACATAGATCAAGAGGATTTTTTTTAAGAGTTCCTGACATAAGTTGTCTTCCATCATACATTCTTCTTAAAAGGAAATAAGCTATTTAAAAACTGAACTGTATTTGTTTTGGAAAATCAGAATGATGAAAAAAATAAAATAACCAGTTAAATGTTACAGAGAATATTAAAAATCACATGAATTATGAACGCGTATAAAAGAAATATGAAAACCTTTAGACCAGCTGTTAACTAACATTTGAAAGCCAAATGAAGTGAGTTCATAGAATAATGCACCAGATGGAAGAAATATGTATACCCAGGGAATAACTGTTTCTTTATCTGCAATTCTAACTCGCTTTCAGACACATACTTATCACCACTGAAGAAAACTTCTTCACTCTGTATAACACCTTGAAATAATACACTATTCTTTATGTCTTTGTCATTTTTTATGTATTTTTTCCCTTCATTGTACAAAAGAGGAAAGTAGTAGGTAAAAAAATAAACACAAACTTGAGGTATCTAAAAAAAAATCCTATATGCTTTCTTGTTTAGCTTATGATATGTCTGCATGTGATCAAATATTATATGTATTATTTAATCATAAATTCATATAGGGGCCCTTATAAATGAAACAAACAGTTTTTAAAAATAGGTGCTCTTTGATAACTTCCTACATTTGGATTATTTCGACTGTGTAGAACTATACAGAAATTGCTTTAATTGGCAACTATAAAGGATATGTCAGGAAATTTCTCCAGTACATGCTTAAATACAAGATACATATGCTGAAAATGGTGCTGTCAAACAACATATTTAACTGAAACGTGATAGAGAAAGTTGTACCAATATGAAATGTGCTAATAAATTTATAGGAAATAAAGATGTTGCAAATCAGTTCATTAACACACAACAGAAGGATATTTTAGTTTTGGTTTTCTCCGAATGCTTAGGAGATTGGTAAAGTTCATTGGGTTTGTGAGGTAAGGTTTTGGTAGTAGAGGCGCTACAGGGGCAGTTTCTGTGAGAAGCTGCTGGAATCTTCCCCCAAGTCTGATAGAGCCAATGCCAGCCGGCTCCAAGACTGGCCAAGGCTGAGACCAGCAGAGATTGACGCATCACCTCTGAACAACAGCTATAAGAAGGGGAAAGAAGTTACTGCTCAGGAGCCAGAGAAGAGAAGATTGAGAATATGAGAGCAGAACAACTCTGTAGACACCAAGGTCAATGCAGAAGGAGAGGAGGAGGTGGTCCAGGCAGTGTAGCACACATTCTCCTGCAGTCCACGGTGCAGACCATGGTGAGGCAGGCTGTGCCCCTGTAGCCCATGGAGGTCTATGGGGGCCATATAGATATTCACCTACAACCTGTGGAGGACCCCACACTGTAGCAGGGGAAGAGTGTGAGGATTCTTCTGAATGAGGAAGAAGGAGTGGGAGAGACAAAATGTCATGAACTGAACACAACTCCCATTCCCTGTCCCCTGAGCCAATGAAGAGGAGAGTGTCAAGAAGCAGGAATACAGCTAGGTCCAGGAAGAAGGGAAAGATGGGGGAAAGGTGTATTAAGATTTGGGTTTATTTCCCATTATCCTTCTCTGATTTGAATGGTAATAAGTGCAACAATTTCACCCAAATGAAGTCTGTTTTGCCTGTGATTGTAATAAGTGAGTGATCTCTCCCTGCCCTTATTTTGGTCCACAAGCCTTTCATTATATTTTCTCTTCCCTATCCAGCTGAGGAGGGGTATGTTAGAATGACTTTGGTGGGCACTTGGAATCCAGCCACTGTCAACCCACCACAAAAAGAAACTACACACAGAAATTAATTTTTCACATCTGAAAGTGTGGTCCTCAGTTGCTGCAAATCCATCTAGGTCGTGATTTATAAAACTTTAGGATACTGGTTGGTTTTTTTGTGCACTAAGTGCTTTAGACCAAATCTTTTCCACATTAAGTTTAGCAAATGTGGGCATATACTAAGAAATGTGACACATGTGCATATATTGTTTTATCCTAAGTAAATCTCAGAATCCAGTCAAATTATTCATTATTTGGCTTCTTTTGCTGTGGGGCGAAAATTGCTTTCAGAGATATAACTTCATGATAAAAACTACAGAAAACAGAGTGTGATGTAGACATCAAATACTAATGTACTTTCTCTCAGCATTTTGTTCAACCAAGCATGAATTTCTTTGTTGTCAGTATACATTTTAATGTTACAGTAGATGAAGTTAGCAGCCAATGTATAGAGATAAAAAAAAGGATGTGTTTCTTTATTTTGTGCTATGACTGTAATGATTTTGCATAATCGCTGCAGCAAGTTGTGGAAGTGACAGAAAATTAATAAAACCTGCCGACTGCACAGAGGATAAAATCATTGCTGTGAATTTTCAGCTGTGCTGTATTAGGTTATTTACTGCACATTACAAAAACAGAAGATGTTTAGCTCAGATGCAGGCAGAAAATACAAGCCTTCCAAGTCCAGATGTCTTAACTCAGATGAAAAGATAAAAGTTGAATTTTGAAGTGTTAATATTTTTTTCTAAAATATTTTAATTTTAATTTTTCACCCCCTAAGGCACTTCCCTTTCCTGTTTTCTTTAAAGCAACCAGATGGTTGAAACTTGTGGAACAAGAGCAATTTGCACATTTCAATCCTCAGTCTTTACAATAATCTGTAGAAAACACAACACTGTTACTTAAGAAGACAGTAGTAATTGCACATACAAAGATATCATTTGGGAAAGGAAGGTAGCTAAGAACCCGACAGTTAAATTCATTTCTCCTCTCCTTGCAGAATAGTGTGCAAATCCTTGCATAAGGGATAATGAAGGAAGGCTTGCTTGCCTGAACAACCTGTAATAGAGTTCAACAAAAGCTAGTACAGCAATAACATGAAGGTATAAGAAGAGTTTTCTAAACGTCTCTAAAATCTACAGAAACACCATCAATAGCGCCTAAGTCAAATACAACTAGCATAATTATCAGATAAGTGTGAGACTCTCTCTGTAGTCATAGCTGCAGTGCATACCGAGATAAAATTGATTTACACAATCTTTAAAAAACATATAGGAAGGCAGCAGCTGGAACTGAAGCCTGGTTAATTCCTAGATTCAGAACTATCTGTGATTTGGAAACAAGCAACACTGTTACGAATTGTCAGAGCTGTATTTGTACCCGCCATGAATGAGTGTTTTGGTCTGCTCAAAGAGCTGCCACCAAAGGCATTGGCAGAAGCAAGTTTACTATAAAAGTGAAAGCGTGAAAAAGTTCGTAGGCAAGGTGCACTCTTCTACTTACTAGATTCTTAAAGCACACAGAGAAAAATCAGACTAAAATCTGAAATCAATCAATCTAAAACTAGATGATCTACATAGAGACTGGGATGGAAATGGTTAGAGACAAAAAGGAGTAAGGGAGATCCACCCATTGAGTCACAAGGTTCAGAGTGGACCCTCTTGCCAAACTTAGCCCTGGACTTGCTCAACAATTTAGACCCAAAGGTTTAAACAGCACCTGTACTTAACAGCACTTAATTGATAGCTGAATTTAAACAATTTAACCAAAGATTCTGTAGAAGTTACTATAGCACAACAGTAACTCACAGGCCTAACTCGCTTACTAATCTAACATACCTAAGAATCGAAGAGAGCAGCATCCATAGTACATTTGCTATGGTATATTCACATTCACACACACTCACAGTCTAAAAGAGTATGTACGAGGCTCCATAATCAGCATTAAACAGTGGGCTTCCAAGAGTAGCAAATTTGGGAGTTCCTTATCTCTGAGAGGCGTCCCACTCAGAGAGAGTTTGCTGGTTGCAGCCTGCTGCAGTCCAGTAGAGCTCAAAAGGTCGCACTTAGGACCACTGTTTATAGGGCCACAGGAAAGCTGGCTTTAGTCATAGTAATTTTCCATCCTGGCCTCAATTTGGGTCAGTAACTTTCTTTGAAATTTCAATAATAAAAGTGTTGTTCCACTTGGGTTGTTATTCAGGCAAGAAAAATATGTTTCCAGGGCTGTTTGTTAACAAGCAGGAGCTCGTAAGACAGCCCAGGTTCCTGGCAGCAGACAGTGTTTCTGCTGAGCTCAAAAAGAGCTTAGGCCAGGTGCTGTTTGTCAAGACTGAGGCCTAACGAGCATTTTTGAGATAATAGTGTGGCTCAGGGAAAGGGGGGGATGCACCACCACAGTACTTTACTTCAGCCGAGAGGTAAAGTCCAACTTCATTGCTACTCGCCAGACAAGGAAAAGGACTTTAGAGGACCCTTACTTTTACCTTGGTCTAACAATTTTGAAAAAAACCAAACCACACTATTTGTACAACAACTATACAAAGTTAGCCTTTGGAAGGGAGATGGAGAAGAAAAATAATGTAGCTATGACCACATCATGATTTGGATGTGAACTCTGTCCATATAGAACAGTCCTCTATTTTAAATTAACTTCACAGTCACTCAGATAAAGGTCAAATACATCCTCAGCTATACATGCTGAATGCAAGTGTTCAGGCACTGCAGAGAATAGTAGTTGGGTCTATACTCTCTTTTCACATGGAAACAAGTGCTTACTCACTGCAGTGTACATGACTGACATCCATATCTGACCACATATTCCATTACATGGTGCTTATTATAATGTCACTCAACAAAATGCAAGACAAGTCATTGAGGCTCTTTCCGGACCGTCTTGCAATGTAGCATGAGTTGCAATCTGCCAGACGGGCATCAGGCCTGCTATAAAATGGGGAGATAGTCTAAATCTCACTGTACTGCTTTATTTCCAGTCCCAGGATGCAGAATAGGTCAGTCTAAATCAAGCCTGCACTAGCAGCTGCTACGAAGTCCTTTGTGAGCTCTAAGCTCTCTGTGCACTGGGAACAATAACTGGAAGAAGGGGGACAGTGGACCTATGTAGAAACACAAATTATTCCATGCACATGCTTCTTAAAAATAGTGGTTTTTTCCTATTCATTCTCTCAGGATTTAGCAGTGTCCCTACAAAAATGTTCTAGCCCCCTATGCGACACCTACTACCTTCGTTCCACCTAAATTCCTCTGATAAAGTGATGGCCAGGAGTATCACTATAGACTTTCATCACAAGGAACAACGTTTATGAAAATCTAATCATAAAGGAGCACAAAAGCCTCAAGAGTGCTGTGATATTTCCTTTAGAAACATCAGAGGATATGGGCCAAAGAGGCTGGTATAATGTTAACTGTGTCACACTGTAATATCACCTTCTTTCTGGCAAGGTAGAAAAAGAAAGAAAACCAGAATAAAACGTATTATCATCCCCCCTCATATTATTCACATTCCACCTATTCCAAACAAAAAAAAAAAAAAAAAAAAAAAAAAAAAAAAAGACTAAACTACAAAGAACTTAATTCCATAAAATTTAATGGATTACAAATTCAGGTGGGAGGAACTCAGGAGGGCCCTAGTCCAACTGCCCAAATATATCAAGGCCATCTCTGAGGTCAGACTGGTTGCTTAGGGTTTGATCCAGTCTGATCTTGTTAACCTGAAAAGATGGAGACTGAACAGTCTCTCCCACTGCTTGACTGTTCTTAGGGTGAAAATGTCTTTATGGACAATTAAAATCTCTTGTATCAACTTGTGTCCATCATAGTTTTTCCCTGCCATGCAAAAAGAGCCTGCAAAGTGCTCTTTGCATGCCTGCAAAGAGTCTGGCATCTGATATATTTTACATGCAATTCATGTGTGAAAGCAGTCATTGTATAAAATACAGTAAAGTTTTTGAAATACAGGCTGAAACTTTGACATTTTCCGCTTGTGGAAAGAGAGTAAAGAAGTATCAGTAAAGAAGTATCCCACCTTGCCTGGCCATTAAGTTTTAGGAGACACTCTGACTTTTGTAGTGCCCCTGACCCAGCAAGAACACTTGGAAAGCATCAGTTAAAGCCCCCCAGGAAAGGCAAACAAAGAAGTGCCAAATTTCTGAAGACAAATTTGCCTGGCTTAAATACTCAACTTTTCTAAAATAAAAGCATTTACAAGCACTTCAGCTTGGGGTCAGAACTGCTGTATAGGAACCTTTGAAGCTTTTTGATAACTCACACACTCTCTAGAGTATGCTTTTTGGTTTAAACACTGAGTTCCCTTCCAAGAGAAATAAAAAACAGCAACAATCCTACATGCACTTGGTGCAGACATCTGTTAGAACTGCTTCACATACATCCCTTTCTCAGCATAGCCCTTTAGGCTCTTCATAAATATTAATTTACAGAGTACCCAAGAGGCGCAGAATTTTTTTTCCTGATGAAAAGTGAAGACAGACAGAACACCTATTCCCAACTTCACAAACAGAATCTTCAGCAGAGCACAAAACTAAATCTACATGCCTGACTTGCTTAAGCAAACTCTAGTTGAACAGCTTCTTTTCTCTCCAGACTACTCCACTACTCAGTTGGCATGAACTTTTGTAGATCTTAGATTAAATGTTGACAAAGGGACAGGATCAGGAAAGACTGCTCAGCTGGGAGACCAGAGGCCTTGCTCACTGGCAAATGATTGGTTATAATGCAATAGGGACTCCAATTACCTCCCAAAAGAAATTTCAGCCGAAAAACAAATGTTCATCTGATCACTCCAGAATATGCAAGCCAGTTGCGGGGGTGGAGTTTATTGTAGTTTGTTTGGGGTTTCTGAACGTTTTTTGCACTTGAACAGGTTGTTCGAACTTGGAAGACTCGACATCAGTATTTAAAAAATTAAATAAAAATCATCATAATAAAAAATTCTCATTCTATGCTAAGTCTTTCTGCTGATACAAACAAATTAATATGGACATGTTATTACAGAGGTTTGCTTTTCTAATTTTAAAGAATTCTGTGTATGGAATTTTACTTCTGTTATTGCTTAACTTTCATAGAAGAAAACCATTATAACCAGCCACTGAGAGAAAAAAAAAAGGATGTATGATACAACAGTGGTAGCTAAGTTCATTTACAATTGACATACTGTTTTGTTTACAAAATTTCTCCACACATTCACGTAAAAGTGCGATGGCACCATGTGTGCCAGTCTTCCACCCTCACAAAGGGATTTTAATATTGAGGGCTCTTCTTAGAGTTATACAGTTGATATTTTCATGCTTAGTAGATGAATTAGAGAGGGAAAATGTTTTTCTTGATATAACTCAGTTCCCTACTCAGCTGGACAGGAAAGAGAAAATATAATGAAAAGCTTGTGAATCAAGATAAAGACAGAAAGAGATCACTCATCAATTACAGTCATGGGCAGAACATACTCAGCTTAGGGAAATTAGTTTAGTTTATTGCCAATCAAATTAGAATAGGATAATAAAAAATAAAAAAATTAAAAACCGTTCTTCCCACTCCTCCCTCTGCCCAGGCTTAACTTCATTGCTGATTTTTCCTACCAAGTTTTCCCTCAGTGGCACAGTAGGACATTGAGTGGGGGCTGTGGTCAGTTCAGCACATGCTCTCTCTGCCACTCCTTCCTGCTCAAGGGAAGAACTCCTCACACTTCCCCTGCTCCAGCATGAAGTTCCTCAGCCATGGGGTGAGTCGTCTATGAACATCTCAAATGTGACTCTTTCCCATGGGCTGCAGAATGGGTCCCCTCCATGGGGTGCAGTCCTTCAGGAACAGGCTTCTCCAGAGTGGGTCCCCTGCAGGGTTACAAGCCCTACCAGCAAATTTTCTTCAGCGTGGGCTTCCCACCAGCTCACAACCTCATTTAGGCATCCACCTGCTCTGTTTTGGCATCTTCCCTGGGCTTCAGGTGGATCTCTGCTACACCATGGACCTCCATGGCTGCAGGGGGACAGTTGTGGTCTTCACCACAGCTTCAGCACCTGGAGGACTTCATCCACCTCCTTCCTCACTAACCTTAATATCTGCAGAACTGTTTCTCTCATATATTCTCATTCTTCTCTGCTGTTGGTATTCCAACAGTAGGTTGCTTTTTTTCCTACTACTGTCTCTGATGGGCTCAGCCTTGGCCAGTACTTCCACTGCTGTTTTTCTCCTTGGCTGATATCTGAGAGTGCAACATTTTAGGTATGGGGAAGTGTTTTAAAGTTTCTGAACTCTCCAAAAGTCCTGTGTTGCTTCATTCTAGAGAACATCATCAGTGTAACTCCAGAAAGCAGTGTGCAAAATTGCAGTACACCGGCAGCAACTTTCCAGTAGGTTTCAGATATGACTCAAATTGCTCCATAAGTGTCTATTAAAATAAAATAAAAACTCCAACATATATGACAACTTTCTCAAAGAACTTAACCTCCAGTAAAATAACTTCTTCTTGAACAAAAATTTCCATTAAGCACCTCTCTTACTAAGCTAATTTAGTATCCACTAGCAGAGAAAAGAATGTTTAAAAATCTTCCCATAATGGCAAATCTGAAAGTTTTAAGCAGTGTAGTACTGATTTCAGTCTTACTGTTTAATTTTCTCCATTCTCTAACAGCTTTGCTATGAAGAGGAACACTTCTTTTCAATGAGGGGAGAAAGAGTTGGTCTAAATATATATATATATACACACACACTTGCTTGTCTTTTTATACACAGATAATTTATATTGAAACAGCCGTCTCTGCCCACTGTTTGGACAATCTAGCATAATGGTGAGTTACAGTTATTCATACATGTATTTTTGCAGACACAGAGACAGTTTCTTGTGCCTCTATTCTCATTATATGCTTCTTTACAAACAGTATATTTTTAACAATCATATAAGCAGAAGATTAAGTTGCATTATTACGAGACATGTAATTTCAGAGTTTATTAAAAGAACATTTCTGAAGATGCACATCCCTGTAGGCAACAGCTGGCGATAGAAAAGGAGCAGCTGGTGGTTTTCAACAGCTGGTGACAACAACCATTGATGAGAGATACTACGTTTTTTTGATAAAAAAGAAAAACATTAATACTGCTTCTGAGCACTGAGACAACTGCACTGGCAAAAGGAGTCAAAAATGTTTGCTTGCCGTATCAATTCAGGGCACGTCTAAGACTAGTACAGAGTGACAACTGTTAAAAAAAACAACAAAACACCATAACCAAAACAAAAAAAAAACCCCAAACAAAGGAACTAATTTGAGTCCAAAACCTACACTAGTTTTGGTATAAAGACAGAATAGTTGTGTTAACATGGCATTTTGGCAGATGGACCTCAGTAACAGATACCTAATTTTGTGGTAGGAAGATTTGAAGTTCCCACACTTTGCACTATTACACAAATAAACTTCCTTTGAATGGGTTTTCATTAAGTCCTGATAAATTTGCAGGATAAAATTCCCTTACCAATGGTCCCAAAGCCCTGAAATCTCTTTTGAAGGCCCTCAGACTACAAATTGCCATTTCCTCACCTCCTGCATGGAAGATCATTAATGGGTAGTAGTCTGTGGGCCACACCAGGCTTGGAAATTTCCTGGTGACATCCTTGACCCACAGAGGCAGCAGACCTTCCTACAGGTTGGGCCCAACTTCTTGCTTCACAGCTGGTACTCTCCTCTTTGTTGGGGGATGAATAGAGGACCCCCTCGATCTTGAATTGTTTCTGGTAACTGCTTCTACTTTAGGGAGCATGCTCCCACCAGTCTATCTCCCTCTCTGATTCTCTGATGCTTCTCATCCTTTCTACTTCATCTCATATCTCCACCAGGCTGAACAGCTTGTCCACCTGGTCATGTCTGATGCGACTTCCAGCACTGCTGCAATCTACTGAGAGGCTTAGGCATTCCCTGTAGCCTGAAGCCTGGACAGCTACATGGAGTTTTTCATGTTTTTCATGGTTCTTTGTGAGCTCTGTCTGGGTGCCACATTTTTCTTGATGGCCTTAGACAAGACCTCAGAGTGGACATCATATTTGAGCTCTCTTGGAGAATGTAAGGACCAGCAACTGAGCTGGCTTCTTTTGCTGCAGTACCTCAGTGCTCTTCCGGCTCTCCTGGCCTATGCAAATGGATGTGCCACTTGCACTCCCTGGAGCCATTTAAATCTCCCTCGGATGCTCCTGGCAACACTCCCTCTTTGTCTGACTGGCTCACAAGGTGTGCCAGGTCCTGAGGGGGCCCTGGGCTGCTGCTCCAACTAACATTCAGATACCATTAACCCAAATTTCTAACACCAAAATGAGCATGGGAGAAAAAGCATGCCTCCTCAAAGTTCCCATCCCCTTTACAACACATTTTTAATGCACAGAAAGCAATTCAATCTATAATTAACATCCCAAAACACCCACCTTGTTAGTATTGGTGCAAATGCTCTGCCTGTGAAGACCTAATCTGCCAGCTAAATATTTTTTTAAAAACAAACAAAAAAATTATGCTCTCAATGGATTAAAACAAAGAAAAGAAATAAAGATTAAATGACAGTGTGTAAAGAAGCAAGCCATTACTACTGGCAAAATGTCATTTTTTTGGAGCATGGAGCCAAGCCAAGCTGTGTCTTGTCGAGCTGAGCCAGGCTGAGCCATGGTGGGACAGGCTGAGTGTCCTGGCTCTCACTGCATGACGGGATAAAACTCTTCAACAGAGAGAGCTGGGCTGTTCCATTCTTCCCAACAGAGCTGGAAAATTCATTGTTAACCACTGAGTGCTACAGTGATGCTACTGAGATCCCAGTCTGAAGGCAACGGGCTGCTGAGAGAGGAAACAGGGCTCCCCCGGCCTGTGGGAATTTCAACACAGGAACAAGCAGCTATGGTCTCATTGCAGCCCACATCTTCCCTTCTCCAGAGACTTCTCTACCCATAGTGCTTGTGTTCCACAGGAATATTTCAAACACAACAGTCATAATGTAATACAACTCCTAGAGCTGGAGATGAGTCCCCATCAGAAACAAATATTCTCTGAATATTGTTCCCATCCCCTGCCCATGCACTGAGACACTGCTGCCACTCCGATCTCTCCTGCTCCCAGGCATAAATGGATCTCAGCAGTGCCCTACTTGGCTTTCTGAAGGCTCTCAGGAGCCAGGAGTGTATGCTGAGTTGCTAATCACCCTCCATAAGATTCTCTAAGTCCTACCAGTAATCCTCTCTGCTGGCCACATGGTACTCCAGAATCTCATCAGGAGGTTTAATAGAAGGGAGACCAGAGACAAGCTGTTCCATTAATGAAAACAAACCAAGGGCTTCAGCTTACATGGCTTACCCAGTGTCAGCTTTCAGTCCAGGAGACTTTGGTCTAGGGAGCCCCTGAGCTGAATGATGGGGGGCTCAGTGTATAAATGGCAACACAATTTGGGAGACAGGAGGAAAAGTCAGAGTGAATTTAGAGCTGCTGTGCAGTCTCTATGCTACATCCTGCATTTCCCTAATCATCAGGAAAACACTGCAAGTGGAGGGCAAATGTGCCCCCATGCTGGCCAGGGGTGATCCACATTCACACACACCCACCCCACTGGGTTTGAAGCAGGATCCCAGGGGAAGCTCAGTCTCTCTTTCTGCAGCACAGATGAGGCTGCACATCAGCAAGATGTGAGAGCATCACAATGAGTTCCAGATGGGAGCTGATGAAGCAAAGAAACCCAGAAAGGCTGCAGATGGCTGCAGACATGAAGCAGAGGCCTTTCAAGGAGCTGAGAGTGGGGCAGGCAAGGCACCACAAGGAATGGGGAGGCTGAGGAGGTCTGCAGGTTTACTGAAGCAGAGCCAGGGGAAAGCTTGAAAATCATTCATACTTGGATCTTAGGACTAATGGGATTCTGAAGGTGGTGGCATCCATGTGTGAGCAGCCCGGGGGCACAATGTGTTCGACAGAGCCTGGAGTGCAGGGATTATGCAGCAGAATGTCATCATCAAGGATGCTAATACACAAGATGGCAATCAGGCGTGTCCAAGAGAGCCTTGCTGGAATGGGCAACCATGGTGTTGCTGTCACAGCCTCACTTGGTGCTGCTCCAACGTTCAGAGCAGCCAGGAATCCTCAGACCATGCTTTCCTACACCCACCCACTTCTTAGCTATCCTGGAAGAGTGAATATTAGGGTGATGCTACATGCTCTGCAGTTCAAAGTCTGCTACATCCATCATGTCAGGGCTTGCTCCATGGCTCAGCAGAGGTCGGCTCCCTCCCCTGGTTCAATTGTAAGTCACTTATTTCGGCAATGTTTTCAGACATCTTTCAGGAGAGGACACAATCTTAACACTTGTTCCCCTCTAAATCATCTGGGGATAACTCATCAAACCAAACACAGACAATAAAAGTGGAGTACTCAAAACTCACTTAGTTGGAAAGGACAGCTCATGTGGTTGGAAAGGACAAGTTTATTTTGCAGAAAACCTTAGCGATTTGAAAATTTGTCTGCTTCAAATCAAACTAAAAGAAAAAATGAAAAAAAGTAGTTGTATTATTTTCTTCACATGATTCTACAAACAGCTCCTCCGCAAAATCTCACAATTACTGTATTCCAGTGCCATATTTTGATAGCTTCAAAGTAGTGCCATTGTGACAACTCACAGTTTAATGTATAATTATATTGAATAGTTACCATTGTGCAGACAGATTAAATATTAATATTGCCTTGACAATATTAGAAAAGAGATATCAGTAAGTATATTTTTCTGGAGGTTTCATATACATAATATACATGCAGATATATATACATACATAAATATATCTCTATATATATTCACATAACTCCATTAAAATACGTTAATTTTAGACACATGATATTTTCTGATGAAAAGCTGTTTCAAAGATTTTTCTTTTTAAAAAAAGAAATCTGTTTTTATAATTTTGTGATTCAGATATACATCCCTCCCCGAACTGCCCCTCCAACGTCCACTCAGCCTGCATCAACATTCATATCTCTCTCTAATCATAAAATGAGCTCCCTGAAGGCCTATAGTAGTTAGGTTCTCTTTATATGACCATTAAAATAGATAACTGGTTTTGCCATTAAGCATCTCTCAGCCTTCTGTGCAGTTATGCATAAGTGTTTATGGTCCAGTTCCTAACAGGGAATCCACTCTGACAGAGCCCTAGAGAAGCATTTGGGGTACTATCTTGCCAATAATGCTTAGAAGCAGAAAGTTAAGTGAACTAAGTCCTTCAATGAAAGTTAATTTAGCTATAACCTTGAGTCAAAACCTTACTGAAGAAGTACATTAGGAAGAAATCTTAGCTTAAATTAATTCAACCTGAAAGCTCAATAGAGACGTATTAACATTTGTAGCTAGACAAATCAAAGCAGGGAGGCTTTTGGTAGAAAGCAGCACTAATTAAGTAAGAAAAAAGAGCTCCAGAAATTTCTCTAACCTAGAAAACTTTCAAAACCTGTGGTGGAAGAAAGAAAATTATATTTTCTATCAACAAACATCAACCAGTAAAAGCTCACTTTTTAACAGAACTGTTTTCATGGAGACAATCCTCTATTATTCTTTCTTCCCCTCTGTTTCTTTTTCTGCTTGTCCCTTTTTCAAGAAGTTTTTCGTCTCAGTCCTTTGCCCCCCTTTTCTTTCTAATTTCACGTTTTCCACCTGCTCTGAAATTCTTCTGCATGAAGCCTTTCTTACTTTAATCAACGCAGTGATACCAAAATTTCTTATTGTAACCACACAGACATAGGATACCCATCTATGGGCTTTTAAAAGAAGAAATAGGACAAAAGGTAACAAGGCCTTCACACCCTGCTAATTAAAAGTCATTTCTCTGAGAGCTTTGATGTCTAAGATGCTCAGGCTTATATTCAAACTCATTAAACCAGAGGAACATGGCTGAAGACTGTAATATTTTCCACTGGTGATCTGTCAGCTCATTCTGTCACTGTTTTTGGTAAAGCCTCAGTTTCTTTTACTTCAGGACCTCCTATTTAGCTCCAGCTCTCTCAAAATTTAAATAAATCAAATTTTGGAGTTAAACTTTTGAGATTATACTATAAAAATAATTGCAAAAAAAGTTCCAGTTCTACATCAGAATATTACTGGGGTGTGCTTTTGAACATAAACAGTAAGTGTCAGATATCAAGAAACCATTATTATGAACTATTAAGTCATGAACTGAAAGGATGATTTTATACACATACTAAATGGTTGTTTTGGGTAGTTTCTGTCGTTGCTGCTACAAGAGTACAGGATAAGCCATGATTTTGGGTCTTCACAGTATTTCAAATACTGTGTATATGAATGTTACATACATATTGAAGAACCTACCATATAACACAAAATAGACTCCATCAAAAAAAGTCTCCACCACAGGAGAAGCAAATAAATGAGGTTTGACTTTCATTAAATTACAAACCAGTTACTAAATGTATGCTGCCCAAAGGGTATAACTTTTAATCCCCTAAAACCTGATCATTAAAATAGGACTGCATAACTTAATGTGATTAAGCCTAGATATAAAGAACATTAGAGGGAAAAAATCATTTGACACATAAATACAATATTAAATTGATAGTTATATAGATTTTTCTGAAGAAGTTAAAGACAACAAAGCCGGTGATTACAGTTATTGTCATCTCTGGCTATTAAGATGATTATTTTAAGTAATAATAATTATTTCAAGTCTATCTTGAACATAGAAACAAAGGATTCTTTTTCTTTAAAATCTGAAGTACATTTCATACACCTAGATCTTTTGGATTACATGGCTAACATGCTAGTTTTCATTAATTTAATACTTATCTACTTAATCCACCTCCTACAGTGTCCTATCTTAATTTCCAGAGGCAACACTGCTTCAACATAGTGCAGACGTACATAGCAAAGAGCAGAAAATAGCATTAGCTAGTTCAGAACCCGCAGGAGCAAAATTACATAATTCCTTACATGAAAACAGAAAAATCTCATTTGGTTGTAAGGGTAGAAAGTTGCAAGAGAAAGATAGATAGATTCTCAAATTCTGAGCCAAACACTATTTGCTACCTAGAATTAACTCACTTTTGAAAGCATATTCCATCTTGTACTATGAAACATCACCATTACTACCCTCAAGGCACATGAATGTAAGAAGGGAAAGAAACCTCAAGAGCTCAGTTTGTAAAGGTGTCTAGAAGCATGTCATGAAATCAGAGAAACTGTAAATAACTAAGGCAAAGCCCTGCAGGTGTTTGGATCAACTATTTCCTTAGGAGACTTCTTTCTTCCCTCTAGTAGGCACTCTGGTAACAACAGTAATACTCATTTTACTCACAGAGAAGTTTTGTTTTCTCCCTACCTAACTCGGGTTAATAAGTCATCTCTTTCTTAAGAAGCTGTCTTAGATTATAACTCTAAGATGGGAATGGCTACATTATTTAAATTGTTGCATTATCAGTACTGTCGTTTGTATAAACTAAATGCAAACTTGCAATTCAAACACCATTTGCCTTGGTGCAGCTGCAACAAAAAGGGGGGATTGTTCACATGCATAGAAAAGAAATAAAATTTAAATATGTGAAAAAGATCTTGCTCCAGCTGAATGGCCTTTCCCCAAAGTGAGAGCCACCCAGCAATACAATCTGGAGTGGCTAACCAATGGATAAGAGCACCTTATTCAAGGTTTCTTGTACAGCTTCAAAACCACTTTTCACTGTTCTGAATTCAACAGGGCTGAAATTTAACATTTACTGTTGCTGATTCTGTAAAGCAAGTCTTGTTTGGAAAAGTTTCATACATAATTACTAAATCTGGTAAGGCAAGCAATGATTTTCCTTTATAACTTGTTTTTTCAACAACTGGTGTCAAAGAGACAGCAGAAAGTTTCTCTGAAAGAGAGTAAACACTTAGGAAGACTTCAGCATCACATCATTTGCATCAACAACAAAAAAAAAAGGCTTCTCTAGGTCAATGATCTATGGAAACTAGGCAACGAATAAATACACATTCAGGAAGAGGTTCTTTCCCCTTTCTCATAATCATTGAAGCGAATATTGCTTCAGCACACAGAGAAGAATAGATTGAGCAACTTTTCTTCTAGGCCATGATATGGCATGCCCCAACAGAGACACAGAGAGCATTAGTAGTATTGTTTCTCTTAAATACTAAAGTCGGATTTCAAAGTGTTGAATATAAAGATTATATGAACGAAAAAAAATTGTAATGAGCCACTTTTTATGGGTGTTAAAAAAACCCAAAAAACCACAGAATCGAGTGGGTGCCAGGAGCTTGTTAGAGCATGGTGCTAATGGTGCTAATAACACCAATGTTGTGTGTTCAATCCCTGTATGAACCATATACTTAAAAGTTGGACTTTATGATCCTTGTGGATCCCTTCCAACTCAGAATACTCTGGAAATCTGTGATTCCTCCACTCCAGCCACTGCCATTCAATGTGACACAGCCTCAGGCTGGGAAGCCTCTCCTGGTCCTGTCCCATGGGTGTGGCTGCTCCTGTACTCTTTCCAACCAGCAACAGAACTGCACACCCATTCCAAAAAGACACAGTCAAAATGCTGACGTAGACAGAGCTACAGAGACAGTGCCTTTACTGACACCTACTTAAAATACCAACAAGTACTTACAACAAAAATACCACCAAGATTTTTTTCCTCTTCGACTGATTAGCATTGAAGTCCATTTACAAAAAATATATGCCCCCATTCTGTTGTTTCACAAGTGTGTCTTAATCCGTAATATCTCTGTACTGGTTTTGGCCAGGATAGAATTAATATTTTAATAATATCTTGTATATTGCTATGTTTTGAATTATTGTTATATCAATGTCAACAATGTAGGGAAGTTTTAGTTATTGCTGAATAGGGCTTATCAGTGCAAATGCCTTTTCTGTTCTTCATATCCACCAGTGAGGGGGTGCACAGGATGCTGGGAGGGGGCACAGCTGGGACAGCTGACCCCAACTGACCAAATGGCCAATCCATACCATATGGCATCATGCTCAACAATAAAAGCTGCAGGGAAGGAGGAAGGGATACAACATTCAGAGTTATGGCATTTGTTTTCCCATAACTTCACTTTTCATGGAGCCCTGTTTCCCTGAAGATGGCTGAATATCTGCCTGCCAATGAGAAGTAGTTTAATAATGAAAACAAAATAAGGAATTCATTCACTATCATTATCTCAGACCATGAGTTTTCTCAGTTTTACCTTTTCAATTCTCTTCTCCGTCCCACTGTAGTGGTGTGAGGAAGCAGCTGTGTGGGGCTTAGCTGCTTACCAAGGTTAAACCAAAGCAGTCACAAATATCAGCACAAACTCCACAAACCCCTAAAACACATTTCAGAGATTCTGGGTGCCTTATGCAGCCACTGCTTCAGGCCTTGAGTCTTCCCATATGCAGGTCTCCTTCTACTTGCCAGGGAGTCCAATTTGACATCTGCCAGCACATTACATGTACATACTCACACAGAGAATTGCAAAGCGCTAGGGAAACATAAACCATCTGCTGCCGGTAGACGCACAGGTCCTATGGCCCACAGCCATTTCTCCAGTGACAGACCTTTCAACCATTCACATCCTCCAGTTGCTGGCATTTAGATCTTTGAGCACATGCACAGAATACCTTACACAAATAATGGTTAAGGCCAGGAGTATTAAGAAGACAGGATACACTGAAGTGGGTAGGTACTGGATGGTTTGTCAGCAAAAAAACACTGAGCAGCAGCTGTTTATGCGCAACTGGCCCCTTTTATCAAACTTCTCTCCTTTTTCTCATGTTTGTACAACCACCACCACCCCACACACCACCCTTAGTCTTCCATTTCTCCACCCTGGCCTCCGCCTGAACAACCAACCTGCCCCCAGCTATTTTACTTCCTGTCAGTCACAGTTTGGCTTCACCTATATTCCAATCTTTCTGACACTATCACCTAGGTCACCTTGGTCGTTCATGACATTACCGCTGAAGTTACCTACCACTGTTCACGCAAGGTAGCACTCCTACAAGGTCCCATAATACCCTTCTCCATCTCCTTAAAAAGGTCAGACATTCCCTACACGAACAAAGTCATTTGTCATAGCAGTACCTGTGCCATTCTCTCACTGCATTATGGAATCTGTGTAACATCCAATAGTTTTACACTCTCCGTTCATTTACCTAATTCTCATGGCCGTGGCTTAGTCTTTTCCCTGTCTGTCTCAGCAGCACAGACACACACACACACGTGCCTTCAACTCTCTAAGCTGCTTTCAATCAGCCTCTGAGGAAAGAGCTTCAAGCACAGCTACCCTATGGGTTAGCAAGCAGGCTTTCCTTCATTCCTACAAGATCCTTCAACACTAGGATCTAGGACTCTCCTAGCAACAGCTGCTCATACTCTTGATGGATGTAAATTACAGTGGATTGCTGCAGTGACTGCTGAGAGGTTGGAAAATCTTCACTAGTTGAGCGCTGGGAAGATTAAAAATGAAATACCATGTTTCCTGCAGAGAAACAGTTGCTAGGTAGGGTACTACTCTTCTGGTCTCTGGAGTTCTCCTACAAGTCGCTGCTCTGTTACGGAATTAGCATTCTGATCCCAGCAACAAGTCACAGAGGAAAAGCTTCATCCTTTTGGTTAGGTCATGCTCCAGTATGCTAACAACAGGCTGAAGCCTTGAGACAATTAATACATTTGAAGATCCTTTTGTAGTGCTAAAACAGCATATGGAGACCTTAATGAAAGTGAAAGTTGCATTACTTTTTGATTAATATTGCTGCCAAAAGCACAAGTCTCTGTTCTGGCACAGAAAGAAAGCATCAGTGCATTTGTTTCCTGAAATTAAATTGAGTTTATTAGACAGGAAAAAGAACAACTAAATGTGACTTAATAGGAAAAGCAGGATGAAACTCAAGACCCAAAAAGACAGCAATGTCTAATTGCAAGGATTTGCAAAAAGCTACTATTTCTGAGTATGGCCTATATTATGATCTATAAAATATGACATCTGTTGTGTTCTCCAGGAGTAAATATCCATTAATAGATTAATAAACTTTGTCTCCATTAAAGCTTCATGAGGTCACCCTATGCAGTATACCGATTTATTAGTCTGGGCTAGAGTTCAGCTACGTCAAGCGCAGGACTGCCAAATGTCAGAATATCTATTGACTATGCCCCTGGAATCTTAACATCAAACTGAAACCCACAAGAGGAACTCAATTTCAGTCCATCCAAACGAAATCATAACTTACCTACTTAAACTCCAGGAACTCTGGAGGAACTAATCTGCCAGCAAGCAACATAAATTGAAGTGGATCATGCCTAGTTGCAAATAGGCCCATTATCCTAAGATCTGCTGAGAATGTTTGTAGTTTTTAACCCATTCCCAGATGGATAGAGGTCTATGAATTAGAATGAATAATCTATGAATGACCTCTAGAATTTAAGGACTTACAGGACCAATGGACTTCTTTGAAGGTTTTGGTAAAAATAAAGATACTAGCAGCCTGGAAAAGTTTCAGAATATCCAAACTTTTGTGGAGATTCTCATCAGGAAAAATAGCTTCCCATGGAGCAGTTATGATTTTCTAGATACAGATATTTCCTGCGAAGGAAGCAAAAAAAGTACACACAGAAGCCTCTAGCGAGGTGTTTTTACAGAGCTTCTCTTGTAAAAGCTGTTCTAAAAGCCATTAAGTGTGAAATAGGGATGAGATATGGATATACATGAGTGTGATATATGTATTTGGAACATGAATAAGGAAAAAAAATTAGCTCATCACCAAATTCTTTTTGGACTTTGAATCGGACTGTGTATAGCAAAGATTATCCGAAAGAGTTTTAATATAACTGAAGTTATAAAACCCATAACCAAAAGTTATAATAAAAATGCCAAAGCAACCTGTACTAGAGCAGCAGCAGACACTGCTATAAACCAGTTTTCCCTGTGATTCAGAAATAATTCTAATTTTTTTTTTCTTAGCGGCATTTACTCTTAAATGTGGCATTTTAAATGTACATCTTACTTACTAGATTCAATGTAGTCACATACGTTAAAAAATAAATCAATTAAATAAAATCATCAAATTAACTTTTTTCTTTCTAACTGTCCTTCTGCGAACTGCAACAGCTTTCACTTTCCCAGTGAAGATTTTTATATTTTCTTAAGCACGTATCACCTCTTCTTAAAGCCAGTCAGACTTCTTGAGGTCAAGAAAGGGAGGATGACTGCACTTTCAAATACCAAGAATGAAAATCAGCTGGAGAAGAGGGGTGAGTTGGACTTTTTAATTTTTTTCCAGATGTAAAACAGAAAGTAACACACCCGTGAAGGTTACCCATTATTAGCATCAGTAATTAAGTCACAGTGGTAGACATGATTTGAAAAGCAGTTCTGTTTTGAAAGCATATCCTTGCAGTTGATATTTTACTAGCACTGTAACAAAATAAAGTCTGAGACTATAAATTCCTGCAGAATGGTGTCCTGCCAAATTCTTGTTTGGTTTTCACCAGAATCACTGATGTTGCATAAGACCATTTCTTTCCTTTGGAATCCTCCTTCAGATTATTTAGAATTCCACATCTTGCTGGATGATTTAGTGTTGATGCAGTATTTCACAAAATATTGCTTCACCTGTACAAAAGTATACCTTTCAGACAATGTTCTTCTTCTTTGCACCTACATACAGATTTTCATACCACAATAATAAATTATAATTTTTATTTAGTTTTTACTATGAATCAAATCGTTTTTTAAAACCAACCCCTTGCATCAGTCCTGCTATTACTGCAAAATGTTTCATGAATTTTGGATCATCCCTCTTGACTTTTTGCACATGGAAAATGTTTGGCAATGGTGCTCATCATACCTGCCAATTTATTAAACAGTTTCCTCTGAAATTAGAGGAAATTTCAATTTACTCAGGCCATTTTTCTTTCTGAGAATTCCTACACTAATGTGCAATATTTATCATTTTGTTTCCTACTATTTGAGAAATTAAAACCAATTTTTCCTACAGGTCAGTGCTGCAATTTTTGTCTTTGATTGTTTGTTTTAGATTTTGGGGTTTATTTTTCTTTTTTTTTTTTTTAATTGTTTGTTTGATTGTTTTTCCCCTGTAGATCTCGCCCCACACTAAAAAATATAAGGTTTGTCAGGATATTAAATTAGTGACATAGAATGAGATTTAAAGTACACATCCATGCTTTTTATTTAACTTAAATTCAACTGCCTGGATTCTTTTGTAACTAGTCTTAATCCCATCAGGTTTGGTTGTACCACTATCAAAAGGGGGACAACATGTTACTCTTCTGAACAGGGTTTTAGTTAATGTCCCTTTAAAAACGTTCTGCTTTTGTAAAGAAAAGCAGATTAAATCTGCTTAGTGTTGTACTATCTTTATCTCCCAAAGGGCAGATAAATACAGGATGCCAAAGAGATAAATACTGTAACATACATCTTTCCTGTAAGCAACCTAAACTACACAGAGTTTCCAACCTGACATCTTTGTCTAAACAGAAGGTGGAACCTGGTGTACATTTTACTTGAATTGCTGCTCTTATAGGCCTAGACATATTTGAATTTCGATCAAAAGTTCTAGTCAATGAAAATTCAGCAAGGTAAAATGATGGACTTGATTCTAAATAAAATTAATTTCCTGACACTCTGCCTGGTCTTAAGGTCACTCAGTCACGCATCAAGTCCTCAGCTGCACGAAGAGGACAGCATCTTCATCTTCCCCAGCTACAAGTTACCACAGGTGTGGGCAACAAAAGGAAACATAGGCAACTCATCACAGCAACAATTGCAAGGGTGATACTGTACAAACCCCTAATTCTTAATTGCTCACTGTGCAGGCAAAGTATTCTCATTTGCACCTGACGACCCATAGCTGGCAACACAGGAAAAAGAACAAGCAAGGTTTGAGACTGAGACTAGCTAGAAATGTGGCCTAGTTTACAACTCTGTCCAGTAAATGTTGAGCACACTATAACACTGCCATCAGAGCATGTTTGGTATCACCAATCTGATCTCTTTCATATGCCACAAAGTTACCTCCTCACAGAGAAACTGCACATCTTATACTCCTTTTTCAGGAATTTGAATACCCTGTTGAGCTCTTTAATCCAAAAGTTGCTTTAAAAGATAAATAAACAGTAATGGCAAAATTTCCAAGGCGGGGGGAGAGGGAAAGTATCAGGAAAGTAAGGCTGCTCTTCATATTTCAATATATGCACTTGTACAGGGAGAAACAAGAAGCAGTTTAAGTCTCAGCTGACAGAATTCTAGTAGAGAGTGCTAAAAGATTAGAATACCTTAAACAGGTCAAATTAAAGGTTTTATCATCAAAATTATGTCTCAATTGTATCACTAGGACATAGTATAAGCCAGCTTCAGGTTATTTTATATTTTGCTAAATATATTCAATGGTTCCTCTTTTTTTTTTTTTGTTTTTTTTTTTTTCTCCAGGGCGTGTCTTGTAATGAACAGCATAGCTATTATTAAAATTTTTAGCTTTCTCTGCATCCTGTTTTCTCTCTCTGTAAGGGCACTAGCAATTTTCATCTGAGTACACTATCAAATATTAGGGAAGACACCTGGAGTGACGGCACATATAATCACTCTACATAAACTACTCAGGTTATACTTATTTGACACTGTTTAGGTCTGTTCTTCCCTTCCCCAGATAACTAAATCTTCTAACCTTGCCTAATTTTATAATTTTTATTTTCCTTCAAGACAAGGACATGCTCTTACAATTAAGTTTCAAAACAAAAATAGCTAACAAACACCCCAAAACCTACTCTAGTTCTTACTAAAAAAAAAAAAAAAAAGAGAAAAGCTGATTTTATAAAATTGTGTGAAAGTATCAAAGGTAAACACAGAAAAATAGAGTCCAGAACTGCAGAATTTAAATTTTCTGAATGAAAGCAGATGAAGCTGTCAGATGTGAAATTAATGAGATTTCTCCTCACAACCTGTGTTTATTTTAACTACAGTGTCGCAGTCACAATGCCCAGAAGATGCTGAAATGATAGCACCCATCAATGAAGAAGAAAAAAAGATCTCCTAATTGCTCTGATAGATATCATTTGAACAAACACAAATACTTCATGTGTATTGCAGACTAACAAGAGTTACATCTTCTACACAGACACTGCCTCTGTTGTATGTTTCTACAATGACATCTTGGGTCATTTACAGAGGTTCATATTATCCAATAAATCAAAACCATTGAATAACTGATGCTTACGGTGAGCTAACTTGTTGACTGGAGTCAACAAGAACACGGTTTCAGTCAAACACTGCTACTCACTCTTCTCTGTTCTGCACCCACTTGGCAGGTAGGAAGTGTCCCACAGTCACCACCCTACCCGACTGCAGGGACCAGGTGCTGGTACAGATTAAAACCCAGAGGACAGCAAGGGAGAACAGCAGCAGAAAATACTCTGGGCTTTAGTGAAGCATTTTTCAGCCTGCTCAGGGACTGAAGGGATGGATGCTGTGCAGTGCTGTTCCAAAGGGCAAACAGGCCCTGGAGGAACTGGTCAATCTTCAAGAACGTCTTCAAAGCACACCAGCTAGCCTACCCCAGCATGCAAGAAAACAGGAAACCACAGCATGAATTCACAGGTTACACAGGAATGAGCAACAATGTTCAAGCTTCAGGACAGCTATTCGTTCAGTAGAAAGATGAACCTAAAAGAAGAGTATATTTATTAGTGAGTCCACTGTATGAGAACACGTTTCCTGTTTATCAAATGTTAAAACACTGATTCAAAGCAATCATTGTACATAAAAGCAGCAGAGATACAAAGTTAACAATGGAAGCAAACAAGCAGAGAATGTGTTTTAACACCCAATAGAGAAAATTCATGTAGGAACTTGTGCTTGTAGATTTTTAGTTTGTTTTTTTTTTCCAAGCAATTATGGCCCATCCTTGAAAAAAAAAAAAACAAAGAATAGAACACTACAACTAATTCCTTTCATATTCGGATGAATTCTATCCTTTGCAGATCTGACTCACTGAGCCAGTGAAGATGAAAATTAGATGATAAAAAAGAACAGAATGAATTTTAAATTGTCAAGTCATGTGCATTCATCAATATTTCTTTCTTCAGCATTAAGAGATCAAATTATTCAGGAGGCAGACTCAAAATCCATTAGTAGCACTTAAAAATATGCTGTTATATAAACTTCTATATAAATGTGGTAAGATCCTATTTATAACAAGACGTAGTTAATAACCTAATAAAAGCAAGGAAACAAAAAGAGAAAAATGAGCTAAAAGAAATATATCACCTTCAATTACAGTCCCAGGAGACTCTGGTGTTTCACTTTGACATTGTGCTATCAGCAACTTCACTGTTACGAGATAGTAGTTATACCATCTGGTATAACTGGTTATACAGACTGGTTATACACATAGTTTGTTTTGAAGCTCATCTTCCCATCTCTAGACAAAATACTTTACTTCACAATATCCTTCTAGAATTGCTAGAAAAAGAGTAATGCTTTTGTGGCTGTTTTTATTTCTCTGTTTGCCTATTTAAGCCAAAAGTCAATTCAACATGACAGCCTCACTAACTTAGACAAAAACGTTTAGACATTATAATATTGATGGTGTTCTAAATGCTGTTTTATGGCAGAGCAGCATGGTAAACTCTAGGCAATCCAGGCAACTCCTGCAGTACTGAAGGAGTGACAGACAACTCTACCAGAGGGGATGTGATACTGGACATCATGGTCACCAGCACACCTGAGCTAATCAGTGGCATCAAGACTGGAGGCAGCTGGGGCTCCAGTTGTCATGCATTGGTGCAGGTTTCAAAGCATGGATGGAGGGACTTGGCAAGGGATGCAAAGAATAAGGGGGGCTTCTATAGGTGTGTCAGCCAGAAAATATGGTCAAAGAAAACATTCTCTGAAGAACATGACTGGAAAATTGGTAACAGTAGGTGAGGTGAAGAGAAGGCTGAGGTACCAAAAACATTTTCATCTCAGTCTTCAGGAAACCTCACTTCCCATACCTCTCGAGTGGATGGACTGGGAGACTGGGCAACTGGAGAAGTAAATTCCTTCCCACTGCAAGAGATCAGATTTGTGGTCACCTGAAAAACCTGAACATATAGAATGTCTGTGGGATGCATCTCATCAGGTCCCAGAGTCCTGAGGAAACTGTCAAACCATTCTCCATGATATTTGAAAAGTCACAGCAGTCAGGAGAAGAACCTGGTGACTGGAAACAGGGAAACATTTCACCCATTTTAAAAAATGTTAGGAAGGAGGAACCTGAGAACCTGTCAGCCTCACCCCTGTGCCTGGGAAGATCATGGAACAGATTCTCCTAGGAGCTGTGCTAAGGCATATAGAGGACAAGGAGGTGATTTGAGACAGCCAGCAGAGCTTCACCAAGGGCAAAACCTGCCTGACCAAACTAGTGGCCTTCTATGACTGCAAGAGTGAACAAGGGAAGAACTACAGATGTCATCTATCTGGACTTCTGTATGGCCTTTGACATGGTCCCCCACAACATCTTGTCTTCTAAATTAAAAAAATATGGGTTTGATGAATGGACTGTTCAGTGGATGAAGAGTTGGCTGGATGGATGCAGCCAGAATGTAGTGGTCAACAGCTCAATGACCAGGTGAAGATCGATGACAAGTGGTGTCCGTCAGGGATCCACATTTAGACCAGTACTCTAATGTCTTCATTGATGTCATAAAGAGTGTGATCAGTGGACCCTCAGCAAGTTTGCAGATGACACCAAGCTGAGTGATGTGACTGACATGCCTGAGGGATGGGATGCCATCCAGAGGGACCTGGACAAGCTTGAGAAGTGGGCCCATGGGAATCTCATGCAGTTTAACAAGTACAAGTGCAAGCTGCTCAACCTGGATCAGGGCAACTCCCAGCTGGCTGGGGGATGAAGGGATTGAGAGCAGCTCTGCTGAGAAGGACTTGTAAGTAGAGGTGGATGAAAAGCTGGACACGAGCTGGCAATGTGCAGTTGTACTCAGGAAGCATCCCAGTCTGAATCAAAAAACAGCAGGTTGAGGGAGGTGATTCTGCCCTTCTACTACACTCCAGTGAGATGCCACCTAGAGTATTGTGACCAGCTCTGCAGTCTTCAGCACAGAAAAAACATGGACCTTTCAGAATAGGTCCAGAGGAGGGTCACGAAGATGATCAGAGATGTGGAAGAACTCTCCTGTGAAGACAGGCTGAAAGAGGTGGTTCAGCCTGGGGAGCAGAAGGCTCTGGGGAGATCTTATCATGGCTTTTCAGTACTTAAAGGGGCTTGTAAGAAAGATGGAGACAAAGTTTTTCAGAGCGTTTTGTAGTAGGTCAAAAGGTAATGGTTGTAATCTAAAAGATTTATGTTGGGGTTACTGAGGCCAGCTGGTGGAAAAACTCAGGGATTTGAAAAATACCTTTTACCTCTGTAAAGGAAAAGCCTCTCCCACAAGTCCTTGTGGTTGGAATGTAACCTTACCCCCCC
The DNA here is from genome assembly GCA_014706295.1 of Lycocorax pyrrhopterus obiensis. Taxonomy (NCBI): domain Eukaryota; kingdom Metazoa; phylum Chordata; class Aves; order Passeriformes; family Paradisaeidae; genus Lycocorax; species Lycocorax pyrrhopterus. The sequence goes on from JACSVZ010000002.1 coordinate 73,501,194, forward strand.
AGACTCTGTATAAGGAAAACTCCCTCTCCCAGCAGCCTGTGGCTGCTCCCTTACCTGGTCCCCTGCCCTGCCCCTTCCCCTGCTCTTTGGCTCCCTTCCCTGGCCCCCCCTCTGTACCGCCCCCATGCCCTCCGATGAGCCTATGTAAAGGGGGACCTGGTGGTCTCTGTCTCTTCGCCTGCTCATCTCTGCGGATGACTAAACCTGGATCGTGGCACACGGGCTAGCGGAGGGCCCTCCTTGGCTCCTTGTCTCTGGTAATATTTGAGCTGTCCGGCTCAGGTGTGGGGTGCGTGCCACCAGCGCCTCAGCAGCGCAGGGCAGAAAGGATGGTCTGCCGGCGGCCCAGTCCGCACCTGAATTGTCCTTCTCAAGAGACAATTTGGGGTACACAGCAGCTACCTCTGACTGCCCTATAACCCCCACAACCTTTTAAATTTTATAGATTTAGACTATGTTTAAGGAAGAAATTTTATAAAATAAGGGTGGTGAGACACGGGAACAGGCTGCCCAGGGAGGTGGAAGATGCACCAGACATATTTAAAGTCAGACTGGACTCATTGCTGGGTGATTGGACTAGATGACCTTCAAAGGTCCCTTCCAACCAAAGTTATTCTATGATTCTCTCTCACCAAATCCATGGCACTGCAGGATAAACTTAGGAATCCCAGGGTCTCAGATTCTAAAGTCAGGAATCACTCAAATTCAGAGAGCAATTCAGGTTTCTGTAATCACTGTTGAGAAGTGTCTCACTCTCCCTCCACTCTAGCTGATAAGAATGAATTAGCAGTGGGAGAGCATTCTGATCTCAGGCCTACATACCAGATTCTGCTTGGATAGAGTTTTCTTCATAGTAGCCTATACATGGCCTTCATAGTAGTGTTCTGCAGGGAATTTGTGACAAAACCAGTACTGGTAACAGTCCAGTGTTTTTACTGCTGCTGAGCAGTGTGTGCACATGTCAGGGGTTATTCCCTAGCCCCCACCCTACGCACTGTGCCTCCCCAGAAGGTAGGCTGAAAGTGCTGAAATTGTCAGGGAAGACAACCAGGACAATTGGCCCAAATGACCAATAGCATATGACTTTTATGCCTCATGACATCATGCTCAGCAGTCGAAATCGGAGAAGGGAAGATGGGAGAATATATATGGTTACTACATCTGACTTCCCAAGTAACAGTTACATATGCTGAGGCCCTGCCAAAAACTGGCTCTATATCTGCCTGCCAACACAAAGTACTGAATATTTTGCTTTGCTTGTATGCACAGCTTTACTTAACATATTTAAACTCTTGTTATTTCAGTCCCTGAATTTTCTTCTTTTTGCCCTTCCAATTCTTTCTCCTCCATTCCACTGACAGGGAGGGAACAAGTGGCTGAGTTGGATCCTATCTGTTGACCATGGTCAATCCACCACAGCCAGGCAAAACTATTCTTTGGAGGTTCCTCTCTACTGAGGCATCTAACTTTTGAGCTTGGTGGGACAAATCTCAAAGCACCACATGTATGAAGTAGTGGCAAGTCCCAAAACTTAAAATTACAATGATATATTTTTTGGTCATTGAAACACCCAGCAGTCTTGCTGAGCTTAAAAAAAAACCCACATCATTGCATTTCTTTAGAGGTACAACACAGACAGGTTTTTATTTCTCTAAAAAACTTTAAGAGTAAACAAATAGAGGAAGTGATGGCAAGATAAAAAGAAAACTCCAAGTAAGACCTTGAGAATTATTGATGAGATCTGCATTACTCTAATTAGTCAATGCCTCCCAGGTTCTTCCATAGTCCAAACTGCCCATGCCAAAGCCTTTCAAAAGGCATGGCTTTATCACACTTTTGAATAAGGGCTCTAAAAGCTATTTTTCCTCTATATGTTGTCTGAGGAACTTGTGGGATCTATTAAGTAATAAGACACTGCATATTTCCTTGCTCTCTTAGATGTGTCCATGTAACTAATGTTTTTTTAAATTCATACTTTCCTTCAATCCATCTATAAATATTGTTTTCTTAATGCTAAAAAAACCCTGTACCACTAAAATCTAAGGCTTAGGAGTTGTACTACTTCTTTAACAGATTTCACTACCACTTTGGAAGCTGTGATTGTAATAAAATATGACAGCAACATACTTTGATTTGATGAAGTTTTCTATGCTGTTTTTATTTCTACTTTATTTTACCAATATCTATGCAGATCAAATGTAAAATATTAAATGAAAGGCAGAGACTTTCTTCTTCCTTTCCACTTATTGATCAAGAAGTTATGACTGAATTATCACTGGCATTTTGTTTAGAAGATTGAGTAATTTAAATAGCTCTGTACATCCTACTCCATTCTTTCAAAGAAGTGAGCCAGTATCTCCTTCTCAGTCCTCCCTCACTCAAAGTAGGTTTAGTCAATAAAATATAAAAAAGTGACTCAGGCTATTGAAAAAAGAGTTAAAAATCAGTGGGTTTGATAGTCTGTATTCCCTTTCACATAACACAAGCTTCATTGTCATTTTCTACAACCCCGCACACTCAAAACCCCCACAAAAACAAATCAACCAACCATAACACATTTGAGGGTTTGTTGTTGGATTTTTCTCCCACACAGAGAAATTCTAATCTCCTTCATTAGAAAAGAGCTATTTTACTTAATGAGAAGCTCCACTAGTGTCACTGGAGATACCAATGAAGCTTACTCAAAAAATCAAAACCTGGTTCTTAAATCTGGAAAAGGAAAATAAACTGTAGAGAATTATGTGAGGAAGGACACTCAAAGGGCAAATATGGGGGAATGCAGCCCACCTGTCAACAATCTGTATCTAACTAAAGCAGAAACTTGCAGTATGAAATTATAGGAGGCTTCAGTTAAAGGGACAGCCCAAGATGTTGCTTCTCTAAGCACAAAGATATGTCTTCAACCTTCAAGAGCATTATGATTTAGTTCAGAACTAAAAAGATGTGTTTCATCATTCAGAGTACATTTGAATGCACACACCATAGCAGGAAGTATAAAAAATACACCGAATAAGAACATTAAGATAATTTCACTACAAGAGTTTTGAAAAACTGATAATGCATCACATGCTGTGAAACAGCTTTCTGACTCTTGTGGGAAAATGATTGGTCTTTTAAGAATAGGTAGTTCCTTTTCACTAATCACATCCTGCAGTTATTCTCTGTACCATATGCAAGCCAGAACTGTTAAAAAGGTTTTCACACCTTTTCCTTCAGTACCTTTCTGGAATGTATGCTGTACTATCTACGGCAACCAGCTGTGCTCACATTGGATATCCTCAGTTAAGCAGGATCAGATTTTGGCACTGCTATTGTTAGCTGTAAGCATTTGTTTATTTCATTAGCGGCAATTACGCCCAGTAAGGACTGCCAAAGGCACATTGTGATCCACGAGGTGTATTTAATACATAAGCTTATATCAGTGAAAAATATTGCATCAAGATGTGAGAAAGCAATGTATTTTAGATTTTCTTATTTTTCAAAATGTTACAGTTAACTTCTGGACAAGAAAAATCTGACTTTTTAGACATTTGAGTCTCTAACCTACTTTCAGATTAGCTGTGGGTGTGGAAAAATTGTTAAAGAACAATCCCTAAATTTCACCAAATAATTAATCATTTCAAGATAAGGAAGCCTTCCTGCTTCTTGTCCACCATGGTTAAGCCTTTCAGCATACTGACTTGGAACCTGACAGAACAATACTTCTTTGTGTATCTAACAAGACTGAAGTGCTAGCTGAAACATTAGGAGTTTTGCCTTCACAAAGCTCAGCTTTCTGGAGATGTTTCTATACAGACATCTGGACCTAAAGTTGAAGTTAGCCAAAAAAAACAAGCACAAAAATCCCCTGTTTTGTATTATACTGGAATAAGCCTTGAGATCTGGATAGGAATAAGAATAGACAATTCAGACAAATCACTGTAAACTGCTGATAGCATCAAGTACTAAATTCCATCTCAAAGACTCAAAGTCTCCACTTCAGAGAAGAGTAGAAGTACTAAGACAGAACTCAAAGAGCTATCCTTTGGCTTTAGATAACTCCGTACCATGGAGGAAATGTGGGGGGGGGGGGAAACTGAGAAAGTAAGACTGGTTGATTTTGTAGCTGATTGAGAGCTTAAATAGCACTGAAACTTTTCGCCATAAACCCAAACTTGTTCAACAGGACAGGTTGCTCACTGTGCTAAGTGCAGTCGGAAAACGGCATTTTAATTGCCAAATACCAAGGGTTTTCAAGCACGTTATGTCTCACTCAACACTTTCTGGACACAAGCATGAGTTAGCAAATATCTCCAGTTCTGAGTTTTTCTTCCTGAGACCAGCAGTACAGAGCTTGGGAATCACTTGGTCTATACATTTTGGCATTACATAATAATAAAAAAAGATATCAAAACCACAACCAGAAGTTTTGATTGTCCTGTTTGAGGAAACCTCCTAATTATAATTCAAGAGGCAGATATCTTGAAAGCAATGGAGGGTGACACACTGGTAGCTACTGAGAGTTCAGGCTGTCTTCCAATTAAAGAGTTTTGCTGGGAGTACATATACCTATAACTCTCACCACAGTATAAACCTTGATCTCAGCAATCACGATGATGATTCTGTACCACCGAACAAGAATTAGGTGACTAATTTCTGTTAATAATCTGAGCCAAAGTTATTCTTCTGTTTAAAAAAACAACCAGCCAACCAACCAACCAAACAAAAAAATTCCTACAAAAACTACCCTCCCTCCCAAAAGATAATAAAAAGGAAACTAAAAAAGAAAAACCAAAACCAGCTTATTCCTGAACAAACACTGTATGCCATGAACTGTAGTAGCACCAGCTGGGAAAATCTGGTTGTCCTGATGAGCTTCTTAATTCCTATTAAAAAGCATTGAAGATGATTAGAATACAGTGAAGAAGAAAAAAATCCAAACATTTTTTTCTGAGATATATTCAAAAAATAAGTGGTCAGTAATAAAAAGAACTATGTGCAATTTAAATGTTCCAATGTTGCATCTTAATCCGAATCATATTTCCCCTCAATGTACAGAAAAAATTTAAAATGCTTTAAAAAATAGCCGCTCCTGTCATTCTCCATAAAACAGAGTACAGATCTTTTTTCTTACTATGTTTACACTTATATACTTGCAGGAATTGGAAAGCTCTAAAGAAATGTCTATTTTGGGGAGAATTATCTGTTTCATAAAATATCATCTGCACGGGATATTTATTCAATCCTTTTATAAGAAGAGATTTGGCAGCTGAACATTATGTATGACAGACTTCTTTCACACCATCTGTTATCTGCAGCAAATCAGAAAGCATTTCTTCATTTTTTTTTGTGAAGAGCTGTCGGTGCAGTTCAGAACGCTTCAAAAAATATTTGCTATTTTTTAGAGGGGAAATACCGGCAGTGGCCTTTCTGTTCTAGGGATTCAATGCTTAGTTCTTCAGTGATCCTGCTCAGCAGTAAGCCAGTTCACAGTGAGTTAGAAATTTTTAAGGTTACAGAATAGGGAAATAAAAACTTGTTTGCTCTTTCTAATGTACTCCCTAACCCAATTATCTTTAATATGATCTTCATTCACACAGAAAGTAAACTAGGCTCAAGTGATTGCATTAACTCCAGTTGCCCACACTGAACAATTTCTTCAGCTGTTGGCTTTTGTCATGTGTTAATATGAACATTCACTGATACCAAAATATAACTTTACTTCACAGTGTGTGTTCCCTTCCTGGACTGCAGCTCACTTTTGAATGAATATGAGTATATGAATAAAACTATAAAACAGAAAAATTGGAAAAAACCCCACCATCGCGCACACACACACACACACACACACACACACAAAACCCAAAAACCCAAAAAACAAAAACAATCAACAAACAAACAAACAAAAAAAACCCCAAAAATAAAAAAAAAACCCCAAAACCCTCAACACTAAAACCCCCAAACATTATTGTTATAGTGGAGTTTTTGTTTTTTAAGATAACATGTCTGTTTTGTTAGTATCATGCCTCAGAAAATTCAGTCTGTTTCTTTCAATAACGCGAAGTTATGAACATAAGTTTTAGGTGTAGAAATTATTTTGAAACAGATTTATTATTCTAATTCCATCTTTGCCACAGCACAAAACTACTGCACATCCAGAAGTGCTTTAGTACTTGAAAGTAATCACAGAATCACAGAATATGCTGAGATGGAAGGCACGCACAGTGATTATCAAGTCCAGCTCCTGGGCCTGCACAGGACAACCCCAAGACTCACACCAGGTGCCTGAGAGCATTGCCCAAACACTTGAGCTCTGGCAGATTTTGTGCTGTGACCAAGCTGGGGAGGGGATAAAATGTAAGACTCATGTTATTCTTACGTAAGTCAAGATGAGACCATAATATTTCCTGAAACAAAAGCTGCAACTACAAAGGGAAATAAAAAGTTTCAAAAACACTGACTTCATATATGATCCACCTGACCAAATTCATCTGGTGAATGAAGTTTCACACTGATAAATTCCCTTTTCTAAATTAACTAAAGTCACTGAAAATTTCTTGGAGTTTGGGAAATAAGAAAGGATTAGTAGAACAAAAGAACATCAATGCAACCTTCTTATCTTTTTTTGTGAACATCATAAGCCTGACCATGTCCTTCCTCTACAGATCAGGGCGGATGTTGCTAGTTGAGGCTCTCTATGTACCTATATATGTAGCTGGTCTTAGAAACCAAATTTACCCAGTAGCTAGCCCCAGATCCTCTGGTCTCCCTACTTACTAGCACCTGGCTGTAGAATTCCTTGGGTTTTGCAGACACACTCTTCTTGTTGGTACTCAGACCCCCTCTAGTTCTGTACATACCTCCCTCACTCCACAATAGTTGCCCCAGACCTATGGCTTTCTCAGAAGATGACTGACAGGCTGTCTTCCCCAGAAGGTGAAAGAACCACCTGGCCAACCAAATATCTGACTGTCTGACTGCTGGTCTCTCCACTGTCCGGCCCCCAAGCCTACTGTCTCTCCTATAACTTGCTGCCAGACCTCTTATCCCATGCAGCAGCTAATTTGGCTTGAAATTATCTGGTGCGGTACACACTGCAACACTGAAATTCCCTAGGAAAACATCCAAACTCTTTCCAATTACAGGCATTTAGACCTCAACACACAAACACCAGAAAGGACTCTACTGAGGAAAACAGGAATAGCATTTAACATGCAGAAATGACAGATTCAGGTGATCAGATCCAGTGCTTAGCCAAACCTATTGACCAGAAATCTGTTCGCACCGAAATTCTTCCTCCCTCCCTGCTTTGCCCTGCCTCCTTGTCTCTCCATTTGCCTATGCTTGTTTCCCCAATTCACCCCTATTCCTCCCTTTCTCCGCCTTTGGTCCTTCTCTAAATATCCCATTACGTCTTTCACAGTTCCACTATCTCCTTAAAATTTTCTACAAAATTTATTGCACAAGTCCAAAATCACCCTCCTTCTGCATTCCATGATGAGTTCCATACTCCTTTAGGCAATTAAATACCCTTCAATCTTCAAGGCACTTGCACTCATTAAGATAAAGCATCCCTCCACTTACTGTTTATTTGCATTTTTGGTGATTAGCCTGTGATTATATTACCTATTAATTATTAGTTTTTATCCTTCTAGAAATCAAGTTGATTAAACTATGCTCTTTTTCCTAAGACTGACAGCAAATAAGTTGTTTTATATTTCCTTCTTTTTCCTTCTTCACATTCATATTCCATTGATTCTTAATGCCAACCATCCCATTTGAGTTATAATTAGAAAATGTTCAATATTAAATCTCTTCTAAATCTAAGTGATTTTTAATCGACAAGTCAAAGTCCATAGGTTGTTTTTATACCTCCTGGTCCTCCTAAGTGTGACTTTGAAAGTATAGTGCCAGCTGGATTGACCCCTAGACCTTGACAATAAAGTAACAAGAAACTCAGCAGGAACAAGTCTAACTTCCTTAATTTTTGAGTTCTTTAGAAGCCCTAAAATGAAAATAATTCCATAGCAATTCAGAAACCTTTCAACAGCACTTTGTTGAACAGAAGTAGATTTTTCAATCTACAGTTTAAGAGAAACAAGTTTGCTCTTTGAAAGCAATCCAAACACTATCAACAAATTCTATGATACTTTTATAAAACAGATATATGAATGATAGCTTAAGAATTTAATTAAGTACACTTTTTTTTTCATGAAAGGCAATCTACAGACTCCATTTGCATGTTTGTTTCTCCCGCAACTTGAAAAGAATCCGGATGCTATAGGCTGGCAACAGATTCTTTCAGATATAATAGAAAGTCTTACGAAGACTTAAAAACCAGAAATTATAGTCACAAGAGGCTGTTTCATGATCCGGAGATGTCTGTAACTAAGATTGTTTTTGGACATCTAACTTCCTCCCCCCCAAAAAAGTCAACCTTTCTTCAAGAGGTATTTTCCTTTAACAACAGTATTTTATCCCTACAGGAATTTGGCCCCATAAATACTATCAGTTTTTGTCTATCTGTTGCCTTAGAAATACATAATCCTTTTCATATGAGATTTCATATCCTGCAATAGTATGTCTGTTTTCATTGCCCAGCTCTCTGTTTTAATGCACACACTTCAATTACTTCTCTGGTCTTGACGAGCTTGCAAATCGAACTACGGACTGTCCTTTTATTATCTATATATGAAGTCAAAATTATAATACAATTGGGCTTCATTTTGACAAAATATATTTGACTCCATTTTGTTGTGAGAATGAGGAAACTTTTTATTCTTTCTGCATCCAGGCTTTCATACTCATACAGTCTCACAGCTGCTCCTGCTCATGTTCCTAAGATGATCACTTCTCATGAGCAATTTCCATTTCTAACTCGTTTCCTCAGTGATTCTTCAGCCCTTCTGCTATCTAAAAACAGACAAAATTCAAAACATGTACTCACACCCAAATGCTTAACATGAGAATTCAAGCCCTCTTCTTCCTCTGCCTAAAGCTAACTAAAAGAGGAGCAGATCAGGGTCATGAAACCTTCAATGCAGTTTTGGGACCATTCTTAGCTTCTCTTTCTCCTTCAGAAGCAGGAAAGAAAATATATCTTTTTTACTTTAATATAGAGGAAGACTAGCTGCTCATTAGAGACATACTTTGTACCTCATTTTGATAATATATTTTATATTGATATTTATATAATATACAGGAAAATTCATCATTCAGAGATCAGCATGATTAAGAGTACCCCAAGATGTGTTTGCATGAAGAAGAAATTGAAAATTCCTAGGGTCTTTTGTCTGTTCAGATCATTGAGAGAAATCATATATTTGCATCAGATAATTTTTCTGAACTTCCATATGTAATACCTGAAGAAACAGGTTTTTTAGCATTCAAGCTGAAAAGTTTTCCTTTCATTCCTAGGAAACACAAAGGCTTTCCAGTAGACCTAACTGAACCTCTTTATCAATTGTGACTGGCATAGTGGGATCTAATGCTTTCTCCTCTTTGCCTGTTTCTCTGTGGGTCATTCCAATCAGCCATCACATCCCCAGCTATAGCATGTCTAGACAATTTAGCCCTTCATTAAGCCACATCACCTCCCCAGAATAACCATTGTTTTCAAGAGAAAAATACAAGTTTCAACACAAGTTTTTAATATCATGACTGTGATGCTTTCATGCTTTCCAGAAAATGTGCAAGCTAGTTAAATTTCCTGGAAAACGCGACCATTCTCTCCCTTTTATTTCACTCTCCTGCTGTCATTCATGGTTCCTGGATCCCAACTCTCTATCAAGACAGAAGTTAACTGAAGCCTCTATTTCAAAAAGTGAGGCAAATTATTCAAAAAATTAGGTAGCTATTCTGTCCATTTTAATATTTGATTTTCACAAAGTTTGTAACACTCAAAATCATAGTTGAAACTCAAGCCATTTTAAATTCACCACTAAAAAGCTTAAGCTCAAAGTGCAGTTCTTGTAGGAAGGACTGAATTGTCAAATCTGGTAGTGTATTTAACCCGGTGGTAAAACTTTAGCATCCAATTGGCACATTTATTAAATAAGCAAGCAGAATTCCTATGGTTTGACTGCTCTTCTTCCCGTACAATGAGGAAGCCATCAAAGATAAGGCTTACTTACTTCATTCCTGTTACTTTCAGTAAGTGTGACAATGACCAGTGAAATTATTAACCATGAATGACAAATCACAGGCTAATAGATACCATAATGAAAATGTTCAAAATCAAGACAGCATTCTTTGTAAGAAAACTTGCACAAGACTTCTTGGAATAACAGAAAAAGTTGGAAAAGTATCATTCTGGGGAAGAAAAGTCAAAAAAACCTATTTGTTAAATCTACCTCTTATAAGCTATACTCTCTAACTTATGTATTCATATACTTTATAACATATTAAGTTTCTTTCACACCTGAAGAATAAATTCACTCATATACAAATAATTTTTATTTGGATATTTTTTAAGTTTTTATTTAAATTATGGTCACATAATCTTAGATGCATTTTAGTAAAATTCCACAGCCTGTAAACAACTTCAACTCAAAATAATCAAATTTCTTAAATGATGTACCAAAATTTCCTCTGTTATTTCCTCTTGTTACCAAAATTTCCTTTGTTATCATAGATAACAAAGATACCATTGGTACGACTTCCTGGAACACTCTAATCCAATAAAATAAGATATAGAAGCATTTTTTTTGCAACTAAAAGCACATTTTTTCCTGCTTCCTGAATACCTGAAAATTACTTCCAATCATACACATAACACAGAAGCCTACTTCTTTCTTTCACTGCAATGATTTCTTAAAAAAAAATAATTTTTTTTGAAATTATTATTATAGAACTGACATACAGCATCTTAAGACTATTTTGTGAAATATAGAGTCCCATAAATATGCTGTATATAATGGACGTCCTGACAGTGAGGTCTAATCACTACCTATCCCATAAAAATGAATTCACTTCTTACTTATTTGTTAGTTTGATACCTATTCAGTAAAGACCAGTTATTATCTGCACACTAAAGGGTATCAGGTGTTTTAGATGTAACTTTTGTGACTGACTGCAAGATGATCTGCAGCTTCTAGGGCAGAGTTTGTAGCCTATAACAGTGTTTTAAAACTGAGAATCAACCTTGTCATATTTCCAGGAAAAGCTAAGTGAACTAGAAGGAAAAACATTACAGACATAGTAAGAAACTTGCTAGTCTGGAGTCCTTAATCATCTAGAATTTAAAAGAAAATATTAACTTTGCACAGTTGTCATAGCTCAACCCCAGCTGTCAACTAAGCCCCACAGAGCCTCTCACTCACTACTCCACAGTGGAATGGGGAGAGCACAGGAAGAGCACAAGTGAGATTTGTAGATTGAGATAAAAGTTAAATAGGAAAAGCAAAATCTGTGAGCTCAAGTAAACCGCTTCCCAAGGGTAGACAGGTGTTCAGCCATTCCCAGGAAAGCAGGGCTCCATCACGCATCACAGTGACTTGGGAAGACAAACATAATGAACCCTTAATGTGTTGCCCCCTTTCTTCTTCTTCCTCCGGCTGTATATGCTGAACAAAATGCCATATAGAATGGAATATTCTTTTGGTTAGTTAGGGTTAGATGTCCTATCTGTGTCCCCTCCCAAACTGCCATGCACTCCCAGCCTACTCCCTGGTGGGGCAGTGTGAGGAGCAGAAAAGACCTTAACTCTGTGCAAGCGCTGCCCAGCAGTAATTAAAATATCCCTGTGCTATAAACAGTGTTCAGCACAAATCCAAAACATGTCTCCATACTAGCTACTACAAAGAAAATTAGCACTGTCAAAACCTGCACAACACTATAAGAAAATGCTGAGGAATGTAAGGAATTTGTTCTGTCTATGTAAAGAATCAATATTCTGAAAACTAGACTAATCCTTCATCTCCTCCGGCTAGCAGGACTCATAATGATGGTTCCTTTCTCACATAAGTCAGTCCTGGCACTCACTTCCCATTTGCAACCCTGTGGATTTCAAGTGCCTTTCCATAGGTAATTCTTCCTCACAATATTTGTAAGTGAACCATGGAGAAGCCTGGCTGGTTCTTGCAGCATGATTGCAGAAATGATCTTGTTCATCCAGAGGGGATCTTGTTCCAGCTCACTGGCACAGCTTAGCGTAAGAATAGGAAAAAGAGTTGCTACAACAGCATTCTTACATTCATATAAAGCTGGTAGAGGGAATGTAAATCAGTGTGTGACGATGATCAGAATAGTTCTGTATAGTTGGATAAATGGACATTTTTTGATTAAAAAAATCCCAGTCCCAAACAGAATTAAAATTTCAGAAAATAGTGTAGTGTTCTTCATTCCCCTTAGGGAAGAAAAAACAACCAAAAAAAGGGTGAATAATAAATGCAGTTCTTGAAATACTTACTTTGAAATCTTATTTTCTGACTTTTAATCACTTTCCAGAAGCAGTCCCCTTCTAAGTCAGCTCAGAAAAGCCTGCCTGAGCAAGATTCCATTACTGCAGAATCAGAATCATAGAGTCGTGGAATGGGTTGGAATGGACCTTAAAGATCATCTAGACCCAGCCCTCCCTTTCTGGGCTGTGAGTGAGCACTGCTGGTTCATGGTCAACAAGCACCCCCAACTCTTTCTTTGTAGGGTGGCTCTCAAACATTTCTCTGCTAAACCTGTAGGTGTGCCTGGGAATGCCCCAGGTGTAGGACCTTACATTTCTCTTCGTTGAACTTCACAAGGCTTCATGAGCCTATCCAGGTCCCTCTGGATGGCATCCCTTCCCTCCAGCGTATTGAGTGTCCCATGGAGCTTGGTTTTGTCAGTGAACTTGCTGAGGGTGCCCTCGATCCCACTGTCCATGTTGCTGACAAGATGCTGAACAGTATTGGCCTCACTACTGACCTTCAGGGACGTAATTTTTTACTAGATGGACTGTTTGAATATTCTAGTCCTTCCCATTAAACGTTTCATTTTAAAGACTTTCTACTCACTTGCGTTTTATCACCTCTTAAACTATCCTCTTAGGATCAGAGCTAAAACTCCTGAAGCTGATTCCTAATTATAGGGAACCAAGCCTTTACTTCAGCTGCTAAAGAACCAGACATTTTCCTAATACAGAGAATCCAAAGCTCTATATGCAGAGATGTTCAGTCCAGTTATTCTACTACCTAATCTAAATATATTGAAGGGCCTCTTATTTAAAGGAAAATATTCAAATACAGATGGCTAAGCAGCATCAGGTCTAAAATTCCAGTTCTTTTATCTCCCTAAGCATCCACCAACATCAAACAGAAGTCTGGGCCAGTGTGAATCACAAAAACTGGCCCTTCATATTCATTAGGCCTGAAATTACCTTTTAATCCAAACTTCTAGGGCAAGCTGCACATTTACAGCAGTGCCAGCAAATAAGCTACACATTTCATACTGTTATACAAGCTGCAATAAGGTGAAAGGTTCCAAGAAAGAATAGCCATTGCATTTTACAAGTCTTGAATTGAAGCAAAAATCTCTGAAATATCAAAGATATCATCTTGACTGCACTACTGGCATATAAACAGTGTACCTTAAGAAGTAATTCAACTCTCCATAGAAGCTATTTTCATATAGTTATTTTCAGAGAATTCTCCAACCATGTGAAAGAGGCCATTCAGTTCCTTAAAGGGAACAGTGGGAAAGAATAAAGTCTCTATTTGAGGGAGGGTTACAAGAAGAAATTAGATTTTGTAAATTGGTTTATTTTCAATAAAATGAGTGAAATAATGGTTTTTCTTCATTAGAATGTGCAAATATTTGAAAAAAAAATGGCTATAACTCAGAGTATAGAACAAAGTGCAGCCTCGCACTGAAACCTGTGTTCCAATCAAATTTGCTGTTTGAAGGAGGCTTAGCACCTGTCCAGGGAGTAGATCCTCAACGTTGCAGAGACTGCTGGAACTCATCTAGCTCTTGAGTTGCTGCTCCTTGTTGCCCATTGTTACAACCACATAAGAACGAACAACACTGCTCAGGGACAATGAGATCAAGGTTGATTACATGTCTCTGAAAACTCAGGTGAAGAGGATAGGGACCTGTGGGAGATTCTTAATCAAATCAAGGAGAAAGGCTACACGAGGAACAGATATATCCTGTCAGTGAATCCACTGCTCTCAAGCTGGCAAAGCACTTTGGCTCCTACAAAACCATAATGATCTCCAAAGAGCAGGCTGCTGTCAAGGAACAGATGTAGTATCTGACAAAAATGGGGCAACAAATCAGAAAAACAAGATAGGATAGTTTTTATGAATGGAGTTTTGAGACAGACGGATACATGATTTTCAGGAAAAAGGGAAGAAAAATTATTGTATTCCACACAAAGGAACAAAAAGAATACATGGAGCTCTCCTATAGAATGATAATCTGAAACAGGATCTGTAAAAAGTCAAAGATATGTGTTAAGGAATGACTATGGCAGCTACAAAAAAAGTAGAAAAAAATAGACTGAGCCTTATTCAAGATATACTAAGCATTATCCAGACTGCTGGGAGATGCTCCAGTCACAAGTCTTCATTCTCATAGAGGACTTTTACCACTTTGATATCTACTGAAAAACGAACACTATTAAGCACACCTAATCCAGAAAGTTTTAAAAGTGTGTTGGGGATATTTTTTTCCCAAAAGTTATGGGATAAACCAGCCAGGAAGGTGCTCTACTACATAGCAAGAACTGGTTATGGGATATGATAGTCACTGAGAATCTATGCTGTTGTAAACTGCAGATGGAAGAATTGAAGATCTTGAGGTAAGACAGGGAAGCAAGCAGCAGGAGAACATTCAGACTTTGGAACTGTTTTCAGTCTATTCAGTGAACCGCTGGCAGGATTTCATAGATTGCATAGAAGATAGAGCTCATGAAGTCTAATTGATCTTCAGGGGTAGCTTCCTTGAAGCACAAAGGTTATCGAAAGTGTGAGTCAAGTTTTGAATCGATTGATCTAAGTGCAAGAAAATGAGCAGTCATAGCAGAAAGTCTCCAGACAGGTTAAAGAACCCCACCTAAGCTCAAATGCAGAGAGGCTCAAAAAAGTGCAGGTAGCAATATATTTATTACAAAGAAGAGCTCAAGGAGCATTTGAAAGGCCAATGCTTCACTGGAGAGAAAATTGGAAAGATAAGTGAAGGTCAACGGGAAGGTACTGGTGTACACTGAAGCAAAAGGAAAGCCAAGAAAATCTTTGGTTGAGTAGTCAGTGCAGTGGGTAATCTGGTAATGAAGCAAAGACTGCTATACTTGGCCTCCTTTTTTCCTGCAGGTTTTCTGTGGCAAGCTGGTGTCCTAAGACCATGTGCTTGGTAGCAGAGTTTGGAGAGGAAGGTTGTGATTAGAAAAAAGTTTAGTCAGGGGCTGCTTGAATAAGATGAACACGTACAGGTCCAAAGTTGCTAACCAAATATTCAGCATTGCAGAATAACCTGGCTAAAGTCATCACGAAGATGTTCTACCAGCTTGGAAAGACTGCAGTGAACCGAAGAAGTTCCCAGAATTAGAAAAATCAACTAGAAAAACATTAATTTTATGTCCCAAAGAAGGCATAGAGAAGGATGTGGGAAATTGAAGTCAGTCATAACTCCATCCCCAAGGTCACACGTGCCCTCAAAGCAATTTCTAGGCACGTGAAAGGCACAGAATCAGCCTGAACAGATTTATCAAGCACAAATCCTGTACCTGACTTTATCACTTTGTGTGACACAGAATTCAGCAATACAACCACAAAGTAATTAAAAATAGATAACTAATATCTCGAAGTAAGTATCATCAAAATAAACACTTACATAATTATGCTCTCTAATTTCCAAATTATCCTTGACAAAGAATTCCTCAAATTTCTTATTTCCAACTCAGATACCATCTTCTTGCTTATATCCCGCAATATTGCTTTAGTTTGCCATAATCTATATCAGTTGTTACAGCAGAGTCAGGATAGGTGTCTCAAAATAACCAAAATACTAGTGTTTACATGCAAACCGTTCATACACTGGAGCTTGTCTCAAACACGTTTTCTCTCTCAAAAATAAATACTAGTATAACAGTAGCTAGCACTAGAAAACCTACTTAACATTAGGATCTGACTTCTATTTGCTCAGTACTTTCAGACATATGATCTACAGCTTTGCTCATTTTCGAGGACTAGCCAATTCGTAAGCAACACTTTTTCAAACCTGGTTCAGTTTCTATCCATAGTGTAAGTATTGAATTACAGGTATTACTAAGTCTCCACAATCAAGCTGAGTGTGTGTCAGTTTGCATAACATTGTAGAGGAAAAGTTACCGAGTCTTCTCACCCAAATGATTTTCAGCACTTGAAATTTTGAGGCTTTTCCTTCTGCTTCAGCTGCTGTCACTTTCACTTCCATTATCCAGTCTCCTTGCTTTAAGTTAGATCTTATCACCAGTCTTATATCCAAAAAAGTTATTCTCAACCCAAAACAATGAACTTCATTCCAGACAAACTTTTCTCCTCCTCACTTTGCTTTGACCATATGGCTAGGGACACTTAAAAGCAACTAAAATTCAGGAGTAAAGAGGCCTTGCAAAGGACTTTTTATTACTGTCTTTCATAATTTTATTTTTGCACATTTGTAACACAGGTTTTCATACCCTAAAATTCACACAGCATGAAAAGGCAAAGAAGATCCAGAAGGTTCTTTTGTGGATTTCCTACAGCTTGAGCTTTTTTCTAGATGTGATCCCTCATTTCTCCATAACAGAACACAGTTATAGGCAGGTGTTGCAGGCAGGATGCTCTGAAACATTGCTTTGGTTAATTTACTGGCAACTCACACAAGCATTTGGCCAGAGGTTGGGCACAGAAGCAGATGCCCCAGGGCATAGTTTTCAGTTTTAACACCAGTCTAATTATAATTACTTTAGTTTTCTTTTATTACATCCATGGCAAAATGGAAAGGGAGAGGAATGACACCGGGAGTCAACCCGGACAATCAGGGTTCAGGAGTAAAACGGTCTAAAGGCAACCCATGCATTTTGAGTGTTTTCCCAGATAATGGAACGATTAGAAGAAAAGTGGTCTGGCCAGTAAGAGAACCAACATTGTTAATAGTTTTCAGTGTAACAGCAGAGTATGCTTGTATTATATTCCAGCTCAGAAAGTAGTGTTTATGCCTGAAAAGAGGTATTGCCAGAGTTGCAAATAGCTCTCTGAAGTTCATCTGAAAAACATTAAAACTGCTTGAAACTCTTATTTATACACACAGCTGTGATGCAATTACAATGGTTATGCAAAATACAGTAAAAAAAATTAGAGTTATAGCAAAAAAACATCTACTGGAGTAAATACTCCATCTGTGCAGGATTTCCAAGCTGTCATTCATATTAAAAAGACTTTTCCAGACCTCCACCATTGATCAGAAGTGAGATCCAATTTCTGAGAAAGCAGAGGTTTTGAGAGGTAGCACAGTAACTGAATTTTCCTTTAAAGGAAAATATGCACGGACCACCTCCATGGTATTGATTTAACATTTTTCATTTATGACTAAGTCTTTTCTTTATGTTCCCTTCTTCCATTTTTGTCGATTTGCATTTGAGTACACAGAGGTTTTCATTTTATGTCTCTAATTGAAGAGTATTGATCAGTACACCTGTGACAGTGACTCAGCCCTCTTTTAAAGAAAAAATTTCACTGCAACAATTTAAGTGTGTTGTCTTCTTCTATATCAGTTAAATGAACAGCTGATAAATATTTGTCTAAATCTTTGGTCAATCAGGATATCTTTCTCTTCTTTTGTTTCGTTTTGTTTTGTAGAATCATAGAATTTCCTGAGCAGGAAGGGATCCACAAGTATCATCAAGTCCAACTCCTGGTCCTGCACAGGAAAGCCCCTCACACCTTGTGTCTGAGGTCATTGTCCAAATACTTCTTGAACTCTATCAGGCTTGGTACTGTGACCACTTCCCTGGGAAGCCTCTTCCAGTGCCCAACCACCCTCTGCCTGAAGAACCTATCCCTAATATCCAGTCTAAATCACCCCTTACACAGCTTCATGCCATTCCCTTGGGTTGTATCACTGATCCCCAAAGAGAACAGGTCAGTGACTGCCCCTCCTGTTCCCCTTACAAGGAAGTTGTAGACTGCAATGAGGTCTCCCCTCAGTCTCTTTTTCTCTAAGGTGACCAAACAAACTGACCTCAACAACTCCTCATATGGCTTCCCCTCTAAGTCCTTCACCATCATTTTAGCTCTCCTCTGGATGCTTTCTAATAGTTTTATATCCTTCTTTACACAGCACTCGAGGTGAGGCTGCCCCAGTGCAGAGCAGAGCAGAGCAGGACAATCCCCTCCCTTGCCTGGCTGGCGATGCTGTGCCTGATGCACCCCAGGACATGGTTGGCCCTCCTGGCTGCCAGGGCACTGCTGACTCGTGTTCAACTTGCCATTGACCAGGACCCCCAGCTGTCTTTCTGCAGTGCTGCACCCCAGCCTCTCATTCTCCAGTCTGTATGAACATCCAGGGTTGCCCCATCCCAGGTGCAGAATCTGGCACTTGTTTTTGTTAAAGCTCATATGGTTGGTGATTGCCCAGCCCTCTGATTTGTTGAGGTCTCTCTGTAGGGCCTCACTGCCTTCGAGGGAGTCAACAGCTCCTCCCAATTTAATGTCATTGGCAAAATTAGTTGATATTCCTTCAAGTCTTATGTCCAAGTCATTTATGAAGATGTTGAAGAGCACAGGGCTGAGGATGGAGCCCTGTGGAATCCCACTAGTGACAGGTCATCAGTCTGATATCACCCCATTCATTACAACTCCCCTTTGTGCTCAACCTGTGGACCAGTTCTTCACGTATCACATGATGTGTTTTTCCAGCTGTGTGCTGGACATTTTGTCCAGAATGATCCTGTGAGAGACATTATCAAAAACTCTGCTGAAATCCAAAAATATCATATAACTTGCTTCCCTTGGTCAGCTGGGTGGGCTACTTGTACTAAAAGGAAATTATATTTGACAAGCAAGACTTTCCCCTCATGAAACTGTGAGGGATGACTGCATTGTGCTTCAGGTGTTTTTCAATAACATCTTTGGCCCCATGAATTTTCTCCCTACAGAGGCGAGCAGCATCACTGTAGTCCTCCCATGTCACCCAATCTTGTTTCCACTGGGCATACAACTTCCTTTTTTGACTTAAATCCAAAAGAAGATCCCTGGTCAGCCAAGCTGGCCTTCTGCCTCAGCTGCTTGACATCCAGCATTCTGGAATTCCCTGCTGCTGTGTCCTTAGGAGGTGGTGCTTGAAGAATGACCAGCACTGATGGATCCCAGTACCTTCAAAAGCATTTTCCCAGGGGTCCTTACTAACTAGTTCCCTGAGCAATCCAAAGTCTGTTCTCATCATGTTCAGGGTTGAAGTTTTGCTGGCTCTTTTCCTCCTGTCAACAGAGCATCTTGGTGCTCTCCTAGGGTTCCCCTGGTTCTAGAAATTCACCTTGCTCCACAGAATGTGTCTGCACCAGAACTGTTCACTTTGGTGAGTGATGGTTATAAAATTACCTTAATTTTTGTGCTCTTATACATACACCCTTTTGCAAATCTTGATAAAGTGTTCCAACTTTAATCATATCATGACCATAGCAGAACTGTTATGGGATGGAAGAAGTAGGAAGAAAAAAAGGTGTATGAAAAACTTGCACAATCTGCCAGAAGATACGGGCCAATTCAACCAAGTTTATCTTGGCTTAAAATCTTCTAGCAGAAGTGAAAATGAGTGCCAGAACCCTCATGATCTTTGTGAATCTAAATTATTTTCAATATCAGTTAACTTGTCTCATTACTGAGTCAGGCCAGAACAAGATGAGGCAATAAAGCAAGAAGAGAAAACCTTGGAATAAGGTCTGAAAGGGAAGAAGTTTAGATAGGGAGCAAGGAAGGGGACTCCAGAACAGAACTTTTATTTTAGTGCACAAGAACCAGCTCATTCTTGAAAGGAGAAAGTATTCCAGTAGATCAATCAGATTCCCTGCAAGATAGGTCAGGTAACTTAATCAAGTCATAATCAATCTCTGTTCCCATAGACAAAAAGCAGGTGACTAAGGCTACCCTTCTCTGAAACCAGTCTCAGTGACACAGTTCAAAGGGCAGCAAGAATAGTCTGTTTTGTGTGTTCCTTCCTCCTCTTGGTGTGAGACCTTCAGTGCTTTTATACATTAGACTTCAAGCATTCACTGTTTCAGCAGAGTTCAATGGAAATCAGTGTCCTGAACCTATGTAATCACCACAATACAAAGCAGCATGAATCAAGTTGCCTACAATTATGGAGTATTCGTAACCTCAATTTCCTCTTGTATCCTAACCAGTGCCTTAGGGATAGGAAGATTTTCTCTTTGGAATGGTACTGCAAAGAAGTTAGTTTGAAATGAGTCATTGTGATCACAGGAAACTCTAACAAAAGAAAATTTAACTCTATTTTCAAACAGGGTACAAGCAATGTTCAGAAAGCGGTTTAGGGTCATACTTGAATACAGACCAGTTTGTGAAAGGACTCTGCACTGTGAACAAAAACCAGGAACACACAAGAAAAATAAGATCCCATGATCACTGCACTAAATTCTATTATAATGAACAGACAAAGAAGCAAGTTAATTTTGTTGTCTGTGCTGGCATTGCAAAGTCTTGTGAATCTTGAATTTTTGTAAGTGAAATAATTTCCAAGTGTTCCTTGTATTATTTTTAGACAATGTGTCACTTTAAAAATACTAACACAAGTAGAAATTATTTCATCTATTTTAAAGAATGTTTTAGTGTTCTTTTTCCACCCTGGTATAACATAAAAAAAGTATGTCCCAATATATTCTTACAGTGCACTGTGACATAATTCTCATTCAGAAGAGATGGTACATACAAAGCAAATGTCTAATCTCTCCTGGCTGAGAGGTCACTTTCACGGGAAATTCATTTCATAACAATTTCATATCTGTGTTACTTAAGAATGATCTTGCAGGATCACAAAATGAAACAGAAATCTTCTTGGGAAATGATACTACATTTCCCTTTAAGATTTAGGTCAGCTATGTTTTGAAGAACTTCCATTAGGATGTAAAGCTGTCCTTAGTGAATTGGAAAGGGCACAATAATAAAACTACCTGAACTGGAGAATGTGTGCAACAGGAAATAATTTCAGTAGGACACAATGGAACATAAATTGAAGGTTAGAAATGGAAGAATTATAATAACTTTCAAGAAAAGAAATAGGTACCAGATGCATATCACAAATTATCGTGTTATAATGAGAGAAAAGTTAGAGAAAGGAGAAAAAGGAAAAAAATTGAAATGTAAGAGAAACATTTCTGCAAATAACCTTCTTGTGGCTTCTGAAAAATTTTCAGACCAATCTGCTTTTTCTGCTGCTTCATATCAATGAGAAGGCAGTGACGCCCTACAAAGAATATACAGTGCTATTTTGGAATGCAAGATCAAAAGACTACTGATAGTTCACAAAGATTCCAGTTTGGAAATCTCAAATTTATTGGTTTTCAATTCCTCTTATTATAGATGGGCTGATAATGAACTTCATACAGAAGCAATAACTTGGAGAACCATGAAAACAACAGTTAACAAGAAGTTTTGAGCACCTTATGCAATAAGGGAGGACTTAAGGGACTTCAGCAAGATACATTCTTTTTATCCTTGTTATTCTGTTCTTTTCCCATCTTAAATGATGCCCCTCCAAGACATAAGCAAATTAAATCAAACAGAAAAACCAATATAATGTTCTGCTCTTGAGTCCTTTAGATTAAAGTTTAGAATGACAGAAGTAAACAGAAAACACTTTTACCCAAAATATTTACTTATAAGTCAAAGGTCACACTGTATTTGTTCCAGACGAGAGCATTCTCCATCTTTTGTAAATGTTTGTGAAACATTCACAAAAATGTTTAAAAAATCTAACCCCAGAAAAGAGAAAGTCATTTGCATTTCAACATTAGAGAATTACAACTTTTACCCTCTGTAAGATTCATGCTTATATAGAGCTGATATTTTGTTGTTGAAGACCATTGAGTAGGCAAGTAAACTCAGTGCTGTATTTCGTCTTCTGTATTGTCAGGCTTTCAGGCTCAGATTTTACGATTCAAAATATCTTGGGGGTAAGTATGCCTGAGACACATTCCATCATCTGCTACAAATGTCCTTCTCTAACTTAAATGTGTTATTTAGCAAACTAGGGCTCCTAAATCGCAGAGCAGATGATGTGTCTAAATCTAGAGTCGTGTATAGCAATGTATTATCATGAAATGTATGCTATTTTCTCTTACTATCATAGTCAGAGTGAGAAAAGGTCAATGCCAATAAAAATTTATTCATTATTTTTAAAAGAGGGCTTTTTTCCCATAAAATGCATACCTAGTTTTAAGTAAGTTTTATCCTTGTATCACGTCATCATGTTAGTGTTTCCATACAGTAAGCTCCGTAAGATGTGTATGTGTCTTTTCCACTAGTAGAAATCATCTTAAAAGTATGAACAATAGTATCAAAGTCTACCAATGAGACTGCTTTTGGCTGGCATTTCAAGTTTATGTTGAACTGTGAGTGTGTGAGAATAATATAAAAATTCGAATATAATAGAGTCATTTAGGTTGGAAAAGATCCTTGAAATGGAGTTCAACCATAAACTTAGTGCTGCCATATCCACTACTAAAACAAATCCCTAAGTGTCACATCTACACATCTTTTAAAGACCTTGAGGAATGGTGGCTCATCCGCTTTCCTGGGTGGCCTGTTCTAGTGCTTAACAACCCTTTCCATAAAGAAATTTTTTTATATCTTGTCTGAATATCCCCTTGTGCAACTTGAAGCTATTTCCTTTTGTCCTATCACTTGTTACCAGAGAGAAGAGGCCAATTCCCACCTCACTACAATCTCCTTTCAGGTAGTTGTAGAGAGCAATAAGGTCTCCCCTGAGACTCCTTTCCTTCAGGCTAAACACCCTCTGCTTCCTCAACGGCTTTTCATCAGACTTGTGCTCCAGACCCTTCACCAGCTCCATTGCCCTTCTGTGGGCACACTCAAGCACTTCAGTGTCTTTCTTGTTGTGAGGGGCCCAGAACTGGACACAGGATTCAAGACGTGGCCTCACCTGTGCTGAGTACAGGGGGACAATTGCTGCCCTGGTCCTGCTGGCCACACTGTTTTTGGTACAGGCCAGGATGCCATTGGCCTTCTCAGATGACTGTGAACACAGATGGCTCATGTTCAGCTGTTCAACCCGCAGGTCCTTTTCCACCAAGCAGCTTTTCAGCCACTCTTCCCCCGGGCTGTGGCACTGCCTGGGGTTGTTGTGACCTGAATGCAGGATGGGACACTTGGCGTTATTCAACCTCATGCAATTGGCCTTAGCTCGTTAATCCAGCCTGTCCAGATCCATCTGCAGAGCCTTTCTATCCTCCAGCAGATCAACATTCCTGTCCAACTTGATGTTGTCTCTACACCCTCATCCAAATTCTTGATATTAAACAGAACTCTACCCCAATAGTGAGCCCTAGGGAGTTCCACTTGTATTTGGCTGCCAAATAGATTTCACTCCTTTCACCACCGCTCTCAGGGTTCAGCCATCCATACAATTTTTAACCCAGTGAAGAGTACACCTGTCCAAGCCATGAGCAGCCATCTTCTCCAGGAGAATGGAATGAACGGCAGCGTCCAGGTAACCATCATCCACAGCCTTGACATCATAGAATCATTGGGGATGGGAAAGACCCCTAAGATTGGGTCCAACCCTCAACCTAACACTTTCAGGTCCACCACTAAACCGTTTACTTAAGCACCCCACCTACAAGATTTTTGAACACTTTCAGGGATGGCAATTCCATCACTTTCCTGGGCAGCCTGTTCCAACTGCGATCACCCTTGTCATCCACACTAAGCTGGTCAAATAAATTAATTTATCAGGCTGATCAATTCCATGGTTTTACACACTAGCACAATACTAGTTTTCAGATATGGGTTTCTTTTGTGTACTCCATACAGCCAGTATAATTGTTACCACTTACATTGTCCAAAACCACCTGGTCCATGGCTGCTATACGACTGAAGAAAGATATTCAGTTTGATAAAATTTTCATATCTTTAGGTAAACAAATTGCACAAATCTGATGATTTGGGGTTTAAAAATTACTTTCTAGGAATGTATTTAATGGATTACTATATTCAGAGTTAACTTTTTTAAATAAAGGGTATTTCATCAAAATACTTCTAATCCATAGCTAATTCTCATAGAAGGATCTTAACACAGTACCATTAAAAATGTAATGTGCAGAAGTAGACCTGCATATGTAGGGAATTAGCCCCAAAATAGATTTTGTAGTGTGTCCGATGCATTTTGAAGAAATCTTCTACTTCTCCTTTTCTGTAATGACCCCACGACAGCTATGCCAAAGGAGTAAAACCCCTGCAAATTAAATAGATGCTTGTGAAGAAGTACTTTTTATTCCTTTTTGCGTAGACTACTCATATATATATATATATATGGATAGATGGATAAATGGATAGATGGATAGATGGATAGATAAAACTCTTTTTTTGGGCCTGATTTGTAAAGTAAAGTTCAAAAAGGGCCAAGGCAATATTAATTAGGAAACTGAAAAAAGAAAGATTATCCCTTGTGATTAAATTACTTATTTAAACTGTTACTGCAAACATCAAGAATAATTTGACTTTTCAGTGTTTTAGATCAGCAGGGTTCACTGCATGCTGAGTTTGAAGACTCTTAGTAAGCAAGCAAAATGCATGAATCAGAACTGTTAAATATTATTTTAAGCTTTTGTAGTGGTTTCGGTTTGAAATATGGATTACTTACTGCTTTGTAATGTAGAAAGACATTAAATAAATTCCTTGAAACTACTTCCAACCTCAAAAACTGTAGTATTTTCTAAAACCTGTAAGATATATCCCTACATTAAAAAAAATTCACCTTCTGGGTAAAGAAAGTTGCAAAACGTGATCAACTTTCCTACAGGTGGTTGATCTGAAAATTGTCGTTCCCTGTCTTCCATAGCCCAGATGGAGGGGACTATTACAGCTGTTGAGATTGTAGTGCAAACTTCGTCATGTTTGCCACTGTATTCTGCTTCAGTCGATTTTTCCTCCCACTGCTTTTGGCAGAGGCAGATATGAATAATTCAGCTTTTTCCCCTCAGTAACTAGAGCATAACAGGGAAAGATCTGGAGTGCTCCTTTCAAAAGCCCACAGTGAGTAGAAGTTGCTTATATAGTAGGGACTCCTTATGCTAAAGGAGAATGACCAGCCAGGGAGGAAGTATATTTACTATCAGCAAGAGGTAAGCTACTGTTTCTGGGAGAGAGAAGAGAGTACAGAAAGCATATAATTCTTCCTTCTCAACCCCAAATTAACCTACAATAAAACTTCACAGCACTTTTCCCTACTGATTTTGACCTATGAACTCTCACATTTGCTATTGGGAGTTATTTTCCTTCTTCCCTTAAGGGTATGGAAAAGTTAGTCCAGACAATTCTCACTCCAGTCTTATCTCTGGAGAGATGAAAATCATCATCATTCCCATGGTCCCCTGGAAAAAATAAAGGTGTGGAGTTGTTCTCAGATCCCTCCCTTCCAACTTCATCTTGAGTAGTCACTGTTGGCTATTATGGCCCTGAGTCATGCAAAATACTTTTTGTCTCTATCCCAAGAGTAGTGTTTCCCAGAAGATCCATCATTGTACAGCTGACTACTGTCTTGGTGGGATCTAGGCCACAGATGGACTCAGTGATATTCTCTCACAAAGAGTCCAACATTTAATCTCACCATCTGAAACCTTTGGTAGCACTTCTGCTAAAAGAATACCAAACCAACCAAATGACAAAATTCTGTCTAATACTGGACCTCTTGCACATAACAACATCAAGTCTACAATTGCAGTTCCTCCATTTATTTAAGTTAAACTTCAACACATTCTGCTTTTACAGCTCACATCATTATCCTCCTTAGTACCAGAGCCAGTATTAAGCTGCATACTGGTAATGATTACATTCAGTATCAACCTAAGATGCTAGAATATCTACTCAAGGTGCTTTATTGCCTATATAGAGTGTATACTGCATCTTAAAAACCAGAATTCATAGCCCAGATAAAGAAAGGCACACAAAGAGCTAAACAGACGAATAGCTAAATATTGTGACACTAATGATTTTGTGTGTTCTCAACAATTTTGACAATCCTGAAAGCTGTGTCTCAGTTACAGCTGAGTCACATAGCACTTTATGCACTTTGAGGTCCCAAAACGTTGCTCAACCCATGAGAAAAAGCTGCCTTCTGTGATAGGAGACTCCATCAAATGTGAAACATCAGAGATGTTTCCTGTATGGCCTATTCCCTCATGGGCAGGAAAAAAAGGCACTTTCAAAATTCTTTTATAGCACTTTAGTGAAGAAAAGCAAACCAGAATACAATGGCTCTCATCTTTCTAAATACCGTGGTTTTGGGAACATCCTTCATTGTACATCTACAAACCCATGCATTTCCACTTACTGCAAATTTCACTGCTTACAAGCACCAAAATAATGGATGGCATGACTAATTTTTTCCCCTCAGAACATGTTCCAGTTTGCAGTCACCTGCAGAATAATTTGCCTTGTCATTTAGACTCAAAGGTCATTACAAAACTCCATTTTTCATGTGGTTGTTTAGTTCTTTACAGAAAAATTGATGAAGTTGTCTTAGATTTCAATTTACAATGGTCCCTGCATTGCTTTTAGAATCTGCCCTTCAGAATAATATGTTGCTATTTTTAATCACTATATTAGCCTTTGCTTACAGTCCTTCAGCCAGTTTTCACTTCAGTGAATCTGAATGGAAAGCAAAATTAAGATATATTCGAATACAAGCTCTACCTTAAAAACATATCAACAAACCAAACACCAAAAACCCCACATTAACTTTATCCATTTTACAGTGGAAGTGGATATATAATAAAGAGTTCAAGAGAGCAGAAGGCTATTTCAATAGTGAGTAGTCTGGTGTGTTAACCTTGGGCAGCTGCCAGACAACCATCCAGCTGCTCTGTCACTACTCTTCCTCAACAGGATAGGAGGAGACGATAACAAGGAAAAACTCATGCACTGAGATAAAGACGAGGAGACTCCTTACCAAATACTATCACTGGCAAAACAGCCTTGACTTGGGGAAAATTTGGGTTCCTGTGAGTTGAATTAAAGTTTAAGAAACAAAGACAAAATCTAAAACACCTTCCCCTACTACATATTCCCTTCTTCTAAGGCGCAGCTTCACTGCTTCGTTCCTGATTCTTCTAACCCTTCTCCCCAGTCTATATTTAGCTTGATACACATTTAACCCTATAACAATGGACCACACAAAATAAATAATTTTTTACAAGAATTGAAGACCAACTTGAATCCTGAACCAGTCTAGTATTTCCCCTCCAGTACAATTTAATCACTGCAAAAGTCCAGTAAAAATAGGATTCTGAAAGTAGCAGATAGAGGGCAAAAAGGACAATAGTCAATTATTCTCATTTCTGCTTTGACATTAAATTAACACAGTATTAATATCAGAGCCTTTTGAGTCCTTGCTAATGAAAGTTACCTTAAGTCAAACACTCCACTTTTTTCTCCAACACCGGGAATGCCATTTGCATTTCTTGTGTTTTCACAGCTCTTACTACTGTTAATTTCTAAATTGAAACAGAATATATTGCAGATCTATGAAGATTTACTGTTTAATGGTTTAACACTCTTCTAAAAGTGACATAAGTAACAGAAATAAGGAACTCTGAAAATGGAGAAAATTCTTTCAAATGGGTTGGTATTACCATACACAGCCAAGCAAATATTTTGAGCATTCTAGTAGTGTATTACTTCATTCTGACACTTCATGCACCAAAACAGTTATATAAGCTATTTTATCTCTGAAGCCTTCTTCTGGTTTCTTTTACTGAAAAAGTATTCTCATCAATACAATCATGGTCTCAGCCAAATATTTACACAGCAGGTTACTAAATTTGTGTCTTGGTTTTGGCTGGGATAGACTTAATTTTATTCCTAGTAGGTGGTATAGTGCTGTGTTTTAGATTTAGGATGAGAAGAATGTTGATAACAAACTGATGTTTGAGCTGCTGTTGAGCAGCGGTTATATGAAGTCAAGGACTTTTCAGTTTCTCATACTGCATTGCCAGCAAGTAGGTTGGGGGTGCACAAGAAATTGAAAGGGGACACAGCCAGGACAGCTGAACCCAACTGGCCAAAGGGATATTCTAGACCACATGTCATCTTGCTCAAAAATAAAACTGGGGGAACTGGCTGGGGAATACAGCCTGCTTCTCAGGGACTGGCTGGGCATAAGCCACACGGTGGTAAGCAATTGCGTTGTGCATCACTTGGCTTGTATGTTCTCTTAGCTTTTTTATGAGTTTCCCCTCTCTTTCTGTCCTGTTAAACTTTCTTTATCTTGACCTGTTAATTTAATCTTTTTTCAGATTCTTTCCCCATCCCACTGAGGGGGCTGTAGGCAAATGGCTGTGTGGTGTTCAGCTGCCTGCTGGAATAAACCACGACAACATCTCAGAACATATTTTCAAGTATCAAACTCTATTTAGAAAAACAGAAGGTGATAAATATTTTGGCAGAATCTCTATCCTTATGCTCTTGAGCATGTCTAGTGTCAGAACAAAGCAGACTCTAATACAGTCAACAGTGTGCCACATACAACTTTTCCTTGTCCTGTAGTTCATGTCTGTCTTTCTCATGTCAGTAACATCTTTATGGAAGAGCATTCCATGATGCAGTCCAAGCAAGCCATGCCATTTTTCTCACTTTGGTTATAAAACTATTTCCTTGGTGAACATACTATAGTATTGATAGCATGAATGAAGGCTGTAAAAGTTACTGCAAAACACTGAAGAACTCTAAGTTGAGAATTACCGAACAAAGATATGTTTCTTGTTGTTCAAATGTTTACCCAAGAAATGCCAAGGACTATTTTACCCCAATGTTGCAGAACCAATCTTCACCTCTGCAAGAAGTCTCAGTTTAGATGTGTACCTTGGATTTACCAGTCTGTCACAAGATAAGGATCTATGATGATTGACATAATGCAAATGCAATAAAACTTACTGTGGAAGCTTAAATTTAACTCTGAGGAACATTGCAATTCTGTTTTTATGTACTCTCTTTCAGTAGAGGAGCAATTAACAGCATTGCCAAAAATTTCTAACTGAAGAACATAGACTTAGGTAATGAGAAACATGATCACCTATTCTTCAAGGAAAACAAAATCTGAAGCTCCTGTGGTGCTGGAAAATGTTAAGTGCATTAACTATGTAACTTTAATATTATACTCCTTGTGCCTTGTAAAACTAATTAAGAGGCATTGATAACCGTTTACTGAGATCATATATAGTAAAATTCAATCTAATAAAATGTTCTTTATAATAGTTTTGTTTTGGATTTTTTTCACTTTGAAGACTGGCTGTTTATCTTCCACTGCTCAAGTCTATAAAATAATCAACTGTGAACAGCATTTTCTTACAATTCATGCAGTATTATTGATAAAAGGTATCTGCTAAAAAAATAACAATTTAGCTTAAATTGAGCTTAATTTTTCTGTAAGCAAGGAGAAAAACTGAACCAGACTCATCCTTGACAATCACAGATTTTAACAATCATTCATGTAACTTACTCAGGTGACTGAACTGGTGTGTAATAACAAATGCATTTATATCTTAATGCTTGTATAGCTGCCATACAGACCCATTCCTCTCCTTCCATCCTGTGCGGGGCTAATGCAGTTGCTAAGGTGAATGGCAAGTGTTTGATATTAAGAATGGACCACTGTAAAACTTTCAATAAATACCTGTAGTTGCCTTTAGCACACTGAGGATAACAGGATCCGGAATATATTAATCCGATGCTGTAAACAGATGCCTGTAACGCAACACATCTATTGACTGGTAACAGTTGTGTTGGTGCTTTTGGTACTGACTATTTTATTCTACCTCAACTTGTATGGCATTCCTTTAAGAAGGGAGATGAGTTCCAATGGAACTCTTAGAAAGAAGAGAGGCCTGTTGCTGGGGGACTTAGCAGTAAACACAGGGATATTTAAATGGCAGCATGTGTTACCCACAAGTCTGAAGAGATAAAAAAAACTTAAAAAATACACAACTACGTCTCAGAGGCAAGCGATCATCTTCAAGGGCCTAAAAGAAAATTTTTGAGTTCACTGCAGATCAAGAAGTTAGTGCACAGTCTGAATTCAAGCCTAATCATAAAAATTATTATTTTTCTTCTGAATTTCTGTTTTCTCTGACCCAATCACTGAGTTGCCTCCATTGTAAAAGTATTATAATTCTTTTAAAGTGAATCACATCAATCTTGAAAACCCCTCAATCATCTTTGAAGAATCTATTAAAAAGAAGTCTATATAGGTATGCTGTAACTCTCTGACGAATGTCAGACACTATTATGTGGGTACCTTGTGACAGACAACAACTAACTGGACTTCATTTCCTGAATTATGTCTTGCCATCTAACTGGGAATAAAGAATTTTTTAAGAAGTCAGTCAGAACTGGTAGAGAAGTCAAAGAAGAGAGACACACTGACAACTGTTAGAAATTCTAGAGGCTGCAGAGTGTCAATCACTACCAAGGGGCCCGAGAGCCATATTAAAGGCAGGAAAAAAACAAGAGCAACCATGCAACACCTTTGCTGCAGAAAGTCAGGACATCAGAGTTACAAAGCATTAGGTTCTATGGGTACAAACAGAAGCATACACAGGGTGTATGTAAAATCTGATGGACAGATAAAAGCAGCAGACTACTACCATTTTCATCTGGCCACATCCAGTCCAGATTTTTGCATTGTTAACCATGTCAGAATCCCAACTTATGGGATCCTGAATTCAAAACCACCTCCACTTTTAATAAGATGGGAGTCTTTTAAAGCACAAGAAAAATGATACTGACCTCCAGATAGCTGTTTCAATTTTTTATTTTTGTTCCAAAACAGAAAAAAACCCCAAAGCATTTACATTAATATCTTTTTATTGCAGTGTAGGTGTAATAAGTGTCACCCAAGATGACAGGGAAATGTGAAAAGGGAGGTCAACTTCTGAGCAAGCCCAACCCTATATTTGGGAGTAATAACAGTCTCTCCAGACTGGTTTAGCCTTTAGAGATCTGTGACTAAAAACACTTGCTAGTTAACGAGTAATCCAAGTGAGTCCATTTTAAAATTTAGAGACCTGGTATCATAAAACTTCCATTAGAAATATGATTAGCGTGTGTGGAAAGAAATGTTACCTTGAATAATGCAATAAGGCTCCTTCCATTAGGTGTTTGTATTGGTCATAGGACCTACCACTGGTGAATAAGAATCTTATTTTGCATTGCAACAGCTCACTTCACCATGCTTCATACACGAGCTACATACGGTAGGAGAACATGCAGAAATTCAACATGGACCCAGGGGTGGAAAACTCAAGGACAATGTTTAAATTTAGAAGTAGTTGAAGGAAGAAGCACTTGACCTGACCTTTTTTATCCTGCATATGTTCTTAACAAAGTATTCTTATTCACTCAGCTGATATTAAGGAGCATTTTCTACTGAACCTGCATGGAACAATGGTGACTGAGTGAATGATTATGCAAATCACACATCCGTATTCCCAATAGGCATTACACAGCACAAATCCCAGGCTCCTTCCTGTTAAGAAAGAACTACTGAGAAAATGAATCAGCCAAGTATCAACTGTTTCAAACATTACCAGTATTCTACATTTGAAGTATAATTAAACTGCCTTGAATTTGCATTATAAAAGTATTTTCAAAATACTTCTGTGGTTATTTACAACATTGATAGCTCTTTACTTAGAATATACTGTGCTTGTGTATTTAAAACCTGTTTTAACAGAGCTATGCAGATTATGATAATGACAATACACTGCTGGACTAGAAGCAGATATAATACTTTAATCCTTCACTGTGACACTTGAGGAGTGAAAAAAACCCATGGTTTTGGTTTGGTGACTGCTTGGCTGTCAGAGTAGGATTGCACAACCCACACTCCCTGTCCCCAAGCATTTGAAATTCTGAAAACAGAATCTAAAGTCAGAATATGAATGAAGTAGAAGATGCTGATAGAAGTATATTTTTTTCCCCTTGGGAGCAGTATGGCAACTACATTGAAGCTTTTCTGCTGCACAGCGGCTTCCAGCTCCTCCTTTTTGTTACCCATGCTGGGTGCCCTGGTGTAGATGCTTCAGCTGGGCTGCTGATTTTGCCCCCAAACACTGGCAAGCTGCCCTCAGGCTCATGTCTAGTGAGCCTGGTCTTATACCCCTCAAAACTAATTTATAGCCCTCCCAATCAGCCCGCCAACTCATGGACTAGAATTCTTTTCCCCTTTTTAGACAGGTGGATCTCTTTTTTTTCTTGTATGTTGATCTGATTTGAATAGTTTTCTTAGATTAGCTAAGATACTACTGCATGAGTATTCATTAATGTCCAATTAGCATTTTTAAATCCTTACATTTTGATTTAAACATGCATGAAGTCTAATCTCTGTAACTGCAACTAGACTCGCTTATTTAATAAATTTTGAACTGATGAGTGTATTGTTCTAAAATTGTTTATCATCATATATTTCACAGAAAAATGAGATTATAAAAAGTAGATGGCAATACACTGTTGTAAAACTTTTTCTAGAAGCGAGGTGGTCTTGGTCAGTTTTGGGGTTTTTAACAATATATTTTTTTCTTCTAATTTGATATGAAAACAATATTAGCCCCAGGTTATCCAAATATCTCAGTATCATAAAGAGCGGTAGAAGTTTATCTGCTATAGAGGACATTCTGCCATGAATGTGGCTGTGACATTTCTGCTTATTGAAAAGAACCAAAGATTCTCATTCCCTTCTCTCAACTAATAATAACTTTTAAGACAATCAGGAGTTTGTACACTGGTGTAAACCTCACTGTACAGATTGGTAGAGTTCTGCTCATTTCCTGTTTTTAAGGTAATTAAAATCAGGCCAAATAACAGCAAATTTCTCTATAAAAATCCTTTTACATAAAGAAAAACACCAGGGCCAAAAACGGTGTAAACATGTATTTAACATGCAGCTAAAAAAATGTAGAAGTGTTGAATTTAGAGACAATTAAGTCACAGCCAGATCTGATATCCACATTTCCTAAAGACAGGTCTGATCAGTCTGTTCTCCTTTACCATATCATGGTTGCTATTTACATTTTAGTCTTAAGCCAAGGACTGAGAAAAATTAAAGTTAACTGTTGCCACGCTATTGGCCAGGAAAGCTCAAGACAGAGCAATGAGTTTAAGGTGCCTGGGTACTCTGGTGTGCACCTTTTGACCAGGGCAAGGATATACAAAGGAGGCCGTGCCTGCAGCTTGAACAGCTGTGGCAGTGGGGCTTCACCATTTGCGTAATTTCTTTGTCACTTGGAAGAGCCCAGCTTCTCAACTGGTTGTTTGTGGAGCATGATGATGGTAATAAGGGTGGGCTGTCCTTCAGCTGTTAGATTTAGTACTTGGGTAGCCCTGTAGTCCAGTATTGACATTGCCAGCAACTGGCCACAGGCTGAGTGTTTGCAGGACCTCAGGACTGACCTTTGTCACAATTGCTACATTTGACATTTTCCTGACCTGCCTGCAGCATTTTTTCACTTGGCTTAGCTGTGACTTTTTTTTTTTAATTAACCAAGTGTTTATTGCTGATTTGTTTTGCTTCTTTTGTCCTTACCTTGTGCAATTACAACTTTATATACAAAGCAGTCACAAATATCTATTCTTTACAAATATATCATTCTACAACTAACATAACAAGGTGCCTAGAGAAAAGAGTACTGACAGGAAAGCAGAGACCTTGATTTGTGGTTACCTCCACAAATGTAACCTCAAATTCTGCATGCAGTCTCATCCTCTCAAGGCTATCTTATCAAGCATATCCTTTTTTCATGTAGAATATGCAAAGTGTGTTCAGACATCACATTTCCTGGATTTCTCATATGCCTATTAAACACGCACAAGGCTCACCATTGGTGCTTACACTGTCTCTCCTGATTTCCTTGCAGCCTTTATTCTGCTTCCGGCTCAAGAGCAGCAAGTTGCAATTGCATCTGAACTACCCCAGACATTGCCCAGGAATCTACAGACAAACATACAGCACAGAACAAGCCCTCCCATAGCTGGGTGTCTTCATTTGTCTTTGCTGTTGAACAGTTTATAACACTTAAGCTTGTATAAAACAACCACAGAATATTAAGGGACATTCTGTTGATGAACAGGGTTAAGCTCCAACTTAGATAGGAAGGAATTTGGAGTGAATTTTTCCAGGGTTTGTGATTGGTTTTTTGTACTTTGTCATGCATTAGGGAGTTTTGAAAGTCTTCAGAAGACCAATTCTTAAGAGTGACTGAAGGGAAAAGTTGGGAAATCTAATTAACATTTCAGGGTGAAAAACAGTTCTTTTATCATTCAATGTTTTCTATAATAAAAAAATGACAACTAGAAGCATCTTAATTGAAAATGTTTCCATTAATATTTCAGCTAAGCTTCACAGCAAGACATACCTCTTCATAAGTACATGAAGAGGTTGTTAAAAATGCTTGCAATGTAATGGTTTGCTGATAACAGTAAAATGTGCAGCTGAGCTCAACAGGATTGATTCAAGTACAGGGCATGTTGCTGGAGGTGTGTGAAAGTCAAACCAGTCAAAAATATGGAAATTAATACTTCAATCAGCTTAGCATAAAGTTCATCCAAAATCTTGTTAGACATTTGTGAACCCATCCTCCCTCCATCTGCAGTGAACTTGCAGAATTTAGCTAACAAAAGCCCCTTTATTCTCTGTGTGAGGCCTGCATATTTTGGAGGATTTCAGGCAACTTTTCAAAAACATTGAAAATCCAGTAATAACCTACGTATCTACTGTACTGAAATCATACAAACACTGCCTGAAATGTTTGAGAATCTCAAACTGAGAATCCTCACAGCACTGAGAATCCTCACAGCATTTTCCAAAATTTGACACTAAGAGTGTGCAAGACTTATTCATCTGATTAAAACTGCTTATATTAAATGTTTTATCAAAACCCCTTATATTTTCCTTATTCTTAGCCTTGGGTATGTGGAAGAGGGGGATTCTTGAATAAGGGAGTCTGAAGAATGTATTTTTAATAGAAAATATTACTGTTGTCTTTGAAAGACACCATGTTTGCAGATTCTGTATTTTCTCTCATAACTGTACTATGTAAATATAGAGAGAGAAACCATCACAACTGCTCTTAAGATTCAAATCTCTTAGCCAGTTCCAACACAACCCTTACAACAATATCTTGGTGCCCCAGATAGATTTATTCATTTTGTGCATGTACACAACATAAATCACACAAAGATTATCATAATCATCTTTACTTAAATATAGGAAACAAAAACACAGGTGCCAAGAATGAGATCAACAACAGGACTTGCATGTTGCTAGATTGGACATTATGCTATATTTTCTAGCAATTGGTTTTTGGTTTTTTTTAATTCCCATTTTTGGAAAAGCATTGCTCTGGTTAGACCCATCAGATATAGGAGGTCTGGCTCTTCAGTTAATGTTTTCCCAACTTGCACGCACTGAGGTGACTCCAATACTCCAGCAATGTGTTGCGTAAAGGAGCAAGCACTTTTAGACTGGCTTATAATATATTTCAGAGCTTAGGAAGCAACCCTCTAACCTCTGTGGCCAACCAAATAAGTTTTATGAAGCTGAGTTTTGCACTTGTGTATTTACGTGCGATAATGCTGCCGCTTGGACAAAAGAAAGGAAAGCCAGGATGGCAGTAGAAGCACCCTCTCCCCACTACATCCTTTCTTCACCTCTCATCATAAGCAAACCCATGAAAAGGTGTTACTGGTCCCTAAAAGAACGTAACCTTGAGAATTAGACATTTAAAGACTGACAAAGAGCACACATCCATCATCCATCGATGTTGGCAGGAAGTAGGACAGATAAGAAAGTGCAACTCCTGTTATGACCCTACAGTTAATGGCAACTGAGAAAGAAGAGAGGAATCACTCCAACATCATCTCTCACATCTCAGGACACAAGACTAAGTCAACACTTCTACTTAAATCATAGACTAATTCATTGTGGAAAGACAACTAGGGCTGAAATTAGAGAAAACTGGGAAGCTATATTTACATTCCAGCAGAAGTTATAACAGTATGGAAATTATAGGATGAAAGCCCCTTGAAAGTTCTTCATTTCTCAATTTACTTCTCACAATGTTTTGCTACCAGAGACTCAGCAAACATGAGTAATTTTGAAATTTAAAGTGTCCTCTCACACTTTCATATCACCTTTCCCCAAGGCAGTGATGGATGCCACAGAACTGTGTCAGTGTGAATTCAGCTGCAACATGTGGATGATTATACCTTCATTCCACTTGACTTTTGGGCTAGATAACTAGGCCTAAAGCTGCTTAAGTATTTAAGTCCATTCCAAAAACCAGTTCTTATTGTTGATTTACCACCTGAGCAATACTTATAACACACAGGAAAAAAAATAGCAAGTATTGACATAGATTCACACATGAGCTGTTTAGGAAAATATGTGGTGTTCAAGTTGACTGCATATATTCCAGGACATAGCAGTTGCTTTGCAGTATCAGTGCAGAGCACCCCTGGAAACAGAAATATGATGAAAAGAGTAGTGTGTGTCAACCTCAACAGACAGTTCTAACAAAAGCCATAGCTATTATTAGAAACAAAGCTAGGAATGCTGCAGAGCCTTGTGGACAGTGAAACATCATCAGCTCCTGCTATTTTGTCATAATGTGACCCAATGCAGCATAAGATCAATACAGCAGGCACTGAATCCCTGGAGAAAGATTTCAGTGAAAAACATAGTGATTTCTCTATGGAGGTAACCAACCACATGAAGAATCTTTTGTTGTTAAAGCAAAAACCCTCTTCATCATGGATAACAGATGAAAAGTAGAACTTTGTGCTATTCACTTCTGCT
Source organism: Lycocorax pyrrhopterus obiensis (assembly GCA_014706295.1). Classification (NCBI taxonomy): domain Eukaryota; kingdom Metazoa; phylum Chordata; class Aves; order Passeriformes; family Paradisaeidae; genus Lycocorax; species Lycocorax pyrrhopterus. The sequence goes on from JACSVZ010000002.1 coordinate 73,538,211, forward strand.
TTATTTAGCAAAACCATTGAAAGTTTACTCTTAATTACATGAACAATGTAGGTGTACTTCAATGACCAAGTAGTTTTAAGTCAGAAAATAATGATGAGAAAAATTTTAGGAGAGACTGCTTTTTCACAGCAGCTTTTACAGTGTAGTCAGAGTGCAAGTCACAAGGCTCCACCTGATTATTTGAGAGATAGGTTTAGAAACTGCAGATGACAACAGATATTCAATAAGAATGAGACACGATTTTTGGATACATGTACCATGAGGAGCCTTTGTCAGTGAGAAATGTAAACATCAAAACTAAAGCTGGATGGTCATTATTGTCTTGAATCTTATGAGCCAATGCTACTGGTAATTTTGACTATAGCCCTGGACTAGTTTACCATTTGCAAAATTGAAAGGTGAGTAAAAGGTTAAGTTTACACCCTTACCTGTTCACTAACAATTGAACACAAAGCCCCGCTTAATTTCCAAGTTACATAACACTGCTTAACAGACTGTTTTAGCTACAATACTAGGTAACTCTTGACATGCTAATACTCTGATGTTTAAAACCTTGCTGATTCTAGTTAACGCACCAAGGCATCCATCTCATCTTTGTGATTTGCATCCAAACCTCCTACTTATGATTTTTCCAAACACTACCTCACTTTAGCAACTGTTATACAAGACTTAATTGCTAATTTTATGATGATTTGTTTACAACAAAGTGATTGACAAATCACACAAATCCTCAATATATTAATTTTTGCGAGAGCTTTAACATGCAATGTGCCCTTGAATACATTCTTGTGGTGTGGAACTTGAGAACTGATAATACAACAAAAGGATGCTTGGAAGGAATGAATCCACAGTTTTTAAAGCTTTGAAAAGCAAGGCTCAAGTAGTGACTATTGGACAAACCAATTGTGTTCAATGAATTAAATACGGATACTCTAGAACTTGGATTCGCCTAGAGTTAAATAAAAATTGGTGAAACTCAGTTCTTGAAGAACAGCAAAGAGAAAATAATCTTGCAGAAAATAAGAATGTGTAACAAGAATGATACAAGTTTGTTCTTACTAAAAATGGTAGATTGGTTTCTAATGAAAATAAATCATAATATGAACTGAAGTTAAAATTGTGATTTAAAAAAAAAACAGATAAGCCTGTAAAAGAACAATAGCCTCATCAAAATAGCTATCTCCCACAGGGTTTAAACCTCCAATACACCTAATGCTCTGCTGTTTCAAGTGGAAGTATGCTGTTTTACATGTAGAATCAACAGTGGAGTAGGCAAGCCAGAGAGGAAACCAGCTGTGGCTACTGATAACCTGGAGAACTACTTATCCACCTCTGCCAACCCCATGAGCTCTCCAGAGGATTGGGCATGTTTTTACAATGTCAGGAATGTATTCACAGAAGTAGATTTTTTTAAAAGGTGCATTATTTTATTATGTTTATTATTTGGGAGCCTAGTAAAAATTAGTCATTGCTCCCCTCAATTAAAATAATTTTTCATCAAATATGTGTGGATGTGACATGAAGCTTAGTCTAGGCATTAAAATATATATTTTTATATATTTTTATATATATATAAAATATATATTATTTTATATAATATATATATTAAGAATACATAATTTTCCAATATATAATCTATAAATGGATTTTTTTATTTTTCTGAAACAAAGTTCCCTTAGGGATGCATCTATAACTTAAGAGACAGACTGTTACACGTAGGTTTGACCACAGAGCTGTGGGAGCCATTCTGCTGTGGCTTCTGCATGTAAGGGCTTTCACATATTGGTTCTGTGATGGCTAGTTGAACAAAGCTTAAAACCAGCAGGGTCCAGGTGCTAGTAAATACAGGCACATTCACCCAATAAACACTGTCTTTAGCCCCTATAAGACCAGCTGGGTGTGTATAGCCGCACAAGTCTTTTTCTAGATCTAGATCCAAGCTATTTGTTCAGAGGCACAGACTCATATAGTAGAGATTAATTCTTAGATTCCTGTTTAAGACCTTGTATTTCTAAACACATTGATAGCAAGCAGATACAGCCAGTAGGGGATTTGTTTAGATAAAGTTTAGACATCAGTGTAGATGAACATAGAAAAGATAAAATTTAGCATATACTGGACAGAACTTCTGGCTACAAGCAATCAACTAGTAAGATTGAGTATTTGCACAACTGTTTTATAATCACAAACAAGAGCAAATTCAGTTCTTCACACAAGTATACAACTAAAAGCACAAACCCATGAACCTTGCTTGCATTCTGCCTTAGTAGCACAACAGCAGTTAGCAGTTTACCACCAATGACTTCAGATTTTTTCCTCAACTTCAAACACGCTTCATACTGAGAAAGATGGATTATTTTTGTCAGCCTAAAACCACTCAAACAGAAAAAAAGATCAGTTCACAGCCTAGCAGAACACCAGCCAAAACCAATTCAGTATTAGAACAGAGACTACAAAACATGAACCAGTGTCTTTTATACTTGCTTAAGTACTGCTACCTCAAGGAAGTCTTTATGGTTCACTCCTGAAATTTCTCATTCCTTCTTCAGGATCTCAGCCACCACTCACTCACCTCATAAATGCCAGATCTGCTTTGTCAGATTCAAATCCCAGAGGAAGCCTGCACTACAGCTTTCCCACATAGCCTTAGCAGGAAACTTGTCATGGAGGTCACGTCTTCCTCCCACAGTATATTTCAAAAAGAAAACACAGTTTCTACTACAATAAATAAATAGATATTTAAAAAGCAACAACAAACCCTTTATTTGAATTTTCATATGCAGTTAACAGAAACTTGAGTCACCTCTTTCCTCAACATACAGAATAAGCAGTGTGCCAGCCTACTCTTTCCCTTTTAAGTAATTTGAGACATCTGGTGACCATTTGCTAATGGAAAATAATCAACTAATTTATACTTTGTCAACAGATCTGTTTTTATATGCTAAGTGGTTTGGCTTGTTGAATGTATTTTGGTTATATTATATAGAAAAAACACAAGGCCGTTCTCTTACTGAGAAGACACTGGATTTTATTTTCAAGTCTTTTATATTTTCTCTAATTTTTATATAGTAATATTATTTCCTGATTTTGCCTACTGAGTACTTTCTTGAGTATTGCAGCATTACCTACTGTGTCTGTCTTAGTCTTAGGTAATAATATAATGGACGGTATGATGCCTGACTGATTTATTTCCAGCCCAAACTCTTCATATAAGGATATGTTTCAAAAAAACCCATATATGCTGCAATGGGAACAAAATCTGCCTTTATTCTGAACTGAAAAAAGTTATGATATCCAAAAGTTCATTAAACACATGTGAGAACACTAGTTAACAAAAAACTAGTAATGAAGAAATTATTTTATATTCCTTATGTCTATTGACACTTTCGGAGGGACTGTGAATCAAAATCAGGACAATGTTTTGTTAATTCTGGGGGCATGGTACATTTAAAAGCGATTAACTGAGGGCAGAGAGAGAAGTGGAGTGTAGGAACTTAACCAATACAGACTAGTTTACCAATGTATTTATTGGATCTATAGCGTATTCTACTTCTTGAAGAGCTGCTTAAGTTCTTATTTTTTCTTCTATCTCTGAAATTTCTTAAAAGCTCTCAGTAACCAGCTCTCTTACAGTAGCTCAAATGGACCAAGTGCTGCCTTTTGAAAATTAAGTCCTTTCAAGAGGATAAATTTACAATATTTAAAAACTGTGCTAAATTATGCACATCTAACAGGCTTATCACTACTATAAATTGTATAAAACATTATGGATCCAAGGTATGCTTCTGTGAACACAGCTTTATAGTGGAGTGGCAACTTGAGGCAACATAGCTCTCTGTTTAATTTTTTAGCTGAAGCTGAATATGTAGTAGAAGGCCCTTTCCTGAAGAAATCTATGGCTGAAGTAGAATTTAACTAAAATTCCCAAATGCCTGCAACCAGCAGTAAAAAAGATAACTTGCTTTTTTGATCCTGCCAGCACCACACAGAGATACAGATCTTCCACAAACAGGTCTATTAAAATTTCCTAGGGAGCAACGAGATCAAAAGCGAGTGGGCAAGTACTGGAAGTACACATAGCTACTCTTTAGGAAATGTTTAGGGAATGAAACAGGAGTGGGTGAAAGCATGAGATCAGTCAGAGGCTAGGAAGCAGAAACATACACTATGCATCAGTAGGCATTAAGAATGATGGATAGCTGAGCCCTTCTGAGGTCAGGAGCTACTTGCAAAGCTTGTGTTCACTGCTGCTGAGTGAATTCATTACATTAAGTTTGTAAACTGTGGAGGGCTGTGAACTCTTGGCACACGAGCCTGCTGTGCTCCCTTGGAGAAAAAACGCCTGAGGGCAAAAGGACTCTCTCCAGCAACTTCTAGGTTATAGTGACCAACCCCAGCACGCCTTGTTCCCTTATGGTAACACCTTGTACCCAGTTGGCTAATTGGTTTCTACCCCACCCCCTGCCTTTCCCATAAAAAGGCCCTGAGTCTGCCCTGAAAGCTAGGGAGTGTCTGTCCTTGGCCTCCCCTTTGCAGGGACTGCTGTACAATTAAAGCTTCCTCTGTGGAATTGCCATGCAGGTCTCCTGTGTCTCTGTCCCCGAGTTTGCCTCGGGTGATCTCACAAAGAGCCGAATCACAAGAGCTGAAATCACTAAGTAGGTGAGAAATCGCTGCACTTGCTGAGATCACTCGCTGTCAAGGGGGGCTTGCCCTTACCCTTAGGGGAGTTGTTCTCTGCAGGACGCTCTCTCTAGGAAGGTCGTGGCATACTGGTGCTTGACCAGCATCAGACCCCCTTGAGACAGTAAACCTCTATGCAAGATAAAAGAGCAGAAGAAATAGTTTACTGTTGTAAGCAAACCTTTCCTTCCAGAATGAACATTAGTTGCACTAAGTTTGTATATACAGTATTTTTTATTTTGTTTACTCCTTTACATTAGTATAATACTGTAGTAGAGGTGGCAGCTGACTTGGAGTTCCTTTATCTGCAATCCTGCTGTTTAAGGCTATTCATTTCCTGGTAAGTTTTGGTGCTTTTTGGTTTGTCTGGGTTTTTTAAAGTAAACTAGCTAATAACCATCTCTGGTAATTAATTTTGGAAAGTGATTAAAGTCAAAAAACAAAAGAAGAAGAAAGTCCTCTTTGACCTGCATTACAATCAGCCACTCACTGTGTAACTATATGAAGTATCAAAGACAATTCTGAAGCTTAGCTTGCACAAAGGTGAGAAAGAAAAAATGGTGGGAGTGCAACTGAACTAAAAGCTTTTAAATAGAAATAAGATCCATAATAAAACAAAAAAAATTCATTCCTATGATTCCCTTATATCATGTGTAAGCTGAATTCACTATCATGCAGCATACCTTGAATCAAGAAGATAAGTTTTAATTATCAAAAGCAATTTCACTGGGTGTGACAATAGATACAGGCTTTTCTGTGTGGTTTCAGATACATATATGTGATCATATGCCACAAAATGGGAAATCTGATTGCTTTGCTGATGTACTGCAGGGTGAATTACTCTTAGTTTATTGTAATTCACATAGGAAAGTGGAATGTAGAACCTTTCAATTTTTAGATCATCACATTAAGGAAGAGATGTGCCTTTTTCTAAGAAAATATACTGCCTTCAGTCTAAAACTCAATGCACCTAAGCATTCCATAGCATTAAGGCTGTTTATGAATATTTTGGGGTTACTTCACATTTTATTATTAAGAATTAGTACCATTGCAAAATGTCAGCCAGCATTAGTGTTATAGTGGGAAAAGATTTATTGCCAAGGACTCCAAAACCATCCTGCCTTGTATGAGAAATAGCATGGCCAGCAGGATCAGGGAAGTGATTTTCCCACTCTGCTTAGCACTGGTGAGGGCAAATCCCAAATCCTGTGTCCAGTTCTGGGCCCCTCACTATAAGGCAGACACTGAGGCGCTGAAGCGTGTCCAGAGAAGAGCAATGGAGCTGGTGAAGGGTCTGGAGCACAGAATACCAGCTTTCCTGTCACTCTTATCACCCATGAAATGCTATTTGTGTCCTGGTGATGCTTGGAACCACTTCTTATTACCCAACATGTGCTTTTAGCACCATGACCTTAACTATGGTTTATGATTTTTCCATATGCTTTCAAAAGACACAATTACTTGGAAACGTGTAAATTGCACATTTTTTTTTTTTGTTTTCTATGTTAGAAGAAAGAAACTGGAATTAATGCAACATGCTCATGCCTGAGGAACTAAGGAGGAACTAAGTGCTGGCTTTACAGTCAGACATATCTTTCAGAAATGTAACTTAAGAACAGACTCAGAAACTCCATAAGTTATAGAGCATGACATAGTTATGAAGGAATAGTTTTCCAGCTCCAGTGTTGCCTAACAGCTAGCATTTCTTTCCACCTTCTTTTCCTTCCACTCTGCTTAACAGGTCATTTAATTTGAGGAGCATTAGTCTTTCAGTTTAGAAGGACGTTTATACAAACACTCAAGTCCCTCTCTGAAAGCTCTGTTAGTTCTTCACAAGCCACTGACAGCTTAAGACCTTTGTTGACTCAAGATCATCATAACTACAAGACTAACAAGAAAGAAGACTTAGGACTTAAGAGAAATCTTTTTATAAGAACAGAAAAGGTAGCACCCAAATATCCACCTTGAAAGCTTTGCACATCTTGAAAGAAATTAATGCATCCACAAAATGGATACAAGCATTTAGCCTATTTCTCCTTTTAGAATCTGAAAAAAATTCAGTTGCCCCTTCCACAAGGAAAAGGCTGTACAATACCCTGTAAGAACCTCTCTTCTTTTTGTTGTGATAAAGTATTGTCAGCTCATAAATAAAAAAAAAAAATCACTCTACCTCAAATCTCATCTATGAGAGCAAAAATCAGAGCTGCTGGAAAATTTAAGGCTAAGACCCTAAACGACACTTTTATCTTCTCTATGAAGTAAAAATCCCCAGAGGATTTCCACAGCTGCCTTTCACCCCAGTAAAAAAAATAACTTTGATCATAGATAGTGTGTAATTATTTGGTCTAATGAGTGCAAACAATACAGACAAAGCAAGAAAAGGTAATACAAAAAGCATTTATAAAACAGCTAAAGTACTTTAGGCTTACTTTTGAAAACACAAGGTTATCAGACAAACAATAGCGAAATAACATTTTATGTCAAATAGTATTTCTCATTGCACTATGCATACTGTCCAGGCTACATACTCAAGAGTCTTGACCCTTTCAGAAAGGATAAGCAACAATCAAATATATTTATATTTGTATTTGTATTTATATTTATATTTATATTTATATTTGTTTTTTTAAGAAAATAATAGATGAATTGGGTTGAGGAAAGGATGGGATAAGATGGGAAGAGCACAAGAGTCTTCAAAATTACTGTAATCACTTTCAACAACCTTAGAAACATAAGTATGAAGTACAAATGTAGCAGTGACTCTAAATGCTCTTCTAAAAGAGCTAGTGAAGTTTACCACTAGGAGGTGGCACTGCAGAAAAAAACAGTTGTATTCAGGAGAATAGACAACAACTCTTCATATTACTCCATCAGGAAAAACTGTAGATGCAATACTGAGGTTTCAGGCTGTTCTTGGTCCACAATGGAGCAAGCACTTTGACGTGGTCATGCCTCAGACTTTTTCTTTGATGAAAGTTTCCCAAAGACTAAAATGTCCTTAAACTTGAAACAAAAACCAAACAAAAAACACCCCAACCAACCAAAACAAAACAAAACCCACACATATTTTATTAGAATAGAGAGAATGTTTTCCCTTTTACACAGACACTCAGAATGACTAATCAACCAAACAAGAAATTATTACAAACTTGCAGCCATGTTGGCCATGGTAGACCAAGAACAAGATAGACTGCTGGCTTATAGACCCCTCTCAGGACCTTCTTTCTCTCACAAGCTCTCTTCCCTCAAGAACGCACCAACAGGTAGGTGCCTGCTCTCCTAAAAGGGAGTATAACATGTAGATGTGGAATTGTGCATCACAAACTCTTTACTATATCAGTAACATTAGGTCTGGGGAATGACAAAATCTTGGCTTAATTTAGCTAATGTCAATAGCAAATGGTTGCTATGTGCAAGAGTCAAGATTATGTGAAAACGTTTGTAAGATCAGGTCTATTAATGAAGACTGACAGCTGAATTATGAAGATGGAATTAAACAGAAGTAAAAGGGGAATATTAAACAAATTAATCACTCATAGCAGAAAAGACTTCTCTGGAGTTTTGCTCTATGTTTGATCTGATTATTATTGCACGAAATGCTTTTTTGTTCTAAAGTTTTTCCTAGTACTGTACTGGTTTTGCCTAGGCTAGAGTTAATTTTCCTCAGAGTAACTTTTATGGAGTTGTGGTTTATATGTGTGAGGAAAGCAGTCTTGATAACACTCTAACGTTTTGGTCATGGTGAACAGTGCGCACACACTGTTAAGGCCTTTTCTATTTCTCACTCTGTCCTGCCAGTGAGTAGCCTGGGGATGCACAACAAGTTGGGAGGCAACAAAGCCAGGACAGATGATCTCAACTAACCAAAGGGATATTCCATTCCATACCATATGGTGTCATGTTCCACAAAAAAAATTGGTGGGTCAGTTTACTTGGGCTACAATTGCTCAGGGACTGGTGGAGCATTTGTTTGGCTTTTTTTCCTTTGAATTAGTGTTTTGGGGAGTTTTTTGTCTGTTTGTTTGGAAGGTTGGTTTTTTTTGGGGGGGGGGAGCTTGGAGGGAGGGGTGTGTTTGTGTGTTTCTGTTTTTTACTTGTTAAACTACCTATCTCAACCCATGAGTTTTCTCTCCTTTATGCTTCTGATTCTCCCACCTCACTCAGAGGGAGTGAGGGAGCTGTTGTGTGGTGCTTAGCTGCCTAGCAGGGCTAAACTACAAGTACTATTTGCAAATTTTAAAGTACTCAAGAAACACTAAAGTGTTTGTTTCTCATGGTATCTTCAAGTAGCTGAATGTAGTATTTCAGTAATTAACTGGTTTTTAAGTGCTATTAGCTGATGCTTCAATGTTATAATGGCTTCCAGCATAATGGCAGATCATAGATTTGTAAAACAAATATTGTAGATATTAATTTCAGAACTATCAGAGATCAAATGGGTAGTGATGTTATTTTAGTTATTTTTATATCTTGCTTATTATTCTAATAAAGCAACAGTGTAAATCTTTAATAGCATTAGAGTCAGGCTTGCAACTATATGGAGTCACATATCTGTTGTTTTTACATTAGTGCTTTGTCTAACTTCATATGAGTTCCAAAACTAACATTTTCACACTAGCAAATGACAAATTATTATATATATATATATATATATATATATATATATATATATCTCTTCCAAAACTTTTTTTCATAGAATGAGGTTTCATTCCAAATCTGATTGAATTTTTTGCTTTGGAATACCATGAACCAGAGAAATTCAGACCTTAAACATTCCTAAGATCCTCTTTGTCTCTTACTGTGCAATTACTTATGTTCATAACATCTTAATCACTTGCAAATTCTCCTAACTTAATAGTTTATCTTTCTCTATAGTCTTATCCAATTGGGAGAGCAAGCCTACACCTCTGTGTCTGGGCCTCTGTGAATTATTTTCTGATATTCAAACTCCCAGTAGTCCACAGGTCACTTTTCATACCATCATTTTTCCACTTTTTGTTTTGTCTATTTACTCTGCTGTCTCTGATCTGTACATCTGTATTTCACCATGGCTGGTGCTGCAACTTTGTGCCCTATTGTGCCCTATTGTCACCCCAAGACACCTATATAAAATACTTCTCCAGGAAATTGATGTTTCCCTGAAATTCACAAGCTGATTAGCCAGCCTTCTTTCCATATGGTTTTGCTGGTGTCATGGATGAGAAGTAGATGATTTCCTTGAATATCATACAAAGTCTTGTGATTAAGGAATACATATTGGCATCTACAGGTAGGCAGTACAGGTCACTGAGTCCTCACAAGATTCCTAATATAATTTAGGTTGGAAGCCACATCTGGACAGCTTAGCTCTTGCATAAAGAACATTAAATTCAAACTTAGATGTAGTTTCTCAGGACTTTGTACAGGTGAATTTTGAAAATTTCTAAGGATAAAGGTTCAACACACTATGAGCCCCTTTTCCAGTGTTTCTAAATGAGGAAAATTCCTTCTTTGTGTCCTGTTGCATTTCCCCTTCTCTAAATTGTGACCTTTTGATGTCTTTGCTTTTGCTCTGTGGATCTGAAAAGAGTTGGGATCCACCTCTACAGTCATTCCTTTGGACAGTGAAAAAGTAAAATATGATATCAATGGCCTTCTGTTTTTCAGGCTAAATAAACACAGTCCCCATAGAAGTTTCTTTTATGTTGTTCTCCAGCTCCTTCCCCATAACTGAGGTATGGTGAGACTCAGCTGACCCCATTCCAGTTTTCCAGCATTTTTCTTCTCCTACATATGCAAAACTAGAAAGAATAAGTGTAGCTTCATGAGTGCTAAAACGAAGGGAAGAAATGAGAGTCTTTGTCCTTGTGACTCTTTGCTTAATATTTCAGCCCAATATGTGGTTAACTTTCACTGCTGCAAGGAAACCTTTCTTATTCATATTCCATTCATCCCTCAAAACTCTCTGATTCTCTTTTGAATAGCTTCTACATACTATCTGAGCCCTGAGACTTCACAGGAATGTTCTTTCTGAACCAGTTTCTGCATTTGTGTTTGTTGGTGTTCATGGGATGCCTGTGGTCCAGTTCCTTCAGCTTGTTGAGGTCCTGATGAACAAATTCCTGAATCCATCTGCGTGTACTACTTCAGAGCATAAGCTGAGATCACAAGAATACACAGATGTGCAGGTTTAGTTAAATATGACCATTAGTCATGCTTAACTTATTTGTGGGTGTGTCTCAGATGATCCCCAATGTAGAAACGAAAACTGGAAGACAGTCCATTTCTAGATAGCATCCAATCTATAGAGAGACATCCCAGCAGCGTGGAGACAAACTGATGAACATATAGAAAGAAATAATAAATTAACAATGGTTTGCATAACAAGTGATTGTGAAAGCATAACAGGACCGATCCATTACAATTTCTTTCTAAATATCTTCTGTATCTGCTTTCAAGCTCCTTTTTCATCTTTGTGGAGGGGCTATGTAAATAAGTATGCTAGTTTGGAGGTGCTTGAACACTATAAAAAGAGAAAGAATAAATTACCTGAGACATATTCTTTCAAATGAAGTTTTTAAGGAAGAAAGATTGTAGGAGACACAGGGAATTTACAGAGAGGTTTATATAGATTTTTCAGAGGAAAACATATATCTTTGCAATATTAAACAAGACTTTTTTTTTTTTTAATTCTAGTGAAGTATTACATGTTAGACCTGGCTAGACAATGACAATTTAGTTCTGTGAGAAAACCTCAGATGGTAAAATAAGCCATTCTTCCACATTGAAATTGTTTCAGGTAATTTTTGTTTTGAAGTGATCCGGTTTTCTGGATCTTTTAATCATTCTCCTTATTTATCAAAGTAACCAGAAAGCCCAGCTGTGTTTCAAAAAACTTTTATTTTGGGAAGTTCATTGATATCAGTTGTTCCGTGAATTGTGTTTGCCCTTTGCAGAACAGTGAATTTAAGTCCAAAAGGCATATTTCTTTTAAAAGGGTCCAGTGCTGTTAAAAATTGTACGGGCAAGAAGAAAGCAAATCAAGGGGGATGATTATTCTCAAATTAATATTTAAGTATTTAAAGATTTTTATTATTTAAAAAAAATATTTTGAGTTGCTTCAGAGGATTCAGTCATGCATTGTGCTATAGGGGTCCAAAAAGAAAATATCTGCCCCAAAGTTGGGTGAAAAGAAATTGATCTGCTGTGCACCACTCTGAGGAAAGTCTGCAGCATGCAGGTGCTGCTATCAGAGAGGGGTATCCCTGGAGAAAGGATTCATACGAGTCATAGGAGTTTCCAGTAGTTGGGGTTAATGTAAATGTGTTACTCACTGTGTGCTTCTGCTGTCTGTAACCTGAACTCTAGGTTTTGTACCGCAAAGCTGTGTAACCATGGCTAAGGCTGCTGAGGCAACTGTTTTGTGATTAGAGAAATTGTGAGAAAGTAGGTTTGATTTGTACCGTGCAGTGTATAGTAAACAGAAGACTGTTGAGATGTCAACACAAAGAATGAAGAGAAGATAAACCAGAGCCCAAAATTATATGGAAGAATACAAAATGCTACAGGAAAAAAACAGTAGTATAAGACAACTCCACAGCTCTGAAGCTCCATTTCAGGGAGCAGCAGATGCCAGACCTTTCCTATCAGATCAGCTACTGTCTGCTGCCAAAGATGTTGGATGTCTTAAGTGTGACATGACGAGTTGGAGTCTGAAGTACACTTAAATAAGCATGTAAGTGCTTGGCCCGGTGGCTTGATAATGCTAGTTATCATTTGTGTATGATATACAATCAATGACAGCTTTATACTTTGAAGTTTTATATGGCAATTTTCAGAGTCTTTCAGTACGTGCAAAAAGATGCCCCAAAAAGTGACCCTGAGAGAGACAGATGGTTACATCAGTTGCTATTGCTCATGTCCCAGCTGCATACTAAGAATAAATTTAAGTTGGTTTTTTAAGAACTGCGGTAACATTCCTAGACACAAGCGGAGGCGTAAATAAAATGTGGTGACCTTGGGTGTAAATCTCTTCTGAGGTAATTCTGAAGTCATTGGTAAGATATATATGTGTACTGGGGAAACACTTTGAATCCTCTGTGACAGGGAGGCAAAACTGATCCTCAGAGTTCTTACCATCTGTTTGGGCAGGACAGTCAAAACTTTTAAGGTTAGCATAGAGAGTACTATAATGAAGAGATGCATGTATCTCATTTGCCAGTTACATACGGTAAAAAAATATAGAGTGTTTCAGTAAATGTATATGTATATAAGATTAAATATTTACCTGTATGGATATGCTGATATGTGGTGAGGTAGTGTGTTGCACTGTCAGTCCATTAGAGCATTTGCTATACCCGCCATTCAGATTTCAGCCGTCAGCAAACCTGTTAATGATTTCCATATCTCTGGTGAAATGGATGCACAGAAATCTGAAAATTTACTGAAAATTCATCTAGAGCAACAAAAAGATTAGCTGTTGTAGGCAAGAAAATGGATTCAGCATTCAAATCCACAGAACCATGAAGCAGAGAAAAAGTAGGCTACACAAACTTGGTGTAGGTTGGGAAAGACAAATAATGAGTGTTGTAAATAGGCCACCCTTAAGCACAATAATGGTCCATGCTGTTAAACTCATAACCTAAGGGCCACACCTAACTTTCATGTGCATTGATATTTATGTCAGGAAGGTAAGCTTTAATTGCTGCTACATTGCCCCAGGCTTGATTACTGCTTTTATTGTAAAAGGGAGGAGAGGAGGGATGTCACAATATATCTTTATTTATATTTAAGCAACTCCCAACAGAAGACATTACTGATACAACAAAATGGAATATAAATTATGTATACATTTATGTGTAGCAAACATAACACAATGTGCCTGTTCAGAATCTGGTTTGGACTCAAGAAGTAAAAAAGAGAAATTGCTTTGGTGTTTAATGAAATCTGTGATACATACTCCTACAGTCTTTCCCATGTAATTACTGAGGCATGAAACATTGACTTTGTATGTGCTCATACATTCTTTGATTACAGTAAAGCACTTTTAGGACTCATGTCTATTACTTGTGATGAACCACAGCCAGTGATTCAGTCATTGGGATAGAGAATTGGAACAGACGAAAAGAATTAACTACGGGACTGACCATGTGAAAGACTATAAAGAAGACATGCAGTCCTCCAGTGTTACCTTAAAGAAGAGTTGTTCCGGTCCTGTGCCTACAGGGCTTCTTACAGCACTCCATAGTGCCTTACAGCCAGTAGCACCTGGTTAGAACCTTTAAAGTCACAACAGACTTATCAGCGTCTCACATTCCCATTCTCACAGTGTTGAGGAAAGGAAGTGAATGGATATGACTGAAATCTTTTGTTGCTCTCTCTCTGACTCTGGTGATGTTTTATTGATTAATGCTCAATTCAAATAATATTTGAGTGGAGCGTAAATATCGGAATTACATAATCAAGTTTGAACATTGCTTTGGGACCTAAGAGAGAGTAACTCATACTGTGTCTGCATCAGAAAAGTTCAAATTACTGACTTTGAGGTAACTAGTTTTTTAATCTTATTATTACAATAATTCTTTCTACTTAAATAATATAATACCCAATTCCACATTCTAGAGAATTAGCAATAAATCCTTTTGAAACAATGCAGAAAGTTCATTCTTTCAAGTGGTTTTTCATGATGCTGTTAATAACTGTATTACAAATTAGTGATGTTTCTTGTACTACAGGCACATTTATACTATGCTATTAGGTATTATTTTCAAGAAAATATGAGAAGGGATTACAGGTTTCTAATAACTCTAAAGTCATGATAACTGAAGACAGAAATGAAAAAGATAAAGGCATAAAGATATCCTGCAAGGCAGGGAAATCCCTTTGGAAAACTCTATTGTACAGAATACAAAGCTTTTCAAAGAAAGAGTGTTTATGTGAGACAGTAAGAACAGTGAAAAAATCTATTCTTCTGAGCTATGAGATGCCAGCAATGACTTCCAAGGAGAAAATAAGGCAAAACAGAAGACACAAGTGATGTGTTACCACTCAAAGCAAAGGATTGTATGCATTAGATCTCTAAACATCACTCATTTTCAGACTGTAAGTATATAAATTAATTACAACATACGCTTATCTCTAGTATTCAAACTTTAAACAAAATTTCGTGCTCTGCTAGCAAATTATGTGAAATAAAATGCACCATGAAGAAGTTCTAAGATGCCCAGCTATAAAAGGAGATGAGAGCTATCTGCAGTAAGCCAGGAAGGCACTTTTTGAAGATAGTTTTTCTTCTTACAGAAGACAAGGACACTGAAAATTACAGTTCCCTTTACTTTTGTTCATTCTTGCCTTCTTCCTGTTTTGCCATAACAGTTGTAATTATTTTCAGCATGTTACTTTTTTTTACCGGAGAAAGCACAAAGCACTTGAAGAAGAAAACAACTTCTCCCTGCAGATGACACCAAAACACAAAGTAACACTGTTGTAATCTTGGCCTAGTTGAAGTTCAAAGAGACCAGTGGTGGATTGGTGTTCTTGTAAGTTTGTGCTATTTCCTGTTCAAAGGTTTATAAAATGCTGTGGATAAAGGACAAGTTCAAATTTTCTGGTGTTTGCCAGGCTAATCCAGTTCCATTCTTCCAACTCTGCTTAGAAAAAAAAATTAATACCCTGCCTCTCAGTCTATTCTCCTGAAATAACATCGGGAAGAGCTCTCTTACATTCCTATAACCCTAGCAGCTCTCTAACATGCATCTCAGTTCTGCCTTCAGGTGGGATCAAGCTTTCCTCCTAAGACTAAGCAGAGAAAGAACACTGCTGAGTCATTAGCGAACAAAGGTGACATTACAGCAATCATCTCAGGCAGTAAATCACTTTGCACACTGTGCCACAATGATGCTAATTAAACACAAAGCACTTAGTCCAGCCCATATTTCAGCTGAAGAATTGCCACCGAGGACAATATTACACCAACAATGAACTTGGCCTAATGTCCTTGGAAAGATCACTTCAGAGTGCCATTTCTGGAAAGAGAAATGGCATAGATACAGCGGTGAGACACAGAGGAAGGAAGAGGGCAGTAGTTCAGACCTTTTCATATGGATAAAAATCCTTGATTATATCCTGGAGATTCCTGCCTCTTTTAAAATTTAAATTAACCACAAAGCTCAGCCCTTGCTTCTCATATTGGCACTTGGTTGCTTTAAAAAAATATTCCGTAGCTAGGCAGATTAGAAAAAGAAAAGCTTTTTCCCTCACCTGATCTCATGAAAATTTGTTGAAGCGGAGGGAATAATACGGCCTTCTATATAACCTTTGCAATAGAATTGAAGGTTTGACTTGCCAGCGAGTTCTCAAAAAATCTGTGAATTTCTCAGAAAAGTACGTAACTTATGACAAAAGGTAAAAGAGGAGGACAGAGGAAAAACCATTGTTATCAGTGTCAGTTGAGTGAAGATACTTCATAAGGGTCATGAAGACAATCAGAGGGCTGGAGCACCTCTCCTGTGAGGAAAGAGTGAGAGTTTCAGGGTTGTTCAGCCTGGAGAAGAGGAGGCTCTGGGCAGACCTTGCTGCAGCCTTTCAGTACTTAGAGGGGACTTATAAGAAATCTGGGGACCAGCTTTTTAGCAGGGCCTGTTGCGTTAGGACAAAGGGTAAAGGTTTTAATTTGAAGAAGGGTCAATTTAGGTCAGATACAAAGAAGTTTCTTACGATGATGGTGGTAAAACACTGGAATAGGTTACCCAGGGAGAAGGCAGATTCCCCATCCCTGGAAACATTCAAGGGTCTCTGACCAACCTGATCTTGTTGAAGATGTTCTTGCTTAGTGCTGGAGGGTTGAACTGGATTTTCTTCTATGCTACATAAAAGTAGAATAGCCACCCAGGTTGACTGTCTGAGAAAACTTTTCCCATACATAGTTTTTTCTGATTTTATTTTTTTTTTTTCAGGGAGGGTTGTGACAGGGTGGGAAGAGAAATGCAGTTTAAACAACGCTGGTTTAAACTCATGACAACTCTGAAGCCAATGTAATAAACCACACCAGAATGTCCACTAGACAAGGAATCATGGTTGGATGGATTTCAAGGGAGGCAGGCAGCTCCTACAAATTCTTTTCTATTTTTTAAGTTGAATAAATTTCTAGTATGGAAATGAAAAGTGATAATTGCAGTTTTTAAAAAAAATTGGAAAATACCAAAATGTTGAAGGCATGATGTCAAGAGACTGATGAAAATGCTTATAAAAACAATGAACATTTTCTGCCTCGCACTCCACTTGCCAAAACAAATTAACTAAAATTTCAGACCGAATAGCTCACTCCACTCTTCCTTTGATTTTTGAAAAACCAAAATAAGATGTCCTATCCTGTCTTCTACCAACATTTTTTCTGGTACTCTTGCATTCTCTTTGCATGAACTGATGCAAACAAACCTGATGATCCAGTTTTCTGTTATTTATTCCTAGATTTCTGTTAGCTGCATCTTATGCTATCTGCAGGTCATATAGTTTGCAAGCTCCCTTGTTTTGTTAGTGTCCAATCTCTTGCCTTACTGTTATTCAGATTTTTGTCTCTTCAGAAAACTTGAGAAGATGCACTGGGTTGGCTACACCAAAGCCTGGTACCAAGTGGGTATTTTTGCTTAATTTATAGCCAAGCTGAATAAAGATATTGCTGGAACTTTGCTAACAAAATCTGCTGCTTCACTGAGCATTTTTAAAACAGCCAGTCATCAAGGTAGCTGAGCACGCAAACACATTTATACTTTTAAACATTTATCTAAAATGAAGTAAATGCAAATACCTTTTATGCTTACTTCACAGTTGATAATGAAAAAAAGCTTCAAAGTAAAGTAAAATAGGTCAGAAAAGGCTACAACTGAAGAAAAAGAGACTGTATTTTGAGTAGAAAGCCTTTTCTCTGTTGACTGAATGCATATGTCTTAGCTACAGCTGTAGCTAACTCAGAAATGCATTTGCAAGTGTACAGCATGTGGTATGTGGGGCTGATGATAGACAGATCAGCACACTGTCAAGACTGAAGATGAGAGATTTTCTTTCACAGAGTGACAGAAGAAGGATTAAAATACAGTAGGGAACCAATGTCTCCTAATGAACATAAAAGATTTGCAAAAAGCCTTGAGCTGTGTGACTCACTGAAATCTCAGTTCACTATCTAACAGGAAGAAAAATAGAAAAGGAACTGAAAATGTTTTTGTGTTTCATTTTCTAATCGAGAAAATAAATAGATTTATTTTAGAGAAAGAAAAAAGGATGTTCTGTTTCACTTCATCTTTTTCTGCTTAGATTTGGTTTGATATTTCTTACAAAATGGAAAGATATCAGAAAAAAACCAATGGGACCAGGAAAAATTCATTTAAACAAAATTTTTAGCTCTTTCAATCTGGAGGTGAAAAGAAGATGAAGGGCACAAAATCTGATTAAAGTTAAATTGCAAAAGGTTTCTGTGATACTCAACAGTTTTTTGTTATGGTTTTTGATTTTATGGAAAACTAAGTTGAACCTTAAAATTTAATTCAAGTGTACCCAGAATGCTCAGAAGACAGATAAAATACTCTGCAAAACAAATTCTGTGTCAGTTCTTTTATCAAAACTTCACTGTGATCAATGGAAAGCTAACTGAAAGTTTGAGAAGGCTTTAGCTTGCAATCCTGATAGCAGCTGCATAGAAAATGTAATGAGAGACTATCTGAGGTGTGTCAAAATATGTGATGGGGGATTCATATAGAGCAAGGCCTGAGTTCTCTCTCTTTCACAGCTACATCAGGTACAAAATATCTGCAAAAAACCACTTTGTTATTATCTTTTGAATTTTACATTTATAAAGGTTATTCTGAAGTAAGAAAGGACAAGAGTTTTCATTTTTACTTTCTAGGGGTACGGAATACGTGAGGCCACTTACCTTATCTTAAGCCAATGTAATGCTATAGCAGAAGCTGCTGTCTAAGCTATCCCCAGTATTAAAAAAGGAAGTCCCTTCTTTTGTGAAATTTACTACTGCCTTTGCCCAGTCTTGTAATGTGCAGCCTCTCATGGAACTGAGTTTCCTTTCTCCAAAGCTAGACTGATTTTAGCTGAGTTTTTCCCCTGTCGACTGATTCTTTTGGTCATTTCAAAGAGTAAAGAGAAGCCTAGGCAAATATATTAAGAGAAATACCTGGGTGAGAAAGCAACTGTCAGCTATCTGTGCTTAGCACATGCTAGGGCGTCATGCCAATATGTATTTCAACAAGCAGCAAGTATTCCTTACTAGGATATCAAGAAAGTGTACAGACTTCTGCAGCTACTTTGATTGTATTATACCATATACCTGTCCATTCCAGTAGCACATAATTTGAAATGAAAAAACTCCACAAGAAGTATTTGAGGTTGAAGAGTTTTTGTGCAAAATAGGCTGGAAGAGCATAACCATGTCTTCATTATTATTGAGAGGGTGCTATTTAGATTGTATACTTTTCAGTGCAAAGGCAACTGTATTTTGCCTGCGTGCTCCCATCTGCAGCACCTCCATTTCGGATAGCCAATATCAGCAGCTCACAGGTGTGCAAGTAAGCTGGCAAAATTAACTTCGATCATTGTCAAATCCTAGTGCTATAGGAGTGTATGCTGCATAGTGCAGACTTCATGACAGAAAGAAACTTTCATCTTAACTGCCAATACTCCTTTTGTTTTTAACATTATATGTTCTCTACAGAAAATCAGTTTCATTGTATCTATTTCCACTTTCTATTACTTATTCTAGCCGGCACAAGATCCTATACATCACTGAATCTTTTTATTTGGTACCCTCCTATTTTTTTGTTTCCTCAGTTCATCCCTGTGAGTAGCATATTCTAACCTGTAAAAGAATCCACTTAAATCTCAAAGCAAAGCTTAGGCAACACGAAGTGTGTGCACAGGTTCCCCGTAGCCCTTTGGAATACCTGCCATATGCTGTCATTTAAGAATACATTTCAGACAGATATCTTCTTAATGCCATTTCCCTTTGTTCATTAGCCAAATAGATACTGCATGAGGCACTGGGTTTTTTATTTTGTTACCATGTAAAGGGTAGTTCCAGTAATTAGCAAAGATGCTACAATGCAGTGTGTGCAGAAAGAGGGGGATTATGTCATTGGAGGTTCCCAGTTTGCACTGTCAAACATAACATACTCTGTCCCTCGTCAGAATATGTATCACAGAACAAACATGAAGATCTAAAGGCTGCTGATTTGGAATCAGGGGCAATGTAAAACTAGTTTTAAAAGCTGTACTTTGTATAGAAACATTACCAAAGAAGCATTTCTCTGTCTTGAAACGGAGGATTTCAAAATTTTGTCATATTTAGTAAGTTCTTCACAAGCTTAAAACTCCCATGAGAAACATGTCTCTGTACATACAAAATATTTTTTAAAAAAAAAATTACATGTGAGAAAAGCAATAAAATCCCTTTCTTTTTCCAGAAGGACTAATAAAGGGGCACTGTTTGTGAAAAATGTCTACCTTTCCTACCATGAATATGTGCTTACGTAACACATCTAATCAAGTAGGTAATGAAACTGATTTTCTAATACCCAGTTGTGAAATTCTAATAAACTTAAATAAATAACTAAAGAAAATACACAAGATGTCTTTGATTTCAGTGTTCCAACTTAGATCTTTTAAGATTTGGGGGAGAATCTAGTTTCTAGGTTTAGATGGCTTTATGATGTTCTCCAGTAAAAGAAACAACAATTTTCTCACACAGAATAAGGAACATATTGCAGAGAGTTGGAGGCAAAGGAATGTTCCAGTTTTTACTTTTTATCTAGCCCTTCACCCCAGGAAGTGCAACTTACTGTTATTTCAGCCTTCTGTTTAATTATTCTTGCTGTAGCTCATGAAATAAGGAGGAGTAACAGTGTCACTTGAGGTCAGATATTTTGGTTATTACTTGCAAACTGTGTCACATTAACTGGGCAGAATATTGGAAAATATGGAAGATGAAAATGCAAATCTGTTTAAATTTGACACAGGAGAGATAAATCCAGTACAAAAATTATTCTGCATTTCCTATTGAACAGAAAAGGAAAACATTAGCATCTAAAATTGGGTTATCGCTGAACTTTTTTTCCCCCTACAGAAAGGTTACTCTATTTTTATTATTTTCTGTGCAATTTATTTAAACTGCGTATTTGTCAGCATTCTGTGTTCAATCAGTTGGTCTTTTCTGTGCAGCTTCCCTTTATGAAATTACATATTTATTCAATGAAAATGATCCTACTTGAAAATGGCTTATTTTAATTTGATCGTTTAGCTCTGATTTCAGATTTTTTTTCAGATTTTTTAACAATTTTTTTATTCTCACTTGTTTTATATCTTTGATAGATTGTAATAGATTGTTGTGAAACATTTACTTTTGATGCAGTTTTCTTAGCTGAAATAAACTTTATTTTGTTTTTCTACTTAACTTTTGTATGCCATGAGTTTTTCACTGTCATTGATATTGGAAATAAGAAAAAATTGATGTTCCATATTGTATATACTGTTTTGTGAATTTGGATTTCTCATATCAATTAAGTATTGAATATGTATTTAATTTAGTGTGTTAAATAGTCCTGAACTCAGAACTGGAATCTATTCCAAAATGCTTCTAGCAGGTGACTGACTTAGAATAAATTTCTGTGTTCCCAGTGAGCTAAAACCTCAAACCTATTGTCTTCAGTTATTGATCATGTGCATAGGGGAGGAGAGCAGAACACATTCCGTTTTCCCACTCAGATGAGTAGTGCTCATCAGCATTTCAGAGAACTATTCCAGGAACTCTTTCTGGATATAGGCCAATATAATTTACAAGTCATTAAAATCAACAAGGTGATGTCAGAGTAGTAAACACTGTCCTTTAGAAGAGCTAGGCATCATATGCCTAACAATTAGGGTATTTACCCAAATGGGACAAAATTTCACTAAGGTAAAGATATTTCTTTCCACTGCAAATATGAGTCACAGATGTACAGAATATTTGGCATGGCTTTTCGTGAAATGAAGTTTTCTTCCTCACTACTTGTTCCAAGCTCACAACTGTCCCTAACAGACCTGGGTCCTGGAGCGTTAAAGATAGAGCTGGAAATCCAGCACTGCAGTTTCCTCACCCTCGTAGACGTGGCTGAGTCTAGCAATACATGTAAATAGCTTTCCATATGTACAGCCATATGTAAACTTCTCCACAGTCGAGGATAATAAAAACATTGGGGAGTGGGGGAACCTTTAAAATTACTTATGTATTCAATTTGTAGGTGTGCAGAAAGTACATACATTTTTAACTGTAACTCGATTTTTTATTGATGTTGCTCTGTGCAGCATTCAGAGAAACCTGAAGTAGAATTAAATCTAAAATAAAGAATTTATTTTATTTCAGTCAAAATTATAGCTGTGTAACCAAGCTACAGATTTTAGCTGGATGGTTTTGTGAATTATTAAATATTCATCACTTCTTCAAAGGTTGAACATGGCTTAGAAAATATTATTAAATAAATTATACATCCTCTTGCTAAATGCATATTTGATACCTCTTTGCCATATGCATTTTTACCTAGCATTGTCATTATTATTGTTCATTTAGTTTTAGCTGAGACGGTATGATTTTGTGTTGTAGAGGTGATAGTAAGAATTTTATAACCATTTGCTTTTATACCAATATAAGTCATTGCTGCATACAAATCATACTTCTGTTTTCTATTCCATGTGTTCCTTCTTAAAACAGTGGTAAAAATAAATAAAATTTATAAAAAGGTGGTGTGTAGAACATATATTTCACAAATTAAAAAGAGAAAAATGCAATATTCACTTCTTTCAATGATTTTAGGGGGGGGAGGAATGAAAAACAAAACAAATCTAAACAATTGTATTGGGTTTTTATGGCCATGTTTTGGTAGTGGGAGGGCTACAGGAGTGGCTTCTGTGAGGACCTGCCCCAAGATTCCACCATGTCCAGCAAAGTCAGTGCCAGCTGGCTCCAGAACAGACCCACTTCTGGCCAAGGCTGAGCCCATCAGAGATGGCAGTAATGCCTCTGTGATAATATATTCAAAAAGAAGGGCAAAAAAAGAAGTTATTGTGCAGTTGTAATGCAGCCAGAGAAGAGCAGAGTGAGACTATGCGAGAGAAACAGCCCTGCACGCACCAAGGTCAGTGCAGAAGGAGGGGCAGAAGGTGCTGCAGGTGCTGGAGCTGACATTCCCCTGCAGCCCGTGGTGCAGACCATGGTGAAGCAGCTGTGCCCCTGCAGCCCTTGGAGGTCAATGGGGGTGCAGAGATCCACCTGCAGCCCATAGAGGAGACCCACACCAGAGCAGGTGAATGCCTGAGAGGAGACTGAGAACCCATGGGAGGCCCGTGCTGGAGCAGGCTCCTTGCAGGGACCTGCAGACCTGTGGAGAGAGGAGCCCACAGGTTTCCTGGTAGGACTTGTGACCCTGTGGAGGACCCACGCTGGAGCAGCCTGTGCCTGAATGACTGCACCCCGTGGAAGAGTGACCCACACTGCAGCTCATGAAGAACTGTAGCTCATGGGATGGACTCAGGCTGCAGTTCATGGAGAACTACTTCCCATGGGAGGGGCCCCATGCTGGAGAAGGGGAAGGACTCCTCTCCTTGAACAGTGTCAGGAACAACGTGTGATGCAGCACCATAACCCCCATTCCCTGTCTCCCTGTGCTACTGGGGGGAGGAGGTAGAGCTGGGAAGGAGCGGGGATGGGGGGGAAGGTGTTTTTAAGGGCTTATTTTACTTCTAATTATCCCGCTCTGGTTTTGGTAGTAATAAATTCAGCTAATATCCCCAAACTGAGTCTGTTTTGCCTGTGACAGTATTTGGTGAGTGATTTCTCCCAGTCCTTATCTCAACTCATGAACACTTCATTATATTTTCTCTTCCCTGTCCAGCTGTGGAGGGGAGTAAGAGACAGGTTTTGGTCAGTGCCTGGCATCCAGCCAGGATCAGCCCTCTACAATAAACCCTGAAACTCCTAAAAAGTAACCAACATATTTATTTCAATATTTTCTTCTGGGTTAGGATTAAGTTCATCTAACCTTATCCTTTAGAAGTTAGATATTGGCTAAGATGACCACTTAGTCTTCCTTTATATCTTAAAGACGTTTCTGCAGTTCTTGTTTAAAGGTTTAAACACAAAGATAGCTGCAGCAGTATTTTCTTCTCCCTACTTCATCCAGTTGTAGACAAAACTAGTGGTTACATGTAACAATACTATCAATGGGAGAAAATAAAAGGAATTCTCAGCTTTTAAACATGAAGAAACAAATATTTTAATTAAGTGAATGTTCATGGACACAGCAGAAATTCTTAAAACAAAGTGGATGAAGTGCCATCAAATGAGATATTTTCCACTGGAGGAACTGTGGCACCAGCAGCTGAGCAGCTGTAATCAAAGGAGCAGCTTGACATTCAGGCCTCCATTCATCAACTCCTCACTTCACACTGCGATGTGAATACCAATACAAACCCAGGTTGCAAAGGTCTAGAAATCAACTGCTGCTTCAGAACAGGTAAACAAAAACTAAGAGTATTCCAAAGCTGCAGTGAAGTAGGCCAAATTTGAAAATGATTCTTGGCAGTTTTTCTACACGAATTCTTGTGCCTGACTTTATGACTGAAAGCTTTTTTGGTAGTTCATGCACTAACAATAACAACACATCTGCAGCTTCTGTTGAATTGCTGGAGAGCTCAAGCAGAAAAAAACAAATCTTATCTTCACAAGACACAGCAGTGGGTCAACCCAAGAAAACCTCAACTGGATGAAAAAAACCATAAGAAAATTTGTCATCATTTTTTTCCAACCAAAACAAAAAAAATCACAAGGAGAAATATTGCCTTAATGTCATCCCTACTCAGACTTTTGGCGTAGGTTAAGAGAGAATGGACAATGCAATATTCTCGTTATATGTGTTATTTCAATTTACAGTGAGGGAGTTCCAGTAATATTTTCTTCGTATTAATCAAAGATTAATTTTTCTGGCTTCTATTTCAAAACAGCATGTGTATTTGAAAAATAAACAAAAAAAAAATCTGTTTTTGTTGTCACTAAAACTCAAGAACTGCTTTTCTACTAAGACAGAAAATCCCTAAAGAAGTCTTGTGCCTGACTTTTTATATCCTAAATCCCTATGGTGAAATGACTTGCTTCCGAAACAGTTTGAAGCTACCGTTGGTTTTCATAGAACAGTGTTAAAATAAGCACAGACTCTTTAAGAAAACTGAAAATGTCTACTGTATTGGAAAGTGTCCCAAACCATTGTTTGCCACAAGGATGAGCTATTCTTAGACCGATTCCTGTCCCCTCCCCTCTTGCTCTAGCTTCTCTTGCTACCATTTTACAATAATACCATAATAATAAGACTATGGTTCAGCATACTGGGATATAATAGTATTTTAGACAAGTACAGTTTGAACATGAACAAAATATTAGGTGCAGAGTCTGACACCTGAAAAATATGTGTATTTGAATCCTGCAGCTATAGATTGTCAGAAAAAAATAGTTAAGAATTTCTAGAATACCTTTCCTTTAAGGATATCAAGTAGGATGTGATCCTACTGCAAGCACTTACCTTAACCTTTTGCTCTTATGAAGCAGAGAAGAAAACTGGGAGCTCGGACAGTCTGTGGGAAATCAGAATTTCCCTGGGATGCTCACTGTTGGTCAGAGGGGTAACAAATTGCTGTTGCCTTTCAGTGTCTCACTGGAAGAATCTTTTGATAAAGATCAGCTTTATTACACTCAATTTGGATACAGAGATTTATCCAACAGAGAAATATTTGCTTTTATAGTGTATATTTTTCCAACTGGCATACCATCAAGGTAGTCAAAGCCTGTCACAGCTGTGAATAGCCTGCCTGACTTTGCACTCGTAGCTGTCACTATGAATTCAGCAACTGAAAAAGGGAACAGAGAATCTGCACAGAATTCAGGTAACAGAAGAAACAAACCCTTTTGAGGGTCACTGATCCCCAGGGATTTATCTTCTGCCATTTTCATGTGTCTGTTTGAAAGCCTTGATTGCAAACTATTTCCTAGTACCAGTCTGAACAGTAATCCAGGAAAACATCAGCAGGAGTTACTGGAGCTTTATACAAAGCTTGAGGAGAGTGAATTATCAAACACAAATATAAAGCAATAAGGCTTGAGCTCTTTCAAGAAGCACTGCCTCATATGAACAGTGAGAAATACAGAAACTATTTGCCTAGATTATCTGAAAAACGCTGGGGACTCCAGAAAGCAAGCTGTCTTTCTGAATAAAAGATCTAGTCATTAATGGAAAAAAGTTGCCTTTAGCAGACAAACTCTTTGCAGTAAATTGATACTGCTTTTTTTTTTTCTTTTTTTTTGTTTTTACCATTCTCTGCATCTGTTCTTTTTGGAACTGAATTATATCAGGAATCACGAATATCAATGTAGAGGTTTGCCCATAATTCAGTCATGACATATTAGCTGCTCAAGACATTAGTCTGGGTTACATCATTAGTACAAGTCTGCACATCTAAGATATATTATGAAATATGGAACAAAATGTTCAACCTTTTTATTAACCCATAAATTATCTATGTGATAATATAAATTTTTTTTTTGCAATGATTTAGACAAAAGTATTATTATGTTAGTTCTTACCAGGTAGTTTAGGACACAAAATGTAGCACAGCAAATCTAGAACCTCAGTTTCTTGCAGTCCTGAGGAGTCGGTGATATGGAGAAAAGGAAGAATTTAAAGAATATTTTTGTTTCATAGGTTAAGTGCTCAGAAATTTTGAAAGTCAGGTCCCTTCAGCAATCAAGCCCCACTACAGTGGAGTTCTTAAAGTGTTTGAGTACCTGCTGCTTAGCATATAAAAGAAACAGGCAATATGCTAGTGAAGTTACTCATATAGTTACAGAAAAGAATATTTAAACCACAGAGAAGAAATTCTAGAACAGATTTAAAGTTTACGTCTACAAACTGGCAACTTATGGAAGAGGCCAGTCATGCTCTGAGGCAAACTAACCATGGCCAAGAGAGATGGTTCTTCTGTGAGCAGCCAAAGGTGCAGACAAAAGCTTGCTCAAAAGAAAAAAATGCCTGGAATATATCATGATGGCACAGAGAAAGGGGATTAAAAAATCTTGAAACAACCATCAACCAAATGTTCACAAAAAATGAACACATTCTACATTGTTAGCTACCCACTGATAGAATCATGGATAGTCTTGCAAGTTTGCTATTGTAAAAAAAAAATCAAAGTCTCATCCTTTAAATCTAATAGCTGTGTGAGCTTGATGCCTTATGGAACTACCTAAAAACAGACGCCAGACAAAATTAAGAGAATAAAAAGTAGTTATATTTATAGAAGGGCCTTCACGTGCATTAGGGCAGATGAAGCGCCCCAGGGGCTACACCCAAAAATGGACTACAGGTCACGGGTTTCCATACTTTTATAAGTTTGGTCCATTTGCATATTGGTGGTTAATCTTCCAATTACAGCTTCAGGTAATGAAGTCACTACCCCAGGTTGGCTCCCCCCCAGCTCACTTTTGTTTACATTTCTTGGGGTCTGAGACCGTAAGGTGTCCTTGATTCCCAGGCCTAGAGAGGAATTGTTTTGTCTGACCAAAATGTGAGAACAGTAGCTAACACTCTATAAGGAGTTTAGAGTTATACACTAAAGAATTGCAGAATCGCAAATATATGAGAAATATAAAAGCTAAAATGCTAAGGCATCAAGCTGATGTGTCTGTCTCACAGGTAAACCTTCAATTTTTTCTCTGCATTAATATAGGGAAACATTCTATTAAGTTCCAAATTTCAGGTAAATCTGAAAAACTATAGTATTGTCTGACAATGAAATAGAACTATGAAGCCCTGGAGAATGTGCTAGTGAAGGAAATAGGAAAAATGAATGCCTTTCTTTTAACGTTCTTTTCTTTTGACTCAATTTATTTCACATTATGAAATTATATTTTTAGCTGCAAATTAATTTCATTTGCAGACATATTTAATAGGTAACTGAGTGCCAAAATTGATTTCAGTTTTTACACTGACTTGTAATTCAGTTCCTTTATTTCTGGACGCATGAATATGAGTTGGAAGGTGCTGGATAACAGAGGACATTTAATTTTCCTACAAAATATGAAGCCTTCTATACACTACAGAGCACTTCAAACTTCAAGATCTGGAAGGCATCCCTAATTATCTGAATGGCACATTTCAGGTTTTTTATTGTAGCAAGGGGGAGGAACAGACAGCAGAGTAGGGAAAAAAAAAAAAAAGATGAGAGACTCATGGAGATTGCTGAGGGTTGGGAACATAAACCCTGGCTTGAAGCCAGATCACTGACCAAGAAAGGAAAGAAACCACAAAAAAGGCAGAGTCCATCCTTAAACCATTCTGAGATTATAGGAAAAAAAGTAATTTAGATATAAAATGAGATACTATAATACAAATTCTTTGATCAGGATTCCATGCAGGGACTTTTGTGATACAGAATGACTGTTCCTTTATTCAGATCACATCCCCTGGGACCTGTAGCACCTTCTAACCCATACTTATCCCTGCAGATGAGCTGCCTTGAAGTAGTAGACACTGGCAGTGGTCATCTCCCCTCCATCCTGTTGCATTCCTACACTCTCTTTGGGCATCCTTCTGTGGAAGCACAAAGCTCCAAACACACATCTAATCACACTCTCACGTTTGGATAGCTGCATCCTGCTCTCTGTCCATGGTGCTCTGCAGGACACGGGTTCTCCTTGGACACTGTTCTCTGCTTGTCCCATTCAGCTGTCTCCCAGATCCCCCTGGAGATGTTCTGAGATTCTGATGAACTACAATTCCCTGGGTACTGTCTTATGAGGGAGGGCAGGAAATTCACCCAGGAGATGCAAGATGCGTCAGATTGGAATAGACCATGTCTCTCTAGGGAGACACATGACAGAGGTCTTGCTGCAAAACAACACAACCTTTCTCCTTTCTGCTGGACCTCAACAAGAGGGACCAACTCCCAAAAGAATCTGAAAGGCCAGATGTTGGTTTGACTCTTGCCTCCAGCACTGTTCAAACCACGTGCTTGACCATGTCATCTTGGAGAGGGAGCTTGGTTAGAGAGCGTGTCTCTGGCTCATGGAGAGGTTGAACAAGCTATCAACTCTTGGTACAAGTTATCACATTTATTCTGTGAAGTTACCTTCATCACACATTACAGACCTAGCGTCTGACAAGAACAACATAATTGGTTTACCTCCAACATAATTGGAGTGTGGTCTTCCCACAACATTTCAATGATCCTAACTCACCACTGTAGACTTGACAGAAATCTTCTTTACCATTTACAGGCAGAAAGTAGGGTAGAAAGAGTGAGCTACTTGTGTTGTCTGCTGCTCTTTCAGTGGAGGGAAGTTGCTTAGGCTTAGTCCAGTTTAAAAACCCTACTTCATGTTTCAGAAGAAAGCTAAAAAACTAGCAATCATAAATTTGTGTCATCTGTTCAGGTATCCTCACATTACACAGAAAGCCGAAATACGTGTAAGAGAAAAATTTATCTGTCCAGGTGTGAATTAAAGTGGGGATGGGAAAAAATCAAAAGTAACTCCCTTCCTGACAATATTACAGAAGAAAAATCTTCCAAAGCATGGAATTTCATTGTCCATGACTTATCAATAAAGACTGGCTTGGATCCTTAGCAAAGAACTTTATGCTGAGCTTCACTGAGGGATGTTATTTACTCTTTCCTCTGCTCCCTGTCTCTGAATCTCTTTCTCTCTATGAATGGATTGTGAGTACATTATTCACTGCTGGGGCCTGTGAAAAGAAATTCTATTATGAAAGTTAAATCAATTACCTCTATCTATATACGCTTCTCTGCTAATGTCAGAGAGTCGTCTTCTCTCAAGTCAATCACAAGTCTGGTAGATGGGAGAGGAGAGAACATTTACAAACATTCACAAAAGATGTTATTGTCTCCATTGTGATATTCATGCAAACCACTCAGTGGCTCAACTGGTCATTGAGTTTCCTACAAGTTCTTTGTCTGGACTTCTTTCCCCATAGTGCTGACATCAATATTCTCCTTAGAATTTGTTAGGTATTTATTGTGAAAGAATTCAATTCTTTTCCAGACTGACTTCACTAAAGATGTAAGCAGAATATTCACAAACTTGTGACATTAAACCAGGACTACCGTAACAAGAGTGCAGAGATCATCATCACGCCCTAACTCTTTAATAAGATGTATTTTGGAATTTTTCAGATAAATGTTACAGTTTTGTTGCTCATTTAACATCAGAAGAATCAATGAAAAGCTGCCTACTAGAAGCTTGAAATCTTGCTGGAAACATTTCCTCCATTCCACTGATAAAAAAAAAGCAACCAACCAACCAACCAAACAAAAAAGAAGGTAGAGCTGACTAGATCGGACTACAGCCTTCTGAGAGTGGAGATTCACCCACAGTATTTCCCACTCTCATCAACATCCTTCAACTTACCCCAGCAGAAGTGGAATGGGCTTGTGCATGTATTAAAGGACTCTTATGTATAGTCCTGTTGTCACAGCTATTAGAATGGGTTACATCCCATAATTTCAGGTTTCTGGAGAAAATAGCTTTGAGAAAAGTTGTTGATTGAGATCAAAAGTCTTTGGTTGATCCCTCTTTCTGTGTGTTGAGGGAAAGTATCGCTTCTGCATGAAAAAAGCTTTGTGATAACATATAAGCACTCTGACACTTTCTGATTTGCCCCTCTGCCCCCTACACGTATGCACACACAGAGACACACAGACAGACTTCCTCTGCACTACTCCTGGCTGCTCCAAAATCTTATAGTAAGTGGTTTCACAGTTCATGGTTTTGCCTGCTTCATGCACATAGGTTATACACACAAAGTTAATAGAAGTGCCTTCAGCATTTTTTGTTTCTTAGCAGGACTTTTCTTGAGAAGCAATATGTATGGCAGTATGTGGAGAGGGGTGTTGATTTTTCCTTTTTCCACTTTTAAGTCTGTATAAGCTGATACTGGAGTGAATGTGTTTTATCTTTTTATCCTACATAATTTGTGAGGAAGAAGGCCTCAGCAAGGTTTGAAAGCATTTCTTTTCACTACTTTTTTTTAGTTCTCTTTTAATTTAATATACTTGCCCTTTTTGTTTCCTCTTTTTCAATTTTCTTCTGCCCTTCTCATAATTTTCTTTCTAATTATTTCTAAAATGTCATGAGTTGCCTTCTAAAATTAATTGATCTCCCACTGTTTCCCCTCTTTCCTGCCTTACATTTACAAGGTTCATCTTTCCACTTTCCTCCTTTTGCTTTGTCCTGCGGAACAAATAGCTTACTTGTTATGGCACTTTTTCTTCAAGGCTTGGGGCACTTCAGCTAAATTTGTGTTATGACACTGTAGAGCTCTATAGGCTCAATGTGTGTTACAACTTTCTGAAGAGAGGTGCACACTGAATGTGCCTCCTGTTGTTGCTTACAAAGCAAAACAACAGTGCTAGGACCCTGGATTTTACAAGACCAAAGAAAACCTGTTTGACAGAATGCAGGAGCCAGTCTACTTTTTTTTTTTCCCCTGAAAGATTCGGAATCTGTATGGGTTCATTTTAAATTAAATACACATTATTATCTATGAAGATTCCTTAAGAAAATTTGGTAACTAATTTTTCTGAATATGCAGGGGCTGAATTCTTCAGAAAACTCTGTCCATTAACACTACAAATGAAGCATCATTTTTTCCACTACACTTCCCTGAAAGTCCATGCATCTGCAAGTCTTTAGGAAGTGATTTATTTGCACTAAAACAATGTGGTTGTAAAAGCAAGCCACACATTAAACAATTCACAAAAAATAGTGCAACAACAATCAGGGGACTGTGTCTTTAGACATGTGATACAGGGAAGGTGGAAAGCTGATAATCAAAGAGTAACAATGTAAAATGTACAACCAGTTCATTTTTTTTCTTTAAAACTGTTACAATGCTACTTTTACACACACTTACTTCCTAAGTTTAGTCCACCATATTCATATTTGTGGTACTTATTTTGGTATGACTGCTATAGCCGGAAACTGTTGTATTGATGGTTCCAGGTGTAGCTGAGAAGTCTAAAACTACACAGAGTCTAGTTTTCCTTTTTGGTGGAGTATATCATGTCTGAGCCTATATAAAATCTCTGCACAACTGAGGTCTGAACATTTTCTGGTTTGGACTATGTTGAGAAATTGCAAGTCTGTACAGAGAATTTGTTAGATTTCAGTTCAGCTGCGGAGGCGAAAGAATGGGACATCACACAACAATCAATATGATCATGTGAAGCCATTTATTATTTGAAGAATATACACTTATATAGCATTTTTCGTTCTAAATATGTGATGATTCGAACATCGTGCGGTCAAAAGCAGTATAATGATTGGATGCTTGCTACTGTTAGCATGTTGCATCTAAACTTCTGATTGGACACTTGCTGTGACAGCTATTCACCATTTTTCAATTTCTCACGTCCTTTTTGTTCAGCATAATGTATCAATCTTTTTTGAACTAAATTATTGTTTCAGCAGTTCCTAAACTATAGTTCTTTCATATTACTGAACTAACTTATTGTTTCAGCAATTCCTAGACTATATTTCTATTGTGCTGTGGTCAATACATCCTTATTTCATATCCTTGGGTTGTTTCTCTTCTTTCCTCCGTGATGTTATCAAAGATAGCGTATCCTTTACTCAGCTTGATTCAATGCTGGGAAAGCTGGGTTGTGCATTCCCAGTGTCCGTTCTCCTGCAAAAATTCCTCAACATTCAGCTGTGTCCATTTCAAAACAATAAGTAGACACACCACTCTCCTGTCGAGGTAGCCATCACTCTTAGCATGTTACAAAGTGCCCCTTATCTGCTGGTGAGGGTTGACATGGAATGTCCTATGGCTGCAGCATCCCACGGTGTGGCGTGCATGGGAGGTGTGGTGTGTACATCTTGCAGTGCAGCATGTGCCAGTCAACACTTCCCATCTTCACACATCCACGGACAACTCCAAATGGATTTCTCTGTAAAGTTTGGTCTGCTGTGGATGGATATACACTGCATAGTAATTTGCATATAAACAGAACATCAGCTTTCTGTAGAAACTGGACTGACCCTATTACTGTTACATGAAGTGCATTTACTAAACACTGTTTCTTGATATTTTGTAGTATGTTCAATATAGCCATAATTACTAATCGCAAAATCTAATTTTATGCTTGAATTAAGCTACTGCACAACAGGTTTTTTTTAATTCACAAGACAGTCATTTATTATTTGGCAAATTAACATCTCTCATATTTTTCAACATTCTGTTGCCACAAGAGTCGCATTTAAAATTATTGATTATTCTGCCCAAAGAAAATTCCAGGATGGATTTTTGCGTTACTGCTGTTGCCTTTCCTGAGTGGTCTGATACATGATCATGTGAACTCACATTTTTGGAGGAATCTTCTTTGAAAACCTCTATCTAATAAATCAATGCAGTGCTCTTAGCCTCCAAATTGCAAATCTTTGAAAACATAAAACCTCACCTGCTTAAAACCATACAACCACATTTAGAGGAAGAATTGATAATGTGTTAAATAATTTATTAAGAATAATATTTCCTTTTATTTCTTCACTAATAACCTAATAAACAGAGACTTACAATATGCTCAATTAATTACATATAGAACAGAACAATTTGTATATATGTAGATATTTATGCTTTCCTGTTTTGTCTTATTACAGTCTATCCAGCATATAATGCCTTTCATATACAGAAAACATATTTAACAATTACGTTTTTCAAAATATTCTCCTAAATTAGTCATTTACCCAGAGAAACAGAATGCCTCCTTGACTGATATATTACAAAATACTAATGAGATTTAGTCTTAATAAGGATGAGAGCTTGGAGACCACCAAAGAGTAGGTATCCTTGGGACAGAAAGAAAGTGTTTCTTAACCTCTAAGACTGTTTGAAACTTATTGTGAAAGAAAACATGATATTCAACTTAAGATCATGATTCTCAAATTAGGAATGTAATTTAAATGTATATTTCGATACAGAACCAAATACCAGAGTTAGTGGAAGATGTGAGGTTCTCTATCAATTAAGGCAACAACTGGATGCCCTTGTAAGTTAGCTGAGTAAGATGCTGAGATAAGAATGAAAATTTTGCAGGATTGTTTATCAGTCAGTTTGTAGAAAATCTCTCTGCATGGTCCACCATTTTTAACAGATGTGCTTTATGATTCTAGATGAGATATGGAAGTCCCAAATTACAGGTGAATGTGCAAGAGTCCGTAACTCCTAAAACCAGAAGGATTCTTAATAGAAAAAATTACATGAAAGTGTTGAGTTCTACTTTTAATTAGAAATATATTTAAGCCTGCAGTGCAACTCAATGAAACGGAAAAATTGCTTGCTGACAAAAAAGTCAACAAATCCAAACCAGCTATGCTCGCGTAGGAGAGTGCTCTATTTCCATAATATTGGGAGACTGACTCTGTTTTCAAGGATGTTATCCAAATTTAAAGAATTAGTGGAAAATGTTACAGCATCAGAGAACAAGAGTCTGTAATAGAAAAGAATGGAAAGGACAAAAAATATATTTGTGGAGGTTAATCCACAACAAGAACAAACACATGTCCTTGGACAAAATATCTTAGCAGTTATTACAATAATAAGAGGGGCTATTGTAAATTAGAGCCAAGATTTCAGACAAGGTCCATTACTGAAAATAAATCCTCAAAAACACCATAAAGTAGAAAAAAATAATGAATTTCTGGAGCAATAAAAACATTCAATAAGTTAACTGATGACACAACTTTTCATAGCAAGCATTACAGTAGTACTTGTATTTAGAAACTGAATTGGGTAATATCAGTATCAGAAAACCTTTTAAAATGGAAATTTCAAAATTTTTTCAATAACACTTGATCCAAATATCCGTTCTTAACCTTTAAGCCTTAACACGTTACTTAAAAATTTAACATTTTATAGCTACTTAAATAAATATTGGAGCATTTCTTCTTGGAAATTTAAATTCACTATTTTTAATTGGCATTAGAAACTTTGAAAGACATTTAGGTTTTGTCACCTATTATACATGCACATCTATCAGTTATTGGAATAATCAGCAGTGAATCGGAAATACAGAGTTTGGACGCTCCCACAACACCGTAGAAACAGGAGTGCTATCCCTCAGTGGAAACAAATATGGCAATAAATAATGAGTATAGCATCACTTCTTGCATTTTGATAGGTACTTGATAATTATTTGGAGCCTAAAACTGACAGATAAATATTTACCAGTGATTTAAGGAACAGAGAAGACCATAATGTTCTATTCAGTTTGACATTCTGTGTAATAAAGGTCACGGATCTTCACTCTGAGAAAATACATATTGGAGCTATGAATACTAGAGAACATGGATTTATTACGATTTATTACTTTGTGACAGACAGATTATTTTGGAAGGACAGAAATGTTAAAGAATATTATATTAACATGTGATATATATTAGAGATACACAGCTATTTCAAAGTTACAAATGCACTGTTGCACTGCCATGGTCATAGTTGATGGTAATTAATGCAAATCTTATTAGCCAGAAGAAGTCATGTGATAGTTTGACCCTGGGAAAAAAGAATTACTTATACCCACAGGCATGACCTACAGTGAAGGTAAAGGATACCAAGAGGCAACTGTAATCTCAGGTCACAGAATGAATTCACACAATTCCAGCCCTGACATGAAGAAAGGACATAATGAAACAGGCTGACTAACCTCAATCTGCATTAAGGATCTCATTGGGATGAGGAAATAAACTATACCTATTTTGTCCAATGAGGCTTAATGAGACAAAAGAAATCTGCAGGACTAGATCTGTAATAAAGTTCATAAATCTGCTGGGCATAATCACAGTGAGTTACAAATGGATTAAAGACCAAACTAGTGTTCTGAAGGGAAAGGAACATAATGCCACACTTGAAAAAGATTACCAAGAACTTGACATTCAGTATTTGTTCTGAGTAGATCAGCAGCATCATTAATCTGATAGCTATGGCACAAATACTTTTGGCATTGTGTAAAAACACAAATCTGCATCAGCTAATGGGAGAATTGTTGGAAGGTTATTTGGGTACTACAAAAATATTTTTCCCATAATGTATTTCCATTTGAGTGTACTTCTATGAAATTATAATAATTAGGGTCAGACATTTTGCTACAAAATTGAAATTAAATTGCCTTAATGTAATTTGCAAAGTCACATTCTGGGTATTAGTTTTTACCAACTGCCAGGCAGAATTAGTGCATTCAGACAAACAAAAAAAATACCATACTCAGAGTTCTCTAAAACTAACCATGGAGAAACCACAGGGTTTGCTGCATCAATGAACAGAATACATTTATAGGCCATTTTATTATTTTTTTTCATTTACCTCCTTATCCCAGCACCATTTTGAGTAAGGCAAGAAAATGAACACTCCTTGCAGGAGAACCGAGTTCATAACTGTCACAAAACACTGGAAGTCAGCATGATAATGAGCCAATTTGTGTGGAAATGAACTCATTAATGCTAATGTTTTGCTGACTCCCAACTGATTCACGAACTCCTTAACAAAAATCAAAACAGAAGAAGGAGGGGAGGCTCATGAATTTTGGAAGTGTTGCGTGAAGAAACAAACGTGTCTCTTCCTTATTCATATTCCAAATTCAGTGATCTACTCGTTGCTCTGATCATCCTATCCCAGAATGTAATCTGGGGAATATCAGTTTGTACAGAAGATATTATAGCCAAATTGTAGAAAAACCCACTAGGTAGAAAAGAAAGTATTGATCGCTTCTGATTTTTAATTCTTTTCTAACAAAACTCTTCTTTACTTTCAAATGAATAGGCTTTCCAGCCTGAAGAAAATATGTGTTTTTATATAAGAAATCTCAAAAACAATTCTGGAAGATGTTGATTCTCATACAACACTTCAGATATATATACAAATCTGTCCTTCATGACAATGATGCTTTTACCAAGGTAATTTCCTGGCAGCGTATACCAAGATCACCAGTAATTTCTGCATCTAACCCACATATTTCAAATTCACCATACTTTTTTTTTCCTTAAAATAAACCCACAAAAACCAGGGAACAGCCGAGGCACAAAAGTAAAACATGAAGTTTTGTTATCTCAGAGGAGCACTGAGAGTTTTATCACTACAAGCTGCAAAATATTAGAAAGCTTCTACTGCAAAGCATATTCGAAGAGCTGGAGTTCACAAGGTATGTGCAGTTCAGATAAACATCTCAACTCTTAACTCCGAAAGATTAGAGTGTAAATCTTCCTTGAGTGCTTGAATAAGGAAATGTAGAAGTGCATCACATGAAGTTACAACTATTTTATGAAGATTAGAATAAAATTTTTTAAGACTCATGAAGATAAATTTGCACTGAGTTTATTTTTAAAAACTGATATTTATTAGATTAGTTTAAGATGATACAGGGTTCAATTAACACGTAATAATTTATAATTATTTTATCTACTCTAATTCATACTTAAAGGCTCTAATTAATTACGATTTTAGAAAATCATTCTTCTTGATTATGCCAATTACTTCAGTCAAAATTGCATTACCATTTATTTTTATAGGACCATAGTCAGTACAATTGTATTTCTTTGCTACTGAGCTACATACCTAGTAAGGGAGACAAATTAATTTAGCAAAAATATACTTCTTTTATTTCCTAACAAACAGTCAACATTTATAATAATTTTCTCAATGTGACAGCTATCTAGTGATGCTACCTTTTACAGAAGTTATTCAAATTAATAATTTTTTATGGGTTTTGGTTAGTTGGTTGGTGTTTTTGCTTTTGTTTTGTGGTTCTTTCTTACATCAAAACACCTTGAGTGAATCAGAATTCTTTGACTTCATATCTGAAGTGAGATATCTAGGAGCATGACCACCTTCTAGATAGAAACCTAGCATTACCAAACAGTTCTTTATCTTTTTGCTAAGGCAAAATATCACACTTTATTTTTCTTTTCTATTCAGCTTAGAAATTACAGAATTTTCAACTTGTTGATGATCTAAATGAAGATGATTAAACAGTGTAGTTAGGGGAAGTAAACAGCAGTGAAAAATTACATATAACTTCATTTATTTTTTCTGTGGTTTCTTAAGGCTAGTTTTTAATGATTGGTATAACAACCATTAGTACTGAACTGTTGTGCTGCTGAAAAGTCACGCCAGAAAACATTCTGACCCTGCAGCATAGCTCTGAGACAACTGAGCTAATTTTAAGCAAGTAGTACCATAAAGCGGATAAAAGAACACATCTGGGGGTCCATAAAGGCTGTTATTTTAATTATCAAAATATGTTCATTTTGCTCTAATGGAGGCATCTCTCTACTATTATATTTTATTTACATACCTGAGAAGTATTTGAGCCATACTTATCCCTGTTCTTTCTCTTTCACTCTAGAAGAGTAATCAAATGACAACTTCTATTCGCACCAATCAGCGTTACCCATTGAGCACAGGACCTGCTCTCAAGATTGCTGTTTTTAAGTGACAACAGGCCCAAAACCAATCAGATTGCAAACCACATTACTTGTGCTGACAATTTACAGTTAGTCCTTGCCACTAAACCTCTGAAGACTTTTTCCTGGAAACTTGGGTTTCCCACTACTTGCATTGTGTGACAAAAGACCAGCAGAAGGAAAACATGTAGTTAAAAGTCACTAGTGTACTGCAGACAGAGTAGGGAGCATGGTTTGCAGCCTGTTTTCTGCCCACCTCCTTTATTAAGGAGAGGGAATTTTTGGAAACTGTAGCAGTATGATAATTTTGACAGCAAAAACATCTCCCAGAGCAGAGAGTTGCAAAGGGTCACCTGTGTGCAAAAGTGGTTTACTCATGAGCAAACACTATCAAGAAACACTTTTTCCCCAAAGTGCTCTCATCGTAATTCTATCTGTCAATACCAGGTGAATATGTGACCATACACTTTATTCACTCAGCAACAGTCTGGTAATGATCAGTGGCTTTGTGTAATTTTTTCCAGTTCTATTTGTATGCTGTGTGCCATTCAGCCTTTGCAGCACAGAATGGGTGAAAAAAAAAAAAGGCTATATTTCATTTCTGGGAGCTTCTGAATTCTACTGCATTTCAATGAAGATTCACCTGCACGTAGAGCAGATGATCTACAAAAGCATATTTTGCACAGCTGGAACACATTAAAATATAAAATGTTATTTCAATGATCAGACTCTTCCCTGTGCAGAGAAATATGTTCCAGATAAGCTTCAAAAACACATACTTTATCACCAGAGCAGATACAGCAGTTTATGCAGATGGATAAAAGAACTATAATAATCTTGTTAGGAGAAGTTATATCATAGATGGAATTTCTTTGAGTATTTAAGCGTTTATTTATAATCTTCATAAATCACCTGAGCAGACAGTCCAACTTTGAAAAGCTTAAACTTGCTGACAAAACAAAACTGGCAACAGTGAAAAAAGTAGAATCAAGAGTTAAGTAAGCAGTTCCCACTTTAGACAGAGAAAATAATTGGATTATTACGTGCAGCAGATGACTAACGTCGTATTAAAATAGTATTGAGACATCTGAAAATCACGGATTGCTCAAAAAGAGAAAAAAGGGGCACAGCATAAGCTCTCTCTCAACATTCCCCCCCATCAAGGGGTTGGGGGTGGGCAATATCCTAGGAGGGCCAGAACCACCAGGCCAGCTGACCCGAATTAATCAAAGGGATATTCCATACTATATGACATCAGCTCAAATATAAAAGCTAAGGGAGCAAGGGGGAAGGGAGGGGACGAGGGTGGTATTTGATATTTTACAGTGTTTGCCTTCTGGAGCAACTGCTCCAGCTGAAGCCCTGCTTCCTGGGAAGTGTCTGAGCATTGCTTGCTGATGGGAAGTAAAGATTAATTTTTTCACCTTTGCTTATGCACATGTAAGCTTTCACTTTTTTTCTTCTTTTTTTTTCTTTTTATTTAGTAAACTGCCTTATTTCAACCCACTAGTTGTTTTCCATCTTAGTTTTCTCTCCCCTGTCCCACTGGGAAGGGGTGTGATAGAGAGGCTTGGTGGACACCTGGCTCCCAGCCAAGGTGAACCCACTACCGTGACTAACATTAACATATAAACAGAGAGAGAACAGAAACAGAAGTTTTGTCTCTGTCCCTTTCACCTGCTGTTAAATAATAAACATCTGTCCATATGACACAGAGTATTGTCAAAAGAAAAGCCAGGTGAAAACCTCAGACACACTAAGCAAAAAACTTTTTAATGTAAACCCTTTTTCTGCTTGTATTTAGAATTATTCAGATACTCTTTCTAAGTACTTTTTATTTTTCTAAACTAAATGCAAAATTATGTAATCAAATTACTTTAAATAAATAAATAAGACACACCACACCTCATTCATCTGTGGTGTTTTCAGAATTACAAGAACAAATCAAACTTAGATTTTGAAAAAGCAGAAATTATATTCCACCCACATAAAATACAGCCTTCTGAACCTGCTCTGTAACTCCAGTTGTTTGACTGAAAAAAAAATCACCACCCTTTACAGAAACATTCACTTAAACAATTTTGTTTACACTTAGAAAGATCACTTATCATGTTCTCTTTATCAAAGCAGTCATTTTCTTTGCCTTGTACCTAATTAATTTACACTTGCCTTATACGGTTCTTGAATGACAGTCCTTAAGACATATTTTAAACTAAGGATGATAATGGACAATCAATGGAAAATCCTCTCCGAGGATTTTCTTACATAGAGAAGATCATTTGCAGAAATCTAGGGTGCAAATTTATAGCAGTCATCACTTCTCATTGGTTTCACCTGCAAACACTCAGTCCTCTGTACCCATGGGGTGTCAGACCATACTTTGCAAGTGGAGTAAATGGCCCCGTGAAAAAGGCACCTACTAGGTAGAATAACTTTTCATACTGGCAGTCAGTAGTGAGCCTCTGTTTGGTCTGTGCTGCTGAGCTATATTGGACAAAAATAGGTAGAAACAAAATTCTCCCCAAATTGTGGACATTGCAGAAATGTCATCATCTCCTCAGAGAAGTTCTCTGGGCCATTTATTTTGCATATAGGTGGTCACAGGTTCATAGGTTGACTGCATACCTTGGACAACTGTTATGATTTTGGGGGCGAGTCTTTTCTGACTAATTTTTCTCAACTTCTTTATATCTGTGTAGGCATCCAGGGATGCTAGAAGTAAAAAGACCAACCAACCAACCAACCAAAAAAAAAAAACAGACAAGGAAAACAACAACAATGAAAAACCCACAAGCAATTCTCATTCTTTTTTCTATATTCTCCCCCTTTCTGTAAATTAATTCCCGTATCGTGTTCTTCATAGTGAATTGAATGATGTCTGCCATTTCCCCAGACTTAATTTTCTACAGAAATGCAAGATAAAGGTGGAGGGAAAAGGGGAAATAAACATCTAGTTAGAACTGAATTTACAGACCTCCTTCATTTCTTCAGGAGTGTTCAGCTGTCTGAAATTTATCACAGTAGCCAATGATCAAATACCAGCAGGCTCCTTAGGTGATACTCAAGGATTAAACAGATACTCTAATTCACACCCTTCTTAAGGATTTTGATGCCTAAAGCCGACACTATTCTTCATCAAGATTCCACCTAGAGATCTATAATCCTCCCATTTGAGCTCATTTTTCCCTTTAAAATCTTTTTAGCCTTGGCACATCCAGAAGGTGTGGCAACAAGTATCTATTTAGGCTCATTTTAATTACTCAGTCCTTTCTTCCTTGATATGAAAACAAGAAAACTTCACAATGACTAAAAGTGTATTTCAAAGGACAAAACTATACAAACAGAAAAGCACATATTTGAACCTAATACACTGATTGCCCTTCTGTAAAACCTGTGCTAGTCACAAATACAGTCCTTATTCCCTATTTCAGAAATTACCAACAGGAGAGTGATTTTAATGGAAGTTATGATGTTAAAATTGTACATATTGAGAAAACCATTGTGTTTTCCAACTGTGTTTTTCCATTGCTCTTCTATGAGACACTGAAAATCACTTTTCCTCTAGTCAAATGAACCAGGAGATTCCCAGGTCCTTCTGAGACTTTGATCTCATGCTATTTTGTATTTCTTAGTCATGATTTACTTCTTGAAATCACTTACTGCTACTATTAAATCAGTTTAGGTTTTGCTCTGAAATTACGTCATTATCAAGAATAAAATATAGACTGTTCTTTTCTTTTAATTTACCAGAAGCAACTATAAATGAACTGTAATCTTTTCTTCTCTTTCAATCACGGTCTACTAAGGTAAATAACCTAAAATTAAAAAAAAAAAAAAAAATCAAAAGAAATGTTTTAATAATACTGTGGTTTGATTTTTTTAAAGTAGCTTTATGAAAAGGGTAAATTTTAACCGTGGTTAAAAAATACCTTTTTCTGTGCAAAGCTAATCTCAGTTTGTTTTTAAATTGGTTTAGCAAAATTGGAACTTATAATATGTAATTTCCGCTCAAAATCTATCCTCAAGTAATTTAGTTTAATTTATAAAACATCACAGCCATTACGTGTTTCTCCATTTTTTTATAAAACAATAGAGATCACTTCCTATGGAGAAAGAGGGAAAAAAAAAAACAACCACTTGCTAATGAAAATTATTGTATATGGTTATACAATAGATTATGGTCATACAATAAATTATTGTATATAGTTCTACAATAGTAGAACTCAGGTAAAGCCCTGTAGTTTACTGTAGGAAGAAGAGGTCAGCAAATGATAGCATCCACATTCTGTTGTGGCCACACCGTTATGTGTGCAGTCAGAATCACATGAGGTGATAGAGATAAAAACTCTAAAAACTGCTCCCAAAATACAGTTGATAGAGTTTCTCAGCCTCAAATGCAGTGTTCCTTAAAGCTCTCTGT
This sequence comes from Lycocorax pyrrhopterus obiensis, assembly GCA_014706295.1. Lineage (NCBI taxonomy): Eukaryota > Metazoa > Chordata > Aves > Passeriformes > Paradisaeidae > Lycocorax > Lycocorax pyrrhopterus. The sequence continues at coordinate 73,580,843 of JACSVZ010000002.1, forward strand.
ATTCTTAAACCACAAAATATATCGTAAGAATAACGAAGGGTTACACAATTCTGAATCTGAATTCACCTGAACAAATTTTATATGCATTAAAATAATTGTAAAAGTTATTATTTATCATTATTAGAAGTGTTAGATGAATAGCAGCTAATTAGTGTTAAGAAACAAATCATAGTTGTAATTTCTTTTTACTTCTCTAATTTGAAAATTAATCCTACTAGTTTTCTTCTATGTATTTCTAATAAATAAAGAATTATTACTTAATGTATCTGGCCTCCATCATACTTTTTTTGTATAAGAGCAGTCTTTTGTAAAATATGGGGATTGGCAGGGAGATGATATGAACATCACTGTAGCCAAGATTTTTTCCTTAAGTTTGTAGATTTAGACCACTAACATCTGAAATATTAAAATGAAGGCATTTATAAATTATGTGTCTTGTAAATGATTTAACATCTGAAGAATTTAAGAAGAGATGAAATATAATTGTTGTTAGTGTCTATTCTAGAAACTGTTAGTTAAATCAATGGGAGTCAGCTTATTGGTTCCAGTAGATTTTGCATCAATCCCTAAACTACTCTAAACAACCAGCAAATCAAATTTTATCTTAATGGTTCCCCTCATACTTTGTTTATGATCAATGTTTATTTTAAGCTTCACAAATGAGATTAAAGCTTCATCTTAACCAAATAAATGCCGTAGATCTAACTGAACCTTGACTATGTGTTCGCTACAAGTATTTCTAGGAAACACAGAGAGTAGTAACAACTAAATTCTTTGTCATTACCTGCGCAGTCACTATGATTGAGTGACAAAATGCAGTCAATGGGTTTGCATCAGTAAGTCACCTAATACATAGGAATGTGCAGGATAATCAATATACTGTCTTCCTACATCACAAGATCTACAGAAACACCTGTTTAAGTAATTTTATGCTTATTCACTTGGGAAAACAGGCAAAGATTAAAGACTAGCAGGCTGTCAAAAGTATTTTTCCTTTACTTTAACATTTATCATCCTCGAGTCCTCTGGAAAACAATACCTGAAATTGAAGTGCATTTATTCTTCTGGCTAAAGAATGACCATGTTTATTTCTTAGTTTGTCATAATTAATTAACTAATTAAATATTCTTAAGTGGAGGATTAGAATGGCAGTGCTTGGCCTCAAGCACAATTCATCCTTTTGTTTTAAATCCTTGCAGTACCTGTACATAATATTGCTATTGACATGTTAGCTGTAGCTTAAAGAATTGTGAAAATTTAAAAGAAATTAATTACAACTTCCAGTTCAGAGGCTGGCAAGAAAGACTTAATTAAGTACCTTTTCTCTCAAGATAAGAATTTTTAAGAATACCTATGAACTTATAATTAATTGAATTGTGGTATGTTACCTATATGATCTGATTTACTGAAACAGAGTTAATTTTTTTTTCGCTAAGATTGAAAGAAGGATTTTTTTAAAATGTTTTGAATTGACAGCTGCATTCCTACACATTTTCCATCAAGGTCCATTTTTTGAGTTTTGAAAACTTAAGTTTTTAATAAAAAAGCCCAGTTTTATAAAATCTGAATGACTGAAATGAGCTACGGAGTACAAGAGATGGAAGCTGCCTAGAGAGCCTTGGCTGCAGAACTGAATGACAGGGTCAAGCACAGGTACAATGACTTCCATGGGGCACTGTGTTAACCAGCCGCTTGCCACATGTTTCTGCAGTGCAAAGTACATTAGAGACCCAGTCTCAAATGTGTCCCATAGATTATCCCAGAACTACAATCGGAATTCTAAAGTAATTCAAGTGTTCGAGCTTTAAATTAATGGATTTCATAAGGAAAAACTGAATCTTTAATTTATTTTTTGCAATCTGCTGCTGTACCCATAAATGTCACTTATCTTACTAACTTGTATTTATTTGCAAGACAATATCCCATACTTTGGCAATTGCTAGCAAAATCCAGTTCAAGAAGATTTTAAAGCTCACACCATTGGATAATTGTATGATATATAATATTAACCTCAAAATAACAGTAATAAAGAGAAAGGGATTTTCCTTAGGTTTGAGAGCAGCAGGGAGGTATTGATAAACCGGTCACCTGTGATGTAGATCAAAGTTATCCAAGGATGCAGTGAGTTACATATTATTGGTAAGGATATAAAAATACATACAAGATATTAATTAAACAGATATTGTGGAGGGGGATATTTCCCAAGGTTCATGAGGGGAATGATTTAGGTACCCTGTAAAGAGGCATGGACAGACCATGTTAGTTCAGGCTAGTGAAATGAAAGCTGACAAGACATTATTGAGAAAAATATTAAAGAATAACACAAGTACACAGTCAAGTAAATCCTGTAATAATATGCAGAAGCATACACTGATAATGAATTAATTTAATTTAATTTATAATCCGCATAAGTAAAAGCCATGACACATTTTAATGGTCTGTGGCACAGGACATGTTCCACTTTCTGACATCATCTAGGAGTTTTATTTCTTAAATATACTATCATTGCAAAAACTTGGGATATTGGCAACATCCATGGTATTTTGTCTCTTCTTTCTAGAGCATGTTAGATTTATGAATTTTTTTTCCACTACATGTCATAGGTTCATTGCAAAACATAAATTTAGTCTGTATTCTGCAAACCCTTCTACATCTAGATTTCTATTACATGCAGTTACAGAATTTTGGATGGTATTGTACTATTCAGTTCTGTCCTTCTGGGCCGGAAAACTAACTTCCTTGAAAGATTTCCAAACTTGCTCCAGATTGTAGCTGTCTGTCAGTGTATCTCCCTGGAAACACAATCACAATGCTTTCTCCCATTTCACATGTGATGCTAAAAATAGTTAGCAAAAAACTCACAATATCTTTCAGTGCATTGAATCTGTATTTGTTTGTTTGTTTAGGTTTTTTTATAATTTAGGAAGGTTAAAATGGGAACAGATACAACTAACAATTACTGCAGCTACTCAGCTAAGTTACTGCATTTACTAGCAATTTTGCTTCATCTTTCAGCTGAATCACTGTTCTCCACTGACAAAGTTAAACAGCCTTTCCTTGCAAAGAAAGCAAAATCAGTTTTTTCTCCTCTGAGCAGGTAGTGAGACTGCACTCCGTTCTTACATAAATGCATTTCAAATGTTTAATTATTTCCGAAATGTATAATGGGAGACGTGAGTGAAAACAGTATTTTGGGTATGGATGATCATGGCTGTAGAATATGAGGTTACCTGATGGAACTCTTTCAGCCTCCCACAGGCTAAGCTGTTTTGCACAGCACTGCAGCTGCCTTCAGAGGCAGATGATCCATCACCTCCTTAGCAGGTGGTATGGGAAATAAGAAACTATAAGAGGGAAAAGGAACAATAATAACTGTAATAATAGCTGCAAAAACCCCCCCCCCCAATAATAGTAAGTATTTGCAAGGCAGGGATAATGTGTTCTATCTTAAACTTGCTGAGTTTGCAAGCCTTGCAAGGCTGTATTTTGACACATGCTGAGATTCAAACTATTCAGCAAAGGATAAGAAAAGATATGACTTTCTGCAAGACCTTTTCACAGACCCCAGCGGCAAATTGAATCTATATGCTGATTTAAAATAGACTTAAACCCTCTCCCCACATCCAAACTCAAAACTTAAGAAACAGTGTTAAGGCTACAAAGATGAAGGTGAATAATTTTTTTATCCATCTCTGTTGGCTTGTATTCCCAGTTTCTTCAAGAAAGTATCATTAGTACACATTTGCAGAAGGAACAGACTTGCATTCTATTTTATGTTCTGAATGTGTCAGATCATGATTAGCTCTAAAGGATCCACTCCTCTACTTTATTCCCTGTTAATTTATCATAAAGCAGTAGCCCAGCAACTTCATGAGAGTTACACATTCCCATATGTGTGAGAATATAAGAAAGTTGAATTCAGATAAAAGTAGGAAGAAGAGGAAGGGTGAATTCTGTCTTTCCTGAATGGTTTCAAGGATACCTCCAGGAAATATGTTGCTTGGTGTGTCTCAGTTCATTTGCTTCTGTTCTGTGACTACTTCATGGATAATAGAAGAGGCATAAGGAAGGAGCCTTAAAATTACTGTCTGGAGTTTTATTTCCCTTGCTTGGATGATGAAATTATTCAGCAGCTTATCCAGAATGCTATGATGTTTTGAAGTCCAGAGGAATTTCAGCAATTACCAGCAGTTTTTCCTCTTGCTGAACTTCATCTTCCAGTGAAGTGATAATGAACACAAATTCACAGATCATTGTTCCGAGGTTTACAGCTTGGGCCAGGGACACACAAAATTGAGAACTGATGTGTTTTAGATGTACTGTCATTTGAGAGCTTTCTTTTGTATTTGAAGATATTTAATTCCATGATAATTCAAAACAAAAGGCAAAAGCAAAACCAAAAGTAGTATCAGTTACTAATGGTGTCAAGGAAGTTTTGCCTTTGATATTAATATTTGCTTGTGTTATGTGTCATAGGATTGAAAGAAACTTCATACATCATCTAGTTCATTCTCCAAGCCAACATATACGTAAATCATTTAAAGTCATTCGGATGTAAAAACTTTAGATGATGAATATTCAAAAATGTCAAGGAAATCTGATCGAGACCTTACCCAAAGCTATTGCAGAATATTTTGTGTAAGGAGCTCGTGGATTAATTCTCTTAATCCAGTATTGTTTTTCTGTACTGATGTCAGAGAAAAGTATCTTGGTAGTATTTTGCTGATAACTTAAAAAGAGAAAAAATTACAAGAATTCAAGAGATACTGATACAGTTTCAACCAAATATAAAAGTTCAATATAGTCTAAACTCTGAAGAAAATCTTCATCCCATCCTTAAATTGGATTTGTTATAGCTGAGACAACAGCTTGCTCTCGTGCTGCACAAAGACTTATAGAAACTGGGAGAAACACTGGCAAAGCACAAAGTCTTGGAGCACAACCCAGCAAGAAAAGGGAGGAAAAGACAGGATAAAGTGCAAAAGTGACCCAAAGCACCTCAAGTACTCAAAATGTTTTTTGACAAACAGTCATACAAAGTAGCCTCTGACTTTCATAAAGAAAAAGAAATATACCTTTTCGGTTACTGACGACTATTCTCTAGTTCTGTAGAATTTTCGCTTCTCTTTGGCATTGAAAACTCAAAAAACATTATCTTTTTCACTGGGCATTTCAGAAGAAACCTGCAGTAACAGTGAGTCACAGTTGGCTGCTTTGGCTGTTTTAGTGACGTGGTGTGATTTCAAACACTACTTCCAACACCAACTTCTAACACCGACAGTGAAAAGGAGTGTCTGAGACACCAAAAGAAATTACTGAGAAAAATTGAAAATTAAAGCAGTGCCTGCTAGTGACACATGTCCAGGTTAAGCCAAGTTCAGAAGACTACATGAACTGCTGAAAAAATATTGCTGCCAAACTTAGGCACTCCTTTTGAAAGGCTGACTAGCCAGATATAACCCTCTCTTTTTTAAATGTCTGAATAATGCCTGACATTTCCCCACATTCATTCTCTGAGAAAAATCCTGATAAAAATGAATGAGAGAAATATGAGGAAATCGATGTTGCTACTGAACATTGTGCTGCACAGCCTCCATGCTTGACACCAGCAAAAGTTTATATGAAAGAACAAGAAGTCATTTGCTTCAGCTCTGAGGCTAGCTGAATTTCAGTGTACAGTCTTAGATGGACATTGCTTCAAGAACCAGCTCCGTAATTGTGAGTAGTTATTTGAAGGGATGGTCTCAAAGACTAACAAAAGGTTCATAAATGTAATAGATTAGATAAATAATGCATCAAAACAAAAGACAAATAGCCTGGAAAAATAGCAAAGTTGCCAAATTGTCCTGGATGAGTATGTATTTTTTTTTTAATTCACAAAGGAGAAGTAGTTTACAGTAACCAGCTGGAAGAAATGAGGCTAGAAGAAAAAATGTAGCAGGGTGGCACTGGGAATAATACTTAACCTTTTTTCCTTATGGCAGTAAATTCCATAGCCACTGCTGAAGACAGTAACTCTTCTTTGATTATGTGTCACTATTCTGAGAAGCAAAATAAATCAGTTTACACCATTCTGCAGCAGCTGAGGTGCCTGTGTTACCTCCCCTTATATGTACCTGAGGTATAGCGGTCCTCCAGTGCACACAGTGAAAACCCACTTGAACAATATACACTATACAATATTGAACAATATACAAGTAATTGTCTTTAAAATAGCTTCAGATATTTTTAAGATATTAAAATAAAATTATGTCCTTAATCAAGTTACTTCTGTAGTTTACATATGTTCAGAAGTTGAAATTTACATTGGCCTCATCCATCTTTTCCAAATGCATGTGTTTTGAACATTTCTGGGGGCTGAAACTTTCATAGAGGAGTATTCAATTCTATTTTTCTTGATATTCCTTCTAAAGAAAAAGTCCTGTGATTTATTCATTGCAAAGTAAGCCTATTAAAGTGTCAAAGGTTGAGAAATGAGAAATACTGGTATACTCATCAAAATGTTTTTAGTTGGGACATGTTGTGTTATAGTTTAAAAAAAGATTAATTGAAAAGGATTATTTATAGTGACTACTTTCAGATAGACTGATTGTAATTTAACTTGCTTATATAGGATGTTTGGGGGTGTGTTGAGGGGAATCTGATTAATAAGCACAGCTGTCTGTGGTAACGTAGTTTCTTTTAAAAATTGTTACTGTATTTATATTTGGTATCATTATTAACAGTGATTAGGAAAATAATCTAATATAACTATGATTAAAATAAAATTGATAATACATTTTTATGTAGTGCTCATGGACATTATTTTTAGCTCAGTGGAATGTGTCAGTGTTTGCTGATATTACAAAGTGGAAAGCAGCTCTGAACACACAACTGTAGCTCTCTGTTAGAGAACTGCCTAAAAGATTTCCTTTATAGTCCAGACTAGAAAATCCCTTATATTTACTATGTTTGCATCTCTGTGGTAATAATAATATTTGCCATAAGGTATTTTCTTCAGGAATTTAATTTGTGAGTGATAAGTATAGAGTATGAAGTGTCAGATCAGGCTTAACTTTTCTTGCAGACAAAGAATTTACTGAAATGAAAAGTTTGGTGAATTTGACTGATGAATTTATACAAAAGGGCTTGTACACTCCTGGCCTCTCTTTCATTAGCACTTGTTCTCCAAAGATATGGAGGGCTTTGACATCACAGGGAAATTGAAGAGAGGTTTAATTTTTTTTCTCAATATTTTTTTTTAAATCAACAGGTTGCTGAGATTAAAAGATCAGATATTCAGATAATCAATATTCGTCAAGTGAGAATATCAGTTATTCATGTTTCTACTGATTTTTTTTTAATAGGAACTTTCATGTTTGTTTGGTTTTTTTATTTCTACTCGCTATACTTTGCCCAGCAGCTAAAATTGCTCTTATTTTACTCAAATACCTATGTATGCAGTCTATTTCACAAATACATAGGTAAGAAAGATTCTGATTTGTAGACTAAGAATAGTAATTTAACTGTAATTAAAGTACAATTTCAGAGCTGTTGGCTGCAGGAGGGAAATGCTGAACCTTCAGAAAAAAGCTTTTATTTATATGTCAAACTTTTAAGAAACAGATATTTTCCTTTATTAAACCCAGACTGTCAGATACCTGAAAAGAATTGCGTGACACAAATATTATCGTGTCAAAGCATCTAATAGAACCCATAATACTCATCTAGTTTCTCTCTTCCCTAAATTGTTAAGGTCCCCAGTGATACCACTTGGGAATATAAACTACAAGTCCTTTCCTTATGACTGGCAAAAACCAATTTGGTAACTCTCATTTTATCTTTTTCTGTGGAAAAGATCTTTAGCAGTCTTTAAAGAAGCAATGCAGAGTCTCAAATTTCATTAAAAAGCACAGGCCACTTTCTGTTTTCTCAAGCAAATCTCAGTATCTATATCACAAATAAGAAAAAAACAGGGAGATAGAATAAACACTATTGTTGAAGTACAGTTCTGTATCCCAAGGATTTTCAGAAGCATTCTGTGAAGTTAACTTGAAAAAGAGTACATAGTAATAATTCAGTGCTAGTCTTTGTTATAACATCTGTGGTTCACAGCAGTCGAAATATGATTTTGTGAATAAAACTGATCGTCCTACTTACCTCTGAGTTACCTTTGTGGATTCCATCAAATTATGTGAGCAACCAAAAAAAGATGCTCTGAAGTAGGCTCCTAGAAATTATTTTCTCTTTTATAATCAAAAGAGCAAGTGAGAATCAGCTGAATTTAACAAAGTAATGACATAAATGAACATAAATGGTTGGAAAAATGAGGCTACACTATTTTCCTCAAGAAAAAAATAAAATGTGAGAGAACGTGTTATCAACCATAGCTGTAATGTTTTCTTTGAACAATAAAAAATCTGAAAACATAGAAGCTGTCCAAACCTGTTACTCTTATGGTCACCATGACAGCTTAATTTGCCACTGGATTTAAAGTTTATATTTGCTTAGAGGAATTCAGGGCTGCTATTTGATCATGCTTAGTGTCAGTGAATAAAAGACAGTTCCATTCAGTAATAAATATATTGTGCTTATATACAGTCATTCATTTGAATCATTTTTACTGAAGCTGAGAAAACCTATAAGAAGCATTGACTTAAAAGAAAGAAGAAAAAAAGAACACAAATTAGATAGAATAGGGAATACAAATTATATTTTCTAATACAAACAACAATTGTACAAGATTGGAACACAACCCACCCAAACACAGTTATAAAATTACGATAGCAATTAAAAATTGATTGTGAAGAGGTAGAAAGTGAAAAACAGATGTCACCAGCCATCGATATCAAGGAAGAATAGCAAAGATCACAAAGCTAGTAAGGACCCCTGGGATGGGAAAATGTTTGCCATTCTAAATGTATTTCTGGAAGCTTGTCATGGATTATGCAAATCTTGGCAAAGCCATTGCACTAGATGAAGATGGTATGTTACAAAATCAGATTGAAATAAGAGCATTCAAGTGACACATTTATTCTAAGTATTTCTGTACCATAATTGCAATAAACCAGTGACAATATTCTACAAGAAAAAATACAAACAACAAAATAAAACAAAAACAAATTCACCATGAAGTTAGACAATATATTTAAAAGATCGTAGAATCACGGAATGCTGTGGGTTGGAAGGACCTTAGAGATCATCTGGTTGCAATACCTCTGCCATGGACTGGAACACCTTCCACTAGACCAGGTTGCTCAGAACTCCGTCTGAACTGGCCTTTCAACACTTACAGGGATGGGACATCCACAGCTTCTCTGGACAACCTGCTTCAGTGCCTTCTCACCCTCACAATGAAGAATATTTTTCCTGATAACTAATCTAAACCTACTCTCTGCCAGTTTTAAGCCATTGCCCCTTGTCCTGTCACTACATGCCCTTGTAAATAATCTTTGCTCATCTTTCCTGTAGGCTAAGCTGTTGGAGTGAAAGCTCCTCTGGACTCAGGCCCAGAGGAAAGCCAAAGCACAAGAGTTGAATTAAAACCTTTAGATAAGCTGAGATACATGAAGTCACACTGAAGTGAAACTGAAATATAGATTTTTAACTTTTAGTAGAAATATATGCTAAGTGCTTTAAACATTGAAAAGCTGCAGCAAAAAAGTCTTAAACATAGTTTTTACTGCAGCAGTGTTATATTTTCACAGAATTTCTTTACTTTAGACAAAATATAGATAGAACTATACTGTTCACATTTTTTAGATAGAGTGTTCACATAATACAGTAAGAGCTGATAGAAACTATATATGCACATCTATAAAATTTAAAAGGTTGTGGGGGTTAAAGGGCAGTCAGAGGTAGCTGCTGTGTACCCCAAATTGTCTATTGAGAGGGACAATTCAGGTGCGGACTGGGCCGCCAGCAGACCATCCTTTCTGCCCTGCGCTGCTGAGGCGCTGGTGGCACGCACCCCACACCTGAACCGGACAGCTCAAATATTACCAGAGACAAGGAGCCAAGGAGGGCCCTCCGCTAGCCCGTATTCCACGAACAGCTTTAATCATCCACAGAGGTGGGCAGGCGAAGAGAGCAAGGGACCACCAGGTCCCTCTTTACATAGTCTTTTCATCTGAGGGCCTGGGGGTGGCACAGAGGCGGGGCCAGGGAAGGGAGCCAAAGAGCAGGGGAAGGGGCAGGGCAGGGGACCAGGTAAGGGAGCAGCCACAGGGTGCTGGGAGAGGTAGTTTTCCTTATACAGAGTCTGGGGGGAAAGTTACATTCCAACCGCAGGGACTTGTGGGAGAGGCTTTTCCTTTCCAGAGATAAAAGGTATTTTTCAAATGCTTGAGTTTTTCCACCAGCTGGCCTCAGTGACCCCAACACACATCTGTGTAATACCTATGTAATACTTGTGTAAGATTTACGACTGTTAGAATTAGACCAGGATAGGTTAAGAAAAGAAAAACTAGAATCGTGTGTTAATCTTATTGGTCAATTAACAAATATTATCCACACTTCTGTAAGAAAAACAAATAACTAGAACTAGAATTAGAAGAAGAAGCTGTTTGCTACTTGCTGTTTGCTTGCTGCTGCTGTTGCTTCTTGGCCTTATCGTGTAACCCTTTCAAATTCTGCCTTCAAGAAACTATGAGACTATGAAATAAAGAATTAGCAGAACAGCAGCCTCCTTTGCTCTCTCACCCTCGTCCGAGAAGGAAGGGTATCCCATCAAAAGCTCAACACTAAGCAATTTGATAAACAAGACCTGAATATTAAGCTCGCAAGTGCCAAATAGGATAGTAGAAGATATTTCAAAGCCCACTTATACTATTTTTAAAAAATTAAATTAGTTGAAAAGATTTAGAAAGTAGTGCAGGTTAGCCTTAGAAAGATTAGACTAAAGTTTAAAGGGTAAAGCAGTCAGCGTAGCTGTAATAGATTTCTAGCAATTTGGGGTTACTGGAATTCTAATCAATACATAATTAAGAAAGACATTGAGGTGCTGGAGCACGTCCAGAGAAGGTCAACAAAGCTGGTAAGGGGGCTCAGACTGCGAGTCCTTTGAGGCTGAGGGAGCTGGGTTTGCTTAGGCAGGAGACTAAAGGGAGATCTTGCTCTTTACAACTACCTGAAAGGACGTTGCAGCAAGGTGGGGGTTGGTCTCTTCTCCCAAGCCACAGGTGATAGGACAGGAGGAAATGGCTTCAAGTTGTACCAGAGAAAGTTTAGTTTGGCTATTGGGAAAAAAATCTTTACAGAAAATGCTGTCAAGAATTTGAACAGGCTGCCCAGGTAAGTGGTGGAGTTACCATCCTCTAGAGGTATTAAAAAGGCCTGTAGAAGGGTCACTTAGAAACATGGTTTAGTGATGGACTTGGCAGTGCTGTATTAACAGTTGGTTTTGATGATCTTAGAGGTCTTTTCCAAATTAACCAATTCTATGTTTATGTGCTTGACAAAAGCAGTTATACATCTTTTGTTATTCAAAACTCCCACCAAAAAAATTTCATCAAAAATTAATTGTTGAGATAGACACAAAAAACCCCCTGATAGTGCAGAAAACAGTGAGGCATCACTGTTTGGGTTAGCTTGGGTCAAATCTTTGTCATCAAACACAAAGTATTCATCCAGCAAAGAGCCACACAGACTACAGTTATAGAAGTGATAAGTGCTCATGGAAGAGCTTTTGGAGGAGAAGTTAGTGGGATGCTTTGTCCCCGAAATCTTTCTCAAAAATGTTGCTACCGCAGCCAAGTAATTACTATAAATGGCCTCTTGCCTGATGAGGCAGAAAACAAAGTTAACAGCTGTGCTGTATGTGCAAACAACAGACTTTTAAGTCATTGACTAATTTACACAAAGTGTAAGATTTTGACTTCTAAGAAATTTTCACAGACTAGACACTCTGCCATATCCCCCAAAAACCCTGTTAATTTAAGGATCGTTAAATTTCTTAATTTTGCAGGCAAATTAGTATTAATATCTAAATGAGAATCTCAAAGTCACTCAAAAATCTTGTCTTATTTTCTCTACAGATATATCTGTAGAAATTCACTACAGAATATTCCCTGTGGTATATTCCTGTATGAGGAAGAATTCAATTCCTGAGAAGCTAAACCAAAGCAGAGATCCCCACTAAGCTGTACTACTCATCAGTCCTAAGAAAGCATGTTTGTTGTGCTTCCTTCTACTGTGCGAGCTTTGGGCATCAGAAAAAGGATACATCAAAGTAATAATGGTCTAATGACTGATGTAGTCCCCATGAGATGTCTTGACCACCCTATAATAAATCTTCCTGTCTCTATTTTTTGATTTAAAAGTTCAGGAGAAGAACTTCTTCTATCTAGCAAAGACTGCCTCCAAGATATTAGGAAAAGAGTGACTTGGAAGGTCTGTTGTGGATATATGCAATGTGATTCCTTGGAATATATCATACTTCTCTGGCATCTGTTTTTGTGAAAAAGTTGGAGGGTTCTTACGTGTCGCTAGTGAGCAGAGACCGAAGAAGAAAGCAACATGGATGGTCTAGGGTGAAACAAAACCGACGCTTTATTAATTTACAAATTAGCTTATATACCTTAGCACGCTGGACTGACATAAGGTTATTGGTTCTCTGACCAACCACCCCCCAGAATTGTTATTGGCTGAACCCAATAACACTTACTTCAGATATTTTCTCCTTGGTATCATAACAATGCCATAGTTTACAAAATCTCCCAACTGTTTCCCCATAGCGTCCGTGAGAAAGCAAGGCTTTCACACAGACACTGTCAGAAAACTGAGAAATCTCTCTGCAGCCAGGCTTTCAGCATTCACGTTACGTGGATTAAAAAGTCCTGAAAGAATACTGGTTTATGGGTTTATAAGCATTTCAATACAATGTATCAATGAATGTAGGCAAAAATAAAAAAAAAAAAACAAACCCATAAACCAACATAAACTCCTAGAAATGACTGCTCATTCAACATACATCTTAGGAAAACAGAAAAAAAAATCTGCTTAATACAAATTTAGAAAAGGAAAAATAGGTGATGAAGCATGATTTTTGAACAAATTCTGTGTTGAAATAAGATAAATTTCTGTATTATTACAGAAATAAATTCTGTATTTCTGGAATAGTTCATCCAACTAGAAAAAAAAATTACTTTAAGTTTCTCAGATGAATCCCACTGGAAACATATGATTTTAACTAATTTATATTCCCAAGAAAGCCATCCCTTTCATACATTATGAATATTAATTATGAAATGAAAGTTGACCGTGTATTTTAAAATGGTTGCAATTACAAGCTGCAAAAAAAAGTATCTAAAATCCTTCTTTGCATATATATTTTAGCTAAAACTATTTTTGTGAACACAGTGGGGTAAGTTGAATTTCAGTTTTGCATCTGGATACTAATATTTTATGAATGAGGCCTTGCTGTAGGTATAGAACTAAAAGGAGGGAGTTTGAACTGCTAACAGTTGTTTTATGAGTATATTCACCTTGCATTTTGGGCTGGATATGGCCTTTAATTCCTGTCCTGAACTGAAGTGTTGCTGCATAGCTAATAAACATGGATGGATGAAATTATCCTTGTGTGCAGAATATAAATCATTTTTAAGGCCCTTTGAGATGCTTAGGGGTTAAAGATGTCATAGAAAATCATCACAGTATTGTGAGCATCAGTTCATCATTCTGTTACTTCCATGAGCTATCCATGATAGCATTATCTTATGATCAGACTGAAGCTTCAGGATAGTTTTTATCTCAGAAGAGAGTGAGATCTCTTTTCAAAACTATTGATAGATTTCAAGCTGCAATGCAGTTTGGGTTAATGGCAAAATACAAGTATGTTATATCGGGCAATGAAGAGGAAAAAAAAAGATGAATCGTAGTATAGAGGAATAGGAAGAATATACAGAACAAGACATTGTGATGTGTTGGATAGAGTATTCTAGATGCTCATTCAAACAATCATCTTACCAGTATGTAGCAATAAGACCAGAGCCAGGAGATGGAGGAGACAGGGGTTCTGTTCAACACTCTGAAGAGTACATACAAATACTGCATCCAGTTTTGAGTTCCCCACAGGGGATAGACATTGAGAAACTGGAATTAGTTCAGCACAAGTCTCCCAAGCTGGTGGGGTCTAGAGCTCCTGCTCTATGTGGTGATGCTGAGAGACTGAGCCTTGTTCAGCCTGGAGATGAGGTTTTGAGCAGCCTGCATGCACCCAAAATGGGGGTTGCAAGAACACAGAGCTGGGAAGACACTGTGGTGCTTGGTGAGAGTACGAGGCACAGCAGGCTTAGGTGGAATACGACGGAGTTCTGTTCAGACATGAGGAAGTTATCACCATCGTGAAAACCTTCAAGTATTGGAAAAGGCTTCCCAGGGAGCCTGTGCAGTCTTTATCTTTGGCGATTTTGAAAGTCTGACTACCTAAAGCCCTTAGAAACTTGGTGTGAATTCAGTCTTAGTTAAGGAGACTGTACCAGAGACCTCCTGAGGTCCCTTCCCTCTGCAAGTGTTCAGAGATCCAGGCACAGCCAGAATCACAGCGCAGCAAAATGAACTCCTTAGATACCCACATAGGCTCACTGATTCCTTCAAGTTCTTAACATTTGTCTATCAGACCATAAAGTCTGTTAGGGATGTGAGATGGTCTGCTGCAGTCTGAGAGTACAGGATGGACATCTTTAGAAAACCCTCTCAGGTTAAGGAATAAGCAGAAGAAAGAGTGCATTTTTATCCCAGGAAAACAACCAAACCAAACCCAACCAAACGTTGTGGTTTGACACTGGCCAAACACTAGGCACTCACAAAAGCTGCTCATTCACCCTCCCTCTGCTACAGCTGGGCAGAGGAGGGAAACATTTAACGAAGGGTTCATGAGCTGAGATAATGTACAGAAAATTATGCTATGAAAAGCCAGCGTCCATAAAGGAGACAGAGGAGTCCTGCAACTTTATTCGAAGAAAGGGAGAGAGTCCACTGGGGCACATGCCCGCGGGGTTTTCTCTCTCGAGGTTTTGAGGGCGCAGCCTCCTGTTATCCTAAACTCCCGGCCGCATGTTGCCCTCTTCCTTTCCCCATTGGCTGAGGTACCAGGAAGGTACTGCCTTCCCCAGCCGCCTACCACATATTCCCCCTTGACCCTGTCATTTTACCCCAAAGTTCTGAAGTTCTGGCTTGTGCAGACCCTTGTCTGTTTTAGGAGCCAAGCTGTCTGTGCTCTGCAACAAACCTGCTGCCCAAAGTTCAGAAACTCAAGATTGTGCAGACCCACTTGTCTGTTTCAGGAGTCAAGCCATCTGGGCTTTGTAGCAAACCTGCTGCTTGAAGCTAATAGAGACATTAAGACCCATTTCAAAGACGTTGACACCCATACTTCACCCATAGAATTGTTTGTGAAGATATTAGCACACATATTCCCTATCAATAGAGACCGGGAGAAAACACTTCAAGGCAAAACAGGCTCAACTTAGAGATACAAAGTGAGTTTATGACTAACAAAATCAGAGGAGGATAATGAGAAGTAAAATAAGCCCTTAAAAACACCTTTCCTTCCTCCAACCCCTCCCGCCTTCCCACTGACAGCGCAGGGAGGCAGGGCATGGGGATTTGGTCAGTTCATCACCGAGATTCTCATCTGCTGCTCCGGGAGAGAAGTCCTTCCCCTGTGAGACCGTGGGGTCCCTCCCACTGGAGACAGTTCTCCATGAACTTCTTCAGTGTGGCTCCAATCTCATGAACAGCAGTCCTCCCAAAACTGCTGTGGCATGGGTCACTCTTCCACGGGGTGCAGTCCTCCAAGGACAGGCTGCTCCAGCCTGGGAGCAAGGGCCCTCTCTCTCCACTGGGTCTCCCCCTGGATCACAGCCTCCTCCAGGCATCCACCTGCTCCGGCACGGGCACCTCCCCCACGGGCTGCGGGTGGATCTCTGCATCCCACGTGGACCCATGGGCTGCAGGGGGACAACCTGCTTCACCATGGCCTTCACCACGGCCTGCAGAGGAACCTCAGCTCCAGTGCCTGGAGCACCTCCTCCCCCTCCTTCTTCACTGACCTTGGTGTCTCCATGTTGTTTCCCTCATACGTCCTCACCTCCTCCTCTTCTCTGCCTGGAATTGAAACAGCTCCCCACTTTGTTTTGATTTTCTTCTTAAATATGTTATCACAGAGGCTTATCACCATCTCTAACTGTCCCAGCCTTGGCCAGCAGCATGTCCATCTTCAGAGCCACCAGGGATTGGCTCTGCCGGACATGGTAGAAGTTTCTCACAGAAGCCACCTCTGTGGCCTCGCTGCTACCAAAAAACCAGACCATGCAAAACCAACACACCAAACCAAACAAAAAAGCTCCAAAACCACATAAGCAACAAAAAAGAAAACAATATCCAACACTCAGACATAATAAGAGCCAATAGTAAAACATGAAAGCAATTTCATTTAGGCTGGAAATATATTCAGGTGTATAGAAGTATTTTTAAATAGTAAAAGATGGCATAAATAAGAGAGATTTCTTTCACACTAACTCTGCACATCTCAAAGTTGGAAGTTTAAAGCACTCTCTTAAAAACACATATTTATGTCTCTCTATATTGTTATCTATACAATCTATATTTATCATATATAAATATTCAAATACTCCCAGAGAGAAAGGATTTGTCTAACTCTTTTACTAGGTAAATGCTCAAAGAATGGAATAATTTGGAGTCCTGTGCACCCTGACTTTGTGAAAATTGCCAGGAATTTTTTTTTTCTGTCAAAATTATGGTTTTTTAAGAAGTACTTCAGCAAATTAATTAAGATTTTTTTTTCATTTTTTGGTAGATTTTTCTGTTTTAATATTATTGCTATTAGTCTGGGTTTGATTTTGACTGTTTAGATTTTTAAAGGCATGAAATGGACTTGATGATCCCAAGCTGTGTGCTGGTCTTGGTATATAGGTTTATATCATCGACATTTATTTCAAGAAGTATTTAGACTTTAAAATGACAGTTCTTAATGACAACAGTTTTCCAATTATAACACTTAAATATTATTTAACCTAAACAACCACTTTTTCAAATTCTTATATTTGTTAAGATTTATAAACCTTTCCACTTCCCAGTCAAAAAAGATAAGTAGGCACAAATCCTATATGGAACTGCTAGTACTTAAATTCATTGCTGAATTTAGCCTGGGAATAAAATACTACTTTCATTTAAATAAGTAATGCTCTGGAGATTGACATCAGCTGGACCTGGATTTTAATGACAGTCTCCTACTTATTTCTTCTACTAATGTCAAGTAAAGAAATTATTGCTTCTTTTGTTAATTAATAAAAGATTTTCATATGCCTAATGATGCAAAGATTGGCTCACAGTAAATAACATCATGTCAGTGGAAAGGAGAACAGTGATATTATTCGTTCAGTAACAAGTCCTGACAATTTTCTCTTGTCTCAAACCAGGACAAATTCACTTGCATCAGGATTATCAGTGACAATGCTCAGTATCAGAGGTATTGAAACCTAATTAAACTGCTCCTTGGTTCAAATATTAAGAAAACCTGACTATAATTTTTAGATGGCAAACTGCTGATTTTGTAGGGAACCTAGAAAACACATTGCTTTTCTGAAGCACTCTGATTTACCTTGCATTTCAACAGGATAGAAGTGCTGAAACTGTAAGTTCCACATGTCTGCCTGTGATGTTATGATGGCATTGCTATTCCTCTGATCAAGATAAGGAGATAATGAGAGCAGTTCATAAGCTGGATCAGAGGAGGGAATCTTTTGTTTTGGTCCAAAAAAGTACCTGTGCATATCCTTAACTTTCCTCTCTGACAGTGCTTACAGGTCTACATAGGCGATGTAGGTGGATTAGCTTCATGAAGACAACATTGTCAAAATCCCAATGAAGCCACCCATGAACTGTCCCCAAAGGCTCTTCTATTAATCAAATTCACATAGCAGTAATCTCATTTAGACTTAAAATAATTAATCTAATTCATCCCATGATAATTAGTGAAGGATATTACTATGTTTTATAAACCACATTCTCAAATCAAGACTTATATTTTTAGATCTTTTTTTCCAATACATTTAAAAATAAACTCCTTAGGTAAAAGAAAATTAATAAAACTTAAATTAAGTTCATAATTACTATGAACAAGACATATTTATGCTTTTTTTTATTTCCATGCACCAGATTGCATGCACAGCTAATTAGTTATTTACAAATGAGCAATTATCCATCACTAGGGAATGACCAGGAGACAGGTAAGTTCAAATGTTATATATCAGCAATTAATGTTTTAGAATATAGAAAAAAAGATCTGTAAGAGAAAAGGAAGAAAAACTACCACTCTGCAGAGGATGTGGTTTTAAACACTTCCATGGAGAAAAATGTCAATGAAAAAGGAAAACTAATTTGTTTGAGAAATGGTTGGCACAGTTTTTTTCAGTGCTAGGTTCTAAGAGAACAACTTCAGACAGAATTACTCTTTGATTGAATGTTTTCTCTCCCAGAGTGCACTAGCAGCAAAATGCAGGAGTACGAGTGAGGCATCACAGCAGCTAAAGGGATGGTGAAGCACTTATTGTAAAGGGGTACATCCCACCTGTACCTGCAGTAATACTCCATTTGTAGCTTTAGTACCCATGTAAGCTATTTCTTTTCTTAACAAAAAAAGGTTTCATATAATTGTTAAAAAAAAAAAAAAAAAGCCAATGGCCAGTGGAGTTCACACAGACTAATACCCATGAATGTTTTCCCCTCTCCAGGACTCTGCTAGACTGGAGAGTTGATATATTCGATATACTGACCCCTCAGTTCATAATCCCTGGCTTTTGATGCAGTAATTCATAATCTCTGGCTTTTGTTCAGATTAGAGTTTTTTTCCAAACCACTTCCAAACCAGCCAAATTCACCCAGCCTGTCTTATTTTTAGTGGAGTGGGCTTGCTTTGGTTCAGGTTTTTTGTTCGTCTTTTTTGTAATTTCTTTTCTTTTGAGAGTTAGTTAGAATGACCGTATGAATGGATGAAATCAGTTGGAAACCCACGAAGAACATTATTCTACAAATATCCTGAAACTACAAGTTTCTAGGGCTGAAAATGCCAAAAAGTACTTTCTCATGGCTGTCTAATAGTGCAGATTCCTGTTTCAGAAATCAGGAAACATGGATATGTGTAAAATAAAACTTACAATTGTCAAATGTTAACCACATGTTTTATGTGCTTAGTAATAGTAAAACTTTACCATAAGTGAAGTTCCAGAAGAATATTTCACTTTCACTAAACTTAATTGTCCCAAAAAGTTTTAGTCACAGGTTCTTTGATTGCACATCTTTCAGGTTAAGTCATAATTACATGAATTTTAATTATTTAAAAGCAGATACTTCTAGGATGAATTCAGACATGTAAAAGAAAAAAAGAACAGCAAAAGTACAGATATAAGCAATGATGTAAGAGAGATTTAATGATTTGGAATACATAAGTACAATAGCTTTATTTCATCTTATTACAAAATGGACATTTTTACATTGTAAAATATGTTTAAAAGCAAAACTCAAACAATTTACAATAAAGACTAATGCCCATGTAAGCCTTTTTTTTTTTTTTTTCAAAATGGCAGGGGAAAAGGAAAAACTGCAGTACGTAATTAAGGTTTAACACTAGATTCTCAGACAGGGGGAGGGAGGGGAAGGGCCTATATTTTCTAAAAACAATGAAAAATATATGTTACTGATTTTTACCTAAACATTCTTGCAAAATAATACACCTAAAAATTCCTTAGGAGTAATAAAGAAACAACAGACACTTGTATAGATTTTTTTTTACTTAAATATTTAATTAAAGTTTCAGCTTTTTTGTCACCACTATCTGATGAGAGAACATGCATGGAGGGACATAGCACCTTCCCTTGGGAATTCAATTCAAAACTGCCTTAGTACTTTCACAGAAACCACTGAGCTTCAGCCACCAGTTGAGCACTATTTTCTTAAAATGTCTGTTTAAAATTGTCTAAATGGATTCTCCATGTCTGGTCTGCCTGAGTCGTGGATGGATAGGAACAAATGAGGAGGAAAAGAAGCACTACATCACTGCTGCAATCCTTCCCGGCCTTTCCTATAGGGCAGAGGGTGATTTTCCCCAACAATTAGAGGCTGATGCTAAGATTCAGTCACTTGTCTGTGATGCTACAAACAGTATTTAAACTCCTGTCCCACTGCAGCTGATCTGAATGGATTGTGAGATTTTGTGTTGTGCACAGATGACCTGCATTCATAATATGAGGAGAGTGGACATCTGTGTTATAGTTATACACATCTATGTTATAGTTATGCATATCTTTACACAGATTTACAAAGGTTAGCATTAAATTTGTCTGCCCGGGTATAAGCATTGGAGATCCATCATCATGAAGCTCAGATAGATATATATTTTATTCTGTTTTACCTAAGTAGGTGCAATAGAATGTTCATATTCTGCAAAACAATTTCTTCATGATGTTTAAATATTTTGCAAATCACGACCTTAACTGATCCTCTGACAAACGCTTATATTTGAATCCAAATAAAAATATGAGCTAAAACTATTTGATTTTGTCTTCACAGAATCATAGAATTGTTTACATTAGAAAAGACCTTTAAGATCACGTCTGAAATGTGACTAACCCCTTTTTATAGTTTTAAAAATTACAATCTTAAATAATACAGTATTTCTCAAAATGAAAAATAGCTTATTTTAGAATGAAAGAAGAAAAACAAACAAACAACAATAACAAAAACCAAACAACAACAACAACAACAACAACAAAAACAAACAAAAAACCACCTAAAATAAAGCATTATTTTACAAAAAAACCTAATAGACTTTAACATTTTCAAAGTTCTCTTTTCTGGGTATTTTTTTAAGACCAAACTGAAGACCCACATGACTTAATTTAAGTCTTTCTGGAACCATTTTTCAATTAATAAAGAAGTTGTACGTTCTATGTCTGTCTTTCAAATCATCTGTTTACAAAAAGCATGCACTCTTCTTCCCATAAGCTATCTATATTTCTGAAAGGAACGTCAAGAAATCTCTAAATTCTCCAAAATAGCTAAATTTAAACAAGATATCAGTAAATGACTGATGTCTCTTATTTCTCTTTTTTTTTTTTTTTAATTGCAGGGGAAAAAGTTTTGTTTCAGCCAGACCCATTCTGTACCTATGGGCTTTTAAGGAGTGGTTATCTAGAAGTCTCCAGTTCTGATTTTCTTTTAAATGTCAGGATTTATACACAAACCTTATTTCCCACAACTAACAAAGAGTCCTGTTACTCCTGTTAGTTTGCATGCAGCTCAGTCAGATGGAAAAGAAGATATTGGTGTCTGAAGAAGTGTTTTTCCATGGGGTGGAGGGTGAAATGCAGTTTAATCCTTTGTGCAGGTTTTGGATGGGATAGAATTAGATTTCTTCATAATAACTGGTATGGGGCTGTGTTTTGGATTTATGCTGTAAACATGTTGGTAAAACAGGGATGTTTTCGTTACTGCTGAGCAGGGCCATGCCAAGAGCCAAGGCGTTTTCTGCTTCTCACCCCACCCCACAGCAAATAGACTGGGACACACAAGAAGTTGGAAAGGGAACACAGCCAGGACAGCTGACCATACACATAATATATGATGTCATGCTTAGCATATACAGTTGCAGGAGAGGTGGTGCTGAGGGCTGCTGGTTGGGAACTGGTTGGGCATCAGTTCGTTGGTGGTGGTGAGAAATTGTTTCAATTTACATCACTTGTCTTTCCTTGGATTTTCTTTTTCTCTCTGTGTTTTTTTCAATAATAACAATAACAATAATAATAATAATAATCATAATCATAATCATAATAATAATGTTAAAAACGGGTTTTGTCTCAACCCATGAGTTTTCTCACTTTTACACTTCTGATTCTCTCTACCATCTCGCTAGGGCAGAGGAGTGGGCAAGTGGCTGTGTGGTGTTTAGTTGCTTCCTGGGGTTAAATGCTGATAGTATTAAGCACAATAAAAATCAATGCATTTGCACAATTCAAAATAATAATTTAGTTATAAGAATATGAAATGCAGTTGTTTGGTTTTGTATGAAGCACCTTTTTCTTCTGATAATTCTTTGATTGGATCTCTGTAGATCAGTTTTGTTTCTAAACAGAAACATTGGATTTTACTCCTTTTTACATTAGTGAGTGATTGCACATCCAGGGTGTTTTCACCACTTTTGACATTCCAATGCATTGGAGAGAATCAGATTTACACTTTTCTAGGAATCATAATTTACAAGGACACAATGCTTTGTGCAATAGTTGTTTCTTGCAAAGTGCAACATCTTCTTTAGAGATTGTATTAACCAAAGTGAGAGAGTGATATGCATTGTACTAAAGGGAGAAGATATCACAATGATGCCTTATAATAGAGATCAAGAAAATGCTTCTGGGCACTGTACCTCTAGCATGGTTTCAAAAGCCACCATTCTTTACACTCTGTTTTAAGTATTTATCCATGCTGTTTTCATAACTGACTCACTTTTGACAAAATATAAATGATGATAATAAAAGACAGTTCTTTTTTCTAAAGGGTAATAAGAATTGGTGGAGGCTACTCAGTTGTCACATCTGAATGCAGCAATCCTTTTTTTTTTTTTAAGAGAGCGTATAATTGCCATAAGTTCACAGAGACCCTTGAATTTCAGGATCTCTTCCCATTCTGCTGTTGCTTTTCACCTGTCTATTGCTGATGCTTCCCAAGACAGGCATCTTTGCACCATCTGGACACCATCAGCCACATCTGGCAGCTTTGGACATGCTTTGCTGCCCCATGCAGGAAACCTACCCCTAAAACTATGGTACTCAGCAAAATAATACTTTCCACAATGCTCCCCACCACACTCTGTTAGGAAAAAAAAAGGTATATCAATAAGGCCAGAAAGTCTTAGGGGCTTTCCTCTAACACTTAATTGACAAGAAGATTAATAAGGGTGTCATATTAAAGGCTGTAGGTAAATGACTGGTTTAAACGAATTCAGCTAACTGAGAAGGACATGGAACAAAACATATCATGACAAACTGCTGGACATGACAGAAAACTCTAAGTGTGAGAAACTTAGTGAATTATGGATGGTGCTGTGAGGGACTGCTGAGTGTCACAGGTGGTAAAGGGGAAGCTATGGGAGAAATGGCCCAATTTCTCCTCAGTGGAGGAGAGCAGTACGAAAATTTTTGGGAGCAGAGTCTTGCAAGGCCAGTTCCATATGTAAGGCTGACATTGCCAGAGGAAGAGTATCATAAATAATAAGTTTGTGTACAGTTGCAACAAAACTGGAAATTATGAAAAGCAGGGTAAATAGAGCAGGTTTCATAGCTAAGCAGATTGTGGTGGAGACAGAGAGGTAAAACGGTGGGGAAAATTAAAGTCAGGAAATGACAAAAAGATTAACAAGGTATGCAAGTATGCACTGGTCTCATCTGGGGGCACCTGTTGGCAGGCTTGGGCACAACCAGTACCCTGAGCATAACCAGAGAAACAGACTTTTTTTTTCTGACAACACCATAGGTGCCAAACCTTCTGCTGTGGTCAAAAGGGCCACAGATAGTGGAGCAGATGCTTTCCCAGGTGAGCAAGAGGAACACATGGATTGACAACTCAAGCATCCTGGTGCCTTCACATCAATGACTGCTGCAGATGTGGTGGCACCAGTAACAGCCCACCACTTCATACCACACAGCAACAATCCTTGCACAAATGTATCGACTATATTAAGACATAAAACCTTCTACTAGCTCTTGACAGAGAACATATGAGGGAGGAAACAAAATGTATTTGAGAATAGCAATGAATATAACCTAGTCAGTTCATCAAATACAATCTGCTGACATGAGCAAAGTCCATCACAAAAGTCAGATGCTGAGATGAGTAATGTGGACCAGGACACTACTAATTCACATGTCAGTGCCACTAGAAGAGTAACATCAAAGCTCCACAAATATATCAGGAAAGGGTAGTTTGAAACTGCTGCCTCGTGGAACAGTCACCATGCCAGCACATTTACAGAAACAGGACTTTTTTCTTATGTATAATTCTGGCTTAAAATAGCTTAAAATGCTTCCAGAACCACTGCATGTTTCTGTATTATTTCTAGAGTACATACCAGGGGAAAATTAAAGCAGAAGTTTCACATCACCAGGACAATGCATATATTTTTGGGGCAAGTTGTTACCACCCCATTATGAAAATAACTGGAGAGTTGGCAGAAGTTGTTCTTGTTTTGATGACTTTTTTTTTTTTGATCAAACAAACTTCAAATATCCACTTCTTTATTTATAGCCCCTTAAACTTTTCCATTCTCCAAAAAGATGTAAAGGTCTGGATCTCTTTATTTCAACACATATACAGGTAATTAAAGATGGATTGAGATTTTTTTGCTAGGTGGATTTACATCCAAGCAAAATAAGCAAAATAATTACAGCACATGAAGTATAATGTTCATATTTTTGTCCTTCCACATTAGTTTACCATCACTGCATATGTTTAAACTATCAAATGTTTATATCAAACTTTTTATTACATCTCCTCCAGGAAAATTACTAGGATCAGTTTTAATTTTTTGGCATAAAGGATAAAAACCCTGGGATATATTTTCT
Organism: Lycocorax pyrrhopterus obiensis; assembly: GCA_014706295.1. NCBI lineage: Eukaryota > Metazoa > Chordata > Aves > Passeriformes > Paradisaeidae > Lycocorax > Lycocorax pyrrhopterus. The sequence continues at coordinate 73,605,457 of JACSVZ010000002.1, forward strand.
TGCTATTTTGAATGGATTATACAGGTCCATTAAATTTATAGGTTTGTGTTTGAATGCTTTGTTTCTGTAGTTTTTTTATTTTTTCCAACTTCCAAAAAACACAAGAAAATAAAACTCATAAAAATTGTTTAAGGGCAGGGTATCCATAAAGTCATGCCAAGACTTTTACAGACAAAGAGATTCTGTCTGCTGACCCTGAAAGAAAACTTGATTAAGACATAAGGCATTCAAGCAGACATCCTATAATGTATTTGTCAGAGTTAAAGACCCCATATTGATATATTTTCTCACTGCTACAACTGCTTTTGAAGTATGCACTCCAATAGAACCAAATGTCATCCAATAGAGCAAATCCTATGTGTGTGTTCCTGTGTACAAGTATTCACACACTCAAAGCAATAGGCAGGTTGACTACAGAATTCTGAGATTAATAATAATTATTTTTTTCTCAGAAACTTCATGGTTTTAAAGCAATACTGGTGAGAGTCATTAGACAGGGCTCACTAGGCAAATCTGCAGGTGTGAGTAACCATGATCAAACAGCATATGAAACTCAAATACTTTCCAGCTTCTGATGGAATGGTACAGTGTAGGACATGCTAAGAGCATGAAGAAAAAAATCCAGAGACAAAAAATAAAGTGGACTCATGGAAACCTAGAATTGTTTATGTTGGAAAAGACCTCTAAGATGATCAAGTCCAACCATTAATCCAGCACAGCCAAGCCCGCCATTAAACCATGTACCCAAAGGCCGCATCTACACATCTTTAGAGTATCTCCAGGGGATGGTGACTACCATTTCCCTGGGCAGCCTGTTCCAGTGCTTGACAACCCTTTTGGTGAAGAAATTCTACTAATATACTATGTAAACCTCCCTTGGGGCAAATTGAGCACTTTCCCTCTTGTCTTATTGCTTGTTACTTGGGAAAAGAGACTGATACCCCTCCTTTTCAGGTAGTTTCAGAAAGTGACTCCTTTTCCCCAGGCTAAACACCCCCAGCTCCCTCAGCTGCTCCTCTTCAGCCTTGTGCTCCTGACCCTTTGCCAGCTGCATTGCCCTTGTCTGGACATGCTCCAGCCTCTCCATCTATTTCTTGTAGTGAGGGGCCCAAAACTGAACGGAATCACAGAATCACAGCACTAACTAGGTTGGAAAAGACCTTTGAGATTATCAAGTCCAGCCTATGACCTAGCACCACCTTATCAATTAAACCATGGCACTGAGTGCCACATGCAATCTTTTTATAACGCCTCCAGGGACAGTGACTCCACCACCTCCCTGGGCAGCTGTCTTGGGGTGATTTTATGATAATACTGTATTCTCCTATCACCTGCTTTATGCCCAGAAATGGGTCCTGTAGCTTTAATGGGTCTGGGACTGGGGGGAGAGAGCCAGGAGAATTCCTTGGCGCAGTGTGTGCTCACCTCCCCCTTGCAGCAGGGAGAGAGGGGGGACAGAGTACATTCCTGCTTTTAGCTAGCTTCTTTTTTTGTTAGCTGAGGCAAGAAGTTTTTCCAGGACTATAACAGCATTTCTCCAGTGACTTCTGTGGGTTCTTCTGAACTGTTCGGCTTAGAACCGCACCATCAATGGCCAGACACCGCGGACCAGCGGGGGAGGCCACGGGATGCCACATCCCAGCCCAGACCTTGGGAGAAAGTCGAGCCAGCTACAGACAGAACTCTAAATCCATCAGCTTTCTCTGCAGAGAGAAGGTTTAACAGTCATTCCTTTTTCCTGTACCCTCCGGGAATTCTGTTTGTTAAATAAACAGTTTTTTTCACTTTCATCCAAGAAATTCCTTTCGTACCAGTGGGGGAGGGAGTGCCAAACCTGTCTTCTTTAGAGGAGGCATTCATTCCAGAGCATTTTCCTCCTAAACTTGTCTCAAACCAAGACAGCAGCCCATTCCAATGCCCAACCACTCTTTCTGTAAAGAATTTTTTCCTAATGTCTAGCCTAAACTTTCCCTGGCACAGCTTAAGACTGTGTCCTCTTGTTCTGTCGGTGATTGCCTGGGAGAAGAGACTGACCCCCACCTGACTACAACCAACTTTCAAGTGATTGTAGAGAGCGATAAGGTCTCCCCTGAGCCTCCTTTTCTCCAGGCTAAACAACCCCAGCTCTCTCAGCCATTCTTCACAGGGCTTATGTTCCAGGCCCTTCACCAGCCTTGTTGTCCTTCTCTGCATGCATTCAAGCAGCTCAACACCCTTCTTAAATTGAGGGGCCTAGAACTGGACACAGTACTCAAGGTGCGGCCTCACCAGTGCCGAGTAGAGTGGGACAATCACTGCCCTGGTCCTGTTGGCCTCACTATTGCTGATCCAGGGGCAGGACCCGGCACCTGGTCTAGTTGAGCCTCATGCAAAATTGACCTTGGCCCATTGATCCAGCCAGTCCAGATCCCTCTACAGAGGTTTCCTACCCTCCAGCAGACCAACACTCTTACTCAACTTAGTGTCCCCTGCAAACTTGGGGAGGGTGCTCTTGTGCAGATCATCAATAAAAATATTAAACAGGACTGGCCAAATACTGAGCCCTGGGGAACACCGTGGGCCACCAAGTGAATGTATCACCATTTGCCAACACTGTCTTGGCCCCACTATCCAGCCAGTTCTTAACTCAGTGAAGAATGTACATAGCCAAGCCATAGGCTGCCAGCTTCCCCAGGAAAATGCTGTGGGAAACAGTGTAAAAGACTTTGCTGAAGTCCAAGTAGACAACATTCACAGCCTTTCCTTCATTCCCTAAGCAGGACACCTTGCAATAGAAAGAGATCAGGTTGGTCAAGCAGGACCTGCCTTTGATAAACCTATGCTGGCTGAGCCTGATCCCCTGGTGTCTTGTACATTTCATGTGATGGCACTCAAGATGATCTGCTCCATGACCTTCACTGGCATTGAGGTCAGACTGGCTGGCCTGTAATTCCCTGGATCCTACTTTTGGTCATTCTTGTACATGGGTGTCAAATTTGCTAGCCTCCAGTCAACTGGGACTTCCCCAGTTATCCAGGACTGCTGGTTAAAAATCGAAAGTGCTTGTTGAGCTCTTTTATCAGCTCCCTCAATATACTCAGAGGGATCACATGCAGCCCCACAGTTTTGTGCGTGTCTAAGGGGTGTAGCAAGTCACTAACAACTTCGCCTTGTGCTGTGGGGGCTTCATTTTGCTCATATGATCTTACTGATTTGCAAGTGTTTATTTTATTTAGCTTTAGAAACAGAGCTTTTACCATCTCTTGTAATTTGTCAATTTGTAAACAAAATTTGAAGCCCACATCACAAAAAGGTCTAATACAAATCAAAAGCCTGTTATGTATTGAGCAAATTAATAAAAAATGAGATTTAACCCTGTCTCCTGGGGTCCTGTCTGCATCTGGTTGTTTGTAGTTACAGTTTCTGTGGTTTCTCTTTGCTATCCAAATACTTATTTATGCCAGTGAGAAATAGCCACTTGTTGGTGAGAATAGCAATTGTTCTAGGAAGACAGAGCATTATTTTCTCCAGGTTTGCCATCTGGAGTGTCTGGAGACCAGACCAAATAAGCTAATAGTGTGTCAAGAACATACAGCAAAACAAAACAACAAAAATGTCCAAAAGAAGGTGAAAGGGAAAGAACTGGCAGGACAAAAGTTGCTGCTCTAGAGCCTCATAAGCATGATGGCTTGTTTTTGTTGTTGAAGTTCTACTCTGTAAGAAAATGTATTGTTATATCTCTGAAAAGTACTGCAATTTATAAGCTACCACGCTGCACAAGACAGTCCTGTTACAGCCTAATAGACACCACTGTTTGGGCAATTATTTAGTCTAGTAAAATATGACTTATATAAGAATAATGGAACCTAGATTGGGCCATATCATATGCTATTATTCCCCTTAATATCTTAAATAATACCCATCTTCCAGTGTTTTCTTACCCTTCACATGTTAGTGGTCTTTTTTCAGCCAACCAATATATGCATATTTAATTATTCTAATATTTCCTCCTAAATGATACTGTCACCTCCCTGACTGTTTTTCATCCTCTTCTCTGAAATCTCTTCAGTATTTTTCTGGCAACTAGGTGCCCTACATTTAATGCAGCATTCTGAATATACTCACACTGCAGCTGAACTGAAAAGAAAATTCTCTGCGGCAAGATACCCATAAGAATTTTCCACCAAATTGTGTTTAGCTATTTTTGCTACAATATCACATTCCATTCTCAATGTTAGCTTGCTCTAAGACCACAACATTTCTTTATTAATTATTTCTTCCTAGATTTATGAGGTGTTAATTCTTCCAAGATTTACATGATAGTCAGCATCGAGTATAGAAAGTGTTGCACTCCATTACAGCAGGCTGTAGGGTGGGCAAGAAGTGCAGGCAGTGGCTCACTGAGAGTGGAAATTCATTTCTTTGTTTCATTTTGGAAATATTCAAGAATAATGGAAAAGTGTTTTCTGTTTTCATGGAATCACAGACTCATATAATGGTTACAATTGGAAGGGATCTTAAAGATTATCCAACTACCTTGCCATAGACAGAGACACCTTCCTCTAGACCAGGTTACTCAGAACCCCTTCCAGCCTGGTCTTGAACACCTCCAGGGATGGGACATCATTAAATAGACACTCAGAAAGAGAAAAAATTTTGTATGCCAAATCCTAACTGAGACTTTTCTTGATTAATCCCTTCCTGTTCCTGGATGATGATGTCACTCAGCAGACAAAGCATCAAAAATCAGTTTCTTAACAGAATTTCCCCTGCCCTCACTTGCAGATAAGTAAATTCTTCCATGTTTTAAAAACTTAAATGAATAATCAAAACATTGATGACTTCTCCTGAAAAAAAACTGGTCTAGAAATAAATTTTCATAGACTTAACTTTGTCCATGTGAGGTCCTTGCCAGTCTCCATCAGCATTTTTATATTCTACTTTACAATCTGAGTAACCTGATCAATGAAAAACTGCCATTATTGATCACTGAACTTTGCTGACTGAGTCTATAAAAGGACTTCAGTGAAGAGGATGAATGAATTAGATACTATGAAGGCTTTAGCTGGTACTCACCACTTTATTTATCCACTGCTTCCACAATTCTCTTTATCTCACTTTGGTAGTGGAAATTGCACAGTTCTGATTGCTGTGGAGTACCTTAACTTTACCCAAATGCTCTAAAACCTGAAAAATACGTGTATTTTTTCTGTATTTTATAAGCCTCTCTTTAGTTACATCACTGTACCCCTAAGATTCAATTAGCACAAATATACCTCTGCCAGGACTCCAAGGGAAGTACCCCAGTGTTGCATTCACACCGTTTTTCAAGTGTGATACTGACCATGCAATCTCGTCTTTGCAAAACCAGTGTAACATTATTTAATGGATTGTTCTGTTCTCAATAAAATATCTGTCCTTTCATTTGCCTTTAATAATAAATTAGGTCTGGCCACAGATGAGGAGACAGTCAATTATCAGATGCTAAATACCTAGCCCAAGGACATTGCATGTGTGAAAATGAAGCTGACTGGGCATGTTGCTCACACAAAGCCTAGTTCTGTAGTTGCTTAGCTCTTTTGGCTAGCATTCACACTGCTGCTGGTTTATATACTCAGTGGCAACTTCTGTCTTCATTTTTCGATTGGAGTCCAAGCATACCCCAGCCTATTTGGGTGATAAACTGAAAGTACTTTGAAAATGTAATCTGTTGTAAGCCTTCATGCCTTTCCAGCCCCAAAATAATTAATGTACAGGTTTTAATTCTCCCTTGTATCCAGTTTTGCTGCAAATAAAAAAAACTAATCTAGAGGCATGCCTTCTGCAAAACTGATTTTAATCAAGAATTGGTTTGTAGCAGCATGTAAGCAGTGTCATGTAAAAGAGGGATTCACAGTGTTCATCCTGTTCTACATATGGAAGCACGACGTGAACATCAGCTTCATGTGCTGATCCACAGCAGGCGCACATTGCTACACACAGCTGTTCTTCCGTGAAATGTTTGCACTTCCAATGTGCTCCCTGGTTGTCTTTATTCTGATTCTAGGACGATACCATTCAGTCTTTTCTGGGACGCTTTTGGGTGAAAGCTGGAGAAAAAAAGCTGCACCATCACAAACATAGTCTTGGCAGGCTTCCCCACTGGGTTTTTTGTTGGTCTTCTTTTTTTCGTTTTGTTAATTCAAAGAGACACTTTGAAGGTTGAGGCATACTTTAGAAGTGCTCATAGTCTCTCAAATGACTTTTAGCTCTTCTGGACCCTGTCTCCAGTCCATAAGGGGAAGTTCTTCTAGGTCATGTAATTTCTTTTTCATGGTATATTAGAATGAAATTCCTATACAATTTTGCTTTGTAGGTGGTAGAAGTTAGTGTGAGGTACATGTCTGAATTACCATGGTCTGGTAAATTTCTGATCCTTTTGAGATTTTGTGGGAGTTTTACCACTTATTTCAATAGGGTATGAATTTGTCTTAAATGCCATCCCTTGAGTTAAGAAATTCACTTTCTCAAGCACTTCTTTAATCCCTCTTACTGTGTTATATTTTAAGAGTAGTGGGGAAGAGAGGAGATACATCAGGAGTATGTCTGAGAACATATAGGTTTACTTGTGATTTATAAAATGGTGAATGAAATAACACTTTTTTACTCATTCTCCTTAATCCTATTTCCAGGTAGCAACATGGGCCATAGAAAAAGAAGTCTTATTTATGCAGGATTACATTTACATTTCTCTAATATTCTTATATTTTACTTTTCGCCTGCATCTGTGCTTCATAGAATTTGCATCGGTAAAGAACTTAAAAATAGGCTTAATATTAAACCTGAGCTTAACTACTTCATTATTCCACACAACATGTAAGCTTATGATTAACACTGGCTGAAGTCAATGACAGCTTAGAATATGCATACGGTTTTTTTCTGAACTGCAACTTACCTCACAAAAAATGAATTTTGGGAAATGTTACAAAAAATCTGTTGGTATTTCTCAGCTTTTGTTTAGGATTCAAGCTCATCCTCTGCATTAAAGTGCAGAAGTACGCCTCACAGCACTTTAGCCTTTATAGTTCCTCCCAAGTTAGTACCCTCTGTGAATTAATTAATGTGCTGGTTTTTTCCTCTGCAAAGTCATTAGTGAGGAACAGAATATAACCTGACCTCCTAAGGCAGTAAACCAGTAGTCATTTCCTCCTAAGTCACTATTTTGCAGCTCATCACTTCCCTTTGTTTACTATCTTCCATCAGTGGTTATTTCACATCATAACATTCATATTTAAGCCAATTTAAATTAATTTTGAGAAAAGAGCTTTTATAGAATGCAGTATCAAATGTTTTCCTTAATTAATTGAAAATGCCTATCATATTATGCTTTTCTTTCATCCACTAATTTTTTAATTCTATCAAAGAAGCAATCAAGTTTATCTGGCAAATCTTTATTAAATCATTTTGCTGCTTAGCTCTAAAAATATCAGGATGAATGCCAAAGCTCTTTTTCACAAACATTTTTTCCATCTTCAGAGTGGAATCAGTAGATGTTAAGTAGCTAGTGAAAGTAGCAAAAGAATATAATCAATCACAGATGTACAGGGTTCTGATATTATAAGAAATTATTTACTGAAACAAGCAAACAATCAAAACATATATGGGTAACCTAACGATTAGGACTTTCTAAATTGATTCTGGAGGTGTTGCCTGCTAAAAGCTTTTCAGCTGATGTCTGGTAAGCGTGTCGTGGTTCTGCACCATACCTGTTTCTCTGTAATGTTTACATTAAAAGTTCTTTTCTACCTCACGAAAGTGTAATGAGAGAAAATACAGCTTTTCTCTAGCAAGCAATGACCTAAAAGTAAAAATTATCATCAAGTTACAAATGTCTAGTGTATATTGCTATTGTGAACATTTAGGCAGGGCAGTATATGAAAACAAAGTAGAGATGGATGCATGTATAGGTAGCATCCATCTAGACTTTAGCTATTTGCAGTGCCAAAAGCAATTAAACTGCAGCAACCTGAGCTTGTTAGTGCCCATACGAGAGGTTTGGAGATGCCTGAAAGTAATCTCGCTGCCAGAATTCCACCAGCCAGTGCTTTGAGGACACAAACTAGTGTAGGCATGACCACAGAGGGTGCAATTGTATCCATGGATATTGAGGAATTGATATACTTTGAAAATGTAGCAGATGGTTGTTGGGAAAGAACATAAACATACTGGCACAGTGCCGTAAACCCCTGCAGCTGCTGTGTGATTTCAGCGGGTAAGTGTGTCAATAAAAGCCAAAGAAAGCAGACTACAATACTTGAACTGATAACAAAAGCTCACTTATTTCACCTTTTGTGAGGCCCAGAATAGGGAGCTGAACCTTTCACTTCTTGATCCTCAAGGGCAATAAAATAAAAAACGAAAAAACAAACAAACAAAAAAACACCCCAAAGAACCAAACCTTGAGTATAGAAGTTTAAAATCCTATTACTTATAACCTGATATCTGTTTTGAAAGAAATTTTATTCCTTAGAAGAGGTGCAGTGCAGTAGAGAGAGCAATAGGAACATTTCCAAAATTAAAATAGAGTTTTTAAATTTTACAGTGATATCTTTCATGGATTACTACTGATACTGCTGAACCCCAAACTCAGCATTTTGAAATTAACTAACATTTTGGGCCTAAATTGAATGGTACTCAGAGGACAGAACTATAGCATAGGGCTTTCTGTTATTACCAGTAGTTCCCTGCAACAATTTTTTATGAAGTTGAGGTCATTAACAGGAAGATAAAAACCAAGTAAAGAAAAATGCTTTTTACTTCTCACTGTTCTCTGTGTCTTGGCAGTGACCTAATCTAAGTTCAGTTAGCGACAATGGAGAGGCTTCATTCCTATGCTGTGTGTTGGGGGATGTTTTTGCATATGGTGGGGATATTTTTACTCAATTCAGCTCTACATTTTGCACATTTATAGCTCCACATCATCATCATCCTACTGCTAATGTCTCTCATAATTTCTGAGCAATACAGTCTCATAATCCCTCTTCTTATTTTTTGGCTTCCTAGCTATCTAACGATGGTATGTGGCCATACCTTATAAGATATCCAGTGCTCCATTCAAGATAAGTAGGAAAGGAAACAAAACAAAGTTTTCCAAAGCAAACAAAGACAACACTAACTTAAACGTTGAGATCATTGCAAATATTTCTTTCAAAGAACTGTTTACCTTTTGGACTGGAAATTAGTTCAGACCCTGCAAGAAGAGCACTTATCACACTAATGAATTCCCTTTGTTATAACAACAGAAATGAGCCTTTAATTTAATCATACTTAATTGACATATGGCATAGCAGGATGCAAGTATTCATTCATCAGTAACTTAAACTTCATGAAGTCTTTAGACATAAGAAGATACAATAATCACTGCAAGACAAAAGGTGTAATAAGGCTATTGAACAAAAGTGGCATCATGGACAGTGATTAGCTTGAAGAGCCATCATATGAAAGGTCTTCCTACCTTTAGGCTGTCCAAATGAAACTGACAATTCTAAGAAGGGAGAAGGAGAATAATTTATCTACGTGAAAGCTATACTAACACTCTCTTAAATCCTGGATGAACTCCAAATCTTCAGGACCTAACTTCGAAAACTACAGTCCAAGTTTTAGGATGCGTATAAGGATCTTGGGGATTGAATCTGTTCAATATGTTAACAAAGACATAACCTACATATTCTTTCTGTTATCCTCTGTGGCTCTTTTTTTTCTTTTTTTTTTTTTTTTGGGGTGGAGAGGGAGTGTTCTTATTTTAACTGACTTCCATACCTGCCCAGACAATTACAAAAACTTGTCTTGTATTCAAGTCATGTTTATCTTTGATTATTAAGATCCATACCCTCCTGCACAGTACTGCTGATGTGGAAAGAAGTTCAAGACAACTTCTAATTCAGAACACCTGAGCTAAGATGGGTCAGAGTATAAGCAGATGTTTATAAGAGATTGTTGTTTTTAATGTCTCACTGAAATATTACTTTGAAGGAGATACCAGAACCAGGTGCTAGATAGCTTTTTCATTTTGTTATTAGAATACAGACAGTTTCCCCATGTCAAATCCAGACTTTTTTCAAGAAAATTTATTTCTCCTCACTGCATTCCCAATTGAAACAAAAGTCACAAGATTCCCATCTTGCTTGGCCCTCTAAATTTTCTCCCTCCCTAACTGTTAGTGTGTTTTTCACCACTGAGATTTTAATGAATTGATTACAACCAGGCTAAGGAGACATGCCAGGGACCACCATCTATTCCCAGGCCGTTCAGTTCTCATAAGGAACAAGATACCACTATTAGAGTTTTTCAGTCAAGTGGGATTTCTTGTACATCAGTGTTTCCCAGACTTACAGATAAAAAACTCCCTTATGTGCCTGTCTATTGCCTGGAGATCTTTCACATAGCATCCGAGAATGGGGAAAAACTAACTCACTTCAATCTTTGGCATGGGTTTAGGTCTCCCAGGGCTGAGGAGAGAAATGGGGCAGCAAGATTTGGCTGATGGCACATTAATAAACTAAATTGCTGCCAACAAGTGCAAGCATAAGTCATATTTTGTCATTTTTATTTTGGTTTATACTTTAGTTTTGTCATAATAATTTCATTTTGTTTTTAATAATTTAATTAACATCAGCAATAACTTTTACAACCATTTATGATTCTCAAGGAGATTGAGAGCTGCAGTTTCAGTTCAAACATATTTTGTATATCACACCACTTTAACGGAATGGCAAAAGCCTTTTTAACTCCAATATATTGAGTCCAGTTGGCAAATTGTCCTGGCAAAAGAAGGAATTGGGCTTTCTTACTATCATCTCTTTTTATTCTTTATGTATTCATGCATTGATAGTTTAAGAATATAGTATAAAGTATCTTCTGGGATGTTGTAGTTAATCTGACTAGTCTATAAATCTTTACTTTTTTCATTTTTATGAGTCTACAACCATCCTAAAGTCAAATAAAATTCAGGTTTAAAATATATAGCCCTGGAAATTCAAGGCAGAAATTATCTAAGTAATACCTCCCCAGTACCCATCCTACTGCTCCCACTCACTCGAGGTGAAGGAGGTAGAGGAGTTGGGGGTGGAGTGCAGTTGAACCTGTGAAAAGAGGTGGGAGAAGGGTGATAGATAACATTTTAAATTTCTTTGTTTTAGTTGTCAATACATTCAATTAACTTCCCCCCAATCTGTTTCACCTGTGATGATTATGAGAGGCAGCTCTACCCATCTTTATCTCCACACATGAGCTTTTCCATCTTCTTTTCTCTCCTGTCCTGTTGTCGTGAGGGATGAGAGCATCTGGGTCAGTACTTGGAAGCTGGCCAAGGTCAACCCATCACAAAATAGCGCATGCACTTCACAGTAAGTATACATTAACTAATATGGGTCCCCTGATCCATTGGGAATTTAGTGTCAAACCCTCATTAACTTTATGCACCCATATCTTTATCCAAAAAGTTAGAATACTGCTGCATTAAAATTTCACTTAGGGGGAAAAAAGATAAAGCCCTCATCAGATGATTATTTTTCGAAAGCTGAATATACAGTTTCATGAGTGAAAAAGCCATCTGTATTACTGAATTGTTTCAACTATTTAAAATCATAAAAGTTTCCCAGAGAACTATGTAATCTTGCAAATAATTTAAATTTCTAAAGTAAAGAAGACTAGCAATACTCTATTGACTGCCTGAAATTTAAGACCTATTCATAGGTGCTATCTTTCTCCATCCCGTTTTAATCTGGTTCACCTGTAGTGAAAGAAAAGACAGTGATTTGTAGTTGAATTTTACATTATACTCCATTATATTCTGAAGGAACCTTTCTCTAGTGGTGGCACAGAAATTCAGCAGCTGGTGTTAACCTTGTGTATATCATCCTTACTATGTATCTGAAAAAATACATCTTATTGAGAGTGGAAGAGACAAAGAATTTTTAAAGAGTCACTTGCATCAAAACATTAATTATGTGACTTATGTAAGCATTTACAGCCAAGAAGTTTTAAGCCTCATAAGCTTCTCACTTCTGTCAGGTTTAAGAGGAAAAAAAGATAGCAAACAAACCCCTAAAGTCAATAGACTGCAAAGAGTTTGTAACTTTTCTTGTACCATTTCATGAGTTTTCTGATCATCAACGCATCTTTTAAGCCAGATGAGGATTTGAATTTTTAGCTTTGAAAACCGACAAGAAGAGAATGAAACAATCTGGGAAAGAAATGAACACATACTTCTAATCTTAAATATCAAAAATTATCATTCATCTTCATGAAAATAAAAATGGTTTCAGTTCCTTCACTTTTCCCACATTTACCACTTTAAGCAATTTCATCTGGACAGTATGTAAGCTTTTATTAGAATTTAGCATTTCTAGAGCCCATTTTGGTACACACACACACACACACTCTCTCTCTCTCTCTCTATTAGTTTGGATTACCAGTCATTAAAAAAAAAAAACACACAAAATCAACACAGCCTAACAATGAGTTATCAGCTACTATAACATGAGTTTCCTTCTTCTAGTAGTTTGGTACTGGGAATTGATCTGACAACTCTAACACCTATTAATACTATTCAAGTGTAAACTTCTCCCAGAAGTACATGTATCTCTCTGTGTTCCTCTCACTGAAATGTGCACAACTGTATACCAGAAAGGATTGATTACCCAGTGATCTAATTATTACCATAAGGGACAGCTCAACGATGAGTTACCTAACACATAATGGTGAATTACAACTCATTCTAAGAGAGGGACAGAGGATAGAAGTCTATCACTGATCCAGAGGTCTTGATGTGTTTCCACAGGCCAGTAACACCACATGAAACTCTCAACTCAGGTCATTTTTTCAAGCAACAAAGCATATATTACCATAAAATTGACCTATTTTCATATTAAACAACATATCTAGAAATTCAGATTAGTTACTACTGAAAATAATCTAGATGATATTCATACTAAGTGTTCTGTGTTTCCTATAATGACTAGTGTTCCACATCAACTAGTGTCTTACTAGTGGAATTCTCTTTCTTTTACAGAGAACTGAGAAACCTTGGTGTTGTGGTTTTAGTGGAAATCAGCTGAGAGTTTCGAGGTGGCTCTGAACACAACACAGGGGTAGGAGTTCCTGGACGCTTGACTCTCCAGAGCTGGACCATCAGAAAACCCAAGAAAAACAAAAGCCAAAAAACAAATACACAACAACAACAACAACAACAACAACAACAACAAAACAAAACCAACAAAAACAAACCCAAAGAAACTAAAAAAACCAACTAAAAAAACAACCAACCAAGAAATCCAAACCAACCAAAAAAACCTCCCCAAACAAACAAGCAAACAAGAAAGGATAAAAACCAACCCAACCTCAACCGATCATAAATCGAATTAGCAGTGGACATCATAGAGTGAAAAGCGATTGAGAGTGTCATAAATAAGTGATGAAGACACCCCATGTTTGAAGTGATGAAGACCCCATGTTTGGGGATTTTTTCACCAAATATTTCATGAATATATGCTTGTAGTTCTCATTTGTTTCCTTTCACTTTACACTCTAAAAATCCCACATTTACTTGCTGGGATGGTTTACTGAAGGCTTGACTGCAGACATAATTTTTGATTTGGAAAAAAGAAACTACTGTTTAGTCTAGTGAAAGCATATGAAACATAAACAGTCGATATGAAGAGGATTGGTGGAAAAAAAAAAAAAAGAATGTGAGACACAAGCACCTTTGAAGAGTCAATGAAGAATGTATTTTGAAAGTCTTCATCCTCAAACTAAAAAGCAACCAAAATTCTTTAAACATATGTGAACTTTAGAATAGAAGAGTATTTGAATACTTTCTAGCATAAGTATTGTAAATGACCAGTAGGCTGAGATATATTCATATAAAATAGTTATAGGAAATGTTGTGTAATAGAAAAGAATTTGTGACTTTTGTGACATATTTAAAGAAGGAAAAGTTGTTATTTTACCAGGTAGGTAAGGTTGTATGGTTTTGGTTGGTGTTTTGGTTTTTTTTGAGATCTCCTCAACTTAATTTATAGCATTTTTTAATTTGCCATTATCTAGGCTCTCCTTTTTCTGGAGGTCTAATTTTACTCCCTTAAATAAGATAAAGAAAAGAAATAAAGTACCATTACATATTTCTATGTATATGATAGCTGGTAATGGGTCATGAAAATAATGTTCCATATTTTCTCCCTAAGTACATTTAAAATACATTTTTTGGAGATTTTCACATATTAACATTGCTTTTGACCACCTAAGCCACAACAGAGCAAAAGCATTTTCTTTTGGAGGATGAGTCCCAACACCCTGTAAAACAGTGAATGTAGCTGGAACTTCTTAGTCTTGTAATTCCTTGTTAACAGATTTATTCTTTGCATTTTTCTCCTTCCTTTTAAAATGACAATTTTACTCGGTTTCCATATCTAGATTGTAGTGTTGTAAATATTTACAGTTATATGACCCTACAGAAATCAAAGGAACTAACTGTGTCATTAAGTTGTGTAGAAGTATGTGGAATACAGAAGGCAGACTCACCCCTTTAATCAGCATATCAAACACTTTAATCGCTATTTGATTCATTTTTCAAATACAGTTGAATTGAATAAGTTATCTGTATTGTAAGCCGAGAGAACGAACTATAACAACGCAAGTACAGATATATGAGGGACATAACCTATATTCTAATGAGATAAACTAAATTAGCATTTAATAACATTTTTACACCCATAATTAATCATAGTGGAAAATGGGACAGTTACCTACTAAATTACCTAGATATTTTATCAAATCATGTAACTGGATAATTAGACTTCTAAATCCAGTCATGTATACTTTTAATTAATTGTTGTTTGTTATTAAGTGTGGATTAGATCCTATTGCACACTTTCATCTACACATTAGGAACTGGCTTATGGTCATTATTTTTCTGCATCTGAGTTTGGTTATTCTGCTTGTTTGTATATTTAAAACATCTCATGTCATTGAACTGGAAAAATTAACAGCATTTATAACATTCTTTGCTTCAGCCGTGCTTCAAAAACCTTCAGTCTTTCACCTCCCGATGCAAACATTATTTCTCAGTGTATTAAGCATCTTATGCTGATGTCAGTCATATTACCTTCCTGACTGCTTCATGGTTTTTAGGATTTGACATGACATTGGAATAGACAAAAGAGAAGAGTTTATTAACAGAAACTCATGAGATTTTAATTGCAGCAATTTCCTTGTCTTTTTATCCTGATAGAAAGCTATAGTGGTTCCTAATTTAATACCCCCAAAAAAGTAAATCTTCATTAATGTGAAACTCTCAATCTTTTACACTGTTTATTTAAAACCTCCTTGACAGTTTACTTTTTTTAAAAAAAAATAGAGCATGATTTATATGGAATTTAAAGCTAGATTAGCCATTTTTATGAGAATAAAATGTAAGGAGCAACTGAAGCTTTCCCAAGCATGAATTAGATAATCTTTTGAGAATCATTTAAAGGGAAGAATATCCATTGCTTAACGTATTACTGTGCACCAATCGATATCTAAATACCATGGTGACAGACTCATTAGAATTACTAAAATCAAATATGTGTACCCATTCCAATGTTTTATATTGACCTTTTGGAAGTCTAATGAGGTGGAATGAGAACAAAAAAAAAAAAATCAGTAAAGACGGCATAGTAGCTACATAGAAAAGAAATTAGGAAAGAGCAGAAGCAGTAAGAAAGAGACTGACATCGTGAGCTTCAGTGGTTATTTTTAACATCATCAAAAGTGGAGAAATTAAGGGGGAGGTCTTAAGAGACTGAGATAAAGTGCAGAGCAGAGAAAGGGAAAGGAGAAAAGAAGGCAAATGGCAGTTGGGAGGTCAAATACCAAAGAAACTTTTGTGCTTCTATAATAAAGGCACAGTAGAGAGTTAAGCAGTTAAAATAAAAGCAACGACCAGATGATGATTCTATTTCTGAGATTTAAAAAGTTGACTTTTTCAGATCTGTACAGAAACTGAACACAGTTGGATCTTCCACAAAGGCATATTTTTAATATATTTCCTTCTGGAGTGAAATGTTTAGAAAATATTCACAGAAAGGTTTGAAAAATACAGCATTCTTTTACTTGAAATTTGATTTTCTTTCCTCATATTTAATTTGTATAAAACTGCATTATCACAATGAAAAACTTTCAATTTTTTCCCCCAATAAGTCTGTAATTCTTTTTTTTCATTAATAATGATAGAACTCACTCATTAAAATCTAATAGGAACAGAAATACTTAGGGGAATGAAAAGTTGTATACACACTCCATAGAATATGCATACAGGCTGTAGTGGAAAGATACGTAGATTAGCCCTGAACTTCGTAACAGGCCTCCAAACATTGTGCAGTAAAAGATTGTTCAGAGGGATCAGCTCAAACCCCCAGAGTCTTGTGTGGGCTATTGTGGATGGAGAGGAGGGCAGTTGGCTTAGTAACTATACTAAACAGTTACTCAAAGGATGCAAGTGTGGTCCTTAAAAATTCTGCTTAAAAAGTCATTATTGACATCCCCTTGGAAAATCTGCATTATGCATGCAGTTTTAGTTTAGAACAGTGTTTTGACTGGTTCCCAGTTTCAGATGTTGGTTGCTTCTGTAACTGGCTGAGTAGGGATTCCTCTCTGAGGCTAGTTGAGCTACAGAACTCTCTGAAATGTTCAGTAGAAATTTTGAATGGCTGGTCTGTGCACCCACTTACTAAATTCTCTTATTATTTCTTCATTTGCTCCGAGTTTGGGTTAACTGTACAAGGAGAAAAGGTCCAGCATAAATGAGATCAATTATTTCGTGGCAGTAATTTTCTACACTGTTTCTAATTTTATTGTCTCAGTGAAATCAATTGAGACTGATCTTCTTAACCTTTCATATGAGACAGGTTTTACTCTCACTTACAGTTCACCTTCTATAACAGGCCATTTCTCACAGCTACACAGCTGTGTGGATGAGACTTTAAACAGCTTGAGGAAACATTAAACTGTTGGTACCTCTCATGTACCGGATTGTGTGACTGTCAGACATGTTTGCTCTCAAATTCCAAAGCTCCTGAAATGGGTGTCCGATCCAGTTTACACTGATGTAAATTAGAAAGAAGCCTGCATAAGTCCGTGGGAGCATGCATGTGTAAAACTTGTGCAGGAATTGTATCCTCAGTTTGATGAATCCCTGCAGTCTGAGCTAGCAGACATTGTCTTTTGGCAGTACTGCTCGTAGGCCTAACCAAAAAATTTCCACAGAGAAGGTTGCTGTTTGAAAAGAATGTTCTGGTGCAACTGAAGCACTCAACAAGAATCCATTAATTTTCTTCAATACTTCCTAAGAAAATAAAATAAATCACATTTGGTTCTCTCTTAATAGCTTAAACCAGACATAATTTTCTAACTACACAGAGCTTTGTCATTAAATACCAGTGACTTAACCCGAAAAGTGTCTTGGTAAACAAAATGGATTTTAAGATGTTTCACAGCATTGAAGCCAGATCTATAGATATGTCAGCCCAGATCCTTCACACATTCTAGTGATGCCTCAGCTAAGACACCTGGAGACCTAGGTTTTGAACACCCTAACTTGTAAGGCTACTTGGACTCCTTTCCATGAAATCAGAAAATGAGAAACCATTCTTATTTGATTCCTGGATCCATACCAGGGCCCCATAGTCTTACCCAGGCAGCCTGTTAAAATTTTAGGTTTTTAGGTCTGTAATAATCTGACCAGTGTAAAATTAAATTACTTCTTTGCCTCTTTCAATTCAAAATTGACTTTTCATGGTAAAATCTGAGATATCTGTTGTAATTCTATTTGGCTCAAAATAAAATGTAAATTCTGCATATCAACCATTTATAAGGAACAGAATTTTTACAATGTAAAATCATTATTGATTTAGAATGAATGAAATATAAAGGTATTGCTAAAATATAATTGTTCACTTTATTTATGAGTATGATTTTGACATAATGCGACTAAATAGAATTTTTTTAAAAAATTGTGTCTTTCTGAGGGTTTTTTTTCTTTGCTATCCTCATTCTAAAAGAAATGAGAGCTACTAATTTTGTTTTATTTTACTTCTGTTTTATTCTGCAGGGGCCAAACTGATGGTGTTCGCAGCCAAGTAGCTATATCACCTTTCCTTTTAGTGTATATTAATTTCTTAGGATTTGAATTAAGTTACCGGAAGGAATCTAGAAATGTGTGTCTGTATATTTTGCTTGTTTTCTTGTTGTTTGATCATGTCCATTTTGTGGTGCAGATGTCTAATACATTTACAATTTAAAGTTTTAAGTTGTTTCCCTGAACACTGGTTGAACTTCTCTCAGAATTGGTACAGGACTGATAATCATAAGAGAAAAAGCTTTTACTTGCCACCTGAAGAAAAGGATAATATCACTACCATGAGCACAAGAATTCTTATCTTGCTGCTTCACTGAATTGGCATGCAAAAATTCTACTTGTAAATACCTGAGCTCCAATTCAACAAGCAATGTAAATACCTACCTAATTTCCAGCTTGTGTGTAGTTCCATTGAGGTCCTAAAATTATCCACTGATTATTTTACAGATTAATTTCTCTTGACAAGATATGATTTTGAATTCAGTCTGAAAAATAGGATTCTACAATGAGATGAGAAGCAGAATGCAAATTATATACAGAAAATCTGAGCACAAAATTGAGCTCTCAAAGTTTAATTTATTCACCAAAGTCCTGTGCTTATTATCAACACAGGAAATACTTTTTTTGAAATACATTTTGGCTTTAGGTTTTTAGGAGTGGATTTGGATTCATTTTTAGTACTGTATCAGTCCTTACTCTGTGACTACTGAATCTGCAAAAGGTTTCCATAGAGATTAGCAAGAAATGAGAATGTGAAATCTGTATGAGCATCAGGCATAAAAAGTATACTTTCAGAATTCATTAACTTTTAATAGTTCTTTCCTTCATCACAGTCTTCATTAAAGAATGTTGTCATCTCCAAAAGAAACTTCCTAGTAAAACAGAAAAAAAGTGATCTTGTATTTCTACATAGAAGTGGTAGAAGTGTGTCACCTTTGTGGCTATTTTAAGAAAATCCTAGAGAAATGTTAGACAAGGGCAACCAAAAAAGATTTGAGAGTATATTTTGAAGGGATAAATTAATGAAGTTTACTGTAAAAAAGATTGAAGGGTGTTTTGTCTTTGTGCCTATATTCTCAAATCAAAATAGTTGTGATTTGTCACTTTTTTTCAGGCAAAGTTATGGCAATACGCAAAGATTGAAGTTAAACAACTGCTGTGAAAAAAAATACAAGCTAAGTGATTATATACCACTTTTGGTTTTTGACAGTGATTCATGATTAATATCTTCCTGAGATCATCTGCAGATGTTAGAATAGATATGTCTTCCTGATTTGCAATTGACCAGATGTATTTTCCTGCATTTAATTTAAATTTCCATAAAATTTCATGAGTTGACTACAGAAGAGAGGACAAAATGATGTCGCATAATCTCCAGACTTCAATGCTTGGTGCGGAATCTTTCTCAAAGTCAAATTGACTAACTGATGAGAATCAGAAAAGACACCCCACGTCTCCCCAAATTGCTAGTTTTAGTGGTCAAAACCACCAAATAAACCAGCCAAAATTTCATTGTTCTTCCTCTGCAGCACAGACCTGCTAGGATCATCTGGGAATATTTCACATAATCAGGGATTGCAATTATAAATTCCTGAGAAATAGGTGTCACCTAAATTACATCCAATGTGTCTGACACACATAGTTGCATAATTTTTTGTCCAAGAATACAATGCTCTAGTTTCATTAAATTTGTTGCATTTTAAATAGCAGCTTCTGGATTAACTTTACGCTGTAATCTATTAATCTTTTCCAAATGCCTGCAAACGGAATTGAAGAAGCTGAAACGAATAAATACACTCCTGGTTTTGAATAGTGCTTTGAAAATCCCAGCAGAAGAAGACATTTCCACTGTTGTCACTAATGGTTCCACGAGCAACACTTAAATTGCACTTTTCTTAACCAAACTGTGAGAACGGACTCAATCTGTTTTCCAGATTACAGTTTTAAACCGCTATTTAAAAAAAAAAAAAAAAAGCTTAACATGTTCAAACATTTGTATTTTCTTGGAACAAGTGATTTTATGGATCAGGATTATTCAATTATGCTTTTATTCACAATCACTGTTTGCACTGCAAGACAGCAAGGGAGCACATCTGCCTGTTTGCATTGTTGTGGATGCTGCACATGAATTCTGGTGGAAGACTTTGAGGGAGGAGAAAGTCTGCCTTTCCATGCAGGTAAACTAGACGTGTTAAGAGGGAAATATTTCTCTAGTCTGAGGTGGAACAAGTAGAAAAAGAGAAAACTAGAAAAAGTTACCAAGAAGACCAAAAAGCCAACATAGCTTCAGGCTTCAAAACCAACAGAAATACGTACTTTCTTGGGTGCCTGACCATACCTGAGGATTAAAGTTTACTGGAACCAGTAAGGTTCACTCAGCCGCTGCATAAAACTTTGAATAAAAGTACTCATTTTGAAAAGATGCAATGTGAGAAAAAGGTTGCTTATTGTATTTCTGCTCATTTTTAGTCTCATTAAGAGGATTTTTTTCCAGTTTTGAAAAGTGTATGGTTGCAGTTTCTATTCTAATGAAAAAAAACAGTCTCCAGAATTCAAAAGTCTCTTGGTGTTTTGAGATTCTCAAATGGGTGAAGTAAAATACAGGTCTAACTCAGAGTGCTGGTCAGCTCAGGAGCCATCCTTGTGATAAAACTAACACCAGAAGACTTACTTAGTTCACATTCAGACAGTATTTCACCTTGAAAAATATTTTAAACACCCAAGTTTATTTTTGTTTAGTTTTTGCCACTTGGAGGGATGAGGTCGTAGGGAATGAAGGAGTTGAGTTGAGGTGGAGAACAAGGAGGCTAGGAGGGGAGGTGTTGTTTTAATTTGTATTTTTTTCTCACTATCCAAAGCTATTTTGATTGCCAGGGAATTAAAATATTATTTCCCCAAATCGTGTCTGTTTACCTGTGATGGTTATTGGTAAGTGCTCTCTCTGTCTTTACCTTGACCCACTATTCTTTTAACCTTATTTTCTCTCCCTGTTCTGTTGAGGAGGGGAGTGGAAAGCAGCTGGATGGGTGTCTGACAGCTGACCAAGTTCAAGCCACTGCATACCCCCTTGGTGATATTAAATGTAAAATCTGATTTTTTTTTTCTTTAAAAATGTCCAAAAACACATAATGGGATAGATGGAAACTTAACTTCAGGGAAGATCTCACAGCCTAGGAAGGAAAATATGCTGTGACTGTAGAGTTGCGAGGTGATATTTAATGGCATCTGTGAATTACAAGCCTTTAACGTTAGAAGAGATAAACTAACCAACTCTGAAGCAAATGATTGTAGGGGAAAGAGGGAGATCTGCATACAATTCTATCAAGCTGCTAAGCAGCAACAAGTGGTCTGAAACAGAATGTCCAAGGCCATGTTATGCTTTAGTCAAAAGTTCTTAAGGGACTTGTTATCTTTGCAATAGTTCCTTACGTATTTGTAGAGAAACAATTGTAAATAAAGGAAAGAAGAAGGATTAAGGTTCTGATAAAATACTTTAGCGAAACACGCTACGGGGGGATAAGCTGTTTCCAGGACAAAGGTTTCTGAGAAAAAAAAAATTCTTTCATATTTCTTATTGAAACAAACTAAATGTTTAAATGTTAAAATATTTAGTTCTCTTATTTAAAGAAAGAGAAAAATCTTTCTGTCAAATGTCTCTCTCCTTTTTGTTTGTTAGTTTTTTGTTTCTTCTGCTGCCATGCCTGTTGTACCTGAAGAGAAGTGGGGTGAAGAGTCATGTTTTCTGGCTTATAGGAAACAAAAGGTACGCAGGAAAGGGTCACAGAAAGAATGAAGTTGCGTTTCCACAGTACAACCGTGACAGAGTTGAACAAGGTCATATTTGCTTTTACCATTAATTTATGTCTTGGGAAACGTCTTTTTTCTTTTTTTAATTTTGGAGTAATGCATCAAGAAGCAGGAAGGCAATTCAGAAAAACACTTTGATAAGTAGAAATAGCTAATTGCGCATTTGATTTAGGTAATACCTAGTTTCTCCCACAAACTACTGTTCTGATAGGTTTTTATTATTATTCAAACAGTTATATTTACCAAGTTTATGACTGTCCATTTATTCTACTCATGTCTTTTTTTTTTCTCAGAAAAAGAAATTAGATATTTATGTGCTGAAATTATCTTAGATTTCTTTTTCAACCTAAATGATTCTATGATTCTATGAAATTTCTATCACACATGAAATTTCAGGACTGTGGATAGATGTCACACACTGTGACTCTGTACAGTGCTCTACAGTACCCTGCTGCCAGTGAAGGATTATCATCTTTTTGCAAGCATCACAGTTGAATCAAAAACTAAGTAAACTGCCCAAGAGAAGACCAACAGTCAAGACTTAGCCATGTGCCTGACTGTAAATAATGTCTTAGAGTTATTTGACCCTCTGGTGGAAAGTCTCTCTCTTCATAATCTTTTCCCGAAACAAGAATTTCATCTTTAATAAGTCCACAAGACAAATTTTCTTGAGTCTCAAAATCAAAATGACAGTAAGAATGTCTTTGTCTGGCATCTTGGTGCTTCATATATTCATCTAAGAAGGAGCTAATCTTTCATCTAATTAATATTTCAGTCTAGGAAGTAGAACAGAGTCGTCAAGATATTCTGATTTCAGAGTACCCTGTAAATCTTCCAGTTCAAACAATCTTTTCAGAATAAGAAAATGTAGTTTTAAAATCATATCAGACTGGGGGTATATCTTCGTGTATGTTTAGTTGGCATTCTCACCAAAAATAGAAATCTACACTTTTGGTTGCTTGTACTCATACCTGTACTATGTAGCACAGCCACTAAAAAAGACAACCAAAATATTTGTTTGCCATCTTACATCTTCTCACTCTCCACACAAAAAACCTACCAGATCCATTTTAGTGGAAATCTGTTGTTGGGATTTTTTTTTGTTTTGAGTTTGGTGAGCTTTAGTACTAGTAGTGGTAGTGGTAGTGGCAGTAGTAGTAGTTGTTCAATTTGTAACTTAAAGTAATTTAATTTCAAGTCATAAAGCCTTTCTCTTAAAAAATGGAAATGTTACTTTAATACATATATTAGTAGCCTAGCTATGAATATGTTTATGTACACGTACAGGACTGTGGTTGTGCACTTGAGAGCACAGTCATACACACACACATATATATAAATATTTGAACTGTTTTCTTAATTGAATTTCTAGCTTACATCCTTTTCAAAATAAGTATGCTTTTTCTGTTTAATTTTTTCTCTTTGATAGCTTAAACAATGAATGAAATGTGAAATAACTTCACAGTCCTTTCAGTTGAGTCACTGAGTCATCTTTGCACAGGATTCTTAGTAATTAGAATGATAAGCAATCTAAGCCTCCATAGCTGTAATTCATACAGTACACAGCAGTATCGTGTCAGTTTTTTACAAAAAAAAAAAAAAAAAAAGAAGTAAAGTAGTAAATTTTAAAGGTAAAGCAAAGCAAACGAGAAACCTAAAGAGCAGAACATAACAGAGAAGCTGGCCAAGTAGGTTTCTGGGTGTCTTAAGTACTTTCTGTCTGTAATGCAAGTTTTGGATCTTTCAAACATTTCACTTGGAGGGAAAAAAAAAGAGGTCCCATTAAACCCGCTACTAAGAGACAACTGTCTTTTATTTTTGAAAGTTTTACCTAGGTATTTTCTAATTTGTGGTCACCTAGCTTTAATCTCGACACTCTGTTTTTTAAAATATTTTGAAGTTACAAATGAGCATATTTGAGTGTATTTTCAAAATGGTTGACAATTGAGTTTTTCAAGTCTTTTGTGAGCTATCCAAACCTACAAGTGTCATTAGTATGCCTGATTGTTATTGTCATGTAAATTCTGTATTATACTTCTTAAATGTATATTCTATTTTACTTTTTGGTTGCGATAATTCTAATTTTTTTTTTCTGATAACTTTTCCAGAAATCTGGATTTACCTGAGAAAATAGTAGATTGAAGATAATTTTTTCTCTTATCTTTTCCCCTTTTTAAAATTTTTCTTTTTCTTTCTTTTTGTTTTTTTCTGCTTGTTTATTTTTTTATTATTCTTTCTTCTGTTTTTGCTGACGGCTGTTTGAGTCTTTGTCTGCCTGCTGAGAGGATGGGATGTATTTCATCCACTTTAAGAGTGTGCTATTTTCAATCCATCCCTTCGTGAGAATGAGGTTAGTGTTTTCAGCATTCTCAGTTTGATACCAGTACAGAAAAAAAAAATTCTGTAAGAAGGAAAATAATAATTTTCTAAATATTCTTTCAGAGAGTACCCCAAAATGCATCGAACAGTACTTTTCATTTCAATAAGCTTAGGGCCTGGTACCATAAGTCCTCATTTACATAGGTATATCTCAGTGAATGATTCATGAGAATAGGCTTTGATGGGAGTGTTAGAGAGAACTTTGCAAAGCAGGTCCATTTTTTTGGTGACAGACAAACCTGTTTAAATTAAAACCTGTGCTGTTTGCATCCATCTGGATACTCTGATTTCTGAGCCAATTTTTCTACTTCTAAAAGCAGTTTGGCACAAATGTTTTGGATAACTAACTACTTTCACATATTATTAGCTGACTATGAAAGAAGAAACCTGCACTTAAAAGTTCTCTAGTTTTCATCAGTTTTAAGAGTTATTTGATAATTTGAAGAGAAAATATGGTTGATATCATAGCTGTTTATTTTTTCTCACCATGACTCTAACGTAAGAGTTGATGTTATGGCTATAATATTCTTCTATGGCTGATTGAAAATGAGCCTGAGAAGCAAACCTGAAACCTGCTCCTGAGGTCTGTGCATTTATGAAACAAGGTTCAGAAAGTTCTGAAAGCCTTATTCTCTTATGTTTACATAAGAGTTTGTACTTACAGTTAGGTTAATAAGTTATAAAAGCAAAAGAAGGACTGGCATATCTATGCATCTAAATATAGAATCTGAAGAAATCTATAGCTAATGCATTTTCTGAAAATCATCAGATAGGTTTCTAAGGCACTTAGAGTGTTATTCACTGTTAAGCGTTTGTGATTTGTAATAGATTAGTCTTTCAAAGCAACTATAGCCATCATAATGCATGGATAATCAAATAGTTCCTACTCAACTTTCTTCTTCTGAATTTTACATAAATTTTTAATTAATGCCTTACATTACTTGAGCTTTTATGCAATTAGATGATAAATTATTCAATTTTTGATGTTGTGTTTTAGACAGATGTTAAATCAAAGAAGTTAATGATTGAACACATTTTAATAGATTTGCCACTGTAGCTTTTACTCCCTTTAAAAATAGTTTTTGATTGAATTTTGGTGCTTATGAAAGTGAAAGGCTAAGGACCATTTTTTCAAAAGGTTCTTTACTGAGTCTCTGACTAATTGCAGAATTCTGAAGACACTACAAATTATAGGCCATAAACAAAAACACAGATGAAAAGGAATTAAGTGGTATTAAGCATGACCCGCCCCAGCCTAAAAGACTTAAGAAATAACAAAGTATAAGACACTTCTTAACCACATTTGAAAAACGGCATTTCTTCTGTTTCTAAAAGATAAAAAAAAAAAAAACAAAAAAAAACCAAACAAACAAACAAACAAAACTGTTAAAATTATTCGCCATTAAAGTGTAAAGCAAATCTCTACCAATTGATTTCTTGTGAGTATTATGCCATCTAAGGACTGTTGAAACTCAGTATCCTCAATGTTTCCTCTGAAGAACTTTTCTTTAGACAATGGCATGACAGTGAGAAAACTGGCTAATGTCCTGGTTCAGGCCAGGACCGGGTTAATTTTTGCAGTAGCCAGGAGGGGGCATGGCTAAGACGCAGAGGTTATTATACACCACCGTTTTCCGGGGACTGGGGAAGAGCTCCCTTCCGAGTCGCATGGCATGGTGGATGGAGTGGTCGGGTATTGTCGGGGGGTTTCCGTGTGAATTTCTTGCCTCTTTCCTGTACCCTCTGTCATTAGCATTGTCGCTGTTATTGCTGGTTGTCTTCTTTTATTGCTGTTTCCAATAAATTGTTCTTATTCCAACTTGTGATCTTTACCTCTTGTGCCTCCAATTCTCCTCTCCAGCCCAGCACACAGGGATGATGAGACTGAGTGAGAAGCACATGGTTTAGAGGGTTCCAGTGGGAATACAAAACTGGGGAACACCATGACAGATAGGATGAAGGAGAACTACTTCCTAATTCCTACGACAGATAGGATTAAGGAGAACTATATCATAGAATCAGAATGGTTTGCATTGGAAGGGATCTTAAAGATTATCTAGATCCAACCCTTCCGCCCTAGGCAGGGAATCTTCCACTTGACCAGGTTTCTCCAAATCCCATCCAACATGGCCTTGAACACTTCCAGACATGAGGCATTCACACCTTTTCTGGGCAGCCTGTTCCCATGCTTCACCACCCTCACAGTAAAGAATTTCTTCCTACTACCTTATCTAAACCTACTGTCTTCTAGTTTAAAGTCATTTTTCCTTGTCCCATCACTACATGCTCTTGTAAAAAGTCCCTCTCCAGCTCTCTTTTAGGCCTCCTACAGGTATCAAAAGACCACAATAAGGTCACCTCAGAGCCTTCTCTACTCCAGGCTGAACAACCACAACTGTCTCAGCCAGATATGTATACCTGACATATACCTCAGGTATGACGTATGTATATATATTTTTTTATATCATACCTGAATTGTTTCTTTGTTGCATTCTAGGATAGCTCACCCTTCATGTCTATCAGTGAAGGGCTTTCTGATTAAGCTGGCAAACATGGAATTAAGATAATGTTATATCTGATTTTTCATCTTATTGTGTAAGACTAAGGTGTCCAGAATATAAAATAGAAAAAAAAAAAAAAAAAGAATGACAAATGCAAGATGCAGAACATAAATTCATAAACTGATATTTTTCAGTAGTTCTATCAGCCTGCACTTTGGTTTCCAACTGGTATTGTTCCAAAGTTGACCAGGCTGAGGAAAAAGATGCTATCAGAATTCTACAGAAATTATCATTTTCTCACAATCTGACAATCTTTGCCTGTAGAGATCATTAGGTACCGTGGACATATTTTAATACATGATTTCCTGATTTTTGAGGATAATTAAAAGCAAATAAGTTAAACTCTGTTAATTTCTGCTCATCTTTTAATGTTTTTATACATGTGCATATATGCACACACATGCGCACACACACACATACAAGTAATATATTGCTTCCTACAGAACCATTTTATCAAAGATCATCTATTACCTTATGTATATTAATGTAGTTTGGAAGTATCCCTTCTTATATACACTTTGCAATAAGGAACAAATATGGTGGTTTTAATTTTCCCTAGACATTAAATGATAACCCTTACTATTTCATTCTGAGCAGTTTTCTGACTGACGAGCTTTTAAAAAATAAGAATTTTCACACTCTTAATAACCAAAAGTGAAAAGTTGCAAATTTGGCAGCAAACTATTTTCATTTGAAGTAAAACAGCCTACACAAATTCACAACTGTAGTACACGTTGCATGAAATCATAAAAAATAAATGTACAATTACTGGATAAAGTGATTTAGTTTTCCATATTGTATTCTTTAAATATTGTTATTCATCACCAGAAAGCAGACAGCTTTGAATAAAATACAGTTAAAATGTGCATATATGTGCTTATTTTGCACTTGACTTTATTATCATTATTGAAATTAGACCTACTGATGAGATAAAAGTAGAAAAAATTGTTGTTAATAAATATTTTATTTAAAAAATATTTTGTATCGTTTATGAGGAAAAAAAAAATTCTGGCTTCCCTGATTTCCAAACAGAAATAAAATGCTCTTCCTTTTGTATGACATTTTAAAAACAGAATAAAGTGAAAGGTTCATAACATTACGCATATATTTTATGTACTGATAAATCTAGATGCTGAAACATTTCAACCAGGGAA
Organism: Lycocorax pyrrhopterus obiensis; assembly: GCA_014706295.1. Taxonomy (NCBI): domain Eukaryota; kingdom Metazoa; phylum Chordata; class Aves; order Passeriformes; family Paradisaeidae; genus Lycocorax; species Lycocorax pyrrhopterus. The sequence continues at coordinate 73,633,491 of JACSVZ010000002.1, forward strand.
ATAAATTGGAATGAACTCTTTGCAATTCTGATGAAATTTAGTACTTTGATAATTTCTGGAAAGTTTGGTGTTTCTATTATTTATATTCCTAATCAGCAGCAAATGAAATTTTGTTGCATAGAAGAA